>OY743166.1:3815200-5065200 GCA_963555695.1 Dasypolia templi
GAAGGGCCAATCGGAGCGCCGAACGCGTTCGATGCGTAAAGTAGAAATGGGTTAAAAGAAACTCACACTAGGGCCTCTGATCAATTGTATTGTTTTTAGAGAAAACCTAGAGAGTGCTTATCCTTGATTACTAGCTTGAATTCAGAGGAATTCAAACTAGTAATCAAGGATAAGCACTCTCTATGTTTATGTCGTTTTCAAGTAAGTTGGACCTAATGGGTAACAGAGAAATTAGTCTGCATATTGTTGGTTCGGTAATGACTTGGTAAAGCTTTTCACTCTTCGCTTTAGGTACTTATTCCTTTAAAAAAATGCTATAGTGGTTTGCAGCTTGGTTTATTGCTGTAGCAAATTAATTACTAATTCTAAATAATGTTATCATTATCTTTCGATGACAAGTTTAGATGTGGTGCTACGTCTGCTAATTTTCAGTTGGGTCGTAAGACGCGACGATGCGGCCGTTCTCAACGGCAATTACACGTTCACTGAACTTTATGTCAGGCATCACATTTCTAACGCTCGCGTTATCTACGGCATTCTTATATAAATTGCTCTTTTTAGTAATATACGATCCCTTTTTAGGTATCATCCACCATTTTTGTACTGCATCATGATACTTCAAATATATTGATTCCGATCTCTTTTCTGGATTGAGATATTGATTTTGATAAATCTTTATTTCATCCTTTATTTTCTTTTCCACGTAATCCTCATCACCTTGACTTGTATAAAATACGAGTTTGTTAAAGAAGTCTTTTACTATACGTTCATCATATTCACTTCTGTCTAAAGAAAGTTTCGGAAACATTTTGCCTCTTATAACAAATTTATAGTCGTACATATTTTGTATTTTACTCTGTAGTTTTGTAAAAAATCTTTTACCTATATTTCCTAGAGATTCATAGTTCTCACAGAACCTAAATAGCTTAGAGGTGTCATCAAACACGAATATATTGCCAACAGCAGAAGCTATACCACCATTGAGCCGCAGAAATCCAGCTTCCAAAGATTCATCTAAAGTGACAATGTTATTAGGTCCAGGGTTTTCCGTCAAAGGTATAAGTTTCTTACACAAATGATCCAATCTTTTGTCGATTTTCACATCATCACCTCTTATTGCTAAATCTTTATTGCCGAATGTAGCCGGCACTTTAAGTTCCAGTGATGGCATGCATTGCCTTACAGCCAGTTCGACAGCGTCTTCTTTTACTTCATTTTTGTATAGTTTGATTCTGTCCAATTGTTCCTTATACTGTTGTGGTACCATTTTGTCACGGAACTCAAGGTTCCCATTCTTAAACATTATAATGCTTCCTCTTATAAGTTTGCTTAGAATTTTACTATTATGAGATTCTGAAAGAAATTGCGTCAACAAAGCTTGTGTTTCGTTCTTAATATCTACCTTTCTTCTTTCGAGAATCTCTGAGCACAATGCGTCTTTGAAAATCTGAACAAATTTTTGGGATTGGCAAAAGAAGTCTTCTTTAAAGCCAGCGATGCGAAGACCATCGGGTTGAATCTCAGTGACGTTGAAAACTTCTTGCGCCAAAATGTAATGGTACTGTAAAACGAGCTCATCATCCATAATTTGGCCTTTAGCATCATCTAACATATACTTCGCAATCTTTTGCGCTAGAGTGATGAGTTGTTCTTCCAAAACTTGTTGACACAAAATGTCTATGTCTTCATCTGTATAGGATGGCTGCGAGCCAGAGTTTCCCGTTCCAATAAGATTGTTCAAATATGTGGCTAAGCTACCTTCACAAAGTATACTGCTTCCATCATCTTTTGCAGTTGTGTACATAACGAAAACACAATCGGTATCGCAAAATGTCCCATTAAACAGCGCGTCTTCATTATCTGGATGGAATCTGCGCTTGATTTTCAAATAACTGTCGAAACAATTGGCCAAATCTTTTTTACTCGTCAGCGTTAAAAGTTTATCGTTCTCTCGATGTTTGGCTTGTATAAACACGTTAATTGTCTTATCAAAACCCTTTATTTTGGTCCTCAAACAAATGTCATCAAACATTCCGATTTCATCAACATTTGTCGCCAAGTAGAATTCTTTAATGTCATCATCATGTAATACTTTAAAGTATATTAGGCTGAGCAGTTTGGTTTCATATAATTGGCCGCGAATGCCAGATGTACCTGCTCGCTTTTGATATGTATAAACGTGTTTTCTTTCCTTCTTTTTATCATTTTTTTCGTTCTTAATCACTTTACTGGTTGATTGTTCCGCAGAGTTAGCCATTCTCAAGCGACTTCCTAGTGTAGAATAAAATCAAACGCGATTACGTCAACGGGTCCTCTTCTTATGATGGTGGCGTTCGTTGGTAATCTGTAAATAATTAAAATTAATTATATTTTTTGTGCCGCCATATGCGCTTTTATATTAATTATTTTTACTTTTTAAGGGTAGCATAAGCAGCATCTTAAAGCTTATTTATTACTGTTAACTAAACATTTGTCCTAATGCCTGTAGAACTTGGGTTTCTGTTAAAAACTTAAACAATATTGACATTGATTATAGGTTAGGTGCAGTTTATAAATGTTTAAATTTTTTTTAATTATCATCTCCTTTATTATATTTTACAAACTTATAAATTACATTTTTAAATATTTTTTAAAAAATCTGAAAAAAAAAAAAAAAATATAAAAAATAGTATCCCACCGGTATCGGGAACAGGGTCCAAGCTACCGGCGGTCAGGGCTCCAGAGAGAGGAACCTCCTGACAATGCGAGCCGTGTCCAGAAGTACCGCTTTCTGAATCAAGCCGTTGATCCAGATGCCCAACGAGAGCCTCCTCAGGTGTTTGTCGAGGCTCTTGGCTATTAAGCCATTGGCTGTCACGACTATCGGCACAATGATTGCTGAGTCCACATCCCACATGTCGACAACCTCGCGATCCAAATCAAGATACTTGATTTCTTTATCTTTCTCGGCTTTCACGAGGTTACAGTCATGCGGGACCGTTATGTCAACAATCATTGTGCGCCGCTCTACTCGATCCACCACCACTATATCAGGCTTATTGGCAATAATAGTCCTGTCAGTGATGATGGATCGATCCCAGTACAATGTGATATTTCCATTTTCGAGAACTGGGTCGGGCACGTACCTGTAGTACGGCACTTCCGATTCCACAAGGCTGTATTTCAGAGCAAGTTGCTGATGGATAATCCTGGCTACAAGGTTGTGTCTATGCAAGTACTCTTCGTTAGCTAGACGAGAACAACCGGAGATAATGTGTCTTATTGATTCCCCCGGACGGTGACATGCCCGACAGATGTCAACCGTGCCGTCTTTCACAATAAATTTCCGGTAATTGTTCGTCATCATAACTTCGTCCATAATTGCACAGACAAAACCTTCGGTTTCTCCAAAGAGGTCACCGAAACGCAGCCAGGCTACGGACGCTAGAAGATCTACATCGGGTCCATGTAGGGCCCGGAAAAAGCGTCCGTGAAGCTCCTTACTCTGCCATACTTCCATGCGATCATTAGTGTCAAGCACTACAGGTTTGCGCCAGTTCTCTTTAGCCAAGAAGAGCGGAGTGAGGCCCTTGTCCACCGCGACCACATCACGATGCATCCCCACGTCGGCTTATAGGAAATATTCCCTGTGACTGCATATCTCGCGATTGTGTAGGGTCTTAGCGTTTAAAAAGCCTCGACCACCACACTTTCGCGGGATATACAGTCTCATTACCGATGACCGTGGGTGATGCATTCGGTTTGCAGTCAGCAGTGTACGGACCCTCCTATCCAGGGCGTCGAGTTCGGTCTGAGTCCATTTGAGTATGCCGAAACAGTACATCAAAACTGGCATGACCCAACCGTTAACGGCGCGCACCTCGTTTCCGCCTGACAGAAGACTATTTAACACTTTCTTCAGGCGGCCAAAGAAGCGCTCCTTCAACGATTGCTTCACGTCAGTACCATTGATGCCCAACGCTTCCGACATACCCAAATACTTATAGGTTTCGGATGCGGAGAGGGCTCTGACGTTTATGGAATCCGAGAGTTGGGTTCCCACGGATTCCACAATCTCCCCTCGCTTTACATGCATGACCACACATTTGTCCATACCAAATTCCATCCTGATGGCGCTACTGAAAGTTTCAGTTACTTTCAGTAGCTCCATTAGTTGCAAATTGTTGGGGGCAAAGATTTTTAGATCATCCATGTACAGAAGGTGAGATATAACCTGACCACCTCTCCTCAGCCGATAGCCTAGACCTGAATCCTCCAGCAGTGTGCTTAGAGGATTCAAGGCTAAGCAGAACCAAAGCGGGCTCAAACTATCGCCCTGAAATATGCCTCGCTCGATCCTTATCGGCTCGCTATTCCTCAGGATATTCCGACATCCTGGATAGCGAATTACCGTCCTCCATTGCCCCATACATGACATCAAGAAGGTGCGCAGAGTTGCATCTACTTTATACAACTCCAGCACCCTCATGAGCCACGTATGTGGCACCGAGTCATAGGCCTTCTTGTAATCTATCCAACATGTCGACAGATCCTTTCGGCAACGACGAACCTGTTGGCTAATGGCCATATCAATGAGGAGTAGCTCCTTAGTACCGCGGGACCCGTTCCTACATCCATTTTGAGAGGCAGACATGATGAAGTTGGTGTCTATATGTTTGTTAATTTTAGCTCTCAAATTGGATGTAAGCACTTTATAGACCGTCGGTAAACACGTGATCGGCCTATAATTTTTGGGTTCCGCGGTGCTACCTGATTTATGAAGCAGGTGGGTAACTCCTGTTGTTAGGAACTGGGGTAGCGAACCAAACTCCAAAGCCGTCTGGTACTGAGCCGCCAAGCGAGCGTGCGATCTTGTGATCCATTTGATCCAAAAGTTCTGCAGTCCGTCGGGCCCTGGAGACTTCCAGTTAGGCAACGGACGGACTGCACGAGCTACATCTTGGGGGCAGATGGTAATAGCCCCCATTTCTGGTATTGGATTGCAGGCTCGCTCGACTTCCCGAGTCCAGTCACCTTCGGTGTGACTGACAGACACCGACCAGATACTGAGCCAGAAAGAACACATGGCATCATCATCTGGCAGGCACGTGTCAGCCATACCTTGGTTCGGTCGCTCCCAACCCCTATAAACCCACCTTTCATCGCTCTGGAAGGTGCGATTCTGAGTGTATCGCTCTACTCGCCGCTTATACCTACGAATACGGTTAGCCCATGCATACACTTTCTGCTTCAGAAAGTCGATGCGCTCTGTGACGCAGGACAGATAGTTCTGGGAGCTTATATCAGTCCCTAAGAACGCTCGCCTCACAAAGCGCATCACTCTTGGACGAGTATTGCCGTCTCTGAAGCAGATTAGTTTGCCGATGAGCGCTCTGGCCCCACCAATACGGTGTTCAATTCTGCACTGCCAGGCTGGTACGGTTGGTTTCGGTCGCGTAGCTCTAGAGTCATTGGGAAATTTGACGTGAGCTACACGACATGCCGCTACAGCCGCGCAGTACAGAATCGAATGAGTATCGGTGAAGTCTTCGCAGTCATCAAAATAGTTTGATAACTGCGAATCCAGGACCGCCACCAGCGCCCTATTTTTGTTATGCATGGGCAAACGAGGTAAGCGTGGTCTAAGTTCGGGCGATATGAACCGATATTCCCGAATCGCACACTCCAAAGCATTCCTCAATTCCTCATTGCACTGGGTACTTACATTTGTAGCCCTATCATCACTTCCTTCGTCAGCTTGATCAGTGTTGGACTGTGGTAGTACCACAACAGTCTGCGACGGGGGGGCGATGACATGGCTACTCTGCATTTCACTTCGCAGGTGATCAAGCACAGTGTCATCCAACATATGATTACGTTGGATGACCCGCACCTGATCCGACAGTCGTTGTGCGGAAACGTTGACAGCTGGCTCAAGCACCTGAAAAAGAGAGAGCATCCGAACACGGTACGCGGTCAGATTATTTCCCCCCTCTGTAACCCCATAGTATGAGCGCATGACGTTTTCATTGATGGATCGTGTCCGTCTCATGCGCTGCACACTTCCGCCGGGAGCTGGGACCCTATCAGAGGCCGGTGGGCCTCGAGGTCCTAAGCCGTCCGGCGGCCGGCGTCCTCCTCGTCGACGAGCAGGTGGTGGCGTCGTGGGCGGGGAGAAATACTGGTCGCTCGAGCTCGACGCAACTACCGCGGCTGGTGTCGTCACAGCGCTCACAGTAGCGCTGGGTACCGGCGGCGGCGAGGCGGTGCTGAGCGATGAGTCCGGAGGTGGTGGGCGTGCTTGACGTGCGGCTGATCTTGTCAACATAATTTCCTCATTTCAATTTCGTCAGTTCTTGTTCATGTTATTTTTATCGAAGGTGACATCTGTCATGTCACCTCCAATTCTGTAGTTTTTGATTAAATTTGTTACATTTTGAAAAAAAATATTAAAATTATAATTATTAAATTAAAATTATCATAATTATAATTATTAAATTAAAATTATCATAATTATTATAATCGTAATATAAGTTTTTTTCTTTTACAGGTATTTAAAACATTTTTTGTTGTGTACGTGCGCAATAAGTAACACAATAGTAAATTCAGGGGTTGAATTCCTTTTATCATTGATTTGTAATCGGTCCTTGTAAAGGTCCTTGAATCATTAAAAATATTTTCATTAATTGATATTTCCTGTAAATAGCTGGCGCAGTATCTGGCATTGTCATTTACTCATAAACTATTAAAATAATCCGTAAAAAGAGGATATTATATTTTCATCATGAGGTGCTGGGTTCGATTCCCGCTTCGGGCAAAATTTTATCAGGAATTTCTCAGTAATAAGAAGAAGAATTTAGTGATGTAGAATAAATAAGAGTTGTAAATACTGTTGTACTAATGAATTACTAAACTGTGTTTATTATCTAACTTTAATATTAGTTGAAAACATATTGTTTTTTTTATCTACCTGCTATTTAAGTTAAAAAATGTTGTAAATTTAGTAGTAATTATGTCCTTTTATGTCATTAGTGGCTAAGTTATTAACAGTTGAGTCATTTATAACCTGCTATTTAAGTTAAAAAATATTGTAAATTAGTAGTAATTATGCAATTAGTGGCTAAGTTATTAACAGTTGAGTCTTTTATGACTATGTTGTTAATTTTTTTATTGCTATTTTGCTACCTGTCAGTCAATATACGAAATATCTATTGTCATATTTTGTTTTGTTGGTACATGTGACCCTTCATTCTCTATTTTTGATGTTTTGCTCTAAAACCCCATCATAACATCACAAGAAACCCGTTCGAAGCAATATGCCCGAATATTTTTTTTTTCTAGCTAGCTTGTACTAATGAAACCACTGTGCGCCGCGCCGTATTGGACTCCGTTTTTCAAAACAAGTTACACTGTTTTGCTTAAACTAATAAAAACTCGACACTGGCAACAATGGCTAAGGCCGCTTGCCACAATAAAAAAGAAGAAGAAGAAGAAAATAATAAAACAAGGAAAATGTCAAACAAACTTACGATTTAAAAAGCAGTGTGATATTCTCAAGTGGCAGACATGTTATTAATAAGTAAAAGTATTGACATCATCCTCAAGTACAATGTGGTGTCGGTATCCGTCTAATATAGAACTCAGTATAGTTTAATGTACTATGTGTAGTACTCTTTGGTCGGTATGCGTGCGTCATAGATAATAATGATAAGTAAAACACTAGTGCTGTCATTCGATTACCATGTTGGAAACAAATAGATGAATCGAGAATCTAGAATCAATCGATTGTAGGATCGACTTTTTTTTTAAGAATTTTTTTTCACATTAAATACATTATAAAATTATGTTTAACTACATCTTATCTGGACTGTTCCAATTAAACAATTTGTAAACCAGCGTAACAGCAAAGGATATTTATTGTTCTCTTCACAAGAAACACTAACAAACTGATACTATGTGTATAACGAAGACTGACCACTTGGTATGACCGTCCGATATCGGTTCCGCGATGCCCACCGTGCAAGCAGGAGAGCGCTGAACTGCACGAAACCGTTCCGAAGGTAAATCGCGCCGAATCCCTAAGGGGGCTTGGCGATCGGTCCCAGGGCTTTGCCTCCTGGCCGCGGATGCTCTTTTGAGGGTTTGCAAATACAACCTCCCCAATATGTTCGTATCAGTGGCTTTATTTGGCCTTTTTGAGCGCGCGTAGCTTATCGTGCCCATGTGAGTGATTGCTATTTGTTTTTTGTAGGCGCGTCACGACTTTGATTTATATTCACGATATCCTGGTGGTCTACGGGTCTACCACCGCCATGTGAGACCCCTAGTTACCTAGGGGAAGCTCAGCAGTCGACCAGTGACGGAGATGACGTTCCTACAGAATAAAGGTGTGTGGTTCTCTCCCAGATGTAGCCCGTCACGATCCGGACTAAGAAGCCGTTGTATGAGCGGTATTGTATTGAATAAAACACGTCTCAGTGACTACGTGAATCGTGTATGTGTAGAGGTGGGTGTCTGGTTTCGTTTACGTAACTACTATATATATCGCTACATTCTATGGTCGGCAGCGAGGAGTCCCGGGACGCGGTGGTTTCCTTCTGCGAAACAGTAATCTCGCAGAAGGAGGCTGCGGAAAGGGAGAGAGAGATCTCATCTCTCCCGATCCACAGCAGGCGCACCGGGTGCAGGCGGAGGGCGGACATCACCCTCTTCCAGCCCCCCTAAATGGGTCCAGGGACGGCGGACTCGGGGACGTCCGTCGC
Organism: Dasypolia templi; assembly: GCA_963555695.1. Taxonomy (NCBI): domain Eukaryota; kingdom Metazoa; phylum Arthropoda; class Insecta; order Lepidoptera; family Noctuidae; genus Dasypolia; species Dasypolia templi. Next base: position 3,823,942 of record OY743166.1, read on the forward strand.
CCCTCATGCATCAGGACCCGAGGTGGTGGCGCGTAGTGTCCCACGCGCGCCCTTCTTAGACGTTGCGCTGGGAAAAATAAACACCTCACTCTCCCCCCTCAACCCGAGGAGGCCCGCCGCGGCGGCACCATTCGGGGTTCCGGAAGAATCGTATGTTCCCACGACCCCGACGTAAGTGTGAGATGGAACACCGGGGTGGTTTTTAGTCAGTAAGAGTCTGACAGATTTTATTGTCGGGAATAAAAACACCCAAACTGTCGACTGGCGCTTCGTTCACCCAGCGTGAAACTATCCTCCTCACGCGAAGATGCACTTGTAGAATTTCGTAAAGGCTCGATTCGGCTCGTTTTCGGCGGGCCTCCTCTGGAGTGAGGTGTTACGCGTCACCACCTCGGGTTCCGATGTATGAGGGGCGACGGACGTCCCAAGTCCGCCGTCCCTGGACCCATTTAGGGGGGCTGGAAGATGGCGATGTCCGCCCTCCGCCTGCGCCCGATGCAACTGCTGCGGATTGGGAGAGATAACGAGATCTCTCTCTCCCTTTCCGCAGCCTTCGAAACAGTAATCTCGCAGAAGGAAACCACCGCGTCCTGGGACTCCTCGCTGCTGAATTCACTACGGTCGGCAGCGACAGGTCACTGCCTACTTCTGAGATGAGGACACGGCGCGGCTCTTCCCGAGCGGCACACTCTGCCAGCGTATGCCACCCCGTGTCCTCCCGGCAGTCGACGAAGTGGTGACACCGGGCGTCTGGCTCCCTGTTTATAGGATACAGATACTTTTCGAAACACCCTTGCCCCGAAAGAACCTGCGTCATCCGAAACGACAAGGAGCCGTGGCTCCTCCCGCGCCCTCGCTTCCTCGCACCACCTATTCAGTGACGCGAGCACCTTCGCCTCTATGTCCCTGGGCGGGGATCCGGCCAGTGCATAAGCCGCCTCGTAAGAGATCGTGCGCTACCCTCATAAGACTCTGGCGGCCATCGATCGCACGATCCCCACGTAGAGCCGCCTACAAGCGGCGCTTGGGCCCCCCGAATTGGGAAGCAGCGTTGACAGTGCCCCAGCCGCGCCCAACAATTTGGGCGCCAGCCGTCGAAAGTGGGGGCCGAAATCCCACCGGCTGTCGAGCACCAATCCTAGGTACTTCATGGTGGGCTCGACAGCGATTCGAACCCCCCCGATATGTGATCCATTGTGCTTCCACCTGGGCTGCGGCATTGCACGAGTCGGCCTCGTGACCGGCCTGACCACAACGGAAGCAGTGACCGCTGCGGTCCACCTCTAGGGTGCATTTCACTCCCACGTGGTTGCCCATCTGGCAGCGGAAGTACCTCAGAGGTCTGGACTCCAGCAGTTTCACCTGCACGGAAACCCAGCCCACCAGGAGCCTTCGGCCCTCCACGGCATTTTTTTGGGCCGCCGTCACGGGGCAGCTCACCGTAATAGATCTCATCCCCGTGAAGTCAGGACGAATGGTGCCAGTCCAAACGACGGCAGTGACCACATCTTCCTCCGTCACGGCGTCGTCCAGGCCAAGGATGTGCATGTCAGCGCACTTCGTTTGCCTGGACACTCGGGCCTCGATTGCATTGACCCTTAACCGGAGGCCATAGGACGCCGAGCTCCTCGAGGTTCACCGCCGCCTTCGCCTTGGCGAGCACCTCGCGATAGGTCGTGCCCTTCTTCTCCGCTTCCGGCCGGCGGCGGACTTTGGCGCACGGAGCCTAGCAAAAAAAAATGGGGGCACCCGATACTTAGAACTGAAACTATTTTTTTTTTCATCAAACCCATACGTGTGGGGTATACATGGATAGGTCTTCAAAAATGATATTGAAGTTTCTAAATATATTTTTACTAAACTGAATAGTTTGCGAGACACTTCCAAAGTGGTAAAAGGTATGTCCCCCCCCCCCTGTAACTTCTAAAATAAGAGAATGATAAAACTAAAAAAATATATGATGTAGGTACATTTGCAAACTTCCACCTAAAATTGTTTGAACGAGATCTAGTAAGTAGTTTTTTTTAATACGTCATAAATCGTAAACCGCAATTTAAACAAAATACACTATTATTAAAACATAGATCAAAGTTACAACGAAGTACAAGAACTCTTATAATATGTTACTTGCTGCTACGGCGAGTCCGACTCGCACGTGGCCGCTTTTTTATTCCTACGACTTCTGACATTCTTCACAACCTAAGCGAATCGACAAAATTTTAAGTGGGTGCTAACAACAGTTTAGCTTACCTCGAACCTTGAATTACAAAACAGTGTTGTGAAAACTAGTTTTTCAAGATGGTTTATTTTGACATTACAGACGTCATTACAACAGTCGTTTTGTTGCTGACAATTATCACGTGATGGTACAAAAGTATAGACGCTATAAGTTTTCGTAAACGTAAAAACACAACAAACCTGCTGCAGGCCTGTTAATTTAAAAAAAAAAACAAAGAATCTATGCAGTTTAAACTTCAGCCCTGCTTTACGAGCTCGTGGTAACCCTCTCTCACAATAACTTAAGACAGATTGCTACTGATGATAGACAGTACTATTCTATATGTGTCTGTCAAACAAATAAGTATGATCTGTGAACAAATAGCTGTCAACACGTCACGGTCATAAGGCCGCATACTTTGGACTTTAAACCAGTGATTGATAGATGAATTAGATGGTAGAGTCGTATTTTTAATTAGACGAAGCCAACTGACAGTAGCTAAGGTCACTTTGTAAAATAATGTTGCCATATTTAAAGTAATAGTGATGCGTTCAGTTCTCGTTCAATCAGATGAATGAACAATGAGTGTGAATAGTTAATCATTTCAAACCATAAAAGAATATTATTTCTATTTTACAATAAAATTGTATAAGGTGCTTTGATATAAGTTACTATTAGTATGTAACTACAATCAGTTTTATGACGGCTTATTATTACAAATCGCGGCCCTGCGACTAGTGCCTTTTTGTTTGTAATTCGGCTTCTAACCTCTGGTCAGATAGCATGAATGTTTTTTTTGACGATGGTTTATTTTGACATTACAGACGTCATTACAACAGTCGTTTTGTTGCTGACAATGGGGAAGGCAACTGTCAAAATGGCGCTGTCGTAGCTAGTTCCCAACACAAGCTAAAAATACAAGGCGTGATGTGGTTTTATTTTATTTTAGCGAAAGTTGACTCGTTGTTGTGTTCCTAGATACTCCGAAATTGGAGTCCGAATTTCTCGTAAGCCCCTAAAATTAGAAGATTGTGCTCTAAAGCTATTCGTACAGATTTTTTTGAGTTCGAATTTATGTCGTGAACATTATGAAGAATGAGATTACGAGGAAATATTCAAGGTTTAAAATTCTGACACTTTCCATGTCAAGTACTTGATTTAAAATACGGAAATCACCGAAAATAACGAAATAGTGAAATAAAATCAAACTCATGAATGAACATAAAATGAAATGAATGAACGAAATGTCAAAAAATTTGTAGGGCGTACGGACCTAGCTATGGTCACGCCATCTACAATTAGCTTTGCCCGACCTTCCCCATTATCACGTGATGGTACAAAAGTATAGACGCTATAAGTTTTCGTAAACGTAAAAACACAACAAACCTGCTGCAGGCCTGTTAATTTAAAAAAAAAAAACAAAGAATCTATGCAGTTTAACTTCAGCCCTGCTTTACGAGCTCGTGGTAACCCTCTCTCACAATAACTTAAGACAGATTGCTACTGATGATAGACAGTACTATTCTATATGTGTCTGTCAAACAAATAAGTATGATCTGTGAACAAATAGCTGTCAACACGTCACGGTCATAAGGCCGCATACTTTGGACTTTAAACCAGTGATTGATAGATGAATTAGATGGTAGAGTCGTATTTTTAATTAGACGAAGCCAACTGACAGTAGCTAAGGTCAAGGGCTAAGGTAAGGCGTTTGTAATTCGGCTTCTAACCTCTGGTCAGATAGCATGAATGTTTTTTCTGCGCTCACGCTGTTTAGTAATTGTTTTTGTTAAGTTTTTCGTTACGTTGTGTTTGTGGTTATTGTTGTGTTTGTTTGTTGCTATATTGTTTCGTACAAACGATATGGATCCTCAACCAAGCACGTCAAACCAAAGCTTGTCTCCAAGAAAGAAGAGACCACGGATTGCTTTATGCGTTACAAACAGGTATTTGAGGAGAAAGCTGCTTCACTATTACCTATTGAGGCTCCCAAAAAAAAGAATGTGTTTCGAAAACAGCTGACATTTTGGGAATTGGTGTGACCTCAGTTTACAGTGTATTAAAAGAATACAAAGAAATATAACAATTTAAGTCTCCCGAGAAACGTGAACCGAAATACAGTTTCAAAGATAAATTAGACGATTTTACTTTTGCCGCTATAAGACGAAAAGTACATCATTTTTTTTTTGCAAATGAGCCACTCACCATTAAAAGGCCCCCATGCCACTGTGAGCTCAATCCCATTGAGTTGGTATGGGCGCAGGCTAAAAGTTATATGTTGCAAGAAATAACAAAACCTTCAAAATGACAGAAGTAAAAAACTTTTTGAAGAAGGACTTCAACATATCACACCTGAAAAATGGAGTAGCTGCGTGTCTCTGATAATTAAAGAAGAAGAAAAAATGTATGGTCTCGACTTCATGATCGAAAATGTTTCAGACATATGTATAATTTACTAGCTGACCCCGCAAACGTTGTTTTGCAAAATTTTTTTTTAAAATAGATGTTGGCAGATTCTCATAGATACCGGATAAGCACAAAAAATTTCATCAAAATCGGTCAAGCCGTTTCGGAGGAGTATGGCAACGAAAACTGTGACACGAAAATTTTATATATTAGATTTCACCGAAAGCGATAGTGATGATTTTTTATCTGATGATGAATAAAAACAAATTATTTAATAAGCGATGTTTCTTATTTTCATTACCTACCTATAATTGTTATATTTATACATCTATAGTTTCAACTACATGATGTATTGAAAATACGACAGTCTTACAAGTTTCCTCGCAATGTTTTCCTTAATTTTTAAAACACTCGGTATTCAGTATAGGTAGATAATATTGGAGCATAGTCGTCGAAACCTCGTTGGTATGTACAAAGCACGACTAAAATTCGAACCCCGTACCCGATATCGGCAGTTCGGCACACTAACTATTCACTAGACAATCGTGGCAATTTCATTCATTCAGGAGTTTTTTCAATCATTCACTTTGTCACAACATAACATTTGATTAATTTATTAACCGACTTACAAGTACTTAGGCGAGACTAGAAATTAAACTGCCACATTAGTTTAGTGGTTGCAAGCACTACTGCTGAGCAAAAGATCCTGGGTTCGATTCCCACCTCTACCTATTCTTTCGAAGGTACTTCTATCCAATTACTTGTATTTGCAGTAAATGGTCATCAATAATGTCCTGTATCTTTATTAGGCAATGGGGAAGGCAACTGTCAAAATGGCGCTGTCGTAGCTAGTTCCCAACACAAGCTAATAATACAAGACGTGATGTAGTTTTATTTTATTTTAGCGAAAATTTACGCGTTATTGTGTTCAAAGATACTCTGAAATTGGAGTGCACCATTTCCCGAAGAACCTAAAATTAGAAGATTGTGGTTTAAAGCTATTGATAGACATTTTTTTGAGTTCGAGTTTGAGTTGGAAACATTTTGAAAGAAAGTGATTACGAGGAAGTATGCAAGGTTTAAAATTCTGACACTTTCCATGTCAAGTACTTGATTTATAATACTGAAATCACCGAAAATAACGAAATAGTGAAAAAAAATCAAACTCATGAATGAACACAAAATGGAATGAATGAACGAAATGTCAAATTTATGGAAGACCGTAGGGACCTAGCTATGATCACGCCATCTACAATTAGCTTTGCCCGACCTTCCCCATTAGTCATGTTTGAAATTGGCTCGATTAATCGAAAATCAAAGAATCGATTCTAGTATGTCCGATTTGAATCGAATCGGAGATCGATATTTTTTAAAATGAATCGACATGCCTAATAGGAATGAGGTAAATTTATTTATATATAAAATAGTTGTTGACTGTTTTTTTTTATTCTAATAGTTAATCGATGATTATTCTACAGTTACACATAATAAAAGACATAATAAAAAACATTTGTGTACCACTTACAGTTTTCTACCACATTCATCCATTTACTACCATTTTGTAGCGTTACCCCTAAACACACAATCGGTTATCAAAAAACCCTTTCGCACGGATCTGTGAATAGCGTTTTACCAGTCCAACGCGGCAACGGTTCAGAAATCAGGTTTTCGAACAAAATGTCATTGTCGATACGGTAGCGAATCGTACGTCTGTGAATAGCACTGCAGGAAAATATACCATTCATTATCATTCATATGGCAATATTAGAGCAGATTTTTATTGTAGTAACATTAGAACACTGATGTCATTCCTCAAAGTTGCAGTGACAGATTTTTTTTCTTAAATTGCATGAGAGCGGAACCACTTAAGAATATAACACATTCGTGTGACAAGCACAGCTACACTTTCTTCCGCTCAAGATTGAAACTTAACCTGGAACGGCTCTAGTGAAAAAACGTACCCGAATGTGGAGTCTACACTATTGAAATTATTAGAAATTAAGTTCTAGTAGATATTTGTTTCGTAATTTAGCCAACAATGGAGCTAAACGACGTGATAGTCAATCAACCCGTCGTGATCGACAATGTAAATATCATTTATTTACCAATACTCTATCTTTTTCATAAAGTCGACGATGCAAGTTTTTATGCAAAGTATCTTGTTAAAATCGATTGTAGAACCATTAAACATTGGTTTTGGGCCGATAATCGTCGACTTTGTAAGGTTCCAATTGTCCTTAATAGTGTAAACTCACTCTTTCATACAGTAGTTGGTGAAAATGAGTCATCTTGTGCTTACACACCATTCTATTGCCCTGTACGTTTTCAACCGAAGTGCTGTTGATTTTTAATACTGCCGGTTTTTGCCAGGGCTCTGGAGTCATCAAAGCTGGCTTCGCTGGCGATCAGATACCAAAATGCAGGTTCCCAAACTAGTAAGTATCCCTTTTTTAAGGTATTATCATTGGGTATTCATGTCATTCCCTTAATAAAATTTCTTGTTGAGATCTCCTATTAAGACCAGTCCAGGTTAGTACTACTACCACCAAACTTTTTCTGCTGCTGTGATCTGTTTTGAAGGTTTTGGTGTAATTACATGAATGATAGATTTAGGTTTTTTGAATATCAAATTAGTAATAAACTATGTTATGCCCAATTGAGTGTTTTAAAATCAGTTTGGTTAAAGTCCAGTGGGTGCAACTGCATCCAATGGTGAAGCATTGGATGCAGTTGTAGCATGCACATTGTGCACAACTTCTTAGCAGTATCCTAACAAAAAGTACTAGGCTTGCATGAATTCTAGATGGAATTTCATTAATATTACTAATGTAACTTTCAAATGGTGAAATAATTATTCAAATAAGAGTTCTGGTTCTGGAGATTACCCTCCACATATACAAGAAAAAATCTGCTCACTCTTTTATAATATTAACTTAATTTAGACATATAAAATTATGAAAACACCAACATATTTAACAGCCACTTGCAAAGTTGGGAACTGACAAAGTTATTGTGTAAGGAGTAATATCTGTTCCAAAAGAGTCTGATGAAATTGTAAACAAATGAATCAGAAAACAAACCTGTGGAAGCCAATTGCTACTTACCCACTGAATTTCTAATTTGGTATTCAAACAATAATGCTAGAAAAAGTGGAGTGCTGCGACTTAAGAGTTGTAGGTTCAACCCACAGGCTATTTACTTTGTGTAAATGATTCATCACCACTGCTCTCAAAACGGTGAAGGAAAACATTGTGAGGAAACTGGCATGTCCTAGAACCAAAAATTCCAAGACATCTACCAAGCCGCACTGGGCCAACATGATGGATTATGGCCCACTACCTCGATAGCAGGCCTGTGCCCCAGCAATGGGAACATTATAGGCTAGGACTTTTGAAATGCATATGCTAAGTAGGTTTGTACAAACACTTGTACTTTTAAACTAGACAAGGTCAGTGTTTCCTATCTGACTACTCTGAGAAGAAAGGCCGTAACAAATTCAGGTGTCACAGACTCTTTTAAAGTTCAGACATCATCTTGGTCAGATCATGTGAGGACCAGCAGCCTAATTGCGTAACACATTTTCGTTAACAATCACGACTAATCTGTTGTATTTTGACAGTTCAACAACATTCATTTTGTTATTTACATTGTTGAGCAGATTTTTTATCGTACTTATGAAACAATGTATTACCAATCTGTTTCAAAATTATTCAGATTCCGACTGATTGTGTATTACGCAATTAGGGTACAGGATTAGTGTCTGAAATGGTCTTCTGAGGAAAGACCTCCACACATATATGAGTGGACCTGGCGCGTCTTTCCAATTTATAAAAGGCTAAATCGCAGTCATAGGAAACTGCTATTACACACGAATTTTGCGTATTGCTCGTGTAAAGTTTGTAACGTGGAAGCGCGCGTCCTGTAGTGCTATTCTGTAACCATCTCACAGTGAAAACTTAGGTGAAGTGAGCTTGGAGTGAGCTGTCAGTGCCACTGATGCTAGGGATCGACCCAAACGGGATGACACTGACAGCTCACGCCACGCAAGTGATCACGGTGAGATTTGTACAGAATCGACAGGCTGGTTCCAAACCATACTAAATCACTTACGCATTACAGGAGTTTTAAAGATATAGTCTAATAAAATAATAGATTTATATATGGAGTGGTATTTAACTAAAATGATTAATATATAATTACTAGCTGACCCGGCAAACATTGTTTTTTTTTTAAATAGATATTCTCAGACCTACCCAATAAACTACCTACAAAATTTTATACAAATCGGTCCAGCCGTTTCGGAAGAGTTTGGTAACAAACATTGCGACACGAGAATTTCATATTTTAGGGGACTAGCTGACCCCGCAAACGCTGTTTTGCTCCTTTCTTTTTTGTTTTTTGAAAAATAGATGTTGGCCGATTCTCAGATCTACCCGATATGCACACAAAATTTTATACAAATCGGTCCAGCCGTTTTGGAGGAGTTTGGTAACAAACATTGCGACACGAGAATTTTATATATTAAGGGATGTAGTAAAGCGTATTCGCTCGCTTCGCTCGTTCACTAGACTCCGCCATCCTCTTCGAAACTAACCTGTCCGAGTCGGGTGCCCCAAGTCCCGAGCTCGCTTCGCTCGCTCTTGCATCCTAAGTTGTCAATCCCTTTTAACTAAGTTTATTAGTCCGTATGCTTACTGACACGGTTTACTACTACTCTTGTATAGATTGGAAGACCTTAGTAAGAAGATACGCGAATAGTTTCAAACCCTTGCGTTCTGGCCTTGTACAGAATGGAAAGTCGCGGACCTGTCCAGTGGCACTGAGAGGAGCTCAACCTATAAAGTTGAATCTTACTAACTAAAAAGGAATGTGCTACTAAATCCCTTTATTGCATAAGAATTAAACCAGCACAAGGATTGTTTACACTTCAAAAGTGTCTGTTGAAGTGTAAACAAACGACCAAAATTAACCATATTATTACTTGTCCTACAGTATTGGCCGACCGAAGCATGTCCGTGTCATGGCTGGAGCGTTAGAAGGAGAACTCTTCGTGGGTCCTCGTGCTGAGGAGCATCGAGGACTCCTAAGCATCAAATACCCCATGGAACATGGCATCGTAACAGATTGGAATGATATGGAGCGCGTATGGAATTACATCTACAGTAAGGTTAGTAGAATAGTTCAATTAAAACATCACGCCTGTAAACCCTGAAGGGTTAGGTAGAGGTGTATCTATAGTGCATTCACATTTCGCAAGCACGAGTAACAAGACAGGAATTGTAAAGACGGAATTTCAGATGAATAAAAGAATTCGATCATTTTTTTCGAAAAGTTCTATTGTGGTCCCATGTCAAAGGTGGCGAGCCTGTTGACATTAACTGGGCACAAAGGCAGACTCGGGGCTGCTACTGAAAAATTATTTGTGAAAAAACCCAATAACACTGCCCAACCTGGTAATCAACCAAGGACCTCATGCTCAGCAGTAGCTGATGCAACCACTGGACCAGCGAGGCAGTTGAACTAGATTATTTTCAAGTTTTGGTACAATATTTATTTATGACACAGTTCAAACTCAAAGCATTTATTTCAACCAATGGCAGGCACTTTTGGATTGTCAAGGAGTCGGTCAGTCAGAAAAATGCCAAAAAAATGGGGTGTGGCTGTGCCGTAACAGTCCTGACTCGACGTAACAAACTCTTTGATTCTTTAGATCTCGAGTGATGTAATTATATTTAGGATGTAGATGATAGATATGTAGCTGCAACACTAGACTGTATCCCCCGATTTTGTTATCATCCGTTTTTTGATGGCATCGTACTCTGACAGCAAAGTTAAAGACGTATTCACGTCAAAAGAAATTCTTTTCTTGAAGTTCAAAGACATCATTTTGTCTTCCGTTTCTATAGTGTCCATGGTACGCATGCAGGTCTTGCCATTGTTTTTTTATGTCTGTGCTGAATAAATGTAATTTCGCTCTTTCCGTAGGACCAACTGTCGACATTCTCGGAGGAGCACCCTGTGCTGCTGACGGAGGCTCCCCTCAATCCTCGTCGGAACAGAGAGAAGGCGGCTGAAGTGTTCTTCGAGACCTTCAACGTACCAGCTCTGTTTCTTTCCATGCAAGCCGTGCTGAGTCTGTGAGTATTAATTAACTAATACAGTATTTGATTACTATCAAAAATATACATAATATACCCACATATATAAACTCACACCTTCTTCCCGTGAGGGTAGGCAGAAACTACAGAACGCCACCTGCTACGATCCTTACATACTCCATTTGCCTCGTTTACGTTCATACATCTGGTCTTACACGTGCTCCGGTTGCGAGTACTAACTGAAAAACGTCACCAATAAGGTCACTATATTTCTTCCTAGGGCGTCTCCTCCCTCCGTTTCCACTCACATCAGCCTTGTAAATACCTTTTGTTAGTCTACTTTTATTCATCCTCTCAACATGACCAAACAAAAAAAAATATGTTTCCAAAAAAAAGACGATTTGCAACAAAAAAAAAAAAATGTAGAAGTTACTCAATTTTGAAATTATTCTTCTATTCTTGTAACGCAAAACGATCATTGTACTGAATGGCGCGAAGTTACTATGGCGTTCCTGTGCTGTGACGTCAGATGGTACCTCTATACTGGTGACCCCGAGTATGAACGGCCTTCGCGCCAATTACTTCAGCGTGACCTCATCATCATGACTCCCGCAAGCTTTAAAGCGACGAGTCACACAGCCAGTTAGCACCCACGGCTTCAACGGGTATCCTGACCACCGGCATGTTGCGCAAGCGCATACCTGGTCATCACCCTCAGCCTTATCAGCAACCTTGGCACAGCAGACTTCACTTTCGGCCGGTCCACAAGCAGAGCCCTTGAACCCTCTCCTGGTCAGCCACGACCCGGCGCCGTACGACATCCAACGCAATGGAGCATATCGCAGCGCCAACTCGACTCACTGTGACATCTTCGCAGACAGTTTCGACCCATTGGAGCTTCAACTGGCACTGGCAAGCATCGCAAGATACAAGACTCAGCCCACTATAGACCTTCGTTCTCCGGAGGATAGTGATGTGGCAACATCTACACCGCCACATGCATCACACTGACGTCACGCAAAATCCTGCATCGCGCAAGCAGAATTTACCGCGCAAATAGCATTTAAACAACGTCCCGACATCAATCGTCGGGCAGTTCCCCGCCAGACGCGACACCCGTCTGGTCGGAGAACCCTCCCTTTTCTTTAGAGTATGAGTGAACTATGCACCCTGTTCCACATACCTCTACAGGCTGATTATTTTTCACCATTACGTTGTTGGTCCCACGGAGGAACTTGTTCAGTTTGATCGTCTATACCTCATCCTTATATTTGACCACACATTTCTTGTATGCCACAGGCCCTACCCCAGACGTGGTTTTGGACTCTGGTGGTCTTTGATTTCCTCGTGGGTCTAGAAGTCGCAAGCGCTACTGCTGATTATGAGGTCCTAAATTCGATTCCCAGGTCGAGCAAAGTGTGATTGGGTTTGAATTTTTCAACAGCAGCCCGGAGTCTGAGTTTGTGCCCGGTTCTTGACAATAGGCTCGCCCCCTATTACATGGGACTAACATGGGTGTACTACAGGTACACCTCTGCCCAATCCTTCCGGGAGACAAGGCTTAATGTTAAATACATACTTAATCAAACATGTGACTTTTACTTGAATACTGATGATTATCACTTGTTAAAGAATTTTAGGAAATCATCTACTTCACTTCATCTACTTTAACAATATTTGCACCATGTATCTATCACATAGTTAATTTACCTGCCATTGCATTCATTATATTTAGTTCTTTTTACCTATTGTGGTATAGTAATTTTATTCTAGGTGCATTATCTTCACATATAAGGGTGTCCCGTAAGTTGACGTCAAGGTTGAGTCGGAAAAACATTGAAAAAATATTTACTACGTATTTTAAAAATTACGGGCTGTTATAATAATAAAAAAATCTACTGCCTGTGACGGTATTTTAATTAACTCCTGTTGCTACAAATTTTACCTTTTTTTCTGTTAACTATTATGCACCAACCTCAAATCAAATCAAATCAAAATATTTTATTTCACATAGACCTACACGGGTACTTATGAAACGTCAGATTCTAGGTGCACGGTTCCAATTGGTCGTTTCCCATGGAGAAGAGCCGGCAAGAAACTCCATGGTTACTCTTTTAAAAATATGTCTTTTACAATGTTTTCCAATTACAGTGTTAACAGGTATGGGAGGACAGTGTAGGCCTGTCAACAAGTACCATATGTTAAACAAATAGACAATTGTCTATAAATTTACAATCCACAGGGCCTACCTATCAATCGACTCCGGTTTAACGTCGACTTACGGGAAACCCAGTATAATTTAATAATTAATGTCTATGTAAAAAGTATTGTAGAACATTTTAAAATAGTAACGGTAGAGTTGCTTGCCTATTTTTGTCCATAAGAAACTACCTTTTGGAAGGGGCAACTAAAATCAAATCAATTTTTTTTTTATGTTGACGTTCAAAAGTGCCACACATGTGCCTATTTATTGTGAAATTACATTCGAATGCGTTGATTCCTGGAACTCACAGTAGGATTCCCTGTGTCGAAAGATCCAGGCTCCTTCGTTCCGTTTACATTTAACTTAACTTAACATGTAATCGGGGTATATTTTTAATACATTTCATATAATCTACTCGTAATCTAGTAGAGAAGGAATATAAAATAAAAACTAATACGAATACACAAATCAACTACATTTTATGTGCCAATAAAGTAAAATAAAATACATAAATGATTTGACTTTGACTTTTTTGACTGTGACCATAATCCTCCACAGATACGCCACAGGCCGCACCACAGGCGTGGTTTTGGATTCCGGTGATGGTGTCACACACTCGGTACCCATTTATGAAGGGTTTGCGATGCCCCACAGCATCATGAGGGTCGACGTCGCTGGCAGAGACGTCACGCGGTACTTAAGGTAAGCTAGAGCCGCCTCAAAAAGCCAATTCTTTCAATTCAGCCAGACTGATGAAAACTGACCGCAGTAAAACCGACTCGAACAAAGTTTAGACACGGCCTTTTTTTTTTACAGAAAGTAGTATCCCTCCAAATGGCAAGTTACTGAATACGATTAAAAGTAGCGATGCGCGATGGCGAGAGGTTATGTTCGATTGTTCGAACATCTCGATGGCTCTCGATTGTTTCGACTTGGACACGAGTCTGACTAGATCTGTTATTGCGACTGGCGCATGGCGCGTTCATTCGCGTGTTGTTTCTCGATGGTTAAGAGTTTCTTCGGACAATCGAAAACTAGGGGTCGATTCCGTTGACTCGAAACAATCGAAAAACAACTCGATTGTTTTGTAGTCGATGGCTGAGTCGATGGTTTATTTTAACGACTCTGATTCTTTCCATTGTTAAAACATCTCCCGCCCATCGCTAATTGAAAGTCCCAAACATAATAATAAACCCTTTGTGTTCACAGACTCCTCTTACGTAAAGAGGGCGTCAACCTCCGAACTTCGGCTGAACTAGAAATAGTCAAGGCTATCAAAGAGAGGGCTTGCTACCTCTCTCCTAACCCTCTGAAGGAGGAGACTTTGGAAACGGAGAGGGCTCAGTACACACTGCCAGATGGAACGGGCTTGGAGGTAAGAAATTCATATAACAACACTAGATTATACTGTGTCAAAGTAGATTAGCTAGTATAACTTCGCAGACGTGATGGATGTCGATTTCTTAACATTATGAAACCAAAAAAAAAAATTGGTTTCAACAACCGCTGGTGAGTTACTTGAAGTACCATGTAAAAAAGTCAAATCATTTATTTCAAATAGGCACTTTTTAATGTCAAAATTTACAAAGAAGATAATCGATTCTAGTTGCCCCGTCCAAAAGGTAGTTTCGTATGGAGAAGAATCGGTTGGAGGATCCTCCCTTTTCTAAAGAGTATGAGTGGACTTTACACCTTTTTCCTCATATCTCTTCACTGGTGACCCCGAGTATAAACGTCAGCGCAGTCTTCGTGCAACTACTTGAGCGTGACGTCATCATCATTCCCACAAGTCACACAGCCAGCCAGCAACCACGGCTTGAACGGTTGTCCTGACCATCAGCATGCATTGCAAGCGCATACCTGGTCATCACCCTCAGCCTCATCAGCAGCCTTGGCACAGCACACTGCACATTCGGCCGGTCCACAAGCAGAGCGCTAAATTCCTCTCCTGGTCGACACCAGCAGTCAGCCACCCCGACTCACTGGGGCATCTTCGCAGACAGTTCCGACTCACCGCGAACTATGCGACTCGCGGTTCCAACCCACTGGAACCCAACTGGCATTGGCAAGCATCGCAAGATACAAGACTTAGTCCACTATCGACCTCCGGTCTCCGGAGGCGAGTGATGTGGCGGCATCTACACCGCCACATGCGAACAACGCATCACACTGACGTCACACAAATCCTGCATCGCGTAAGCAGAGTTTACCGCGCAGCTAGCATATATACAACTTCCCGACATCAATCGTCGGGCAGTTGCCCACCAGATACGACAACCATCTGGTCGGAGGATCCTCCCTTTTCCAAGAGTATGAGTGAAATTTACACCCTGTTCCTCATATCTCTTCAACCCTTGTTGGCAACAAAATATATTTATTATTTAGCCGGTTTCCTCACGATGTTTTCCTTCACCATTTTGACAGCAGTGGTGATGTAATAATTTACACTATGTAAAGCGCCTGTCTGGATTTGTACCTACCACTAGTGCTCTCCTATTCAATTTGCTAAGTAATTAATTTCACCACGTTAGTTAACTTGAGGCATGGCTACTTATATAAAACCTTCCACAGATTGGTCCAGCAAGATTCCGAGCACCAGAAGTATTATTCAGACCTGATCTCATCGGCGAGGAGTGTGAAGGTATGTTCGTACTTACAAACAATATTAGTCGTAGAGCTGGTGAATCCCGAAAGTCTGGCAGCTAGGGGTTTCATGTTACACAGTAACTGGGTTGTGCAGGTCAGATAGGACTAGGACTAGAAGCCTATTTCAACATGGGGAAGCTTTCAATCTGATTGATTGGACTTCTAGAAAATCTTCCCCAAATGGGGTGAAAACTGGTCAAGAAGTGTTTCAAGGAGCTGGAACTGCTTCGATTAACCTGAAAATTGGCATAAGTAATCTTTGTATTGGACTGCCTCGTTGGTCGCAAGAGCTACTGCTACCTGGGTTCGATTCCCAGATCGGGCAGTTTTGTTGTAGTGATTGGGTTTTTCTATCTATAATTTCTCAGTAGCAGCCCGGAGTCTGGATTTGTGCCCGGTTGATGGCAATAGGCTCGCCCCCTATTACATGGGACTTAAACATAACTGGCGAAATGTAAGTGTACTATAGGTACACCTTGGTCTAACCCTTCTGGGATTACAAGTGTGTTGTTATGTTACGAAAATAATTTGAAAAAAAAAAAAACAAATATCCGCGCAATAATACTGGTTGCCAGACCCGTAACGACTGTCAAAGATCCACGAATGACAGCCGGGACCAACGGCATAATGTGCTCTCCGACGCACGGATGAGTCTCTTCAGTCTCCCTAGAGATGTGTCCTAACAGGTGTTGCACAGAGGGGGTTTCTGCTTGCTTTGTCCGGCACGGAGCGGTCTCGATATGAAATTAATGGTCACCCATCCGCCAAGCCGTTCGCGGCAAGCGTGGCTTACCCTTCGATAGTTTTTTTGTTTTGTAATACCTTTTTTTAAACAAGTTTTTAAGTAACTAAAAAGTAAAGTTTTCGTGTCTTTTGACCGTTGAGGAGTTTCTCTCGTTTGGAGCCAACCCTGGGTTAGCAGCCAGGTTATAGTAGACTTTTGAATGGACTATTGTGACTATCGAAATTTTGGGTCTTTATTGATGACGGTTAAGGAGTTCCCTCGTCTGGAGCAAATCCTGGTTTAGCAGCCAGGTCATAGTGGACTTTAGAACGGACTATTGTAACTATCAAAATTTTGTGTCTATTATAGACGGTTAAGGAGTACCCTCGTTTGGAGCCAACCCTGAGTTACCAGCCAAGTCATAGTGGACTTTAGAACGGACTATTGTGACAATCGAAATTTTGTGTCTTTATGGTTAGGGAGTTAGCTCGTTTGGAGCCAACCCTGGGTTAGCAGCCAGGTCACAGTGGACTTTAGAACGGATTATTATGACTATCTAAATTTTGTTTCTTCATTGTTGACGGTTAAGGAGTTCCCTCGTTTGGAGCCAACCCTGGGTTAGCAGCCAGGTCACAGTGGACTTTAGAACGGATTATTATGACTATCTAAATTTTGTTTCTTCATTGTTGACGGTTAAGGAGTTCCCTCGTTTGGAGCCAACCCTGGGTTAGCAGCCAGGTCACAGTGGACTTTAGAACGGATTATTATGACTATCTAAATTTTGTTTCTTCATTGTTGACGGTTAAGGAGTTCCCTCGTTTGGAGCCAACCCTGGGTTAGCAGCCAGGTCACAGTGGACTTTAGAACGGATTATTATGACTATCTAAATTTTGTTTCTTCATTGTTGACGGTTAAGGAGTTCCCTCGTTTGGAGCCAACCCTGGGTTAGCAGCCAGGTCACAGTGGACTTTAGAACGGACTCGTGTGACTATCGAAATGATGTCTTTATTGTTGACGGTTAAGGAGTTCCTTATTTGGAGCAAATCCTGGTTTAGCAGCCAGGTCATAGTGGACTTTAGAACGGACTATTGTAACTATCAAAATTTTGTGTCTATTATAGACGGTTAAGGAGTTCCCTCGTTTGGAGCCAACCCTGAGTTACCAGCCAAGTCATAGTGGACTTTAGAACGGACTATTGTGACAATCGAAATTTTATGTCTTTATGGTTAGGGAGTTAGCTCGTTTGGAGCCAACCCTGGGTTAGCAGCCAGGTCACAGTGGACTTTAGAACGGACTATTGTAACAATCTAAGTTTTTTTCTTTATTGTTGACGGTTAAGGAGTTCCTTCGTTTGGTGCCAACCCTGAGTTACCAGCCAGGTCATAGTGGACTTTTGACGGACTATTGTGGTTATCTAAATTTTGTGTCTATTGTAGACGGTTAAGGAGTTCCCTCGTTTGGAGCCAACCCTGGTTCTAGAAGCAGGTCATGCATCATGCAAAAAGAAGTGTCTTCGAAACAGAATCAGCATGTACCAAACTAACATACAAACATTGCAAGTTAAATAAAAGCTTGTAAAATTACCGTTGTTTCTTTCCAGGTCTCCACGAGGTCCTAATGTTCGCCATACAAAAGTCTGACATGGATCTTCGAAAGGTTCTCTACCAGAACATCGTGCTGAGCGGAGGCAGCACTTTATTCCGGGGCTTTGGAGACCGACTGCTGGCCGAAATCAGGAGATTAGCGCCTAAGGATATGAAGATTAGGGTATGTTGTTTTTTTTCTAACGCTTCGATGGCAGCTACAAGATCCTTTACGAAGTCTTAATCTGCACATTCTGTTCATCAAACTATACTAGAGAGGTGTAGGTAAGTAATTAAATAAACGTAAACAATTTTGATGTGACTTTTTACACAAACACCGACTGTTTACAAATAAAACAAATATTATTGTTGTATTTGCATTGGTTTTTAATAGCATTTTTATTGTTAAACTGAGTGAATGATTAAAAATACACATCAGGATTGTTTGCCTTTTTAACTACCTTAAATAATTGCAGGAAAACGACTTTTTAACGACAGTGTTCGCGGTAGTGTGCAAAGCATTGTGCTTATGGGTGCGTGTAACGGTATTGGGTCGTGGGGCTAATTAAAGTTAAGTTTTGATGTACCGGATGAAATTGAAATCCTCCAACTGGAAATAAAAGGTTTAATAGTTGTTACTTAAGCGTTATAAACTGTCATTTCCCAAATTCCTTGAAAAAAAATCCGTGTAATTATTGTCTTAGATAGTGCTAATTAATTGCCTTCAAGTAGATACGAATTGAATTTTGATGAATTTTGTCACGGTTTATGCACCAACTCTTCCTACCAATTCGAACGCCACGATATGCGGATGAACATGTTAGAACTTTTCTGTAAATCACTATTATAGTCATAGTCATTTATTCATAAACAAGAAACTTGTATCTGAATTAACACACAGAATTAATAATAAGTAAATAAAAAAAACTAATTAAATTACATAACTCAATCAACTTAAATTACACAATTACAGTACCTGTTACCACTAAAATAAATTACATTAGAATTCCATACATTTCATAAAAATTTGACAATTCTTATTTCAATTAATCGGCCAACATATTACGATTTAAATAATAATAAAAAATATGATAATTAATTAAACATAAATTAGTATGGATTGATAGAATAAATAAAAAATAAAATTACAGTTCATCTACAGCATATAGACACTTATTCAACAGGAATTTCTTTAGTTTTATTTTGAAAGTATTACCGTAGACTGCACTTTTAATGTCTAATGGCAACCTGTTGAATAATTTTACAGACTGGTAGCGTGGACTATGTTTAACAATTCTTAGGTAATGATTGGTAGAAAATGTATTCTTCAAGTCTAGTCTACGGGTGCCTTCCCTGATCTGCCGTTCTTGTATTGTTTCATAGTCTTGTATGTTTTTGGCCATATAACTTAAAAGTACCAGCACGTAAAGACTTGGCACTGTAAGTATGCCTAAATTGATAAAATGTTGTCGGCAACTTTCCCTTTGTGAGATACGGACCATGGTACGAATTGCACGTTTTTGTAGTACGAAAGCTCTTTGACTATTATATTCATAGCTATTTCCCCAAAAAAGTATGCTATATCTTATTTTTGACTCCACTAACGCAAAATATACCATTTTTAGCTGTTCTATACTTATTTCATTTCTCAAGGCTCTCAGAGCGTAACATGCAGACGATACCGATGCACCAATTGATTTTAATTCTGGTTTCCAGTTTAACAGTTGATCAATATGCATACCTAAAAATTTTACATCGGCAACGAGCTCAATATCGACTTCATTTAAGGCAACTTTCAAATTATCTTTGTTACGGACTGTAGTTTTAAATAACATTATTTGAGTCTTTTTACTATTAATAAATAATTTATTTGCCGTGAACCACACATGAAATGCTTGTAACGTAGCATTGACCCTTTCTGTCAAATCAACCATGTCATTAGCTGCCACTATGGCGTTTGTGTCATCTGCGAAAATTACTAATTCAATGTCAGGTAAAATTGTATTTAGATAATTAATCAAGTCATTAATAAATAATAAAAATAAAATAGGTCCTAAAATTGATCCCTGTGGGACACCCGTTGATATGCGCACGATTTTGGATTTATACCTTTTCTTATTATTATTCTGAGTTTGGTCAATTTCAACGTACATCCGCCTATTTTTTAAGTAGGAAGAGAATAGTCGCAAGGCATTTTCTCTTATTCCATAATGACTCATTTTAGCCAGAAGCAATTCATGGTCAATTGTATCAAATGCAGAGCTTAAATCAAGAAAAATCCCTGCAACTCTCATTTTATTATTAATTTTGCTTATAACATCATCCAACAACGTATATATGGCGTCTGAAGTGCCAACACCCTTTTGATACCCAAATTGTCTTTTATTTAAAACTTTATTTACTCGCAAGTGCGCTAAAAGTCTAATTTTAAGTATTTTTTCTAATAATTTTGAGAGCACTGGTAGTAGAGAGATGGGTCTATAGTTTTTAGGATCAAACTTACTTCCCTTCTTATACACAGGTATTACTTTCGCCATTTTTAGCTGTTCTGGGAAGATAGCATCTTTTATACAGTTATTGAAGAAGTCAGATAGAGGCTCGGCTAATATTTTAATGTGCTCTTTGAATAGACAAATGGGCACTTCGTCATACCCACAGGAATGTTTGTTTTCCATTCTTTTAACTATGGTACAAATCTCGTTTGGAGTGGTAGGAGAAATATGCATGTCACTGCTAACCCTATCCGTGTATAGATGGAGGAATGCCGTAGCATGGTCTCCTTCATTGACGTTAGTAGCACCTTTATAGTCAAATTGATTCACTAGTAAGTTAGCTATTTCCTCTGGATCCACTACAATTCTTCCTTCAACCTTAAGCCTAAGTTCCCGCTGAATCACTTTCTCTCTATTAGTGCATTTATTTACAACTTTCCAAATTTCCTTACCCATATTTTTTTATGTTTTTATTTGTGTCATTATAGCAAGCTTTTTAGCTATAGAAACAATATTTCTATATAGCCTAACGTAAATGTTTTTATATTTCAAAACACTTGGTTCAAGGTTATTTCCATTGCTTGCACATAAAAAACGTTTCATTTTGCTGGAGGTACGTATCCCTTTAGTGATCCACTTTAATTGTGATTTATTCTTAAGGTTAGTTTTACATTCTCTCTTCCTATAACTATTGCAAAACACTTTATAAAAACTTTTAAGAAAAGTATTAATACCCATATCCATCCAAGATTCTTTAAGAATTCCCTTTACGAATGCTACACTATTTTTAATGTTAAATACTCTTTTATCCATTACAATAAGCCGATTATCATTCAATTTTGGATTAGATCGATTTTCCAAATAAAACTCAGCGAAAATACCTGCATGCCCATCGGCCAAACCATTGTGATCTACCTCACTACCCAAAACACATGTATCAGGCAGATTGGTTATGATGTTGTCGATACATGAAGTACTATTATTACGGTTGAAAGTAGCAGAAGAGATTAGGTGCCTAAAATTATAACATTTTAGCAAGCTAAGAAATTCCGAACCTTTTTTATTGTCCACTAGCAGATCAATATTAAAATCACCACATATTATACATTTCCTATTGAATAAATAGTCCAATAATTTCTCCAATCTTTCCAAAAACTGTTCGAAATTTTTATCAACAGGATTTCGATAGCAGCAACAGATATATAGACCAGTAATAGTATCTTTAGCACCACAAATTTCAAAACATTCCATTTTATATAATTTGTTTATTGGTTCACAAATTTCGGTCTGTCTATCCACATGCCCCAAAATTAAACTACCTCCTCTTAATTTATTTTTTCTCGTGTTGTAAGATACTAAGCTATAACTATTTAGATTAAAAACATTAGCATTGCTCTCATTCAAGAAGTGCTCACTTATACACACGTAGTCCAGCCTTTTACCCAGAGTTTCCACATAAACTTCAAGTTCATTTTTCTTATTCATAACTCCACATAGGTTTTGGTGATAAATATTAAGGAAGTTATATTTATTGAGATCAGATTTTGCCAAGCTGTAAGAATCAATAGGTAATTTAGCATCGAAAAAAATCATTTTCATCTGTCTGTGTAGCACTGCTTTCTGTAGCTGGTTTGTAATGTTTTGAAACAGTCTCATTCTCTGTTTGTGAATATGCATTCTTATAATATTTTGATTTAACGGATTTAACATTAATATATTCTAAATAGTCATTTCTGTACTTTAAACGAAGTATTTCCTTAAGGAAAAGCCTACTTGCCCTCATCGTATTTATGTATTTTGAAGCTAATTTAGAGTCAGTATAATTCAGATCCAGCGGCAAAAATGACGTATTTTTAAAGTTGCTACATATTAGCTTCAGTGATTTATTGAGCATATTAACATTGAGAAAATTGTTTTTATAGAGTTTGCCAATTAAGACATTTGCGTGTTTCACTTGTCCCAGGGTGTAATACAAAATAGACTGGAAATTCAAAGGATTAGAATCGTTAGAACCCCCTAGTATTAATATGTAGTCAGAGTGGGTAAACTCCTTACACAAATCCACACATGAACTTATTACTTCTGCCATAGGGGCTCCTGGTTTAATCATCGAAGTAACTTGGAAAGAATTTCCAAGAAGCTCCTGAAGTACTCTCCTCATATTTAGTCCTGTTTGGTCAGCAAAAATCTTCACCTGATGTTTTTTTGCGATTACTCGACTTGTTTCAGTATTCAATTTTATATAATTAGTTACACCTAAATGGTTTTTTCCATGATCTGAAATATTACTGATATCTACAGTCAAAGTTCCAACCATCACTGTATCCACTATTGTCCCCATTTCAATGTTACCTTGATCAGCTATGGGTCGGTATGACGGCTGTTGACTATTTATCCCGTTATTTAAGTCACTTTCTGATGTTAGGGGCTGCTCGAAAAAGCGACTTAAATTGTAGCTTTCGTTATGTTTTTTACTTTCTCTTGTGACTGCGTTTAAATCTGTTTCTTTAGACGATGTTCTTGCTAAGCCTTTTGTTATTCCAAGCGAGCCATAGCGCTTTCGATACTGTGGAGAGTAGAATTTGAGAGGTGAAGCAATCGATTTGTCACTCTTATTAAGTTCTAAAGCACCGACCGACTTGTACATATTAATTTTATGCTGGGCCAATGACAACTCTTTTTTTAAGGCGCTATTCTCAATATTCAAACTTTCTATCTCAGAGTTTGCTATTTGCAGTTCCTCATTTAACTTTTCAAATTTTAAATTTAGTTCTGTTACTTCATTTCTGATAGTTGCGTTGTTTGGTAAACTCTGATAAGATATGTTTAAATCAAAGTCACTATCATGCAAATCTAAACTTGACCGGCGACCTCTTTTTTGAGTGTTAACATTTTGCGTCTCATCCATATTTTAATTTGTGTAGTTAAAATGTCATACCAGGCATTGATAAACAATCAAAAATTATTATTTCCCGATGGCCGGTCTCGAACCCACGACCGTACGAGGAAATCGTTACCAATGTCGTGCAGTCCAGTAAAGCGCCAACGCGTCCGATACAATTAAGATTGAATTTTTGCCTCAGTATCAGCTGCAACTTTTTTACTGACTTTTTAATTCTTGTAATTAATACTAGATGTCACTTGTAAAATCAATCAATCGTACGAATATTGGAATTTCCGAAAAGTGAATGTTGATTTTGAGATTTGAACTCGCATTATTATCTTGCATGCTATGTATCATGTACACCATGTTTCAACGAATAAACTTTTTACTTACTTATTGTCGTTCCTGTATAAAAATCAAATAAGAAAATTAAAGTATCAATTTTAGCACTCGCCCAAATAGCAATCCATTTACAACATGAAGCGAGTTGGCATCGTGTTGAGCTAGTGGTTATTTACCTAATGTTGATCGTTCACACGAAAAACAAGGCGCGCGAGGGCGGTGCCAAATCGCTTGCCTACACGCATGTATCGCTTTCCTTTCTCTCGGCCGAATGACATGCTCTAAATTTTGTTTTTAACACTTCCCCACTCACCACCCCACCTCTGCCTTACCCTTCTGGGATTACAGACGTGAAATAATATATTTTATTTTTGGGCACCTATTCAATTTCATTCCGGATTTAGTTGTTTTTTGAAAAATAAACAAAAATATTGGATATTTGACCTTCAATATCTCCGTAATCAGAAGGTTCCCAGGTATGGTCCAGTGCATAAAAGTGATCATAATAACGGGGAAGAACAAGTATCTCTCTGCTTCGTATCTGTATGTCCTATAATTATTATTCCCCGCATAGAAGTTGGAAAATATCCCACGGGGAACGTACCACCGATATTAAAAGTAGCCTATGTGTTAATCCAAGTTATAATCTATCTTTGTGCCAAATTGCATCCAAAGCCGTTTTGCGTGATTGAGTTACAAACATACAATCATTCAGAGGCCCTAGTGCGAGTTTATTTTAACCATCTCGAATTTACGCATCGACCGCGTTCGGCGCTCCGATTGGCCCTTCACCATTACAAAGTTGCGCTTCGATTGCCACGGGCCAATCGGAGCGGCGAACGCGGTCGATGCGTAAAGTCAAGACGGTTAAAATAAACCCACACTAGGGTCACTGATTTATTATAAAATTAGGAATAATTATATTACAGTTACATCCGCTGATCCTATTTTAATCAACATTCGACCTAATACAGAGTCGCTATTTGCAACAACAAAAAAAACTTCAGATTTTTTTATTTTGCGGGATTTTCTTCAATAACTAATTTTTTTATCAAAATCACTTTCTCCTCCACAGATCTCAGCGCCACAAGAGCGCCTCTACTCCACATGGATTGGGGGTTCGATTCTCGCGTCACTCGATACATTCCGTAAGATGTGGGTCTCTAAACGAGAATACGACGAAGAAGGACATAGGGCAGTGCATCGCAAGACTTTCTAGAGAATTCTAGAACATTAAGGCTTATTTCCAGTCTAATTTAATTCAGAATCTTAGAAAATACGCAACTTAGTGTTCGCAAATTAGTTTCCAAACATGTAGAAAAATACGTGTTCTTTGGAAAAACAACTTTAACACCCACACATAAAGTTCAGTTTGCACTAGTGCAAAGTTTTTACTACTTTTTCAATAGCTAAGATTCTGAATTGAAATTTTAGAAGTTTCTCGACCGTTGGAGGCGGATTTCGACTTTAGACGGTTGAGAAATTTAACTATTTAAATAACTGTTTTTAATAACCTATTTAGGGCCTCAACAAATCACTTTCATGAATAAACACACTAATAGTGATAAATGCTTATAATGTTAACGACGGTTAGATCGAATACTAATTTATGAAGATTAAAATGACACAATATGTATCAAAAATTTGTGGTCAAATTTGTAAGACAAACCATCAAACTGAGCAACGATTTCCGTGGAATCAACGTCGTAATAGCGGAAAAATAATTAGCTGCCTTATAATCAGCCTATATTCGTCCACCGCTGGACTGCGGCCTCCTCTCTGTGAGAGGGAGTGGGCCGTAATCCACCCCCGCGAGCCCAGTGCGAATTGGTAGATGTCACTGAATTTTTGGTTCTAGCACATGCCGGTTTCCTCACCATGTCTTCTTACAGCTCGTAAGTCGCGGTCGGTACCACAATATATATATTTTTTTTAAAAATAACGAGTGACGATACATAAATGTACGTGTTGCGCATGCGCACCCTGGACAGTCAGCCTCGGTGCCATCTTGCTGACTTATAATCTTATCACGGCATGAACTGTTCTCATATAGTTCATGATGATGTTAATTCAATACAATATTTACGGCGAAAGACGTCCAGTGCTGGACATAGGCCTCCCTCAAGCACCACCACTTCGACCGGTTCTATGCTCCCCAGCGGATTCCTGCGGCCTTCACAAGGTCATCGGTCCACCTTGTGGGAGGCCTTTCAACGCTACGTCTTCTGGTAAGCGGTCGCCACTCCAGAACCTTTCAGCCCCATCGGCCATCTTGGTCCTCCTGCGGCTCTCTTTATTTCTGATACTGGTGTTCAGTTTGAGCGTTGCTTGTCATGAACGAAACAAAACGAAATAAATATGTCAAATTCCATACATTGACATTTAGTTCCATTTTTCGCCGTCTGCAGACATATAATTATATTGGCATAAATAGAACTCGTGCTTATACCCTTAAGTGATAAAAAGCTTTGTTATACATATTTATAAAAAATGGCGAAAATAAACTCAATATCGGTTGCTATAATATTATGTTAAACAAGATTTTAATATTTAAGACAATTCTTTTTGAATTTAAATAAATTATTTTTTTCGATTTGGTTGTGTTTTTCTTTTGTATTACTAGTACAAGCGAATTCTGGGTTTGGTCTAAACTTTAACCTTTCAGCCAGTTTTTGTATTTCGTACCTTACTCCGACTGTGATAAAGTTCTTTATACAAAATTGTCAACAACTTAGGGCTCATTTCACCAACGAAATTGAACGCGATTAGCACTTAAGCTACGTTTAAGAGCTGTCAGTGTCATTATTTTCTGTGGAATATGGACACTAACAACTCTTGAACGCGTTTTAGATAAGTTTAAGGGCTGTCAGTGTCATTTTTTTTTCTGTGGAATATGGACAGAGACAACTTGTACGCGTTTTAGATGTGCTATTCGCGTTCAGTTTCGTTGGTGGCACTTAGGCCTCTGGTTACAAAAACAATGTGTACAGAACTTTTCACATAGTTGAAATAAAGTTTGAAAGCGCGGCAAGCTAAAAATTGCATGCATTCACCGTAGCGGTTTGTTGCGGACTGGTGAGGGGCTGAGGGGCGTGGGCGTCCGAGGCACGCGGGAGAGGCGGCGGCGCGGGCGACGATCCAATTAGCGGTGGGTAATCTTTATTCCGGCAAGTGAATTGATTCACTTATTCCGACTCCGGGTCCGGTACCGGTGCACCTTATTTATTCCTTTGGCACCGTTTGGCACCGGCACTCACTCGCTCATTTTGGTTCCCCGGTTTCGCAGAACATTTTATTCATTTGGTTCACTGGATCATTTGGCACAGAACAGTTGGTTAGTTAGAGCGATACGACGTGTTCCGAGTACTTCCGAGTGAACGAGAGTGAACAGTGAACGCGCGCTCCGGAATCATTTGGTACCGCGGTGCCGGTAAGGATTGTGAGGAATAAATAAGGTTTACGTATCCGCGTTCGGTACCGGCTCCTTTGGATCAGTACCTCCGGAGTTACCCACCGCTAGATCCGATCGTTCTCGCGGGTCGGTAGGTATCAGGTGGCAAAGCAGTCGTCGGGGCTCCGGAGCTCCGTCCGAGGCTCGTAGTTCTGACCACAGAGTACACTATAGTATACTGAAAGTTCTGACCATAAACATAACGTGGAAAAACATGTCAAACATATTGGATAAGTGCAAAAGCAACAATACTTATACATATACCTACCTATACCATATGGTACAAACGTAAAATAAAACGGATAGTACTCTTTCAAACAAAAAACAAATAAATGGAATCAGTGCATATTTGTGATTCCAATTGTGTGTTCGCTGTTTAGACAGGCAAATTACGAAACAATTAGATTTTTATTTATTTATCATATCATACGTATGTTAAGATCATAGACGATTAGCAGACCAAACATTAATCACTAGTTATATTTATATAGATGGACATGATTCTTTATCCTTTTCTTGCTAACCGACAAGCCGTAAATAGTGTCGCATTCTGTCACCTGTTCTCACATTGACTCATACATAGACAAAATTTAACGCGTAGCTTGTTTGCCCCGCACCGCCATATTGTTAAGCAACATCTAAGCAAATTTAAATGAACGAATGCACAGAGAAATGGGTCTCAAAGGAATCATCTTGTAGTGTTTTTGGGATAAGTAATGATTTAATGAAATGATTGTCACTAAAAATAATAACTAGTACAACAAAAGACCAAAATGCGCGGCAAGCTAAAAATGGCATGCATTCGCCGTTATCGCCGTAGCGGTTTGTAGCGGACTGGTGAGGGCCTGAGGGCTGAGGGCGTCCGAGCCACGCGGGCCGTGCGCGGGACAGGCGGCGGCGCAGGCGACGATCCGATCGTACTCGCGGGTCGGTAGGTATCAGGTGGCAAAGCGGTCGTCGGGGCTCCTTACGCGTCGCGCGGTCGAGCGATAGGCGGTAGATATGCAGGGATGAAAGGTAAGTACATATTTAATTAGTGTTGTGTGTATATGTATGTATGCATGTGTTTAATATTTACGTGTGTTTGTATGTATAGCCTACATCACTCCCCCGCTGAGACCGGTTCACGGGCGATAGTGGCGCGGAAATCTTACAGTTCTTCCGCATCTTGTTTATATTTCAGGTCATGATGGTGCTTGCGACGATGGTGGTGGTGGTACTTGTGGTAAAGGTGGTGTTTTCGAGCCATCATTGCTGTAAGCCACGTAGGCTGGTTTTAGCCTATCGATGGTTACGGTAAGGTTTTTGGTCCCCTTTCTATGACGTTGTGTGGACCGGAATATGGTGATTCTAATGACTTCTTCAGAGGTCCTTTCCGCAGGAAGACGTGACTGGCTGTAGTAAGGTCTTTAGGTACGTAAAACATTTTCTCTGCATGTCTGGATGTTGATGCAGGTGACAGTCTCGAAATATGTTTTCTAAGCCGTGCTGCGAAGTCTGCTTCATCTATAATGTTGTACTGGTTTCATGAACTCACCATGTAACCGGAGTGGCTCGCCGTTCACCAATTCAGCTGCAGTGGCTTGTAGATCATCTTTCCAGGCGCTCCTCATTCCCAGGAGTACAAGAGGAAGTACCTCCGACCATTGCGCGTTGTTGTGGCACATTATGGCGGCTTTCAGCTGTCTGCGTATTCTCTCCACTAGGCCGTTGCACTGAGGGTGATAAGCTGTCGTAGGGCAATGGTAGGCGCCTATGATCGATGAGATGCACTGGAACAGCTGCGTGTAATTTTTTTTTCTTCGGTCAGTGGTTATTTTCTCTGGTCATCCGAAGCGAGCGACCCAACCAGAAATAAAACTCTAGCGCAGGTCTCCTCTGTGATGTCTGCTAGAGAGTAGGCTTCTGGCCATCTAGTATACCTATCTACAGCTGTGAGGCAGTACCTGAAACCAGAAGAAGGTGGCATAGGTCAAGAGCGGTGAAGAAGGGTGAAAACGGTTGGAAGGAGCAGGGAATGTGAAAAGAGGAGAGTGGGTATGGCGGGTAACTTTGTTGCAATCAGTGCATTGTTGAGCCCATGTTCTGCAGTCACGACGATTCTTAGGCCACACAAATTCCTCCACAAATTACATTTATAAACCACCAACACCAGGCATATCAACACCTTAACTCTAGGTCAGTAGGTCCCACGTCCCACCAATCTGGGCATGCGGGGTTAAAGACAGATGTCAACGGTACCTATGTGTATTTAAACCGTCAAACCGGTCGTCAAAAGAACAATACTCTTTTAGTCGCCTTTAACAATAACCACCGTAATATATAGGTGGTTCTATTCGATAAGACTTTATTGATAATTACTCTACTCTTGTTATACCCTGAGAATATCGATTTACGTGAATTTTCAGTAAGGATATCGGCGGCCCGAGTCCGGTCCTGTAAAGACAACATTCCCTATGTGTGCGTAATAGCTACGCAAAAAATTTTGCGAATTTTTCTCAGAATATTTGGTCTACTACTCTTTATATGTCTGTGGTTAAAAATACCATTTAACCCATGAGGATAAAAACCGATAGTAATTTTTTAAGTAGGTATTACAGTGCTTTACAAATGGGACGATTTGCTAATATGATATTTTGCTAGTGTCGTTTTGATTATAGGTCAATTTGTAAGACTATTTGCGTTTATGACTTTTCGATACGGAGGGGTTATTACTTACATGCTGCAATGTTTACAATTACCTACTCATTTTGCGAAACTTGTAATAAAACAAAATCTGACGAAATAAAATGTTTTATTTAGGTGTAACATATTAAAATTGTGATTAAACTTGTATGCTTAAAACTCATCATTTTCAAACGGATGGAACTTGTGGCCCGGGCAACTGAAATAAAAACCAAAATATGTTAGTTACTGAAATTACACGTTACACAAATTAACATAATTGTCAAGCGCACGTTAACTGCTACGATTGGTTGAATAGTTTATCAACAGCCAATTGCAGCGGTGTACGCTTGACAATGGGAAGGTCGGGCAAAACTAATTGTAGATGGCGTGCTCATAGCTAGGTCATGGCCTACAATTAATTGTAGGAATTATTACACGTGTAACATAACATTATACTTGTGAATAAACTTGTATGCTTAGAACTCATCATTTTCAAACGGATGGAACTTGTGGCCCGGGCAACTGAAATAAAAACAAAATAAGTTAGTTATTGATACACGTTACACAAATAAACATAATTGTCAAGCGCACGTTAACTGCTACGATGGGTTGAATAGTTTATCAACAGCCAATTGCAGCGGTGTACGCTTGACAATGGGAAGGTCGGGCAAAACTAATTGTAGATGGCGTGCTCATAGCTAGGTCATGGCCTACAATTAATTTGACATTACGTTCATTTATTCCATTTCGAAAGAGTTCGGCGTTATTTCATATTTCGTTACTTTCGATGATTTCAAAGGACAGGGTTTTTTTTGGCCCAGCACGGAATCATATTACCAAAAAACGTATAATATTTGAATATCCATCATGGCTTTCATTTCTCCGCATAACTCGGTGGGAAATATCAATTTTAAAGAGTATTATTTTGTTTGTTTTATTTTGATTTCCATCCGTGAGTTACTAATGTTGCAATTCTTTGAAATAAAATACTAAAACGACATGTATTTACTTGTAATTTAAATAACAAAGTAAGAAAAACAAATATGTTTATGCGAGTTTAGTGATAACGCAACTAAAAGTAAAAAAGACACATTTTATTTATCACTTTAATTAAAAATCAATAGATTAAATTGGTTCTTCAAAGTAATGGGAACACTATCTTCTTCGGTTAAGATAGGTATACACGAAGCGATAAATATATGTTTTTAAAATAACGCATATTTCGATATAGTGATTGGTCCAATATACACATCCATCCGATACATACATCACGCCTGTAATGCCTTAGGCAGAAGTACACCCACATTTCGCGAGTTATGTGTTAGTCCCGTGCAATGTATTGCCATCAACCGGGCACAAATCCAGACTCCGGGCTGCTACTGAGAAATTCAATTTTGCATAAAAAATTAATTAGCAAGTAAGTATCTTTAAAAACAGCTATTCAGTGCAGGACGCATTATTATGGTATTATATTAAGGTAATTTATAATATATAATGTGACATGTTTTTGTGGCATTTACGATATGTTTTTCTGATAAAATAAACACATGCACAGCTATACCTAATAATTACATATTTGACACCAAATGTGTACAACACAATATATCAGTTATATTAATACGACGCGCCTTTACGACTAGTTGTATGAAAGCGCACAAAGCAAAAAGAGTACGTAAGTAATGCTCGTAGCAGCGTAGCGCAGGGCGTTTCGTAGTTTCTGCCTACCCCCATGGAAAAAGCAGTGAGTTTATGTATGTTTGTATACATATTATAGTTAGGTACGCGTGCTACGGGTTTTTATGTCGATTGTCTTGACAAAGTCAAGACATGAGTAATGACATGACAGTTTATGGCTGCTTTCCTAATTAGCATGTAATCGATTTGAGCGTGCTTACGTCCGTACCGAATTAGCGTGAGCGCGATAACGATGTCATGTGAATCGTCATAGATGACGTCATGACATGCGCCATCTTGCGATAACGCCGACCATGCCCTATATATCACTGTGAGCGAAATGCTGACAGCTCTCAGCTGTCATAATCGTGATATCTAAATCGGTACGCAAATTATCGATGTGAGCGCTGTCAGCGATTATGGTCTAACTCGGAATGCGCCCTAAATCGGTGAGACGCCATCTCGAAAGTCGGTTAAAATAATTGTTTTTTCCCGAATTATGCGGAATTTTCTCTTTTCTTTTAGTTCTTTCGTAGTGTACATAGATCTGCACCCTAATTACGTAACTCACAATCAACCACAGTTTGAAGCACATTTTGAAGGATATTGCTAATACATTGCTTCACATGTTCGAAAAAATTGTCTGCTCAACAAGGTAAATAACGCAATGAATGTTGTTGAACTGTCAAAATAAAAGCTATTCCCACTGTTCATGTGTTACGCAACTACGCCGCCGGCCAATTTTGTAAAATCTCTTTTGAACACACCTTTCTGATACCTGGTATATCTATCGATCTATATAAATAGAAACCTATCACCAAAAATGTTTATCCGCTCATCACTTCAAAGCGGCTGCACATATTTGGCTTATTTTTTTTTTGTTGTATTTGTAACTGTCAGTAATACCAGACGGGTTAGGCAGAGTTGTACCTATAGTACACCCTCTTTTCGCCAGTTACGTTTAAGCCCCATGTAATAGGGGGCGAGCCTATTGCCATCAACCGGGCACAAATCCTCCAGGCTACTATTGAGAAATTCTAGATAGAAAAACCCAATTATACTTTGCCCGACCTGGGAAACATTTTTTTTCCACAGGAACTGATATTATAATGAAACAAAGTCGGGTTAGTTACACCATTAATAGCTCAAGTACGGCTGGACCGACTTTTATGATCTTTGTCTCCGCTCCGAATAGCAGAATAACTAGTAAAACATGGGAAAATTTCCCAAAAAAAAAAAAAAAAAAATTCTGAAGTTCAGTTCAATGTGGATGAATAAAGTCCAGATATAGATAGAGTATAACTTGTGGGAATTAACATGACACTTGCCACGAGGGACGTTTCTCGAGTTTTTTTTATTTAACAAGAGACCTTTTACTGTCCGCGAGGCCTAAGCTGAGCTTTGCATGTGTGTGGGTGCACATAACGACGCGTTCTTTGCTTGGCAATCGGCCTGAGGCGCGGTGCGGCCCTCGCGCGATCACATTGATGCGATTGGTAATCACTCACACAACTACTCAGCTTAGGCTTACCTATAAAAAAAAAATGAACATACACATAAGTACAAAAATATCAGTTCCTCTGATTTATTTTTTTGCTGCCATTCTAAAAAATCTTTCAATGAAACCTATCGTTTAATTAAGGTACAATACACACGGGCCAGCACCCATAGTAAAGCTGACGTTCTCCTTTGGATGCCTTTTTTGTATGAACTTCAGCCCGGGCAATGTGTGGCAAAGTGATCTATAAAAATACTCACTCAGTCATAGTAAGTATTCTGCCGTTACAGTCAAAGGAGTCGATCAGACCCATATCTTCCTGCGACAGCTTAAAGTCGAAAACATCGAAGTTACTCGCGATGCGCGACTTGGTCACCGACTTCGGTATCACGATCACTCCACGGTCAACTTGGTACCTGCCATGAAGAATTAAAAACATAAAGATCCATACTGAAGCTTATCTCTGTATATCCGTTGCTCTGTTAGATGATGTTGAGAGGATGAATGAAAGGCGGCTAAAAAAGTTACGGCTATTAAGCCTCCGCTGTTCGTCCGTCCGTCCGTTTGTCTGAGAGCAGGCTGTATTTAATAATAATAAAAATAATATTTATTGAATCAAAGTTACAATTATTACCTTATAACTAACTTAACTTAATTTCGGTCTGTAACTGTTAGCGATCTTCCTTTTTATCTTTACGGCGGACCCCAAACTAGGCGGCGCCTGTATCTTGGGGACCAGAGTAAATTAACCGTAATATGTAGAGAAAAAGTGTCCATACAAAAAAACGTATTCTTTTCAGCGTTTTTTTCTATTTATGTATGTGTTCTTTCGTATTTATGTAAGTTTATGTAATGTGCGTCTTTTTTGTGCAGAACAAAACAATGGCTGCATTCCGCGTAGACCATAATCGCTGACAGCGCTCACATCGATAATTTGCGTTCCGATTTAGATAGCACGATTATGACAGCTGAGAGCTGTCAACAATTCGCTCACAGTGATATTATTAAAGGGCATGGTCGGCGTTATCCCAAGATGGCGCATGTCATGACGTCATCTATGACGATTCATGGGACATCTTTATCGCGCTCACCCTAATTCGGTACCGACGTAAGCCCGCTCAAATCGATTAGATCCCAATTCGGAATGCAGCCAATGTTGGCATGAAGTTCCTCATCGCACGTAATACTTTTGTTACGACAAAAGTGGTCAAAATATTAAACTTTTTTCGGTCAAGCTACCATATTTTGCCGAGTATAGAAAAGCAAAAGGAATTTCGTTCCAACCGGGTGTTCCACGACACCTCTTGTCTTAACCGTTTTTTTTTTCTTTCGTTATTTCTCTACTACTAGCTTCTGCCTGCGTTTCCTCCGACCCACCCCGAAGCATCGCATAACCTGCCCGCGCTACCACTTCGTTTTCCCGTTCTTTCAGACTTTTTTCTTTTCTGGTCGGCTCCTGAAGGTCATCGCGTGATGATAAATTGCCTATGGCCTCCTAGTCTTCCTCAAGAGTTGTGCTATCAAATGCAAGAAGAATTTTTCAAATCCGTCAAGTTAATGATAAATGATTTTATATAGACACGTAGGTTTGTACAAGCACTTTGACATATCAATCACATTTTTAAACTAGATGAGGTCGGCGTTTCCTATCTGACTACTCTGAGAAGAAAGGCCGAAACAAACTCAGAGGTCACAGTATCTTTTGAAGTACAGACATAAACTTGGTCAAATGAAAGTACCCCCTACATACAAACTTACAAACAAATAAAACCTTCTTCTTAAATTCTTCTTCTTATAACAATCTTTATAAAATTATTATAGAGTAGAGTAAAGACTTACCTTATAACTACTTGTGCGACAGTCTTTCCCAGTCTGGCAGCAATGGCCTTAAGTTTGGGGTCATCCAGCAGGTTGGAGTCACCGGGCTTGGCAAAAGGCCTGTCAGGTGACCCCAAGGGAGAGTATGCCGTGATCTTAATGTTGAGAGCCTCGCAGAAGTCTTTGAGCCGTCGCTGGTTCAAGTAAGGATGGCATTCCACCTGTAAAAGACAACAAAAAGTTGGTAGATAAACCATACGTCATGTTCGTGAACGGGCGCCGTCAGTAGGGACTGGTCATCTCTTAGCAGCCTAATATTTGAATTGTTATTTTATTATTATTCCATAAGTAATACTCAATTCTTTATTGCATTTCATAAGTATTACATTTGGGCACAGCTAAATAAGGAGAGAGGAAGACGGATAAGTAGCAATTCAAGTAAATCAATATTATTCTATAGTATTAGATTTGTTTAATTGGGTAAATAATTATACGAGTATATATATCTATTACTAGGTTTGTGTATATAGATATTGTATATAAGTTATTTATATTTTGTGTAAAGTCAAAGTCCAAAGTCAAAGATTTATTTGCAGATAAATATGAGATAAAAGAAAAAAATGGGAATTAAAGACTTCATTAATTACATAATTTGCAAGCTTACAGCCTTAAAATAATAAAAAATACAGGGCATCATAAAAATCGTCCACATCGCTGTCACCAGGAAAAGTGCCCAAAAGGCTGGCAGCATTGCCACGTTGTATGGCGATGTTAATTCTTTGGCCAAAAATAGGCCAGCCCTCTGGTCACGGCAAGAGTCAACCAACCGCTTGGCGATGTCTCGAAAAACCAAACATATCCTAACTCAAAATAAAATTGTTTGAGATTTTCCGCACCTGCAGCAGCCACTCCAGAACAGCTCGCCGTACTAAGAAAATGGGATGGCGCAAGTGTGTCGACACATGTTGCATCCCACACAAAGACCTGTCTAACTTCCAAGGCATTATGGTCATATCAAAATATTTATTAATCACATAACATAACATCACGCCTTGTTTCCCCGAAGGGTTGGGCAGAGGTGTACCTATAGTACACCCACATTTCGCCAGTTATGTTTAAGTTCCATGTATAGGGGGCGAGCCTATTAATTTAATATCAAAATTCATTTCGTAACTCTGTGAGAGTCGCGCCGCATTAGATGTTTCATATACAAAAGACCCAGTCATCAACATCATAATTAGCCTATAATGGTCCCACTGCTGGGACTGCGGCCTCCTCTCTGTCAGAGGGAGTGGGCCGTAATCCACCACGCGGACCCAGTGCGGGTTGGTAGATGTCACACGTCTTCTAATTTTTGGTTCTAGGACAACGCTCACCCCAAATCCTTGGACCAAAAAAGCTGAAATTTTGCACAGAAGTTCCCTTTATGATGTCGGCAAGGAACAAGCCGCACGAATATCCTTTCGTTCGTGGCGCGATGTCGCCGACAAAGCGCTAGTCGGAGACCAAAAATAAATGTTGATTCTCACCTGATTTGTGACCGGCGCAATTTTAGCGCTCTTCAGGAGCCTTTCGACCTGCTTCGAGTTGAAGTTGGAGATTCCGATGCTCTTGACCAGACCCTCGCCGACTACCGGCTCCATAGCCTTCCACGTGTCTACGTAGTCCACGTCGGAATATAGAATTTTATCGGATTTGTCTTTTGGGAATAGGTCGCCGTCTTCCTGTGAATTATGTTATGCAGGTGTTGACTTAAAATTATGAAAATTAATATACAGTAAGAAAAGTGTGGCTGCTTTAAAAAATATCAATTTCATAATAAACTAAGGAACTGCACTCACTGGCGGCACGGCAAAGGATTTTAAAGCGATGAATCTTAACTTAATATTATAAATGCGAAAGTACGTTTGTTTGTTTGTTAAGCTTTCACGCCTTAACGGTTGAACAGATTTGAATGAAATTCGGCACACAAATAGACCATGTCGTAACCCAGGTCGTTACGACATAGGCTACTTCTCATCCTGGATCGCAGACGAAGTCGCGGACAACAGCCAGTCCAACCAGCCTAGCCAGCCAGTCCAGCTAGGCCTAAGGCATTAAGTCCGTCTCGTGATACCAAAGGATCTACCGTGCCATGCCGCCAGTGGGCGACGGTCTTTTAGATATTCCGTGATTTTGGTACTTTTCAGGGTTAAATATCCATGTAAATAATGTCTTTACAAAAAAGCAATTAAGTAAAAGCAGAGACTTAATTTTTTTAAATTTTTGCTGACAATTTGACTTTTTATTCAGATGTAAAATATTTATTTTCTGACCGGTGCACTCGCAACGCGTTATCTGCACTCGCACCAGTTGCGTTTGCAGCGCCTTTTTGTTGCGTTATGCGTGTGTCAACGGCGTTTTAAAACAAAACTGTGTGCTTAAGCCCCTTTAATCGGACCCCCCTCTAAATATAACCAAGACATACCTTATAAGCCTGGGGCCAGTGCATCAGGTACAGGTCCAAATACTTGAGATTCAGGTTCTGAAGAGACGCCAGGAGAGCACCCTTCACAAGGTCCGGGCGGTGGAACGTGTTCCATAACTTCGAAGTTATAAAGAGGTCTTCCCTGTGAATATGGTACTAGAATTATGGAGCATAAGCATCCAAATAAAAATAATACCAGCCTATTATGGTCCCACTGCAGGCCTCTTCTCATACCAAGAAGGCACGAGCATTGATCATCACGTTTGCTCACGACGGGTTGGCGATTTCAGACTCTTACACTAACTATATGACCAGTACCTTATTTGCGTAATACACAATCAATCGGAATCTGAACCGTTTTGAAACAGATAGCCAATCCATTGCTTCATAAGTTCGATAAAAAATCTACTCGACAATTTAAATAACACAATGAATGTTGTTGAACTGTCAAAATCAAACAGATTAGTCGTATTCGCTTACGAAAATGTGTTACGCAAATAGGCTGCGGGTTTCCTCAACATGTTTTCCTTCACCGATTTCGGTGGTATCTAAAATAAACTTATAGATACACATACCTACAATACATACAACTTATGCATTAAACAAACATTATCAACGCTGTCCCGGAAAAAAAACGCATGGTTGTTGTGGAATAGCGATGGCGAGAGGTTTTATTCGATTGTTCGAACATCTCGATGGTTCTCGATTGTTTCGACTTGGACTAGAGTCTGACTCGGTATGTTATTGCTACTGGCGAATGGCGCGTTCATTCATTCGCGAGTTGTTCCTCGATGGTTTAGAGTTACGCAAGTTCTTGACTTGCGTTGTGATTGCGAATCCAAACTAATTCTTCGAACAATCGAAAAATAGCTGTCGATTGTTTTGTAGAACGGTGAATGGATATGAATAAGACGGTAAGTATTAGGAATTACGACAGCCGTTATTATTTGTCCGTACACAGTTGTTTTAGGAAATCAAATCTGGGGTGCAGTTGAAGAGCCTCCTCGTGGCGCATCCTGGGCAACGTCAGCTCCAATCGCCCACCGGTTCTGGTGGACAATTGGCGCTGGCGGCAAATCTCAACAAACGGGGAAGGGCACGGTTCCATTCCCCGATCATCTTTGATGGTCGTGGAAGGGAACCGGGCTAGGGAAGGGTCGTAGGAGTAGGTCGTACGCCCACCCCCCCTCTGCTTACAGAGGGTGAGTTGTGTGGGCGTGGTCTTGTGGGAGGAGAGGAAGAAAACCTCTTAAAAAAATTACCCCAACTCCAAGGTCGAGCGTGCCGAGGGGGTGTATGGCCGGAGGGTATCCGGTCGTTAGCGCTGGGGGGGATCCAGGGGGATCAAAGGGACCGCACCCTTCAAAGGAAAAAAAAAAATATGAAAAAGTCAATTGGTAAAATATTACCCCAGGGCGGTACCAGCTGCGCAGCAGTTGGAGAATCCGCCACGCTACCTTCGGTAGCGTCATGCCCCACGTATTCTGGGGGGGGCAACAATTGTCTATCACTTGCCGATGGCAACACGAGCCGAGGAGGCTCCAGTCCCTCAGGGGACCAAAGTATGTCCAAAACGGACTCACAATGTAAGGAACAAGAGAATCAACTTACGAAACTGCCGATCGTGTTGGTCGAGCAGATGGGACGGGCGGTGTCAGATTCTGACACTGCATCCGAGATGAGTGTGGTGAGCGTGGCGAGCGTAAGCTCAAAGCGCAAGAGCCAAGTGGGCGAAGAAGAGGTCGATGGTGGTCCTGCCAAATTTTGGATGTCAGGTTTCTCCTCTAGCGAGGAGAACCTGTCGGCACCCATGGGGCCAACAGGCACAAGAGGGCGAGGTCGCGCCAAGAACGCGTCAGCTTCTACGGCGTCGCGCGACTCTCGGGGTCGCTTTCTCAAGCGCCCCGACACGCCGGTCCCTGGTGAGCGCGTTGAGAGCGAGGAGATGGACCCCGAGCCCGTGGTGGATGTTGGCGGAGGATCCAATACGTCCCTGTTAGGAACCAACAGGGCGGAGGCGAGTGCTGCAAAGCGGGCGCAGCAAAAGACTGTCGCGGCTGACGAGGTCAGCGAGTTGGCCCGACAGGCTCGAGAGCGGCGCTCTGCTCGGATGGCAGCCGGGGGGAGCATAACAGGGGTGGCGCTCAGTCGCCAGGTGTTGGACGGTGTGGATGTCGTCCTGAAGGTGGCCACCAAATCTGGCAACCTGAAGGGCACATTCACGCGTGCTCTGAAGGAGGCGGCTGAGGGCATTAAGGAGGCGGTTGAGGTCCTCCTTAGTCGAACAAGTACGGAGGAGACGGCGAAGCTTTGGGAGGAGAATAGCCGTCTCCGATCCGAGTTGGAGGACCTCAAGCGGCAGTTCGCCGCCCAGAGGGCAGCACCCTCGGCCACCGACTCCCCTTCCGTCACGGCCCGGTTGTCGGCACCATCGCCGGTCCCATCGTCGACACCTGCACTTGCGGATGCCGAGATAGAGAAGATCGCGCGCATCTGCATGATGCAGTGTGGACAGATGGTGGGTGCCCGCATGGAGGCCATCGAGGAAAGGCTCCTTCCGGCGGTGAATCTCCGCCCACCGCTCGCTGCGGACAAGCGCAAGGAGGGGCCCTCAAAGCAGGGGCCAACAACCGCGGCGGTTCAGACGAGTGGGTCCGGGAAGGGGAATAAAAAGCCCACGGAGGGTACGTCCGTGCCCACTTCCCGGGCGACAGCGCCACCGGCGGCCTCGCTCGCACCTCCCACAGAGACGTGGGCGACGGTCGTCAAGAAGGGCCGGCGTCGCGGGAAGAAGACGGCGCCACTAGCACCCGCTGGAGCACCGGCACCAGCATCGGCTCCTAAGAAGGCCCAGGGACCGCCTAAGGTCAGAGCCCCACGCTCCGCAGCTGTAGTTATTACACTGCAGCCCGGAGCCGTCGAACGGGGCATTACCTACAAGGCGGTCCTAGCGCAGGCGAAAGCCAAAGTCGCGTTCCCCGACCTTGGCACACCGTCCGGCTTCAGATTGAGGCCGGCGATTACGGGGGCGCGGCTGCTTGAGGTGTCGGGTGCCTCTAGCGGGGAAAAGGCGGACATCCTGGCCACCAAGCTGAGGGAGGTCCTCAACCCGGAGGACGTCCGGGTGTCCAGGCCCATGAAGACCGCTGAGCTGCGCGTCGATGGCCTGGACGACTCGACGACCCCAGCTGAGGTCGTGGTGGCCGTCGCCCGAGTCGGCGGATGTCCGCCAGGAGACGTGCGGACGGGCGACATACGCGCCGACGCTTCCGGACTCGGCACGATTTGGGTGCGGTGCCCGGTGGCGGCGGCGAGTAAGGTCGCTGACGGTGGGCGTCTGTTGGTGGGGTGGGTTGCGGCGAGGGTGAAGATGCTGCAGCCCAGGGCCTTGCGGTGCTACCGGTGCCTGGACGTCGGGCATGTCAGGTGCCGGTGCACCGCCGAAACGGACCGCAGCGATGAATGTTATCGCTGCGGCCAGCCCGGCCACAAGGCGGCCCAGTGCTCCGCGGCGCCAAACTGCAGCCTCTGCACGGCTGCAGGGAGGCCCGCCGGGCACAGATGGGGGGCGAAATCTTGTGGCGTGCCCGCCAACAGAAGGAGGGGAAGGGGCCAGAAGGGCTCCTCTTCGGCCGACTCCCGGCCTGAGAATACTGCGGAGGGGGGGATGGACTGCGCATAAATGGCGCTGTTCCGTCTCCTCCAGGGCAATATCAACCACTCTGCCAGAGCTCAGGATCTCTTGCTCCAGAGCATGGCAGAGTGGTCGATTCACGTGGCCGTGGTCGCCGAGCCGTACTGGGTCCCGCCCAGGGATAACTGGGTGGGAGATCTGGATGGTATGGTGGCCATCATTGGCGGGGCTCTCGTCAGCCCGTCTCGGGGGCACGGCTGGGTAGCCGCCCTCGCAGATGGCGTTGGCGTCGTTGGGACGTATTTTTCGCCCAACAAGAGTCTCGCCGACTTCGAGAGGTTCCTTGTCGAGTTGGGTGCCGTCGTGGGCCAGCTCCATCCTCGCCCGGTGCTGTTGCTCGGGGATCTCAACGCCAAGTCTGTGGCGTGGGGATCCCCGGTGACCGATGCTAAGGGTGAGGCATTGGAGGAGTGGGCGATCACGACTGGCCTGGTCGTCCTGAACCGGGGCTCGGTCTACACGTGCGTGCGGCAGCGGGGCGGGTCCATAGTGGACGTGTCGTTCGCAAGCCCTGCTGTCGCGAGCCGTGTCTGCGACTGGCGTGTCGCCGCGGAGGTGGAGACGTTGTCGGATCACCGATATATCCGATTCGACGTCTCCGCCCAGACCGCTGGCGGCCGCAGAACATCAGTCCCGCGTTCGGACGGCCCGCGCTGGGCGCGTAAGCGCATCGACAGGGAGCTTCTCGAGGAGGCAGTCATTGCTCAGGCTTGGTGCCGGGGGTCGGCAACGACCGGACCCGATGACGTCGAGCTGGAGGCGCTGTGGTTCCGCGGGGCAATGACGCAGATATGCGACGCGTCCATGCCCCGCGCCCACGCACAGGGTGCAAGGCGCCAGGTGTACTGGTGGTCCGCCGAGATCGCGCAGCTG
The DNA here is from genome assembly GCA_963555695.1 of Dasypolia templi. NCBI lineage: Eukaryota > Metazoa > Arthropoda > Insecta > Lepidoptera > Noctuidae > Dasypolia > Dasypolia templi. The sequence goes on from OY743166.1 coordinate 3,865,680, forward strand.
CGCGTCGCATGCGTGGCGGTGAGACGCCGGTACACCCGCTACCGGAGGAGACGTCGTCGGGTACCCGAGGAGGAGGCCGCGCTGTACGAGGTGTACCGCGCGGCAAAGCAGACTCTGTGGCTGGCCATCGACGAGGCGAGGACGCGATCCCGGGAGAGGATGTTGGAGACTCTGGACGGGGATCCGTGGGGGCGCCCGTATAAAGCGGTTCGAGGGCAACTTCGAGCCGCGGCGCCCCCACTTACGGAGAGTCTCCAACCCGAGCTGCTGGAGGAAGTTGTAGCAGCCCTCTTCCCGGTGAGAGCGGAGCATGTTCCGCCGCCGATGGCTTTGCCCGCAGCCGCAGAGTCTGCAGAGGAGGACGATGAGAACGCCATCAGCGTCCCAGAGGTGACACAGGCAGAGATGAGGGCGGCCGTGATGCGGCTCCGGGCCAAGAACGTGGCTCCGGGGCCCGACGGAATTCACGGCCTGGCTTTAGCCCTCTCTCTGAAGGAGTTGGAGCCCCAACTGAGAGGACTCTACACAGCGTGCCTTGAGCGGGGCCAGTTTCCCAGTCTGTGGAAGATTGGACGTCTGGTCCTGCTCAGGAAGGCGGGGCGCCCTGCCGACTCGCCGTCTGCGTACCGGCCCATAGTGCTGCTCGACGAGGTGGGCAAGCTGTTCGAGCGCATACTCGCAGCCCGCCTCGTCGGCCACTTGTGCAGAGAGGGGCCGGACCTGGACGAGAGCCAGTTCGGCTTTCGGCATGGGCGCTCTACCATCCACGCTGTGTCGAGGGTGAGAGTCCTGGCGGAGGAAACAGTGTCCCGGGGCGGGGTGGTGGTGGCGGTGTCCTTGGACATCTCCAACGCCTTCAACACCCTGCCCTGGAGCTGCATACGGGAGGCACTACGTTATCATCGGGTGCCTCTCTATCTCCGCCGCATCGTTAGGGCTTATCTGGCGGGGAGGTGTGTCACCTACATGGGACGAGATGGCGGAAACCAGCGCCAAGTGTCGTGCGGTGTTCCACAGGGATCGGTCGTGGGACCGCTCCTGTGGAACATCGGGTACGACTGGGTGCTGAGGGGCGAGCTCCCGCCGGGCGCGGACCTGACGTGTTACGCGGACGACACGCTGGTCACGGCCCGGGGGAGTTCGCACAGGGAGGCAGCGTTGCTCGCGACGGCGGCGGTCTCACTCACGGTGAGCCGCATACGGCGCCTCGGCCTGGAGGTGGCCCTCAGCAAGTCGGAGGCCATGGTGTTTCATGGCCCCCGGCGGGCGCCGCCGGCCGGATCACACATTGTGGTCGGGGGGGTCCGGATCGCTGTCGAGCCCACCATGAAATATCTGGGTTTGGTGCTCGACAGCCGGTGGGACTTCGGACCCCACTTCCGGCGGCTGGCGCCCAAGTTGTTGGGCGCGGCCGGGGCGCTGGCAACGCTGTTTCCCAATCTGGGGGGCCCGAGCGCCGCCTGTAGGCGGCTCTATATGGGGATCGTGCGATCCATGGCGCTCTACGGAGCGCCGATCTGGGCGTCTGACCTGACGGCCGGCAGCATAGCTGTCCTGCGCAAGCCGCAGCGGGCGATGGCCGTCAGAGTCATTCGGGGGTATCGCACGATCTCCTTCGAGGCGGGTTGTGCACTGGCCGGATCACCGCCCTGGGACCTGGAGGCGAAGGTGCTCGCGTCACTGTACCGGTGGCGCGAGGCAGCGCGGGAGCGGGGCGAGCGACCGATGCAGCAACAAATCGAGCAGCATCGGTTGCAGCTCCGCGAGGTCCTGGTGGCGGAATGGCGGGTGAGGCTGTCACGCCCTACCGCCGGCCTCAGCACCATCGAGGCGATCCGGCCAGTGCTCGACCGCTGGCTCGGGAGAAGGCACGGCTCCCTGACGTTTCGGGCGACGCAGGTGCTCTCGGGGCATGGTTGCTTCGGGAAGTACCTGTGTCGCATTAACAGGGAGCCGGACGCCCGGTGTCACCACTGCGTCGACTGCCGGGAGGACACGGCGCTTGGGAGGAGCCGCGCCGTGCCCTCATCACCGAAGTAGGCAACGACCTGTCGCTGCCGGCCGTCGTGAACGCGATGGTCGGCGGCGCAGAGTCCTGGGACGCAGTGGTCTCCTTTTGCGAAACGGTCGTCTCGCAGAAGGAGGCTGCGGAAAGGGAGAGAGAGATCTCGACTCTCGACCCGGCCCGCAGCAGACGCACCGGGCGTCGGAGGAGGGCGGACAACGCCCTCTTCCGGCCCCCCTAAATGGGTCCAGGGGCGACGGATTCGGGGACATCCGTCGCTCCCCAACATCAGGACCCGAGAAGGCGGCGCGCGTAGTGTTCCGCGTGCGCCGCTCACAGACGTTGCGGGGGGAGTACACCTCACTCCCCCCGCCCGAGACGGGGCCCGCGCAAGCGGGCCGGCACCAGCCGGGGGTTGTGGAAGAATAATGTGTTCCCGCGACCCCGGCGTAGGTGTGAGATGGAACACCGGGGTGGTTTTTAGTCAGTAAGAGTCTGACAGACCCCTCCGCCCGCCCCAGGGCGGAGGACATCCATGAGGATTTTCCACCCCGGTAACAAAAAAAAAAAAAAAAAAAAAAAAAAAAAAAAAAAAAAAAAGAAATCAAATCTTCCCTTAAACTCAAAAACGTTTTGACCGACGAGATCGGACCCAGGACGTCTAAATGGACGATAAAAAAAAATACTGACCGTTTAACTGTACTGTCAGCAATCTTAGCAGTGATGGCGACCCCGACCTCCTTCTCGTTACCATAGACAAACGCGCAGTCTATGTGCCTGTAGCCAATGTCAATGGCATTCTTCACAGCTCCTGTCACTTCACCTGGCTTTGACTGTTCCATAAACAAATAAATTTTAATGACAAGATGAGTCGGTGAACTTCGAACCACGTGGGTAATATTGGTGGCAATTCCCATCCTAAATTTATATTTTTCGGTTGTTTCTTTGGGTATTTCCTAATTTTTCTTTTTCCTAAGCTACCCCAGCATTAAGGCGAACAAAACAAAAAAAAATCCTATTCAAGTGGATAGTTTTCAATTTAAAAAAAAAGTCATTTTTTTTTAAATTCCATTTTCGAGTTTTTTCGAGTTTTGCTATACTTACGCACGGCAATTGATTTGCAGAGATATTTAAAGTCAAAGTCAAAAGTTTATTGCGAACTAAGTGTACAATGTTGATGTTATTTTATGATAGCACTTATGACTTAGCAGCCTTTTACAAGCATTTCAATTTTATCATTCGCCTGCCCTTATATCATAATCATCCTAAATTGGCATGCATTAAACATTATTATATCATAATTATTTCCATAAATTAATATAATTCGTTTGATAAATTATAGTTATGTCAAAATTAAAAGTCAATGAGTCTAATAAAAAAACAACAATATTTATGTCATCCTCTTCAGGTAGTGCAAATTAAAAATATCTTAAAAAGTTAAATAGGATAGACTTAATCTTATTGTTTGTATGACAGATCGCCACTTTTGTACATGAGAGAAACACGTTATTTTAAGCTAGACTCTAAATATTCTTTTACTGAGTAGAAACATTTTTGGATTAAGTATAGTTTTAGTCTTTTTTGGAATAGTATTACAGATTTTTCAGTTTTAAACATGTTGGGCAACTTATTATAAATTTTTATTGCCATATCATACGGGCTATCACTTAACATTTTTATTCTTGTGGATGGAGCGCATAACCTCTTTTTATGGCGAGTGTTGATGTTGTGCGTAATTGCGTATCTTCTACTCTGATGAACTTGTCAATATTTTTAAAAACAAATATGCAAATGTCAAGTATGTATATTGACGGCAGAGTTAGAATTTGAAATTTTATAAAATACTAGCTGAACCCGCAAACGTTGTTTTGCTTCTTTTTTTTTTTTTTTGAAAAATAGATGTTGGCCGATTCTCAGACCTACCCGATATGCACACAAAATTTCATCAAAATCGGTTTCGGAGGAGTATGGCAACGAAAACTGTGACACGAGAATTTTATATATTAGAAGATTGTTTGCAGCTTTCCGTGTTATCTGTTTGGGCCAGAATTCTCATACACTTCTTTTGCATTATGAATAGTTCATCTACGCTATCACTATTTCCCCATAGCATGACGCCATATCGCAGCCATGAGTTTGCGTATGCGTAGTAAGCAGCCATAGCTGTTTGTGTGTTAGTGCTTTGCTTAATTTGAAAAAGAGCGTAAGAGAATCTGGAGAGTTTTGTTTTTATATGTTCTATGTGCTACTTCCAATTAATGTGTGTGTCAATATTTATTCCAAGTAGGCTAAATGTATTAACTTCTTCTATTTGCGAGTTCCTGAAGGTGGTTATTAGATTGAGAGGTGATTTTTTGTATGATCTAAATTGTATTATTTTAGTTCAGTTTCAGAAAAAGAGAGATCCCATAACGCATCTTAACCTCTAAAAGGGTAAGCATAGCCGCCGGGAACGGGGTGCACTTGCCCTGGCTTGAAAAGCTTGAGTATACAATGTAGGTGTAAAAACATTCAAAACTAAGAAAAAACGAAAATGCCTAATAACAGTAATAAAGAACTTTATCGCGGATTCTAACGTTTTTGTGCATTAGTCAACAAAGTACCGCACTCCTATTTCCGAAAATCTAAGCGACCCTGGGCGGGGTGCCAACATTATCGAGCTTGCTTCGCTCGCTCTTGCATGCTACACTATAATTCTTAAGCTTTTTTAAAATATCGACACAGTCAGACCTCTTTCTGTGTGCATGGACAAAATAAAACCTATCCCATTCGAGGCGAGATGCAAAAGTTATCGATCTTGCTTTGCTCGCTCTTGCGTTCTAAATTTTCTTAATTGTTAAGCATTTATGCATTACTCAACAAAGTTACTCCTTGTATGAATAGACGAACAAAAACCTTACATAATTGAGGTGAAGTGCAAGAATGATCGAGCTGAAGATGCAAACCCTGGAAATAAACTTGCCGGCGCCCATAAGTAGGCAGAATCAAATAAATAATACAGTATCTAGACGTCAAACCGACACGTTGAACAGATTCAATTAGAAAAAAACCGGCCAAGTGTTACATACATGTAAGAGTTCACCCATCACGACAATCGAGTCATCAAAAGTATTTTTATTATATGATGTAAATAAAAATTTACGGTTTTCGCTATCTGTGCTATAATACGTTGCTTCGTACCAAATTTCAAGATTCTGAGTTCACGGGGTGTCGAAAATATGCGGAAAGTTGTGGCATAAACGACTTTATCTTTTGATTGCGTTGGCTTAGAAGTTTGATTTATTCACAGCTCCAAGGGACAGTAGACCTGAGTATTTGATATAAATTCCAGCTTAATACATCCACGCGTTCCTGAGAAAAATGGTCTTGACAGACAGACAACAAAGTGATCCTATATGGGTTCCGTTAAGATAAAACATTTTTTGATTTCGTTAAATCAATATGCGGAAAGTTGTGGCTTATACGACTTTATCTTTTGATTGCGTTGGCTTAGAAGTTTGATTTTTTCACAGCTCCAAGGGACAGTAGACCTGAGTATTTGATATAAATTCCAGCTTAATACCTCCACGCGTTCTTGAGAAAAATGGTCTTGACAGACAGACAACAAAGTGATCCTATATGGGTTCCGTTGAGATAAAACATTTTTTGATTTCATTAAATCGGTTACCTAGCTATTAAAATTTTAAAAAACTTTAAGTTGATGATACCTTTGACGAGGTTTATATGCTAACAATTACTTTTCAATATTTGGCGACAAATTCGAGGTCGACCATAAAATCGTTGGCTAATTAAGTGGTTTTTCAAAGCAAAATCATTTTTTGACCTTGTTTGTAGCCCTGAAATCTGTTCTCAAAAGAGTTAAGACTATCACCAACTGATAGCTTTTGACGGGCCAACTCAAATGCGTTGGCCAATTCAAGGCCCGTGGGCCTGGGGTTGAGCAGGCTAGTGAGTAAATCTAAAACGCCATGGCTAGCGTCAACAAACAAATATATTCTGTTTAATTAAAAGAATTGAACATTTAAGTACTCCAACTCGAAAAACCCCGGGCTTTTTTTTTGATGGGAAATCATGAAATGACTTCTACCGCTCTGGGTGGAGCGGGAGGGCGCGTCAGACTTTTACTGACTAAAACCCACCCGTGTTCCTTCATTTGACTGTGCCAGGGACACGGTTATCTCTTTCGAATTTCCCGCGACCCTGAGGCGTCGGCCCTATCGGACCCCGTTTGTTTGTGCTGACATGTCTTTATGGCGCTCCTTTATGGTCCTTACCGGACGGCGAGCTACCCATTGCTCGCCGTCCGCAAGCCCGCGCCTACGGCGGCCGACAATCTGCAGGCGACTCCCGACGCACAGGGCGTCTCTTGCGGCGACATGTGGGGGCGCGGGCGTGAGGGCGCAAGGCTCTCTCCCTCACGCGCTCCGCCTCCTCCTTCGCAAGCATTACTGCTTCGCAGAAGGAGGTGACGGATTTCCATACTCTCTCGCTCCGTACCATGGCCTGGACCAGGGCCGAAAGCGAGAGATCGCCGCCGCCGATCGCCTCCGCGAGGACACTTCGGGTCTCCGCCCAAGCTGGGCAGACCTCCACCGTATGCTCCACCGTGTCCTCCGGGCGATGCACACAATGGTGACAACCGGGCGTTTCCTCCCACCTTATGCGAAACAGGAACCTCCCGAAACAACCGTGTCCGGTGAGTACCTGTGTCAGGCGGCAGGTGAGGACGCCGTGGCGCCTCTCCAACCACTCCTCAGAGAGGGGACTTACCAACGCTATTGTGGCGTGCCCAAACCCCGGCCCTAAGACGACCAACTGACGTTTAAGAATTATAAAAACGTTTATTTGTTAGCGTGGGAATTTTTTTTTTACAAAAATATCTTTGACAATTAATCTGCACACAAGTTTTAATTACTAAACATAATAGCAAAAGTGGTTTACCTTCCAAGTTCCAATTCCAAGGATAGGAATCTCGAGACCATTATAAAATTTCACTTTTGGCACTTTCAAGGCCATTTTGAAGCACATTAAAGCTCATTAATTGAAAATCATTTGAAAAGAATTACAATAGTAAAATAAGTTTACGGATTTGGCCGGCTGTCAAAGTCAAAATTATTTTGATAACATGACATGACATTGTTGACATAAAATAATTCGACTTTTGATTCAAAATTACCGAAACATGCTGGAAGCGCAGCGTTTGTTTTCCACATTCCCTTCCAGTTTTCAGAACCCCAGTATTTCTGAGCTACACGAGGGCTAACTAGCATTAATTCACAGAAAGTTACCTTAAACTATTCCGATAATCAGAGTTGCCAACGATTCTTTCTGGATTCGGGTATTGTTTCCGGTGTAGTATTCAAGAATCAATCACAAGACTTCATAATTAAAACGCTTCCTCTTCTCAGATCTCTAGTGTGTAATACTAAATAGCCAAGTGACTGCAACCAACTTGGAAGTAGTGCTCGCTCGGCTCGCGCGATGTTAGTCACGGTTCTAACCTAACCCGAACCAATTAGTCAGGGCGTCGGCGTCGTTAGCAGTTTTGTTAAACGTAACGCAATGGCAATCCAGCTGAATGTTGTTCGGAATCCCGCATTCCAGAACAAAAAGCAGAGAGAGAGAGTAGGCTTATCTGATCACCAATGGTCGTTGCACGACAGACGCTGGTGCCCCTTTATTAAAGCACATATTTACATCGTGGGAGGAGGCCCAAGATGCCATAGGATTTTTTTGTGATCTCTCCAAGGCATTTGACTGCGTTAATCACGAAACCTTGCTCCTAAAACTTGAGCATTACGGACTAGGTAAACTTGCGCTCAGTTTAATTAGATCTTATTTATAAGATAGACAGCAAAAGTTCAAATAAATGGTGTCAATTCACTTGGTTTCAAAGTAAAAATGGGTGTTTCACAAGGCTCGATATTAGGTCCTTTCCTCTTTTTAGTATATTTTAATCTACCCTATTTATTAAAAAACCAACCAACCAACCAACGAAGGTAGAGAGGCACCCGATGATAACGCAGTGCTTCCCGTATGCAGCTCCAGGGCAGGGTGTTGAAGGCGTTGGAGATGTCCAAGGACACCGCCACCACCACCCCGCCCCGGGACACTGTTTCCTCCGCCAGGACTCTCACCCTCGACACAGCGTGGATGGTAGAGCGCCCATGCCGAAAGCCGAACTGGCTCTCGTCCAGGTCCGGCCCCTCTCTGCACAAGTGGCCGACGAGGCGGGCTGCGAGTATGCGCTCGAACAGCTTGCCCACCTCGTCGAGCAGCACTATGGGCCGGTACGCAGACGGCGAGTCGGCAGGGCGCCCCGCCTTCCTGAGCAGGACCAGACGTCCAATCTTCCACAGACTGGGAAACTGGCCCCGCTCAAGGCACGCTGTGTAGAGTCCTCTCAGTTGGGGCTCCAACTCCTTCAGTGGTGTTATTTGTTGACGATACTTCCTTAATTTTTAAGATAAGTAGACGTACATCAAATCTTGACGACGTAAATAACGCCCTACTGCAGGTACAAATTAGGTTTAATATATTAGTATTAAATGGGAAAAAAACTAAATGCATAAGGTTTGCTTTGCCGAATGTTAATAGTGATTGTGACATAGTATTGAATAAAGAGAAACTAGAATTCGTTGATAAAACGGTTTTGTTGGGGATCACGCTCGACTCAAGGCTGCAAAGGGGGTCCCCATTTATCATCTCTTGCAGGACGGCGTTCAGCAGCATTTGCTGTAAGAAAAATCCGCCAGTTTACTAATGTAGATACCGCGAGGCTAGTCTATTTCAGTTATTTTCATAGTATCATGTCTTACGGTATCTTATTATGGGGACGCGCTGGAGACATCGAGTCTATTTTTATTCTGCAAAAAAGTGCCATCAGAGCAATATATGGTCTCCGAAGGCGCGATTCACAGACAGGGATGCACAGACTTATTAAGACTAGGGGCCACTCGGGCAAAGTATGAACTGATGGCGGGCCGCCAGAAGTATAGGTAATTAAAGATAATAAAGAATTGATAATAATGTATTCAAATTGAAAAAGAATTTATTAATTTGAAGCGTGGCACTGCATAGTGCTTACAATCTTTTTATATTTGGCTCAAATTTACTTGTAGCAACACGTAAAACTGCTTCCAAACTTTCGTTTGCAAGGCGGTTTCGATTTTTTGTTTTATTATTATTTAGTATTGAAAAGGTTTGTTCACATACATAGGTAGAACCAAATAAGCTGGCACATTTCAGAGAGTTTATGCGCAACTCTTTGTACGTATTTTTATCAATGCAGCTGTAAAAGTTCAGCAAGGCTCCTTCGTTGAATTTGTTGCGTAAATCTTGGTCGTTTTGAATGTCGATAATTTCTAACTGCATTGACTCTGGCGCATTTTCAACTGAAATCGTGAAAGGATTGCTGAATATGTCCAACAGAGGTTTCACTTTTTTAAACTCCGAAAATCTGTCTTGAAAAGATTGAATCAAAATATCTAGCTTGTCTACATGAATGAAATTAATCGCAGTTTTGTTGAATTTTTCAGCCATTTTCTTATAATTCGGAAAATGATTGTAATTTCCAGAATTCAATTGCGATCTGAAAAGTGTCAGCTTGCATTGAAAGGATGATATATGAGCGTAGAGCTGGGATATCAGTTGATTTTTGCCTTGAAGCCGTGTGTTCAAGACATTAAAATGATTTGTAATGTCAACTAAAAAAGCCAAATCACACAACCAGTCAGGATTTTTAAGTTCCGGGACATCCCTTTGCTTTTCCGCCAGAAATATTCCAATTTCTTCTATTAAATTTAGAAATCGTTCCAGTGTCAATCCACGACTTAGCCACCTTACTTCTGTATAATACAGTAAATCTCCAGATTCGCTTTCGATGTCATCAAGGTATTGTTTGAATTGCCTGTGATTGAGTCCTCGTGATTTTATGAAATTTACAGTCGAAACAACCACTTTCATGACATTTTGAAATTCAATTTTTTTAGAACAGAGGGCTTCTTGGTGTATAATGCAGTGAAACTGCATGAGATCTTCAGTGTTTATGTTTTTTTTCTTGCAGATGCTTTTTCAGCAAAGTAAATAGCCCAGAATTGACACCAATCATCGAAGGAGCACCGTCAGTCGCAACTCCCGATAATTTTGATAAGTCCAAATCAGTTTTTGAACACTCATCCAAAAGTACATTGAGTATATCAACTCCTCTGGTTTGACCTTTCAATGAACACATTCCTAATAACTCTTCTAAGACTTCAAAATCTTGAGTAACACCTCGTATGAATATGAGAAGTCGAGCTGTGGAACTAATTTCAGTGGATTCGTCGAGTACTAATGAAAAAAAATCAATGACCTTAGTTTTTTCATTTAATTGTTCCGCAATATTACCTGACAAATACATAATTCGTCTTTGGATAGTCATACGATTCAGTTGAATTTTCTCAAACTTTTTTGCTGCTTCTGGACACATTTTCTTAGCGGCAATTTCTATGCAGTCCTGTAAAGATAACATTACATATGTGTGCGTAATGGCTACACAACTTTTAGCGAACGTTTGGTCTGCTACTCTTTATATGTCTGCGGATTTTATCCTCATGGGTTAAATGGTAATTTTAATCATTTAACCCGTGAGGATAATTTTTAAGTAGATGAGTGCTTTACAAATGGGACCTTTTGCTAATAAAATATTTTGCTGAAGTGTCGGTTTGATTATAGGTCAATTTGTAGGACTATTTGCTTTTCGAAACGGGGTTATTACCTACATGTTTTAGACTTGACGATAACTCATTTTGCGAAACTTGTAATAAAACAATAATTGAAGAAATAAAATATTTTATTTAGGTATTATTATACGTGTAACATATTATATTTGTGCTTAAACTTGTGTGCTTAAAACTCATCATTCTCAAACGGATGGAACTTGTGGCCCAGAGAACTGAAATAAAAACAAAATAGGTTAGTTACTGATACTACACGTTACACAAATAAACTGCCAAGCGCACGTTAACTGCTACGATTGGTTGAATAGTTTATCAACAGCCAATCGCAGCGGTGTACGCTTGACAATGGGGAAGGTCGGGCAAAGCTTATTGTAGATGGCGTGACCATAGCTAGGTCATGGCCTTCAATTAAACGTTCATTCATTCCATTTCGAATGAGTTTGGTTTTAGTTCATATTTCGTTACTTTCGGGGATTTCAAAATTTGAAATCAAGTATTTGACAAGGAAAAGGTCAGAATTTTAAAACTCGAATATTTCCTCGTAATCAGTTACTTCAAAATGTTTTCGACATAACCACGAACTCAAAAAATAAACCTCTACGAATACCTTGGAACCGCCATCTTCTAATTTTAGGGGCTTTCGGATAGAGGTAGACTCTAATTGCGGAATATTTAAGAACACAACAAAGCGTCATATTCGATTTAAAAAAAATTGGTACCACCTCACGCTTTGTATTGCGAACTAGCTACGACAGCGCCATTTTGACAGTTGCCTTCCCCATTTGTCACATTAACTTTGCGATATTTTTCGTTCGAGAAACTAGCCCTTAGTGCTCATACACACGAGCGGCACGCGCCGACAGCAGAGATAACTGCAGCCGCAACTGCTTATAGAAGTTGTTCCAAAATGTATGGAGCCTGGGCCAGGTCCCCACTCTCAGGTCCACTGTCAGTACAAGATTTTTCCGAAAGGTCCACCGGGAAAGTCGGAAAGGAATTGTCAGCTTTGGTCCAAGTGCTGCTAGTGCGTTTTTTTTTTTTTTTTTTTTTTTAAATAACATGAGACCTTTTACAGCCTGCGAGGCCTAAGCTGAGCTTTGCATTTGTCGCGTCCATAGCTTGGCAATCGGAAAATCGGCCTGAGGCGCTGTGCGTCCCTCGCGCGATCTCATTGGTGCGATTGGTAATCACTCACACAAATGTGAAGCGCAGCTTAGGCCCACGGACTGTACCTTTTTAAATATTTTTTTAATGTAAATACACTTAAGTGCAAAAATATTAGTTCCTCTGGGTTTTTTTTTTGCTGACGTTCTAAAAAATGTGGCACTAAGACCTTTTGTTTAATTAAGGTACAATACACACTTGGACCAGCACCCCTTGGACGTTCTCCTTTGGATGCTATTTTTGTATGAAATTCAGCCCAGGCAAAGCCGGGCACGAGCAGCTGGTGACACATAAAATACTCACGCAGTCATAGGAACAAGTCTGCCGTTACAATCGAAGGAGTCGATCAGTCCCATATCTTCCTGCGACAGCTTAAAGTCGAACACATCGAAGTTACTCGCGATGCGCGACTTGGTCACCGACTTCGGTATCACGATCACTCCACGGTCAACTTGGTACCTGCCATGAAGAATTAAAAACATAAAGATCCATACTGAAGCTTATCTCTGTTTAACCGTTGCTCTGTTAGATGATGTTGAGAGGATGAATGAAAGGCGGCTAAAAAAGTTACGGCGTTGTATTTCATGAACTGTAATGGCATGGGGTCTTAATTCGAACAAATTTTAATTTGGTATTGAAAAAAAATCATAGATGGCAGCACAGGTAACCATTTTGAAATTAACAATAATTAAAAAGCGATATACGGCAGAATTTTGATTGGTAAAAGTCAAAACTTCCTTGTTTAGTGCTGATTTATCTATTTCCACTCATAATGCACGTATTTTAAAAATTAAATAAAAATGAAGCCTTTAACTTCAATTCCGAAGCCTTAATGAAAAAATGGAGCCATCTATTAATCATTTTGTTTAGAGCTTTTTCAATAGATGGCGTTTTACTCAATTGGTCCTGTCAGGACAGTTTCATTGTTACATATCTACATCAAACATTTTTTTTTTTTTACATAGAAACATAAAATAAATCTAATATGATGTTTTTTGCACTTACCTAATTAGTACTTGTGCGACAGTCTTTCCCAGTCTGGCAGCAATGGCCTTAAGTTTGGGGTCATCCAGCAGGTTGGGGTCATCGGGCTTGGCCCAAGGCCTGTCAGGTGACCCCAGGGGGGAGTATGCCGTGATCTTAATGTTGCGAGCTTCGCAGAAGTCTTTGAGGCGTCGCTGGTTCAAGTAAGGATGGCATTCCACCTGTAAAAGACAAAACGTTTTTTTTTTTAGATATCCATGCGTCATATTCGTGAACGGGCGCCGTCAGTAGGGACTGGTTATCTCTCCACGACTTATTATTTTTATTATGGACACTTATTTCTCTCATGCATCATTTTAACACGATTACAAAATGAATGTTGATTCTCACCTGATTTGTGACCGGCACAATTTTAGCGCTCTTCAGCAGCCTGTCGATCTGCTTCGAGTTGAAGTTGGAGATTCCGATGCTCTTGACCAGGCCCTCGCCGACTAACGGCTCCATAGCCTTCCACGTGTCTACGTAGTCCACGTCGGAGTACAGAATGTTATCCGATTCGTCTTTGGGGAATAGGTCGCCGTCTTCCTGTGAAGATGTTACGCAAATGATAATTAAGACTCAAAATTATGAAAATAAATATACATAACAACACGCCTGTTATACCAGAAGGGTTAGGTAGAGGTGTACCTACAGTACACCCACATTTCGCCAGTTATGTGTAAGTCCCTTGTAATAGAGGGCGAGCCTATTGCCATCAACCAGGCATGAATCCAGACTCCGGGCTGCTACTGAGAAATTTACATTCAGTTAGGAAAGTGTGGCTGCTTCATAATAAACTAAGAAACTGCGCTCACTGGCAGCACGGGAAAGGTTTTTTATGCGACGGACGGAGGACGGACCTCGACTTAGGGCGTCAATGGATGGAGGACAGGAAGATGGGACAGGCTGGATCAAAATGGGATGATTATTATTAACTGGGGAATTTAAAGCAACAGGGTCAGCTAAGTCGCGGGCGGGCACTTCATCGAGCAAGGGTCGAGGGGGACAGTTACGTCGGGGTCTTCGCAAGGGACCTCGGCGGCGAGGTCAGAATGACGGTTCGTGTTTTCTGTGTACTGTGTTGGTGGCCCTACTACTCTCATGGAGGAGATTTATGTGGTCATCGAGGTCGGCCGCACCGCCAGTCATATGGAGTGATTTCCTACATATTTCGTGATTTTGTCACTATTCAGGGTTAACTATCGAGTTTTTTTTTTCTGTATTTTGATCTGCAATCAGTCAGTAGACTATGAGCAGATGTGGAGTAAGTACTGGGGTTTGCAGAGTAATTTCTTCATTAGGAATCGTCTTTTTTTGTATAAGACTTGTAAGACATAGTCCAGCTTGATAGGTCTGTTATTGCAAGCCTTTTAAATCTTGGTTTTTGGTCAGACTTGGTGAGTGCAACTCTCAATGGATTTGGATGCTTCTCAAGTCTTGTCTTACAGAGTGCAGCAATAGAATTTATTTTGAAATGCAGTGTTCATTTTTATTATTTCGTGTAACTCTGAGTTTCGATATAAATAAAAAATGTAATAGTAGTCTTAACAAACAAAGCAATTGAAATGTGCAATAAGAAGAGAACAAAAAAAACTGAAAACTGGAATTCAAAAGTAAAATATTTTCTTTAAAGGCCTGCGTGTCGCAACGCGTTTCTGCCTTGCTAAACTTGAAAAAGCAGCACGAGTTGAGTTAGCAGCGCGTTTATGTTGCGTTTACGGTGCGTTTTTGTTGCGTTTGTCGACGGTACAAATTTGTGCAGAAATCGATTCCATGCGGGATGCAGGACACGACTGCGTCAATCGGTCGCGCTACTATTCGCGCCGCGCCAGTTTGAACACCTCCATACAAGTTAGTTGACACAATCAGGGCGAGAGAATTTCATACCGCGCGGGATTCGCTTCAGTTCGGACGGAGCTTAAAAAAGTGGCGGAACCTCTCGCCCCCCTCCCACTAAAAGTTTAACCAAGACATACCTTATAAGCCTGGGGCCAGTGAATCAGGTACAGGTCCAAATACTTTAGGTTCAGGTTCTGAAGAGACGCCAGGAGAGCGCCCTTCACCAGGTCGGGGCGGTGGAACGTGTTCCATAACTTCGAAGTTATGAAGAGGTCTTCCCTGTTTAAATGGTAATTTATTGTATTATAGGATTATGGCATACGATTAATAATAATACCAGCCTATTATTGTCCTCCTGCAGGACAGAGGTATCTTCTCATACAGAGAAGGCGCGAGCATTGATCACCACGTTTGCTCAAGACGGGTTGGCGATTTCAGACTTACACTAACTATAAGACCAGGTTGCCTCACGATATTTTTCTTCACCGATGTCGGTGATATCTAAGAAAAACTTTATAAATGATAAATGATTTTTATTTCTGTAAGTGGGTTTGTACAAACACTTTTACACGTCAAACATTTTTTTTAAAACTAGATGAGGTCGGCATTTCCTATCTGACTACTCTGAGAAGAAAAGCCGAAACAAACTCAGAGGTCACAGTCTCTTTTAAAGTCCAGACATAATCTTGGTCAGATCATGTTAAGATCATGTGGATTGATATGGTCTAGTCTGAAATGGTCTTTTGAGGAAAGAACCACACAGATTGAGTGTGCCTGTCCAGTCAGTGCACGCATTTGTCAGTAATCGTAAGTTGTGCCAGAAAGCTTTTTATACAGTCAAAGACTATATTGAGGACAAAAAGGCAGTACAGCTCAACTCAAAACATAAGGAGCTCAACGATTCGACGATCAATACCAAAGAAAGGACATTGGGTAGGCCGCATAATTACTCAAACCGCCAGATCAAGATTACGATTAAAACTCACTGAGATAATAAAATAAGAAAACAAAAGAAAAAAAAAATACCCACATAGTCTTAACATTCACAATAATAACAATAAAATAATACCTAGGTAAGTATTCATGTCATTTGTTTATTTTACAGATCATATGAGGAGCTTGTAGGTAGGTGTCTGAAATGGTCTTTTGAGGAAAGAACCATACAGATTTGAGTGGGCCTGTCCAGTCAGTGCACGCATTTGTCATTTATCGTGCAGCTGAACTCAAAACGTAAGGAGCTCAACGATTCGACGAACAATACCAAAGAAAGGACATTTGGGTAGGCCGCTTTAAGTACTCAAACTGCCAGATATAAAAAATATTACCCACTAAGTCCTCACACGAAATTAAAATAATAATAATATTAAACAAAGTAAATATTCATGTCATTGTGTATTTAATCATCATGAAATGTCAAAGTGTATATAAAATAAAACAAAAGTTAAGTACAAAACAAACAAAAAAAAAAAAACAGTATGCAAAAAATTGGAGCAGGTCAGTCCCAAGCCTTTTTGTCCTCAATATAGTTTTTGACTGTATAAAAAGCTTTCTGGCACAACTTACGTTTAATAAATGATTTGAATTTATTAAGGCTTAGTTTAAATGATAATGATAAATGATTTATTTTCTGTAAATAGGTTAGTACAAACACTTTTACACGTCAATCATATTTTAAAAACTAGGTTTGATCGGCGTTTCCTATCTGACTACTCTGAGAAGAAAGGCCGAAACAAACTCAGAGGTCACAGTCTCTTTTAAAAGTCCAGACCTAATCTTGGTCAGGTCATGTGAAGACCATGTGGATTGATGTCTGAAATGGTCTTTTGAGGAAAGAACGACACAGAATGAGTGGACCTGTCCAGTCAGTGCACGCATTTGTCAGTAATCGTGCAGCTCAACACAGAAACGAGCTCAACGATTCGACGAACATTACCAAAGAAAGGACATTTGGGTAGGACGCATAAATTGCTCAAACTGCCAGACCATGATTAAAATTAATAATTAAAAAAAAATGCATTAAATAAAACAACAAATCCGCAAGCATTATGACACCTGTTATTGTGTGTTCGTACACAAATTTCTTAGGAAATCAAATCTTCTCTTAAACCTAACCTCAACAACGTTTTGACCGACGGGATCGTACCCAGAACGTTTAAATGATCGATTAAAGAATACTGACCTCTTCACTGTACCGTCGGCAATCTTAGCAGTGATGGCGGCCCCGACCTCCTTCTCGTTACCATAGACAAACGCGCAGTCTATGTGCCTGTAGCCAATGTCAATGGCATCCTTCACAGCTTCTGTCACTTCACCTGGCTTTGACTGTAAGGAAAAAACAAATAAATTTTAATGACAGGATGACCCGGTGACCCCTCGAACAAGTGGTATCGATAATATTGGTGGCAATTCTTATCCAAAATTTAGATTTTTCGGGTCTGTCAGTCTTTTACTGACTAAAACCCATTCGTGTTCTTTCACTTGCCTGTGACAGGGTCACGGTATCTCTATCGAACAACCCGTTACCCTGACAAGTTCCTAAATCCCTAATATTACAGCGAACAAAACAAAAAAAAAATCAAATCGATAAACCTATTTTCAGAGTTTTGTGCGAGATTAACGCACTGCAATTGATTTGCAGAGATGCATATTTATAGAGATGTGTGTATTTAACAGAACCAGAGAGATATCATAAGGCATCTTATTCCCTAACACATCTTATGCCTACCCCAGGCATGCGCTTCGAGAGCGGGGTGCAAGAGAGTGTACCTCCCCGGCTTGAAAAGCTTGAAATTAAAATGTAAGTGTATAAACATCCAAAACTAATAAAAGAAAAACGAAAATGCCTAATACATACAATAATAAAGAACTTAACATTCGAAGAGAGATCCTAAAATTATCGTGCTCGCGGATTCTAAAGCTTTTGTGCATTAATCAACAAAGTACCGCACTCCTATTTCCGAAAAACTAAGCGACCCTGGGCGGGGTGCCAACATTATCGAGCTTGATTCGCTCGCTCTTGCATGCTACTCTCTAAACTCTTAAGCCTCTATATTATATCGACACAGTTAGACCTCTTTCTTTATGCATGGACTCCTATCCGATTCGAGACGAGATTCTAAAATTATCGAACTTGCTTTGTTCGCTCTTGCATCCTACATTCTCTTAACTGTTAAACATTTCTGCATTAGTCAACAAAGTTACTCCTTGTATGAATAGACGACTAGATTAACCTTGCATATTCGAGCTGAAGTGCTACAATGATCGAGCTGAAGATGCTCCCCCCTGATAACAAACTTGCCTTCACCCGTAAGTAGGCAGAATCAAAGAAATAATACAGTATCCAGGCCTCAAAACGACACGTCGAGCAGAATAAATTTGAAAAAAATAAGAGTGAAGATGTTCAACGAAGCCTAATCTCCAAATGTGTTGCTGGACAGTTTTTTGAGCCACTTCCTCCCAGCTCAAACACTAGGGCAAAATAAATAAGACATACTGAGAAACTCTAGATATAAAAACCCAATAACACCGCCCGACCTGGGGATCGAACCCACCAGCAGCAGCAGCAGCACTGTGTCATATTTTATACGTCTAAATTAATTTTATCTGTTTTATCCAGTTTATCTCATGTCAATTGTTATCAGTAACCCTAGTTTTATGTTATCTAATGCTACATATGTACACAGAATCGAAAAACTGATAAGCTGGATGGTACCGTATATTTGTTTGCTGTGGATAAACTAATATTATACCATTGCTGTGTTTATCATTTGCTAAACTAACTAAAATAATTCAATTTTCAGATAGCTTTCGCTTTTCAGTCGCCTAAGATACAGGCCAGCCCTAGTTTAGGAGACAGAATATATTTTCGGTATTATCGACAACTATTTCTTTCTACCTTTGTGTCCAATGTTAGTTGATTAACTCTTAACGTGTACTACTAAGCAACCTGTGTCTATGTTTATATTTTTGGATCAATAAACTTATTATTATTATTTTAACTTGTACGTCTTTCTTTTCGTCGTTCTCACAATTATAAGTTCAACATTAATGATGAAACTAATATATTTGTAACAATATTATTTAAGAGTGTCTGTGGAGTTTCTTGCCCGTTCTTCTCCATAGGTAACCTACTACGCTTTGGAATGGGCAACTAGCTTCATATTTCTGATTGACCGACTCCTTGACATTTCAAAAGTGCCTTTAGATGGTTTAATTAAAATAAATGCTTTGAGTTTGAGTTTAACCGGATGCAACTAGATGTATTGAGTATTTTACATGGAGCGACTGCTTACCTGACCTACACAACCCAGTTACTGGGTATCACGATATCCCTTGGTAAGACTGATTGTCAGACTTTCGGGCTTCTGACGACCCGCAACGACTGTCAAAGATCTACGAATGACAGCCGGGACCAACGGCTTAACGTGCTCTCCGAGGCACAGAGGGGTCTCGATATGTAATGTATGGTCAACCATCCACAAACCGACGGCGGCAAGCGAAGCTAAACCTTCAATGGACCCGTGTGTGGTTTTTATAATTTTCGCACCTCTATTACTGTTACTATGTGGCGCCGTACTATCTACACCGCCACATGCGAACAACGCATCACACTGACGTCACGCAAGCAGAGTTTACCGCGCAACTAGCATATATACAACGTCCCGACATCAAACGTCGGTCCACCAGTTCATGAAACGCATTTCAAAGCGTTTCTTCGAGACCGCCGCGAATCACCGCAACCCTCTGGTTGTCAAGGCCGCTAGCTATATTCCCTCCTCCATTAGTCATGTCCGCCGTCCCAAGCATGTCCTCACCGATCCCGATGACCACATAACTCTCATTCAGGAGAGCAGTAGGGCCACCAGTACAGTGCACAAACACAGACCGACATTCCGACCTCGCCGCCGAGGTTCCTCGCGAAGATCCCGACGTAACTGTCGCCCCCGACCCTTGCTCGACGAAGTGCCAGCCCGCGCCGTAGCTGAGCCTGTAGCTTTAAATTCCCCAGATAATAATAATATAATCCAGATCCAGCCTGTCCCATCTTGCTGTCCTCCCGTCAGCGACGCCCTAAGCCGAGGTCCGTACCCCACAGGGGGTGCCCTTAGCGAGCGTTCGCTTAGTAATGTAAGTAGTTTTACGCCCCTGGCTGGAGGCTTTGAGTCCGCTTAAGGCAGCCACAGGATAGTCCGGTTAAGTAGTCACGACCTCTCAAGGTCAACTACGAGATGCCATACATAAAAAATAAAAATAAATAAAAAATCAACCGTCGGGCAGTTGCCCACCAGATACAACACCTATCTGTTCGGAGGATCCTCCCTTTTCTTTGGAGGACGAGTGAACTTTAAACCCTGTTCCTCATTTCTCTACACCTAAATGATAAAGCCCTCTCAAATTACATATTACCTTAACATACAAGCATAGGCGCCGGGAGCGGGGGCAAGAAAGAACACTTGCACCTACCTGGCTTCAAAATAAAATATAGATGAAAAAAAGTACTAAAAATATATCCGAAAACGCCTAATATAAATCACTTTTCGAGGTGAAATCCTGAAATTGTCGAGCAATCTTAATCTAAAGCTTTTGTGCATTAGCCGACAAAGTACCGAACTCGTATTTCGGAAAGTCTAATCGACCCTCGCCTCGGCAGGGTGCTAGTATTATCAAGTCTGTTTCTCTTGCTCTTGCATCCTACATTCTCTTACGGCCGAACCCAATAACGTGACTTTCTCCAATATTGGCTTATATTTTCATTTTAAATTCTTTTTACCCATTGTGGTATAGTATTTTTATTCTTGGTGCATCGTCTTGACATATAAAAATATAATTAATGTATACAAAATACTGTTAAACATTTTAAAAGAGTAACTGTGGAATTTCTTTCCCATTCTGCACCAAACAAAATTACCTTTTGAAAGAGGCGCCTAGAATCAACTCTATTTTACTGTAAATGTTGATGTTCAAAAGTGTATTTGAAATAAATGCTTTGACACATTTTCTTTTGAACAAGCCGGAAGATAACATCTGAAGAGGCTTTTATAAGTGCCTTGTTATATTCATTTATCAGAACACCAGTGATAAAAAAATTGTTTGATAGACATGTTTGAGCTATGTTATTAAGTTGTCATAGACTTCAATTATTTATCTGTAGACATTACATAAACTCACATATTTTTCTAATGAGGGTAGGCAGAAACTACAGAATGTTTGTGTATATATTTGTTTGTGTTGCATTTTTTTTTTTGTTTATAATAATTGTACTGTAGATGTAGGTACTAGTTAGGGTTGCCAACCCTTATATACATAGTTGAGGCCTAAATACAGTCCGTCTTGTTTAAAGAAAGCTATTCGCATATAAACATATTTTTGCTATCAAACCGTTTTGTCCCTTACTGTCAAGTTAAAATGAAGTTCGACAGAAAGGGACACAACAGTTTGATAGCTATTTTAGTTCATTCTAATTTTGTCCCCTTCTTAATTGGTTAAATGTACCTTAGTTAGAGGTCTGTACTACAAAGAATTAGCGTTGCCAGACGTCCCGTTTTCCCGGGACATCTCGTATTTTACTGCTGGGGAGTTTGTTGCTGCTGGGCGGTTTGTTGAGCCACTTCTTCTTCCCAGCTAAAGCACTAGGAAGTGGTGAAGGGCGGGCGTTTTGGGGGACTGTCTTATGTAATTTTGATGTTCGATAAGTGCTGATTCTCAGCCTAATTTGAATAAATGACTTTTGATTTTGGTTTTTTAGGCATAGTTTAAAATGTCCCGGCGGGACTGACTATGTCCTGTATTTGTACCGTACTTCGTTTTTCATTATTAAATCAATCCAAGTATTGACACACCTAACGTTCGCATTCGGCTTAAAATGTACTGTTTACATTGTCTGATTCGGAAAGGGTTTTTCACATATGCTACTTAAGTGGACTGATGTGAGAAATGAATGTACCCCTTATTTAATAAAAAGCGAGTTGATGACCGTTTTTACGATTTTATTTGCATGATTTTGACAGAAATGTTAAAACAAATAAACATATGTTGAAACTAGCTGGATCTTCGGAAAAACATATAAAAAAAACATTATACTAAATGTCACTAAATAATTTAGTATTTTATTCATCCCGGGAAAAAAACTGAAATTCCGTTTTTTTTTTTGCCCATTTAATGATTTGTCATTTAAAGGCTGAAAAAAAAACTGGCAACCCTACTAAGAATGCTTTATGATGATGGTTGCTCACTTGCTTTATAAGAGGCTTACAGGACCAGGCAATCAATCCCTGGCTGGAGGCTTTGAGTCCGCATAAGGCAGCCACAGGATAGTCCGGTTAAGTGTCACGACCTCTCAAGGTCAACTACGAGATGTCATACATAAAAAAAGAAAGAAAAAAAACCAGGCACTCAGAAGTACTACAATGTCAAATTATTTATGTACATAAAATAATAATGAAAATGCCGTTCGCGCTTTAAAATTGAACATTATAGTATTATGAAGACGCGTTATTGGCTTGGGAAAATGTTGTTTTATTACTGAATTTTTCTCTAATTGGGCAAATCAGCACAAGTTTTTAGTAAGTGAATTTAAAGTAAATATTTTACCTTCCAAGTTCCAATTCCAAGAATAGGGATCTCGAGACCATTATTAAACTTCACTTTGGGCACTTTTGAGGCCATTTTGAAACACAATAAAGTTTTTATTATTTGAAAATAATTTGACCAAAATCCCAGACCGTAGATTCTGCCGGTTGTCAAAGTCAAAATTATTTTGATGACATGACAATGAACATTGTTGACATTAAATTAGGGCTACCACCTTTTGATTCAAAATTACCGATAAACACGCTGGAAGCGCAGCGTGTATGGTAACCCTTCCAGTATTCAGAAACCCAGTATTTCTGAGCTACGGAAGGGCTAACTACCGTTAATACCACAGAAAGTTACCTTAAACTATTCAGAGTTACGAACGATCTGGATTAGGATTTTTATTTTTATTTTATTTTTTTATACCAAAAAAAAACAGTTAACATGTGTTATCGTACAAACATACTACAAAAACCATCGCGGGCTTAACAGCGGTATGGCCAGACACGGCAACTCAGTGCCACTACATAGACTTGAAAACTAGTTAAGTACATTTTTGAGTGTACTATTTATTAGATACACCTCTGTCTAACCGTTAGAAACTGCTGTGAAAGCCACGTAAGTATATCTTTAGAGCCTTTTTTCAGACTTTCAGATCATTTTGATTTTAGTTCATGAAGCATTATACATTTAAATCCCTGCCTGTCAATTCTATTGTAAAAATCTCCACACAAGTCTTCACGGTGAGATTTTTGTAGAATCGAAACTTATTGGTTGGTACACACCAACCTATAAGTTTAAAGAAAATGTTAAAGTAACAACGACAAAGTACCGGTAACTAAGCAATTTTATTGCTTTCCAAACAAACACTGAAAAGCCAGAAACCTCAAAGCCTTGTAGCCTTGACTTGTCCTTCTTAATTTTTCTTAACGTTGTTTTAATACTTTATGAATCGTCGAACTTGTACACACGGCTACCTAACATGCCATAGATTTCCAGTATAAGCTGACTTCTCATTGTACGGAAATCATATACAATGCGCGATCAACTTAAACTAGAAATATAGCTGTTTGTTTGGAAATCAATAAAATTGCTTAGTTACCGTTACTCTAACATTGTTACTTTTTCTTTAACGTTTCGTGTAACTAGTGTGTGTGACAAGCCGGTACCTACGCAAGATTTTTACGACTAAATCGAGATGTCTTAAAATCTAATCAAATCTTATAATTCTTAATGAATATAATATGTTACAGAAAGTTGTTTGAAACCTCTAACTCCTGAACTCTCACCTGAACTAGCTGTCGCGCCCTCTCCAATCTAACATAATATCATTAAATCTAAATAATCTAACATAAACCTGCCGGAATGCTCTAGAACAAGTAACGGTATCCAACCGCAACACGGTGACACTGCAATGGATAAAAGGACACAGCTCATCACTAGGCAACGACGCAGCTGACGAACTAGCCAGGAGAGCATCCAGCACGTCGGCCTGCGGGCCTAAACCTATCATACCCATCCTCTTCAACCAGATACGCAGGTGGCTGCATGAGGCCACCCACACACAAGCCGAGAGTTGGTGGACCTCGACCCCAGGCTGCAGGCAGTCCAAGGAAGCTTTGCATCCTTAGTTGGCAGGCTAACCAGACGTTTATTACGCCTGGACAGAAATGGCCTGCGCCTGGTGACGGGGACCATCACAGGACACTGCTCGCTAAACAAACACTTTCACACAATAGGCATAACGGACAGTCCCCTGTGCAGAGTTTGCATGGAGTCGCGCATATGATCTTTGAGTGCACAGGCGTTACCCAGATTAGGACAGAAACCCTTTGGACACCCGGATCTTACACAGATGTTCTCAACAGACCAGAAGCTTTGATCGGCTTCTGCAGGGAGGTGGGCTGGTTGGAATAATAATCACCTACGGCCGCCATGGCCCACGCACAATGGGTCACATGATGGACTAAGTGCGAAAACCAAACCCGGAATAAATTCTCTTACTGATGATAAGACCGCATCAAAATTCGTTGCGATGTTTAGAAGAATAACGTGGTCACACAGACACGATATGAGACAAAGTATTATGCATAGATACAGAATACGAACTCTTAGGGCGGATTTCACCAATGAAACTGAACGCGATCAAACTAGTCGGACAAACTATGGCTGGAGCAAGTAGAGTGCCAGGCGGGCTAAGGAAGCACTTCCCATGATTGACGGAGATGGCTCACGAAATAAGGTTTCCAAGACGAACTAAACAACAAATGCGTAGGTGCAGTAGTAGCAGCAGCCATAACTGTCTGCATAGAGAAAGAAAGCAGATCAAGTGCTTTAAAAAAAGGCAAAGTACTTCGAAAACCCAGTACCCGTTGTGAAATTGTTAGTAACACCAAAGCGTTGCTGGCTTCCTAGAGGACCTGGGGTGGATCAAATATGATTGATTTTCCCACTCGTACAGTCTAACAAAAAAGTGTATCTATAGAAAAAAATTCGGTGCTTATTTTGCAGGTTTGACTCCTATAAACTAGAACTAAAGTGATTAGATAGGTACTTGTTGTTTTAATCCACAAACACACGAGATCCCGAGAGTCGCGTTACGATAGATAATTTAATTGTTTCTCCAACCATCAATAGTGAATTTTGTAAAAAAATAAAATAGTTTCAACTTCACCACGTCGTCGTCGAGACTCTTTTTTGCCGCGCTGTACGTCAATTATGCGCTTTGACGTGAAGTTTCGTTTAACATGCAAGCCCCGATACAGTTAAAAATATCAGATCATTATAGACTTTTTCATACTTTTTTTGCCAAATTCGTAACTCATGAAAGCAATGCTTCGAAAAGCAGAACACGAAAAGCGGCATCTGCGATATCGACGAAGATTAGCAATGTCAAGGTTCAGTGCATAAATTCACTTAAATAAAAATTTAACCTTTTCATGATTATTATATAAATAATATCATGAATATTTACTTTGTATAATATTATTATTATTATTTTAATTTCGTGTGAGGACTAATGTGGGTAATATTTTATAAAGTTTGTCTATATCAGTTTTTTT
Source organism: Dasypolia templi (assembly GCA_963555695.1). Taxonomy (NCBI): domain Eukaryota; kingdom Metazoa; phylum Arthropoda; class Insecta; order Lepidoptera; family Noctuidae; genus Dasypolia; species Dasypolia templi. The sequence continues at coordinate 3,891,065 of OY743166.1, forward strand.
TTATATCTGGCAGTTTGAGTACTTAAAGCGGCCTACCCAAATGTCCTTTCTTTGGTATTGTTCGTCGAATCTTTGAGCGCTTATTGCTGTTCGTAATTAAGGGAATCACTTGAGAACGGTTGGACAGATTTGGCTATTTATTGTTTTTAAATTTCCGAAAGAAAAAAGTTGCCAAGAAAATTAAAAAACTCTGGAAAAATTTAAATTGGGATTCATTCATTGTATGAAGTATTGTTTGGACAGGATAACGTCTTTTTGTTTTCAGCTAGCATTGTAATCGAAACCAAATAAAATAATTACTTACCTTCCACGTCCCAAGCCCAATCAAAGGACATGTTTGTCCATTATTGAATTTAATAGTCGGTACCCGCGTCATTTTTCCACACGACTGCACAGTGAGGCAAAGAAATCAAGAATGACGAGGACTACCAAGGTTAGGTTATCTGTGCGAGTGTGCTATCAATTTATAATTTTTGTAGTTCAAGATACGCGTTGTTATATTATCAGCGGCTTGTCTGGAACGGTTTTAATATTATTTTCTTCGATATCTCTCTATTTTTATGGCGTTCGCGCTATCATGGCAAATATTCCACTGATAAACACACTATTTAGGTACCGTTGGTAGATATCCCACTTTATACGGGAACCAGGTGTTTTCAACTTAATAACTGGGCACTTGCTTTAAAAGGCTAAAGAATTAATCATTTATTCTTATCTTCTTCTTAGCGTGATTATGGCAATGAAGTTAAAGATTTTTTTTTGTTCGTATAACGCACAAAAATTCATGGTTAGAAAAAAGTGTCTAGTCTAGGTTCTTGTAGAGAGCGAAAAAGGACCATATAGAAGCTAATCTGCAAACGGTACAAGAATCATTTGGCGCATCCCCGAAATCATAACGCCGCTTCTTGTTTTTTAAATGTTACAATAGATACAATTGCACAAATGTATAACAACAGCTCCACCTGTCTACGCGAGTACCAAAAGATCTATGTATATTTTTTTATCTCACGAACGACGCGCGCTTTACTTGTGGCAACCAAGTGTACAAACACGCTGTGAATGTATGCGTGAAGACAAGTAGCGTCAGCACATAACACACACGCACTTCTGACTTCGCCATTGCCTCGAACGGCACCGTGAGTTCCTGCGCTTCGAACACATTCACATCGTGTTTGTACACTTGGTAACCACAAGTAAACCGCGCGTCGCTTCGTGAGATATAAATACTGTAGTTAGCAGTCCTACACTGCTGCTTACAGTCCATATGACACCTGTCCCATTCGCTGGTTCACATATGTACCAAGCGTGAGTCTCACAGCGAGGGTTCTGCCCAGCAAGCGAGCGTCGCTGAGCGAGTACTCTCCTTGATAGCTCTTGTCACAGCGACAGACAAGTACTCGTAGGCGGTGTGAACAGTCAGCGATCAACTATTACTCTTTGAGTGTTCTTGGCTAGCACGTGTGTTTAGAATTTTTAGCTTTTTTTTGTGTGTTGTTGACATTTGTGTGACTTGTTGTTGTTTGAAGAGTGTTGTTCTTGTGTTCGTAACCAGGTTTGTTTTGTGATTGTTTTGTTAAAGTCGCGTTTTATCCAAGATGGATCAGAATAAACCCCCTGATCCTGACCCACCTGATATTCCAGTCCCTTCTTCTCCTTTTTCTCCGAACCCACTATCCCAATTCGCGGATGTCGTCTGTAGTGTTATAGAGATGGATGTATCACAATCCCAAACAAACTCACGCAAACGCCCCGGTGTCGAAGAAATTATTGCACCCACTCTTCCGAACAAACAACCAAGAATTCAAATTGGTCGTACAAAGTACTCCGTTATGGATAAGGCTCCTTATATCGTACATGTTTCTCGTATAGAGACTCAACCAAATGCTGGCACAACCCTACACCCCGTTAATTTTGGTAAGTTCTTGATGACTAATAACATTGAAAACATTATTCGTGGTGGTGTTAACAGAGTCGGTAGAAACCGTGTGTCAGTGGAGTTTGCTTCCCCCCAGGATGCTAACTCTTTTTTGGTAAACAGTGTCGTATCCAAATATGGTTATTCTGCATCAATCCCTACATTTAATATTACAAGGATGGGTGTTGTTACTGGGGTTCCCTCAGACATTACCGAAGAAGAAGCTCTAACATATTTGTCAGTTCCCTCAGGTTGCGGACAAATACTAAAAGTACGCCGCATTAATAGAAAAACACAAATAGACGGTGTTCATGAGTGGAAACCCACTGAAACATGTGTTCTAACTTTTGATGGACAAGTGCTACCAAAAAGGATCTACTGTTGTTATACATCTCTCCCTGTTGAGCAATATATATACCCGACAATTCAATGCCGCAAGTGTTGCAGATTTGGACATGTCGCAAACCTATGCAGGTCTAAGCCACGCTGCAGTAAGTGTGGCCACGATCACCCTGGTGATGGTTGCAACATTTCTGAGGGTGAGGCCTTTTGTGTGCTTTGTTCGGGTAATCACTTTGCTAATAGCAGGTCATGCCCCGAGTATGGCAGGCAGAAGGCTATTAAGACTGTTATGGCTGAGAAAACTATTCCCTATGCTGAGGCTTGCAAGATTATACCAACAGCTTCCCGCAATTATGCCAACATGGCTAAAACTCCAATTTCTCAGTCTTATCGCAAAACTGTAACACTTAAACCCAGGACCCATGCCCCCCTTTCCCCATCTTATGAAAAAGCTGCTCATCAGCAGTTAGTTAGTTCTCCTCAAACTACACAGCCTAATGGCTGTGCCCTCAATTATCAAAATGTCCCCTCTAATAACACAGTGTCTATTATTGAACTTCTTATAAAACTTATACCTACTATTCTTTCTTCTGCTTCTTCCAGTTCCCAATCACCGTCCAACGTTGCCGATCAACTTATTTCATTACTACTTCAAATTAAAAATGGCGTCCCGCCTAGTATTCCTTCAGTGGAATGTGAGGAGCGTGTGGCATAAAAAGCACGACCTCATATTTCTTTTGAATAAGTACAAGCCATTGGCTTGTTCTATAGCTGAGACTTGGCTCACCCCAAGTCTTAGCTTTCGTATGCCACACTTCAACATTCTCAGATGTGACAGATCTGATGGCTATGGAGGTTCGGCTCTCCTTGTCAATAATCGGGTCCCTCTTTTGTCCTTTCCTTTGACTTCACTCACAGGTGATTTAAGTATTGTTGCAGGTAGGGTGGAAGGCATTACAGTGTTTTCGATTTACATTGCTCACCCTCGGCATGAGTTTTTAGCTATTTTAAAAAACATATTTTCTAGTACTCAAGGACCAATTCTGGTCATGGGTGATTTTAACTGCCATCATTACAGATGGGGGTCCGAACGCTCTGACGCTTTTGGTGTAGCTTTGGTTGACATCTTGGATGATCTGGATCTCTGCATTCTTAATAATGGTTGCCCAACACGCAGATCTCCTCCCGGACAACAAAAGAGTTGTGTTGACCTAACATTTTGTTCGGTTGAGCTGGCAGCTTCAACCCATTGGGAATGTACGACCTTGTCGCATGGTAGCGATCACTATCCTATTGTTATATCTTTGACTACTAAGACTTATTTAGAGAAAACTTCTCCTCCACTGTTGAAATATAACTTGTCCAAACCAGATTGGGCAAAATTTGCATCATTATTGGAGGATAAAATTGATGTTCTTCCAAATTTAAATTCAAGTTCATTAGATTCTTCTGGTCACTGCCATGCCAAGAGCTGTTATGAGGGTTTTGTTACTGCCATCACCTCCAGTGCTGATTCCTGCTTTCCGCTGAAAAACAGTGCCCATAATAAAATCCCTTCACCCCCGTGGTGGGACCCTGAGTGCACTTTGGCAATCAGGAATAGGAATGAGGCCGAGGAATGTTATAATGCAGATATGAGCACCGAAAATCTATTGGCATATTGCCAGATTAATGCCAGAACCAAACGTCACCTTCGCAAGAAGAAACGTGCAGGTTGGGTTAAGTTCTGCACCTCCTTATCTCCCTCTACTCCTGTCTCGGTGGTTTGGAAAAGCATCAATAGGTTTAGACGTGGGTGCTCCCCATCAGTCTCTTCACCAATCACTAGGGAAACAGCTGAACTTTTTTTTGACAAGATTGCTCCCCCATATGTCCCTCTCCCTTCTGAATGCCCCAGTATTTCCCTGCTAAATGTATCAGAGGACCCTTTTGATGCACCATTTACTTTGGAGGAATTGAATGTGGTGCTCAAACATGTCCAGGACTCCGCCCCTGGTATTGATGGCGTGCCTTATTCATTTATAACTCATTCGGGCGACAACGCGAAAACCTACTTTTTAAATATTTTAAATGTTTGCTATACTCAAGGTTGGGTCCCAGATCAGTGGAAATTACAAATAATAATCCCATTGCTGAAACCAGGCAAACATGCAGATGATCCGAATGGCCTTAGGCCAATAGCTTTATCTTCAGTCCTGGCCAAATTACTGGAGCACCTTATAAAAAACCGTCTTGAGTGGATTGTCGAATCGAGAGACTTACTGCCGAATTATCAATTTGGTTTCAGGAAAGGGCTTAGTACAATGGACAGTGTAGGTATTTTAGTAACGGATATTCGGTTAGCTGTATCGAAAAACGAATCCGTTCTTGCCACTTTCCTTGACATCTCCTCTGCATATGACAATGTACTTCTTCCTGTACTCAGGCAAAAACTGCAACAGCTGAGTCTTCCGGCTAAGATGATACAATGCATATGTGAGCTACTGTTGTTCCGCTCATTGGTCCTGAGAGTCCAGGGAGAGGAATTCGATAAAAGGCACACATGGAAGGGACTCCCACAAGGCTCTGTCCTAAGTCCCATACTTTACAACTTGTATACGGCTGATATTGGGTCCTGCCTAAATAATAATTGTCAGATCTTACAATATGCCGATGACATTGTTTTGTACGTGACAGATTCCTCCATTGTTGACGCTGCGTCATCTATGTGCCTCTCTCTGGATTCATTGAATCAGTGGCTTTTAAGCCATGGCCTGTCGTTATCTGCGGCGAAAAGTTCGGCAGTAATTTTCTCTCGCAAAAAACTCATCCCCCATGTGTCAGTGAGCATTTTAGGCCAAAATATTCCAATAGTTACTAAAGTAAAATTTTTAGGCGTTATTTTAGACTCAAAATTAACTGGCAAATACCATATAAATTTTCTCACACAAAAATGTGAAAGAATTATTTCAATTTTAAAAGTTCTTGCGGGTGTTTGGTGGGGTGCTCACCCCTACACCATGAAATTAGTGTATAATGCCTTAGTTCGTAGCGTTTTAGACTATGGAACATATCTCCTGATTCCATGTAACAAAGGTGCTTTGGTTGGGCTGGATAAGGTTCAGTCTAAATGCCTTCGAATTATCTTAGGTTGTATGAAGTCCTCCCCCATTAACGCATTGCAGGTCGAGTGTGCTGAACCTCCCCTGTCCCTGAGACGTCAATATCTGGCCTCACGTTTTTTGTCTAGGCTAATATGTAGATCTTCCCATCCTCTTATAGGAAAATTGAACGAGTTAGATGCCATATGCAGAAGCTCGAATTATTGGAAAAATAAAGAAATCCCCCTAATCCTAAACGCCTTTCGGCATATTCAAAATTTAGCATGCCCGATTGCACAGTATCCCAGACTTCCCCTTTTTAATGTTGCCTATGAAGTTGTAAGTTATATTCCAAAAATTGTCTTTGATATTGGTATATCTAAAAAATCCCCGTCAGCGAATTCGACTTTCAATGCGGTGGTGGGCGAGCGATGGAATGGTTTCCAATTATTTTTTACGGATGCTTCGAAATCATCAGATCTTAACCACACTGGAGCTGCGGTCTATTACCAAAGCTCTAGAATAGTCTTACAATTTAAATGTCCTAAGGAGTCTTCTGTATTCACGGGTGAATGTGTGGCTATATTGGAAGCTTGCCTTTTTATAGAGTCACACCAAAATATCGAGAAAGCCGTAATTTTCACTGACTCCCTTAGCTGTCTACAAGCCTTAGTACAAAATCCTTTTAAAAGTAAATTGCACAGTTCCCTAGTTTTAAAAATTAAAAAGTCCTTATTATCCTGTGTTAGTAATCACAAAGAGGTTCAGTTAGTTTGGATACCTAGTCATTGTGGCATTAAGGGCAATGAGTGCGCTGATGCTTTGGCCAAAGATGCTTGCTCATCAACAGTAGCCGATCTCACCCACAATACCCATCAGGGGTATGATTTGTTGAATCTCCCACAAATTAAGCTACTATCTTCATGGCAGGAACAGTGGAATACGGCTGGAAGAATAAAGGGCAGGTATTACTATGCTGTACAACCAGTCATTAAGTCAAAACCTTGGTTCTACGCATACAAGAAAGTCTCCAAACCCGTTATATCCGTCATTTGTCGTATTCGTCTAGGTTTTTGTAGTACTCCCGTGTTTTTGGAAAAAATCCGGGTTCGGGACTCTTCTCTCTGTGAGTGCGGTTTGGAAGAGGGCACCTTGGATCACATCTTTTTTGAATGCTCAAACAACGTTCCATCTCTAAATCTATATAGCCGTCTTCCTAAATTTAAAATCCCTCTTCCGACTAATTTCCCCTCCTTGTTAACATATTCCTCCCCTGAACTGCTTGTGGCGCTGATGACCTTCATCCGTCACAATAACATAAAATTATAAATTATTCTGTCTATGTGGGTGTGGTATGCTTTTAACTACTTTATTATTACAATATTAATGTTAATATGTTTGTTGTTTGTTTCAGTCCCGTACTAACCCAAAAAGATCCACATAGTGTTCAACAACATCAATCGAATAATTTTACTTTTGTCTTCAGTTGTTTTTTTTTTTTTTTTCTAATTTAGTATTTCTTCGTTTTAATTTTTAACATACACACTTGTTTTTCCAATTCACTTTAGACATTGGCAGAATAGTCGACATCGGCTTTGCTTGCCATAAAATAAAAATAGAATAGAATAGAACTATTACTCTTTCATCTTTTGTACGTTCGTTTCTTAAGCGAGGGAATCATTGAGGTAGTTGCTTCCTCTTCGGCGGTGGGAAAGGCACACTTTCGACTTCACCCACTTTTTATAGAGCTCATACACATTGCAAATGGACCATCTAGGAGGATCACCCGCATTATGGCAGTGCACCTTCGAAGATCGTCCCCGGCCTTGAATGGGTTATGAACCTAATCTATATTTCTCTAAGGTCGGCAATTTAACGCCCTATAGGAATCGTCTTATCTTATTTTCGTTCACGTATGATACAGATATTTTTATGAAATAACGCCGTGTCGAGATCATTTATTATCAGTTCATAAAATTGATTGTTGTTTTTATGTTTGACCCCATATAAACTCCAGCACTCATCCTAATTAAATAATGATTAATTCTTGATAAAATACGGCCTCGTTGGTCGCATGCGTGACTAGTAGTAGTGCTATTCTGTAACCATCTCACCGTGAACTTTTATGTAAAGTGAGCGTGGAGTGAGCTGTCAGTGCCTCTGATGCTAGGGATTGACCAAGACGGGATGCCACTGACAGCTCACTCCACGCAAGTTTTTACGCTGAGATTTTTACAGAATCGATTCGATCATGGGTCAATCAGTGTTCTTTCAGTCCGACGTCTGGGATTGTACTTTGGCTAACACTCCTCCTATTCTATTCTCCATGGCATGGGATTCATCTTATCACATAGGTATTGCCTGCGAAAAGTGACTGTACAGTCCTCTCCATAATAAAGATACCTTCAAGGAATACAGGAGCGGATGCAGGGGGGCAGGGAAGCAGCAAGTGTATTTGCCCCCCCCCCCCCCCACCTTGGGCTTCGACCAAAATGTGTCTAAAACTGTCAATTGTTTTAAGTATATTAAGATAGGGGGGGGGGGGGAAGCAGCGAGTGTAATTACCCCCCGGCCCTTAGGCTTCGACCAAACTGTGTCTAAAACTCTCAATTGTTTTAAGTATACTAAGATTATATATGCCGTATAGTCATTCTCGAGAAGGGTACAAAAAGGGGTTTACAGAAAATAGGTGCTGTTGGACCACACGCGTGGCATGACCTACTTTTGTCGACGTAAGAATACACAAAATTACAAATTTGATTTTATTCACCCGTCTTTTGTCTTTTCTTCCGTCGAAAAATCTTGTTTCTACGTTGGTTATGGGCGGGCTGGGAGAACACAGGCCTGATGTTATAGCCCAACACTTAGCTACTGCGTCAATCTATGACCAATACTATTAACATAATTTTTATAAGGCATGCTTCACTCTCAAGGACTTAACTATCTAAGTTAATAAATATGAACAATACATCGATTTTATGCTATCAACTCAAAAGGGTACTTGTGCTTTTGTAAAAATAATGGCAGTATTATTATTGTGTGCTCTTGAAAACTGTTGGTCTTTTATTTTTATAGTATTTATTTCCGCTTCTCCGCCCGCGTGGTGTCAGAAATTATCGGGATAAAAAGTATACAGGTTATAATCTCACAAAATATATTAGGTACTGATATTTAAAAATAACTCTTAGCACACTAATAAAGTTTCTTATAATATAATTCAAACACGATTCGAAAGACATCTATTCTAGCGTCGCGTCGCGCGTCGCAGAGCAATTGTGTCCGGCGAAAGTTATTGTTCTTTCCCTCGAGAACAGTACTTTGTTTCTGGTTGAAAGGTGGGTTATGTCCTTTTCTGTAACCTTGACTACGTCGGTTTAACCAACATTTCATGATGATCGGTTCAGTGGTTTATGCGTGAAAAGGTGTCAAACCCCACATGCCTCATTTCCCATTTTTGTGGGAAAATGTTTTGTTTTTTCTGTCACGCGTGAAAATAATTTTATAAAAAAACCAAGTATAGTAAAAACAAAACACTATTTAGCAGTCGGGTATAAAGACTAGTTAGTAGTTAGTGAAGTTAACGTTGCCTCAGTTATGTATATCACGCGTTCGCGCCTTCTAGATTTGATATTATAAAAGCGCATTTTAGCTAACCTCTGAGCATTAAATTTTGTTTGACATGAACAGAATTTGTCTGAATGTCATTCTGCGGTGTGGACATTAATTTTCGACTCCATATATAAATGATTGGTCTCGTTGCGCAAGCCGATTCTTTTGTCGACTCTTTATTTCTGAAACATAATTATAACTGGTAATTGATATATAGATAGATAATGGACTGAGCGGCCATTATCTGTCTCTTTTCTGAAAGCATGAAAAAGAAAGTTCATGGCATACTGCCGGTTATCTTGTACACCGAACTAAACTAGCAATAAAATTCCATACTTTTGAACTATGAGAATCTTAACCCTTAAAGCTATTTATTCTGCAAAAAAAACTCTAAATTTAAAAATAATTGACACTTCTTAAATCTAATTTGAAAATCGCGAGTCTACGTGTTTTTTTTTTTTTGCTTCGTAACGTGTTTGCCCTACCTCGTGATTTTTTGTTAGAGCCGGAGTTGCGCACGGGGGCATGCCTCCACGTGTTTTCTATGGAAGTTTTACTTTTTGTTTGGAAAATATAAAAAAAATACTACCCACAGGTTCAGTTTTCTGGATTTCAGGGTTGCCTAAAGGGGGGTCAAAATGTTCGTTATTTTTGCGATAGGTTAGGACACCGGAGTTAGGACACTGAAGGACACCGTTTTCGAAATATAAGCAAAAGAAAAGAAAAAAAAGATTCAGTAAGTACTGTTTTTGCACGTCTGAAGTCGAGATGTTGAGGTGAATTTTGATACACCACAGCTAATTTTATTCCACACCTTTTTAGTCGCGATTAAAAATTGTCAGATTCATGTTCAGATTTTGCTATACAATCAAAGTTTTAGGTGAAAAACGTCAAATTCGGAATACCAAAATTGCCATTTTCAATAAATTAATAACTCCGTGTCATCTTAATGTGTCCTAAACAAAATGTTGGTGATTTTTTGTCTAGTTTACAGGCATTTGTAACAAGAGAATCGGCACCAATGTCGACTGCTTCAAGTCTACTCAAAATTAGAATTCTAAAAGAGACAACAACTGGCCGCACATTCGCTTTGTCTCTCTCGTACTTTTCGGTCTGTATTCACTCCATAACTGAATAAGGAACGCTCAGTCCACTATCTATATTTCTACAGACCATTTACAGTTATTGTACTTTTGACAGCAGCAACCCAATAGCAACCTTACTGCGACGCCAATAAAGATCACTGATATGTACAGTGATGCAAACTCAGAGTTAAATGAACTTTGAACGGACTTACGGAACTTACCATACGTTTGACAAATAAATTGTCTTATCTTAGGAGAGTGAGGTGTTTGGCTCTCCCCGCAATGTCTAAGAGAGGCGCGCATGGAACACTTTGTGCCGCCACCTCAGGTTCTGATCTAGGGGGGGCTATGGACTTCCCCGAGTCCTCCGTCCCTGGACCCATTTAGGAGGGCTAGAAGAGGCCGTTGTCCGCCCTCCGCCTACGTCCGGTGCGCCTGCTGCGGACCCGGAGAGTGAACGAAATCTCTCTCTCCCTTTCTTCTCTTCTCCTTCTGCGAGATAACTGTTTCGCAAAAGGAAACCACCGCGTCCCAGGACTCATCGCTGCCGACCATCGAACTGGTCACTGCCTAGTAAAGAGATGAGAGCACGGTGCGGCTCCTCCCAAGCGGAACGGCCAGCGGTTGCCACGCCATGTCCTCTAGACAGTTGACGCAGTGATGACACCGGGCGTCCGGCTTCCTGTTTATACGACACAGGTACGGGAAGAACCTGTGTCGCGTCTGCGTCGCCCGTAACGACAGGGAGCCGTGCCTCCTACCGAGCCATGCGTCGAGCACTGGTCGGATCGCCTCGAGGGTAGCGAGGCCGGCTGAAAGGCACAGAAGCCTGTCCCGCCACTCCGCCATCAACATCTCGCGGAGTTTACAGAAAGTTGTATAGAGTAATTTACAAACTAAAAAGTGACAATCAGAATCCGCAATAAAAACGCAATTGTACCCATGGTATTAGCCATCTAGTCTGCACAAGCCTATGATTCATGGTGTAGATAAAGGAAAACTAAAGCGTTATATAAGATAAAACGTCTATTTCGATTTCACAAAATGCCAAAGTTCAACATCATCTACAGGGACGATCCACTGTGCGGCGGTGTAAACAGTCAGTGATCAAATAATAATATAAAATGTATTTCTTTTACTTACGCAAGAACTTCAATCATAAGTACGTTTCTTGAGCGGGAAAATCGTTGATAGCTAGTCGCTTCCTCGTCGGCGGTGGAACAGTGCCTCATGCTGAGTCTGCTGGTTTTTATAGACACATAACATAACATCACGCCTGTAATCCCAGAAGGGTGAGACAGAGGTGTACCTATAGTACAACCACATTTCGCCAGTTATGCTTAAGTCCCATGTAATAGGGGGCGAGCGAGGAGTCTTGACTTGTGCCCGGTTGAGGAAAACAAAACCCAATAACGCTTTGACCGACCTGGGAATCGAACCCAGAACCTCATTCTCCTGCTGAGCTCTTGCGACCACCTTGCGAGGCACCGACCTTCGGGTCTCGGGACTTTTTATTTTTATTATCTGAGCCAAGACAAACCACTAAAGCTACGGTTTTACGACTAAAGAAGACCGTTTCCGTCACATTAATAGTACGCTATTAATGTGACGGAAACGTCATGAAAATCGATCGTTTTCATCAGTGGCCCAAGTGTGAGTTTATTTTAACCATCTCGACATTACGCATCGACCACGTTCGATGCTCCGATTGGCCCTTGGCAATCGGAGCGCAACTTCGATTGGTGAAGGGCCAATCGGAGCGCCGAACGCGGGTGATGCGTAAAGTCGAAATGATTAAAATAAACTCACACTGGGGCCTCAGTATTTGACATTTAGGTGTGAAAAAACGCTCTGCATATGGAAAATAAAGTCGCATGCGGCGGTCACCGCTCTTTTAGGAAACAGTGGCTTTAGCCAGTCCAATGAAAAGTGCAAAATTCGTGTCGTTCAGTTAAAATCAAAAACATGTGCCGTCCTGCTACTGAGAAAAAGTTGTGGAATAGAACTGGCTATGGACGGGAAAACGCGTTCACACGAAGGCAATCCACTGCGAGAGTGGTGGAGGAAGCTTTTGGCGCCAGATCGTTCAATTAAAATGGACTGGCTTTATCAAAGGCCAAAACAGTGAGGACAAGCCAAAACAGTGTACTGCCTCCTATTTACTGAAACGATGCCGTTATTGAAACGGCTTATGGCCGAACCCAATAACCGATTACCATTGTAAGACAAATCGCTGACAGTATAATTTGATCTGTCCCTGTCAAACAAATAGCTGGCAACACGATCTAAGGTCGCATACTTCGGCTTTATTGGGATGCTAAAACCAGTGAGTTTTATATTCTATCTCCAGTACGCCAAAATTGGTTAGAGATACGTTATTGGGTTCGGCCGTAAATGGTGTATTATGCCTCCATGCGACTTTCGTTTTCTCTCTGTGTCTCTCTCTATTATATAGGAGGACGTGTGCGTGCGAGTATCGCATTAGGAATTCCACTCCTTACGGTGGCGGGGCACCGCACTTTTTTTTTCGGGTGTTGTAACAACAAAATAATAAAAACATCAAAAAGAATATATTACAACATTTATTTCGTATGCGATTACACGTTCTTTCAATACTTTGAGCAATCAAAAAATATATTGCTTACATCACTCTTCACTTTCCTTTTAAAAAAATATACCGAATTTGATACCACACCGATCTTGGTGCCAAGACAAGTATACGACCACTATCAATTTACAATTATAAACCTTATCACCTTCACACAAAGATCAGTTTCGTTTGCAACAAAACCGTTCCCTAAGACCTTTTTCTAACATTTTTATTTTTTTGTTAGAATTTTTCTTTCAATGGTTCTTGTTATTATGACATCGTTTTATTTTCGTATGGTTAAAGTTGTCATTTTTTGTTCTCTTTGGATAGTGACATAGAAAAATAAATAACACTAAGACTGGGCGTTTCGTACGCGCCTCAAAATTATAGAACAAGACTCCTGAACAGTAGTTTTGCTTTTATAAAGAACTGGCTGGCCCGACCAGTACAAATTTCAATAAATTAAAACAAAAATCGAGTAGAAAAAAGAACCGATCTAGTAGGAATTTTCCAAGTCCCCGGCAACCTTTCCAGCGTCAGACAGCATCTGTCTGGCATTATTGCTGAATGAACCTTTTTGGCGCAGCCGTGAGGCACACACTATAATTGATATTACTTTAACTTTTTTATTTTGTAATTAGTATTTTGTATTTCACAGACTGTGTCCGAATAAACGTTATTCTTAAATACCCGTTCTCAAGCGATGCGTTTACCAACGTACAGCATTTAATTTTAATTTATATACTAATAACTGACCCGGCGAACTTCGTACCGCATTAGAATATTATCTTCAATATTTTTGTTTTCATGATTTTTTTTCCCACGTTTAGTAGTTTTTCTGCTATTCGGGGCGGAGACAAATCGAAAATCATAAAAATCGGTCCAGCCGTTCTTGAGTTATAAATGGTGTAACTAACCCCACTCAGTTTTATTTATAATTATTTATTTTTCTATGATATTAGAATTATTTATTAATAAAAACAAAAAAAAACATAAACAAATCAAATGGTAATATAATATAATACCAAAGAGGCCTTTTTACATGATTTTTTGTTGTTTTTTTTTTTTTGGTTTCATTACGCCAAGGGCCAGTCCTCGAGCGAATAATTTCATTATTTTTTGTGACAAATTGTAAACCTTGGTCGTCCACGTCGTCATTGCATTACGAAGAGAATTAAAATGTACGGAAACAACACTACAGGTGCAAAAAGACACTTAAAGAAGCCGAGTCACTTGTAGGAACGCCATTGTAATCATTATCCAGTACACCATACCTGGGAACCTTCTGCTTTCAGAGATATTGAATTACAAACTTCTCTGTTTTTTTTTTTTTTTACTTTTCGAAAAAAGTTTTTAATGTCAGCTTTAAATGGGCCCACGGCCCTTGTACCGTTAGCACAATAAGCTATGTTGTGCACTACCGTAAAAATAAAAGTCGTTTCCTAGCAATATTACTTAGTTTATTTACAGAATGAGTAGTTGAAGGCTGTGATGGGTCTTTTTACCCCCCTGTATAAAGAAGACCATTATAAATTTCCGCCCACGATTATAACGTGCACGTGTTTCCATACATTTTGTGGACGAGGACGTGGACAATAATATCGTCGAGTTAGAAATTATGAAAGCGCACAATTGCTTTACAATTTGTCACATTAATTTCTACCATAATTTACGTTGCAGGAAACTGGGCAAGGGATTGTTGTACAATACGGCCGATAAATCATGGCCGGTCCGAACTTTCTTAGAATAGGATAGAATATATTTGTTTGCTTGAAAACACGATACATTTAGGGTCTTATAAAATAGAATTATGATCACGTTTCGCCATTTTAACGACACAGTTATTTGTGTCTAATAAGGCGGGTAAAATCTTAACAATAATAAAATCACAAAGTAATAAATACATAATGAAAACTTAGTAACCATATGTAACTGTAACTTTTTTATCAATAAATTCTTTCACACTATAAAAACAATTACCAGTAAGCGATGGTAATTGCGTAACACACTAATAGTAGGAAAAGCAATAATTTTGACAGTTCAACAACATTCATTGCGTTTTTTACGTTGTTGAGCGGTCAAATTTTGCGAAAATATGAAGCAATGGTTTAGTCAAATCCTTCAAAATGATTCAGATTCTGATTAATAGTATGTTACGCAATAGATAGTTTGTATTAAAATACAAACTATCTAGTGTTTAAGAGGGAGTTCTTTTATTTCTTTTGGAATATTGTTCAATGTTTTCATTGCTGTGTTGAATCTACTTTTATGGCGTAATGTGCTTTGATGTGAAGGAATTTCTTAACCGTGTTGGGTCTCGACGGGTATATTTCGAATTCAAGTCACATGCTATAACTTTGCGCAGTAACTTCGCTATGAATGAATGAATGAATGAAATGCACCGACCCCAGCGAGGTTTGACCAGACTCGATTAATCGAATGAACCCCAAGATTCGCACTAGCCCCTGAAGCCTCATGCTTCATGGTGCTAAAAAGACCATTGCATATCAAGGAATAGACCGGGGGCACTGTAATGGTAGGGAAGACGTGCCCTTAGGATAGAGAAGGAATAGACCGGGGGCACTGTAATGGTAGGGAAGACGTGCCCTTAGGATAGAGAAGGATTATGAGCCTACGAAGTAAGCACCCAAGTATTTGACTAGCGGAGAGACGGGTGATATTTTTGTTGGGTGGGCATACTTTAATGACGTCGCAGCCGGATTGATTCAAGTCGAGTTTCAAAGCGGGTTTCAACAGCTTTCTCGGCTCTTTTCTATGCGCAATAAAAAACAAAATAACCCAATAGTGACATGAGGCGAGTGAAGTGAAAAAACATGCGGGAAAGTTCGGAGAGCCTATGGTCAGAGTGGCCAGGATACATCAGCCGTATTGTACTCCTATTAAATGTTAAAATTTGTCGATATTTACTCTATAACTATACTATATCGATACAAGTCCGTAACATGAAGGTCTGATCATAAAAATCTTAGGAAGAAGTTTTTAATCAGTCGAGATAAATGCTTAACTTTAGTTAACTCAAAAACTCACAGGTGGCGCTAGTGTCTGTCTTACTGCCGTAATCAGAGACATCACTTTAAAAAAAAAAACAATCGTTAAGGCTGTACATTCTGAATGTTGCCAAAGACGAAAATAAATAGCTGTCAAATGCTTACCTATTTTGCTGAATTTGTTAATATTACTGATGGAAATATTACTCGTTAAAGTCAACAATAATAACACTGAAGTAGGTGTTGTTGGAGTTTTACGTGTAAAAAGGGCATTTGGAAACTTTCCAATGGCTTTTTACACCCAAAACTGTTTTAATGACATTCGGGAACTATTATGTTGAACGTTTTCAATCTGTCATTATTTATCGACAACATTACATTATACTCGTATAAGCCAATTAAAGATTTTGTGACGACTCTGAGTACCGAGGTTGTGGTTTAATTCGGAATTTTGACATTTCAAAGTCGATAACATGATATAATAAATTAAAAATCGATCTTTGAAATGTATTTTTTTTAAATTCATCACCCAAATTCAATGTCTTAGGTTGTCTTATACATTATGGAGACGACAATCTATGTAGAATCGATCTTCGTATCTGTTTGTGTGACCGCTCAACTTAATCAGCCTATAGAGTCCACCCCCCATGCCGGGAACCCCCCCCCCCCCCTTGTGAGAATGTGTCGGCATCTACATCGCTGACACTGACGTTACGCAAAATCCTGCATCGCACAAGAAGAGTTCTTCACGTTACTAGCATAATAATATATTGTAAAACACGTCCTAGTAGTTGCCGTTGGGCAGTTGCCCCCCAGAGACGACACGTCACCCGTCTGATCGGAGAATCATCACTTTTCTATGGAGGATGTGTGAACTTTACACCCTGTTCCTGCGGGCCCAGTTGGTTATTTACAGTTACATGTCTTCGAACTTTTGGTTCCGTGACATGCCGTTTTACTTCACCGTTTTGAGAGCAGTGGTGATGAAATAAATTACAAAAAGTAAAGTGTCTGCTTGGGTTTGAACCTTATCCAATAGTTGGGTCACTATTCATAGCTATCTAGCAGGCTTATCAGTGAACAAAATCAGTCCATTCACCAGGTTTTTTAAATCTCTGACAGTCGCAACATAACAGCCACTTTATTGTAACGAGAATAAAGATCATAATGATTTTGACAGACATCTCAGTGGCAGCAACCTTATTGAAATGAGAATAAAGATCACTGTGATTTGTACTTTATGTTAAAATAACTATGAATGGACTGTATATAGTGCTACAAGAATCTTTTGGCATCCAATTGATATTGACAGGGAGACGTTGTTGGTTAGCGTTTGTAAAATTGTCACAGAACAAGATGGCGGCTATAGTTCCGATTTTGGCCACCCTTCTAGCGCTGTAGTTTTTTTAGTGTACCGTCCGAGACTCGGGCGAAGTCGGAACTGTGTGTAAGTGAGTGTTATATGCTGACGCTACTCGTCTTCACGCACATATTCACAGCGTGTTTACACTCTGTTACCACAAGTAAAGCGCGCGTCACTACGTGAAATGAAGGTCTGTGATTTGGGAGACCCACGTACATGTTTAACGCTATTCTTGTAGGTTATTTATATTTACAATTCCATGACAACTTAAGACATTTCTGTACATACGAAAGACACTTGCATCACCACAATTTAAATAAAAAGTACCTAAGCTAGAGAAAGATGAATAAAACTTCATATAAACGCTGAACAAGACGTATTTTACGCCCCGAGACTTAAAAGGAAAAGCGGTGACGTGGTTGTTGGCATTCCATTCCATTCCATACTATATGGTTCCTCCCTGGTTAAAGGTACTGGAGCAAGTTTTTACGATAGAATGTCTACCACTGTCTGCCCCTCCGTTTTATTTTTTTGGCGTTATTTTACAATATGTAACAAAATTACGCAAGCCCACATACAACTAGAGTATTGAGTTTAATTAAAACATAAAACAATAATTGAAACTTATTTGATTATTAAGTAATTCTTGTTGATGAGTTTTATCGCCTTAAAATAATACTTAATTTTCTTTGGTTCAATCGGCGGTCAGTAAGGCAATATACATATATTTTGAAAAAAAAAAATACCCACATTTATTTAAAGTTACTGAAATCGATTAGGAGTCAATTATGAGCGAACTACTTACAGGACTCGCGGTTATTGTTACATCTTGTTTTTTTCTTTTCTTTTCTAAAATTAATATAATTCCTGTAAAAAAAGTATGGACCGATGGCCAATGACCCCGTAACCGCGTTTCCTCTTAACTCCGCTCCTACCCAAAGTAAATCTCCCTTTTCTTCCTAAAAATTAATATAAATAAATTGCAAAAATGGCTAACAATTACAACTAGAATTTTTAAAATGAATATCAAATTCGGTACGTCATCATCACAAACGACCGCTGGGTAAATGACCCCGGGGCGGGAACTACTATGTCCATTCCACTCACTCTCATATTGAACTATTCTCCCTTTAATCTTTTACTGATCTCTTCCTGTTGTAACTCTCTCCATTCCTTCTTCGGCTTCATTCGTTTTAGTTGTCCATCCCTGTAGAGAGAAAAAAACAATTTAAATGATTGTTATGTTGCCAAAGTGCTGTCTGTTATTTTCGATTACAACGAGTATTTCATATGGCTCAGTCGCAAAATTACCACTTCACAATATGTCTGCCAGACGCAAAATGATCACTTAGCAAAATGTGCTTTTTAAGAAATCTTAATTTCTCAGTCTCTTTCGCAAAAAGACCCTTCTCAAAATGTCCCATTTTTCCAATGCACATTCAATCCTTCATATAAGTGCAAAATCGGTCAAGTGCGAGCCGGCTTCGCGCACAGCTTACACAATAATCTTTTATTCAGAAAGGTTCATTAATACACACAAATCGAAATAATGGACAGAAATTGAATCGTTTGCGATTTTAGTTAAGAAAATTGAGCCTCACATTCTTTTTAATTTAACTGAGTAGGCAGATATTTATGACGCAAGACATGCCTAATGGACTGAATTCACCCCATCAGCCTGCGGAGGGTTGTCCCTTACACCCTGTATTTTTTCTGTCATATATTAATGGATGATATCATTAATCATCTCAACCAAAATGGAAGATTCTTTATTTATGAATGAATGAATCAAATGCACCGACCGCAGCGTGGTTTGACCAGACTAGATTAATCGAATGTACAGCAAGATTTGCACTAGTCCCTGAAGCCTCATGCTTCATGGGTGCTACAAAAACCATTGCTTATCAAGAAATAGACCGGGGGGCGCTGTAATGGTAAGGAAGACGTGCCATTAGGATAGGAAGGATTAACAGCCTACGGAGTATGCACCCTGACGTAAGCATTGGACTAGTGGAAAGACGGGTAATATTTGTCTATGGGAGGGCATCTTTTAACGACGTCGCAGCCGGTCTCTGCAGAAAATGGAAGATTTACAAGAAAAAATCTTCCCGTTTCATCCCATATCTAATATAGCTCTTATATCTCACCACATAAGGTCGACAAGACCGCCCCTCCTCGCGATGACGGCCTTCACTCTGTTGGCGAAGTCGACGGCCGTCTCGTCGGCAGCGCGGGTCATGGCGGGTAGGTACCACACGTCGCACACGATGGCCCATGACGTCATCATGTTCAGTAGGTAGTGCAGCATTCCGTAGCGAGAGCTGTTCCAGAACGCGTCTCCGAAGCGCGGGTCGTATCTATGAAAAAAAAATTTTGTACTGAAGATATCGATCGATTGTATTGAAAACAGGTTTGTGGCGGTATCTACACCGCCACATGTGAAATACGCATCACACTGACTTCACGTAAAATCCTGCATCGCGCATGCACAGTTTACCGCGTAGCTAGCATAGCCGGTTACACGCTGATTATCCGTGACATAGAGTGGTGGAGACCACACAAACAACACACATCCGTTGCGTAACGTGTTCTAGGTTAATATAGGCACGTTACGTAAACGTTAACAGACATCCACTTCTATACAGGCATCTAAACGCACACGTGAACGCGCGGTCCGGGCTGCGGCTCACGTAGAAACTGAACGGTGTACACAATAACAAGACCGTTCAAACACTCACGACAGCCCATTAGCCCGGACAGTGAACAGCTAGCTCTGTGATCTGGACGGGCGGGGACCGACCACCTACTCTGTAGGCGCGTCGAGTCGGCATCTTCGTCACAGATCGTCGCCGCCTCTCCTAGTTAACTAGGGGTCTCACCGCCAGGAAACAGACCTCAGAGATGTCGTGAAAATAGTGGCGTTGTGCACCAACGTCGCGGCGAGACACAGAAACATTCATAGCAACCAAGATCACATGGGCTCGCGTAACTAGCGCGCGCTCAAAGTTACCACCGGCCATAAGACGCAAATAAAATGAAGGGTCCGTATTTACAGACCACCGTGAAGCATCCGCTCCCGGAGGGTGTAATCCCGGTACCGCACGCCACATCCCCTTATCGGTAAGTTACTCGTCGGGCATTACAAACTCCACTGTAGGTGAACGCCTACCAAAACCGACGCCGTCATTGCTTGATCGGCTTTTGCCGGGCCTTCCCTAGGGAGCTAGGGACCTCACTCGGCAGCTCCGGCTGGTCAGCACTTCGGGCGCTCCTACAGTCACACCCCAGACACACAATACAGCACGCTGAGGTGAAGCAAACCCCTCAGCGCCTAGGTGTGCAATAAAGCATTCTCACCAAAGAGAGAGGAAAACCCAAAGACTGGTCCCCATGTCTGGGGATCGAGAGACTGCACCTTCTGACAAGGTGCCTTAAAGCCCCAACACCGATTCTTCGACGACCACGAGATTCGTCAGGCCTACCCACCAGACACGACACCCGTCTCATCGGAGGATCCTCCCTTTTGTATGGAGGTTGAGCGAACTTTACACCCAGTTTCTCATGCCTCTATAAGATAATGGATTGGTCAATCTATCGCTCCGAAGTTGATTGATCAGATCATAATGAGATCTCTCCTCCAAACGCACGTCTAGCAGTTGGACCCAGCCCTCATTCGTAAATCTTCGACAATAGTTTCGGGCAGTCAGAACCTCGAAAGTTAGACTGAAAGCCAACCACAACATAGTTGGGAGAAGGCTTGGCAGAAGAATCACACAAAAAAATCGGCATAATCTGCGCAAAGGTCATGGGGCATTTTGTTCGGCCATTTGACCCACGGCGTACACAAACAAAATAGGGCAGAATGTGCAGACAAATATATCGGCAACACAATGGTAAAGGTCGCATTCTTGTGGACAGCGGGAAAGTTAATGAACAAAAAAAAAAAATGTAGGAGGATTGGCATCAGGCAGATAAGTACATTAGCGGTGATTGCTAGAGCTGAGGCCTAAGACATGCTATATAGAAACCTCTGGATGGTTTTGAAGGCAAAAACACCTATTTAACATAAAAGGCTAGAAAAATTAATGCTAGAGATATATCGCAAACAACATTTTTTTTTTAAAGATGAAGAGAATGCGTGGGATGGAGCTGTGCTAGTCACAAGGCATAGCTTGCGCCACCGGATGGCATGGTACATATACTGAAACTTAAAATCATATCCTTTTGTGTATTATTTCCGAAAAACAAGAAACATTATCTTATTATTAAAGGCTCAATATATCTTTTCTCAAGGCCATAAAAAAAAACTATCTACACAGAATGAAAAGTGAGACCAATTTCATTAATGTAAAACACATTTGGTTTTTGTACTCAGCTTTTCATGAACCGGGTCAAATATGCCCAATGACCTTTACTAAAGTTAGTAGCCAGCGCCGGTGTGACCGGTTACAAACAGTAGTCTAAAACTGCACTACATAAAAAAAGTATTTTCGTAAATTCTCGAAGGATATATGATCAATTACCGAAATGTATAAGTAATGAAAAAATGTCTACTTATTTAATTTGTTTTTGTTTTTATTAGATATGGCGTATTTCTCTATTGAAGATTTTTTAAATGTTAAATTATTATACATTTCCTATAGAATTAACTTCCCATGACATACATGTACAATTTAATTAAAATTGACGTTACTTTATTTAATTGACATTTATTTAACTATTTCTTTAATTTTACAACTAGTACTCATTTGGCCTTTACTTTTTAATTACTGTTTTATTTACGATATTAAAATTACTATTTGTAAGTACACCAATTTCATTGATAGAACATAGAGCTCGACTACAATTATTTGTATATTTAAGACCTTTGTTATATGTATGCCTATATTTACAAATAAAAATTGATACCACTTACATAACTTGACGATAACTTACTAAGGTTAGATTACTTACTTGATAGCGACGGGGTAGATTGTGCCACCGACTTCGAAACTGCCCTTCTTAAACTGCATGACTGAAGTGTTATTGATGCACGTGCCTTCAGGGAAGATCAGGATCGGCGGGTTGTCGGGCACTGATATGTGTTCTTTTAACCTGAGAAAGTTAGAAAAGATTCAAAAACTTAAATTCAGATTATTACAGGTAAACCAGAAAAGGTTTGCGCTTCGGTAATTTTCGTTTTCCCGATTTAGCGCGAGCGTCGCGCCACAGTGACCCCGCACAGACCTAATGCTTCTATGTTTTCTACTGCCGCGCTTTGTAGTAGTGCACCTACCATTGCTCGTTTGCATGAAGTTTCCTTTCCGTCGCGTAACCTACTCCAGTCTTAGATTGTCATCATGTCAGAAGGTGAATATAACATAACATCACGCATGTAATCCCCGAAGGGTTAGGCAGAGGTTATTATAAAGAGTTACAAATTGTATACTTGTTTATAAGTTTGTATTTAGGGGGTTTATCTCTTAAACCAAATGCAACCTGTTGGTCGGATTTGAAAAATTATTTTTGTATTTGATAGCCCAGTTCTTGAGGAAGGTATGTATCGTCACGCTTTAGCGAAAAGCAAGTGATAGCGCGGGCAGGTGATGCGATAACACGGGGTTGGTCGGGGAACAAGAAATTTGAAAGGATGAAGTCGCGGGTAGAAAATAGTACAAAATAAGTTAGCACTTCCATGGTTGTAACAGAGAACTATATAAGATGTCATCATCGCACAATTACGAACATTTCCGAAGATTTACGATTATTGCCGAAGTGCATACTTCTTCTGGATGATCTGTATAATCATTTAAACAGGACATCTTCAGCAATGGGCATCACATACTATATTCATGCATATTCATTTGAATTTTAGATTAATTCTATGATCCAAAGATGATTGAAATAAATAAATGATAATATTAGAAATGCACCGAAATTCTGTCTGTTTTTTAGTGAGCCCCTATCCAATTTATGTTTTTTTATTTAATTCTCTGCGTGTGTTAGTTTACACGAGTATACAGGATAAAATTGAATAGATGAGCCAAATTAAAATGTGTAACTCAACGTGTTATCCGGTTGTGGGTCGATGTCCCTTCCACCCTGTATACAGCAAGTATAAATATTAATTAGCACATTGCTATATGTACCTTCTGGCAACCGCATGTCTATCCTTGACTTCAGATCTCTCAAACCAAATGTGTGGCGACGCTCTCGCCAGCGCCCTCTGTAGGATTCCTAGGAAACCATTGTGTCTTTGACCTATCTGAAAATATTAGTTTAATTATAAATACATTATGTAAATATTATTTAGTCGTTGATGGCCCAGAGGTTTTTTTTTTAAAGATTATTATTATCTCAGCCGAAAGCACAGCATAATCATAATGTTCCCACTGCTGGGACACAGGCCTCCTCTCTGTGTGAGGGAGTGGGCTGTAATCCACCACGCGGGCCCAGTGCGGGTTGGTAGATGTCACATGTCTTCGAATGTTTGGTTCTAGGACATGCCAGTTTACTCACAGTTACAAAGCAATGGTGATAAAATAAATTACACAAAGTAAAATGGGCTGCCTAGGTGCAAACCCACGACCTACAACTTATTCGGTCACTCAATTCTGGGAGCAGCTATCCGAGAAGCTAATCCCAGAAGGGTTAGGCAGAAGTGTATCTATAGTACACCCACATTTCGCCAGTCATGCTTAAGTCCTATGTAATAGGGGGCGAACCTATTGTCATCAACCGGGCACAAATCCAGACTCCGGGCTACTACTGAGAAATTCTAGATAGAAAAACCCAATAACACTTTGCCCGACCTGGGAATCGAACCCAGGACGTCATGCTCAGCAGAAGCTCTTGCGACCACTAGACCAACGAGGCAGTCTAGTAATCGAGGCAGGAGACTTTTATGACATAAGTCACGAAGGTGTTTCCGAGGTTCGAACTCGCATCCTCATTCTCGATAAGCGGACCTTTTAACCTCTGGGCAACCACGACGCAAACTTTTACAACATTTTTTTCAAGTACAAGAATCTTATTTAAATCCCAATTCAGGCATACAGACTCAATAACCAAAAGACATAACACATCTGGGGTTCGAACCCAACCCCTTAACATTGACAACCATTGCATGCAACCACTCAACCATTGAGTGTATACGCATTTCACCCCAAACATAAAACAGAAGACGTCACAAAAACATTTATTTTAATGCATATATATCCCGATTAACATACATAACATTCTGTATTTTAGTTTGTAGTACATTTTAATTTTTTAATTTCCCTGGTTTTACTTACATGTTTCAGCAGGAAACCACCTCATTTTGTAAATAATAGACATTAAATCAGCCTTACCTCAATGTAAACAATTTTCAAAACCACAGAGTGCGAGTAAAAATTACCTTAATATGCTTAAAACACCTTTTTATTCTACTAGCTGCGCCCCGCGGTTTTACCGGCATAAATCTTGATCCCGTGGGAATATCGGGATAAAAAGTAATCTATGTGTTAATCCAGGTTATAAGCTATCTGTGTGCTAAATTTCATTCAAATCCGTTTAGTAGTTTTTGCGTGAAAGAGTAATAAACATCCATCCATACTCACAAACTTTCGCGTTTATAATATTAGTAGGATAAACGCCATCTCTCGCCGACTGTCTCTTGAAAATGGAACCCTAAAAGTTTTACCATCGGTTATCGTGTTACCCAGGAATTTGGCTGTGGAGATCAGAAAGGCAGTCTCTCCATGTAAAATACTGGTATTCAGCTGCATCTCTGATGATGAGCTATAACACTCAGTGCAAAGAAAACTGACTAACCTTTTAATTCCGCAACTGTACGTGGAACGCCATCTCTCGGCGATTGGCTGGATTAAAATAAAAATTCTTATACAGGGTGGAAGGGACATCGACGCACAACCGGTTACCATGAACTCTGTAAATGATTCTGAACCCCCCTGCGTGGAAATTTATTGTTGGTTCAAAAAAAAAAACTGCTGTTTCATAGAAAAGTGCAATACGTACGCGGTCAAAATGTATGGCAGAGCATTGTTTTTGTTACATGTTCAGAAACATGTACTGAGTCCATGGTAACCGATTGTGCTTCGGTGTCCCTTTATGCACTTACGAGTGAACAGCAGTTGTCGCACATGAGGACAAGAGCGTCGATGGGACTCGTGTGGTTTGCGACACAGATGCTGTTCCGCGGCTTGTAGTGCGTGTCGTGATATGTTATCACAGCGGAGAACCTCATTATTTTGTCAAAAAAAGACCATTACTATGACATCCGTCTCCACGAGCGACTTTACCTTAATTTGCATTCAGCAGCACATCATTGGTAATAATTTACAGCGCCTTTATGTCTTAGACATAACGGTGATTTTTGCAGCGCAAGTCATTGTATGATTACATATTACGGCAGAAATCTACCTCATATTGTCAATATTACCAGCCTATTTTTGTCCCACTGCAAGGTAAAGGCCTCTTCTCATACAGAGAAGGCACGAGCATAGATCACCACGCTTGCTCAAGACGGGTTGGCGATTTCAGATTTAAATTAACTAAATAAGTCCAGGTTTCATCACGATGTTTTCCTTCACCAATGTCATTAATGTCCAAGATAAACTCAGAAATGAATTGAAAAAGTCTCATTAACACATTTAACCACTGAGCCATCACGACAATACATTTACATTTTGTCAATGAAAGACATTAAATAAGCCCTTACGAGTGGCTTTATCTAAAGCAACTGTGTTGTGGACATCAGCTAAGCAGTCGCTCCAAGTAAAATACTGGTTATCAGCTGCATCCCGTTAAACTGGAAGCCGGCCCCCGGGAGAAGGAGTGATGATGAGCTACTAATAATAAAACACAATGCGAAGAAAAATTACTAACCTTTTAATTCCGCAACTGTACGTGGAACGCCATCTCTCGGCGACTGGCTGAATTAAAACAAAAATTCTTATATGCACTTACAAGGGAATAGCAGTTGTCGCACATGAGCACAAGAGCGTCGATGGGGCTCGTGTGGTTCGCGACACAGATGCCGTTCCGCGGCTTGTAGTGCGTGTCGTGGTACGTTATCACAGCTGAGATACAGCGCGACAAGAAGTTGAAACACATGACAGAGACCGCGTAATTTACGCGCTGTTTTGTTTTTCCGTCGGGGAGGGTACCGACGCAGGCTGTGCACGCTACGAGCCACCAGACCTATTGGAAGCGGGGGATGATGTATGGCCCGAATGGATTTGGTTTTAAGTCAATTTTTGGTAGTGTCAAGATGGAAATATGATACACCCATTTTTGTTTTTTATGTGCCTTTTTGAAATAACTTATCTTGTAGGTCCGGTACAATTTATTGGCGAAACTACACTTATTCTCGTGATACTGGGGTGTTTGATAACTTCTTTTTCTTTCTAAAGGCAGAAAAAAATTGGTGGTCGATATCCATGACACCGGTGAATTCTTTTTTTTTCAATCTAACTCTTACAAAAACTGACTTGGACAAGACACATGTATTATAGGAGACAAATTATAACATACCTTACTTATTTGTTTGCCTTATAGGCTGCAGTAAATCTCGTAAAATTAGAGTTCTATTAACATTGGAATAGATAAACATAACCCTGTAATCCCCGAAGGATTGTTGATGTTTAAGTCTCATGGACAAGGAGGCGAGATTCTATTGCTATCAAAATAAGGTACATTGTAACTCGTCTGGTCGAAAATAATAAAGGATGAACTTATAATAAAGGACAACACACAGGATACAGAGAAAGCATTAAAGTAACAAACAATAGAACAACACAGAGTAAAAATATAGGACAACACAAGAGACATAAAAAGCGTAAGAAAAAACTGCCATATTTCGACCTAACATCAAATCATAAAAGCGACTCCGAAATGTAACTCTCTCTTAACATTGTGGCGACATCTACAACTCCACATGCGAAATGGGCCATAACGCATTACACTGAGGCCACGCAAAATCCTGCATCGCGCAAGCCAAGTTCTCCGCGCGACTTGCATTAATACAACGTCCGGAAATCAGCAGCCACCTACCGGGTCCAATTGTGAGTCTAAACCATTCAGGGGTACTCAAACACATACAAAAAAAGTGGGAGTTCAGTGGCATACGCACGTACAGAACAATTATACAACGTATAACGGAAAGGGGGTATCAACCCGAAATGCATCAACTCTGACAATGGTAACAGACGACATGGTACCATTTTTAACCTTCTAAGTTTAAGTTATAATTAAAAACAATTAATTAAAATCCAGGTCTGCATTTAATAAATTTAAATTTTGCACAACACTAGCGAAGTATCAGCTGTCTAGGGTCCATAACCTTTGATCCACCTACATATCGAAATAGTTTACCGCCTGTCTAGCTTTTACTCCTAGTAAAATATGATAAATGGGTTCCGTATTTATTTTTAGTGATTGAAAAGTCGCGTCAGGTTTGAATAAAATCGAGGTTGTCACAGTTTTGATGAAATGATTTAAATTAGAAAAACATAATTTGAACTTTTAACTTATTAACTAAAGCACAAAAATCACAAAAAAAACACTGGCTTTAAAAATCAATAAACTTCACAAAATAATTTGAAATCGTGCACTAAGGGTTCCATTAATTAAAGTAATTTACCACAAAGTAATTAACAATTACATTACAAGATCTTAAAAAACAGACCGCGAAAAAAATTGCGCGATTACATGATTTATTAATTAAACAGATTATTCCATAAAACCTGAGAAGAGAAAAAACGTAGTGAACAAAATAAATAGTTTTTTATTTGTTGCATCCACACAATAGATAACGCCTACTAGGATTTCATGAGTATGAAAGAGTTTTTATCATTAATGGCTTTAAAAATAATTTGCAGACCCCTGAAAGGGGGCGTGGTCTGTCCACTCTAACCGTTCTTGTAATCTAGCTCTAAGTGTGCGATTATGCATCTCATGTGCGTGTAATAATAGTCAAAATGGGTTCTCCTTAACTTAAAAATTTAAAGTTTTTTTATGGGTTGGCAAAAGTCTCAGGTTTGATTCCTAGCTCGTACCACTTTGCAAGTTATGCGTAGTATTTCAGTGGGCACGTTAAGTCGTAGTTTTCAGTAGTTATTGATTTACATTGTGGTCTTAGGCTTTGTGTGATCTCTTCTACTGTCTAAACCACAAAGTAAATCGATCACAATACAGGAGTTTAAAAAAACGTTGAAAACGAAAATCGCGCGATGATCATAATTTATTAATTAAACAGATTATTCCATAAAACCCGAGAAGAGAAAAAACGTAGTGAACAAAATAAAAAGTTTTTTATTTGTAGTTAGTTAAATTCGGAGATAATTAATGAATTACCTATTCAATATCGAGACGCATAAACACAATCGATTACGACTACCTACTAGGATTTCATGAGTATGAAAGTTTTTATCATTTATGGCTTTCACAAAATAATTTGCAGACCCCTGAAAGGGGTGTGGTCTGTTCACTCTAACCGTGCATTTTGTATTCTTGTCATCTAGCTCTAAGTGTGCGTGTATGCATCTCTTGTGCGTGTAATAATAGTCACAATGGGTTCTGCATAACTTAAAAATTTAAAGTTTATTTTTGGGTTGGCGAAAGTCTCAGGTTTGATTCCTAGCTCGTACCACGCGTAGTTTTTCGGTGGGCACGTTAAGACGTAGTTTTCAGTAGTTATTGATTTACGTTGTGGTCTCAGGTTTGTTTGTTTGTTTGGCATCTCGCAAGTCAACCTAATGAGGTTGTCGTATGTTTAAGCGTACTTGCTGTGGTCTTAGGCTTTGTATGATCTCTTTTACTGTCTAAACCACAAAGTAAATCGATCACATTATAAAAGTTTAAAAAAGAAATCTTGATAAAAAATAGCGCGATGATCATAACTTATTAATTAAATAGATTAATGAATCCATAAAACTGAGAACAGTAGAAACAAAACATTTTGTGAACTAAATAAATCGTTTTCTTTATTTGTAGTTTTAAAATTCCGACTCGCACTTTTAATTTTCATGATAATTACCATTTCGTCAAATTCAATATTGAGTTACCAACATCATAATTTCTCCGATACATCATTTTTGACACGATCGATTACAAAGGGCTACCAGGGTTTCATGAGTATGAAAGAGTTCGGACGGGTAAGTTAATATCAAGTTGAAAATGGATCCCTAATTATTGACCCACCCACCGCTATTATTATGAAACGAACCCGCGCAAATAAAGAAATGCGGCGATATAAAGAGTTATCCTGCTCGCACATCCGAAAGCTTTAATTAGAGCAAGCATAGCGGCTATTATTTTCGGGTTTACGCTCTAGTGAAAGCATTGTTGTGTCAATTTGCGATTTAGTTGCGTAGGCGTAGTCGCTCCACAGCCGCTTTGGTGTGAAGTTCGTTTTTTTTGTGATAGTGATATTTCGTGATGTCTTTAAGTAATCCAGAATATTACGAAATGATGCTTTGCGTCGGTGCAACCCACGGAAACTTGAGTGCAGCTCGGGAGTTGTATCGTCAGCGGTTCATAGAAGGTCGAACAGCTGCCGAGGCTAGACAATTGCCTTCACTGCGTTGCTTCAGACGTATGGTTAGCCGTTTGCATTCAACCGGTTCTTTCCACGCGCCAACTCCAACGGGCCGCACGACGTCCCAAGATCCGGATTTTGAAGAAGCCGTACTGGAGCACTTCGAAAACAACCCACGGAGCAGCACGCGTCGCGCAGCCCTGGCGCTGGGAGCCGCGAATCACATGCAAGTGTGGCGAGTTTTGCACGTAGACGACCAGCACCCATACCACTTTCGCCGCACACAGGAGCTGATTCCAGCTGATTATTTACCTCGAGTGTCGTTTTGCGAATGGTACCGAAGTCAGGTCGAAACCTCACCTGAGTTTGCTTCCAAAGTGCTGTGGACAGATGAAGCATCCTTCACAAGAGCGGGAATTAGTAATGTTCACAATGAACATTATTGGTCGCATACAAATCCGCATGTGTCCTCCGTGTCATCTTTCCAGCATCAATGGCGGATAAACGTTTGGGCTGGTATCATAGGTGATGTTCTTGTAGGACCACATTATTTGCCGGCAAATCTGAATGGTGCAAATTATTTGGATTTCCTTAGAAACGATCTGGACGAGGAATTAACAGTGATGTCAGTGACCAGCTACGTTGACCTCGTCATGGAGAACAACATGATATTTCAACAAGACGGCGCTCCAGCCCATTTCGCGCTTGATGTGCGAAGCCACCTAAATGCGCGCTTCCCCCAGTGGATAGGTCGAGGAGGCCGCGTTGCCTGGCCTGCGCGCTCGCCAGACCTCACTCCGTTGGACTTTTTTTTATGGGGATACATAAAAAACTATGTTTATGCCGTAGAGTGCTCATCAAGAGAGCAAATGGTGGGTCGCATAAACGACGCATTTGAGTCAGTGACGCCGGAGATGCTGCGCAATGTCCGAGCGTCTACCAACAGGCGAGCTGGCTTGTGTATCCAGCAACAAGGAAGACATTTCGAACCCTTTCTTTGAACCGTAAGTTTGCTTATTAATTTCGTTTAAAAGTTCCGCGATTTTATTTTATTATCTTTGGATTCGTAAAACAACCGAATCAAATAGTTAATATTTCACCATATTTTTAACAAGAAATAACTGTCAAAGCAAAATAACTCTTAATGCCAATTCGTTTAGTGTCAATATTGTTTGTTACAGGGACGGCATAAGACACCGCCGGGTAGCATTTGATCTCGCCGACGACGGCTTTGTTGAAGCCGCGCCAGCGCAATATGTACCAGGCGCTCAGAAATAGTCAGGATACGCGAGTGAGGAGAAATAATAGTGAAATGGACGGTGCTAGTGTGAGTGTGTAGGGGTGTGTAAGTGAGACGATAAAAGAACAATGACCTCAAATAGTGATGTGCCACATTTGTTACATGCTAAAATTATTACAGGTGATTAAAAACTAGATTTTTCTTAATTTTGAAAAGTGCTTTTTTTGGATTGAAAATTCGCACAGAGGATCTACATAAGGTACACTATTTTT
This sequence comes from Dasypolia templi, assembly GCA_963555695.1. NCBI lineage: Eukaryota > Metazoa > Arthropoda > Insecta > Lepidoptera > Noctuidae > Dasypolia > Dasypolia templi. Next base: position 3,922,089 of record OY743166.1, read on the forward strand.
CCATTTCGTGTTGATACCACCTTTCCGTTACACGTTGTATATTTATAGATGTTAATTCCACATAATCCTAGACATATTTTAATCAGAAGAATGCTGTACACAGCCCACTTATATCTTAACCAGGCATAACATAACATAACAATGGCATTAATTATAAAACTGGAAGAATTATGTAAACAACCTATTTATTTTTTAAGCAGGCATAAACTTTACAGGACCAAATTAATCAAAATGCAATGTATCACCCAATTCCAATCAGACAGAATATCCAGGTTACAAGATTTTACACAATCTGGACATACCCAAACAAGACGTAATGTATCATCCAATTCCAACCAGACACGTATTATCCAATACGGACATAAGAAATTACCCACTCCGCACAAAACATTTAAGCCAATTCGGACCTAACGAATTAATATTTTCACCCAGACAAAGTCTTACCCAACTAGGACATAACGTATAACCCAATTTCGATAAATTATTATTATCCAATATATACATAGCTTATTATCCAATTCCAGACAAGACAACGTTTTACCCAATCTGGACATAACATATTACGCGAATTGTAAAAAACAAACCCATTCCAGAAACAATGCCTCACCCAATTCCAACCCAACAGTAGAATGTTCTGTTGGGTTGGGATTGGGTGAGACATTGTGTCTGGAATGGGTTTTTTTTTCCGGACAAAACGTCCCACCCAATTTGGACCCGACCTACCAAAGAGAAACAGGTATTCATGCTCAACACTCCAACATCTAAGGGGCTTGTATGGTTTGCCACACAGAAGCCATTGGCTTTGGGCATGTACTGCTTTTGATGAAACCTCCCGTGGATGGAGAGGCCTCGAATCAGGATTCTAATGCTCATCTTATAAGAAATCCTTCCAAGCTTGTTTCTTAAGCGGGCGGACGGCACGGTACTGACGACCCAGGTGGAGAAGATCATTACTAAAACCTGATAGAATAGACGGGATTTCATCACGCTTTTGTTCCAAGAAGGTGATGGCAGAGTTATACATATATTACACTTGTCTATATAATAGGAGGCGAGTCTATTATCGATGACCGCTCACAATGTATGTCTTCAGGCTGTCAATTAGGAAACCCAGAACCAAAAGAGTTCAGGAACGTCTTAGAACAGCATAACAGGAAAATCTCTGTAGTTTCTATTTGCAGTCAAGACTTTTATTTGCATTAAACAGAACATAATTACAAAAACGTTTCAATTAGTAAAAGAAAATTAGTTGCGCAATAACAATTAGATAGATATAAAGAATCCTCTTTATTATGTACCTACACCTCATAAATTACATAGATGTTGAACTTTGCAAGATAAAAAAAAAATGGGATAAGAATAAAGAGGAGGAAAAAAAATAACAAGAATGAATCTCGATGTCAAACAAGATTATTATCATTAAAATTGACGATTCTTAAGAGGGAAGCTCCAGGTTGCGCGCGAAATTCAAATTTCCAAGTATGTATTTACAGAATTATTATAAATCATTAACACAATACTCTAAGTTCATGAAATACCAAACCCAAATATCGAAGGATTATATGAACTAAGAGGGTTGTATTCATGATTAACAATAGGAATGGTGACTAATATTAAAAATGTTCGTAAAATTATTGTAATTTCAAAGAACGCATAGTAAAAATGATATATTCGAAAAAATCTGTTAAATCGATGTAAATATGAAGCAGATACACGCTTTAAAATTTTTTTAGGAGGGGATTATAATGTACGGTTCTAGTATGAAGTTGTGACGTCACGTCTACGATAGTGCTGTTTTTTCCAACATTTATGTTAAAACGTTTGTAACTTGGCAATTTTTTTAAGCTCCATTTGCTTCCATTTTTTTTCCACAAACCTTTTTGTAATAGGTATTAGAAAAAACATTTTTTTTTAGTTAAAAAAAAATCTGAATACATACTTCTTACGGTCGCGTAACATATTTTGTTGATCATACAACCTGACACTGAACTGCGAATTGCAAAAACGTAAGAAAATTTGGCGCTTCCCTCTTAAAACGTACGTGAAGCGCTCGCTGGATAGATGGCCTCGTTGCCACATGGCATAAGATAAGTTAAAATGGATCCGTTTGGAATCGAGATTCATGCTTGTCCTACGTTCTACAATAAGAGGTCTAAGAGCTTGCTCAGATAAAGCAATTGAAGCTCTATTGCTTAAATAAAATTGAGTTTATTACTCACAAAAGCTACTCATGCATCGCTTAATCTGAACAAACTATAATAACACGCCTCATATAACAGTTTTCACAAAATAATTAACAGGATGTAATCGTAATTAAAATTTCTTTTTGGTTTTCTCGCAAGGTCACAGCATAATGCTGAGCGATGGGGCCATCGTTCAGCATTATGCTGTGACCTTGCGACCTTTTGCGACGATGTGACGCATATTTCCCCGACTTGTATTATTTGTGTTTTTGTTCAATATATGCGTCTTGTTTATCACAAATAAACGTGTTTTCGTTCAATTTTTTTTATTTTTGTGAAATTGTTTTATGAAATGTATTGAAAAACAAGATGGCGGATTTAGTTCCGATTTTGGGCGCGCGCCACAGATCTTTAAACAGTTATATTATAGAGACTGTTTGGAAGCTGGGTGCTAAGCCTTGTGGGTGATAGTTGACACTATTTAAGAGCATTTTGAGCCTTACATGTGTTGTGCAAAGCACTTTTTTTTTTTGTAACAGTTGTTAATTTTTAAATATAAACAACCCATTTTTACGGTTAATGGCCAACAGTGCCCCAGTAAAAGGTGACACGTAATAAAGTTTCGCATGTATCATTTTTTTTTAAAATTTGAAAACAAAAATCGTGTTGCTTATATTTTAATGGTGCCCAAGAAACAGACTGTGCCTAGTTCGGGACCAACGATACCTCTATATTGTAACTTTTGAAAACAAACGATTTTACATTACTTAACTTTTCTTTAAATAGCCTGAGTACATTTTTTTTTTAACATGCTCATAATTCTCCAAATTATGGCAACTATCGTCCCCTAAGGCTTGGCATTTGGCTTGGATTTCTAAACACCCTCTATGATTTAATCATGATCCATTTTTATTTAACATAACATAACATCACGCCTTGTTTCCCCGAAGGGTTGGGCAGAGGTGTACCTATAGTACACCCACATTTCGCCAGTTATGTTTAAGTCCCATGTAATAGGGGGCGAGCCTATTGCCATCTACCGGGCACAAATCCAGACTTCGGGCTGCTACTGAGAAATTCCAGATAGAAAAACCCAATAACACGTTGCCCGACCTGGGGATCGAACCCAGGACCTCATGCTCAGCAGTAGCGATTGCGACCACCAGACCAACAATTTTTATTACCAGGGATTTTTATTTATTTTTCTTAAGATTGATGTTTAACTCACCCCAATAACGAAGATCATTATTCTGAGAGGTAACAGGAACATGTATCGAACAACAAATCCCATTGCCCAAATGATGGTCAGGCGCCATGTTAGGAATTCGTACTGTCTGGAACAGAAATAATAATATTTAATCCGGTATAAATATGATAGGTTTTTGAGGAAACACGTCGTGAGGAATCCAGCATGTCCTAGAAATAAAAAAAATCGACGGCATGTAACATCCACCAGCCCGTACCGCCAGCAAAATACAGACTTAGACGCATATCGTAACCTCGAAAGCTAATCGACTCACAACTCTGTCGAGGAGACCTCAAGGCGTGCCTCGGAAGACACTCAAAATCGGTATTCATAGGAGTCAGATTAAGGAAGTTATGAGGTCCCTCGAATGAGTGTGAGTCGAGGGGATACGTCACTAAATAAGGTGTTAGTGACGTATTACCTCGACAACGAATTAATTAACATTTGAAATACTGTTGGAGCTGCTGAAGATTGTACGAATATATTTGCATTGTATAAACTCAATCTCCTTTATATTATACAGGTTGTCCCGTAAGTCGACGTCAAGCCGGAATCGGGTGATAGTCCAAATCATAATAATTACTAGAAAAAACCTGTCTCACTCACACTTCATGAATGACTCTCCGTCTCACTCGGTCTTAGGCAAGCAATAAACGCACTAGAATATTTTTTGTAGGTAAAGATTTTTTTTTTCGAAACTGGGTTTCTTGAAGGAATTTTTTTTTCCCCGTAATCAAAGAAATAATGTAGCAAGTATTATACCATTTTAGAATCCTTATTAAATGCGTCAACTTTTCGTGCTACTTGCCAACCTGGCGTAGTACTTTTTTTTCAGTACGGTCCGTTAAAGTTGGACGAAATATTAATTGTCTATTCATTGTACGGCATAATGTGACACTTTATTCCAAGCTGGAGCAGTTGACTTAGAATTCTAAGTAATAGGTTAGATTAGCACTATTCGGGATTACATTAGAAAAATAAAATTGAAAAAAAGTTAAGATTTGTAGCAACAGGAGCTAAAAAACCATCACAGGGTGTACATTTTCTCGAAAAAAAAAGAAATGCCTATATTTTAAAAATTTCAAGACTTAGATTATTTTTTTCTAGTAACTATTATGATTTGGACTATCACCCGATTCCGGCTTGACGTCGACTTACGGGACACCCTGTATAAATGCATAGCACAGGTGTGAATACTATGTACTATGGAGCTACCATTTACCAGGTAATGTCGTATAGTCGTATGTCATGCTCACTCAAATGTCTTGCTGACTAATAATCTCACTTTAAATAAACTTTTACATAACTTAAAGGCTAAAATAAAACATCGATCACTTAAACCAGCAAAATATCATGTACTTACAGAGTTTTACCAGCTCAAATTATAATCATATATCCGTACGAAAACCCACGAGGAAATGACCGAAACTCTTATTTTTTTTTACTGGCATCTCATAATTGACAATGAGAGGTCCTGACTACTTAACCGGACTAGCCAGTGTCTGCCTTGGGCGAACTCAAAGCCTCCAGCCAGGGGCGAAAAACTTACATTACTAAGCGACTGCTCGCTAAGGGCACCCCCTGTGGGGTACGGACCTCGGCTTAGGGCGTCGCTGGAGGGAGGACAGCAAAATGGGACAGCTGACACTTCGTCGAGCAGCCATTGACATCTTCTTACAATAGAAATGAGTTCCGTAAATATACCGGGTGGAAGGGACATCGACGCACAACCTGCATGGACTCAGTACATGATTCTGAATTCTGAATCCCTCATCTGAAAAAAAATAAAAACTGCTGTTTCATAGAAAAGTTATTAAAAAAAAAAATGCTCTGCCATACATTTTGACCGCGTAGGTTTTGCACTTTTCTATGAAACAGCAGTTTTTATTTTTTTTGATAACCAGTTTCAGAATCATGTACTGAGTCCATGGTAACCGGTTTTGCGTCGATGTCCCTTCCAACCTGGGGGCTTACTCTTGAAACTAATTTTAATTCCAATCTAAGACCAATACGATTCCAATGTTAATTTTGCAGTCACGTGATTCGGTACTCTTGAAAACAATTTGTCGACATTGGATTGAAATTGGGATTGCCCTGAGATCGTTTTGTTACATGTGAAGTTGGCTACGCTACGGGCCGCAATAGTGTTGTTCAACTCATTACGATAAACCGGTGATAGGGCTTTAAAATCATTTATCCTTTGAATAACAAGGCTAATAAATAAATAATTGTATAAATAGTTCTTTAATTGACAAATTGTAACGTATTACATTCATTTGGGCGTAAGAAAATGATTAAAATCCTACAATTAACCATGACATTGTCTGCATGCGGTAGGATCGTTGCCTACACTTCAACAAAAAAAAAAGTCGGCGTAGGAGTTCTCCAATTTCAAAAATAAATATGTAGATAGTAAGGGTCTATAATTATTAATCCCTTTTGTAATATTGTTATAACAATTAGGAATAATTATTTATAAACATAAACTGTAGAAATACAATGTCACAAAAAGCACGAAATACATTATCAAAGAAAAAAGGTAAAATGTTTTAACTAAAAACACAATTTTTATCTAAAAAAAATCTTTAAATTCGTCTTCATTCATAGAAAACGTTTTGTCCGTATACCGCTCCATCCACCGCTCATCTCGTCTTAGTTTCAATAGTTTTTTATGGGAATTACGTAAAACACTGTATATTACTGCTAATCGTGCCATATTATGCACTTATTACTCACTGAAGGCCACTCAAAACGCAAAACAATTTCTCAAAGGTTACACTTTTGTTATTGGAAAAATCACGATCAACAAACAATCCCAACGCAATACACAGCTGTCAAAATAAATTCAAGAGTAGCGTCCAAAGCCCGATCCCGATTCCAGTTAGTTCCTCAAATGGACACTCAATTTCAAAACAATTTGGCGCTAGCGTCGAACTCAAGAGTACGAAACGTCAAAATTCCAATGTCGATCGATCGGAATTGAATTCAAGAGTAAGCACCCTGTATTGTTATGGATTACTTTGAATGAATCGTATACGACTTCAAAAGAAGGAACCACATAGTATTTTGTACCGAGCGACAGTCAATCTGCGTCCATTCTAAACGGATCAGGGACCATTTTGGTTACTCATTGAAAGGGTTTTAGATAGGGTTTTTCTAAGTAGTTAAACAAAAACCCATACCATGTGGGTAATCCTTTTGAACGGCTAAATTATAGAACCAATTCAATGGGTTTTCCATAGTGAAGGGATAACCCCTTTTACTGGGTTGAAGCATAGAACCCATTCACGGAGTTACATAATGAAGAAGGTAACCTGATAAACGGCTTACCTATTCAAACGTCGAATACCTTTTAAAAATCAAATACACGATGATAATTTTGTACTACTGTTAATCTGATCGATAAGGCGACCACCCGCCGTTATCCAAAAAAAGTATTTTTGCATTTATTATCCGTATAATCTAAGGAAGATAATATTTTTATGGTTCCCGAACTCTAGAACCTTCTTAATGACAATAAAACTAAGGATTCTTTAGACAATTTCAAATATTTTCATACAAGCTTCTGCCCGCAAAATCGTTCGTTTACAATTTTGTGCTCCCGACATCATCGGCATCGCGTTTTTTGACGTGATGTTGCATATCATATGCAAAAAGAATTTTTAAAATCCGACCGGTATATAGGGGGTCCTATATACAAACGAACAAAGTTTACCGCAATATAATAATAATAAATAAATTAGTATAGATAGATAGATTCATTGAAAATACTTACAAATGTAAAATTTATTGTATGTTTGCTATTCTTTTGGCAAATAAAGATTATTATATATATTACATTGTTAAATTTATATTTAGTTTTTCTCCTTCCGCAGATCTGCTGGAAGAAATTTCTTAGGAAAAAAAAAATATCCTTGTACTCAATTCTAACATGTCGTATCTATAAAACCTGTTTTTTTTTATCCCATAAATCTAGGGTTATATTCTGTTGGTAAAAATAATACTAAAGCTCCTAGAATAGGTGGTCCAAAAATGCATAGTTTCAGAGATATCATCAATCATAATACGTGTGTAGGTATCAAAGTTTCATTGATAAATACGAATAATTCTAATTGATTCAAACTAAATTCATATTTAAAGCTAAGAAAATGCGATGTTGTCATATTTCACGTAAGGGTGTTTGTTTTACATTAATAATCGTGACTTTGTCGAATTATCTTGTATGAAAAAAAAAAAAAAAAAGATTGAAACATAATTCATATGCCAGTTGATTCTTTGATATGGTCTCAATCATACCCTAGAGTTATGGGATATCACAATAAACAGGTTGTATAAATTTTACTGTGTGTACATAACATAACATAATAAATACATAAATACAAATATTTTCAGTGTAGTGGAAATACAGGGTGTTAAAGACCCTATTGCCATCAACGGGGCACAAATCCGGGCTGCTACTGAGAAATCCGTTATTTAGAGTCTATTAACTTATTAATGAAGAGTAATAAACTACATTTAAAATCACATTACAAGTTCTTAATAGTTTTTTTGTGTTATAAATACATTTAAAATACAAAAATTATGGATTGCATGCATCTGTTGCCAAAGGTGACGTTCTAATAATTTGAGGATTACACTAACGAATAGATAATTTAAATAAACTAATTAAAATAGATGTTATATTTGTATTCTTCTGTTCTTTTTAATTTTTATATAAAAAGGATATTTATGATAAAGGGGACAGAGCGAGACTTGGCGGCGGGACGGAGAAGGACCGAATACTCAAGGTCGTTTGGTCGGGAGATCGCCTTATGTGTATTTTTACACCTGTTATTAATGCATATTTTTACTTGTATACCAAAATATTACGTATAATATCCTTTCCCAGACAAGCTCCATCACAATAGCTCTACCAAATACTGTCAAATTATTTCTGGTTTTTATTTAAAATTTTTAATTATTATAAAGTAATTTACCTATTAGTCCTAGTGAGGAGGTTCCAACTCCTCAACTCCTCTGCCTCGAAGACGGAGGTGACCTGGTCTTCAATGATGGACTCCATGCCAGCCTTGACCAGGTCCAGGCAGTTGGCCAGGTGGAACTCGATGTTATTCTGGAATTGAGGAAAAATACTGATTAGCACCTGGTAAGGAAATGACATTGTTTATTCTTTAAATAGGAGGATATCGGAATCACATTTATACGTCATCTTAAGAAATTATTTTGATACCCCACTCGATAGGTTTTGAGGAAAAAAATCTTTTTGAAAACGTATTATTCGGCGCCAAATTAATTATTTTATTATTTATTCTTGCAATTAGCCCGACTTACGAGTTGTAGGTCGTGAGTTCGAACCCAAGCAGGCGCTTTACTTTGTGTAAATAATTTCATCACCACTGCTCTCAAAACGGTGAAGGAAAACATCGTGAGGAAACCGGCATGTCCTAGAACCAAAAACTCGAAGACATGTGACATCTACCAACTCGCACTGGGCCCGCGTGGTGGATTACGGCTCACTACCTCTCATAGAGAGGAGGCCTGTGTCCCAGCAGTGGGAACGTTATAGGCTGATTATGCTTATGCTAGCCCTATAATTTGATACCTATATTGCAGTATTCGAAACAACTTAAAATTGTTTCACTCCAAACAATGGCATTCACAGCCGCCATGTTTTTTTTTTGTTATGTTACTTATCTAAGAACACTTTGGTGGTCAAGACGTATCTAACGATGTCTTAGATATATAAATAAAGAATATTACATACATACATTCAAGACAAGCGCGAAAAAAAACACAAACAATCTTGATCAGCAGCCTAATTGCGTAACACATTTTCGTAAACGATTACGACCAATCGGTTTGATTTTGACAGTTCAACAACATTCATTGCGTTATTTACATTGTTGAGCAGAGTTGTTTATCGAACGTATGAAGAAATGGATTAGCAATCTGTTTCAAAACGATTCAGATTCGGATTGATTGTGTATTACGCAATAAGGGTACAGGTCATGTAGATTTGTGTCTGAAATGGTCTTTTGAGGAAAGAACCACACAGTTTTGAGTAGACCTGTCCAGACATTGCATGCATTTGTCAGTAATCGGGTAGCTCAACTCAGAACTAAAGGAGCTCAACGACTCGATATTTTTTTCTTGCCGACTCTTCTCCTTAGGAAACTTGCAATTGGACCGTGCACTTAGCTTATGACGTTTCATAAATACCCATGTGGGTTTATGTGAAATAAAATATTTTGATTTCATTTAATATTTTGTAAATTTCCCGTCACTTTGTTATTTACATATCAAGTCGTGGTATATGAATTTGTATAGGGTAGGTACTTCATTTTTTTTCTGTTCTAGAGCATGCAAGTTTCCTCGCCACATTTTCCTTCACTGTTTTGAGAGCAGTGGTGATGAAGTAATTTACACAAAGTAAAGCGCCTGGCTGTGTTCGAAGCTACGACCTACAACTCGGTAATTTGCGGCTGTTGTCACTTGGCCACCACAGTTCGTGTACTTGTGACTTGCACAAAATTTTTCTTTTCATTTCAGATAAGCGAAGGTTGAATACCATTTGCTCGATAACAATACAATAAGTCCAAAGTGATAAGAAAATGAATATCGTTAGGTACCGCTGTTCCTAAGTTGATTGTGGTATAGATAAGTTTACAAGACCATTACCGATCAGTACCCTAATTGCGTAATACAAAACCAATCGGAATCTGAATCGTTTTGAAACAGATTGCTAATCCATTGCTTCATACGTTCGCACAACAATGTACAAAACGCAATGAATGTTGTTGAACTGTCAAAATCAAACGGATTAATCGTAATCGTTTACGAAAATGTGTTACGCAATTAGGGTGCAGGTTTGATCGTTAAGTGCAAAATAAAGAATAAATGTTTATTTCTATTAGGACCTGCACGCGAGAATTAGCGTTTGTCTTGCAGAACTATACCATTTTTGCAAAATCTGTGAAGCAATATGGAAAATGCATGCCTTTTTTTAAATATTTTTATTCGATAGTTTACATCGCTTTAAAATAGTAAAAATAAATATTTTACACTAAAAAAGCAATTTAAAGTACTTTAAAAAAAAAACATTTTTTAGGGTTCCGTACCTCGAAAGGAAAAAACGGAACCCTTATAGGATCACTTTGCTGTCCGTCCGTACCTCTGTCTGTCTGTCGAGACCCTTTTTCTCAGGAACGCGTGGAGGTATCAAGCTGGAATTTATATCAAATACTGAGATCTACTGTCCCTTGGAGCTGTGAAAAAATCAAACTTCTAAGCCAACGCAATCAAAAATACAGCCGTTTATGCCGCAAATTTTCGACACTCCCAAGGGAATCAAAACCTACAGGGTACTTCCCGTGAACTCAGAATCTTTAAATTTGGTACGAAGCAACGTCTTATAGCATAGATAAAGGAAAAATTGCAAATCCCGTAAATTTTTAGTTACATCATATAAAAATATTATTAATAATTTTAAACTTACTACCCCTTTCCTCATGAACACTTTTACTTATATACCTACAGGTTTGTTACGGAACCCTCAGTACGCGAGTCCGACTCGCACTTGGGCGGTTTTTTTTTTCACATGGAGAAGGGCACCATAAACGACCTCCATTTTTAAGTACTTTCAATTGCTTTTTTACTGTTAAATATTTATTCTGACTGGGCACCATTCACGCCCCCCATTTTGGCGCGCTTGGTGTGACGTCATAGTCTATGAGATTGACAACTCGCAAACACTCCTAAAAACACATTGACTTAATTGTTGCACATAGCAACATGGCACTGCTTACTACTAAGTCCACGTACGCTCGCACGTAAAAATATCGCGGCGGTACTTAGCATCGATTGAAAATCTAACAGTGAGTTTTTTTAGACACGCTGCGATGCACTCTATTCCATTCTCAACGCTCGGCTCAACATCCGAAAGTAAAAAATTCAGTGAGCGATAAAAGACAGCCGCGAAATTTGTACGCCCGCGTGAATTTGGGCTTACTGTCTCGTCTCAAAAGTCGAATGCGAAACTATGTTTGTTACCTTTTCACGACTGCAATGAACGGCTGACAAGATATCTTTGTTTCTGAATCGTTTTGAAACAGATTGTTAATCCATTGCTCCATAAGTTCGATAAAAAATTCTGCTGAACAATGTAAATAAAGCAATGAATGTTGTTGAACTGTCAAAATCAAACAGATTAGGCTGCCGATTCGCTTTTATTTCGATTCGATTTTATTAATGGTCTAACTAACTCTTGCCCGCGACTTCGTCTGCGATGCAGGATGAAAAATCGCCTTTGTCCTTCAGATAGATCATTAGTTAATGATCTATCTGAAGGCCAAATTTCATCCAGATCCGTTCAACAGTTTTAGCGTGAAAGCGTAAAAAAACAATCTTACTTTTGAATTTATAATATTAGGTTAGGATTATTATCCGAATTTGAAAGAAAAAACAAAGCAAACGTGATGGTTGTGGGAAACATGCGTCACATCCACGCAAAACGGCTATCGCTCAGCATAATGCTGCTGCCCTATGCGAGACAGATCCCCAGCGCTGGTTTTCAGCGCTGACGTTGACGTCCACCGATGCAGCAAACAATTATTATGTAATATAATTTACCTGTTTTATTTTTATATCCCATACCTCTAGGGTATGATTGAGACCATATCAAAGAATGATTGGTTTGAATAAAAATGAATTACTCGTTTTTCAATTAAACTTAGATACAGGTCGCGCGGTGGATTAAGATCGCTCGATGAAAGTAGTGGGGGCAATCGGCGCATGTGTACAATCGCGCACAGAAATTCTTAGTGTGTTATTAAGGGCTTTTTATTTATTTTAATTTTGAACCTTAGTAACTTAACATATAATAACACTAGGTTTTGCTTGTAATTTATCTTGTTAGAAGGTAAATTCAGAAAACTTAAAAACGAATGTAAATTTTAGTTACTATATCTATTACATAAAATTGTAGGAAAATTATTCATCCGACAGTGGTGATATTCCTTCCATTAATTCATCTTAGTTTCTTTCTTAACGTAACAATTCACGTCGTAAATCATTTTGCTGGCTTGCCGTTTTAAAACTTTATTTTTATCCATTATTTTTTACCACAACGTATTAATAATATGATAACACAAGCTGTACGCAACAGTACCCAAGAGGCATGAGACGCGTGAACGCAACGCGAGAATTTAAGAGCGACTAATCTAAGTAGGCATGGCATGGGTAGCTCGTGAGCTAGTGATAGAAAAGAGCTAGCTCTTTTCGATTGACGTCGCTCTCGATCACTCACTCGCTCGCTAACTAGCTCAGTACTTCAGTAGGTTCGTTCCGAGCGAGACACCGATGACCGAAGTCACCGACTGAACGGCTCATCGGCTCGCTTCGGAATACTTCGGATGAATTCGGATCGCATTTGTTCGCTCTTTCAAGTTCAACAAGGCTCTCCGCTTATCCGGCGCAATACGCAATCTACTCATACGACACACGTCACTGTAAATCTATCTTTATTTTCATTGTGTTAAAGTAGAAAATACTTTGGCACATTATTAAAACATATACGTAAAATTATAATAAAAACAAACAGTAAAACTTATAACTTAATACAGTTAAATAACTAAATTGACACTAAAATTATTTCACAAATATCAATCATGATAAGTTCCTATAACAACCACAAAAAAAAACAAGATTTCTTTTTTATTCTCAATATTCGTAGTAATTGGCGTAGCATGTTTAGGAGCTAAAGAGTCCAAATATCCAAAGAGCGATATTATATTGATATTGAGCGAGCCGAGCCGTCAGATTCGACGAATCGACGCACGTGCGGCGTGAGTCAAATGAGCTAACAGTCGGTGTCTGAGCGACTGAGTTACTGAGCTATAGAAGAGCTAGTGAGCTAGAAGAGTGATATAGCTCTTTAGAGTGAAAGAGCTAATCGCTCTTTTTCTTTTCAGTGAGCTGTTTCGCCCATGTCTAAATCTAAGTGATCTACCAATGACGTGTTGCCGTCGGCGCACACCCGCCCCCCTCACGCCGCACGTCACCAAATAGACCTTAGAATTGAATACTGCGCATGCCCCTTCCACTTTTGCCGAGCGATCTTAAACCACCGCGCGACCTGTACCTAACCACATCGAGGGTCTATTTTGTACGGTAAGCAAACAAAATTGGCAACCTCGCAAAAGTAAAGATTCAAAACTTGTCACCAGTATGACCTGGTGACAATTTTTGACCTAATTTAATTATGAATGATGATATCTCCGAAACTATGCCTTTTTGGACCACCTATTCAAGGAGTTTTAGTATTATTTTTACCTACAGAATATAACCCTAGAGTTATGGGATATAAAAAAAAACTGTTTTTTTACATGAAGTACAGTAATATTATGAGGGAACGTGTATTCCACGGAAACGAAACACAAGTTCAGTTGGGATAGTTTCTGACCTCCACGCAAGCGTCAGCAGGCAATATCTATTCAAAATAAACGTAATAAATCTGCTAAATACCTCTCCATTCCCCTGACTAGGCTTATGTCCGTTCTGCACCCGTTCTTGACTAGTACTTCGTTTGTAGTTCAGTTCTGGTGAAGGACCCAGAATCTCTTGCCGCTCTATCACCGTATTCAGCGTGCCTGTGGAAAAGTGAGAGGAGGCGATTAGAGTGAGACAAAAGAACGTATTTATTTTGTGATGGTGTGTCTGGTGGGCAACTGCCCGACGGTCGATTTTGGAAAGTTGATATATGCTAGCTGCGCGGTAAACTCTAATTGCGCGATGTCAGTGTGATGCGTTGTTCGCATGTGGCGGTGTAGATGCCGCCACAAGCTTAAAAAATGCCAAGTTATAAAAAAATTAAAATAAGTGTTAAAACAAGGACAGCACTATCGTAGAACGGTAGAAGTGACGTCACGATCATGTAACTTCATACTAGCGCCAAACATTGTCCGTAACGCGCGATAAGGACGGGAATAATCCCCTCCAAAAACTTTTAAAGCGTGTTATCTTCTTCATATTTACATCGATTTAACAGTTTTTTTTCGATTATTTCATTTTTACTAAGCCTTCTTTGAAATTACATTTTTTTACGAGCAATTTTTATATTAGTAATTGAGAAGAGAGAAGGCTAATATTTGTCATCACCCCTATTAGCTCACTTGTTATAACGTTACCGCATCTTGGGATAACATCAGGTCATGTAAACATGCCATGCTACAAGGAACTTCGCTTCACTCTGACGTAAACATTTTGTGTTCTTATCTTTTCGTATGCTGCACCGGTTGACGACATCACGTCAACGCCGGCTGTCGCTGGGTCTCGCATAGGGTCGTAGCATTATGCTAAGCGATGGCCGTGACTAGGGACTAGAGAAAAGGGGTCTGGAGGAAGGCAACAGGCTATTTAACATCACGATATGGTCCTTAGAAACCGAGCATAAAAAAAAGACCAGAAAGACCGCTAAAAGAAAACGAAGAGTTAGCGCGGGCAGGTGATGCGATACGACATGATAAACTAGCACTTAATATAAGTCTGAAATCGCCAACCCATCTTGAGCAAGCGTGGTGATCAATGCTCGCGCCTTCTCTGTATGAGAAGAGGTCTTGGTCCTGGAGTGGAACAATAATAGCCTTGTATTATCATCAGCTTGTATTATGATTGACTGCCTCGTTGGTCTAGTGGTCGCAATCGCTACTGCTGACCATGAGGTCCTGGGTTCGATTCCCAGGCCGGGCAACGTGTTATTAGGTTTTTCCATCTGGAGTTTCTCAGTAGCAGCTCGGAGTCTGGATTTGTGCCCGGTTGATGGCAAAAGGCTGGGCCTATTACATGGGACGTAAACATAACTGGCGAAATGTGGGTGTACTATAGGTACACCTCTGCCCAAACCTTCGGGGAAACAAGGCGTGATGTTATGTTTTATGTTATGTATTATAATCTTGTGATAGTCAAGCCAACTGCAGCATATTATGTAGTTGTTGCCACACGACATGTGAGAGCAATTTACTCTACAATGACAGAAAATGGCTTTGTAAGTGATCTTGCGTCATTCTTTACGTAAATATATGGGTTTGCGTTTTAAAATGCTATTTGAAAGTAATTGTGTTATGTGCTGTAGAAATAATCTTTATTATCTCAAAATACAATTTGTCCATCTCTATCAAACATTAAAAAATAAAACGACATTATATGTAGTACAACGCTATGCATTATTTGAGACAAAGTGAACGTCTGTGTCTGTGCTAGTTTTAACTGTGTTACGGACACATGCGCCTTCCTCTTACAGTTCATCTACAATCTGCTGCACATTTGTAGGAGTTAGGGAATGCAAATCGGGCCTCAAGCGAGATCCCGCGAGTTTATGAACACTGCGAGATCTCGCCAATTTCGAGATCTCGCGAGATTGGCAGTTTTGTGTTTTTTTTTCAAATTATCAAAATAACTGAATAAATTAGGAAAAAATAATAATAAAAATTATATGTATTATAAGATAAAGATTTTTTGTTCACGAATTTTCTCAATAGACTTAATGGCATCAAACATTGTTTGACGTGCCTATTTGTCTATAATTTTTTAATAAACTTCTAAGTAGTAAACTTTGACGTACGTATCTATCAAATAACAAATAAAAGAAACAAGAAAGTCTTCTCTTCTAATAACAAACAAAAATCTTGAGGTGATAAACCAGTTCTTTTATCCGCGCTTCGAATAAGGCATCGTCCTAATAGAACGTGAATGCGCGATCATCGTAGGTTCGTGCGAATTTTACTCGTACAAACGCGCGATCAAAATAAAAATCAAAATAATTTATTTCACATAAACCTACATGGGCACTTATGAAACGTCAGATTCTAGGTGCACGGTTCCAATTGGTCGTTTCCTATGGAGAAGAGCCGGCAAGAAACTCCATGGTTACCTACTCTTTTAAAAATATTTGTCTTTTACAATATTTTTTAGTTACAGTATTAATAAGTATGGGAGGACAGTGTAGGCCTGTCAACAAGTACCATATGTTAAACAAATAGACAATCTAATATATAAAATTCTCGAGTCACAGTTTTCGTTCCCATACTCCTCCGAAACGGCTTGACCGATTTTGATGAAATTTTGTGTGCATATCGGGTAGGTCTGAGAATCGGCCAACATCTATTTTTCAAAAAAAAAAAAAACAACGTTTGCGGGGTCAGCTAGTGGTATATAAATTTAGAATCCACAAGGCCTCGACGTTCTCACATTTATAATCTAATAAATTAAAATCAAAACTAATTAAAAATATACAAACATATTGAACCCGAATAGGTGTCCTAACTGACAATCGCACGACGCTGTCGCGAGACTCATAATGTTTGTAAATCTATTCGCGCGAACATAGTTAGTACGAACGCGCGATCAAACATATTTAATGAGAATAGGTGTCCTAATTGAAGTTCGCTCGAATCGCGTCGGCGCAACGGGGTACCGCGCCCTAATACATGGTCGCTTGCTCGCGTCGTCTTTTCGCGCGATGATCAATAGGACACCAGCTTTTGCCGTCGCGCGTATACGCGATGGTCGCATTGGTTACTCGCGCGATGACGAAGACGTTTCTATGCTCGAGTGCAATCTCGTTCTCGCGAGATCGCGGCCTTTTTTTGTACCCGAGATCAATCTCGCTAAAAAAAGGCCGAGATCTCGCGAGAACGAGATTGCATTCACCAGTAGGAGTATTGGTGAGCATAAAAATTTAGTACGTATGTAGTCAAAACTTATGAAAAATTATGTAAGCGCGGAATGGGTGTGTGAGGTGTGGGTGTGTGTGTTTAAATGTCACAGTATAATTGATGATGAAGGCATTTTAAATCTGTTTATTGTTTGACATGTGAACCCCGAAGGGTTTGGCAGTTTAAGTCCCATACAAGAAGTAAGGGACATCGATCCAACCACCCTGCGTTGAAATTTCGCGTCGGTTGTTTGAAGAAAAATAAAAATTGACGTTCCATAGGTTCCATTTGCCCGCGTAGGTATTGCACTTTTCTATGAAGTGGCACTGGGCCGGCCATATCTCGCGAAGAACCGACAACCGCGGTCTCCACCCAAGAACTCGTTTACCCCAGCGGATTTTTGGGTGGAGACCGCGACTCGGCAAACGTAGTGTAGGAAGCCCTCCGGCCAGGTGGGATGACGATCTGCGAAAGACTGCAGGCAGATGCTGGATGCGTCAAGCTGAGGACAGGGCGCTATGGCGCTCATTAGGGGAGGCCTATGTCCAGCAGTGGACTAAAATAGGCTGATGATGAAAAAACCTGAGAAAAAATCTATGCTAAGGGAGTCTAGAATCATGTGCTGAAATCGTGTCATTCCAAAACCCAGTTAATGGGTAACACGATACCCCCTTGGTAAAGCTGGTTGTCGGAGTTTTCGGCTTCTGCCTATCCGTAATGAACTAAGGACAGTCTTTGAGTGCAAAGGCGTTACCAAGATTAGGACAGAAACCAAGGACTTAAAAACACCTTCATGTGTTACAGTTTGAAGTGATAACAGAATCAATATGTGTGAAACTTATATATGAGTAAACCCAAAACACTTATAAAATTGTAACAATAATATATCTGTTACTGATATAAAAGTGTAACAGGTAAACGCGGCATTGCCAAAATAGTCGCAATTACGACTGGATTGAGTCTATTTTGGCAATTATACCTAAAACTACTCATTTCTGTTACACTTTTTAAATGTTACACTTTGATACTGTAACATTATTGCATCGTTACATTTATGTGTTTCTTTTAAAACAATTAAAAAAACTGTGTTAATAGCATTTATTAGTGTTACAGTTTCGAGTACCTGACAGAAACCGTCGGGGCACCCAGATCTTACACAGATTTTCTCAACAGACCAGGAGATTTGATAAACTTCTGGAGGGAGGTGGGCTGGTTGGAACAACCACTGACGGCCGCTATGGCCCACGCACCAAGGTCTACTTGAAATACTAAGCGCGAAACTAAACCCTATAACTGACAAACAACTAATGACTGTCAAAGATCTACGGATGACCGAGGAGACATAATCATGATTCAAATAAAATTAACTGAAGATTTAACATCGTCCATAGGTTACATAGCTGATAAAAAACTCGTTTCTCGTTATTTTATTTGACGTACAATCATAAAATGATGACCGTACCTCGTCAATGTATATATGAAAACATCATGTACCTACCTACGAAATGAAAAAATTAAATCTTTTCAGTAAAAGAGGTGAAAGACACAAGTAAATCACTAAAAATAGGGACCAATTTGATCTACCAAGTTTCAGACTGGCTAAAGTAAATTTATCCTTCATGGGGTACTGTTTAAAATGTTACAACAAAATACCTTCCCATGTACTCCAACTGAATGAAACGAAGTTTAAAACTTTGATACAAGTTTTAAACTTCATTTCATTCACGCACATTATGCAGCCAAGCATATTATAAGTTGGGGGGTTACATCGTTGACAAAAATGCTTGGCTCACGCTGGTTCTGCTCCACAAGGGCGCATAAACTAATTGATAAGCATTCGCGAAAATTGGAGCTCCTGACGATTGTAAAAATTATCTTTGCAATGTATAAATTTAATCTTTTAGTATTTTATAACTGCAAAGCACATGTGTGAGCACTATGTACCTACTATAAAGCTACTATTTACTGGGTACGTCTTTCATTGACCTGAATGTGCCTTGGCGGCTGAGAGTATGTCACGCTCACTCAAATGTCTCGCTGGTGGTGGCGTGTGTGTTGGATCATTAAGTTCCCTTCAGAATGGTGTTGATCTATACGTCATGTTCGTGAACAGGCGCCGCCAGTGGACTGGTCATCTCTTGGCTGCCACGGCTTATTTTAATTTCGGAATTGTTATTTATGTTTATTGTTTTCTATGTTTTTCATTACGGACGCCTTTAACGTGCACATCTTTCTACATCGTTCTCACATATATAATTTCAACATGACCGATGTAACCAATTATTTAAAACAGTGTCCGTGGAGTTTCTTGCCCTTCTCCATAGGTACCTACTACGCTTTGGAATGGGCAACTAGCATCATTTTTCTAACTGACCGACACCTTGACAATTCGAAAGTGCCTGTATTTGGTTTATTTGAAATAAACGATTTGAGTTTGAGTTAAAACGTTAAAACACTGGTAATCATTTATCTGCAAGTTTGAAGAATATTAAAATAGTTATCTTTACAACATATATTCAAATAAATAAAATATAAGTGTTTCTTTGTAATGTCAAAGTAACAGTTTGTAACTAAATGAATATGAAAGTATTAAGTATTTACATACGGTACTTCTTATGACGAAACACTTTTTTTTTATGTCTGTTGGTTTGTTTCTGCTCACCTCCGAAACGGCCGATTTTGACGGGACTGTCACTGGCAGATAGCTGATGTTATAAGGAGTAACATACTCGAGAGGTGAGCCAGAGAGCTATGGGACGGAGTATTCTGGGTATTAAACTAATGGATCAGGTTAAGAATACAAAAATCCGTTCCATCACTAAAATTACTGATGTCCCTCTGAAGCTGCCACGCTTAAATGGAATTCGGGTAACAGTTGGGAAAAGGCCAGACAGATTGATCTCTATCAGCCGTCATCTCTGAAGTCACCCCCGACTAAACCTAATGTGCTACAAAATGTGATTTCATCAATGGGTCCTTTCACTTGGCAGGCGACATCTCCACAGACCCAGGCGGAAATGGCGGGATGAACTGGACTCCTACGACATAGACTGGACCCAAATAGCCCTAGGCACAGATAATATAATCTACACTACTACTACGAACAGTTATGTACGTACAGATTAAGTCTGGCAATTGAGCTGGCTATTTTAATTCGTCCAAATTTTCAACAGATAGCAGCATCACCGACTCACTTATTGCCAGACACGGTAGTTTTACAACGGCTTCTAGGAGTCGACCACTTTTAAAACGTTTCGTGTAATCCTTTATAAATAAAGTTTTCTAGCTCCGGGTTATGAAAAACATAGTTTTACATTTCTTTCATATTTCTATGCAAAGTAAATGATAAAAAAGTGATTTGATTTAAATTAGTAACAATGAAGTGGTTACTGCGATGACAGGACAAATTGAGTAAAACGCCATCTATTGGAAAGAACTCTAAACAATATGATTATCAGATGGCTACTTTTATCATTATTAGGGTTTGAATTGAAGTGCATTTATGTTTTTTGTTGAAACTACGTGCATAGCACACTCGTAGTGTAAATATAAAAATATTGCAAGGAAGTTTTGATTTTTACTAATCTTACTTCAGCCAAAATTCTGGAGTTTATCGCTTTCAAATGATTGTTTATTTCATAATCGTTACCTATGCTGCCATTATATTACAATTTGACATAATTCATTATAATTTGTTCTAGTTGAGACCCTATGCGCTAGATAAAGTGGCAGGAGAGAAGAGAGGTATTTTCTCTGCAATGGGTGAACCCAGACCATAACTAATGAGCTAGTCGCATTTTGATTAGGGCCAGTGGAAACGGCCCCGAGTTTAGGGTCATGCAATCATATCAAAGCACTCAGTTTTTTGTTGACTTTGGAATCCATGGATACATTCTGATCCTATGTTTACATTTCAGTCAGACAAATGATTTTATTTCTATAAGTAAGTTTATACAAACACTTTTGCACGTCAATCATATTTAAAAACTAGATGAGATCGGCGTTTCCTATCAGACTACTCAGACAGATTTAATCTTGGTCAGATCATGTGGATTGGTATCTGAAATTGTATTTTGAGGAAAGAACCACACAGATTGAGTGGACCTGTCCAGTCAGTGCACGCATTTGTCAGTAATCATGCAGCTCAACTCAGCACTTAAGGAGCTCAACGATTCGACAAACAATACCAAAGAAAGGACATTTGGGTTCGCCACATAATTGTAACACCGAACTGTAGTAGACTCTTAATTTGCTTAACAATGAATCTCTCTAAATGTACAACATTACAAAAGCGAGGACTTTGGGGTAGGCCGCATCAACTACTCAAACTATCAGAGTATTATTAAAAAAAGTGAAAGAAAAAAAAGAAAACAACAATGACCACATGGTCCTCACATTCACAAAAATTAAAATAATATTATACTCAATATATACAGTTAATATTCATGACATTGTGTATGTAAAAGGTGCAAGTACGACATTACGCGACGGGGATTTCATTTTTGAACAGGGAATTTAATTTAAAGTTAAAAGTATGTCTACTGACGATAATGTTTTACTCCCTTTACATGGCGTTCCGTTTCACATGATATAATTAATAAACCTTTAATTTTGAAAGTGATCTTGAACCCGTCTTTCAAAAATGATGTCTATACATATTTATTTATTACATGTTACTTTTAAGTTTCAAGATTGGAAAGAGTATGTGCTGCTTACTGGAGGTCAGCTAAAAGAGAAGTGCAACGTCGTGATCAGAACAATTCGAATCGCCCTGGTCTGTCCAAAACTATTTTGTCAGATGCTGAATCAAGTGAGGATCTCAATATTCCGGGGACACAGACGCCCAACATACACTCCCACAAGCACAACTCGTGTATCACACTCACTAAACCACTACACACAATAAACATCCATAAAAAAAATCACACAAACATCCCAGAACACCATTGCTTGTTGTAATTTAATTTTTATAATGTTCAATTTGATTTTTATTGATTTCAGCTATAAGCACTCCCTGCTATTATTATTTATGTCCTCAGCATAGCTCTCAATATTGTATCCGAGATAAGGAGGCCAGGAGACCCGTAGCACAGGTTTTACTGAGTATGGGCTCCTGTCTACCACCTACAAATTTTGAAATATAAAATGTGTAAATTTTAATACTTGTGGGGAAAAAAAAAACATGAGCCTATTATTCCACAAAAAAAACTTACACACTTGTAGTTAGGTCAAATCCAACAATTACGTCTTTGTATATAAGCGTGCTCCTAGCTCATCCAATCACTGTATATTTGTTGATTGTTTTCAAACAGAACGTTTACTGGTACCCTCATCTATAAAGGATCTTTTATTACATCATTACAAATTCTACTCGACTCGACTGCCTCGTTGGTCGCAAGAGCTACTGCTGAGCACGAGGTCCTGGGTTTGATTACCAGGTTGGGCAAAGTGTTATTGGGTTTTTCTATTTAGAATTTCTCAGTAGCAGCCCGGAGTCTGGATTTGTGCCCGGTTGATGGCAATAGGCTCGCCCCCTATTACACGGGACTTAAACATATTTGGCGAAATGTGGCTGTACCGTGGGTACACCACTGCCTAACCCTTCTGGGATTACAGACATGATGATATGCTTGTTTATGTATAAATTATAGTTTTCTCAAATAATTTAATTATGTCTTTATATTATTTGTATCACTTTTGGCTTGACAAGCTCGATCCAGTTTTATGATTTGTTTAAACAATTAATGTACTGTACCCCAAGTCTAGCAGAACAAGTAACAAATGCCACAATTGCTTTTAGCATTTACTTAGCTGAAGCTGAGAACTGGTGATGGTAATTAAAGGTTCCACTCTCTTTAATAAATCTTGTGTCACCTTAGAACGTTTAATAAATAAAGCCGTAGTGTGTTTAATATATATGATAAGTGGTTCCATCAAAATTTGGATTTAATAATTATATACCGGCAATAGTCTTATGTGACGCTACATAAGTATTTATCAAAAGTAGTTCTAACTACTCATTTTAAAAACAAATACAGTTGGAAAAAACTGGATATTTGGTGTAATTTTTTTAGGAATATGATGTATGAATTATGAAAAGTATTTTAAATAAAAATTAATGACTTTGAATCGCTATTAAAAGTCAAATGGACTTGTTTTTTGTTGACAACGTATGCATGAGCAAGTGTCTGTCATGAACAGTATTGTAAGATTATAAAGGGTTATTGTTCAAGACGCTCTCTAGACTCAACAAGCGCTTTATTCAGTACTGTGCCCTAATTGCGTAATACACAGTCACTCGGAATCTGAATCGTTTTGAAACAGATTGCCAATACATTGCTTCTTAAGTTCGATATAAAAATCTGCTCAACAATGAAAATAACGCAATGAATGTTGTTGAACTGTCAAATTCAAATGGATTAGTCGTAATCGTTTACGAAAATGTGTTACGCAATTAGGCTGCAGGTCAGAATTATGATAATGTTTCATTGGTAGGTGTTAGTGTGGTAGTGTGATCACGGCAGCGTCCAATGGTATAGGTACCCTTAGAAACGTTACCCGCTCACAGTATTAGCAATTTTAAGGTCGGTTAATTCCCTAGTTTCAGTCACGCACACTAGGTCGCGGCTATAAGTCGCTATAACTCGTAATTCTTACTACTATTAGCGGATTACGCTGTTTTTTAGAGCAATAATATTCGTTCGTGTATGTCGAGTCTCTTGAAAATACGTCATTGGTATCGTCGAACAAAATATACATAAGTACCTAGTTTTAAGGTTATTTTCGATTTTCTATAATAACTCCGAAACACGGGTTTTGTTTCCAAAAACAACATTTGTAGGAGTTAATATGTTATGAGTAGTCTATGAAAAACAAAGTTTGATTTTGATGCAGCACGGTACGGGATTCCCTACATCAATGAGCATTGTCCTTTGTCTCTGAAGGAGTGTCTGGGACTTAATTTATATATCGAACGAATTGCGCTTTTTTGTGAAACAAAAAATTGTCTGAATATTATGATAATATTATTATTATTATAATATTATATTAATATTATACTTTTGAAACATAGTAAGATATAGGCAGGAAGCTCTTCACTCACCATTCATCCCCCCATTCTCCTTAATCGTAGCTGACGGTGGCTTATTATCATCAGGCACGGGAGGCAAGTCTTCCTCATCAGAACTGTCCGTTCTTTGTATCTTGATCTTCGCCACTTCAATGTGTTGTCTGCCATACTGAAAACAAAAAAAAAGGGTATTATTCGTAGATAGAGCGCTACAAAGGTTTTTTGGCGCTTGGCTAACGGTACAAGCGCCGCCATCTTGTTCCGTAGGTACCTCAGAATGAATCAAAATTATCCTGTATATGATCACTTCTTTGTCCATCCGTCCGCCTAAAACAACCTTCTAAGTTAACAAAAAAAAATTACGACCAATTATGCGACTTTTTGACACTGGCAGATCAAAACCTAATAGATATGAAGAGATATGAGGAACAGGGTGTAAAGTTCACTCATACTCTTTAGAAAAGGGGGGGATGTTCCGACCAGATGGATGTCGTATCTGGTGGGCAACTGCCCGATGATTGTTGTCGGGAAGTTGTATATATGCTAGCTGCGCGGTAAACTCTGATTTCGCGATGCAGGATGTGACGTCAGTGTGATGTGTTGTTCGCATGTAGATGCCGTCACAGATACTTCCCGTTAACATAGCGAATCATGAAATTTGGCAAGAAGCATGGTCTCACAGCACAAATAACAGAAAAAGTCCATATTTTTTTGTCGTTTTATCACTTTTTGTTTTTTGCGATTACAAAATTACATTTGCAGTGGGAGATTTGACTGTGACGTATATCGATGTATGGGAGAGCATGTTTTTCAACTACAATGTTAAGTTTGTTCTTGGGATAAATTCATCAAACTACGGATCCTTCATTGTACACGTCCGACACGCACTTTGGCCGGATTTTTCAATATATTCCACAAAACAATTGCAGAGATGTTTACAAACAGCGTTCCCCTGTAAACGTCATTCGAGCGCCAAATGATCTATAAAGGGATAAGGAACAGTGTGGAACGTTCACTCATCCTCCACAGAAAAGGGATGATCCTCCGGCAAGACCGGTGTTGTGTCTGGTGGGCAACTGCCCGACGATTGTTTTTTTTATTTATTTTTGGCTACGGCATCTCGTAGTTGACCTTGAGAGGTCGTGACTACTTAACCGGACTATCCTGTGGCTACCTTAAACGAACTCAAAGCCTCCAGCCAGGGGACCAGACGATTGATGTCGGGACGTTGTATTTATTTCAAGAATTCCACTGAGAAACACACGTCGCTGAGGGACGAGTTGAAGCAGACGTTGCTTGAGGGATGATAAATGTTTAGCTAGGCGCAAGGTAAACTCTGCTTTCGCGATACAGGATTTAGTGTGAAAAAGAAAGTTAGAAAATACATTTACTTTCGGTAAACATGACGCAGAGAAAGAACTCAAATACAAAAAAATGTTAGGGGACAACGTGCGTGAATCAAATTGCATAGCCGAATCCGTCGCACGTACTCTATCTTTCCCGCTCTAGGAAATGAAAATCCTAAGTGATAGAAAAGGATAGGGCATGAAAAAAGGCGATTCTGTGCTGACAAATGTCTGACAACCTTATCCACGCAAAACGGCCATCGCTCATCATAATGCTACCCTATACGAGACCGAGCCCCAGCGCTGGTTTTCAGCGACACCCAGGGTTGACGTAATGACGTCAACCGGTGCAGCATACTAAAAGATAAAAACACAAACTGTGTACGCCAGAGTGAAGCGTAGTTCTCATGTGGCGATGTAAACGCCGCCAGACCCTCGTAGCATGGTCAGGGGACTTAAATATAACTTTGAAGAAATGAGGGTTTACGTAACACTTCTGCCAGCCCCTTAAGGCTATATAGACGTGATGTTATCCCAAGATGCGGTTACGTTACTGGTGTGGCGAGTCATCGCTATAATATAGTACTCTTTGGTCATCGTCCTTTAAATTACCTGTGATTGTGGGCGGTGCTAATTGTGCCTGTGGCCCGACCTTACGCAAAAATTGCTGTCGCGGTTATTTGAATCGGACACTAGAGGATTGAGCTGCGAGTGACAGCCGTCAACGGCTGACAGATGACAATTACTATCAGCGCTATCGGTGTGTTTTTTCGTATCCCGCTACAACCGCATGAAAATCTTAATTAACTATAAAATTGCGTGCAATATCCCGTTAAATATTGGGGGTTTTCCATTTTACAGATAAACTTAAATACATAAACCCGCAAACAATAAATATGTGATAAAACGTTCCAAGTGCAAATTGTACGAGTGCCGCAGGGTGGCAGCATTGCAGAAGATTCCTCCAGGCGCATCCAGGAGTGTATTCAGGTACCGCTTTGCATTATTTTGCTTAGGTATAGCCACCGACACCACCTGACTGTCACCAATCACACGTAATACGATGTCACCCTAAAGGCATTTTGAATCTGCGTGCATTCCATACGCTGATTTTTCTCTTGTCCTCAAGCTGCAAGGAGGCACGGCTATTTACACGCCTGTCCATCCAGTTACAACAAGTGAGCTAATTACAAACTCCTTGTTATACAAGTAATAGAGATGATGAGATTTTTTTTATTTATACATCAAAAAAAAAATCTTTCGAAGTAGTGCAAACAATATTATAAAAAGTGTTTAAGCTTAAAAAAACTGCCAAGTTATAAAGGTTTTAACATAAGTGTCAGACAAGGACAGCACTATACTAGAAGTGACGTCACGACTTTGTAACTTCATACTAGCGCCATACATTGTCCGTACCGCACGATAAGGACGGGAATAATCCCCTCCAAAAACGTTGAAAGCGTGTAGCTTCTTCATTTTACAAACATCGATTAAACAGGTTTTTTCGATCACATCAATTTTACTGTTTAAAATTACATTATTTGTTCGAACATTTTTTATATTAGTCATCATCCATAATGCGTAACACACTAACGGTGATAGTGGCTTTCATTTTGACTGTTCAACAACATTCATTGTTAGAAAAATTACGGTGTTGAGCAGTTTTTTTTAACATAATATGAAGCAATGGACTTTAAAAGGAAAGCGCTAGGGTAGCTCGCAATTTTTTTTTTACTTTTTGCAGGTCAGTGTCAGATAGTATTTTGACCAAAATATGATTCGCGACGGCATCAAGAATGAACAAGTTCATATTTAATCCTATACTGGATTAATTGTTAAGTACACACGAATGATAAACTAGGACCATCGAAGTAAAATAAATTAATAGAATAATTACTATAACAAAACCATAGACAGCAAGACGACCAGTCACCACAAGCAGCACCCGTTCCGTTCCACCCGTGGGAAGAGGAGTGTCGGTATGTCTTTGGCCGCTCTCCCTATCCTCTGCGGCCGAAAAATGGTAGGCGACGGGGCCATTCATCAGACCCGTCGCAAGGGACATGGGGTTGGTCGTAGGCGAAGAGCGGACTACGCCCTCTTCCAGCCCCTGTAAATGGGTCCAGGGACGGCCGAGTCCGCCGTCCCCCATACATCAGGACCCGAGGTGGCGGCGCGTAGTGTTCCACGCGCGCCCCTCTTAGACGTTGCGGGGGGAGTCTAACACCTCACTCCCCCTCCCAACACGAGGAAGCCCGCCGAGGCAGGCCATCACCAGTCGGGGTTGCGGAAGAATCATATGTTCCCGCGACCCCGACGTAGGTGTGAGATGAACCACCGGGGTGACGCAAAGAAACCTTATAGTCAATTCCGACGTCACTGAGGGCGTTGAGTCTTCAGCTCTGCTCTTCAGGAAACCGGAGCTTAAGGACGGTTTTCGTTTGGCAGGTCTTACTACAGCCCAGGCGCATGCAAGGTCACATAAGCAAGTCTCATCATAACGCACGATGCGTGTTTTAGTTTGATTAACGGATACCTACTTTACATTATTTATCTTATTATATCAAAAGTTTGTTTGTTAACTAACGGTGTTTTGCGCTGGGATGTAAGCAAAGCTTTAAGAATGTGACAGAGTGTATCCCAGCGCTTTGAAAAGACTCAGTGTTGGATTCTTAAATATGAGAGTTGAAAATCCATTGCGCGATAAAAATCCGCCGCGTTATTTTTACGTTGTTCGTGTGAACGTGGAGTCATATTCCTGGCTTTGTTAAGCGCATCCAGTGTACAAAACCTCCTTTATTGTCTCAGTTGTAGGACAAAATGGGTTAGTGATGAAAACACGTCGCTGGATCTATTGTAACGCTACGCGATAAAAGAACAACAAAATGACTTATGTTCTTTTTTATGAGTATGTATGTATTGTTTAGAAATCTTTTAAAACATAACAAAATATACCTGTACTCTCCAAAGGATTAGACAGAGTTGCAGCTAAAATACACCCACATTCACCAGCTACGTTTAAGTCCCATGTGATAGGGGGCGAACCTATTGCTATCAACCGGGACAAATCCAGACGCCGCACAGTGGTCTGAAAATCGAGCTCCATACTCATAGAAACTAAATGTCAGGGATTTATAAAAAAAAGGGAATGTCTCTGGAATAACTCTCTATAGATAATATTAAAGTATGGAGGGTATGCGCAGCTCCACGCGTGAGAAAAAAAATGTTTTGTGTTTTTTTTTGTATGGGGGAAAACACTTGTTGATTATTTTCGAACTGAAAGGAACTGAAGGGCTGGTACTCACATGAGTAATTGTACCTCACACAGTGATCATGATGACATACAATTCATGCACCTTTCGGTGCCGCTTCGCGCGTAGGAAATTTTTAAAATTAAATTTATATAATTTTTAAAATTTATATTCAGACCACTGTGCCCCGCGCTGCTACTGAAAAAACCCAGATGGAAAATCCCAATAACACTTAGCCCGACCCGGGAATCGATCACAAGAACCCATGATTTGCACGAGCGCTGCAACCACCGACCAACAAGGGAAAAATCTTTTGTAAGATATTGATATTTATAGCAACAGGTAAAAAGGCATGCGTATTAAAAGGAGTTTTTCCTTGATTAATCAGCATGTCTCTTTGAGGTAAACCATAGAATACATAAAATATCTAGCAGCCTACGGTCCGCGAGGCCTAAGCTGAGCCTTGCATTTGCGTGAGTGCACATAGCGACGCGTCCGATGCTTGGCAATCGGACAATCGGCCTGAGGCGCTGTGCGTCCCTCGCCCAAACACATTGGTACCAATATTGAATAGCAAAAGTTTTGCGTTAATTATCATCTGGGTCGGCTTCCATTCGTAACAGGATGCCGCTAATTACCCGTATTTTACATGGAGCGACTGCCTATGTCTGAGCTCCACAAACTAGTTCCAGGGTACACCATACCCCTTGGTCAGACTGGTTGTTAGACTGGAGCTTCAGACGACCCGTAACGACTGTCAAAGATCCACGAATGACAGCCGGGACCAACGCCTTAACGTGCTTTCCGAGACTAGGAGCATTTCGAGCATCCATAACATAACATCACGCCTGTAATCCCAGAAGGGTGAGGCAGAGGTCTACCTTACAGTACACCCACATTTCGCCAGTTATGTTTTCCAATTATAGCATCCATCCACATTATATCATACACTAATATTAAAAACGCGAAAGTTTGTGAGTATGGATTGATGTTTGTTGCTTCGAAATAATGGTGTTTAATTTTTATTTTGTATTATTAGATATTGACTTTTTACATAACTCTGACATAATATAATCATTATTTGACAATATGTACCTACAATTTTTTATTCGTTTTTGATTTTACTTTATTAGATTATTTTATAAATGTGAGAACGTCGTAGGCCTTGTAGATTGTAAATTTATAAACCATAGTCTATTTGTTTAACATATGGTACTTGTTGACAGGCCTACACTGTCCTCCCATACCTATTAACACTGTAATTTGAAAACATTGTAAAAGACAAATATTTTTAAGAGTAACCATGGAGTTTCTTGCCGGCTCTTCTCCATAGGAAACGACCAATTGGAACCGTGCACCTAGAATCTGACTTTTCATAAGTGCCCATGTAGGTTTATGTGAAATAAATTATTTTGATTTGATTTGATTTTGAACGCCAGGACGGTGTTGGTGCTGCCCCGCACTCTGCGCACCAGAGACGCGCACCGCTTGCGCATCGTCGCGTGCGCGCAGTCGGTGAGGGCCTCCGGGAACATGCCCGAGGCGCTGCAGTGTCGGGGCAGCCCCAACAGCGCCCAGAACACGTTATTGAACTGGACACGGAGAGCGCTATAAGCCGCACGAATATTCTTGAAAATCAATAAGAGTTACATATTTGATTGGGTTATCAATTCTAAATGTAACACTTATAATTCTGTAACCTATATGAAGGTATTTTAAGTCCCTGCCCACATGCCCATATTATTATTAAGCGAAAGTAACTCTTCGTGGTATATGTACAAGTGTGATTGTTTAGCTATAAATAAACAACAGCAAATTAACTATATTTCGTATTTTGACTTTGACTTATTCAACACATTATCACCGTCTTCCTACAAACGGTGACTCATCAAAACAGTGATTGGTACAAAAGAATAATATATAAGCCCATAGTTCAACTGACTTCCATTAGCTTCCACTGACTCAATACATTAGGTAGGTATTGTGGGATATAAGTATTATAACATTACTTTACTTATATTTTGGGTAAAATTGCGTGTAGCTTCAAACGCAGAAACCATGAGTTCTGTAAGCCAAGTACGAAACGCGCGGAGTAATCACTACCTGCGTCTGTGTTCCCGAACGCATTCAACCCGATTCTCTTCAAAGTTAGTGTGAACAGAGCCCTAGTAGTGTGAGTTTCTTTTAACCATTTCGAATTTACATTTACCGATTGCCAAGGGCCAATCGGTGCGCCCAACGCGGTCGATGCGTAAAATCAAATTTTTTTTTTTAAATAAAACTCACACTAGGCCCACAGGCTTCTTCTGGGTATGCTCACTCCATCGTAGACTTTGTTTCTGTCACCTCTGACCTAGACTTGAGTCAAGAGTAAACCCATCTCCAATGAAATAAATCAATAATAAATTAAGTAATCGTATCTAATATTACTTACAACAGCACATACAGCAATATTATTTTACAATAGCCATACCAACACAGTCACCGAATACATCCCTTTGTTTTTAAAATTCCATACTAAGATTCATTACATTATGCGCCATTTAATTATTACGTAATTATTATTATGTAGAACAATAACAATGACAGTATGTCAAAACGTCAAACCCATTTTAAATGACAGCCGCGCGCACAGATTATCAAAGGCTAACGGCGCGTGAGCATTCAATGCCCGGAATGTTACCATTTTATAAATATTGTTTATTGTATTTATTTTGTTCAACACTTATCTAGTTATTATGTGTCTGTATTTTATTTTAATCTTAGCGTTTGCTGTACCGGTCAACGTCATTCAACGCCGGCTGTCGCTGAAAACCAGAGCTGGGGCTCTGTCTCGCATAGGGCCGTAGCATTATTTATTTATTTATAGTTCACGCACAGCGGCGGACTTACTGCCATAGGCATTTTCTACCAGTCAACCTTAAGCTGAGCGATGGCCGTTTTGCGTGGATCTGACGCATTTTACCTCAATTTGTTCTCTTTGGTGTTTGTGTTCGATCACTGCGTCATGTTTACCGCAAATAAACGTTTTTTCTTTCTTTCTTTCTTCTATTACATAACATAACATCACGCCTGTAATCCCAGAAGGGTTAGGCAGAGGTGTACCTATAGTACACCCACATTTCGCCAGGTGAGCTTAAGTCCCAAGTAATAGGGGGCGAGCCTATTGCCATCAACCGGGCACAAATTCAGACTCCGGGCTGCTGTTTAATATCATAACTGCGATAGTAATTTTGTTTGTTTGTTGCGCTTTCACGCCAAAACGGCTGGACGGATTTGGATGGAATTTGGGACAGAGAAAGACCATGACCTGAAGGGCTAACATGCAAGACGTCGCGTCGTCGCGTCTTTATCGTCACTCTACTTGTTTTATGACAGCACTGCCATACAAAAATATTCGACTCGTTCTGTCATACTTGATGTTTTCTCTTTAAACCCTAGCATGGCACATTTATCTCGCATTTTGACAATTCCACATTTTGACGACCAGAAAACTAGACAAAATTATGATACAATAAAAATGAAATAAAAAGTCCAAATTAACATATCAAATTCATAATTATACTTATTTTTCTCATCATTTTATTATAAAACATAATATTAGTAAAATAAAAATACTTGGTCATAAACTACTACATATTTACATTGTTTCAAGAACTGTCAGTGTAAATATTTCATAGAAAATAATGACACTGACAGTTCTTAAACGTAGTTTATGTATTGAACGCGTTCAATTTCATTGGTGAAATCAGGCCTTAGTGTCGCGCCATTCTGTACGAGCCTTTACGCCAACGACGCGCGTTCAAGCTAAGGCCTCAAAGCTATGTAGTACGTTATAAGGTATAAAGTTATGTAATCTATGTAGATAGTTTGATTTCGAAACCCATTCCGTAGTTCTAAATGTGGGGCAATCAAACAGGTCTACTTAGAAAGTGTTTACCGCCTTTGTCCCCGCCCATAATAATATTTTCAACACACAGTTGCTCATAAAGTGGCTCTTATTAGGTTCTTTATGCAGTGTTCATAAAGTGGCTCTTATTACACTTTTAGGTTCATAATGCAGTGTATTAAACACGCGTGCTTTTTACTTTACATTACCGCACTCGTGTTTTATTTTCTTTCATTTCCGTAAAGAGTTTTTATGTCTAAATACAATGAATATTTTTATCATCCCCGACATATACACAAGAAAATAGAAACAACGAAATTATTAATAATAGTAATACCATAACACAAACTGTAAAAACGCCAACAAAAACTGTTTGGTATAATTTTGAGAGTTGTACTTTCACTAATCGTTTCAATAATTAAAGATAATAACAATACGAGTCTGTTTTTTCCTCGCAAGTGTGTTGAAAAACGTCATGTGACACGCGTGTGCATTGATCATTACCCACTCGGCTCCCATACCGCGCTCGCCTACGGTTCGCGCGAATAAAACCGCTTCGGGGGCAATGACCAAAAGACACACTTATATCACAATGTACTATATCTGTAGCACAGCTATCTATGTACCACGAACCATGCTTGATGTTTGCTGACAGCGCAACTAAGGGCTTTCGAGTTGTCCGTATTGGTCTTCTCAGTTTTCTTTAAAATCAAAAAATCTAAATCAAAATATTTTATTTCACATAAACCTACATGGGCACTTATGAAACGTCAGATTCTAGGTGCACGGTTCCAATTGGTCGTTTCCTATGGAGAAGAGCCGGCAAGAAACTCCATGGTTACCTACTCTTTTAAAAATATTTGTCTTTTACAATATTTTTTAGTTACAGTATTAATAAGTATGGGAGGACAGTGTAGGCCTGTCAAAAAGTACCATATGTTAAACAAATAGACAATCTTAATATATAAAATTCTCGTGTCACAGTTTTCGTTCCCATACTCCTCCGAAACGGCTTGACCGATTTTGATGAAATTTTGTGTGCATATCGGGTAGGTCTGAGAATCGGCCAACATCTATTTTTCAAAAAAAAAAAAATTTAAAAAAAAAATATTTGCAAAACAACGTTTGCGGGGTCAGCTAGTGGTATATAAATTTAGAATCCACAAGGCCTATGACGTTCTCACATTTACAAAATTTTGAAATAATCTAATAGAATAAAATCAAAACTAATTAAAAATTGTAGATATTTAATGTCAAATAATAAAAATATTATGTCAGAGTTATATAGAAGTCAATGTCTAATAATAAAAAATAAAAATTAAACACCATTATTTGGGAGCAGTTTAGCTTGGAATTAGGACAATTGTTAATAACATGTCTCACTTTCTTCCACCTGTAATAAAATGTATACAAACAACGTCTATGTCTTTGTAGAGCATCACTCTTTTCCGTGTGACAGTCTTTTTATAAAACTCTGTGTGTCTACCAGCAAGCATAGAATGACCATCACAGAGAAAAGGGTTTTTTCGACCGAAGAATAGACAAAAAGACAGAGTTCCGCACCCAAAGTGTGCCGACTGAACCCTATTACTAAGCCTCCGCTGTCCGTCCGTCCGTCTCTCTGTCACCGGGCTGTGTCTCACGAACCGTAGTGAGTGGACTGTTGAAATTTACAGTGCGTATTTCTATTGCGGATAGAACAACAAATTTAATAATAAAAATAAAATAAAGTTACAAATTAAGGGGAAATCAACTTCACGTGCATGTTTGACCTTTAGCTTGAGGTTTGTTTATGTCTGTCAATGAATGAGTAATTAATTATAACAAATAATAATTAACAGTACAAAGCGAAGAGTGAAGTGAGCGAAGTTCATGACTTAAAAATAATTCAAACTAGGTTATTGGAATATGTAATAAAATGTGTTTTAAGACAGAACTGGTCTTCAATTCGACGAAGAATGTTTGTTGTGGATTTGATATGATGGCTTTGTCTCTCTCTTTCCACATGTGGTTGAATGTCAACATTGTAAACACAACACGTCTTTGGCAACTAAAATAACAAACGGCAAAAATCTGCAGTTAGAGACAGTAAAAGTTGGAATTTTGACTGGATCGCTGACGAAGCCGCGGGCAACAGCACCCTAATTGCGTAATACACAATCAATCGGAATCTGAATCGTTTTGAAACAGATTGCTAATCCATTGCTTCTTAAGTTCGATAAAAATTCTGCTCAACAATATCTAGAACGCAATGAATGTTCTTGAACCGTCAAAATCAAACAGATTAGTCGTAATCGTTTACGAAAATGTGTTACGCAATTAGGGTGCAGGTCGTACTTTATCAAAATGGCGTGTCCAGAAAAACTTATGTACTAAGTGACACAACTACATAATGGATGGCGTCACACCAAACATAATCTAGATATAAAAAAAATTAAGAGAGCCGACCACAAACAATGTGAAAAGACTAGGAGAACAAGACAAAGATTAGGAAGACTTTTACCCATTTTCTAAGTCATATCCTCATGATTTCCTCGACTTGATATTCATAGTTTGCAGTTTTACTCCTCATCTCAAACAGTTTCCTCAGCCGAGGTGAGTTTGAGTTGAGGAACCAGCCGACGTACCCTATATTTGCCAGTTGGTTCCTTAAGGCTTCCTTGAGGTAGTCAACAAGGATGTTTTAACCAATATAAATCGGCAAAAATCCAAGCGTATTTTTGCCGATTTTCATAATGTTTTTGGAGTATTTATTGAATATTGACGTATTCGCGACGACCTCGACTCACACTCATTCGAGGGACCGCGATAACTTCCTTAATCTGACTCCTATGAATACCGATTTTGAGTGTCTTCCGAGGCACGCCTTGAGGTCTCCTCGACAGAGTTGTGAGTCGAGTAGCTTTCGAGGTAAAGACTTAGAATGTGGGTCTTTGCCTCGCTGATAGTTTGATCAACGCACCACCGATTTAAACTATCCTATCCAATATAGGTACTATAACAAATTACCATTCGATGTCGTAGTTATAAATGCTAGTTGCTATTATGTAGATGTAATCAATGGGGAAGGCAACTGTCAAAATGGCGCTGTCGTATCTAGTTCCCAACACAAGCTAATAATACAAGGCGTGATGTGGTTTTATTTTATTTTAGCGAAAATTTACGCTTAGTTGTGTTCCTAGATACTACGAAATTGGGAGTCCACAATTTCCCGAAAGCCCCTAAAATTATGAGATTGTGGTTTAAAGCAGCTCTTCGTAGAGATTTTTTTGAGTTCGAGTTTTGTCGGAAACATTTCGAAGAAAGTGATTACGAGGAAATATTCAAGGTTTAAAATTCTGAAATCACCGAAAATAACGAAATAGTGAAATAAAATCAAACTCATGAATGAACATAAAATGAAATGAATGAACGAAATGTCAAATTTATTGTAGGCCGCTGGGACCTAGCTATGGTCACGCCATCTACAATTAGCTTTGCCCGACCTTCCCCATTGGCATACTTTACTTTGAGTATTTATTACATTTCAATGCTTGTTATTTAATCAAAGAGACTAGGCAAGCTAGACGGATGTGGATTCAGGGGGCCTACTCTTTACGTCCGTCAACGATAGTGTTATCAGATGGAAAATTGATAAGTCCTGGCAAAAAGCCTGATTGCCTGCCCCTGCTCGTGACCCATGTTATTTGGTTTCGGAGCAATGCATATTCTTCTTCTCCCCTGTCAACCATCACGCTATCATTCACTCCATTTTATTTAACATCATTCTTCACTCAATCTGGAGGCATGATGGAATCAACAGCAAAAACGTGGACGAAAAAGCTCGTGAAATAAAATGGCTGACGTAGCGTATCAGCGTATGTATACATACGCTGATACGCTACGTCAGCCATTTTGTGTTGTCTGTCTAGCTACTTTG
Organism: Dasypolia templi; assembly: GCA_963555695.1. NCBI lineage: Eukaryota > Metazoa > Arthropoda > Insecta > Lepidoptera > Noctuidae > Dasypolia > Dasypolia templi. The sequence goes on from OY743166.1 coordinate 3,958,701, forward strand.
CGTCATGTCCTTGGCGACATGTGGCGCGGGACATTATGTCCCCTAGGGTATATAGACGAGGACACTGGCTGGTCTACAAATACAAAGACGCTCAGCGAGCTATGGAAAGAGCTATGCTTGGAGCAGTGGCGTAGCGTGCCTTGGCGGGGTCCCGTATAAAAAAAATTGTTTGGGGCCCTTATGAAGGGTAAAGATTTCTCACAAAAGAAAAAAAAATGTTTGCATAAAATTCAAAGAAATATTTATTCATCAAAATTATCTATCTGTCACTTTTTCCAAAATATTTACAAACAATTAAAATTAAATATACACTCTCCTTGCTTTTCGCCAAACTGATTTATTGAATAATTTTTAGCTGATGATGACATTAGTTTTTCTAAAGTTTCTGCCTCTATGGACAATAGTGGCAGGTATGACAGGCGTTCAGGTTCTGCCAAAGATGATTGTAGAAAGACAGATGTATGAGGATCTCATGTCCATTTTCAGCCTTAAGACCCGGGTGAGACTCGCACAGACCAGGGACGCATGGCTCTAAAGGAAGTAGGCCTATACTTAGCAGAGAAGAAGGCTGCCAAAGATGATGATAATGGTTGAAAGAAAGATGAGGATCTTATGTCACCTATGGCACGTTAAAACCTCAGAGGACGGCTACAGGATGCACTTCTCACTCAAATGTCTCGCTGATGGTGGCGCGTATTGGATCATTCGGTGCTTGAGCGGGATGGTGCTGATCCACGCGTCATGTTCGTGAACGGGCGCCTTACTGATCATCTCTTAACTGTCAGGGGTTACTTGAATGCTAGTTTTTAAAATTGGTTTTTGTACTTTTTTTTCTCACATTGTATAATATAAGCAGCAAGAACAGTGTAATTTCTGACCAGCTGACCGATTCCTTGACAATTTATAAATAAATTTTAATCGAAATAAATGCTTTCAAGTTTTTTACATTCTTATAGAATGGTATTGATAATTTATAACATTTGTAAAAACGTGACACACACCCGATCTGAGGCTGCAAGGTTATCAATGTTTGTGTAATAAAAAATAATGTTTAACTCGTTAAATTGATTGATTGATACGATCGGTCGACAGCGCGACACAAAAGCACCGCTTGTCGCGCGACACCTGCGTGTCGCGCTGCGGCGTCGCGCCTGTTTGTGGGAGGTTTAAAGTAGCTGTTTTTGGCTTTATGCAAGTACGCGAACCCGGCGACCTAACCAAAAGAACGAATAGTCGCGAACAAAATGTGACATAGTACACGTGAGAGGAAGTGGGCCGTAATCCACCACCCTAGCCCATTGCGGTCTGGTAGATGTCACATGTCTTCGATATTTTCGTTCTTGGGAATGCCGGTTTCACCGTTTTGAGAGTAGTGGTGATGAAATAAACTACACAAAGTTAAGCGCCTGCCTGGGTCAGAACTCGAACAGGCCCTGACGGCCTTTAGCACTGGGCCACCACTGCTCCTGTGAACACGACGATCGCCTACTCGTGCGACGACTGCGAACGCTTAGGACGCGGCTTTAAAATTTATTTTTACTTTCGGGCGACAGACTACCCGTAACGACTGAACCAAAAATAGCCATATTTTTAATCACATTAGAAGAAATATCGACGTTTATCGGTAGTTTCTGGCTCAACTCAACAGCTCCGAATGTTATCAACGTCGATATCAGAGACTCATAAAATGCTAATCTTTGTTTAATATATATATTTTATTGCAACAGTGAACCTAGGTAAGCAAAGAGAATAATCGCCTGTTAGGTTGTGTAAATACTTTATCTTGCAGCAAATACATACTTTTCAAAGGACATAAACATATTGAAGGAATGAGTTGAGGGTGTTTTGAAGTAAAAAGGAGATGTTATAAAATGTATTGATACTGGACCAGGTCCTTGTACACTATGTAAAAATAGGGAAACACATTTAAAACAGTTCTCAACTACCCAATTACTTGTTTGCTGGTAAAACACAAGAAATAACACTTGAAATTGCAACACACAACAAAAACGCGTAATGGGTACCCCCATGCTGCTGTCATATTGATAAATTAATGACGTTTGACATGACGAAGGTGACTGAGTGACACTGTTGTGACAGCTGACAGTTCTCTCTCTATGTTCAATGGTCAATCTATGGTTTACTGTCATTGTTTCTAAGCACAGAGTAACTAAATTTGCCATGATGCCATGTTGAAAGACGATACAAATAATTGATAAACATCAATTAGCTACCACTTTAATAAATATTTAAATGTACGTCTACATAGACCGGGCCCACTTTGAAACATTTCCTTTGGTAGCCTGGCCACAAATTATAAGGACGGTAAGCCCCCCTACAATACGGCCGATGAATCAAAACCACCAAGTAGAGGTGGTAGACCGATATTTCATGGAGCGATTGCCTATCAGAACCTCCACAACCCAGTTACTGGGTAACACGATAATACCCCTTGGTAAGGGCCAGCCCTGTTAGTGGGTAACACGATAATACCCCTTGGTAAAGGCCAACCCTGTTACTGGGTAACAAGATAATACCACTTGGTAAAGGTAAACCCTGTTACTGGGTAACACGATAATACCACTTGGTAAAGGTAAACCCTGTTACTGGGTAACACGATAATACCACTTGGTAAAGGTAAACCCTGTTACTGGGTAACACGATAATACCACTTGGTAAAGGTAAACCCTGTTACTGGGTAACACGATAATACCCCTTGGTGAAGGCTCCCGCGAGCCAGCGCAACGACAGCGCGACACAGGCACCGCTCTTGGCGCGACACGCGGTGCCTTTGTGTCGCGTTAAGGCTCCTACAAGCACCCGCGACGCTACAGCACGACACAAAGGAACCGCCCGTCGCGCTGTCACGTCGTGCCAGTGTCTACGAGCCTTTAAGACTGGCTGTCCGAGTTTCGAGCTGTCAACCCGTAACGACTGTCAAAGATCTACGTATGACAGCCGGGACCAACGGCTTAACGTGCTTTCCGAAGCACGGCCAGGTCTCGGTAAGTTAAGGACGGTCACCAATCCACGGACCGCCCGCGGCCAAAGAAGTAACCTTCGATCGACTCATGCCATCAGCTCATCAAGATTGTCTATCAAAGGAACTAAAACAGTGCAGTTTATCGCAAATAATCAGACCTCATCAGGAAAACACGTTCTACTAACGAGTGGGCTATCTCAGAAGCAAAGGTTAAGTAATATCACGTGCGCACACGCCACACTCGTGATGGAAACTAACGAGAGGTCAAACTGTGTGCAGTATGGGAAGAAAACTGCACTTGATTACATGAATCATTAGTGATCTCTTAAACAAATAAACATCAATTAGAAGGTTATCTTAATGAAATCAAAATAGTTTTCTTTTGCCATGGAAGAACAAGATTGTGACGTTTTTTGCAAAAAGATAACGCCAAGGCCTATGGTCATTCAAAAATAACGTGATAAATACCAGCCTATTACTGTCCCACAGCAGGGCAAAGGCCTCTTCATTGCATTGATCACCACGCTGGCTCAGGACGGCTTCACGATTACAGACTTACATTAAATATAAGTCCAGGTTTCAGCACGATGGTGTCCCTCAGCGATGTCAGTTATCTCCAAGATTAGACTAAGAAAGTCTTGTACGAAATGAGAAACTGAAATTTCCAATGAAAGATCAAAATGTCACAGCACTAGTATTTTAATTGATTTTCAAACGCCTTATTACCTAGTTTGTCATTAGTTTCGCCGTGTACGTGGACCACCACTGAAATACTAGTAAGAACTGTAAAATTCAGGCTACTCATTGGTGATTTCAATTTGTAACTGTTTACTTCTGAGTAGCGCCGTGGACGACGGGTCTTCTGGCTTAAAAGTTTTGCCGACGTAGAGACTCAATGAAGGTTAAAGTCATGCTTCAAATAAACTGGGATCAGGGCAAGAGGATCATGATTCCTGAGTCTAGTCACCAATTTTATAAGAGCAGAAGAAGACCGAAGAAACTAGAGATTGCGTGAAAGACGGGTCGGTGACGCTGAAATTTGTTGAAAGTTTTTCTTCTGTCGTGCGATCAGAGGCACACACCCTCTTAAACACATTCTGATTTAGTTCTACTCGTTACTACATTGCTGCATTGGGCCGAATTCTCTGTGCATTCAAAGCGTAACTAGCCTTCGGTCACAGTCAACTAATTATCGGAAATATGTTGTTAAGAAATGCCAAATTTCTAATGAAAGGTCCCTTCATTAAGGCTATAAACAGGGTCATGTTTTTAGCCCAACAGCCGAACCCAATAACTTATCTCCAATTTTGGAGAACTGGAGATAGGAAACCTATCAATCTGTGGTATTAACGTCCCAATAAAGTCAAAGTATGCGACCCTTTAACGTGTTGACAGGTATTTGTTTGACGAGGGAGAGCCTTGCGCCCCCACTAGTCGCCGCAGGAGACGCCCTGGGCGTCGGGAGTCGCCTGCAGATTCCCTGCCACCGTAGGCGCGGGACTGCGGACGGCGTGCAATGGGTAGCTCGCCGTCCGGTAAGGACCAGGCCCGGATCGACGGCGCATCGTGTTCCACGCGCGCCTCATAGAAATGTCAGCACAAAATGACCGGGTCCGATAGGGCCGACGCCTCAGGGTCGCGGCAAATTCGAAAGAGATAACCGTGGCCCTGGCACAGGCAACTGAAGGAACACGGGTGGGTTTAAGTCAGTAAAAGTCTGACACTCCCTCCCGCTCCACCCAGAGTGGGAGAAGTCACAAAAAAATAAAGTTTTTGTTTGACAGTGACAGATAGAATTGGACATCAGTAGCGATATGTCTTAGGATATTGGTTTTGGCCGTTAGGCCAAAACCAATATCCTATGACATATCGCTTATTAACATGGAGGGGCTCGTGGGCTGTTATGACTTAAATAACAGCCGCACGGGTCGATCGATCAGGTTAAGCTACACTTGCCGCAGTTAGTCCGAGGATAGATGACCATCTTTACATACCGAGACCCCTCCGAGCCTCGCAAAGCACATTTCAGACGTTGATCCCGGCTCGTGAATCGTTGACAGTCGTTGCGAGCGCAAAAATCTGACCACAAGTCTCCCCAAAGGGTATCGTGTTACCCAGTAACTGGGTTGTAAAGGTCAGGTAGGCAGTCGCTACATATAAAATATTGGTATTCAGCTGCATCTGGTTTGACTGAAAACCAAACCAAACATAGTTGGAAATACGTTACCCAACTCAAAACTCAAAGCATTTATTTCAAATAAACCAATTACAGGTACTTTTGAATTGTCAAGGGGTCGTTCAGTCAGAAATATGAAGCTAGTTGCCCATTCCAAAGCGAAATAGGTACCTATGGAGAAGAACGGGCAAGAAACTCCATGAACACTCTTTTAAATAATATTGTTACATCAGTCTTGTTGAAATTATACATGTGAGAACGATGTAGAAAGACGTGCACGTTAAAGGCGTCCGTAATGAAAAACACACAAAACAAGAAAATAACAAAAAAACGGACAAAAACCCGTGGCAGCCAAGAGATGGCCAGTCCCCACTGACGGCGCCCGTTCACGAACATGACGTATGGATCAGCACCATTCAGCTCAACCATTTTGAAGGGAACTTAATGATCCAACGCACACGCCACCACCAGCGAGACATACTCTCAGCCGCCAAGGCACGTTCAAGTCAATGACAGACGGGCCCAGTATAGGGTAGCTTTATAGTAGGTACATAGTGCTCACACGTGCGCTTTGCGATTATACCCTTAAGTAAGACTGATTGTCAGACTTTCGGGCTACTTACCCGTAACGACTGTCAAAGATCTTTAAATGGGACCAACAGCTGAACGTGCTTCCTGAGGCACGGCGACTACACAGTTACAGACAAAACATTGATTTATCAACACGTGTACCGTGACATTTTCCATGAAAGATAACAATTTCATGTTGATTTGTAAAAGCTGTTGATAAACGAATGCAAAGGTCATCGCAACATAATTAGAAAATATGTAGTTATTACAATTTATTAAATAGCAAGTCAGCGCGCACTCCATCCTTCTCGCACGGAAATGACAATTCTGGGCGGTAGAAAGGGATAGAGCATGAAAAAGGGCGATTTCGTGCTGACAGATGTGGATAAACCCTTCAACTCAGCCTATCGCACTCCACTGCTGGACATGGCCTCTCCCAGGCTGACAAGAGCCTCTCCTGCGTCTTCCGCATCCTGTCTGTCCCAGCAACTTTCATGAGATCGTCGGTCCATCTCGCTGGCGGGCATCCGACACTAAGCTTGCCCATAAGCGGTCTCCACTCCAGGACTCGTCTGCCCCACCGGCCATCGGTCCTTCGACACACATGGCCAGCCCACTGCACTTCAGTTTGCTTACTCTGCAAGCTATGTCGGTAACGCCGGTTCTTTTCCGGATATCATTTCATTTCTGATTTTATCCTTTAAAGAAACTCCGAGCATAGCACGCAACCCTTGAGTTAATGCATACTGGAAGTTGGCAACGTCGCAAATAGCTATTAAATATTCTGCTGATTAATTAGCCGATAATAATGTACGGAAATATGAAATAACGCGCTTTAGTTCAATAAATGATTGATTATGCCCAGCAGTGGGAACATTATAGGCTGATTTTGGAGTAATAACTAAGTTGCTTTACTCAAATTAAAAACCAAAGCATTTATTTCAATTAAACCATACAGCCACTTGAATTGTCAAGGACTCGGTCAGTTAGAAAGTTGAAGCTCCAAACCCCGTTCCAAAACGTAGATCTCTATGGAGAAGGACGGGCAAAAACTCCATGGAAAATCAAGATATTAAAAAATCCTGGGTGCATTAGACTCGTTTTAGGACAACAACGCAGTATCAAAGTTCATCGGTGTCCTATTGACCTGTTACCGCAAGCAACTAGGGCTGGGTCTACAAACGTGTGTAAGATCGATTTTGTCGCCATAGCAACAGATGCTTCAAGGGAAATCTAGCGGTATTTTGAACTTCCAGTAAGGAACAGTAGCTAGAGCAACTTTAAAAAAAAATATGTTATTTTTTTTTAAAATTCAAATTGTGCAATCATTGATATAAAAGTGTAAAAGCTTAAAAAATGCCATGTTATAAACGTTTTAAAATAACTGTTAGACGAAGACAGCACAACACTATCGTAGAAGTGACGTCACGACTATGTAACTTTATACCAGCGCCATACATTATACATGAATAGTATCCTCCAAAAACTTTTAAAGCGAGTAGTTTCTTCATATCTCCATCGATTTGAAATATTTTTACTATGCCTTCTTTGAAATAAATTGTTATTTGTAAACATTTATATTAACAGTCTAGTATTAAATATAAGAAGGGTTCTAGATCTCATATTTCTTCACAAACTGCTCAATGGGCTTGTTGTTTGTAGCGAGATTCTTGGAAAGCTGCAGATAAGTGCACCATCTCGCTTGTCGCGGAAATATTACTATAAACTTTTCTATGTGCCGGGATCCAAAAACAAACCTCGGACACTTCGCCGTTTTGCCAAGTCTCTGAAGGCAGTTTAGCGAAGTATCGAAGCGTTGAATTGGATATTACAAGCAAATTATCAAAGTTCAAAAAGGAAATAAAACTCATAGTATCTGAGTCGTAATATTTTGTTATTTTGGTGTGTTGTCATTAACGGTTATTCTTTATTTCTTGAAATTCATTTGCATTTTAATTTTCTTGATGAATTTTCGTGTGATGTTTTTTTATTTAAAAAAAAATACCTTGTCAAACTTATTATACTTACCTAGATTATAAGTATATGATGTGGTCTCCTATAATTGGTAGCATACACTTGTATTAGTCCCTATTCTATGTAAACTTGTTTGTATTTGTGTAGCCCCATCATCCCTATTTCACCGCGGGGCTGTTCAGAATCACGTATACAATGTTTGTAACTAATATATTTGTAAGAAGAATATTATTTAAAAGAGTGTCCATGGAGTTTCTTGCCCTTTCTTCTCCATAGGTACCTTCACGCTTTGGAATGGGCAACTAGCTTCATATTTCTGACAGACCGAATCCTGAATTCAAAAGTGCAAGTTAATGGTTTATTTGAAGTTAATGCTTCGAGTTTGTACGGAATCCATGGGAACATGTGATGTGCGTGTCGGCATCCCTGCCATCCTGTGTATATTTTTTCGTGTTATTTTCAGTCTTGAAAACTGTTCGGGGGAGTAGAAATGGCATCCTGAAAATGATAGCAGATAGGTTGGACACGCCTGTTTTCAAACGATTCATCAATATGCATGTGCTGCGGTGCTGGTTGATGAATCGACATTATTTTTTCACTTTTATTTTTTAACCTAGGTACTAACATATTTTTTAAGTTTTTTGTAATTAACACTATGTGCCTTGGTTGTCTGTTTTTTATTATTATTTATATTACATAACATGACGTCTGTAATCCCAGAATGGTTAGGCAGAGGTGTAGCTATAGTACACCCACATTTTTCCAGATAAGTTTAATTTTTATTATATTTTATTTGGCCAGCGACCCGCTTAGAAGAAGGAGAAATAGGTATTTTTCAGTCTAGTAGCAGCTCATTCACCAACAGTGCAGAACATAACGTGCGCTAAGGAACTTTGTCAGAAAATCAAGCATGCGGTAGGTTGTAGTTACTGATGTACAGAAGCGGCTTAAAAGCGTGAGCGTCTATCGCTCAAGCGATGGAAGATAATGGACGATCTCAGGAAGCGGCACGCGCTTTACTTGTGGTTGCAAAGTATACAAACGCGCTGTGAATGTGTGTTAGCGCAGGAGCTCTCGGTACCGTACGAGGCAATAGCGAAGTCGGAAATGCGTGTATTAACGCACACATTCACAGCGTGTTTGTACACTTGGTTACCACAAGTAAAGCGCGCGTCGCTTCGTCAAATAAAAATACTATACAGATTAACAGCAGCTGCAGTGGATTAATAGCGTGACCTGCTAGCGCTCAAGCGATAGAAGGTAATATGCGGCCAGCTGAACTGTCCATCGGAGTGAAGAAGTGGTAATATTGCAGTACCAGGTTTTTATAAGTCACAAGGATATTATATAAAGTTGGGCTTTTTAGAGTGTTTTCAATCTCACCTTTACCACCAACACATCCGTAAGAATAGCTTATATTTTGACAGTTCAACAACATTCATTGCGTTATTTACGTTGATGAGCAGACTTTTTTTATCGAACATATGAAGCAATGGATTAGCAATCTGTTTCAAAACGATTCAGATTCCGATTGATTGTATATTACGGAATATGGGTACTGGTCTGAGTGACAGTTTCTGAAAGACTCCAACCAAATTATTATCAAACGAGTTCTAACTTTAGCCAAACCCCAAACCATCCAGTCACTTATTGTATTTTAAACGTTATTCAAAACTTAAAAAGTTCTTAATACAAAATCGACCACTAAGTGCCGATTTCACCAATGAAACTGAACGCGATAATCACTCTTAAACCTAGTTCAAGAGCTGTCATTGTCAATATTCCATAACAATGTTGACACTGACAGCTCTTGAACGCGTTCATTGGTGAAATCGGCACTAAGTCTTTCCATTCATTAAAAACTGTTACTTTGAGATCGAAATTTAAAAATGGCAAACCTGGGGCTAACTAATGATTAATCTCGGTTTTAATAAGGTTTGTATTAGAGCTCTGTAGAGCTTTGTCACTCAAACTTGTGTGCCACTATCTTTCTATAACTCCAAGTGTCTCTCACGTACTGTTCTTCTCCATTCCGTGCACGCGTTTTTTGACAAACTTTTCTCGACCGAAGTATAGACAAAATTACAGATTCATTTGTCTATTCTTCGGTCGACAAAACTCGTTTGTATGGTTGTCTTGCCAGGCGTGTTGGACAGGAAACCCTAAGGCGTCATCTCCACATGCAGGGGAGAATCGCGGCGATAGTCTTGCCGTGCCTTCAAATTCCCACGTCACAAGAATCTCGCCCGTGAAGATGACGCCTTAGAAGTTACTTACGCAATCGCGACTCGACTGTATCTTAGGCCTTAAAAAGTTTCACACATAGAACAAGCCAAAGTAAAAATAACAACCAACAACACTGCACACATAGCTTAAGACTCAACGTGTGGTTACCAAGGCAACCGACACATGCACAACTCACATACACAGACAATCAGACTCCGATGATATATCTGTAATGATTAAAACCTCAATTAAAACATACATAATTGGACATCACATATTATGACGACGTGGCTAAATAGCGGGATGGACCTTTTTTTTTCTTTTTCGGTGGGAATACCTGCAAATGGCGCCCGGGCTTAGGGGATAAGCCCGGGGAGTTAGGGATTTTTATCTCACTAAAACCACCCCGGTTCGAACCCAGACAGGCGCTTTATTTTGTGTAAATTATTTCATCACCACTGCTCTCAAAACGGTGAAGGTAAACATCGTGAGACATGTCTTACAACCAAAAATTCGAAGACATGTGACATCTACCAACCCGCACTGGGCCCGCGTGGTGGATTACGACGCACTACCTCTCACAGAGAGGAGGCCTGTGTCCCAGCAGTGGGAACATAATAGGCTGATAATGCATTATGCAAAACCACCCCCGTGGTCACCATCTGCACATGTAAGGGTTTCCGTTACCTCTCAAAAGACCGAACTGAAATCCTCTCTGTGCAACGCCTGTTAGGGCACATCTCTGAGGAACCTGTTAGAGAGTGAAGGCACGTTAAGCCTTTGGCCCCGACTGTCATTCTTACAGATCTTTGACAATGGTTACGAGTAATCAGAAGCTCAAACGGCTAGTCTTTAAAAGGATTATCGTGTTGTGATGGTTAAATGAGCAGTAATATACTTGTATTTAGTAGCTGAATCCGGCTAGGCTGCAAGCCAACCCCATTAAAACGGGTGATTCATTAAGAGGTTCTTTTTCAAAAGTAAAAAGAAACATTAACATTTTTTTTTTAATGTTTTCTTTCAAATGCTGGCCGTAATTGCGATTAAGGGGAATACAGGACATGAACGCAAGTTTTAAAATAAAAGCATATGCAGTAAACAAAAACAAAAAAAATATATGATAAAATACACGATTTGATACGATAGAAGAAAAAAAACACGAAGATTAGGTATCTTCGTGTTTTTTAAGAGTTTATTTTAACGATTAAAAACCATATTAATATATATACATGCTATCAATCTGATTCTTTGTCGGTTTTTTTTTAAGTGAGCCTCTGAGCATGGTCCATTCTAAAGTTCTAATTTTCTACAATGCGTCCGAGCATTTCGAGTGGTATTTGGCGAATAACGCGAGTAATGTTGCCTTCCTCAATCCCCGGCTCATCCCTGTAGACTTTGGACGTTACATAGCCCCAAAGGAAAAAGTCTTGAGGCACGATATCAAGCCCGGGCTTCAATTTCCAACTTCAGCTTCAGAATAGACAATGTTAACCGCAGTTTCGGCCAACATATGAAAAATGAATGTCAAGAATGGTTCTTGTGATATTTTGTGTTTTATTTTACTTTTGAAAAACATGCCTCTAAATGAATCAATTTATCAGCGCAAACTTGACTGCAGTTATATCGATCCCTGTGTCGACAAGATGTGTCATTGGGTTTTCCTACACGCCATTATCAGTAACAGCCCTGTTAGGGGCAATAGACTCGCCCCCTCTACATGGGAACATTTGTGGAATATGTCATGGTCTAGAGACCTAGAGGTCTCTACGACTGGTGATTTAAATAAATGTAAGAGCGTAGGTACTACCATCTTTCTGACTGGGTACCACGGCATGAACTATTTTCATATAGTTCGTGACTATACAAGAGAAAAACTATTTCGGCCAATCTCAACGGAGACTAGCCTTCAGCGCGAGAGATATTATAGTGCACAAGTGTGTGCGCAGACACAGGTGCACTCTCTTCCCTTGCTCTCATAGTCCGATGGAACAGCAATCCGACACAACCAGAGAATGATCAAGTGCAGGACCAACGGCTTAATAACTCTAGTACAAGGAACAGCTAGAAATAAACGTTTATTTGCGGTAAACATGACGCAGTGATCGAACGCAAACAGCAAAAAGAACAAGCTGGACGTGAACTACCTATTTGTCGCCGGAATTAACACGAACACTGTTTGTAATTTACACTAATCGCGTTACGAAGATACGTCAAAGATATGGCCACGGATATTTTATTGCAGGGCTAAAGATTTGATGGTAAATCGTCAGCATTACGTAAATAGAATTCTTAATCCGCTTTGTTTTTCGACCATTTGGTGATCTCGATCTCAAAGGACAATGCCAGATCCTGCCCCCCGCTATTTACAGGAAATGTCCATTAATGAACATAATTGTACTGATTAAAAGGACCTTTTCATAATACAATTTTTTTCAGTAGAACTTGCCGATTACAAATCAATGATAAAAGGAATTCAACCCCTGAATTTCCTTTTGCGTTATTTATTGCGCATGACAAAAGAAAGTTTTAAATACCTGTAAAACAAAAACGCATACTACGATTATAATAATTATGGTAATCCGTAACGTATACGTTGTTTAAATAGCTTTTTAACAATAATTATAAACTGCCCCTAACCTATAAATCAATGTCATTATTGTTTTAAGATTTCAACAGAAACCTCAAGTTCTACAGGCATTATGACAAAATAAATAAGCTTTAAGATGTTGCTTATTGCAGGCTTGTAAATGAGTTGTTGACTTGAGTTGGGCAAAGTTCTATAGAGTTTCTGGCATTGTCCTTCAAAATTATAAAAAATCATACAAAAATCGCATAGAAAAAGCACTTTCAGTTTTTCCGGGCAATCCATAGTTCCTTCCATAACACCTAATTTGGTCTATAACGAACATTTGAAACAAAATATTGCTAAAAAGTGATGTGCTTATCAACGAACCGCATAATTATCATGTATATTTATATTTATGTAGACATAGGTAAATTGGGGCTTGTGGCTAACGGCCAAACCTAATAAGGTATATATCTCAAAATTTGGCTTACTGGAAATAGAAAACCCTATCAACGGTTTCAACATTCTAATAAAGCCAAAGTCTACGACCATAGATCGTGTTGACAGCTCATTTTTTGACAGAGACAGATAGAATCGTACTGTCTATCATCAGTGGCGATCTGTCTTTGGTTATTGGGTTTGGCCGTAATTAATAACAGACGCACGGGTCGATCGATCAGGTTAAGTTACGCTAGCCGCGGTTGGTCCCTCGGATGGGTGACCATTTTTACACATCAAGACAACTGCGTGCCTCGGAAAGCACGTTACGCAGTTGGCATTTGTTCCCGGCTGTCAGTCGTGGATCTTTGGCGGTCCTTACGGGTCGTCTGAAGCCCGAAAGTCTGACAACCAGTCTTACCAAGGTTTTCAGATGAAGGCTCGTTCAGATTGGCGCGACACAAAGGCACCGCGTGTCGCGCCTGTTTGTAGGAGCCTTTACCCAGTAACTGCGTAGTGGAGGTGAGATACGCAGTACGCAGATGATGAGTTTTGTATGATGTTCCTTATATTTATTTCATCACAGAGGAGGGGGAGGGTGTCAAGTAAATATTTACTTCTATATTTAGTTTGCAACATTGTGTTTGTGTGACAAAGACATTATTTGATGTTAAGCCAAAAGCTGAAGATTGTTTTAATTATATGAAGTTTATAAGTACTCCCTCTCACAGAGAGGAGGCCTGTGTCCCAGCAGTGGGAACATAACAGGCTGATAACTACTAAAATGGCAAGATTAGGGATAGACCAAAGAAACCAGAACAAATTTAGCATTGTAGTTGATTAACTATTCTATTTTTTAGCAATTGCTTAAAGTTAGAAAGGTCAAAAGCATACTTAAGCATTGAGTACTCGACCATTTTGAGTTTGATTTTGCGGTTTTATCAATGGAAAACATCGAAGTGACATTTCGTGTTATATTATATACGATATTGATTACAATACACTACCGGAGATTGAAGTTGCTGTGACTAGATATTAAGGAGAAATACTTTTCCAGTCACAAGAAAGGTTTTTTCCGGTCTACTTGAGACATTATTGGAATGTTTGTTTGATTTAAAATAAACCAGTATCCTAATTATTGCGTAATACAGAATCAATCGGAATCTGAATCGTTTTGAAACAGACTGCTAATCCATTGCTTCATAAGTTCGATAAAAAAATCTGCACAACAATGTAAATAACACAGTGAATGTTGTTGAACTGTCAAAATCAAACAGATTAGTCGTAATCGTTTACGAAAATGTGTTACGCAATTAGGCTGCTGATCTTGAACTAGTTCATTGGTCTAATCCATTTTTGTTGGGTTATTTCGTGTCAAACGTAATGTTTTGTCAAAAAATAAACATATTAACGTAATAGACGTTAATATGTAGGTAATAGAATAATCTGACAACAAAACACAATGATTGCATGAATATTAGCATGATTTTTTTATCATTAAAAGAATTTTTTAGAGGTATCTTGGATATTTTTTTCTATCGTATGAAATATATTTATTTAATTATTTTAAAACTATATACACAAATATAAACAGATAAGAAGAAAGGAGCTATGGAAAGAGCTATGCTCGGAGTCTCTCTGAAGGATAGGATTCGTGACGAATACATCCGACAGAGAACCAAAGTTATCGACATAGATCAAAGAATTAGCAAGCTGAAGTGGCAGTGCGCCGGCCATATCTCGCGAAAAACCGACAACCGCTGAGGTAAACGAGTTCTTGAGTGGAGACCGCGACTCGGCAAACGTAGTGTAGGACGCGCTCCGGCCAGGTGGGAGGACGATCTGCGAAAGACTGCAGGCAGATGCTGGATGCGTCAAGCTGATGACAGGGCGCTATGGCGCTCATTAGGGGAGGCCTATGTCCAGCAGTGGTGATGATGATGATGATGGATGAAGAAGAAAGGAACAGAAAAATACGTACAAAGGTGATGCTTATTTCTAAAGTAATCACTTGCAGCATACCTGCGATAGGAGAGTATATAATGGATGTAGACAACGTGTGTAAGACTAGAAGAGAAAACGAAATACGCAAAAACAAAACAATTTTCCAATTAAAATATTTCTAAAAAAAATCCAAATAATTCTGGTTTACGCTGCCCTATCCGTCGAATGGTTGAATCTTATAATTAAAATTTTGCTAATATTGATATTTTTGTATGCTCAAAATCCAAATTTAAAATGTAATGTAATGAAAATTATTATTAACCAATAATGTTATGAATGTAAGCTAATCAAGATTTTATTATTTATTTGTTTTTAGTGTTAATTATTACTCAGTTGCCAATCAATGGGAATTTCTATTTTACATGATGTAATTCATTATTATGAATGTGATGTAATTTTTATTAGTTATTTATTACCTATGTAGTGGCACTCATTGTCTTAATTTCTTTGTAAATATGCGGATAATGTAGTGGGCTGCAATACTGTTAATATTTTGTTTTATCTTTTCATTGTTCCAACACATATTGTAGCTGTTTATTGTCCCAAAATAAATAAAATAAAACACTGAGTCTTACTATCATGTATCCTGAAGACCATCATATATTTTTCTGATTTTGTTTTACTGCAGTAGATCATTTACTTTTAGGTCTTCTCGTCTCGACTTTCATTATAAAACTTGTGTTTAGCTCCTGAAGTCCTCTTAGGGCTCCCAGAAACAGGCGCGACGCAAGAGAGCGCCACAAAGGCTCGTCGCGAGACGCCTTTGTGTCGCGCTGTCGCGTCGGGCCTGCATTAATGAGCCTTTAGTTGACAAAGTACCGAATTCCTATTTTCACACTTGCATCCTACTCTATCTTAATTTTTAAGCTTTGTGTAAATCGACAAAGGTATTCGTCTGTCTGCATATATTAAATTTATATTTAGAATATATTTCTGCATCAAAAAAATCCCAATCGAGGCGAGATCTCTTAATTGTTAAGCTTTTCTGATTATGTCGACAAAGTCACTCTTTCTATGAATGGACAAGCGATAACCGTAACATAACCGAGGTGAAGTGCAAAAATTATCGACCACGTTTAATGGAGCTAAAGATGCACCCCCCTGAAAGTAAACTTGCGCCGCGGTCATGTTATCTATACAATAAAAAATAAAAAGTTGCATTGATAACTGTGTGAGCGTGCTGTTCATCTAAACCGCACAACAGATTTTGATGCATTTTTCACAATCATTTGGAAAGTTTATTCAGGAAGGTTTATGTGTTTACTACATTAACATTAAACTTTTCAAGAATAAAAAAGAAACATCGTTATTTGGTCTAGTCACATAGACCATGCCAGTTTAAAATAATAGATTTGATTTCCAGCTATGTTGTAACTTATAAACATGAGCGCTAGGGGTTTAGACAATATTAACAATTCAATAAAACGATAAATCATTATTCTAGTATCGTTTATCAGTGTTTATGTACATGAAAGATAATGTTCTAATTGGTAATAAATTAACCTAATTAGAAGGACATTGATTGAAGTTTGTACTTTGAACTGGATGTTCCTAACATAACATGGCGATAGCATCACACATGTTTTAGTTGAAGGGTTAGAGACAGAGGTGAATAGTACATTTTGCCCGTCACATTTAATTCCCATTCATACTTAGACTTGTTCATATTGTAAAGTGGTAAATATTTTGAGTTTGTATGTAGGTAATCTTTAAAACTACTTATCAGCTTCCATAAATTCTTTTACTCATAGTAAGCTAAGGAATTCTCGAGTGTTATAGATTTATAATGGATATAATTTATGTTAAAACAAGCAAATGCAAGTGGGCGAAGTTGCGGGCAGAAGCGTTATACATATACCAATATAAAGTAGGTATTATATAAAATGTAATTTAACAGGGGGAAACTTTTTTACATAACTTGCTGACCCAGAGAACTTTCTACAGGCTCAGAATAATAATTTGTGAAATAAAATCATTTGAATGTAAGACATTCTTTTGCTAGAACAGAATTCAATTCCATTTTTAACACAATGCGAGACACTAAACGTTCACAGTTTATTACGCCTAGACAGGAACGGCCTTTGCCTGGTGATGGGGACCACCACTGCTCGCTAAATACACACATGAGACATAACAGGCAGTCCTGTCTTGAATGCGGAGCCTGTGCTCTTTGAATGCACAGGTGTCATCCAGATTAGGACAGAATCCTCAGGGCACTCAGATCTTACACACATGTTCTCAACAGACCGGGAGATTTGATCAACTTCTGGAGGGAGGTGAGCTTGTTGGAATAACCACCGACGGCCGCCATGGTTGGTGGTTGTAACGAGTTTTTTTACACCGTTACATGTATTGATGATTGTAGTCGATTTCGGAACGATTTCTTAATTTTATTTTTTTTATCTGTGATACATTTCGTATGACATTTTTGGACGTCAAAATTGAACGAGTCACTTTTGCGATCTTTGTTGGTCAATGTGATGTCTCTTGATTTTTCCTGAATGGAATCGTAACTAATCTAGTTTATTGTGGCGCTTTAATGCCCTAATCCTAAACCAAAGGACCCGTGGAATGGTCCCGGTGGATATTTCGATCCGATTTTTGGTAAGTTGCTCTTTTCGAGAGAAAATTTCCTTCGACGATGGCGGTTCGTTTGTGACCATCTTACGGTTTTTCGCAGGTTTCCTCGTCGCCTCCCTACGTCTCTTATACCAAATATCTTCACGGTACACCGAGGGAGACGCGAGTTTATATACCTGGAATAAGCGGTAAGTTTTTCGTTGGTCGATGCGTCCCCGCGTGTCCGAGTTCGGAGTGAAAACACATCTCAGAGTTCCTTTTTGTCCACAGCCTACAACTGTGGGTGCTTATTCCACCTTTACTTCAAATAAATTTCTACTGGCCTTCCACGGGGGCTGATTACCTGAGAGGTACCACCTTCCGGCTCTCGGGGTCAAGCTTCAAGTTACATATTCTTTATTTTTTTTTTTCCTATAGAACATAACAGCCTTCAGCTGCGAATTTAAAGTTAAATAGATGCAATGATGATATAGCAAGTAAACTTTATATTAATATAATAGTATACATTAGGCTAAAGGTACAATAAACTGGGAACGTTCAAGGTAGTGAGTTTTTTTAATTACCATTGACATCCACAGGCCCCCATCCTAAGATTAATGGTCCAATCTCTCCAACTTTATTTATCTGGCTATCTATTAATAGTGTGTCGCTCCACGGCGCCCGAAATATATTTCTTACAATAACATACTTTTTTTTTTAGGAGATCACACACCTATTCTTTTAATTTTTAATATTACATTTGGCTTCCCAATAAGGGACCGTAATATCCATTAAATTTTTATTATTACATGGTGAAGGACTAAGTGCGGAAACAAAACCCTCTAACTAACATAAAACATGATCATAGAGCGCCCTAGACATAATAACAATGAAACTTCTATTGCGTCACGTTCAGTGTCCTTCAACTGATTAATTGAATGGGCCTGATCTTGACCATGATTTCGATTGATAACAAGCAATGAAATTAATGTTTCGTTTTTGTTTTACAAAACTGCAGCTTACTCACGAAACACACCATGCCTTTAATTTTTTGTTGACAATTCAAATAGCTGCACGGGTCGCTCAATTAGGTTAAGCAACGCTTGTTGCGGTTGGTCCCTGGATGGGTGACCCCTCCGTGCCTCCGTGTTCGTTAAGCCATTGGTTCTGGCTAACATTTGTGGATCTTTGACGGTTGTTACGGGTCGTCAGAAGGCCGAAGTCTGGCAATCAGTCTTACCAAGGAGTATCGTGTTACCCAGTAACTGAGATGTGGAAGTCAGTTATGCAGTCGCTCCATGTAGAATACTGGTATTCACCTGCATCCAGGTAGACTGGAAACCAGCCGAAACATAGTCAGGAAAAGTCTAGGCAGATGATGAAGTAGACAAGATTGTGTAACAAAATGAAGCAAAGGTTTAACAGTTTCCTTCAAAATCTTGCGGATTGTGATATAATCTTTTTAGTCTATATTTTTAATCTCTATACTGCGGGCTATTCTGCAGTCATTCAAAATGATATTCATAAATATGTATCAGGGCACTGACAGACATTCAGACAGATGGTGAATTTTATAATAGCAACACTTTCTAACATAAAAATTACCAAAGAGAGCTCCAAGATCACCACTGCCTAGTGCTTTAGCTGGGAAGAAGAGTTCTCCCTATTTTAAGTTAGAAGAACTTGATTCAACACATTTCTCAAAGTTTTTTAATCCTATGAGAATCTTCTTGAACATTTTTTTGGCATGTTTTTAAAAATTGTCCCAACACAAACAAGTGGTTGAAGGGTAGGCATTTCAAGGCTCTTTTGTTGACTTTTAGTATCAAAAAGGGATGATTCATTGTCCAATGTGAAACAATGTGTTCTGATAAGATTTATTGTTTATTTCTATAAACTGGGGCTTAGTTAGATATGACTTAAGACTTTTTATAGGCAGTTGTAGTGGACAAGACAACAGATATAAAAGTAGACCCGAAAATAAAAATTATTCACGTATATTGAAGAACTTGGTGATGCTGTCAACATTCTAAACTTTTCAATTACTGTGTGTACCTTTTGATCGGACCATATTCGTGTAATACGCAGTTGTTTACGAGAAAAAAAAATAAGATGGAGGTTTTCAGACTTTTTGCTACCTGTCTATCAGACCAAGATTTAAGGAGTCTACCAGCCAGCAATTTTACACATGGGGATGGTCTCGCCAACTGTTCATCACCCCGTAGACGTAATGATCACAGGTAATTTTACACTCGGACTTCAGATATCGAAAAAAAAGGATCACGGAGATGCAATAAGCGACACAATCCCACTACCTGTTAGAAAATTAAAGGTAATATACCACGAACCAAGATGACTCATACACGAAATATAGAACGCAAAGAACAATAACCTAACAAATATTCAATTCCATAAATCATGAGAAAAAATAAATAAAGTTTTTTTTTTTGCTCTACTGACCTCACGTGTTGTTGTATTCGACGTAGAAAAAAAACGTTTACATATTATTTATAATAAAAATATTTACTTACCTCGAAAAGTTTCAGCAGTATGTTCACGTATAACCTTCTGACGCCCAAAGATTTTCCAATCGAAGCAAGAAATATTATGCACAGTATTAAAAGTAAAAACGGCGTGTACAAAATAGATATAGCGACGGACACAAACGGCATGATTAACGCCATTTTGAAGACTGATTGATTTAATTGAGTGATTTGCTGCGGAATGAGAAGTCGCCGGGCGTTCATTCATTCGGGGGCTGTCAAAGTGTCAAAATTGCGTTTCGTTGCTAAAATGTACGATAAAACAAAATTGAAAATGAATTAGAATGTAAATTCTGTAAACTGCAGCGTATATTTAATTAATTAAAGACGATAACTACTGTTTGACGGCTTAATTGTATACCAAAATTAAACTAGACAGTATTGTTTTAATCATTCTTTTCTAAAATTCTATTTCAAATTCTCAGCTGATGACTGTCAAAAAACGTTTCCTTACTACCAAAATCCCCAAATTAAAAACAAAATTAGCTCTTTGTATAATTATTTTAATTTAGGCACCTAACATATTGTTTATGTAATTTAAATTACATTTAAAACCACTTTAATCTTTAAAATTATTTCGTAAATCTTTGACAGATATTTTCTTACCCAAAATTTTGAGATTGACAACCCCACCCAGTTATAACCTCTACGGCAAAATCGAGTCTTGGGATTTTTCAACAAATCCTATTTGGATTTTCGAGTCCCAGATATATAAAAATCAAAATGTCTGCGCTTCCCTTTGGACCCCCAGTGCGAGTTTCGCCACTCATCAGGGTAAATATATTAATTTTGTAAAACTTTTTTCCATACAAAAACCACCATTATGTAACACAGTGTTTTCGAACTAGAATTCGTAATTTGAAGTGATACGCTGTTTGTGATACGAGTATTAATATCCTTGTTTTTAAAGTGTAATGGACATTGTTGTTTTCAGTTGTAGGTAAACAATAAAATATAATATTTTATGGCCATAGAATGGACAAATAATGAGCACTGTAAATTCTTGTATTAACAATACACAAACCAGCACTAATTGTAATTCTTAAACTTCAGCCCCACCCTTACACTGGTGCCAACTATCAAACCAAAAACAGTTTGGTTCTGAAAAAATATAGTCTGAAGCGTATCATTGAAAATCGATTTCATATTGCTACTTTTAAATATGATTATTTTCAACCTAAATGTTACATTAGTAACTATCATGCTAACTAAAAAAACTTATTTTAAGGGCTTACAAAAGGAAAAAAAAAACAGAAGGTATTTTATGAAGAAAAAAAAACATAATGTTATAATAGAGGAGGCATACACTTTTTAACTGTTTGGAGATAACACACAACTTACATCAAATAATTTACTTATGTATAGTAGTTTTTTTCATCCAATAACAAACTTTGCATTAAGAAATAATTTACTTAAGGCTACACCTTTCAAATTCCAGACCCATTCGAAGGATGTCTTTAAAAGATCCAAGATAATACCGTCCATTGTGTCATCCTCTGTAAAATTTATACATTTATGTCTGTCATTTCATTGGTGTAAATATTAAAGAGTATTGTATTCTATTTCAGTTTGGCCGCTGGTCGTTCCTCGCCACCGGCATCCTCTACGGTGCCTTCCACCAGTCCCGGCTCTCCAAGAGAGAAGCCCAGCTCCGAGAAATCGAGGCAAAGGAGAAACCCATCAGGGATGAGAAGCTGAGGAAGGAAAAGGCAATTGCTGCAGCTGGTATGTTGATTTACAACTTTAACTTCAGCAATATAAGGTTCAAAGTTGTGATATGTCAAAATTTTCATCTGACTGGATATAGTTTATTATTACACTTTATTCATTTGTTGGAAAAGTGCATTGTTGATTGAACATTGCCCAGAGTGCACTTGCATGGGCTGTTTTACTCTTTAACGCCCTGGGAATAAGGTTCATTATTCAATGCAATAATAACCTCCTTTTCTAAGCTCGTAAAGTCAGTCATCAGTGCCATAATTGTACTAAGTGCCGATTTCACCAATGAAACTGAATGCTATCAGCACTTTTAAACCCAGTTCAAGAGCTGTCAGTGTGAATATTCCTTAACAGTTGTGACACTGACAGCTCTTCAACGCGTTTTTTGTGCTAAACGCGTTCAGTTTCATTGATGAAATTGGCACTTAAAGAAAACACAAATGTTTTTTTCTTCTGTAACATTTTTTATTTTGGATAATTAAATGATCTTATTTTTGTTCTCTGTCGTACTGGATTTGATTCCTGCACAAACAAATATGAATAAAAATAATTTAATTTGATCTACAGAATAAAATAACTATTGTACGCATATACTCTTAAAGTCCAATTTTCAATGCTTCAGCATGCTGGGTTTAGTCTCTGTTAGATAAGTTTTTTTTTTAAATCAACTGTGTGGTTACTGCACTGCTAGACATATCCCCTGGACACAACACCCAAATATTCTGAATTTATTAAACAATTGTGTTATTAATTATTTTTTTCTGTTTCCAGCCGAAATCAAAGCTTTGGAAGAAATGGTTTCCCCCCAAAAGTGAACATCCTGGGACTAAATACTAAATATAAGTGAATAGTGTTCTTCACCATCATGTAGTGTTGCCGATTTAAAATAAAAAAAACTATTTTTGAACGGGCAATGTTATTCCATCAATAAATTATGTTTTTAATGCAATATAGGTGATTATTATAGTAATCTTTTATTTTTCACTAGTGACCGACCTTCGCTCCGGACGGGTGCTACGTACAATGTGGCGACAAAATAAATCATAGGTTCGATCCCAGACAAGCGCTTCACTTTGTGTAAATTATTTCATCAGCCCTGCTTTCAAAACGGGTGAAGGAAAACATTGTGATGTTCTACAACAATTTTTTTTAAGACATGTGACATCTACCAACGGCCCACTTCCTCTCACAAAGAGGAGGCCTGTGTTCCAGCACCACGCGGGCCCAGTGCGGGTTGGTAGATGTTGCATGTCTTCGAATTTTCGGTACTAGGTCATGCCGGTTTCGTCACGAGGTTTTCCTAGCGTTTTTAGAGCAGCGGCACTGAAAAGTATAACCACTCAATATAGGCCTGCTCACTGGACAAAGTGACTGAACTGCAGGCAGTTCAGTCACTTTGACCAGTCCAGTTGGTCTCGTGTGTGAGCCACAAGTACGACAGCTACTTGTTGAGGTCTTGGGTTCGATCCCCGGATCGGGCAGCGTTACTGGAGTTTTCCATTAGTAAATTCACAGTAGCTTCGATCGTCTGGATTTGTGGTAAAAGAAAATACTGGGTTACATGTAAATACTCGGGTAATAAGGCCCACGTCTTAGAATACTTATGTATAACTGGCAAAATGTAGGTGTATTATCCACCACTCTCTTCTCTTCTACGTTACTCCATACCAAGAGAAGTACGTACAATAGTATTTTTAATTAAAGCGAACAGTTTCGTCCGAACTGTTAGAGTTTGTAGCAGGCCATTAACAAAAAGGAGAAATTAGAATGGTTGCCTAGCTACAACTCGTTGATTTTTGCTATTGAACTTTGACAATATAAAAAAGTAGTCTATACAAAAGTGATCTTTTTATTCGTGTTCTTGCTGTGTTAATAACACTAGTTTATTTCAATACAATCTAAACATAAACTTAGTACATTCTGCACTACTGCCTGGAGGTGTCAAGTTGGAACATCTAGATCCTCAAATTCCAACAGGTTATTGGGCCTGCGCCAGAATGGAAAGTTTTACTGCTAAATTGAAGATTGGAAATTTAGAAGGGAAGGTAAACTGGGCTCAATGGAAATACAAAGTATCCATTATGCTGCGTGGTACAGAGGGTGCTATGGAGGCAGCAGAGGGTAAAATCCAGAAACCAACCCAACCGAGTGTAGCAGCTGGTGATGCAGAAGTTGGTGCCTATAATTTAGCAATGGTAAAATATAGAAAAGCTGACAGCAGCGCTTTGCTCATAATCACAACAAGTTTATCAGACGACACACTGAACAAGGTCATGCGATTCGAGACTGCAAAGGAAGTTTGGGAGGAACTTCACAGACTCTTTGACGGACAATCTGAGGATAGGGCTTACAACTTGTGTATGGAGTTTT
This sequence comes from Dasypolia templi, assembly GCA_963555695.1. Lineage (NCBI taxonomy): Eukaryota > Metazoa > Arthropoda > Insecta > Lepidoptera > Noctuidae > Dasypolia > Dasypolia templi. The sequence continues at coordinate 3,982,829 of OY743166.1, forward strand.
TTGGCTTTAAGCGTGATAATAGAGACGACGTATCTACCCATATGTCCAAGCTTAAAAATATTTGGAATAATCTAAATGCTGAAATTACCAAGACTGACAAACACGTTAAGCTACCAGAGCTGTTCTTAATATGCAAAATTCTCGAAACGTTAGATGAAAAATACTTTTCGTTCAAGTCAAGTTGGCTTCTGATCAATAAAAATGACAGAACCATAGAAAGTTTGACAAGTCACCTCTGTGCATACGAGAGAGCACTTAGTGGAAATGGCGAGACTAGTCAAGAGGCCCTAGTAATAAATAAGACAGTGAAGAAGAAGAAGCAGTTGACAAAGTGTCACTATTGTTCTGAAAGTGGTCATTGGGTAAAAACCTGCCCAAAGTGGATCAGTGATGGAAGACCACCGAAACCCTCTAGAGTAGGAGCAGGCTCTTCACCACTTATTCAAAACATAACATTGATGATCGTCAATGCATGTTCATCGGAACAATCTCAGAATAAGGGGAATTGGTTCATGGACAATGGGGCGACAGTGCATATCACAAACATGAGTGACATATTTCAAGACTTCGTTAATTTTGATTTGAACCACACAGTAACCACTGCAGACGGTACTACCATTCCTGCGAAAGGGAAAGGATCGGTGGTAGTTGAATCAAATATAAATGGAAGAAAGGAATTTATAACCCTCAGCAACGTTTGGTATGTGCCATCACTAACAAGGAACTTATTTTCGGCTTTAGCTGCACAAGACATGATTCCAAACAGCGTTTTTACCTCTACTGCAACAGAATGTAAGTTGGTAATAGATGGAATCACACGGATTATTGGGAATAGAAAACCCAATGGAGGATTATATAAGCTCAATATAAAAGCTGTAATCCCAGATAACCATATTCAAGCGAATGTAGTGACGTCACAAGAACATCTTCTCCAAATATACCATGAGAGATTTGGACATCAGAATCCTAGACATGTCAAGAAACTAGTGAAACGAGAACTAGGTATAGACATAAACAGTGATGGTCTCAAATGTGAAGGGTGTATTTTTGGAAAAACACACCGTCTAAAATTCGGTAAAAGACAGAGAGCGTCAAGCATAGGTGAATTGATCCATGCGGATGTCTGCGGTCCTTTCGAAGAAAGTTTTTCTAAATACAGGTACTTTGTGTTATTCAAAGATGATTATTCTAGCTACAAATCGGTGTACTTTATACGACAAAAATCTGAGGTCAAGAATATGTTAGTACGCTTTATAGCTGAAACGAAAGCAAATGGACATTTAATCAAAACTATTCTTTCGGATAATGGCGGAGAATTTGACAACAAGGATTTTCGAGATATTTTACACAAGCATGGAATTACACAAAGACTCACAATGCCGTACACACCCGAACAAAATGGTGTAAGCGAGCGCGAGAACCGAACATTAGTAGAAGCAGCACGTTCAATGATGCACTCAAAAGTGGAGCTGCCACAGAAGCTTTGGGCAGAATTGATCAATACCGCGACATACGTGCTCAATCGTACAGGCCCTTCTCGAGTGGAGAACAAGGTGCCTTTTGAATTGTGGCATGGAAAGAAACCGAAAATCAATCACCTGAGGATTATTGGTAGTGAATGCTACGCTCATGTACCGAAACAGAAACGAAAAAAACTAAGCAAGAAAGCTGTCAAAGGGATACTCATTGGATACGAAAATGATGATGGGTACCGCATATGGGATGGTCACCAAACTCAGAGATCGAGAGACGTAACCTTCTATAAAGATGTTGAATGCAAGATTCCAACTAATATTGATGTTAATAAGTCAAATGAGCTAAATAATGATCTAGAGGGAGAAGAAGCCAGAGATCATGATTTAGAGGCGGAGTATCTTGAGTTAGAGGGAGACAACACTTTTTTTCAGGAAGAAAGAACTGAAGATCAACATTCAGATAATGGTGATCAAAATCTCGATGGAGAAAGGGACATGCCTGAAAACGATCTACAAGGACGCGACAATTTTTATGATGCTGAAGACATAGATCCTGTAGAAACTATCGTTGTTAATGAACCAAGATACAACTTGAGGGACAGAAACACTCTGAGGCCCCCTAAAAAGTGTGACTTTATCTGTCTAGTAGAGTCGTTTCCTGATACGTTTAAAGATGCTATTCAAACTAAAGACAGTGAACACTGGCTACAAGCCATGAAGAGTGAAATAAACTCTCTACGAGTTAATGATGTGTGGACTTTAAGTGAACTACCACCTAATAGAAAGGCGCTTCCCTCAAAGTGGGTCTTCAGAATTAAAAGAAATCCTGATGGCTCTACCGACAAATACAAAGCTCGCCTGGTGGTGAAGGGGTTCAAGCAGCGGTTGGGTGTCGACTACGACCAAACATTTAGTCCAGTTGCAAGGATGGGAACTATCAGAGCCCTAATTAGTGTTGCAGCTAAAGAGAGATTGGTCCTGACACAGTTTGACGTTACGACAGCGTTCTTATATGGAAGACTAAAAGAAGATATCTATATGGAGCAACCTGACGGCTTCAATGATGGTTCAGCACAAGTATGGAAACTGAAACGAAGTTTATATGGACTAAAACAAGCGCCACGTTGTTGGAATTCTTGTTTTGCCGAGATTCTTCTGGAATTAGACTTTAAACAGAGTGATGCCGACAGCTGTTTGTTTGTCAAGAAAATCAAAGGAAAGAAACTACTAATAACATTGTATGTCGATGACGGCCTAGTAGCTGCTACAGACGCAGAAGTTACGGAAGCTTTTCTAAATGAGTTAAGAAAGAAGCTGAAAATAACTACAAAGCCTGCATCATATTACCTTGGTTTAGAGATTGAGCGAGATTCAGATGGGTCTATAACCATTAAACAGGAATCTTATACGAAAAAGATTCTGGAGAGATTTCATATGACGGACTGTAACCCCCTTTCAACTCCAGTACAAAAAGAATTGGGGAAGTCAACCTTTGAGACAGGGAAAGTGGATGGTGAAAGCAATGATTTTCCATATCGAGAAGCTGTAGGTGCCTTGGCATATCTTATGGTCGGAACACGTCCCGATATAGCTTATGCAGTCAGCGTGGCATCGAGAAAACTTGAAAAACCTGATAAGACAGATTGGCAGATGGTCAAGAAAATATTTAGATACTTGAAAGGAACGTCTTCATTTGGTATAAAGTACAAGTCAGACCACTCCAATGACTTCATTGTTGGCTACAGTGATGCTGACCACGGTGGAGATCAGCAAACCGGTCGATCAACTACAGGTGTTATATGTTTATACGCTGGAGGAGCGGTAACATGGTTAAGCCAAAGACAAGCATCGGTGGCAATCTCAACAACAGAAGCCGAAATCGTTGCAGCAAGTGAAGCTACAAGAGAGTTAATTTGGTTGCAGAGAATATTGTCAAAACTCACAGAGCTGAAAGTTTTCCCAACGCTTCTAGTTGATAATGAAGGTGCAGTTCGCCTGGCACAAAACCCCGAATTCCACAAGCGAACTAAACATATAAGAATTAGACATTTCTTTGTGCGAGAAAAGGTTCTTAATGGAGAAATATTTGTGAAGAGAACAAGCACAAACACTCAGTTGGCAGACATGCTTACCAAAGCAATGCCAAGACCAAGACTTGTCCAGTTAAGAAGTCAACTTGGACTGGTTGAAACTTTTTAACATAATCAAAGAGGGAAAGTGTTAGAGTTTGTAGCAGGCCATTAACAAAAAGGAGAAATTAGAATGGTTGCCTAGCTACAACTCGTTGATTTTTGCTATTGAACTTTGACAATATAAAAAAGTAGTCTATACAAAAGTGATCTTTTTATTCGTGTTCTTGCTGTGTTAATAACACTAGTTTATTTCAATACAATCTAAACATAAACTTAGTACATTCTGCACTACTGCCTGGAGGTGTCAAGTTGGAACATCTAGATCCTCAAATTCCAACAGGTTATTGGGCCTGCGCCAGAATGGAAAGTTTTACTGCTAAATTGAAGATTGGAAATTTAGAAGGGAAGGTAAACTGGGCTCAATGGAAATACAAAGTATCCATTATGCTGCGTGGTACAGAGGGTGCTATGGAGGCAGCAGAGGGTAAAATCCAGAAACCAACCCAACCGAGTGTAGCAGCTGGTGATGCAGAAGTTGGTGCCTATAATTTAGCAATGGTAAAATATAGAAAAGCTGACAGCAGCGCTTTGCTCATAATCACAACAAGTTTATCAGACGACACACTGAACAAGGTCATGCGATTCGAGACTGCAAAGGAAGTTTGGGAGGAACTTCACAGACTCTTTGACGGACAATCTGAGGATAGGGCTTACAACTTGTGTATGGAGTTTTTTGGCTTTAAGCGTGATAATAGAGACGACGTATCTACCCATATGTCCAAGCTTAAAAATATTTGGAATAATCTAAATGCTGAAATTACCAAGACTGACAAACACGTTAAGCTACCAGAGCTGTTCTTAATATGCAAAATTCTCGAAACGTTAGATGAAAAATACTTTTCGTTCAAGTCAAGTTGGCTTCTGATCAATAAAAATGACAGAACCATAGAAAGTTTGACAAGTCACCTCTGTGCATACGAGAGAGCACTTAGTGGAAATGGCGAGACTAGTCAAGAGGCCCTAGTAATAAATAAGACAGTGAAGAAGAAGAAGCAGTTGACAAAGTGTCACTATTGTTCTGAAAGTGGTCATTGGGTAAAAACCTGCCCAAAGTGGATCAGTGATGGAAGACCACCGAAACCCTCTAGAGTAGGAGCAGGCTCTTCACCACTTATTCAAAACATAACATTGATGATCGTCAATGCATGTTCATCGGAACAATCTCAGAATAAGGGGAATTGGTTCATGGACAATGGGGCGACAGTGCATATCACAAACATGAGTGACATATTTCAAGACTTCGTTAATTTTGATTTGAACCACACAGTAACCACTGCAGACGGTACTACCATTCCTGCGAAAGGGAAAGGATCGGTGGTAGTTGAATCAAATATAAATGGAAGAAAGGAATTTATAACCCTCAGCAACGTTTGGTATGTGCCATCACTAACAAGGAACTTATTTTCGGCTTTAGCTGCACAAGACATGATTCCAAACAGCGTTTTTACCTCTACTGCAACAGAATGTAAGTTGGTAATAGATGGAATCACACGGATTATTGGGAATAGAAAACCCAATGGAGGATTATATAAGCTCAATATAAAAGCTGTAATCCCAGATAACCATATTCAAGCGAATGTAGTGACGTCACAAGAACATCTTCTCCAAATATACCATGAGAGATTTGGACATCAGAATCCTAGACATGTCAAGAAACTAGTGAAACGAGAACTAGGTATAGACATAAACAGTGATGGTCTCAAATGTGAAGGGTGTATTTTTGGAAAAACACACCGTCTAAAATTCGGTAAAAGACAGAGAGCGTCAAGCATAGGTGAATTGATCCATGCGGATGTCTGCGGTCCTTTCGAAGAAAGTTTTTCTAAATACAGGTACTTTGTGTTATTCAAAGATGATTATTCTAGCTACAAATCGGTGTACTTTATACGACAAAAATCTGAGGTCAAGAATATGTTAGTACGCTTTATAGCTGAAACGAAAGCAAATGGACATTTAATCAAAACTATTCTTTCGGATAATGGCGGAGAATTTGACAACAAGGATTTTCGAGATATTTTACACAAGCATGGAATTACACAAAGACTCACAATGCCGTACACACCCGAACAAAATGGTGTAAGCGAGCGCGAGAACCGAACATTAGTAGAAGCAGCACGTTCAATGATGCACTCAAAAGTGGAGCTGCCACAGAAGCTTTGGGCAGAATTGATCAATACCGCGACATACGTGCTCAATCGTACAGGCCCTTCTCGAGTGGAGAACAAGGTGCCTTTTGAATTGTGGCATGGAAAGAAACCGAAAATCAATCACCTGAGGATTATTGGTAGTGAATGCTACGCTCATGTACCGAAACAGAAACGAAAAAAACTAAGCAAGAAAGCTGTCAAAGGGATACTCATTGGATACGAAAATGATGATGGGTACCGCATATGGGATGGTCACCAAACTCAGAGATCGAGAGACGTAACCTTCTATAAAGATGTTGAATGCAAGATTCCAACTAATATTGATGTTAATAAGTCAAATGAGCTAAATAATGATCTAGAGGGAGAAGAAGCCAGAGATCATGATTTAGAGGCGGAGTATCTTGAGTTAGAGGGAGACAACACTTTTTTTCAGGAAGAAAGAACTGAAGATCAACATTCAGATAATGGTGATCAAAATCTCGATGGAGAAAGGGACATGCCTGAAAACGATCTACAAGGACGCGACAATTTTTATGATGCTGAAGACATAGATCCTGTAGAAACTATCGTTGTTAATGAACCAAGATACAACTTGAGGGACAGAAACACTCTGAGGCCCCCTAAAAAGTGTGACTTTATCTGTCTAGTAGAGTCGTTTCCTGATACGTTTAAAGATGCTATTCAAACTAAAGACAGTGAACACTGGCTACAAGCCATGAAGAGTGAAATAAACTCTCTACGAGTTAATGATGTGTGGACTTTAAGTGAACTACCACCTAATAGAAAGGCGCTTCCCTCAAAGTGGGTCTTCAGAATTAAAAGAAATCCTGATGGCTCTACCGACAAATACAAAGCTCGCCTGGTGGTGAAGGGGTTCAAGCAGCGGTTGGGTGTCGACTACGACCAAACATTTAGTCCAGTTGCAAGGATGGGAACTATCAGAGCCCTAATTAGTGTTGCAGCTAAAGAGAGATTGGTCCTGACACAGTTTGACGTTACGACAGCGTTCTTATATGGAAGACTAAAAGAAGATATCTATATGGAGCAACCTGACGGCTTCAATGATGGTTCAGCACAAGTATGGAAACTGAAACGAAGTTTATATGGACTAAAACAAGCGCCACGTTGTTGGAATTCTTGTTTTGCCGAGATTCTTCTGGAATTAGACTTTAAACAGAGTGATGCCGACAGCTGTTTGTTTGTCAAGAAAATCAAAGGAAAGAAACTACTAATAACATTGTATGTCGATGACGGCCTAGTAGCTGCTACAGACGCAGAAGTTACGGAAGCTTTTCTAAATGAGTTAAGAAAGAAGCTGAAAATAACTACAAAGCCTGCATCATATTACCTTGGTTTAGAGATTGAGCGAGATTCAGATGGGTCTATAACCATTAAACAGGAATCTTATACGAAAAAGATTCTGGAGAGATTTCATATGACGGACTGTAACCCCCTTTCAACTCCAGTACAAAAAGAATTGGGGAAGTCAACCTTTGAGACAGGGAAAGTGGATGGTGAAAGCAATGATTTTCCATATCGAGAAGCTGTAGGTGCCTTGGCATATCTTATGGTCGGAACACGTCCCGATATAGCTTATGCAGTCAGCGTGGCATCGAGAAAACTTGAAAAACCTGATAAGACAGATTGGCAGATGGTCAAGAAAATATTTAGATACTTGAAAGGAACGTCTTCATTTGGTATAAAGTACAAGTCAGACCACTCCAATGACTTCATTGTTGGCTACAGTGATGCTGACCACGGTGGAGATCAGCAAACCGGTCGATCAACTACAGGTGTTATATGTTTATACGCTGGAGGAGCGGTAACATGGTTAAGCCAAAGACAAGCATCGGTGGCAATCTCAACAACAGAAGCCGAAATCGTTGCAGCAAGTGAAGCTACAAGAGAGTTAATTTGGTTGCAGAGAATATTGTCAAAACTCACAGAGCTGAAAGTTTTCCCAACGCTTCTAGTTGATAATGAAGGTGCAGTTCGCCTGGCACAAAACCCCGAATTCCACAAGCGAACTAAACATATAAGAATTAGACATTTCTTTGTGCGAGAAAAGGTTCTTAATGGAGAAATATTTGTGAAGAGAACAAGCACAAACACTCAGTTGGCAGACATGCTTACCAAAGCAATGCCAAGACCAAGACTTGTCCAGTTAAGAAGTCAACTTGGACTGGTTGAAACTTTTTAACATAATCAAAGAGGGAAAGTGTTAGAGTTTGTAGCAGGCCATTAACAAAAAGGAGAAATTAGAATGGTTGCCTAGCTACAACTCGTTGATTTTTGCTATTGAACTTTGACAATATAAAAAAGTAGTCTATACAAAAGTGATCTTTTTATTCGTGTTCTTGCTGTGTTAATAACACTAGTTTATTTCAATACAATCTAAACATAAACTTAGTACATTCTGCACTACTGCCTGGAGGTGTCAAGTTGGAACATCTAGATCCTCAAATTCCAACAGGTTATTGGGCCTGCGCCAGAATGGAAAGTTTTACTGCTAAATTGAAGATTGGAAATTTAGAAGGGAAGGTAAACTGGGCTCAATGGAAATACAAAGTATCCATTATGCTGCGTGGTACAGAGGGTGCTATGGAGGCAGCAGAGGGTAAAATCCAGAAACCAACCCAACCGAGTGTAGCAGCTGGTGATGCAGAAGTTGGTGCCTATAATTTAGCAATGGTAAAATATAGAAAAGCTGACAGCAGCGCTTTGCTCATAATCACAACAAGTTTATCAGACGACACACTGAACAAGGTCATGCGATTCGAGACTGCAAAGGAAGTTTGGGAGGAACTTCACAGACTCTTTGACGGACAATCTGAGGATAGGGCTTACAACTTGTGTATGGAGTTTTTTGGCTTTAAGCGTGATAATAGAGACGACGTATCTACCCATATGTCCAAGCTTAAAAATATTTGGAATAATCTAAATGCTGAAATTACCAAGACTGACAAACACGTTAAGCTACCAGAGCTGTTCTTAATATGCAAAATTCTCGAAACGTTAGATGAAAAATACTTTTCGTTCAAGTCAAGTTGGCTTCTGATCAATAAAAATGACAGAACCATAGAAAGTTTGACAAGTCACCTCTGTGCATACGAGAGAGCACTTAGTGGAAATGGCGAGACTAGTCAAGAGGCCCTAGTAATAAATAAGACAGTGAAGAAGAAGAAGCAGTTGACAAAGTGTCACTATTGTTCTGAAAGTGGTCATTGGGTAAAAACCTGCCCAAAGTGGATCAGTGATGGAAGACCACCGAAACCCTCTAGAGTAGGAGCAGGCTCTTCACCACTTATTCAAAACATAACATTGATGATCGTCAATGCATGTTCATCGGAACAATCTCAGAATAAGGGGAATTGGTTCATGGACAATGGGGCGACAGTGCATATCACAAACATGAGTGACATATTTCAAGACTTCGTTAATTTTGATTTGAACCACACAGTAACCACTGCAGACGGTACTACCATTCCTGCGAAAGGGAAAGGATCGGTGGTAGTTGAATCAAATATAAATGGAAGAAAGGAATTTATAACCCTCAGCAACGTTTGGTATGTGCCATCACTAACAAGGAACTTATTTTCGGCTTTAGCTGCACAAGACATGATTCCAAACAGCGTTTTTACCTCTACTGCAACAGAATGTAAGTTGGTAATAGATGGAATCACACGGATTATTGGGAATAGAAAACCCAATGGAGGATTATATAAGCTCAATATAAAAGCTGTAATCCCAGATAACCATATTCAAGCGAATGTAGTGACGTCACAAGAACATCTTCTCCAAATATACCATGAGAGATTTGGACATCAGAATCCTAGACATGTCAAGAAACTAGTGAAACGAGAACTAGGTATAGACATAAACAGTGATGGTCTCAAATGTGAAGGGTGTATTTTTGGAAAAACACACCGTCTAAAATTCGGTAAAAGACAGAGAGCGTCAAGCATAGGTGAATTGATCCATGCGGATGTCTGCGGTCCTTTCGAAGAAAGTTTTTCTAAATACAGGTACTTTGTGTTATTCAAAGATGATTATTCTAGCTACAAATCGGTGTACTTTATACGACAAAAATCTGAGGTCAAGAATATGTTAGTACGCTTTATAGCTGAAACGAAAGCAAATGGACATTTAATCAAAACTATTCTTTCGGATAATGGCGGAGAATTTGACAACAAGGATTTTCGAGATATTTTACACAAGCATGGAATTACACAAAGACTCACAATGCCGTACACACCCGAACAAAATGGTGTAAGCGAGCGCGAGAACCGAACATTAGTAGAAGCAGCACGTTCAATGATGCACTCAAAAGTGGAGCTGCCACAGAAGCTTTGGGCAGAATTGATCAATACCGCGACATACGTGCTCAATCGTACAGGCCCTTCTCGAGTGGAGAACAAGGTGCCTTTTGAATTGTGGCATGGAAAGAAACCGAAAATCAATCACCTGAGGATTATTGGTAGTGAATGCTACGCTCATGTACCGAAACAGAAACGAAAAAAACTAAGCAAGAAAGCTGTCAAAGGGATACTCATTGGATACGAAAATGATGATGGGTACCGCATATGGGATGGTCACCAAACTCAGAGATCGAGAGACGTAACCTTCTATAAAGATGTTGAATGCAAGATTCCAACTAATATTGATGTTAATAAGTCAAATGAGCTAAATAATGATCTAGAGGGAGAAGAAGCCAGAGATCATGATTTAGAGGCGGAGTATCTTGAGTTAGAGGGAGACAACACTTTTTTTCAGGAAGAAAGAACTGAAGATCAACATTCAGATAATGGTGATCAAAATCTCGATGGAGAAAGGGACATGCCTGAAAACGATCTACAAGGACGCGACAATTTTTATGATGCTGAAGACATAGATCCTGTAGAAACTATCGTTGTTAATGAACCAAGATACAACTTGAGGGACAGAAACACTCTGAGGCCCCCTAAAAAGTGTGACTTTATCTGTCTAGTAGAGTCGTTTCCTGATACGTTTAAAGATGCTATTCAAACTAAAGACAGTGAACACTGGCTACAAGCCATGAAGAGTGAAATAAACTCTCTACGAGTTAATGATGTGTGGACTTTAAGTGAACTACCACCTAATAGAAAGGCGCTTCCCTCAAAGTGGGTCTTCAGAATTAAAAGAAATCCTGATGGCTCTACCGACAAATACAAAGCTCGCCTGGTGGTGAAGGGGTTCAAGCAGCGGTTGGGTGTCGACTACGACCAAACATTTAGTCCAGTTGCAAGGATGGGAACTATCAGAGCCCTAATTAGTGTTGCAGCTAAAGAGAGATTGGTCCTGACACAGTTTGACGTTACGACAGCGTTCTTATATGGAAGACTAAAAGAAGATATCTATATGGAGCAACCTGACGGCTTCAATGATGGTTCAGCACAAGTATGGAAACTGAAACGAAGTTTATATGGACTAAAACAAGCGCCACGTTGTTGGAATTCTTGTTTTGCCGAGATTCTTCTGGAATTAGACTTTAAACAGAGTGATGCCGACAGCTGTTTGTTTGTCAAGAAAATCAAAGGAAAGAAACTACTAATAACATTGTATGTCGATGACGGCCTAGTAGCTGCTACAGACGCAGAAGTTACGGAAGCTTTTCTAAATGAGTTAAGAAAGAAGCTGAAAATAACTACAAAGCCTGCATCATATTACCTTGGTTTAGAGATTGAGCGAGATTCAGATGGGTCTATAACCATTAAACAGGAATCTTATACGAAAAAGATTCTGGAGAGATTTCATATGACGGACTGTAACCCCCTTTCAACTCCAGTACAAAAAGAATTGGGGAAGTCAACCTTTGAGACAGGGAAAGTGGATGGTGAAAGCAATGATTTTCCATATCGAGAAGCTGTAGGTGCCTTGGCATATCTTATGGTCGGAACACGTCCCGATATAGCTTATGCAGTCAGCGTGGCATCGAGAAAACTTGAAAAACCTGATAAGACAGATTGGCAGATGGTCAAGAAAATATTTAGATACTTGAAATACAGTATCTATTTCCAATTTTGGCGTACTGGATAGAAAAACTTATCAATCTCTGGTTTACACGTCCCACTATAGCCAAAGTAAGCGGCCCTTTATTTTGTTGACAGCTTTTTATTTGATAGGAACATAGTAGCGATCTGTCGGCCGTAAGTCGTAAGAAGTAAAAATCTTGTAATTGAAAATACCGCCATCTTTCAGTGCTACATTTAGTAATCGTTTTGAATAGTTGTAGGTGAACAATACTAGATGGCTCTGAGTGTCTTATCAGCGCATTTTGTAACTCTTCAACGAACCAATTATACATTTCTGATTAGCTTGTGTGGGGCTAGAAAAATACTATTAAATTTTTGTAGTATAGCCATGTACATTACAAGAAGATTCGACGACCGACGTAGCTTTCTAGCTGACTTCAACTATAAATTTTCGTCTTCTGGATTCACAAGGTTAAAAAAAGCTAGACCATCGTCAAAAGCTACTTTCGGCTTTTAGACGACCGCCGCGCCGCCGTGCTGGTTTCGTGGGGAAACATACCCTCTGAACATTACAAGATCTATGGAGTGTCTGGAGAACTAGCTACTACCACAATACCAATATCTGTGTGTTCCGGTTTGAAAAGCATGGATGCCGGAGCTATTACAGACACATGTAAGCTTCCGGCAGATGTCCAGAGGCACTGGTGAACGCCTACCTACCAATAACCATCATGTTGGCATGTTGGGCCGCTTTTAATGTATTGGAGGCACTTTCGGCATTCTAGTATTCAGCGAGCGAAGTGAGCTCGAAATTTGTAGCCTAGCTACGACGCTGACAAGAAATAGCCATGAATCGAGGGGCCCTGGGCACTGTTCCAGAGTGGCCAATGAAAAATAAAGCCCTAGCAGGCAGGCAACCTACCAGCGGGGTAAAAGGGATGATGACTAATAATAGAAATTTTCGAACAAATAATGTAATTTCAAAGGAAGCATAGTAAAATGAGATAAACTGTAAAATCGATGGAAATATGAAGAAGTGGCACGCGGTACGGACGATGTATGGCGTTAATACAAAGGCGGATCCAACCTCCCCCCTAGATCTTCTCACTTTATTATATTGTTTGCACTCTTTGGGAACAAATCATTTTTTTATTTTAAAAAAAATTCATTTTCCATAGTGCATAAATCACACTATCAGAATTCATTTTGACAGTTCAACAACATTCATTGCTGTATTTGTGTTTAAAGAAAAATTATTCTCATAAAAGACTACAGTCACTTACATGAGAAATACATTATTAGGATGCTTATTATTAGGATTTTCGTCGTGTTTTATTTTTATTTTATTTGTATAAGCAGGTACTTCTATAATGCATTCATTATTACTTGGCGTCTATTGGAGTATTAGCGATAATTTTCGACTACATGTCGAGCCAGTTGTACTTTGAATACATAATAGGAGCTTACATTTTTTATGGTCGATGGTAGCTTAATATAAATATCTGCGCCTGCATAGGTAAACATTTCCGTCCGATCATGACCTATGCCAGTGCAGTCTTCGCACACGCCAAGCCCGTTCGCTTCCATAGAATGCAGACCCTCCAGAACAAGTTCCTCCGTAGGATAACAGGCTCCCCCTGGTACGTTCGCAACGAAATCCTCCATGTAGACCTCAGGATTCCCACTATCCGTCAGTTCATGAAACGCATTTCAAAGCGTTTCTTCGAGACAGCCGCGAATCACCGCAACCCTCTGGTTGTGAAAGCCGCTAGTTATATTCCCTCCTCCATTAGTCAAGTCCGCCGTCCCAAGCATGTCCTCACCGATCCCGATGACCACATAACTCTCATTCAGGAGAGCAGTAGGGCCACCAGTACAGTGCACAAACACAGACCGACATTCCGACCTCGCCGCCGAGGTTCCTCGCGAAGATCCCGACGTAATTGTCCCCCCCGACCCTTGCTCGACGAAGTGCCAGCCCGCGCCGTAGCTGAGCCTGTAGCTTTAAATTCCCCGATTAATAATATTCAACAAAATTTGATCCAGCCTGTCCCATCTTGCTGTCCTCCCGTCAGCGACGCCCTAAGCCGAGGTCCGTACCCCACAGGGGGTGCCCTTAGCGAGCGTTCGCTTAATAATATAAGTAGTTTTACGCCCCTGGCTGGAGGCTTTGAGTCCGCTTAAGGCAGCCACAGGATAGTCCGGTTAAGTAGTCACGACCTCTCAAGGTCAACTACGAGATGCCATACACAAAAAAAAAAAAAAAAAAAAGGTAAACAATGTTTTGCCGAGCTTCGTTCTTGTATTTACGTTGTTGAGCAGACAAATTTTTCAAACGTACGAAGTAATGGATAAGCAATATCCTTCAAACTGATTCAGATTGAGATATTTGAGATTTTTATTGTGTTACGCAATTAGGGTGCTGGTCGTGGTAGCTTTCGGGCTCCTAGGCCCTCCTTGTAGGCCTAGGCGTAAATCCGAGGCTGCTGGCTTGTTTTCCAAACAATGCGTAGCCGTGCAATTGGTTACCCTAGTGACCTCGAACGCGAAATAGAGCGCAATGCTTTCGACGAAAACACCCGCCCACGTTCGTTGACAACTGCCTTTGACGTCAGAGAGTAATAACCGAACTATTTGTTTTGCAAGTTTAATAACTGTGTAGTTAAATATCTCGAAGTGAATCAAGCCAAGCAAAGAAAAATTAAAACTTAACAGTACGAGATCGCATGTTCCATTCAAAATTTTAGTTCGAAAAACGGCTGTTGCACAGATAAGTTGGTCGAAGTAGGTATAAAATACTCAATCACCGTGAAAACTAAGCTAAAGTGAGCTGTCAATGGTGTTACTGTGCCTCTCTCAGAGGAGGCCGCAGTCCCAGCAGTGGACATAAACAACATATTACATGTACAGAAGCTGAATATTTAGTGTGTGTGTATTCTTACTACTACTTTTAACTCCGACTACGGTAGAGCCAAAATAAGGGTTATGATTTCGGCAAGCTCAAGAAACAGCACAATGTTATTTAAAAGCAATAAAACAAACTTTTTCATTTGACTATTTTAATAGCAAATAAGATAGATATACTATTATGCAGATAGGAATTTAGGCTCCCACAAACAGGCGCGACACAAAGGCACCGCTCGTCGCTCGACACGCAGTTTCTTTGTGTGTGCTGTCGCGTCGCGCCAGTGTGTACTAGCCTATATTGGTTTTTAGAGTGCTATTTACCATTGAATATATTGACCACATTCAGGACGGTATATTCTTCACGTAATTCATTGAAATAAGCCGTCGAAACATTTTCAGAGAATTATTGAATATTTCTTCAAATTTTCCATTTCACAAAACTATTATAAATAATTTTCGCGATTTTGGCAACAAGAGACCATTTTCTGCAATTTGCGCCTCATTCAAGATATCAGGTGGAGTAGGTTCCATAATCGGATTCCTCGCTTGAATTCGTATTATAATTTTCTTTTAACTTATTAAAAAGTCGGACTCGGAAAGAAACAATCTTTGATGTTTCATTATATAAAAAAATAGCGCGAATTAGCAAATGGCGGCACGTGCGTGAAAATTAGAACGCACACCATACATACCTGATTTCATCTGATTTTCTGTTCAGTATTAAAGTTCATCAGATTTTCTATAGAGTATTAATTAAAGTGAGACAAACGTATTGAGCAAAAGCATTTCCAAGGAGGTTCGATCATTCAGCTTATTAATGGGGAAGGTCGGGCAAAGCTAATTGTAGATGGCGTGACCGGCCTACAAAAATTTTGACATTTCGTTCATTCATTTCATTTTATGTTCATTCATGAGTTTGATTTTATTTCACTATTTCGTTATTTTCGGTGATTTCAGTATTTTAAATCAAGTAATTGACATGGAAAGTGTCAGAATTAATATTTCCTCGTAATCACTTTCTTCAAAATGTTCACGACATAAATTCGAACTCAAAAAAATCTGTACGAATAGCTTTAAAGCACAATCTTCTAATTTTAGGGGCTTACGAGAAATTCGAACTCCAATTCCGAGTATCTAGGAACACAATATCGAGTCAACTTTCGCTAAAATAAAATAAAACCACATCACGCCTTGTATTTTTAGCTTGTGTTGGGAACTAGCTACGACAGCGCCATTTTGACAGTTGCCTTCCCCATTCTCGTGATTTGAAACTCCTTGGTCGAATTCTTATACAATATGTAACAAAAACCCCGTCCGATCCAAAAAAGGCGTATTCCTGGTTTAACATACGTACTAGAAAAAATTGTAAAAAAAGTAACTCATAAAAACCAAAAGTTATTGTTTTTTTTATTTTTAGTTAACATGCGAAATGTAACACTAAATATGGTAAATTTTCATAAGTTGACAACACTCCACCGGCCGGCGAAATCTTTTATTTTTTGCCTATTTTTATTTCAAAGGACACCGCCGTGCTCTAGCCGCATTGTAAGTACTCATAACGAGTCCTCGATCCTTTGATGTAGCCGACTGGTCGCTACTTGTTTGGACACTTCGCCAGTCTCACGTCACAGAGTACTTTTTCTCACGTGGAGATAGCTTGCGATCGGATGTCCGTACGTATCACGTGCCGCTATCGTATCGCGAACAATGTCGTATACCAATCAGGAATATTTGAATATGTTAATTTTTATTTGTGAGTGAATGTGTGATTCGGAAATCGAAGTAACAGCTCGGATTGTGGAAGCTTTCGAGTCACTCAAATCGTACACATGTGCGCTGCGTAGAGTACGTGCAAATTTAATAAAAAGGTGTCGAATGTGTACTAATGTTCTAGATAGATAGAGGTATGTAACAAGTAAATGTTTTAATAAACTGATACCTACAGTGGGTACATTGCCAAAAGCACATCACATTAACTCAATAATAATTGTTTCTTGATAAACAGAAGGTCAGAAATCGGGGTCTTTGTGCGTAAGCCTACAATAAAATATCAGCTGATACCTACGCGTAGGCAAAACGTAGATGTCTTTAGTCCTACGTTTCTTTGGCGGCATGCGACAAAAGACCGCCGCGCTCAGGCGGCTTCTTTGACACGAAACTGTAGGTGAACTCTGGTGAACCCTGTCGAGCGATCAGTGTTGCCTTTGGTATGATTATTTTTAATTTTTTAAATTAATTGTTTTCAGTGGGGAAAATAATTATCTCGTATCCATTAAATGATTACGTATTTGTGTACGCACTACGATACCAAATAATACCCTTCAGGATAGGACAGGGTTTTCGTTACATGCTGTATAGAGGGTTTTCCAATATGAGGATGTTTATTTCATAATAAAGAGGAAGGTATGCCGTTAATAGTGGAAAAAAACATCAGGCAAATTACCACCACGACACCGCTTACAGAACCATATCCTTTTCATGAAATTTTCCTTATCCAAATCGCAAAGTGGCTGCCCTATGTCCTCGATAGCCTCACGAATTCCATCTTTGAGGTCTTGAATCGACGCTGGGCTGTTAGAGTAGATCTTCTCTTTCACGTGACCTCAAAGGAAGAAGTCGCAAGGTGTTAAATCACAAGATCTCGGTGGCCAATTGTGATCACCCCTTCGAAAGATAACACGGTCCGGAAAATTTTCCCGTAAAAGATAAATGGTTTCGTTGCTTGTGTGGCACGTAGCGCCGTCTTTTTGAAAGTGAACGTTGTCCAGATCAATACCATCCAATTCCGGCCATAAAAATCATTAATCGTCTAACTCAAAAATCATCATCGAACTGTTTCTGCGAAATTTTCACCTGTTTTATAGTTAATTTTAATAATTTCAATGCTATATTGAAGCGTGTATCTGATGGCGTAGTTTCTACTTGTCAAATGTCAAAAAATGACAGCTTCAAAAGTGACATCTACCGAAATAGCGGGAAATTCAAAATAACACCTCTGGAGAACAAATTAGAAAAGGTTGGTAGTGGTGAAGGCTAAAAACGTGCTTTTGTCAGTGCTACGAATTTTTTCGATTTCGAGTGAATCTTTGTGTGAAACTTGGTCGAGACTTTTCCTAGTGTTTGTGTTAATTGTGTAAGGTTAGTTTTATTTGTTTTGTCTCGCTTTTAACAATTATTCGCCGTCAAAATGAACTCCAAAAAGCCTCCTGATCCCGACCCCCCTGATGAGCCTTTTGATGTTTCTCCCGTCTTGACCGTCACCCTACCCCATGAAACCCAAATACTCACGCAAGACCCCAAAATGGATACGGAAACACCAAATCGAAAGAGGGTTGCTGTGTCACCCACTACTACTCCAAATATCCCACCAAAGCTATCAAAAATCACAGTTGGCAGACTAACTTACACAGCCAGAGATAATCCACCGTATATTGTCCATGTTTCACTTAAAGATGGTCAGACTTCAGGCACTGTGCTTCAACCAGTCAAGTTTGGTATGTTTTTGACGACAAATAACATCAATAACATACACCTGGATGGGGTCAAACGCATAGGTAGAAATAAAGTGTCGGTTGAATTTAAGACATATCAGGACGCAAACAGTTTTTTAATGAATAATTTGTTAGTTCAAAATAATTATACTGCCTCCATCCCGCAATTCAACATTAGGAGAATGGGTATTGTTAGGGATATCCCTATTGAATGGTCGGAAGAGGAAATAATAGAAAATATTAAGGTTCCTGAAGGATGTGGTGCTGTTGTGAAGGCCAGGAGGATGAGCCGCAAGGTGACCTCTTCTGGTGTACCTGAGTGGAAGCCTACGCAGACAGTTGTAGTAACTTTTGATGGACAAGTTTTGCCTAAGCGGGTGTATTGTTTCTACTCAGCTTTTCCAGTTGAGAGGTACACATACCCAACAATCCAGTGTTACCTTTGTTGTCGTTTTGGTCATACCCGTACACTTTGTAGGTCGAAACCAAGTTGTTTCAAATGTGGTGAAGATCATCCAGGTGATGGATGTGAAATCACCCCTGAGTTAGGATTCTGTGTATCATGTTCTGGAAACCATTTCGCAAATGACAGTGCTTGTCCTGAATTGGGTCGACAGAAGAGCATCAAAGCTCTGATGGCGGAAAAATCTATTTCATATGTGGAAGCAAGTCGAGTTTTCCCCCCTGTTTCCAGATCATATGCCGATGTTTCAAAATCGTCCCCTCGTAACAAGGTTACAATAAACCAATACCAATCCCAGTCCTCAAGCCCAATCCCGACTTCCCAAAGGTCATACCGTAAAACAGTCTTACTTAACCCTAAACCCCGTACCCCCCCTCCTCCTGGTTATAATAAGCAAGCTCATCAAGAACTTACCCAAAACTACTCTTTTTCCCCCTCCAAAAATGGCTGCGCCTTCCCATCGGAAGCCGCCGAACCAATGATCTTCAGAAATGAGGACAGCTCGAAGAACATACTGGAATTAATCACTAACATGTTAATGACTGTTCTTACCAATAGTACTCAATCCATACCTGACCACGTTGCCTTAAAATTGACCTCAATATTAAATTATATAAATAATGTTCCATCCCCTGACATTCCTTCAATGGAACGTAAGGAGTATTACTCCTAGGAAGCATGATCTTTCATTTTTAATTAATAAATATAAACCATTGGTCTGCGGCATTGCCGAGACGTGGCTCTTACCTGAAAGTAATTTCAGGATGCCGCGTTTCGGCAGTGTTCGCAATGACAGATCTGATGGATACGGGGGATGTGCTTTGCTCATCAATAGCAAAGTTTCATTTTCCCCAATTCCTCTACCCTTTGTAGGCGATAACATAAATGTTGTTGCTGTTAAGGCTGAGGATATAAATGTTTTTACTTTTTATATTGCGCACCCACAACTAGAATATCTTTCGGTAATTAGAAATTTGTTATGCAGTGTTAATGGTCCAATACTTGTTATGGGTGATTTTAATTGTCACCATTACCGTTGGGGATCAGATACTTGTGATAACTTTGGCATTGGCTTGCTGGATATATTGGATGATCTGGAGCTCTGTGTCATCAACGACGGCAGTGCCACCCGCAGGTCTGCACCAGGGCAGAGTAATAGTTGTGTTGACTTGACGTTCTGTTCATCCAATGTATCTAGCCTCCTCATTTGGCGTTGCTTGGATAAGACTTATGGAAGTGACCACTACCCCATCATGATTGAATTCCCCTCTAAAAATGTTGCCACTAAAGTCTCCCCTCCCCTTTTAAAATACCGGCTTAACTCAGGAGATTGGGATTTATTTTCAAAAATTTTAGATTTAAGAATATCTTCCCTCCCAAAAGTCAACGAGGTGAATGCCCAGGAATGTTTTTTGTCCTTTTCCTCCACCGTTTCTTCTACAGCAGATGACTGTTTCCCTTCCAAAAAACCCCAATCTGAAAAAATTCCTTCTCCGCCATGGTGGGATAGGGAATGCACTGACATGGTCAGGGCCAGGAATTTGGCTGAAGAGACTGTTAACTGCGATATGAACCTGGATAACCTCATCGCGAAGAGTTAAAAACTGTGCTATCCCGGGTCAAGGACTCCGCACCAGGGGTTGATGGATTCCCTTACTCTTTTATTGTCAAAGCTGGTCCAAAAACCCACCAATACTACCTGGACTTGGCTAATTATTGCTTCACTTCCGGATTTATTCCCACAGACTGGAAGGTTCAAGTAGTCATTCCAATATTGAAACCTGGCAAAGATCCTAATGATCATTGCTCATATAGACCTATCGCTCTATCGTCCGTACTAATTAAACTCTTAGAACATTTAATCAAGAATCGTTTAGAGTGGTTGGTGGAGGGCAGGAGACTGTTACCAACGACTCAGTTCGGCTTCAGGAAAGGTCTGGGCACAGCTGATAGTGTGGGTACCCTCACATCAGCGGTCCGGCTGGCCCTCAGCAGAAATGAGTCTGTGGTGGCTGTTTTCCTGGATATATCAGCTGCTTATGATTCGGTCCTCCTCCCTGTTCTCAGGCAAAAGCTGCAAGAGCTGAGAATCCCGGCTAGGATTTGTCGTATCATTGGTAGCATTTTTACCAATCGCTCCATTCAATTAAGAATCCCTGGGGTTGATTCTGAACAAAGAACAGTATGGAGAGGGTTACCTCAAGGATCTGTTCTTAGTCCCCCATTATACAATATATATACGGCGAATTTGTCCTCATCCTTAAATATTAACTGCAAGATCCTTCAGTATGCGGACGATATTGCATTACTGGTAACTGACAATTCCATTCAGGATGCCGCTCTTTCGATGAATGTCTCTTTGTCTTCACTGAACCAATGGCTCCTTGATCACGGGTTATCTCTAAGTGCACCAAAGAGTACAGCGGTCATTTTTACCCGCAAGCGTTCTGTTCCCCAAGTAGATATAAATATTGATGGAAAAATAATTCCAGTTAAGGATAAGGCTAGGTTTCTGGGAGTAACGTTGGACTCAAGATTGTCTGGGGTTGATCATATTAACAACACGGTAAAAAAATGTGAACGCTCCGTGTCGGTTCTTAAGGCTTTGGCCGGGGTATGGTGGGGAGCTCACCCCTACACCCTTAAACTGGTCTATAATGCGTTGACCAGGAGCGCCCTAGACTACTGTTGCTTTCTTATTGAGCCTTTCAACAAAGAAGCGCTCAAGAAATTAGACAGCATCCAGGCCAAGTGCCTGAGAATTATTATTGGAGCCATGAAGTCGTCTCCCATAAATGCCCTTCAAGTTGAATGTGCGGAACCGCCCCTATATCTTAGAAGACAGTATTTGGCAGATCGTTTCCTATCTAAAGTATTCTCTCTTTCATCCCATCCTTTACTCCCAATTTTAGAGCAAATCGACCTTTCCTTTAATAATTCTCCGTATTGGAACAATAAAACAGTTCCTCTATTGATAGATAGGCACAGAGAGCTTAAACACCTGTCCTCGCCTGTTTGTCAATATCCAATTCTCCCTGTGTTTTCTGCTGCATATGAAACGATTCACTTCGAACCAAAAGCCGTTTTGGGAGTAGGTGTATCTAGGAATTCCCAAAACGCAAGACGCGACTTCGAGTTAGCCGTCAAACGTTACTGGGATGGATGGAATTATTTCTTTACTGATGCATCAAAATTATCACAAACAGAAAATACTGGGGTAGCAGTTTATTTTCAGAACTCAAAAATTGCCTTACTTTTTCAATGCCCACCAGAAGCATCAGTTTTTACAGGAGAGTGTATTGGCATTTTAGAAGCCATACACTATATCAAATCGCATAAAATAACAAAAGCAGTAATTTTTTCAGATTCCCGTAGTAGTATCCAGGCCTTAAAACAAAATCAACTTCATAGTAAAATTCATAGTCAAATCATAGTGGAAATTAAGAGCTTGTTACTTGAGTGTTCCCAAAACGGCTTGACCATCGAGATAGCCTGGATCCCCGGTCACTCGGGTATTGTTGGCAATGAGTGCGCTGATTCGTTAGCAAAGTATGCCACATCGAATCCGGTGGATCGAAAGCACTACGTAGCTCACAACTACGATTTGCGAAATGGTGCCAAGCCCAAATTGTTCGTCTCATGGACAAAAACGTGGAATGAGACCTCAAAAGCGAAGGGTGCCTACTACGCAGCTATACAGACCAACATCCAGCGGAAACCTTGGTATTTCAAATTTCCAAAATTGACAAAAAGGACTGTATCGACGCTTTGCAGGCTAAGACTCGGACATTGTTGTAGCCCAGTGTTTCTGAATAAGATCCATGTTAGGGACAGTTCCCTGTGTGAATGCGGTCTTGAGGAGGGTACTTTGGACCATATATTATTCTCCTGCACTTTGAACACCAAATCTCTATCGAAAAATTTCCAAATGTAATATTCCTCTGCCTACTAACTTCCGTTCTCTTTTATTCCACTTCTCTCCTAAAATTATTAACATTTTAACAACTTTTTTAAACGAAAATGATATTAAATTGTAATTGTTGCGTAATATTATGTAAATATGAATTATATGTCTTTGTGCTGTTTGTCACCCTACTTATAAGATAGTAATTTAGAATAATATTTGTTATACTAACCCCTGTCCTCGTCTTTCAGCGACTAACATCGGTAGTTCTACCACAAAGTGCAAAGTCGACGGCGCGCCTATACGCTGCCGTCTCAACGTGACGCTGGCAGAATAGTCGACTCAATATGCGACTCAATTGCCATTAACGGAAGAAAAAAAAAAAAAAAAACACCTCTGGAAAACCCTTTATTTTGGAAAAAAAAATCCATCAATAATAGTGATCGAAGGAATTTATAAAAATACCGTAAGGGTTACGCACGGCGCTTTATAACGGAGTATGCGGTAAAACAGGTACTACGTACTTAAATGAGAGTAGGTAGGTACCTATTTTACCGCACATTCCGTTATAGGGTGTGTATGTTTTTAACTTTCGAACAATTTTTATGTACAGGCTTCGTGAATGCATTTTTTTAGCAAATGGGTTCAAAAAGTTATTTTTTTATCTCGCAATTTACGAAAAACTACCACACAATCGATGCATTGCATAGCTCGAGCTGCGCTTTTTCCTCGCACAGATACCTCGCGGCGGCGGCGGCGCATATTACCACATTTCACTCGCTCCGCTACACAGCTTTAATGGAAACTGTCACATAGTTTAGTAGCTTAGCTTTCATTGATGTCAGGACGTTGTACCTACTCAGCGTGAGTTTTCATATTGAAATGAGGGAAACTATGCTTAATTTTATCGACGAAAAAAAATGAATAAAAAACAAAGCATGTATAGATCTACAATCTGCTAAAGTTTCGTACGTAGCCGTGTGCAAGGCTTTTCTTTAATGGTTGATTGGAATTGTTGTGATTAGAAACAAGAAATAAGAATCCTCTATTTGCAGAAAATATAAGTGTTAACAGTTATAAAAGTTGGTGGTTCAATGTATAGTACATATTTTTCCTGTTTAAGGCATGCAAATTAATTTCACATGAGTGGGTACTAATAAGTACTCATCCTAATATGATATAGGTACAGAATATTTTTGAAAATACCTTTGTTCTATTATGTTAAAATTAATATTCAAACATTACAAAACTTAAAATCTCAAAATAACAAATTGTCTTGGAAAATTGTCTTGGTGGACCGTCACCGCTTAAATAAAGTTCTTACACGTCTGATTTATAAACGTGGTATTTTTTCTTTTAAAAATACCGTGATGTAGAATAATTTAAAGTAATAAAAAGGATAGGTAAAGGGGCCTTTTAGTGAGAAATTCTATAAGTATTGTAAAAAAACACCATAATTCACAATTGAGTGCGGTTTTTTTTTGTACTCTTTTTTTTTATGAAGACCCTGTTATTATCAATAATTACTGTGTTTGTTACATCGTGATAGATCGATTAGATTGAAAGTAATACCGTTTTGTTAAGAAGGGCAGCAAGGGGGTAACGAACAAGAAAATAAAAAATGCAACAGTTTGAAAAATTCTTTCTTCAAATTAAGAGATTAATTAAGCTGAATGATCGAACCTCCTTGGAAGCGCTTTTGCTCAATCAAAATCATTTGACATTAGGCATGTGTGCTTTCAAATATTCAAGCACGTGCCGCCATTTGCAAATTCGCGCTATTTTAATGATAGAAACATCAAAGATTGTTGTGACTTTTCGAGTCCGACTGTTTTAATTAAAACAAAATTATAATACGAGTTCAAGCGACGAATCCGATAACAATATTAATAAATCGCCTAAAGCTTTTTGGTCTTTCGTCAAAAGCAAGCAACATTCCTTATATACAATTCCATCGGGAAACATGGACAACATTCGTCGGGACAGGGTGATGAAATATGCATGATGTTTAGTGAGTAATAAGTAAATAAGTTTAATTTTCTCCGGAATACTATCCCCGATGTAACTCAGTTGGATAGCAACATGCATTGTCTTTATCAAACGTCTGCCTCTGATATAAGCTCTATTGAAGTCTGCGAAATTGCGGTACTGAAACTGCTGACGGCTATTGACGTGAATAAGTCAGCAGGTCCTGATGGTATTTCTGCTATACTTGAGCATGAGGTCCTGGGTTCGATTCCTAGGTCGGGCAACGTGTTATTGGGTTATTCTATCTGGAATTTCTCAGTAGCAGCCCGAAGTCTGGATTTGTGCCCGGTAGATAGCAATAGGCTCGCCCCCTATTACATGGGACTTAAACATAACTGGCGAAATGTGGGTGTACTATAGGTACACCTCTGCCCAACCCTTCGGGGAAACAAGGCGTGATGTTATGTTATGTTATGTTATAATTCGGTGCGCACAAAGCTTGACTTAACTAACCACTTACCCTAATTTATCGGCGTTCTCTTAATGAGGGAGTGGTGCCACATTTTTGGAAGACAGCTTTTATTACCCCCGTGCATAAGAAAGGCCCTGAAGACAATGTTGAAAACTACAGGCCAATATCTAAGCTGTGCTTGTTTGCAAAGGTTTTGGAAAAAATTGTTTACTCTTCAGTGTATAGTGCCATTAAACAATCACTTAATAACATCATGGCTTCTTAAAAAACAGGTCTATTGTGTCTAATTTGCTTATCTGTTCCGACTTCTTGTCCTCCACCATGTCTGAACCCTCTCAATTGGATCTGGTTTACACTGATTATAGCAAGGCATTTGACCGCATAAGACCACGGTGTCCTTATACGGAAGCTGTTTTCAGTAGGTATCAGAGACGATTTATTCAGATGGTTTACATCCTACATTGAGAATCGCTGTCAAACAGTTGTACTGAATGGATACAGTTCTGTCACTGTTAAAATACCCTCGGGATTACCACAAGGATCCCTTTTGGGTCCTTTACTTTTTATTATTTTTATAAATGATATTAGTTGTGCTTTACCCGTTCCAAAATAATTCTTTACGCCGACGATATGAAAATTGTATGCCCTATATTTGAACTTTCCGACTGTATTGGTTTTCAGCAAGATTTGGATGGTCTTCAAAATTATTGTCTCCTTAATAAACTTGAACTGAATGTTTCTAAATGTTTTGTAACCTATACACGAAAACCACATGCAATCACGTTTCATTATAAGTTACATAATACCATTATAAATAGGGTTTGTAAGCGTTATCAGGGACCTCGGTATAACGTTTGACTCTAAGTAGCTTTTTGATGCGCACATCGCAAACGTCGTTAGTAAAGCTTCCAAAGCACTTGGATTTTTACTTAGATTATCAGCTGATTTTAAAAACGTATAAAAGTCTTTATTGTGCTTTTGTCCGCAGCCATTAGGAATACGCCTCACAAGTGTGGAACCCTAATTATAATATATACATAGACCGAATTGAGGGAATCAAAGGCGGTTCCTACGTTTCTTTCAGTACAAAACTAGAAAATATACTCCCAATTATATATCGCGATGTAAGCGGTTTCACATCTTACCACTGCATGAGCGCAGACGCATTGCAGATATTACGTACTTATTTAAAATCGCGAATGGTACTATAGATTGCCCTGAGCTGTTTATTTATTTGTTTGCTCTCATGCACATCACACATTTTACAAATATTACTGTCGGTTTTTGTACATGAACCCTGTCAGGGCACTGCAAACATAGTTGTCACATACACAATAAGTTATCATAATGGAGTCTAAACTTATCAAAACAAATACGAAACGAATTCTGCCTGTAGGACTTGGAATGCGGGACATGTAACAAGCTAGGTTTACGAAGCATTTTGCAGTGTGTAACTAATCCTACACTGCCTTACTTATGTATTAGAAAAAAACGTATCAAATAGTTAAATCGTGGCTAGAGAAGCTTAATCTACAAATTTATGTTAACAAAAGTAATCTACTGCAATCTACTGCATTTTAGACACCAATACGGGCTAGTACGCACTGGCGCGACGCGACATCACGACACAAAGACACCGCATGTCGAGCGACGAGCGGTGCCTTTATGTCGCTCTGTCGCATCGCGCCTGTTTTGGGAGCCTAAATGCCTATCTGTATAATACCTATCTTATACGAGTATGCTATTAAAAACAGTCAAATGAAAACGTTTGTTTTGTTGCCTATAAATAATATTGTACTGTTTCCTCGGCTTGCTGAAATCATAACCCTTCTCTTGGCTCTGCCGCAGTCGGGGTCAAAAGTAGTAGTAAGAATAGACACATACAAATAATTCAGCTTCTCTACTTATGCTGTCTATTTCCACTGCTGGATCTGCGGCCTCCTCTGAGAGAGGCGCAGTAACACCATTGACAGCTCACTTTAGCTTAGTTTTCACGGTGATTGAGTATTTTATACTTCGACCAACTTATCTGTGCAACGGCCGTTTTTCGAACTAACATTTTGAATGGGACATACGATCGGCTTAACTTTTCTTTGCTTGGCTTTGGTCACCTCGAGATATTTATTAAAAATTAATAACTCGTATTTATCAATTAAACTTAGAAACCTATACACATCGAGGGTCCATTTTGTACGGTAAGCAAACAAAATTGGCAACCTCGCAAAAGTAAAGACTCGTCATACTGGTGACATTTTTTGACCAAATTTAATTATGAGTGAGGATATCTCCGAACCTATTCTAGGAGTTTTAGTATATAACCCTAGAGTTATGGGATTGAAAAAAAAAACAGGTTGTATATATACATAGGTACAATACTCTATAGTCTATGGTGACGACGTGACTGACGTCAGTGTAATGCGTAGTTCGTAGATGCCGCCACAGCTGCATGGCACATCTCCGGTGGTGTCACGACCCCGCAGTTGGTGAAGAATGTTGTAGTATGATGAGTACAATCCGGCCAAGCCCCCTCCCCCCCTTTTACTTGCGTTCATTCTAAGTTTGCCGGTCCGTGGAATGCGCGTCCCCTCCCCCCAAACGCTTAGCGCACCGCTGAGTCGCCCTATCAGTGCCGAAGCCTACGTCTTCGCAAGCACATGTGATTTTTACAATCGTATACCATTATATTCCTCAGTTTTCTCGATATTTGTAAGTTTTGCTGGTGGTCAGCGGCAAACTAAGAGCGAACGGGATATACGTACGGTGCGACGCCGGAAAGCACCGTGTGGCATACCATGGATATTTATAGGTAGGACGCCGCAGTGGCACCGCTTAGGCGCCGCCGAAGCCGTACCTCATCGTGTAGACCGCCCCAGGCATTACCTAATAATTTAAAATAATTGGAAAACGGCTATACAAATAAAGGAGCATTTTTTGATACCTTAAATCAAATGTTGGTGAAAATAACAGATTTTCATGATGCAACCGCTTTCATAAGAAACCAAAGCTAACGCCAGTCATTACGTTAGTCTATTTTTGAACAATTATTTTCAAAACGTTTCGAAAATAACAAGTGATTTGGCAATTTGACACAAATACGCGTTGTTTTGTTTGGCATTATAAATACTTAAGATAATTATTGTCGTTGCATGCACGGTGAGTAGTTATCTTAGCCCGTCGTGGCACCCACACAGCAGATATCATTTAATTAAAAGGAGTTTAAAGGCCACACGAGAGGTCTAGAGTTTGTTTCTCAAGTCTAACTTTGCGTTTACAAACATACCTACATACAGTTAAAACAAAAAATGTATGCGCTTCGGTAATCTTAGGAATAAGCTGTTACAACCATGGAAGTACTCACTCCTATTTTGTATTGCCATGACTACAAAATTTGGGATTATCAACTCTATGCAAACCAAAAAATCTGTTCATCACTTTTTGAGTGACTTAGGACAATGTGCGTCGAGAGGAGGTAACCTAACAGAAAGAACGCCTTCTTACAAACGTTCAATGATACGTGTAAGTAATACGACGAAGCGTGGGAGTACAGAACTTCGAAGTTTTGCCTCTGTGGGGGGTTGCCTGTGGCGCGTTCGTAATAATTCGGAAACATGAGGATTACCGAAACGCATACTTTTTTGTTAAGCTGTAAATACTCAACTTGCTAAAATAAAAACCCTCCTTTTGGCTATGCCGTAGTCGGGGAAAAAAGTGGAAGTAGGAATAGACACAAAGTAATCAACCTCTTTAGGTAGGCTCTGTTCTCACTGCTGACACTGCGGCCTCCTCTCGGTGAGAGGGAGTTTTTTTTGTTCTAAAACCCAATAGGAAATGAACTATCAAAATCTAGGCCAGCATTAAATTAGATTTAATATAGATCCTCGGTCGGTTGGTATATTATTTTTCTTCTAAGCTCTGAAACACTCGTAAAATTTTTATGTTAAAACTTATATCAACTTGCAATGGCGAAAATGCATAAAAAATTAGTGAATGCAACGAAATCGCCTGCCTACATTCAAACAATAATTCACTTATATACCATGCGCGAGAGGCATATTTATACATGAGTCATTCTCTCAAATCGTCATGGAAGCTATCCTCATCGAAATCATATAATTTTATTTACCACGTAAATAGATTCGAGAATTATCAATATAGAAGAAAGCGTAACTCATCTCTAACTATGTAACTTTTTTTTAAAGTGTGTAGCGAATGGCGGCAAAAACGAGACATTCGGACTGCTGGCATTCAGCCAGCGGCTCCGCCTGCGAATCTCAACGTAATTTATTTACATTGCTCAATTAGATATGTTTTAGTACATTTTATTGCTAGAATTTGCATTCGAAAATACTACTATATACTAAACAAAATGGAACTAAAAACATAATAAAATTCTTGGATGTATACTAGCGCCGTCTATTTGCAAAAAAATAAAGAAGGTGCGAAAGAACCACCGTTCTTTCCCGCCTTCTTCACAGATGCAATTTTTATTCAAAATAGTTACCATTTGAATACAATTTTGCTGGAAACTTTATTTTAAATGCAGAATTGATGTATATTTATATTCCAATTCGTAGGCATTTGGTTTGCGCTTTAAACGGGGTAGATGTAGGCAAAAAAGCTGCCAGGCCCAAAGTCAAATCAGGTAAATATTTTTTTATTGAAACGGTAGTGGTCCTGAAAAGTTTGGGAACCAAAATGCTCCAGATACAGCTCTAGGTGAATTGCTACATTGATCAACAGCATACTTGAGAAACTATCACAATAGTTTACATCCAGGCTGAATGCAGACACGCCTGTGCCTCGTCAAGTCCGATCGTAATGGCTCATTAAAAACCTAATACATTACCTCTATGGTTGACTTTAATTACGACCACATGGCATTAACGTGTTTGGATTAACAACATTCTTTTTTGGGAATCTTAGACAAATAGGCACTGATTTTACTGTGGTGGAAAATTTTAGGTATGTATCCGGTTCTTTTAAACATTTCAGTCGATATTTTTTCATTGTATTTTTTCAAGCGCAACAGTTGAACCTGGATTTGAACCCGAAATAGGGCTAAGTGGGTGTTGGAACGCCACAAGACCATCACTATTCATGTAGGATGTCAGGACATCATTATGTTATCTGTATCTTCACTTTTTTTCCCGGCGGTATTTTTTTTTTACTCTTACCATATTCCATTGTGAATTCAGTAATTGTGTTCTCTGTTCTATAATAAAGCTGTAAAGTGATAATATTATAAAATAAAATATCTTGTTCAGTACTATAAATACTTTAGTCATTCATTGTGCTCGCCCGAAATATCAAACCGTGAATCCAACAGTTTTCCTGCCAGAAATTTTTCAGCAGTAGGCCGGAGTGATTGCTTGATTCGTGCCTGGTTGATGGCAACAGGCTCGCCCCCTCGAAACTTAAACAAAAAAAGCAATCTGCCTAGTCATTTTCGATTATGTTGGGATCGGCTCCAAGTTTTACCGGGTGCAGCTGGATACATTTTACATGGAGCGACTTTTTTTTTTTTTTTGTTCCCGGGGTGGAAAATCCTCATGGATGTCCTCCGCCCTGGGGCGGGCGGAGGGGTCTGTCAGACTCTTACTGACTAAAAACCACCCCGGTGTTCCATCTCTCACCTACGCCGGGGTCGCGGGAATACATTATTCTTCCACAACCCCGGCTGGTGCCGGCCCGCTTGCGCGGGCCCCGTCTCGGGCGCGGGGAGTGAGGTGTACTCCCCCCGCAACGTCTGTGGTCGGCGCGCGAGGAACACTACGCGCGCCGCCTTCTCGGGTCCTGATGTTGGGGGGCTACGGATGTCCCTGAATCCGTCGCCCCTGGACCCATTTAGGGGGGCCGGAAGAGGGCGTTGTCCGCCCTCCTCCGACGCCCGGTGCGTCTGCTGCGGGCCGGGTCGAGAGTCGAGATCTCTCTCTCCCTTTCCGCAGCCTCCTACTGCGAGATGACCGTTTCGCAAAAGGAGACCACTGCGTCCCAGGACTCTGCGCCGCCGACCATCGCGTTCACGACGGCCGGCAGCGACAGGTCACTGCCTACTTCTGAGATGAGGGCACGGCGCGGCTCCTCCCAAGCGGCACACTCTGCCAGCGTGTGCCACGCCGTGTCCTCCCGGCAGTCGACGCAGTGGTGACACCGGGCGTCCGGCTCCCTGTTTATGCGACACAGGTACTTCCCGAAGCAACCATGCCCCGAGAGCACCTGCGTCGCCCGAAACGACAGGGAGCCGTGCCTTCTCCCGAGCCAGCGGTCGAGCACTGGCCGGATCGCCTCGATGGTGCTGAGGCCGGCGGTAGGGCGTGACAGCCTCATGGAGCGACTGCCTGCCTCAACCCCACAACTCAGTTACTGGGTAATACGGTACCCGTGGTGAGACTGGTCGTCAGACTTTCTGACTACCCGTAACGACTGCCAAAGATCTACGAATGACAGCTGGGGACCAACGGCTTAGGGCAACACCAATGAAACTGAAAGCGTTCAGCACATCTATGACACGTTCAAGAGCTGTCAGTGTCAAAGTTGTTATGGAACATTGACATTGACAGCTCTTGAACTGGACTTATAAGTCCTTAAAACTGATCATGTTCAGTTTCACTGGTGAAATCGGCACTTAACGTGCTTTCCGAGGCACGGTGGGGTCTCGATATGTCATGTATGGTCACCCATCCACGAACCTATCGCAGCATGCGTAGCGTAACCTTCGATTGACCCGTTTGGCTGTTATCTTAAAGCCACGAGCCCAAGGAACCGAAACATAACTGTCAAAATGTTGGAGCATCTGCCTCGGGGAATACGTACAGACGTGATATTAATCTGCTTGGTTAAGACACCAGTTGATTTCTCATTATTTATGTCAGGCAATGGATTAGCTGAAAAGTAAATATCAAATTAATGATTAATATATCAAACACTTGACACCAACACATTTAAAAGCGACGTGCACGTAATTCATAAGTTTCTAACTCAATGTGACAGCTGCTAAATGATTATTTCCTTTAGCTTTTCAATGTTTGAAACTCACAAATTTGACCTCTTTAGAATAATGAACACCAGCTTCTGCTCGCGACTTCGTCCGCGTGAGTTACATCGTTTTCGCTTCACGCTCTTTTTGACAGCTGCTAAGGGTCTTTCGTTATGTTAGGTAGCCTAACCAGCCTAATCAAGAATTAGGCTATCAAACTCAAAAATAACTTTTAATATTCGACTGGTAGTCACGGAGATAAAAACAAAATGTTCAGCTTTGTTATTACTATTATATTACGTGGGGCACTTAAAATTTCTGCGAAAAAATAAATGTTCAAGGAATTATTTTTTATTAAATCTTTTCAAAGTACTCTCCACTAGCCTCTATACAAAGTTTCATGCATCTGAACCGGTTTTCGAAACACTTTTTCCAGTCCTCCGTAGACAACTCGTTTACAGCCTGCTCGAACGTTGACAGCGCATCTTCCGCAGCAGATTTTTTTTATTTCTGGGAATAAACAGAACTCACACGGTGCTAGGTCAGAGCTGTAAGGAGGGTGACTCAGGAGTTTGACCGGCGTGCTGTCCAGGAAGTCCCTCGTTTTGAGCGCGGTGTGCGAAGGCGCATTGTCGTGGTGGAACAGAAGCCCGTGGAGCCCTGTGTTTGGTCGCTTGTTGCTCACCATAGAGAAAACTTCTGTCAAGCATTTGGTAATATAGCATTCAGCGTTGATGCATAGTCAAAGTAAAAGCATCTATTTCAAATAGGCACTAAAATGCACTTTTGAACGTCAACATTTACATTTAAATATAATTGATTCTAGACGCAAAAAGTAGTTGCGTATGGACAAGAAGGGGCAAGAAACTCGATCGTTACTCTTTTTGAAATGTTTAACAATATTTTGAATACATTAGTCATATTTTTATAAGTGATCGCATATTTACAAACATTGTAAACCCATGTAGGTTTATGTGAAATAAAATATTTATATTTTGATTTTTGATTTTATATGATTTTCCTAAAATATTAACTAGGAATAAGTCAGTGAGTGAGATAAGTAAAAATAACAAATTATACAATTCAATAAGCAACCAGTTTGATTTTGCCTAGCCTCTAGATTGTCCTATGGAGCAAGAACAGCATGTTTCCAAGCATTCACACATTTCACGAGATATAATTAAAACCTTTCACACATTAAATTAAATGTTAAAAAGACCGCAGATCTATGGGGTAATTCTGTGGGTATTGCTATGTCTAGTATAAATATTGTAGCATATTGTATTCAGTAAAACTTTAGTAAAATGTTTGAAAAACTTATTTTAGATTACTTAAATGCAAAGATTTTTTGATAAACACAAATTACTGCATAACAAATAGTTCGGTTTTACAAGAGGTCGTTCGATTACTGAGTTGAACTTTTAGGACATGTTTATAATGCATGGCAGGACAAATGCGATGCTTTTGGCTTATTTTGCGATTTGTCCAAGGCATTCGATTGTGTTCTTCATGAAACTTTAGTCAGGAAACTTTGCCACTACGGAATCCGGATCGCCTCTCTGGATCTTCTTACTCAAGTGATAGGATTTAGAAAGTTGATGTTAACGGAAAAATATCACCTGGATCTGTAGTAAGAATGGGGGTCCCCCAGGTCTTTGTTTCTTATTTATATTAATGACTTGCCTTACCTCTTATAGGATAGTGTTGTTTGCAGACGACACTTCACTTTTATTAAAACTCAAACGTCAGCAACTGGTGAGCAACAACAACAATGTAAATAGCGCCCTCACCAAAATAGTTAACTGGTTTAATGTTAATAACCTACTTTTTAAC
This sequence comes from Dasypolia templi, assembly GCA_963555695.1. Lineage (NCBI taxonomy): Eukaryota > Metazoa > Arthropoda > Insecta > Lepidoptera > Noctuidae > Dasypolia > Dasypolia templi. The sequence continues at coordinate 4,016,650 of OY743166.1, forward strand.
GAGAAAAAAACTAAATGTATTCAGTTCACGATACTTCATGTTAGACAAGTAGAAACTGGTGTTCTTATACAGGGTGAAAACCCCGAAAACACCACAGTATTCATAGGAATAGATAAATGGTCAAAAAAGCTTAGTTCTGCAGCAAACTTAGTTAGAAAAAATCGTTATTTAACTGATTTAGAGATAGCCCGTGGAGTATACTTTAGTTATTTTCATAGTGTGATGTCGTACGGTATTCTGTTGTGGGGAAATGCCGCCGATATTCGGACAATTTTTGTTTTACAAAAAAGTCAATTCATTCAAGTTATAAATTAGCTCAGAGACAAATCTAAAGAGGTTAATATAATGAATGTGCCTTCTCAGTATATTTATGAAAATCGTTTGTATGCACATAAAAATATTTATATGTTTAAAAATATAGTGATATCCACAATATAAATACTGGGAACAAACATAAATTTGTTGTTCCTACTACCAGGCTCAAGAAAATTGGTGGCTCGTTTAAATGTCAATGTATACGTTTTTATAATTAAACGTGTCCTTATCAAAAAAGCATATTAAAAGATTGAAGAATACGTCGAAGACAAGGAAGTTTGGCAATAATTCCTTCTGCACATATGGCTTCCTTGGTACCTCATAAACGGCATCACTATGTAAATTTTTAATAACTGCTCCCAAATAACGGTGTTTAATTTAATTTGTATTATTAGAAATTAACTTTTTACGTAACTCTGACATATATTATCATTATTTGACAATTTTAATTTCAACTCTTAATTATAACTCTTAATTATTGGCTTTTGTGGACAGCATGTTAATTCAGATTTGTATTACCTACTATAATGTTAATGTGAGAACGTTGTAGGCCTTGTAGATTGTAAATTTATAGACCATTGTCTATTTGTTAAACATAAATGGTACTTGGACAGGCCTACACTGTCCTCCTATACCTATTAACAGTGTAATTTGAAAACATTTTAAAAGACAAATATTTTTAAAAGAGTAGCCATGGAGTTTCTTGCCGGCTCTTCTCCATAGGAAACTACCAATTGGAACCGTGTACTTAGATTCTGACGTTTCATAATTTCCCATATAAGTTTATCTGAAATAAAATATTTTGATTTTAATGATTTTTTCTTTTCTATAGAGTACTTTTTTGTATAAACAATGACATGTATATTTAATTTACTGCATAAAGTATAATACTATTTTACTTTTTGTGAATGTGAGGACCATTCTTTACTTTTCTATACTTTTCAGTTAGTTTTAATTATGATCTGGCTGTTTGAGTACTTAATGCGGCCTTCCCAAATGTCCTTTCTTTTGTATTGTTCGTCGAATCGTTGAGCTCCTTAGTTCTGAGTCGAGCTGCACGACGATTGACAAATGTGTGCACTGACTGGACAGGTCCACTCAAATCTGTGTGGTTCTTTCCTCAAAATACCATCCTTGACACCAGTCTACATGGTCCTCGAATGATCTGAACAAGATTATTTCGGTTTTTAAAAACACTTTGAAATTGATAGACTTCATATATACAATGACATGAAAATTTACTTTGTAAAGTATTATAATATTTTAATTATTGTGAATGTGAAGACAACGTGTATTTGTTTTTTTTTATGTTTGTATTTTTAGTTAGTAGAGTATATTTGTAGAGTATACGTAATTGTAATTTCATTGGGGGCTCCTATTTCTGTAGATGTTTGAATGGCACACAACATTATGTCATTGTATTCCTCGAAGGGATTGGCAGAGGTGTATAGTATACCCCAATTTCACCAGCATGTCGATTCTGTATAAATCTCATCTTGAAGATTTTACGTGGACTGTGCTGTCAGTGTTAAATAATCACCAATCCCTAGCATCAGTGACACTGACAGCTCGCTCCACGCTCACTTCACCTAGGTTTTTACGGTGAGATGGTTACAGAATAGCACTACTGTTATGTTTAGGTCCCGGATAATAAAATTATTTCACTTGGACTTAATTTCCCATGTATTATTATTTAATATCCTAAATATTGTTAATGAATGTGCGTGCATGAATAATTATTTTTTAGTGAAGTAAAATTATTGACGATGCACCTTATATAGATGTCTAAATCAGTGGTATAACTTTACCTAATTATATTTTAGCAATTGGTTTAAAACTATGAAAATTAATGTACTTAATCAGCTCAAGCGAATTAGTTGAATTGCGTCTAATATGAGCCAATGATGATAATATATGATCTGTTTATTATTCAAGTCGTTGTATATAGTTCAGAACCTACCCAAGGTTCTGAACTATAGGCTCTTGAGAAAAACACAGAGAAACCGCTAAATTTAAAAGAATAATAAAATGACGACAGTGATAAATTTGAAATAAACGAAAATATAGTACCTACACTATCTACGTAAATGGATATTTGGGTTATCGACGCCCATTGTTATTATTAATTGAGGATTTATCCATGGTTTCCTGTGTGAAGATCAAAGCTAATGTACAGCTCGCATAATATTATAGAAATATCGGCTAAACGTATCGTGCCAAGAGTTTTACCTATACCTATTTAACTTTGTTATCGCCAATAAAACAGTGATCTCATCGATTTTTATTCATGTTCCATTGTTTTATCGACACAACAGAAATAATTTTGTTTTTATCTGTGGTTATTTAATGTATTTCGCGCCAATGTTAGGATAAATGCAGAATTATACTTTTGAAAAGAAATAAATTTTTGTCTATGTTTTAGGTTAAGGAACATTTGCCGCCTAAAACAAAATGACAGTTTATTAAAGTGTTCTCTGTGCAAAAACCTTTAGGTGCCTGAATGACATCGACAGAGTGGCGTTTGCTGGTAAACATTTTTGTGTTCAGAAATTGTATTGACAGTACAAGATGGCGGCTTGGTGATGTTCTTCAGAAAGGTCAGGTACATAGCACTCGTAACCGGCACGCGTGTATGACCATATGTATGAACGTAAACGAGGCAAAATAAGTATGTAAGGATCGTAGCAGGTGGGGTTCTGTGGTTTATGTCTACCCCCATGGGAAGAAGGCGTGAGTTTACGTATGTATGGAAGATGGCGACGTCTTCCAATTTCAGGCACGCGCCAAAAAACCTTTTAACGTTGTAACTACTGACGTGACTATGGATAAGCCATGTGTGTCGAAGGACATGGCATTTAAAGTAGACGATTTCTTGACTGGTGACAGCTAATCGGCAACCGTAGTAAACCGGCAATGCCGATAGCGGAGGAACGGCTGATTTGGTGACGCTTTGGAGAGACTTATGTGTCCAAAAGTGGACTTGATAGATTGCCTATCTTTGAATTGTTACAGATAAAACAAGGTGTTAGCCACACTATGGAAAGACCCTTATAAATTTACCTTGGCTACAATACTGTAATAATAAACACGATATCGACTTGTGTTACGTTTGTTAACTCGATCCAGACATTAAAAGCAACTAGGTTTTATGTCAGTTTCACCTTTTATTTTAAGACGAGGTAAAGTTAAACAATGTCAGATTAGTCTGAAGCTGGAAACTGAAATCTTTTATTAGGCAGACAGGGAGGTAATTTGATATGTAGCAGCAGCGGCAGTTATAGTTCGGTTTTTAAACCCGTGTACTAATTTGACATGTTTGTCAAATTTCAAACTATAAGCAAAATCACAAAGACTTGAAATGTCTGATTAGTGCAGTAATAATGTGAGTTAAAAAAACAAACTTTACCAACCATTGATGCTTTTCTACTTTTGATGACAATTGATGCTTAAAGATGGCGGAAGCGCCAAGTTGCCCGCGAAATTCTTTTCTAACGTTTTTTGCAATTTGCAGGTCAGTGTCAGGTGTTGAACAATAGTTATTTGTTTTACATATGGGTAAAAGTGTTTTTTCCCGTGAGTGCTTGGATTGAAACCTGAGCTAGCGAAGGGTCCTAGAATAAAACCACGAGCGAAGCGAGTGGTTTCAATTCGCCCGATCATGACCTATGCCAGTGCAGTCTTCGCACACGCCAAGCCCGTTCGCTTCAATAGAATGCAGACCCTCCAGAACAAGTTCCTCCGTAGGATAACAGGCTCCCCCTGGTACGTTCGCAACGAAATCCTCCACGTAGACCTCAGGATTCCCACTATCCGTCAGTTCATGAAACGCATTTCAAAGCGTTTCTTCGAGACCGCCGCGAATCACCGCAACCCTCTGGTTGTGAAAGCCGCTAGCTATATTCCCTCCTCCATTAGTCAAGTCCGCCGTCCCAAGCATGTCCTCACCGATCCCGATGACCACATAACTCTCATTCAGGAGAGCAGTAGGGCCACCAGTACAGTGCACAAACACAGACCGACATTCCGACCTCGCCGCCGAGGTTTCTCGCGAAGATCCCGACGTAATTGTCCCCCCCGACCCTTGCTCGACGAAGTGCCAGCCCGCGCCGTAGCTGAGCCTGTAGCTTTAAATTCCCCGAATAATAATAATCAACAAAACTTGATCCAGCCTGTCCCATCTTGCTGTCCTCCCGTCAGCGACGCCCTAAGCCGAGGTCCGTACCCCACAGGGGGTGCCCTTAGCGAGCGTTCGCTTAATAATATAAGTAGTTTTACGCCCCTGGCTGGAGGCTTTGAGTCCGCTTAAGGCAGCCACAGGATAGTCCGGTTAAGTAGTCACGACCTCTCAAGGTCAACTACGAGATGCCATACCAAAAAAAAAAAAAGTGATTTCAGAGAAGAAACCTGAGCGTCGCGAAGGTATCATGTATGTTGCAAATATTAGGTAGTGTGGTGAAAAATATATTACTATTAAAGATTTTTAAATATCAGTTTTATTTGCAGTAAATACTTATTTTCGTTTAAATACAACAATATTTAAAAAAGCTATAAATTACATTATAAGACATAATTATCTTTTTGCAAAATTTCTTTAGTTATTACGTAATATTCTGAACGTGTTTGTCTTTGAGGTAGAATCATCGATCACTAATAAAAAACTAGATGCACAATCCCATGCAAAAGTTCTCTTAAAACTGTCCCCAATTATGTTTACGAAATTCTAGTCGAAATAAATATACGTAATTGAAATTCAACCTTAAACGCTACGCTCAAAGTTGTATTCACAAAGCTATGTGCAAAAAGCAATAATTTTTTACGAGCGATACTCGCTGGTCAACATACATCAAAACAAATTCAACCTTACTAGCATGTTTCAAAGTCGGAAATACAATGTGCCAAACGAAAGCAATAAAACTTTACGACCGAGGGTCGCCGCTAGGACAAGGAGTGAGTGGAGTTGAACTGTTCAATTTTTTTTTTTAGTTTATAATGGTAAATAGTTTTTTTTTGTCAATGCATCAAAAAGTTGGTGTAGGTAATAAAGCATGTCTTAGTCTATGTTGCATAAGTGTTATGATTATAATTTACCTGAAAAGTAAATATGGTTTTGTACATATACGTATGGCGCTTAGTACATAATTTATAAAAAGAAAATGTAAAGGGTGATCCTGGTGTCCTGAAACACAGGCCTACACAGCACCAGGCTCTTAGGCACCAGTCTCCCACAATATATAAACTTACCAGAATTATGTATCTTTCTCGAATCTGACCAATGTAAAATAATTTATGTATATTGTAGTGAGAAAAAATAAAGTTGATTGATGGTTTTGGATAGGGCACAACATTAAATTAATAATTAAACAAAAAATTAATATTATTTATTTTTTCTTTAATTTGTGATTAAATAATAAAGGTATTGCTTGACAAACAACTTATATCATAATTCAATAGTTACTTAATATAAAAAGTAGGTACAGAAAGTTCTTGTAAAATCAAAAAGAAATTGTTGACGTAATATTCAGATTAAAAAAAAAATACAGCTACAACTGACTTACATAGGTAATTAACCTATGTTATTATTTTTCATGAAATGAAATGAGTTTATTATATAATCGTCTTTTCGATAGATTTTTATGTTTTCCGTGTATTGTATAGCCTTGTAATTTTTTTCGTAGTCACACTCACCATCACTCGTCATCACTTTCTAAAAAAATCCTCGAACATACAACGCTTCCTTGGGTCGGCTTTTAGACTGATATCCATTCTCCACACCTCACTGGTTCTCGTGGAAAGCAAAAAAGACAAAAATAAAAATCGATGAAATAATAATATAATATTTATAGAAGCAGTAAAGAAGTCTCATAATACAAAAAACAAAACAATCATTCTTTAATAATAAAATAAAAAAAGAAACAATAGCGTCTCCAACAATGGAACAGAGTCAACGCACGTAACCCGAACAATTTAAGTGGGCATGCGATAGTACGAGTAAATACGTTAACTAAGAGTCTTTACAATTAAGATGCTTTATAACTCGTGCTATTTATTAGGATTTAATTTAAAAAAATGTTTTACGATGATTTCTTGACAAAATATCAATATTTACAATAAAGTGATAACAATAATATAATGATAATATTAATACTTACCGAAAACATAAAAGTCCATCCTTTTTTAGCGTTCTAGATGTGTTATTTTTACAGTTTTATACGAGCAATGAGGCGTGTTTACCGTTCGAGCGTTCGAATTCCACTAGATTAAAAGCGCACCCGAATGTTCAAATGGGTGCGCGTTTGGTGAGGACACTTTTTGTCGCTGATTGTGTATCTAGTTCTTTATTAGTGATCGATGGGTAGAATTCAAAATCGGAACTTCGAAAGTACTGGTCTTTGTCTCTCTCTCTTTCTAATCGCGGGAAAGAGATAGAGTGTAAATGTTTCGAATTGTATTATTAACCCAAGGCTGAATAAGACATTTGCGACTTTCTGAAAACAAAAATTAAAAAGTTACTTTGTCTCACTCATTGATCAAAATCGCATTTTGCTCACTGATTTCAGGCAGCAAAACCTAAATGTTTGAGCTACTGAAGTGAAAAATATTATTCGCGACCGTAAGAAGTATGAGTATGAGACCCCTGTATAGTTTTTTCTAGTAAGACAATCACTCACTCATAGAGCTCGCTTTTCACGTTTGTTATTAAAATGCAGCAAACTGGATCCCTACTGATACCTTTTTGTAGTCGACGTCATGCCGGAATCGGGTGATGGGTCAAGTCAAAGTCAAGTCAATAGTTAACAGAAAAATAAATAAAATAATGTTTTTTTTTATATTCGTCTGTAAACTTTTATGACCCAACCTATCACCCGACTCCGGCTTGACGTCGACGATTTGACATTATATACCTACAATTTTTAATTAGTTTTTGATTTTACTTTATTAGATTATTTTAAATTTTGTAAATGGGAGAACGTCGTAGGCCTTGTGGATTGTAAATTTATAGACTATTTTGTCTATTGTCTATTTGTTTAACATATGGTACTTGTTGACAGGCATACACTGTCCTCCCATACCTATTAAAACTGTTATTAAAAAACATTGTAAAAGACAAATATTTTAAAAAGAGTAACCATGGAGTTTCTTGCCGGCTCTTCTCCATAGGAAACGACCAATTGGAACCGTGCACCTAGAATCTGACATTTCATAAGTGCCCATGTAGGTTTATGTGAATTAAAATATTTTGATTTTGATGATTTTGATTTTGCCTTTATTCGGTACGGTTAACTTTTAATAGTACATTAAGATACAAGTTTAGTGTGTAATGATCAATGCACGCGCATTTTATACGACATCTTTTAACACATTTCTGCGAAAAAAAAAATAGTTTAATTTTATTATTTAAAACAATTGTGAAACATGGCCCGTGGATTCAATTTATCGTGTCTCTGCAGGATGCAGGAGAGGCAAACGCACGAAGCCGTCGAACAGTCTAATTGGTATGTAAATATCTATTCTAATGTTATAAAGAGGAAATATTTGATTGTTTGTTTGTATTGAATAGGCTCCGAAACGACTGGACCGATTTGAAAAATTGTTTTACCATTAGAAGCCGAAATTATGTCTGATGAACATAGGCTACTTTTTTTTGGAAATCCACGCGTACGAAGTCGTGGGCGAAGTGCTAGTATATAACAACTGAATATTTTTGTCGAACACGTAAGAATGTACATTTTTTGACAAAAATAAATAATTTGATGAAATATTTTGTTATATTAATACAGCATGTAACAAAAACCCTGTTCGATCCTGAAGGGTATTATTTGGTATCGTACTGCGTACACAAATACGTAATCATTTAACGGATATGAGATTATTATTTTTCCCCAATTAAAATATTAAAAATAATCATAACAAAGGCAACACTGATCGCTCGACAAAGTTCAACTACAGTTTCGTGTCATAGAAGCCGCCTGAGCGAGGCGGTGATTTGTCCCGTGCCGCCAAACAAACTTATGACTTAAGAAACCTACGATATGCCTACGAGTAGGTATCAGCTGTTATTACAAACCACATTACTGTGCAGCTATTATGTTTTTTGAGTGGGTACCCTGCATTTAATTATTACCATGGTGTTTTTTTAATTATTAGTTAAGTTATTTTAATTATGTTATTTGAGATCTAGCTTTTTTCATTTTTTTGAGAACCTACTTGACTTTCTGTTTCATTTGTTTTAATTTATTATGGACTTATTTCCATTTAATATGTTGAGTCCCTAACCCTGACTTGATTTCCGTACGTCGTTTTTGGGCGACCACTGAAAATCAGCGCTGTGCTGTGGGTCCCCTATAGCACAGCATCACGCTGAGTGGAAGCCTTCACTCTTGTCCTCCCTCGACTCTTGTCACAGTCACGGCGTGCAGCTGCCGAGTATTTATGTTCTGTGTTCGTAATAATAAATCAGCTTTGTTATTTTTTTTGTTTTGCAATCGATTTATTTCGTATGCACGTGTTTCTGTGACAATTAAATCTATTTTTCTTTCTTTCTTTTCTTTCTACATTGTAGTGTAGGCATAGACGCTTTGGGCACGCCACAATAGCGGCGGTAAGTCCCCTCTTTGAGGAGTGGTTGGAGAGGCGCCACGGCGTCCTCACCTTCCGCCTGACACAGGTCCTCACCGGACACGGTTGTTTCGGGAGGTTCCTGTTTCGCATAAGGCGGGAGGAAACGCCCGGGTGTCACCATTGTGTGGATCGCCCGGAGGACACGGTGGAGCATACGGTGGAGGTATGCCCAGCTTGGGCGGAGCACCGCAGTGTCCTCGCGGAGGCGATTGGCGGCGGCGATCTCTCGCGTCCGGCCCTGGTCCAGGCCATGGTACGGAGCGAGAGGGAATGGAAAGCCGTCACCTCCTTCTGCGAAGCAGTAATGCTCGCAAAGGAGGAGGCGGAGCGCGTGAGGGAGAGAGCCTTGCGCCCTCACGCCCCTAGTCGCCGCAGGAGACGCCCTGGGCGTCGGGAATCGCAAGCAGATTCCCGGCCACCGTAGGCGCGGGCTTGCGGACGGCGAGCCATGGGTAGCTCGCCGTCCGGTAAGGACCAGGCCCGGGTCGACGGCGCGTTGTGTTCCACGCGCGCCTCAAAGAGATGTCAGCACAAAATGACGGGGTCCGATAGGGCCGACGCCTCAGGGTCGCGGGTTATTCCACAGAGAAAACCGTGGCCCTGGCACAGGCAACTGAAGGAACACGGGTGGGTTTTAGTCAGTAAAAGTCTGACACGCCCTCCCGCTCCACCCAGAGCGGGAGAAGTCATTTGATGATTTCCCACCCAAAAAAAAAAAAAAAAAAAAAGGCATAGACGCTTAGTAACCCTGATTTCTGACCTGATTCTGTTTATCAAGAAAAAAAATATTATTGAGATATTAGTCGTATTATGTGCTTTTGGCAATGTAGGTTCCGACTGTAGGTATGAGTTTATACATTTACTTGTTGCATACCTCGGCGATCGTGTTTCACATGTCTACCTCCAACATTAATACACATTCGACACCTTTTTATTAAATTTTCACGTACTCATCGCAGCGCACTTGTGTACGATTTCAGTGAGTCGAAAGCTTCTACAATCCGAGCCCTTACTGCGATTTCCGAATCACACTCACTTTTAAAAACCATTTGTTTAGCATGACCCCATAAATAAAAATCAATGTATTAAAATATTCCTGATTGGAATACGACATTGTTTGCGATAAGAAAGCGGCACGTGATACGTACGGACATCCGATCTCAAGCTATCTCCACGTGAGACTGGACTGGCAACAAACAAGTAGCGTGCCAGTAGGCAACCAGTCGGCAACATCAAAGGGTCGATGACTCGTTAAAAGAGTGCATATAGCGTGCGGCTAGTGCAGGGCGGTGTCCTTTGAAATAAAAATAGGCAAAAATGAAAAGATTTCGCCGGCCGGTGGAGTGTCAAGTTATGAAAATTTACCATATTTAGTGTTACTTTTTGCATCGTTCATAAAAATAACAAATCAACAACTTTTGGTTTTTATGAGTTTCGTTTTTTTAATTATTTTTTCTAGTACTTATGTTGAACCAGGAATACGCCTTTATTACATCGGACAAAGTTTTTGTTACATGCTGTAGAAGTATTGTATTAAGTTTCACAGTTATACTTATAACCAAATATTTAGATGTAAAAAACATTCTCTCTGATGACATATAAAAAATCGCACATTTCCGCAATAGTAAATAGTAAATTATGATGCAAATTACAGCACTAGTGCGGAAATATAATGTAATAAACAAAAGTGTTTAATACACTGCGTTAGGAACCTAAAAGCGTTGTAATAAGTCAAAGTCAAAGCATTTATTTCAAATAGGCCCATAAAAAGGCACTTTTGAACGTCAAAAATTACATTAAAAATATAACTGATTCAAGGCGCCCCTTCCAAAAGGTAGTTTCGTAAGGAGAAGAAGGGGCAAGAAACTCCACCGTTACTCTTTTAAAAAATGTTTTACAATATTTTGTATACATTAATTATATTTTTATATGTGAAGATGTTGCACTAAGAATAAAAATACTATACCACAATTGGTAAGAAGAATTAAAAATAAAGCAAAGGCAGATAAATTAATCACGCGATAGGTACATTGTGCTCACATATTTACAAACATTGTAAAAATATATGATTTTCCTAAAATATTAACTAGGAATAAGTCAGTGTGAGTAGGAAAAAAAAAAAAAAAATTAGCAACCAGTGTGAGTTTGTCTAGACGGGATTGTCCTATGGAGCTGGACCATCATGTGTCCAAGCATACTTATCTTGTATAAAATCCTCTAATTTGTAATAAGCTTGTCTGCAAAGTGTACTTTTTATACGAATTTTAAATTTTCTTTCATTTAATTGCAATATATCACAAGGTATTTTGTTATAACATTTGACACAGTAACCCATAAATGATGTATGTACTTTAGCTAATCTGAAAAATGGTTGATCTATTTTATCTTTATTTCTAGTATTCAAATTATGTCTATCACTTATTTTATTAAAAAGATACATTTTAAGATAATTTTTTTCTTACATACTCGTATATAATATTTTCATAAATGAATTGGCAAGGTACTGTCATAATATTAATCCCTTTAAATAGTATAAGAGCCAAATTACGAGCAAGTGTGTTGAAAATATATTTTCTAACTCGATATTTGCTACTCCTCTTCTTTATTATTTACACCACGAATTACACATGTTTATGTAGAAAATTTGCATCTATGATGAAACAATGAGCGGTCTTAAAACTGTATGAATTTCTTCATTTCGTTCATTAAAAAACCAGCGTCAGACAGCATCTGTCTGGCAATAAACCTTTTTAGCGCAGTCGTGAGACACACACTATTGTTGTTAAAACATTATTAATACACTTTATTTTTATTTTAGGAAAGTATTCTTATTTTGTGTTTCACGAACTGTGTTCAAATAAACTTTATACCTTCTTTTCTATAATGACATAGTTGACAGAATGACGTACGACAACAGGCTGTATACGTTAATAATTACGTTAAAACCTCTGCCTACGTTGCAAAAACACAGGCCTAGCAATAATAAAAACGATTATAACGATAGTGACGAAAAATAATCATATTCGCAAAGTCTAACGCCTCATCGATACTCTATAAATAGAAGCGTCTTGCAGTCTGTGTAATAGCTTCCAGTCGCCTGGAGTCAGCCATACCGATTTGACATTTGGCATTCCCGATTCCCGCCTTTTTAAACGTCAAACTTTTATTTCGGTTTTACGTTCGAAGAATAAGTGTAATTTAAATGACTATGGATTTATAAAATTGTGTTGAATTATTTATTATTTATTTTTGGACAATAATAATAGAATAATAATGAAGTCACTTAGAACAGCAAGAATATCAGTGATAATATTTTTAATTTGTCTCTGTGTTGAAAGTAAAGCGAAATTAAATGAAAATAGGACTAACGATCATTCAGCCGAAGTGAGAACTCCGAAGAAGGTAAACTTTTTAAAGTTTTTTTTAAATAACTTAAAATTAATGCTATGTACTTCTTTTGGTAGGTAATCCTACTATCAATCAATATTCTTTATTATTTATTTTATATTTTCTACATTTGTACAACGCTATTAAAAATAAATACCTACTTAAGTTTTAAAAACGATAAATATAAATAAAAAAAAATTAGTAGCCAGCCGACATCAGTCTACTATTTTAATTATTAGCCTAATTATGTAGTACAATTTTAACTCACACACTGAAATACATATTACAGAATTCAGAATTTATTTTACATAGCCGGAACATTGGACGCGGAAACTGTAGCCATGAATTCAGAAATACATTTCGGAATATCATGCGTTACTAATAAATTTCTACCTAAGTTTTAATGTAAAAAAACACAATTCTAAAATATTCCACAATACCTATAGTAATCATTGACTACAAAATAAACTTAATTTACGACCCAATTATTCTCGCCAACGCATGGCAAAAACATTTGCATTTTTAATTTTTTCTCGGCTGTAGCAAAAATATTCTTCTACAATTTAATATTATTACTAATATCTTTAAAACTGTATTAATACTTTATTATTACTACTGAGCATGAGGTCCTGGGTCCGATTTCCTGGTCGACCAAAGAGTTATTTCGTATCTCCATCTGGAATTTGTCAGTAGCAGCCCGAAGTCAGATGTTTGATGGTTGATTGGAAATACAAGCGTTATGTTATTATAATATTAAAATGTATAATATTAAACGTAAACACTTCAGTATCCATACTTCCATACCCGGTTTGTATAGAAAACGTCGATCAAACTACTTGTTGCTTTACTATATCAACGAATCTCAAAAAAACATGCACGTCAATCGTTGCAATGTTGCAAAAAATTTAATGTCGATTATAACTGTGTAAAAATTTTATAAAAATAAATCGAATTTTAATACATGATAGGACGTATTTAGTTTATAATTCTCCCACAGCTGAAACATAGGTTTCCTTATTCCCACAACTGGGACACATGCCTACTTTTTCACAGTTTTTTTTCATAAAAAATAGCCACAAGCCTTCTTGTTGTTACTACCAAGACACAATATCGACACAGGCCTCTTCTCTATGAGAGCGTGGACAGCTTTACTTGGAGCGACTGCCTATCTCCACAGTCCTAGATACCTCTTTGTAAGACTGGTTGTCAAACTTGCGGCCTTCTGACAACCTGTAACGACTGTCAAAGATCCACGAATTACAGCCGGTAGCAACATTTTAACGCGCTTTCTAGGCACGGAGGGGTCTCTCGGTGTGTAAAATTGGTCATCTATCCACGGACCAACAGCGGGCAAAGTAGCTCACCAGTCCATTATGGTCCCACTGCAGGACAAAAGCCTCTTCTCACACAGAGAACCACCACGCTTGCTCAAGACGTGTTGACTGCGTCAGACTATTAACTATAAGTCCAGATAAAAATGAATGAAAAGGTAACTAAATAATATTATAATTCCTTCAACATCTTCGTATTTTCATTTTAACGACCGTCATTTGGCATAGCACAGCTTATAACTATATCATTTCCGGAACTCTCAGACTATCAAGAAGTAAAAACATCAGCACATACTGACAATAATAAAATGCAAATTAAATCGCAAATAGGTAGGGACACCCCGTAATCTCTGTGAGAGGGAGTGAACTGTAATCTACCACGCGGGTCCAGTACAGGTTGGTAGATGTCACATGTCTTCGAATTTCTGGTTCTAGGACATCGGCATGTCCTAGAACTACTAACTAGGCGAAGGAAAACATCGTGAGGAAACCGGCGTTTCCTCACGATGTTTTCCTTCGCCGTTTTGAGAGCAGTGGTAATGAAATAATTTCCACAAAGTTACGCGTCTGTCTGGGTTCGAACCTACGGCCTACAACTGGGTAAGTCGCGGCCGTTTCCACTGGCCTAAAACAGCTCTGTAAAAGCGATTCATCGCAACAAAATATACGCCATCCTTTTTTCGACCTTGATTACCATAACTACCCTAAAGACTAACAGTCCCACTGCACTGCAAAACCAAAAAATAAAGTGCCCTACCTTTCGTCCTACAAGAAAAGAACCCACTTTCACCACCAAGGTAGCTCAGATAAAGTTTCTGGTCAGTTAAAATGTTAAACAAAGAGTATGATAGGTTATTTCTAATCTGTAAAATTATACCAATAGATAAAAAAGTTGATTATTTGGTGGGCCTGGAATATTATTATAATGATAAATATAAAGTTAATGTTAAAAACAAGTACAACACACGTAGGGCTAGAGAGAACAGACTGGTTCGACCACAGATAACAAATTATTATTGTGGGAGACCATCTAAGTATTTGGTACCTAAAGTGTTTTAAAACACTTTAGACTTTTTAAGAGAAAAAGTAAAAATTAGTAAAAGATTACTTAAGACAAAATTAAAAAGAACCTTATACAAGATAGCAAACAGATCTAAATACATTGTATAGGACAATAACAGTATAATATATAAGTAGTAGGTATGTACGTTACGTGGTGCATTGTTATGTAAAAGAGCGCCTCTCGCCATCAAACGTTAAAGTTAGGCGAGTTTAGAATAAAAAATAAAAACATGATGTCTATATTACAGACTAGCACTCGTTGCCTGGCTATCATAGACAAAAAAAATATCATAGAAATCTGTAATTTGGTATATTCTTCCTTCGTCAAAACGTTCCTGCCAAGCGTGGAGGCGTGGAGCACCACTCTTTAAAAAAAAAAAGTTTAAAAAAATCGAAAGTCACAATCCATTGCTTCATAAATGTTTCAAAAATTCGTCGTAAAAAACGTAAATAACGCATTGAATGTTTTCGAATGGTCAAAATGAAAGTCAAATCAATTGTTAGTGCGAGCTTCACCAACAAGAGCTGTCAGTGTTAATATTCCGCAGAATATAATGACACTGACAGCTCATAAACGTGGTTGATGTGCTGATCGGTTCATTGGTGAATTTCGCTCTTAGTGCCGATTTCACCAATTAAACTGAGCGCGATTGGCACTTTTAAAGCCTCGAGAGCTATGAGTGTCATTAATCCATCAAAAAATTGACATTGACAGCTCTTGAACGCGTTTTGTGATACTGTGTTTCGCAATTACCCCGCTGTTTCCTTACGATGCTTTCCTTCATCGATTTCCGCAATTTTCATTATAAACAATTTTGTTTTCACAAGTCCAACATCCGGGCCAAAAGCGTCTAAATGTAAATCTGTAGAAACGCTATCCAAAGCAAATTGTCACTATCAACTAGCTCAGGAATTTGGACACATCGAGCATGTGCTCACCTTGTTAGTCTATATCTATGTTGATAGGAATTCATCACGGCTTACAGCTGGTTTCTTAAGTATTGCAATCGTTTTATAAGAAAGACTTGCTGAAAATGCTGCTACGCTTGAGAGCCATTGAAAAATATCCAACATAACAAAAACATTGGACATTAATGAGTTTATCTTGGACATTCGCTCCGCATTCGTATTCGGAGGAAAATGGGCTAATATACAACTCGAAGAAAAGTGAACTTCTTGTATTACAAGCACCTAAGCAGCAGCCGCGCAGTGTTCCACCCATATGTCTAAACGGCATAACACTTAAGGTTGTCGATAGTTTTAGGTACCTTGGCCACATTGTCACGAGTGACCTAAGAGATGACGTAGATATAGAGAGGGAGCGCAGGGCGTTGTCTGTGAGGAGCAATATGCTTGCCCGCAGGTTCGCTCGTTGTACTGCAGACGTCAAAGTAACTCTTTACGAGTATAAGGCGTTCTGTCAATCATTTTACACGAGTGGCCTGTGGGTGTCATACACGGGCCGAGCCTACAACGTCCTGCATATTCAATTTAATAATGCTTTTAGGATGCTATTGGGACTGCCATGGCGTTGTAGTGCTTCCAGAATGTTCGCAGAGGCTCGCACAGATGGTTTTCATGCCATCATGCGAAAGAAAGCGGCCTCCATACTACAGCGCCTGCATGGTAGTGACAACAGCATTCTGAAAATGATCGCGTCCAGAGCGGACTGTCCCTTTCAGGGGCACTGGGTGGCCACAGTAATACGACTTAAATAGTTAATTTTGTAAAAACTAACAATACTAACCTAGTAACCTAATCACTATTGTTACTAACATCAATATACTAACAAATTATGGACCTTTAGTCAGTTTTTTTTTATATATTTTATTACTAACATCGGTGACGGAAAGCATCGTGAGGAAACATAGTTTGGTAAGTCTGAAATCGCCAACCTGCATTGAGCAAGTTTGTGATTAATGCTCATGCCGTCTCTATAAGAAAAGAGGCATTTGCCCTTCATTGGGTCAGTAACAGGCTGGTACAATTATTATTTTAACAACCATCTGTCTTCGAGAGAGGTCTCCTGTCTCTGAGTTGCAGTAGACCAGTAACGATCACGCAAGTCCAGTGCGGTTTTGTGGATGTCATCATATCTTAAAATGTTTGGTTCTAGGACATTAAGTTTTCCCTGCATCGAGATGCTCGGTAACTAATGAGCTTAGTGCAGCAGTGGATACTCCCTGCCTAAAACCAAATTGTGTTTATGATATTATTTTAAATGTATATAAGTAGTCTACGAGTCTGGTTTTAGTTAGTTTTTCAATAATCTTAGACAGGGCTGGTAAGACCGAAATAGGTATGTAGTTATTTACATCATCTCAGGTCCCTCCCTTGTGTACCGGTGTAATAGTGGATTTTTTTAATTGGTCTGGGAAAATGCCATTTTTTCAACACACTTGCTCATAAAGTGGTGGTATGGTCACCGCAATTAGGCACAGAATGACATCCATATTCAAACTGTGACTTTTTAATTGCTATAACTCACTAGTGAGTGATAGTTTTTTATTTTTTATTTATTGGTGGAGTGGCGTTGTTCTTAAATCATTTTCTTCGTAACTAGTACTTGTGCACATTTTAATTAATTAATAACTATAAATTCAATAGTGAAAACGAGTTGTGAAAAATGTTTCGCTATGGCGGGAAAAATTAATCAGTTTATTTATATGCGCGCGCATTGCGATCGGCCACAGACTAAAGTGATGAGGTTTTTTTTTTATTTTCCGCGCATAGGGTTTGCGCCTATTCTGCCACGTACAAAATGGGGAATTAAAAGTTTTCTTCTCTTACAGAGAAAACAAAAGTTATATTTGAGTGAAAGTATTATTTATTAAACACGTACTAGTTAAAATTATCTATTTAAATAAGAAGTTGCATGAAATGAGCAAGCAATAGGAACATTAATTTATTTGTTCTATTGCCCACGATCTTTTTTTGAATAAAATGAGTTTTTGTTGATATTTTATTCACAAGAGTGTTGAAAAACGTCGTATGATACACGAGTGTATTGATAATTACCGTTCTCGGCTCTCTTAAGACCCTCGCCTACGGTTTGGGTCTCAATGGCAATCACCAATGTTACACACTAGTACCATAATGTACTATTATAAACAAAGGTTAGCCAAGTGAGCAATGATAGGAACAACATCTCAGCAAATATATTTTAAAAAACCAGTAGACATATTGTCCCATCCTGGGGCACTGCAAGAATTCAAGTTCATCAATTTTTTTTAAGAGTCTGTGACTGATTTTGCGATTAATTCTCTTTTATATTTTCTTTTTGGTTTTTTGATGAGATTATTAATTAAAAACAATCTGTATTGAGTATGTGATTTTTAAATTGCATTATACGGATCTGACCTAGAGCTTTTTTTCGCAGTTTATTGCGATTCTTAATATTATTAATAGCAATGCTGGCCAAATACACGAGAAAATCCATATCTATTGTATTTACGGCCGAATATATTACTGTGAAAACGTATTAACGTATTAAAGCTTTTAGGGTTTTGGTTTTGGTTTAGGGCATGGTCTTTACACACTACCAATCTGAATCATTTTGAAGGATAATAGCTAATCCATTGCTACATAATATGTTCAAAAAATTTGTCAGCTAACAACCGCATTGAAGCGCTCAGGCTCTTCTTTTAGTACTCACTAATCGAAGATATGTGACACCCACCATCCCTCACTGGGCCTGCAGCCTAATTACGTAACACATTTTCGTAAACGATTACGACTAATCTGTTGTATTTTGACAGTTCAACAACAGTCATCGCGTTATTTAAATTGTTGAGCATATTTTTTTATCGAACCTAAGAAGTAATGTATTAGCAATCTGTTTCAAAACGATTCAGATTCCGATTGATTGTGTATTACGCAATTAGGGTACTGGGTGTGACATTACGGCTCACTTGGTATCAGATAGAGGAGGCCTGTGCCTCAGCAGTGAGAACATTACATAGGCTGATTAAGATAATGCTACCAACCGACGGTAAAGTTAGACTTACCAAAGTCAGTCCGTGGATAGAAGACAAAATGCTGATAATGATGACAATTACAATATCCCCAGACCACTTCGTGCCTCGGAAAGCACGTTAAACCGTTGGTCCCGGCTGTAGTTTTTTTTTTAATTTTGACAGGCTTTAGGCAGTAGCTCATGTAAAATATTGTTATTCAGCATTGACTCTGTGGGCCGTTACTCTGTACTTCTGTAGCACAACATTCGTGCTAATGGGGTGAAAAAAAAGCCTCGTCATAGGTGGCAGCACTGTTCTACGTCTACAAACCACCATTTTTTTGTTTATGCTTACTTTTATGTCGATCACAAATTAAACGAAAACTAGAAAATATGTATGAGACTTGGAGTGTAGCACTATTAAAAGACGAGCTAAACAAGGGAAGCGTCTACCGATGGTAAACAAGCAACTTTAGTGAAAAGGCAACAAATTATGAACGTTTTATAATTTACAGGTTATCTTCTGTTTGTTAACTTGAAGCTCATCTTTTGGCGAAGACTGGAGGCGTACGACAAGAATAGCCTGATCAGAGTAGACGATCTGGGAAGCCGACTTGATGATGACTATACTCCCTCATATTTCAACACGAAAAGACGTTACTCTTCAAAGTACAAGATCATAAAATCTAATTTTGAAGAGGGTAACAGGAATATTGGAAGCTGTTACATAATGCTAGAACATAAAATATAAAGTTGTTTTGACACTACATTCGAGATTACAAGAATATTGGCACTGTTCGAAATCGCGCGCAATAAATGCCGTATCAAATTATAATAAACAGAATTTATACTTAATTTAACGTAATGTGGAACGGTTTGAAATGATGAATTCACAAATGATAGGTAGATAAAGAGTAACTGGGTTGTAGAAGTTCGACAGGCAGTCGCTCCTTGTAAAATACTGGTATTCAGCTGCATCCGGTAAGACTAGGAGCTGACCCCAACATTTGGGAAAAGGCTATGCAGTAGTGCTATTCTGTAACCATCTCACCGTGAAAACATAGGTGAAGTGAGCGTGGAGTGAGCTGTCAGTGCCACTGATGCTAGGGATTGACTAAGACGGGATGACACTGATAGCTCACTCCACGCAGGTCTTCACGGTGAGATTTTTACAGAATCGACATGCTGATGATCTATAGTGGGTCTTCTCGAACAATGTGCTCATTGTGCGAAAGGACACACTACCAATCAGTGCTGTTCTTTTCAAGACCATTTTTTTCGTACGTCTATTGGTAATGCAAATGAAAATTTATGTCTGACGAATAAAGTTGATGATAAGGTAGGTACAGACTGACTGTCAATTCATTAGCAAAAGTAGCCTAGTAGGTAGGCTACTTTACACAGTAGGTAGGTCGCATTTTTTTATTATTATGTGTACGGCTGTCAACAATTCGATCCATTTTTGAGTTTTGAACATAATCCCGACAAAGTTACAGGATTAGTTACCAAAACTGACGTAAGACGACGCTGCTGTCGTTAAATTAAGTTTATTTTGCCCTAAAGTTCTATGCAGGTATCTATTTTTAATTTCCAAGAACTATCTATGATTCAAAAGCTAACAGTCTTAAAACAATAATATGTGTAACTTAGAATAATAACGCGTTAATATACTGTTAAATGATAAATGATTTTATTTCTGTAAATAGGTTTGTACAAACACTTTTACACGTCAATCATATTTTAAAAACTAGGTGAGATCGGTGTTATAATAGGTACAAGTAAAAAGAAGCGTAAAGCATTTAAAAAAATGTCCGCATCGCTGTCAAGTGGAAAATTACCCAATAGGCTGGCAGCCTAACTGGCTCTAAGGATTACGCTTGGACTAAAGTGAAAACTCCTTGTAATGAAACGCGTATTGTTACCGACAGTACATCAGTCATCAAGAAAGAAAGAAAAGACATCATCGGACTGTCTGTTGAGCACGCCATTGAATTGTCCTGTGTTGAGCTTGATCAGCATGTCATAGTATGCGTATACAGACCTCCAAGTTACCAGAATCTACCTGTGTTTGATTCTGTAATGGAAGATGTGTTAAAGAAACTTAGTGCTAGTAGTAAGTCAATAATAATCTGCGGGGACTTTAATATTAATTTATTAGAAAATAACTCTGGTACAGTCAGATTATTAAGTCTTTTTATGTCATTTGATCTGTCTAATGTTTT
The DNA here is from genome assembly GCA_963555695.1 of Dasypolia templi. NCBI lineage: Eukaryota > Metazoa > Arthropoda > Insecta > Lepidoptera > Noctuidae > Dasypolia > Dasypolia templi. The sequence continues at coordinate 4,037,541 of OY743166.1, forward strand.
TATTGAACCTACCCGAGTGACAGCTTCTTCTGCTACTTGTATAGATAATGTTTTTTGCAATTGTGATTACTTACACAAACAAATAGTAAATAAGTTGCCATCTGATCACAGTGGACAAACAATAATGTTTTGCTCATATACGCCTTTACAAAAAACTCAAATAATGTTTAGGCAAATTACATGTAAAGATTTAGAGAAATTAAATGATTCTTTGGCCAGTCAATTATGTAAACAAAGTTTTAATAATATACGTGACCCAAATGAGTTCTACGCCGAGTTCTTTTCACTATTAAACACGCAATTTAATAAAACTTTTCCACTAAAGACTAAAAGTATTAATACAAAGTTTTTATTTAGTGATTGGGCCACTCCTGGCATTCGTAAAAGTAGAGAAAATCTATTTGAACTTTACGGCCTAAAGCAACATGTGACTCATACAAGTTTTCATCAGTATGTTGCAAGATATTCAAAATTATTTAAAAATGTGTGCAAAATAGCTAAAGCTCTATATATTAGTAATAAAATAAAATCAGCTGATGATAAAATAAAAACTACCTGGCAAATAATAAATAATGAAACAGGTAGGAAAAAACAGCGTAATATTGAATTTAATTTAGTGACTGCACGTGGCCCCATCAACTCAAATGTAGATATAGCTCAGGAATTTGAAAACTTTTTTGTTAATGTTCCACTTAAAACTACTGAAGATTTAAAGTCCTCACCCGCGCTTTCTGCTGCTTTACTTAAAAATAATGTAAAACCATGCCCTTTGGCGTTTAGGTTTCAGCATACAAACCCCCAAGCTGTTATAAAAGCTTTTAAAGATCTTAAAATTAAATCAACAGAAGATCTCTGGGGAATGTCTGTAAAAGTCTGTAGATCTCTCATCGAAACCCTTGCGCCCTATTTAGCTTTCATATTTAACACCAGTGTAGACCAAGGAGTCTTTCCGGATCTTATGAAACATAGTAAAGTGATCCCATTGTTCAAATCCGGTGATAGTAAAGAGCTCAATAATTATAGGCCCGTGTCAATTCTGCCAGTTCTCAGTAAGGTGTTTGAAAAGTTGATGCTCAATCAAATGTTACGTCACTTTAATAAAAACTCCATCTTGCATGAACATCAGTACGGTTTCACTAAAGGACGTTGTACCACTGACGCCGGTGTCACCCTAATAAAGAACATTTTTAGCGCCTGGGAGGAATCACAAGATGCCAATGGAATCTTTTGCGATCTCTCTAAGGCGTTCGATTGCGTAAACCATGAGACACTTCTGCTGAAACTGGAGCACTATGGGATTAGGAATGAAGCTCTTGATTTGCTAAGATCATACTTGAAAGACAGAAAGGTTAAAGTACAAATAAACGGCACAAACTCATTAGGGTCTGAAATATCAATGGGCGTTCCTCAAGGTTCGATATTGGGTCCATTCCTCTTTTTAGTCTACATTAATGATTTACCCCAGTTACTTCAAAATCAACCGAAGATGGTGTTGTTTGCAGATGACACTTCATTGATCTTTAAAATAGATCGAAGGTCACAAAATCTTGACGACGTGAACAACTCTATTCTTCAGGTCCAAGATTGGTTTACGGTAAATAATTTGGTACTAAATGAGAAAAAAACCAAATGCATTCGATTTAAATTACCTAATGTTAGAAGTAGCGAATGTGACATCATATTGAACGGAGAAAAACTGGAATTTAGTAATCAGACGGTTTTCCTAGGAATCACGCTAGACGAGAAGTTACAATGGGGACCCCATATAACATCTCTCGCGGGGCGACTAAGCTCGGCAGCGTATGCTGTTAGAAAGATAAGACAGTTAACAGACGTTGAAACCGCGCGTTTGGTTTATTTCAGCTACTTCCACAGCATTATGTCATACGGCATTTTACTGTGGGGTCGGGCTGCTGACATTGAATCCATTTTTATTTTGCAAAAGAGAGCTGTCAGAGCCATTTACAATCTACGTCGCCGCGAATCTCTTAGGGAACTATTTAGGAAGATTAATATAATGACTGTACCTTGCCAGTTCATTTATGAAAATATTATGTATGTTAGAAAAAATCTGCATCTATTTAATAAAATAAGTGATAGACATAATATTAACGCTAGAAATAAAAATAAAATAGATCAACCATTTTTCAGACTATCTAAAGTACATAGATCTTTTATGGGGTACTGTGTTAAATGTTACAACAAAATACCTGGTGAAATATTGCAATTAAATGAAAGAAAGTTTAAAACTCATGTTAAAAAAACACTTTGTAATCAAGCATATTACAAATTAGAAGATTATATCCTTGATAAGAATGCTTGGAAACATGCTGGTCCTGCTCCATAGGACAATCTAGAGGCTAGACAAAATCATACTATTTGCTTATTGTATTGTATATTTGGTTATTTTTACTTTACTCACACACTGTATTATTCCAAGTTAATATTTTAGGAAAATCATATTTTTACAATTGTTTGTAAATATGTGAGCACAATGTACCTATCACGTGATTAATTTATATACCTTTGCTTTATTTTTAATTTTTTTGTACAAATAGTGGTATAGTATTTTTATTCTTGGTGCATCGTCTTCACATATAGAAATATAATTAATGTATACAACATATTGTAAAACATTTTAAAAGAGTAACGGTGGAGTTTCTTGCCACTTCTTCTCCATACGAAACTACTTTTTGGAAGTGGCGCCTAGAATCAGTTCTATTTTTAATGTAAATGTTGACGTTCAAAAGTGCCTTTTTATGGGCCTATTTGAAATAAATGCTTTGACTTTGACTTTGACAAGTCTAAACAATAAAATAAAAAAAAACGATAGTCTATGAAAAGTTTAAAATACTTTTTTTCTTTGCTTCGCTCATTTACAGTTACTCACTCAGATTCACTCGCACTTACTTTTCATAATATTGTTTGCAAGCAGTTCCACATACATAATAAGATTACTAAATGTTTTTGTAACTTTCTAACCCCGTTGAATAGTTTATTTTACCGCCGAATATGTTTTCCCATTTTTACACGTGTTTATAATTGTAGGTACCTAAATATGAATCATCTCTCTATCAAAAGAATTAACGTAAACAAACTCAGGCGTTCATAAATTAAATGAATGTTCTGAAAGTTGCAAAAGAAAATGCGATAGCTTTAAATCATAGGACTTTCAAAGAAAAAAATCTGTCTACCATTTAGAATGTTTTGTGAAAGAAATCATCTTCGCAATTTATTTACCTACACTCAGAAAGTTTTGCGAAAATGAAAATAAATCTAATTTATGTAATTTTTTTTTTATTAAGTCTTCGCAAAGTACTCTCCACTAGCGTCTATACAAGTTTCATGCGTCCGAACCAGTTGTCGAGACACTTTTTCCAGTCAGCCGTGGTGGACACCTCGTTTACAGACTCGAACGCTGACAGCGCATCTTCCGGCGACGAAAATTGTATCCCTTTGAGCTGATTTTTAAAGAATTCACACGGTGCTAGGTCAGGGCTGTAAGGAGGGTGACCCAGGAGTTTGACACGCTGTCCCTCGTTTTGAGCGCGGTCTGCGAAGGCACGTTGTCGTGGTAGAGCAGTAGACCGCGGTGCCCTGTGTTTAGTCGCCAGCAGAGAAAACTTCTGCCAAGCATTTGTTAGTATTCCATTCAGCGTTGATGCTTCTTTGGTTAAAGGCATTGACACCAAGTAGCCAGTCAAATTGAAAAAGCTCGTGATCAAAATCTTCCCCCCGCTTCTAGATCGCTTCACGCTGGTACGCGCATTCGTTTTGAAACGCCCACACCGTCGACTGGCGCTTCGTTTCTGGATCGTATTGGTAAATCCAAGATCACCTGTAATGATGCTCCTTCAAATTTGTTTATCATATCACGGCACCATTCCACCCGGGCCTGCTTCTGAGCATCGGTGTGGTCACGCGAATATGCACGTATAGAATTTCGTGAAGGCTTCCCGACCCAACCTGCAGTATGTGCTGAATCCTTTGATACGTAACTCACCTATTGTCTTGGATTACATTTTTCACTGCTAGCACGTTTTGTTCCGTAACAGCCGTCAAAGGGCGACCACTTCTTTCTTCATCCCCAAAAGTTAGTCGACTGCGCTTGAATTCGTTATACCAACGATACACGGTTGCCTTAGAAGGGCCTTCATCCATGAATGTTTGTCCAGAAATGTTGTGGTATAGTATTTTTATTCTTGGTGCATCGTTTTCACATATAAAAATATAATTAATGTATACAAATATTGTTAAATATTTTAAAAGAGTAACGGTGGAGTTTCTTGCCACTTCTTCTCCATACGAAACTACTTTTTGGAAGTGGCGCCTAGAATCAGTTATATTTTTACTGTAATTTTTGACGTTCAAAAGTGCCATTTTATGGGCCTATTTGAAATAAATGCTTTGACTTTGAATGCCATTTGAAGTCTATCGTACGTTTCGTCCGGTTTCATACGACACTTGAAATCGTAAAAAAACAAATCGCGAAAAAGTTCGGTGCATCTTTGAATGAGACACGATCATTTAAATTAGCTCGCAAACAATGTTGAGGGAATCTTTGAAATTGGAACGTACCTATGTTCTCCAACTAATAATCATATTTTCAAAATAGACTATCTGGCCAGTCTCTCATACATAAAAACTTTTTTTCGCAATACTTTCCGAGTGTCCTGGTAAGTCAGGGCAACTTCTTATATTAAAAGTAATATTAGCAGTCGTTTTATCTCATATAGTATATTAAAATTCGTGAAAAAACCTAAAACTTTATTTTATTTTCCCTCCTATATAATGGAACTTGCTGCCGTTTGCATAGAACATAACTTAACAACACGCCTGTAATCCCAGAAGGGTTAGGAAGAGGTGTACCTATGGTACACTAACATTTCGCCAGTTATGTTTAAGTCCCGTATCCTGCGACAGCAACCGCGACTACTTTTCTTTCCTTTCGTGAGTTCTCTGATGACTAGCCTAGAATCAAATTTGGTCTTGAATACCCGATCACACCGTCATACAACGATGCTGAACAACTCTTTTATGTCCCATGTAATAGGGGGCGAGCCCACAGATAACTATATACTAGCGAGCCTATTGCCATCAACCGGGCGTTTGTCTATGATTGCTATTCAATTTTTAAATTCGTATAAAGGCAGGCGAATGTCATAAAACCATACTGCCAGCAACTTTATGACAGTAGATTGGAAGCGATGTAACGCCCATAGTTCAGCCTAAAAATCTTCTTGACAACGAATAACAGTAAGCTTAGCAAGGGGCATTAGATTTCACGGCTTCGTTTAATAATCCGATAGATGTTAATGCTAATTCTAATTCTCTTGCAATGCCAAATAAATTGGCATTGCAAGAGAATGATGATGGCTCCGTTAAATAATCGTGCAAACTCTCCGAAACTCGTTTTAGAATTCCATATGAACCTTTCCATAGAAAGCAATTTTTTTTTTCAGCGAATCTCCATACAAGTTACATTAATATAATATTGTATCACAGAAACATAAAATGTTAGTGTGCCGTCGATTCTGCTCAGCAGTGGCAGCTCATGCGGCAGCAACCACGTCTCCTGCAAGGCTACTATATTAGCTTGCTGACATAGTGCCCTGACACCTTCTATCGATCTCTTGATAGTCTTGCAGTTGTAGCTAAGTAGTTGACTGTCCCTGTTATCCAGTAATCTTTTTATCAGTTATAGCCACACACTCCTTTCTTGAAAGTTTATGATCCCTCAAAACGAGATCCCTGACGGTCACAAATTATCGCCTAAGAATAAGTCTATTTATAAATGGATTGAATCAACAAGAAAGTTTTGGCGGACAAAACGTAGGTAATTTGATTGTTATTTTTGGATATTATATTATAGTATATTCTTAGTTTTTGGCTGTCCGTTGTGCTGACGCACTCACCTAAGTTATTGTGTCTTTAAAATTAAATTTTATCTGCAAGGTACATAGCGTGACTACGCATTTCCCAAAAAAATATTAATCAACACGAATCGGCCATAAATTCTTCCATAAAATACTCCAGCGACTTTAACGAGGGAATTAATAATCTGTGGCGTAACGTCACTTCGTCGCTAATAAAAACAATACAAAATCTACAACGACTGCCTCGTTGGTCGAGTGGTTGCAAGCGCTAAGTACTGCTGAGTATGAGGTCCTGCGTTCGATACCCGCGTCAGGCAAAGAGATATTGGGTTTTTCTATCAGTAATTTCTCAGTAGCAGCCCGGAGACTAGATTTGTGCCTGGTTGATGGCAATAGGCTCGCCTCCTACATGGGACTTGAACATAACTGGCGAAATGTCGGTTTACTATAGGTACATCTCTGCCAACCCTTCCGTAAAACAAGGCGAGCATTTTTAAAATGTAACCCTTTTTTATGTAACCATAATTTTGCACTTTTAAAATAAGTATGATTCTCTTACCGATCTCTTGTTCAGCTACAGCGATCTTTTCTCTCGTCATATCACACACGCAAGCATCTAAAGGCCTAAAAAGGCCACTGGCAGAATCATACAAGGATAATATTATGAATCATAATAGAAAAAAAAAAAAAATGGTCATAAACTGTCAATATATTCAATAATGTTAACCGCGTACCATTCACATATATTACAGCACGCAATTCATCCGTTTGACAGTTTCGTATAGAAATCAGGAAAATAATCGCTAGTAATACGCACCTGGCCTTTTAATTTCCGAAATATAACTGCTGCAAGTTATATTTGAACGATTGGCAATGCTTTTAATGTATCGAAGCCGAAGACCGTTTTATCTCCTGTACATTGAGTTAAATCAGTTCAGTGCGTTGCCAAAAACGCTTGAGTTTCAGCAAATGTGAATGATTTCATATCAAACGCTACGCGCTGAGCGAGCCTTGACCCTAGACTCCACATTTCAGGAACATGGCACTTTACTTACGATATAATAGGTATATGTGAAAAATGAGCGGAAATTATTGATTTCCGTTCATGGCCTTAAGCGGTGGCCGCAGTGACGGCCTTCGCGAAAATGATAGCAGCGGGGTTTGACTTTATGGTGTTTAAAAACACGCCCTCCAGAAAAACACACCAGCTTTTCATAAATAACATTTCAGTGACGGACTCTCTGTGTGCGGCCACCGGTGTTCTAGGTAACCATAGCCTTATCACCGCCACCAATGGACGTTGCCGATTTCTTTTTTTTTTACATTTTCACCCGTCAAGCTTTGGTGAAGTAAACGGTCAAAAGTGAGTCAATCCCACGCAAAGCATCATCAGTAGTGGTGCTATTCTGTAACCATCTCACCGTGAAAACTTAGGTGAAGTGAGCGTGTAGTGAGCTGCCAGTGCCACTGACGCTAGTGATTGACCAAGACGGGTTGACACTGACAGCTCACTCCACGCAAGTCTTCACGGTGAGATTTTTACAGAATAGACCGGCACTACCAGAGGCATGGCAGGTGCGTAACCATGCCCAGAGACAAAGCAGTAATGTCTCAAGAGCTTGTAATAACATCGGCACTCGGAATGTTTTCATTTTGTAACAACTAGCAGCTGTAATGTTGGAGACTATGTTATGCCAAAAACATAAATATTTTCACAAAAAAACGCGGTATATATGAAAACAATAGTAGCAAAGTTTTCGTTTGTATATTTAAACATTCGGAAGAGATTTTTTTATGAAACCTAGTTTTTTTACGCTAATATTTATGTCAAAGAATGTGTGTTGACAACTTTTATTAAAAGTACGTCAGTTTCATAATATAAAATTATTTCTATTCGTAAATTTACTCGTAAAATGGTTGTGATATAACTGCAATGTCGATGTGAATGGGCAAATGGATTTGATGACTCCGCCCGACTTCGCCGACATTTTGATGTAGGCATTACGCACATATAACCTTCTGTTCACAAATCCAAAACCCGTATTTTTACAGTTTTAACCAAATACACGTCCGCTATTCTTTCGGAAGGCAAATTAAGTAGCCGAAAATGTGTTTTTTTCAACGCCGAAGCAAGCCAACAGTTTATGAATAGCTATGCTGAAGTGCTATTCTGACAGACTGCCATGTCGAAATTTACGTATTTTCTAGCTATCACAGGTAAAATAAGCTTACGAAACTCTTAAAATGCTGAAATTGGCAAAAAAATTATGCTACCATTGGTTAGCAAATGATTAGTTTTTGTTTTTAAGAGCCAAGCATTAGTGAATGTAAATGCGCAAAAGTACGTAGAGCCTAGTTAAGACCGGGCAAGATTCATCGGTCGTATTATAGTATATTTCATCCAAGATATTTTTAGGTCTTTTGGTAATGCTATTTGTAAAATTAGACAAAAATTCGCTTTTAAGTTTTTTATGATTCTGAAAACCACAGAAATTTAATTGATATGTATTTAAATATTGATATCCAAAACCTACCTTACATTTTATCACAAAAATCAACATCAAAGCCTGTGCACATGCGTCACAGCCCACGTGGCCGTATATATCAGTTTCAAAGAAACACGCAATTGCTCTAGAGCAAATTAAAGTGACTATTTTAGATTATTTCCGAAGGTGACAAAATTTTATACGATTCCAGTTGTAAATTGGCACAGATAGGTGGTATATAACTGTTTTGTCGGAAGGTAGTAAAGTTATTTTTTTTTTTCAAACATGTTCCCCAGTCGTTACGGGTCGTCAGAAGCCCGACAGTCTGACAACCATTCTTACCAAGTGGTATCGTGTTACCCAGTAACTAGGTTCTGTCCGGTAGAGCAGCTCCATATTTTTATTTATTTTAAAAAAAACAACAAACAGCTGCAATAAAAATCATAGACAAAAGAAATACAAAAAAACTTTTTTGACACTATTTTAGCCCACAACGCAGTTCACAGATAACACAGTGAAAATAATAATCGTTGTGTTTACAAAAAAGCACAATGTAAAAAACTGGCATTCAGTGCATCAACACTGAAGGATTCACTGAAGGACTCATCCATTGCATCATAATATGTTCGAAAAAAAAACTGATCAACAATGTAAACAACGCAATAAATGTTGTTGAACTGTCAAAATTAAAGCGATTGCTAATGGTAGTGTGTGCAATTACCCCGCCGGTTAGTGTAGATGCCGACCAATCTCAACACGCCTGGAAACCTAGAACGAGCACCAAAAGTGAAGCATCTCAAACTATACCTAATACGACTTAGCTAGCGCAGCGAGCCGTCAGTGCTCAAGGTCACGCTTTGTTGAACACAGCGTAATTACGTGCCGCTCACTCACACATGAATACCAAAGTGGCGTCACTTTTTAGTAGGCAGCCTCTATGAGACTAACCTTCTATGCATATATTATTCTAAGGATGAAAGGTTTTCAATTGCCTCGTTGGTTAAGAGTTTTAGAGGTTGGAAGAGCTACTGCTGAACGTGGGATCCTGGTGGATTTGATCCCAAGATAAGTCAGCAAAAAACGTCTTCAGAATTTCTCTGTGGAATATAGATAACAGCATCACGCCGGTTCTCCGATGTATAAGGTAGAGATGGTCCTATGGTACACCCACATTTTGCGAGTTATGTTTTAGTCCCATGTAATAGGGGGCAGGGACAGTTACCGTTACTAAAAAAATACCGGTATAATAACCAAAACATTTCGTTCTGTTACGTTAAATACTTAACGTTACAAATAACGTTAAGTCATGGGATTTAACGGTATCAAAATAGCGTTACTAATAGCGTTATTTCGCTAAAATCTAGCAAGATCTGATGCGACGTTGCCAAACCGAAACGGACGCCGCGTGCTATGCGTTCGGTTCTTGTATTGTAAGCGGAGCGGCAACCACTAGCATTTATCGTTATTGTTACGCTTGCGACGATCGGAAAGATACGAATACGAGACGTCACGCGCTCCCGCGTGTTTCATTTCATAATCATACGGCACACAAGCAACGCGTACGCCGATACGTCTATTGCCTATTATTTTCAACTAATTATATTTTTCCTAATGCAACTGCTTTAGTAAAAATATTATTATGGGCCGAAAGAAGTGCAACAAAGTGTACCGATATCTCAAGGTTTTCAAAGAAAACAATGAATCAACTAATATACAGTTTTTTTTTTCTATACCTTTACATATTTTGACATAAACAATAACATGAGTATTTACTGTTTAAAGTATTATATTATTTTAATTTTGCTAATGTGAGGACTGTATGGGTCATCGTTTTTTTTTTTCAGTTACTTTTACTGGTCTGGCAGTTTTAGTACTTCATGAGGCCTACCCAAATGTCCTTTCTTTTGTATTGTTCGTCAAATCGTTGCGCTCCTTTAGTTCTGAGTTGAGCTGCACGATAATTGACAAATGCGTGCACTGACTGGACAGGTCGACTCTATCTGTTTGGTACTTTCTTCAAAATACAATTTCAGACACCAGTCAACATGGTCCTCAAATGAGCTGACCAAGATTATTTATTATATACACATTGACATTGATGACTAAACATATACTATATACAATTATATGAAAGCTTACTTTGTAATATTATTATAATTATTGTGAATGTGAAGACAATGTGTTTTTTTAATACATTTATGTCTTTTTTTCTCTGTTACTTTTAATCATATTCTGGCAGTTTAAGTAACTCAGGCGGCCTACCTAAATGTACTTTCTTTGATAATGTTCGTCGAAACGTTGAGCTCCTTAGTTCTAAGTTGACCCGCATGATGACTGACAAATGCGTGCACTGACTGGACAGGTCCACTCGATCTGCTTGGTTCTTTTCGCAAAATACCATTTCAGACACCAATCTACATGATCTGACCACGATTATGTCTGGACTTTGAAAGAGACTGTGACCTTTGAGTTTGTTTCGGTCTCTCTTCTCAGAGTAGACAGACAGGAAACGCCGATCTCATCTAGCTTTTAAAATAGTATTGACGTGTAAGTGTTTGTACAGAAATAAAATCATTTAACATTTACTTGCACATTGTGCAATAAAACATTAAACGTGATGTTTAGGAGGACATGTAGGAGGAAGGCGCCGCCGGTGTCTGTCACACAGTTAATACTAGCACAGACATCGTCGTTTACTCTATCTTTAAAATACTCTAAACTTTGTACATTGTTTTTTGTTTAGGATAGATGAGCTGTACCCACATTTGTTTGTTAATAAATTATTATTATTATTACTTGCAATGGTTGTTGTGAAAAATAAATTTAAATAACATTAACTTTAATCTGAGCCACCTTGTTGCTAAATATATGACAGAAAGGGACGAAGTACTGTTTCAGAATTACTGTTTTGTTTATGCTGTATTTCTAGATTCCAGAGTTAATTCCACACTTCCCACAGTTCAGCGAATTAATACATATAATAACTTGATTCGACTTCACAACAGTTTACCAAAACTTACTAAAAACAAACGAAACTTACAAATACGTGGGTCTATGGGGTTCTTTAAGTTTTTTTTTTTTAATCCTTTCAAAGTACTCTCTACTAGCCTCTTTACAAAGTTTCATGCGTCTGAACCAGTTTTCGAACCACTTTTTGCAGTCCGAAGTAGACACCTCGTTTACAGCCTATTCGAACGCTGACGCCGCATCTTCCGGAGATGAAAATTGTATATCCCTTTGAGCGGATTTTTTATTTTCGGAAATAAAACGAAGTCCTACGGTGCTAGGTCAGGACTGTAAGGAGGGTGACCTAGGAGTTTGACTAGCGTGCTGTCCAGCAAGTCCCTCGTTTTGAGTGCGGTGTGCGAAGGCGTGTTTCATGGTGGAGCAGTAGCCCGCGGAGCTCTGTTTGGTCGCTTGTTGCGCACACCAGAGGAAACTTCTGCCAAGCATTCAGCGTTGATGCTTCTTTGGTTCCGTAAAGGAATTGACACCAAGTAGCCAGTCAAATTAAAAAAGGTTGCAATCAAAATGTTACCCCGCGCTTCTAGATCGCTTCACTTTGACGCAACACCCAAACCGCTGACCTGTTATAATTTCGTAAACACGCCGAGACGAGCCTGCTGCAAATTTGTTTATCATATCACGGCACCATTCCGCCCGGGCCTGCTTCTGAGCATCGGTGTGGTTTGCGGCAACCAGCGTGAAACTATCCTCCTCACGCGAAGACGCACGTGTTGTATTTCGTGAAGGCTTCCCGATCGAACCTGCCGTATGTGATGAATCTCTTGATACGTTACTTGCCTATTGTCTTGAATTAAAATGTTCACTGCTAGCACGTTTTGTTCCGTAACAGCCGTAAAAAGGCGACCACTTCTTTCTTCATCCCCCAAAGTTAGCCGCTTGAATTCGTTATACCAACGATACACGGTTGCCTTAGAAGGGCCTTCATCCATGAATGTCATTTGAAGTATATCGTACGATTCTTCCTGTTTCAGGCAACACTTGAAATCGTAAAAAATCATAGCGCGGAAAAGTTACCGGCGCAAATCCATTTTTTTTATTAGACAAGATATTTTAAATTAACTCGCAAACAATGTGGAGGGAAATTTTGAAATAGACTATAACTGGCCAGTCTGTCTTACATAAAATCATTTTTTGCAATACTTCTGAGTGGCCTGGAATAATACTAATAATACGTTTTGTAGCTCAATAAGAGCTACAAAAAGAAAGCTCTGGTGAATTGGCAGTGGCACCCAGGTCCGGGAACAAACGAGCACAATTAGAAAAGATTTCATCAACAATAAATATTTAGAAAAGCATGATGATGATTTATCAGTCCGCTTGGTCAGAGAAAACAATAGCTTTACTTTAATAAATATATAGACGAAATAGATACTTTTAAAATAAAACCGTTACTTCATTCTACTAACAAAAATTTTTGATTACTGGGAAACCAAAAACATAAGTTTCTATTTTAATGTGAATGATAAATTATCAATTATTTATTTCTGTAGGTAGTAGACGTCAATCTTATTTTAAAACCTAGATGAGATTGGCGTTTCCTATCTGACTACTCTGAGTAGAAAGGCCGAAACAAACTCAGAGGTCACAGTCTCTTTTAAAGTCCAGTCATAATCTTGGTCAGATCATGTGAAGACCTTAGATTGGTGTCTGAAACGGTCCTTAGAGGAAATAACCACACAGAATGAGTGGACCTGTCCAGTCAGTGCACGCATTTGTCAATCATTATGCAGCTCAACTCAGAACTAAGGAGCTCAACGATTCGACGAACAATACAAAAGATAGGATATTTGGGTAGGCCGCATAAATTACTCAAACTGCCAGACCATGACTAAATTTATCTTTAAAAAATACTTTGAAAAAATAAACAACATTTCCTAAAAAAATATGGACCGTGATTTTGGGTGCAATTTTGAATTCAAAAACTCATACTAATAATCATGGCGTATGATTATAATTAGACAATTAGAATTTTAAAATATAAATCCTTTAGTGTAAAAACAGTACTGTTTTTGATTAGTTAGTGTTAGTTAGTGCTAATAAGAAATTAAAATATATTTTAGTGAATATTTTAATTAATGTTTTCAAATAAAGTTTAAATCGTATTTTTTTTCACATATCACTTTTTTATCCTAAAACGTAGCTTAAACAAAAATCGCCATAGTTCTTTATGTGTGATTATTCACCAAAGAAAACATAGACGGTGGTTAGTTTAACTCGCGTTGATTTTAAAAGATTTTTTTACTCTCTAACGTACTTTGTCGTATATATTCTTTGTCAGCTATACCTTTTTAATTCTGTCAAAAATATGACTACTCCGAATGAATGTCCTTCGTTTAAGTGTTAGAGTTAGCAGTTGCTAGTGGATAGACTAGAATGGGCGTAATGTCGTATCAATGGTTCCGATATCAACATACACAACTGCATTTTGACAGAAAACAAAGGTAGCTATAGTCGACCCTTAAACGTTAACACCGAAAGATGCTTGTCTCTCGGCCGTCATTGTTAGAAAGAGATAGGCGTAAAAATTACCGGTAAAAGAATAGTAACTTTTACCGGTACTAATACTGGTAGTTAGATAACGTTAACTGACTCATGGGTTTCGTTATTAATATCGCTACTTTTTTATCGTTAACATAACGGTAATTGGTATCGTTATAAAAAAAATAACGGTAATTCGGTCCCTGATAGGGGGCGAGCCTATTGCCATCAACCGGTGCACAAATTCAGACTCTGGGCTGCTTCTAAGAAATTCCTGATAGAAAAACCCAAAAATACTTTGCCTGACCTGGGAATCGAACCCAGGACCTCATGCTCAGCAGTTGCACTTGTGACAAGACCAAGGAGGTAGTCCAGGTGTACACTTGTACGAGCTACGGACAACTTTAAAGCCAGCTGAGCTATGAAACACAAAAAAACAAACGAGAATTATTGTTGCTTATTTCCGTTGCAAAAACGATCATGGATCCATTTGGTTGACAAATGGATCCATGATCAAAAGACAGATTGAAATGTTCGAGCTACCGATTGATCTAACAGAATAAACAAAACATCTTTAAATCATTTGGAAATGAATTATTTACCGCAGACGAACAATAAAAAAGAGGTCGTAGACAAAATCTGTTTGGATACATACATGCATACAGTAAATAAACGATCAAAGATTTTTGAAAGACTATACTTGATGTTAGACCCGACGCCATCCTGCCAGGGTCGCGAATTGTTCGAAAGAGATACCGTGGCCCTGGCACAGCCAACTAAAGGAACAGGGTTGGTTTTAGTCAGTAAAAGTCTGACACGCCCTTACGCTCCACCCAGAGCGGGAGAAATAATTTGATGATTTCCCACCCAAAAAAAACAAGACCCGACGCCATTCAGTTGGATTTTATTTTCCTAGAAGTCATCATAAAGAAAGAAAAGCATCAAAGGACGAAAATCATCTCCCAACTATTTTGAGGTCGCCTTCCAGTATAACTGGTTACCGGATACAGCTGAATACCAGTATTTTGCGACTGCCTATTCAAATAGGCAGGTCAACCTTCACAATCCAGTTAATAGGTAATACGATACCCCTTGGTAAGACTGGCTGTTAGAATATCAGGAGACCATAAAATTCAAGACGCAATCTCATCTCAGCGACAATCAATGTCTAAAAATTTTCAAAAATATAAAAGATTGACAATGAGATTAAAATGCAACTCTTCTGGAATTATTATAAAAGGTCACCCAGTTTCTTCTTATTTCATAAACTCAACCTGTAACTATTAACGAAAATCTAGAAAAAACATAGAAAATTAAGAATTAAGAAAGTTTTATAAAACTTTGAAACCCTGAAGTGCTGTGGCTTTCTACAGATTAGTAATCTGTGGTGTGCTGTCATTCCACCTGATGCTACTATTGACAGCTCAGTTCAAGCTCACTTTACCTAAGTTTTCAATGTGCTTTCTACAGAAAAACGAGCTGTAATCGTTTGTTTTGAGAAGCCGAAACTTTTAAGACAAAATAAATATTTATTTTCAAGTTTCTGCGGCAAAAAGAAAACATTAATTCAGCCTTTTTATGGACGAGACCTCGAAATTGCCAATTTTCCAGCCGTATTATCAAACACATACGCACTAAAAACGCACGGACAGACAGCAATTACAATTTCCTAATAGCGAACGTATATTACCGCGCCATATTGGCTTAGAGCCAAGACAAACTTTCTTGAATATTATCGAGTAGTAGATTATCATTTATTGGCTGTATGAATTTATCCCTGTGTGTAATATTTATAAAAGTTATTATAGAGTGCAGTCTTGGTTATGGTTTGTAAAAAGGCGGGAAATTATTAATTCTATTTTGGGAAATGAATCAGTTGTTATTTTGAGCTGATATTTTTTCGTGAATCTCGTGTGTTGACGCATGTATGATGGTGTCTGCCATGTCTGAGATTCCCGACAAACGAAGGAGAAGTGCCTACTTGACTGTTGGCGTAGATAAAGTTTAGATTTCAGAGTAAATAATAGGAAGTCGGAACTTCCGATTCCCAACTAAAATTGGCATAGATACTCTCTTTTTTAAATCAAAATATAATAAGTGTCTGGGATGTTGGATGTGTCTGTATGGTATGCGTCAAGTAGATATCTATTACTTTCTTTACTACCCTTGTTGACGCCGTTGAAAGTATTATTTGCTCGACGCGTGACGCATAAAAAACAGGCAAGTGACATTAAAAAAAAACATAATCATTTTTTTTAACGGCAGATTGCTAAATTGTTTTTCTTAGATATAACTCATTGAGTATAAATAGCGATTAACATGCTTTTGGAAACTAGACTTTAACCATCGGAAGCAATAGAGGTGCAGTGATTTTGGTTTGTGTTAAGACCGGGAAGGGCGATGATCAAACACAAAGTTTCCACGACCTATCAGTCAATGCCAAATACAAAGGCAGAAGGGCAATGCACTCATTTATACCAAGATCAAAAAGTACAGTACAATGCTGCTATGCAGTCGTAAATATCTAGGGAGCCAAAACAACTGGCAACGCTGGCAGTATTAAGATTATTTATTGTGATGAGTGAAAGTAAAATTACCGTATTGTCGCGACAATAATAGGTTCACTGGCGTATTTTATGGCGTCCATTGGCTCTGTTGACTAGGTCATGATGATTACGTCTACGTTGGAGACCTTTATTTCAGTTTTGTATGTCATCATCAGCCTACAGCAGTCCACTGCTGTACATAGGTATCTGTAATCGCACGCATAATAACAATAATAAAGAACTATATTGC
Organism: Dasypolia templi; assembly: GCA_963555695.1. Taxonomy (NCBI): domain Eukaryota; kingdom Metazoa; phylum Arthropoda; class Insecta; order Lepidoptera; family Noctuidae; genus Dasypolia; species Dasypolia templi. The sequence goes on from OY743166.1 coordinate 4,054,204, forward strand.
TTATTACAAACCTCCACAGATAAATCATTACTCCCTCTTAGTACAAAGTTACTAAGTTATTTCCTCAAAGTTGGTTAATTTCGTTCAATCGTTATGAATATTCTTTTTTTTATTTAGATTTTTTGCTTATTTTCAGCAATATGTACCCTAATTGCGTATTACACAATCAATTGGAATCTGAATCGTTTTGAAACAGGTTGCTAATCCATTGCTTCATAGGTTCGATAAGAATTCTGCTCAACAATGTACAAAACGCAATGAATGTTGTTGAACTGTCAAAATCAAACAGATTAATCGTAATCGTTTACAAAAATGTGTTACGCAATTAGGGTGCAGTTCTTTAAATGATGAGCAGATGAGTGGTAGGAAGATCTGGCATGGAAGAGTTATTCCTCATTAGGAGCAACTCTCGTATTTGTAATGCAGTTATCAACAAGTCATCTAATTGTTGGATGTTGCGTCTGTTGAGTCAGCTGACACAAGCTGGTATAGTGAGCGGCAAATCGGTTGAGGTGTCTCTCCATTCAGGATTTGTACTTTGGCGAAATAGAACTTATTTCTTCCTTGACTGTTTTCATGTTCAGGTATTCGTGAACTTCAGCATTCTTAATAAACCACGGTGAATTTTATATCTGTTTTAAGATGTTGTTCTGAGTTCTCTGAATCATTTTGATATTTGAGCCACATGCAGAGCCCCACAGTTGAATGCCGTAAGCGTAAGTCCGGATGGGTTTAAATATGGTCTATAGATCAAAATCTTGTTGTCTACGGACAGCTTGAAATTCCTACCCAGGAGTCAGTACATGCCTTTGTATCTAATGTCGAGCTCTTTTCGCATAGTTTCGATGTTTTTCTTCCTCGTCAGTCGCTGGTCCAGGTGCATGCCAAGGTATTTGACACAGTCGCTTTGTTGGAATTGACTAAGGCCCAATTTCACCGATGGACATTGGTCGTATCTAAGTGTAAGCATGACCTGGACCGATTTCAATGTGTTGGCTCGTATCCTGCATTTGGCAAACCAGTTGTGAATTTCATCTAGACTTTCTTGTAGGTTTTGCAATGCTCTGTTGGAGCAGCTGCTACAGGACAGGACTGCGGTATCATCTGTGTAGATAGCAACTACCTCTGCAGGTTTGCCGCGAAGATGGTGTACAACACTGTACCTGAGGTACTCTTGCTAATATGTTATGGAAACCCGAGGTGCTTTCGTCTTCCTTGACCTGGAATATTCTATCAGATTGATAAGATTCCAGAATTTTTAAGTAACAGTGTGGCAGGTATGATTTAATTTTACTAAGTAGGCCCATAGGCCATACTCTGTCGAAGGCTGGTTGTACTTCAAGGAGACAAGGAAGACTAAAGAACAGTTTTGCTTGGCCAGAGCCATTTACAATCTACGTCGCCGCGAATCTCTATTTAAGAAGATTAATAAAATGACGGTACCTTGCCAGTTCATTTATGAAAATATTATGTTAGTAAGAATAAATCTGCATCTTTTTAATGTAATAAGTGATAGATATTAACACTAGAAATAAAAATAAAATAGATCAACTATTTTTCTGACTATCTAAAGTACATACATCTTTCATGGGGTACTGTGTTAAGTGTTACAACAAAATACCTTGTGATATATTGCAATTAAGTGAAAGAAAGTTTAAAACTCATGTTAAAAAACACTTTGTATACAAGCATATTACAAATTAGAGGATTATATCCTAGATATGAATGCTTGGAAACATGCTGGTCCTGCTCCATAGGACAATCTAGAGGCTAGACAAAATCATACTAGTTGCTTATTGTATTGTATAATTTGTTATTTTAACTTTACTCACACACTGACTTATTCCTAGTTAATATTTTAGGAAAATCATATACATACTACTTTCGCAATGTTTGTAAATATGTGAGCGCCATGTACCTCATGTGATTGATTTATCTGTCTTTGCTTATTTAAATTATTTTACCTATTTGTGGTATAGTATTTTTATTCTGGGTGCATCGTCTTCACATATAAAAATATAACTAATGTGCACAAAATATTGTTAAACATTTTAAAAGAGTAACGGTGGAGTTTCTTGCCCCTTCTTCTCCATACGAAACGTACCTTTTGGAAGGGGCGCCTTGAATCTATTTAATGAAAATGTTGACGTTCAAAAGTGCCTCTTAGTGCCTATTTAAAATAAATGCTTTGAAGACTTGGACTTTGGTTTCTAGAGCATTTCTGATGACGCGACATACTCTATGAACTCGTTCGATAGTGGCATGATTTGGTCAAAAGCCAAATTGATGATCGGGGATTGTCGACATTGAACATTATTTCTCAAAAGTTTTTGAGAGCACGGGTAGCAACCTATTGGGTCTATAGGACGTCACTTCATGAGGCGGTTTTCCTGGTTTGTGTATCATGATGATTTGTAATACTTTCCACAGCAATGGGTATCCTACCCTTTTTTTTATTTTTTTTGGGTGGGAAATCATCAAATGACTTCTCCCGCTCTGGGTGGAGCGGGAGGGCGTGTCAGACTTTTACTGACTAAAACCCACCGTGTTCCTTCAGTTGCCTGTGCCAGGGCCACGGTTTTCTCTGTGGAATAACCCGCGACCCTGAGGCGTCGGCCCTATCGGACCCCGTCATTTTGTGCTGACATCTCTTTGAGGCGCGCGTGGAACACAACGCGCCGTCGACCCGGGCCTGGTCCTTACCGGACGGCGAGCTACCCATGGCTCGCCGTCCGCAAGCCCGCGCCTACGGTGGCCGGGAATCTGCTTGCGATTTCCGACGCCCAGGGCGTCTCCTGCGGCGACTAGGGGCGTGAGGGCGCAAGGCTCTCTCCCTCACGCGCTCCGCCTCCTCCTTTGCGAGCATTACTGCTTCGCAGAAGGAGGTGACGGCTTTCCATTCCCTCTCGCTCCGTACCATGGCCTGGACCAGGGCCGGACGCGAGAGATCGCCGCCGCCAATCGCCTCCGCGAGGACACTGCGGTGCTCCGCCCAAGCTGGGCATACCTCCACCGTATGCTCCACCGTGTCCTCCGGGGGGGTATCCTACCCTGAGCATACAATTGAAAACAGTTGTGAGAAACACAATCGCCTTTGTAGGTAGCTCCTCAAGGACCTTTTTGTCTATGAGATCAAACCATGGGGCCTTTTTATCATACACAGTCCTGATTACCAGCTTAATCTCCTGAGGAGTCACCGATTTGATTGGCAATTCCAACTGGAAGTCATGCATAAGTATAACGTCTATGTCGTCATCATCGTAAAAGATGATAGATGGTGCTCTCAATGTACACAACAATTATTTAAAACACTAACATATATTTTTAAAATACTACTTCCTCAATTAACTCTTTGAAGACAATGATGAATAGCGTACATGCTGTTGAAAAATTATGCAACGACTCTCAAACACTTGAAAACGTTACAAATCAGAAGAAATAAATAATCATAACAAATAAAACCTATTTAAAAATATTGGCTATGGTTTGTACGTATGTATGATTGCTTTGGCTCAACACTAGCACGATATAAAATAAAATAAAATGTGTTGCCACCTGTTTGTAATAATATTCTACTAATGTTGCATTCTTCCAGAATTACATGTTTTTTATACATATTTAATTTCTGATTCTATTAATTTTAATGTTACATAAACATAACCGTTGTCGACACATGTTAAGTAAATGTCGTTCTTTAATTTGAAAATATGAATACGTTTTGTGCTGTCAGAAATAGAAGGTTAAAAAAAAAAGGTTAAATAACCCGCAAAAAGACGAAGTTTACTTTATATTAAGGTTAAATGTTTAGCCGTATTATATAATAAAGTAAACTACACTACAGATTTTAATGCAGTTTTCACCACCAATTTTATTGGAGAATTATTTCAGGAAGGTATGTAATATCTAAGGAAATCTCGATGTTTAATCATATCGTAAAAACGTGCGAAGCGGAGACGGGTCTGTAGTGTAATATGTAAATATTAATGTTTCATACATATTTTCAAGAAGAATTTAAGTTTAAAATACCTACCCATTCAAAACGATAAAATTACGAACGCAAAAAACCAAGTGCGCTAGAAATAAGCAGTAACATACAAAAATAGCAAGCATGTATAATAAAAAACAAAAGAAACCACACATTCTCAAACTATCTTATTACTCTTGAAGTAATCGTTACTCTTTCATCTGTGCGTTGGTAATAACGTTTACAATTTACATTTTGCAGAGTTGTTTACGTTTACAATTCAAAGCTGTAAAGCCTGAAAATACTTGAAATATTTCGAGTATGTTTGGTTTTGCTGTGTTAAATGTTATGTATTAAATGTCATTCATCTGCGAATGACATTTAATACATAACATCCTTTCTTTCTTTGTGGAAATGAGAGGTTTTCGTTGCACGTGCGTGTGAGAGAAAGTACAAGTGAGCGTGGCGAGCTCCTTATGCCTCGACATGTCGAGGTGTACAAGGCTGAGCTCCGCCAGATCCTAGTGGTGTAGCGGGAGCAGCGACTTGCTCACCCCAGCGTAGGGCACGCTACTATAGCAGCGGTTAGACCCGTTGTGTGGGAGCGGCTGGAGAAACGGTATGGCACCCTTAATTTTCGGCTGACACAGGTGTTGTCCGGACATGGGTGCTTCGGAAATTACGCATTGAAGCACCATTGCAACTGCCCCAACGACACGACGCAGCCCACCCTTGAGAAATGCCCTTTTTTGGCTGTGCAGCGCCGTGACCTCGTCGCGGTGGTGGGTGTTGCGGATACTCTCTCGTATCCAGACATGCTCCAGTCCATGGTCGGAAAGCGCATGAAACGCCGTCGTCTCCTTCTGCGAGGAAGTGGTGGTCGCGAAGGAGGCGGCGGAAAGGGGGTGGGAGGATATAACCTCCCTTCCAATCAGCAGCAGCGCACCGGGAGCCAGGTAGAGGACGCACCGGGCGCCGGAGAGCGCAGAACAATCTCCGGCCGCCTTAGGGTAAGGTCTGCAGGCAACAGATTTGGGGAGTTTGTTGCCTGAACAGTGAAAATCCCAAGACGCGCGCGCCTGTCTCTAGAGTAGTCTAGACTCTAGAGGAATAGCCGCCGTATGTGGCCGCTGTGGAAGATGGGGTCCGCATGAATTCATGCGGGTCAACATCTAGCTGGGGGATCGTGACGAAATGCGCAAGCACTCCAGCATCCTGACTCCAGGTAGCAGCAGAACACCGCGTGGTTTTAGTCAGTAAGAGTCTGACAGGCCCCTCCACCCACCCCAGGGAGGAGGACATTCATGAGAATTTCCACATGATAAAAAAAAAGTGTGGGATGGTTACAGGCTTAAAAGATTCTCTCTATATCTCTGCCCCTCTCTCTCTTCTTACCGAGTGGGTAGGTCTCCTTCATTCTTCAGTCTTGGAGCTCCGCATCCAACTTATGTGTGTTATCTTGACTGTCATCAGTTAAAAATATTCATCATACTCTTGCCCCTATACATTATTTGGGGTCAGTGGAACATGTGGTCTTATTTTATACTTCTTTATTAGTGCCGATTTCACCAATGAAACTGAACGCGTTCAGCACATTCAAAACGCGCTCAAGAGCTGTCAGTGTCAAAATTGGTATGGAATATTGAGCTCTTAAACTGAGGTTAAAAGTGCGGATTGCGTCCAGTGGCGTTGGAGAAATTGAAAGTTCATACGAGCTTATAAACTTCGTTTAAGAGCTCTCAGTGTCATTGATTTCTATGGAATATTGACACTGACAGCTCTTGAGCGCCTTAGGGCGAATTTCACAAATTCAAGAGAACGCGATCAGCATGTCGATTCTGTAAAAATCTCACCGTGAAGACTTGGGAGGAGTGAGCGGTCAGTGTCATCGCGTCTTGGTCAATCCCCAGCATCAGTGACACGTAACGTAAACTTCAATTTTATGAAGTGGTGTCAGTTATTTCCTATGGAATATTGACACTGACGCTAGCATTGTAATCTTAACAATGATGCACTTGGCTGCAAGCAGGTAACGCGTAACAACTATTAATCACAATTCGAACAATTTTGCTAATCCATTGCTTCCTAAGATCTTCAACATTTCCTTGAAGCTTGAAGATCTTTAACTACAATATTAAAGATCTTCAAGCTTCAAGGAAATGTTGAAGATCTTTAACATTGTACTAGTTTTTGCCCACGGCATGGCGCAAAATAAACTATTTTGTCTGAGCTTTGACCGCGTGGATGTCGGAAAATATCTCCCGGGATTCACAGTATCCTATGCGTTAATCCAGGTTATATCTGTGGTGTAGTGGTATGTAACCCACACATGCACATCCCTGTTAACTCAAGTGCCTATGACGTCACCCGTCTGCTAAGATCGTATATAGAATCAACGTTCAACACGACAGTCGGTTACAAGCTACTGCCCGCGTTACTCGAGTCTCATATAATTTACCCTAATTTTAGTTATTTTACATTAACTGTGTTTAGTCGTAGTAACTAGATTATGAAACCATTTCGTGATACTGAAGAAACATTCAATTTCACCTCACTATAGGACTTAAATCACGACCCAACAAAATTTCTATAGTGGGGCAAAATTTCTTCGAAATCTATTCAGCCGTTTTTGCGGTATTGAGGAACAATCATCCAAACATGCAAACTTTCACATTTATAAAATAGAATGTGATTAGGAGTCGAGGGTTGAAATTGAGACTTATAAATGCAATTGCATTTATCGACTATTATCGTCGAATTAAGTGTCATTGCAATTAGTGCTAAAACACGTAAATCATTAAGGTTATGGGTTAGCAATCAATAAAGTTCGTAGAGGCAGTAAAGTTGTTACAACGATCAATTAAATTCGGTCGTAAGAATTACGTACTCGAGTGTTTGCTTTGCAACAATGACCTTTATAACTTTGCTTTGGACCATAAAACTTGCGATAAACGGATGAGAAGGTACGAGCATTGACCGACACTTGCCAGCTCCCTAATTGCGTAACAACTATTAATCACAATGCGAACAATTTTGAACAATTTTGCTAATCCATTGCTTCCTAAGTTAGAAAAATTTGTCTGCTCAACAACATAAATAACGCAATGAATGTTGTTGAACTGTTAAAATTAAAGCGATTGCTACTAATTTATGTGATTCGCAATCACCCCACTGGGTCAATCCTCTATTTTAAAAGTTGATCGCTAGCCCAGAATTCTCAAACGGCAATAAACTTTAGGTAAGTTTCTCTTTTACACCTTGAAGTAACAGAGATTTCGTGAGAGCCCTCAAAATTTAATAACAATGAATTAGGCTATAATACTCACAGTCACAAATCAACAGTGAATTCAAACGCTATTTCACTCTACAATAAACCTCACTAATGATGTAAACACACACTAATCATTGTTTGTTTATCCACAGCTCAACGAGGGAGCGGCTCTCGTCTTCGCAGATGAACTCAAACAGACTCTTGACAGATATCTGTTCGGGATATGCCCGCAGAGCTTTAAGGTAAGCACTGTTTGTATATTACTGTACACGTTGGTCTAGTGGTCGCAATCGCTACTGCTGAGCATGAGGTCCTGGGTTCGATTCCCAGGTCGGGCAACGTGTTATTGGGTTTTTCTATCTGGAATTTCTCAGTAGCAGCCCGAAGTCTGGATTTGTGCCCGGTAGATGGCAATAGGCTCGCCCCCTATTACATGGGACTTCAACATAACTGGCGAAATGTGGGTGTACTATAGGTACACCTCTGCCCAACCCTTCGGGGAAACAAGGCGTGATGTTATGTTATGTAATAAATGGGGAAACGTTAGAATTGGTCACGGATTTGCGTTTTGATTATTTCTAGGGCAAACTCTGGGGCAAATAAAAATGATTGGGTTCGGGTTTTCAAGCCCAGCCTGAGAGAGATACAGTTATGAAACGAGCATTCAGTACTTCGCTTGCTCAGTTAGCGGTTTCAAATAGTTTTAAGTGCAGCGGATTAATTGCTCACGTCAAATTGCAATCGGATCGATCCTTTCATTAAATGATAAATGATTTAATTTCTGTAGTATGTTTTACAAAAACTTTTAGACGTCGATCATAATTATTTTAAAAACTTGATGAGATCGGCGTTTCTTATATGACTGCTCGGAGAAGACAAGCCGAAACAAAAACAAACTCAGAGGTCACAGTTTCTTATAAAGTCCAGACCACAGACTAAGTAGTACTGTCCAGACATAATCTTGGTCAGATCATGTGAAGACCATGTGGATTGATGTCTGAATGATGTCTTCGCTTTGGTATGGGCTAGCTTCATATATCTGTATGACCGACCCCTTGACAATTCAAAAGTGCCTGTAACTGGTTTATTTAAAATAAAAGCTTTGACTGTTTTTAAATGCTATTTGGACAGTACAGCTACGCTGATTCCGTTTTACATTGTTGAACAGACAAACAATTTTTAAACCTATGAAGCATGAAGAAATTTCCTTCAAAAAACTTTGAATGTGTTCCGCAATGTTTCCTCATTATTTATTCAAATTAGTTCACAGTCAATCAGCACCTATCTCTTAGAAAAGTTGGAAAGAAGAATAATAAAAAATAAAAAAAACTGTGTCGTAAAAATAGATATGTTATCAGAAACGGGCCAATGCCACTCATTTCAAATCCACTTCAGAGTAATAGGTCAAAGCGAGCCCAGAATAAAATCATAAACACCGAGTTAGTATGTTCAACTAATAAAATATGGGTTACAAATAAACAACACATTTATATGACCAGCACCCTAATTGCGTAACACATGATCAATCATAATCTAAATAGTTTTGAAACACATTGCTAATCCATTGCTTTATATGGTCGAAAAGTTTGTCTGCTCAACAACGTAAATAACGCAATGAATGTTGTTGAACTGTCAAAATTAAAAAGATTGTGATTGATCGTGTGTTACGCAATGGGGAAGGTCGGGCAAAGCTAATAATTGTAGATGGCGTGACCATAGCTAGGTCCCTACGGCCTTCAATAAATTTGACATTTCGTTCATTCATTCGATTTTGTGTTCATTCATAAGTTTGATTTTATTTCACTATTTCGGTGATTTCAGTATTTGATATCAAGTAATTGACATGGAAAGTGTCAGAATTTTAAACCTTGACTATTTCCTCGTAATCACTTTCTTCAAAATGTTTCCGACACAAACTCAAACTCAAAAAAAATCTTTTCGAATAACTTTACACCACAATCTTCTGATTTTAGGGTCTTTTGGGAAATGGTGCACTCCAATTTCGGAGTATCTAGGACGTCTCAATTTTCGCTAAAATCAAATAAAGCTACATCACGTCTTGTATTATTAGCTTGTGTTGGGAACTAGCTACGACAGCGCCATTTTGACAGTTGCCTTTCCCATTTGGGTGCGGGTCATTGGTCTAGTGCGTTGTAAGCACAAACGCTGAGAGTAAAGCCCTGAGGAGCAATTCCCGTTATTTTCAGAACGTTTCCTGTCTGGGGGCCAATAAAAGGTTCAAATTCAAGTCGCAATCTCATCTCAGTGACTGCAGCGACAACCAATATATAAAAACTTGTCAAAAATGTAGGGAAATTAGATAGTCCGGTTAAGTAGTCACGACCTCTCAAGGTCAACTACGAGATGCGATACACAAAAAAAAAGGGGAAATTACATCCAATAGGAATCTGAATTTGAAAACAATAAAAGCGCCCCGTATAACATTAGGACAAAATGAAAACTGGCAAATGTGAGTTTACAGATGAAATTAAATTAAATTGTTTAGTCTACAAATAGGATATCGAAATCACTTTTACAAATAATAAAAAATGCTAGATGGGGTCGACAAGAAATGGCGAAACACACTCAGGGTTTAAAGTCTCTTAAAGTCCAGCAGCCTAATTGCGTTATACATTTTCGTAAACGATTACGACTAATCTGTTGTATTTTGACAGTTCAACAACATTCATTGCGTTATTTGCATTGTTGACCAGATTTTTATCGAACTTATGAAGCAATGTATTAGCAATCTGTTTCAAAACGATGCAGATTCCGATTGGTTGTGTTTTACGCAATTAGGGTACAGGACCATGTACAATATTTGTGTTTGAAATAGTTTTTTGAAGAAAGAACCACACAGATTTGAGTGAATGTAAAAAATAGACCTCTTACTATCGCTTCAGAGATTTTAAGCATTATTTGATTTGTTTATTTATTTAATTTACACACGAACTTGCGAGGCATATACCAATTACACAAACCTACAGTTATGTTACACAACATAAACATAATACAACGGTATTTACTCAAATTCTAAATATAACTTCGAAAATTGTTTTCACTTCGCAGTTAGTGGAACCGGAATACTGAAATTATAAACGGGGTGTAGGTACCGAGTGCGTCAAGCCGTCAAATATCCGTAAATATGTTTGCGTTAGGAATTTAAACAGCTTGAGTAAATGTTAATGAACACTCAGTGCTAAATTCAGTAAACCTGAGTTGTTGGGTTTAAGGGGGAAGCGGTAACCCGGATCAGTGACAGGTTGTATGTTGATCAAAATATGATTAGAAGTTAGATAAGTCCTCAAATCAAATGTTATGATTTCTATAACATTTGAGATTTTGAATGCTTTTCAAACTCAATATCAATCAATAACGATATAATGATTATTATTCTGTTAAAACATCATATTTCTTACGGTCGCGAATCATATTTTGATACAACAACATACAACCTGGCTCTGCTCTGCAAATTGAAAGAAAATTTGATGACGCTTTCGCCTAATAATGATCATGAATTCTCGTTTTATCATCATCAATGTTTAGCCGAAAGACGTCCACTGCTGGACTGTACTTAGTCCTCCTCCAAGCACCGCCACTTGGACCGCTTGTGCTTATTCTATGTTATGAGAGAAATGGAGAGGTTTGGAGTAGACTTCAGACCCAAAACACTACGCAAAATCGGCATTTGGTCCGATGCGATTTCTAACGTAACGAGATTATCGTGAAAGTCCACGTCCAAGTCACAACAAAACGCAGACAATTAAATGGTATGGAAATATATGAAGTATCTCTTATATTTCCGTTCATGATAACGTTATAGAGTGGATTTATGGACGCGGAAGCGAATATTACTTCACAAAATTATAGTGAAGAGAGCGAAGTCGCGTGCAAAAGCTAGTTTCATATAAACCTACAAGGGCACTTGTAAAACGCCAGAAGCCCCGATCTGGGCGGCTGACCTGACGGCCGCCAGCATCTCTGTGCTGCGAAAGACGCAGAGAGCAATGGCCGTCAGAGTCATAAGGGGGTATCGCACGATCTCCTACGAGGCGGCTTGTGCACTGGCCGGATCCCCGCCATGGGACCTAGACGCGAAGGTGCTCGCGTCACTTTATCGGTGGCGCGAGGAAGCGAGGGTGCGGGGCGAGCGGCCGATGCAGCGCCATATGGAGCAGCGTCGGTCGCAGCTTCGCGAGGTCCAGGTGGCGGAATGGCGGGACAGGCTTTCACGCCCTACCGCCGGCCTCGTCACCATCGAGGCGGTCCGGCCAGTGCTCGACCTCTGGCTCGGGAGGAGGCACGGCTCCCTGTCGTTTCGGGCGACGCAGGTGCTCTCGGGGCATGGTTGCTTCGGGAAGTACCTGTGTCGCATAAACAGGGAGCCGGACGCTCGGTGTCACCACTGCGTCGACTGTCGGGAGGACACGGCGTGGCATACGCTGGCAGAGTGTGCCGCTTGGGAGGAGCCGCGCCGTGCCCTCATCTCAGAAGTAGGCAGTGACCTGTCGCTGCCGACCGTAGTGAGTTCGATGGTCGGCAGCGCCGAGTCCTGGGACGCGGTGGTTTCCTTCTGCGAAACAGTCATCTCGCAGAAGGAGGCTGCGGAAAGGGAGAGAGAGATCTCGTCCACTCTCCCGATCCGCAGCAGGCGCACCGGGCGCAGGCGGAGGGCGGACAACGCCCTCTTCCAGCCCCCCTAAATGGGTTCAGGGGCGACGGATTCGGGGACATCCGTTGCCCCCCAACATCAGGACCCGAGTAGGCGGCGCGCATAGTGTTCCGTGCGCGCCGCTCACAGACGTTGCGGGGGAAGTACACCTCACTCCCCCCGCCCGAGACGGGGCCCGCGCAAGCGGGCCGGCACCAGCCGGGGATGCGGACGAATTATGTGTTCCCGCGACCCCGGCGTAGGTGTGAGATGGAACACCGGGGTGGTTTTTAGTCAGTAAGAGTCTGACAGACCCCTCCGCCCGCCCCAGGGCGGAGGACATCCATGAGGATTTTCCACCCCGGGAACAAAAAAAAAAAAAAAAAAGGCTATCGAAATGTCACGTGATCATAGGTCAAAGCGTAATATACTAAAGCGATAAATAGAATAGTTCCGAAGCGAATGCCATTTGTGTAGGCCCTCTGAAGTCCTTTAAAAAACCTGCCTATGTTTTTAGTTTTAATGTCCAGTCCAGCAAGTCGACAGAAAGGCGAGAAACCACAATATTATCACACAGTCTCGTTGGTTTCAGTTACCGCTGAAGGGTAAGAACATCACCGCGGTCCCCTGTGACCTGGACACTGATCAGCAGGAATTGGCTGGCAGGTGAGTGTTTTTTTTAACCGATTTAGCACGTTAAAACGAAAAAAAAAAAAAAAATGATCGTTTGTTTTTTTCTCTCATAAATACCCCTTCTGTTAGGCTCTTTTTATTTTAAACGTTTAGCACCCGTTTATCCGTTGTTATGGTATTCTTTATTATGGTGGCAGGTGAGTGTTTTTTTTAACCGATTTAGCACGTTAAAACGAAAAAAAAAAAAAAATGATCGTTTGTTTTTTTCTCTCATAAATACCCCTTCTGTTAGGCTCTTTTTATTTTAAACGTTTAGCACCCGTTTATCCGTTGTTATGGTATTCTTTATTATGGTGGCAGGTGAGTGTTTTTTTTAACCGATTTAGCACGTTAAAACGAAAAAAAAAAAAATGATCGTTTGTTTTTTTCTCTCATAAATACCCCTTCTGTTAGGCTCTTTTTATTTTAAACGTTTAGCACCCGTTTATCCGTTGTTATGGTATTCTTTATTATGGTGGCATTGAAAATCGTCAGAAAAGAAAGAAGTTTTTCCGAAGGATTAGGGAAAACAGCTTTAACGCGGTTTACACGGGAAATCATCATGTATCGACATTCACTGCCGGGAGCCTGGCGTCGGCTAGCCGGCATTCCGGCAAACAGTCATCAAAATAAAAATATTGCTTGTTTTAGTAGCTTTTTTTCTTTTATAGATTGGCCACCCTAGCACTCCGCGCGCATACAGCCGCGCGGTCTGACTGCGCCCGACTCGGCGTCGCTCTCGCCAACACGCTCGGTGATCTTGCGCGCACTGCTGCTAACAGACAGCTTTTAGCTGCAGGTAAAGCTATGGTTTCAGAAGAGAGATTTCGTCATATTATAACGGCCGTCACGAAAATCTGTCACCAGTATTTCACATTATGGTGTCCAAAAAACGCTCTACATCCCTTCATGGCTTTCTCAGAAAACCAAAGGTTAATAATTATCCTAGCCCACCATTCATTGCTGTGAGTTATGCTGCTTTTCTGTTGACGTCATAAACCTGAAAAAGATAATATTTTATTAAAAAGATGAGTCTTGTCATTTTCTAAAACACTATCTTTTGAGGCTGAAATGCGATTGATAACTTAACAGACTGCCCAGGAAGGACAAGCCTTTACTTTTAGAAACAAAAAACTGATTTTGCAGGTAGTTTCACTTGCAAATTCCTTCTCGCTATTTCATTGGAACAACAACAAAGTGTACCAAGGAGGTGAAACGAATGGCTATAACATTCTACCATATAACATTCTGAATTACCTACCAGTAATTCACGGTTAGGAGCTAGAACATTAACATGAACACAATTCGTTTCCCTCGATATTTCAAAGACCTCGTTGGAACGGTCGTAAACTGTTACAATATTATGAACTAGATTTCGCTAGGTTTGCTCAATAGGCAGTTTTCGAATCCAGCCGCAAGGCCTAGTAACACGTGTATATTTGCAGAAAAACTATTTGCATGTTGCATTTCAGCAAATAAACAAAACATAAAATCACGCCTATAATCCCCGAAGAGTTAGGCAGAGGTCTACGTATAGTACAACCACATTTTGCCTGTCATGTTGAAGTCCCTTGTAATATGGGCGAGCCTATTGCCATCAACCGGGCACAAATCCAGACTTCGGGCTGCTACTGAGAAATTTCTAAAAGAAAAACTCAATAACACGTTGCCCAACCTAGGGACCGCTTGCGACTACAATATAGGGGGTTCGGTAAATAATTCTTCTTTGTTCTTCCCACAGCTGCAAGCAACGAGCAAAAGAAACGGAAACTATCGAAAAGTCAGAAAATGAAGATACAAGCGAAGCAGAGGACAGCCCTCGCTGTCAAGAAGAAGGCCGCTGCCGCCGCAGCCGCAGCCGCCGCTAAGATGACCACTTAAATTTATTTTATTTATGGAACTATTTCCCATTATCGTCGCCGTGCAGTGAAAACCTCGTGATGCATTAAAAGTTATTTTATTTATTGATAGTAATGCTGACCAACTAAGCACATACATGAACGGCATTAACGGCATTAGTATGCTAATACAATATAAAAAATGGATATATTTTTGTATAGGATACATACATACAAACCATCACGCCTGTAATCCCAGAAGGGTTAGGCAGAGGTGTACCTATAGTACACCCACATTTCGCCAGTTATGCTTAAGTCCCATGTAATAGGGGGCGAGCCTAATTCCATCAACCGGGCACAAATCCAGACTCCAGGATGCTACTGAGAAATTCGAGATAGAAAAACCCAATAAAACTGCCCGACCTGGGAATCGAATCCAAGACCTCATGCTCAGCAGTAGCTCTTGCGACAACTAGACTATATATTTTCTAAACATCGAAAACAAGAAGCTAGAAACTGGCAGAAAAATGAACGTCATTGACGTTCTCTGACGTTCACTAATCATCAATAGTATTCATTGGAAGCATCATAAAGCTGAGCACTTTTTTTCGAAATATGCACTACTTTATGAAGACACGAGGACACGAGGTCGAGACACTAGACGAGGTTTTCACTGCACCGCGACATTATGTTGTGTATTTTATGTCAAGCTTCTACAGTCGAACTTTTTAATGTCTAGTCACTTCACTTCATAAAACTCACACGATGAGAGGAGGATGAGATATTATTAATATAGGTAATAAGACTTTGCACCTCTGCATTAAATAAAGTTCTATTCTATTCATAATATTTTTTACTTGTGATCGGTGCTAGATTGGACTTTGTGGTACTTAATTATTAATTTAAACTATGCACTGTAAATGTGAGAAAAAATTGCATAAAATTTACTTTTTTTAGGAATGTAATTTATATACTAAGTATTATAATGTTAAGTTATTTATTAATGATATAAATATTACATAAGTAATTTGTAATATTTATTAATTATTTGAAAATAAAAATATTTTCATAAACGGTTGTTTTTTATTCATATTATATTTTTTTTACACTTCATTTATTTAAGTTGGTGCCAACATAAACTCATAAGTTTTACCGTGCACCAAAATCACCACACATCATCGACATCGACCACATTATGTAGGTAGAATTAAAATAAATAAAATTACAACGGGTAGCGAAATAGCATAATATTAATTAAAGAAAATTTTTTGACTTCACTTTGTTCGTTCGTGCCTCGCTGTAAGAGATTAGTAAAAAGATTTTTGTTTTTCTAGAACCCATTACATGAATATAGCCAAAAAAAATATAGGCGTAATAACCGAACTACAGTTCCTACACCCGCCATTATAAACCTTATTATATTACTCTAGCAGGTGGTTTCACCACTGTAATATAACAGATACCCAATCTCATACTAAGAAATGACACCTCCCTAGGTCTGGCTATTTTTCTTCGGCTAAATTTTTAGCTAACGGCAGCATCATCATCGCCAGAGACTATACTCGTAGTTTAACAACGCCATCTAGGAGTCGACCTGCTTTTGAAACGGTTCGTGCAATCCGTTTTAGATAAAGTGTGATACGTGCATTCTGAGTATAAATAAGTAAATCAGCATTAAACAAAAGTATTGATTTTTATTTCAGACAAAATACTGCCGTTTATCGCTTTTTAATGATTTTAAATTTCATAATGGTTACCAATGCTGCCATTTATGTTTTTTTTTTCAAGACAATTTTTTTTTTTTCGATTTGTGACCCCATACAGAGGCCTTCTTTTAAGTATAGTAAAAATATAACAGAAGACCTCAAAACATACCTCCTATTAATTAATAAATCAGAAGTATAAAACGATTTTAAATATAAACGGAAAGACGTTTTTTTTTATTATTAAAATACAAATTCTACCATTTTAATAGAAAAGAAATAAACTTGCCTCACCGTATTGTCATTTTCTGCTACGTCAAAATTGACAAATACAAAATAAATATTTTCTGCAACCTGCAATCGTGCAGAACTTCAGAATTGCATTTTTGCCATGCCAACAGAGATGACAAAGTGTATTTTAACGCGTAATTTCGTCTGATATTATCTGCTTATGACACCCGCAATAAGGCAGGTAAGTGTGTGTGTGTGTGTTATAAATACGCCACAAAAAAAACCCTGTGTTTACATTATTTTTTTAATGATAAATGATATGATTGCTTTAAGTTTTGACTGGACAGTGTCGAAACGAAAATAAATAAAGTTTAGCGTTATAAATAATGATTATATTATCCCCTAACATCATCAACAATAAATACTCTGCCATAATAGCTACCTACAAAGGCATTGTAGCACATTTCCTCAAACATTTTACGCAATACTAAAGCGATGCACACGACTCTTTTACTTAAAGAAAATCGGTTGGTGTGGCTATTTTCTTATCAAACCATAGTCACATAACATCGAATTACATGCAAGTAGTGTGTTAGTAAAATTTATAGCAGATAACACACTCGATTTTAAATTTGTTCAGTGATTTGAGGTTACCATTACAACAAGAATGCATGAGCATAATTTTCTACATTATATCTAAAGAAAGAATGAAAAAGTATTTATTGTGACTCACACAGGAATATGCAGCTTGCTCGAATAAACAAAGATCCTCACAATATTTACTTAGTTGCACAAAGTATGGTTAAAACAATAGAATGGGTCTTTTTAATTTTTAACACACATGATACTTACAAAATACGAAGTAGATATACATTGTCTGTTTAAGTTACTGAACTCATTTTGAAGATTTTCAACATTAAAACAACATAGTTCTTGTAGAAGTGTAGAAACAATAATAAAGCACTTTTCAAACAGAAATCTTTTATATTATATTAAAAAGAGAAAAGATTAGATTTTTTGTATGTTTGTTTGTTTGTTACGCTTTCACACTTAAACAAATGAATGGATTTGCATGAAATTTGTAACACGGGTAAACAATGACCTGGATTAGGATGGAAAATATGTATATTCCCTTTTAATTGAGGCTTATGTGGGCGTAACCGCTGGGCTGAGCTAGTAATTTATTGGTAAGATGGCATTAATAATGACCTAATTAATATATTTGAATAAAACAAAGTCAGGTTAGTTACACCTTCTAAAACTCAGGCACGGCTCATGGCATCTTTATGATCTTTGATTGGTTCGATTTATCTCCACCCCGCAATCACGAAAATAAAATGAAGATACTATTCTGAGGTAGTACGAAGTTCAGCACCATAATAGCGTAACACATTTTCGTAAATAACCACGACTAATCTGTTTGATTTTGACAGTTCAACAACATTCATTGCATTCTTTACATTGTTGAGCTGAATTTTTTTGCGAATTTAAGAAGCAATGGATTAGCAATCTGTGTCAAAACTTTTAAGATTCCTATTGATTGTGTATTACACAATAAGGGTACAGGTCAGCTAGTTAATAGTAGTTAATATAAAATAAAAACCTTTTATTTTACTTTCAGGTTTTCCTGTGAGATTTGGAGATATATCTCCAAAATATACAATAGACAATAAAACATGGACAAAGCCAAAGAAGTGGTGATAACTAAAAGCAATAAAAACATTGCAGTGGAAGATATTGTAAGAGATCACTGCTACTTTGAAATGAATACAAAAACAGTTCTTTTCTACCATTTAAGTGATCATAATTATTTGTAAGTATTTAGTTAATAAGTTGAATAAAATCTTTTGTTTCACTTTTTAGTTGAGGTTTACCCCACACAAAGTCGTAAAATAATGATGTTGTAATAACTTCCAGTTCATATATTTACAAGTCTACATGCTATGTAAATAGCAGTGAAAGAAAGTTAATATATAATCATTAATAATAAAATTCAAGCTAACTGAAAAACTACCCAAGCAAAGTTAATACAATTTATATGGGACCCCGAGTCATGATATCCTTAAAAAAAGTAATTTAGAAGTCAATCCACAATTGACAGAGATGTTGCGTAAAACATTAACAAAAAACTAATTGAGAACCTCCTCCTTTTAAGAAGTCGGATAAGGAATAATTCTAATCCACCATCTCTAATTTCAGTGGGACTGAAACCCAAAAGCCAAAGAAGAAACCAGGAAAGCAACCAAAAAATCCAAAACGCACCATCAAAATAACAGAACTGAGAGCTGTTTACAACTGCAAGTCTTGCGGCTACCGTACAATGGACCGGACACTCTCCTCAAAACACAACTGCAATAGAAAACCAGCTAGATACGTACCATGCACGAAATGTGACAGGAATAAAGCACCAGAGGGGTATCAGCAGTGTACTAAGTGTTCCTATTTTACCAAAAACAAGGCTAGTTTAAAAGTTCACATGCGTATACACGCTCAAGGTACACCATACAAATGTACGGAGTGTAAATATTCTGGAAGCGATTTAAAGGATTTGATATCTCACTATAATAAGGTGAAGGATTTGAAGTGTGAGTGTGGGTATACAACCCATGTAAAGCAGCAAATGGTGGGGCATAAACGGACCCATACAGGGGAGAAACCATTTATTTGTGGTGTTTGTAGTTATTCTACCGCTGATAGAGCGGGGCTTTATAGGCATTTAAAGAAACATGAAGCATAGTATAAAGCTCCTTTGCTTTATTTTTGGGTCTGATTTAATGTGAGAGTATTATAGTTGAAATCTTTAGAGTTTGTTTCCTGGAGTCAACTTCTCGTTTTGGATTTGTCTTGTTATGGAGTGACCATATTTATCACGTCATCAGCCGGTCAGAAAGAGCTTTATTTCCATGCAATAAAAGCGAAAAAGACGTCATTCGTCTTGTTGTCCGTAAGTCGATGAAGGCAAAAGCACACTCCATCGCATTTGGTTGCTAAAATAATAACAAGAAGTCGAAAGGTAAAGTCTACATATAAATAATTAGGTAGGAACCTACCTACCAAATGTTTACTTTTGTTATTTTTATTTATGTCACCCATATTTACGTAGATGGAATATTAATTATTATTATTATAGTATAGTTAGGTACTTACAAGTTCTGTTTCCAAGGTCAGAAGCGTAACTGCTTAACACATTTTCGTAAACGATTACGACTAATCTGTTGTATTTTGACAGTTCAACAACATTCATTGCGTTATTTACATTGTTGAGCAGAATTTTTTATCGATCATATGAAGCAATGGATTAGCAATCTGTTTCAAAACGATTGAGATTCCGATTGATTGTGTATTACGCAATTAGGGTACGGGTTTAGCTTTGCTAAATACCTAACTTACTCATTTTGATAATTAGTGTAGGATTGGTAAAAATTTGCAAGCTGAATGTTGATCTTGTTTCGAAGACCATTTTTTCTGGTGTTTTATTCAGGTGGGGTGGTACCTATCGTGAGCCCGTGGATTGACTAGTAAATAAATATTATGTAGTTTTTTTTTACAACTGGGCACTCGTACATACTTCATAATCAGATTAATTGTTCTTTAAAAAAAGACAATCTAACGTAGTTAGAAGAGATAAGAGTTACACGATAGAAAGAAAGACTTCTAGGTAAATATAACTGTAGGCAATTAGCGTCGTGCGACCTGAATTGCACTTCATTGTGTCGTATCAAGATTCGCTATTTATTTAAATGATTGTGCAGATTGAATCTTCTGTGCTAGTAGATATTATTATGTCTTCTGTGGTGGACACCGCGACGAACAATTAGCTTTTAAAGCATAGACATAGAGCTCTTTCTGACCGGCTCAAGCTGATACCGCCTCAAGCTGATACCGCGTCGAAAAATGTAGCCACGTCTATAGCGTGATGTTACTTTAACATCGAAGCAGACGTAAAAGGCTTCTTGAGCAAGCTCGTTTGCACTTTAAAGCACAGAAAATAAGGTTTATCATTCAATAGTCTATCCTCTGCCTGTAGGGAAGGACTATAGTCTAAGGTCTAAGCAATAATAACGTGATTTTTACTAGTCTTGTGTAGTTCATGAACGATGAACGAATAGGAAACGTATCTTCGCACTGTACTAAAAGAAACGTTTCCGAACGCTGACTCGTAATCGGTCTAATAGGTCTTTTCGATCTCGGACATTGTAAACCGCGCGATTGTTTGTGCGAACGAGAACGAGAAATGATAAACAGTCACTGATTGTTTGACAGATACGTTCGATGTCTGTGAATGAGAACGAGAGAGAATAGCCGACGAATGACGATGCTAACCGAACCCGACCGACCGAATCTGCAAGAATGAGATCAGATTCATCAGATGCTGACCACCGAGAGCAAAGACCGAATAGAGCTATTAGAACTAATAGAATGAACTAGTTCACTATCCAAAATGAACTAGTACGGAGCGATCTTAAAAAGGACCGAGCAGGCACAAGACAAATTTTTACATAGGGTGAATTGGGTCACTTTATCAATATTGCCCAACGAAAAAATTCCCATGTTGTAATTTTTCGTCGGTTATTTAAAAAAAAAGTGCTGTTCCTATACATTTTGACCGCGTAAGTATTGCAATTTTCTATGAAACAGATGTTTATAAAATTTCTGCGCTAGAGGGTCTAGAATCTTGTGCTGTATAATTGTGTTTTACCGTTGTCAAGATTTTGGTTAGCTGCTGAAAAGTGTGATTTTATAAATAAATATATGTATATTTAACGTTTATGCTGTTTATTTATTTTTGGGAGCCTCCTACCAGTCGAAAGACGTCCACTGCTTGCTGGATATAGACTTGCCCCAACATGTTATCATTTCGAAATTTATAAACTCTTGACAAAAAGCCGGACATTTGCAAAAATTAAACATAGAAAAAAAAAATGAAAGGCCCATGTTTACAAAGCCGGATAAAGTCCGAACAGGGTGCACACAGCCGGACATGTCTCAAACTCAAAGCATTTATTTCAATGAAACCATTTACAGGCACTTGAACTGTCTAGGAGTCGGTCAGTCAGAAATATGATGCTAGGTGCCCATTCCAAAGCGTAGTAGGTACCTATGGAGAAGAAAGGGCAAGAAACGCCATGGACACTCTTATAAATAATATGTTGATCCTATATGCCAAGAACGATGTCCAAAAACCATACACGTTAAAAGCATCCAGAGTGCAGCAAAACATGTGGCAGCTAAGAAATGACCAGTCTCTACTGACGGCGCCCGTTCACGAACATGACGTATGGATCAGCACCATTCAGCTCAACCATTTTGAAGGGAGCTAAATGATCCAACACACGTGCCACCGTCAGCGAGACATTTGAGTGAGCATCACATACTATCAGCTGCCAGGGCACATTCAAGTCAATAAGACAAAGAGGGAGATTGAGTTTATACAATGCAAATATATTCTTATAATTTTCAGCAGCTCCAGCAGTATTTCAATTTTTAATTAATTAGTTGTGGCACAGATAATATAATACTACGTACAGATATATACAAATCCCATACAAAGAAATGAAACCTCCCTAATTCTGGCAATTGAGCTGGCAATCTTTAGTCTTTCAATCCTTCAACAGATCGCAGCATAAGCGACTCACTAATGGGGAAGGCAACTGTCAAAATGGCGCTGTCGTAGCTAGTTCCCAACACAAGCTAAAAATACAAGGCGTGATGTGGTTTTATTTTATTTTAGCGAAAGTTGACTCGATGTTGTGTTCCTAGATACTCAGAAATTGGAGTTCGAATTTCTCGTAAGCCCCTAAAATTAGAAGATTGTGCTTTAAAGCTATTCGTACAGATTTTTTTGAGTTCTAATTTATGTCGTGAACATTTTGAAGAAAGTGATTACGAGGAAATATTAATTCTGACACTTTCCATGTCAATTACTTGATTTAAAATACTGAAATCACCGAAAATAACGAAATAGTGAAATTAAATCAAACTCATGAATGAACATAAAATGAAATGAATGAACGAAATGTCAAAAAATTTGTAGGCCGTAGGGACCTAGCTATGGTTACGCCATCTACAATTAGCTTTGCCCGACCTTCCCCATTGCCAGAGACTGTAGTATTACAACGCCATCTAGGAGTCGACCTACTTTTAAAACGTTTCATGCAATCCTTTTATATAAGGTTTTATAGTTCCGGATTCAGCAAATCATGTCATTAGATTTCTTTTATATTTCTATCTAAAAATAATAATAATAAAACCTGGTTTAATGTAAAAAAGAAACAAAAATGGAAAGTGTGATGAGACTGGACCAACTGTGTAAAACGCCATCTATTGCAGAAAGCTCTAAACAAAATGATTAACAGATGGCTACTTTTATCATATAAAGGGTTCGAATTAAAGATAAAGGCTTACTTTTTATTTTATTTTTTAAATACGCGTATTATGAATCTGCACTAAACTGGGAAGTTTAGACTTTTACCAATCATAATTCAGTCAAAATTCTGCCGTATATCGCTTTTTAATGATTGTTAATTTCATAATGGTTACCAATGCTGCCACCTATGATTTTATTTTAAGACAAATTAGAATTTGTTCGAGTTGAGACCCCATAGGTTGTGGTGTGGAGCAGGACCAGCATTGAGCCAGACAGTCGGCATCCACACCCGGGGTAGCCTGCCCCTTTGGCAAAAATGTTATAATAGGTCCTACTTCGTTCACCACTCCCCCAGTTACCCGGTAAGCGCCAGCATAAGACTAATAATAATGCAAGCTTTGTAAATAGCAGACACGTATATAAACGCCTTTGATAAATAGGTAAGTACAGTTCTTATACTTAAAAATCGCCGGATGGGTAACCATGTTAACTTACCGAGTCCCCTCCGTGCTGTTGGTCCCGGCTGTCATTCGTGGATCTTCGACAGTCGTTACGGGTCGTCAGACCCGAAAGTCTGACAACTAGACTTACCAAGGGTATCGTGTTACCCATTAACTGAGGTGTGGAGGTCGGAAATAGGCAGTCGCTCCATTAAAAAGTAGACATGATCAAGGTCGGTTTTTGTAGCAGACGAATTCACGCACTTAGGCTAGGTGGAGCGAAGATCTTCGCAGGGCGGCTGGCAGCAGCTGGATAAGAGTTGCCGAGGATCGCGGTACTTAAATGGCGTGAGTTCTGAGACGCCTTTTTTTTTTTTTTTGGGTTGGACAACAACAAATGACTTCACCCCTCCTGCCGTCACCTGGGAACCCGACTGTGGCGCGTACCGAGGACCATGAAAACACATGGCCTCGGACTTGTGCAGGGCCACTTCGAGTCCCAACTGCCGGATCCTCTCGACGATTGTCGAAACCCTAAGTGTCGCTAGTTCCCCTGTGCCAGGACCATCGTGTCGTCAGCGTAGCAAACCACGCTGACGCCACTAGGGAAGATTGGAGACGCCTATGTCCAGCAATGATAGATAGAATACTCTTTATTGTGATCTCCTTATAAAATACAGTAAAATATGTTGAAATTTTACATTGGGTGTGACACAATGGGCGGTCTTATCGCTCAAAGCGATTTTTAACAGTAACTTTGGATGGATTAAAGGGAGAAGGAGATACAATACAGCAGGTAAGTAGTCAGTGGTGTACCTTTACTACATATTCATTAAATACATACATAAAACATTTATGTATCTACTTATTAAACACGAAACAAGAGCAAGGAATATATGTAATTAACAGTGGCGTAGCGTGCCTTGGCGGGGCCCCGTATAAAAATTTGTTTATGGGCCATAAGAAATGTAAGGATTTAAAGCCCATAATCAAAGAAGCTCAGAAGCGCCTCGCGACCGCTACCGACGGGCAAACTATAATCTTAAAACCCACACATTCTCACATTATCCAGGTCTACTCCAATGCTCACAAAAGTTTAAAAAAAAATTGAAAGAAATATTTATCATCATAATTATCTATCTGTCACTTTTTCCAAATTTGTTACAAACAATCAAATTAAATATACACTCTCCTTGCCTTTTTTTCGGCAAACTGATTGATTAAATCATTTAGAGCTGATGATGACTTTAGTTTTTCGAAGGTTTCTGCCTCTACGGACAATAGTGACAGGTCTGACAGGCGTTCATGTCGGGGTCCCCGTGGCCCGAGGGGGCCCGTATAATTGATACGGCAGGTACGGCGGTAGCTACGCCCCTGGTAATGATGATGTTTAAGGAGAGAGGTTTTTACCAGAATTTTAAAAGTGGACAGTGATTGAGAATGCCTTAAAGGCATTCCATAATCGTACTGCTTCAACTGTAAAGGACTTGTCATAAAGACTGTTTCATATGACTTCAGATATCTACTGTGTGTGTCGTGAAGGAATTTGAAACGTTTCACTACAATGGACTGCTATAAACTGATAAAGGCATGAGAGTAAATTGAAACCGCCTCGTGGTCGCGGTTGCTTTTGCTAAGGCTCCTGGTTTCGATTCCCAGGTCGGACATTATTCTAGGTGCATCGTCTTAACATGTTATAATTAATGTATATATTAAAAAAAATTGTACAACATTTTAAAAGAGTAACGGTGGAGTTTCTTGCCAAAAGAGAAGATTCTCCAAACGAAACTATCTTTTGGGCGGCAAAGGGGCAATTAGAATCAATTCTATTTTTTTGTAAATGTTCACGCACAAAAGTGCCACCTAGGTGCGATTTGAAATATATGATTGGACGTTTTTCCATCTGGAATTTCTCAGTAGCAGCCCGGAGTCTGGATTTGTGCCCGGTTGATGGTAATAGGCTCGCCCCTTATTACATGGGACTTGAACATAACTGACGAAATGTCGGTGTACTATAGGTACACCTCTGCCTAAACCCTCAGGGATTCAACGATGATGATGAAACGTAAATTAAAAACAACAGGTTTTTTTTATAAAAAATGCAATTTATTTACAGAAAATCACTTGTACAAAATTCATTTTCATTTCGTATATTTTTACAAATTAAAATTCTTATTTGATAATCGGAGTATTTTAACACCCGTACAGTTTATAAGTCTAGTTTTTTTTTGTCAAAAATACTATTTTTCTCAGTGGGATTATTATATTATAATATTATGTATAGGTATTTATATCATACATTTCTAAAAGATTACGCAGTTTCTAGTTAATTAATACAGGTTTTTTTTTAAATGGTGATCGAAGTTATGTTGTGTGATGTCTTCAAGCCGACCACGATAATTAAACAACTGTAGAATGCGACCTCAAATTTAGTCTTTTAACAGGTAAATATTTGACGAAAAGTGGTGTCAAGCGATTTTGTACCGTACGCTGTAACAAATAACCGTCACCGTGGTTTGCCGTGCAAATAATTATAGGAGGACATCAAGACTTGTGATCGTCATAATAACGTTCAAATCATTCAAATATTCGCAGATGAGGTCTCAGCTGACAGTTGTCTTCTTAAATTGGTCGGCTTGTATATAAAAAAATAACAATAGGACACAGTACATCTGACGTACAGTCAGGGATTGAGCAGTTAAGCAGATTGTCACACTACGTAAAATTACCAAAAAAAGACATTTCTTTCATACGTCGTGAACGGTCCGAATGTCAGTTATCACATAAATATTTGTTGATATTCAATTTGTGAAGGAAAACATCGTGAGGAACTTGTCCTAGAACCAAAAATTCGAAGACATGTGACATCTGCCAACCCGCACTGAGCCCGCGTGGTGGATTACGGCTCACTACATCTCATAGAGAGGAGGCCCGTGTCCCAGCAGTGGGAACGTTATAGGCTGATTATGCTATGATTATGCTATTCAATTTGTTAAATCTGTTTCCCTGACTGTACCTGCTCGCTTCATTTTTGAAGTGAAGACTTCTTGAGGCGCTCTTTGAGCTCTGTTTGAACAGTGAACAAAACTGAACCGTCCCACTCCGGTCGGTGTCGCTGAATGGGGAGAATGGGTGTACTCGGCAAGTTTTCACTTTAATCGTGGGGTACATAATAGAAGCAGAAACCCTCTTTTTGTATGTCATCACTTTCTACAAACCTTACTCAATAAGTTACTTGAGTTCGTTTGACATCAGACAAGAAACAATAAAATGTAGCGTCAAACGTACTTTATTTTTTCATCCATTGATCTCTTGAGATAAATTTTTGAAAATACTATTCATTAAAATATACATACACTCTAAAATGCACATACACTCGCGGAATTAATAGGTTAAGCAATTTCAAATACATTCTTCTGACATACTTGCCACCTTTTCGAAATTGTCAGTTTCATTAGTAGTTAGCACATGGTCGGAAATTGAATAGTACAGAATGACGATTCTGTAAAAATCTAAAAATCTCACCGTGAAGACTTTCTTGGTGTGAGCTGTCAGTGTCATCTCGTCTTGGTCACTCCACGCTCACTTCACCTAAGTTTTCGCGGTGAGATGGTTACAGAACAGCACTACTGACATGCTTCAAATACGCAAATATCCACAAAGTCGCGACGTGTGGCACGGGCATATGTGTGAAAATATGTTTGAACACATACAGGGTGCTCGGACATGCTTCTAGACCCCATACAGTAAACATTTTTCATCGGTTGTAAAAATAAACTGCTCTTTGATGGAAAAGTACCTACGCTGACAAAATTAACGGCATTATGTTTTAAATAATAACCGAAGTGATATTACAATGCAGGGGATTCAAAATCATGTACTGAATCCATTTTTGAGCGTCGATGTGCCAGCCAACCTGGATTTTGAATAGGTCACGTTGCTTGCAAAGTCTTCAAATAAGTGATGAACATTTTGAAGCTTTGCGTGTCTCTGTCATGTAGGTACGGTGCAACATTTTTACCGTAGGTGGTTAACCTTTTCATTACGCGACTGTACACACCACAGACTGTACCAGCATATTTTGATCATAGCACAGTTTTTTTTACACGTATCTCATATTTTCTAGCCAGCATAAGCACTAATCTACTTCAGTTCATAATTATGTTGTGAATGAAGGCATGAAAGGCTAGTTTAAAGGCATTGTCTTAAATTCTAAGGAGGCACATGCACAAACTACTGAGTTTACAAGACCTAGGAGTACTAGGAACGAGGTGTACAGCTAAGTTTGTTCTGGAATAGTAGGTAGCTAATGGAGTTTTGATAATAGGTAAAAAAAAAAATGTTTTTGTTACAGTAACATGAGCTCCGAAGATTGTTATATTAATTTACACATTTTTTTTTACCCGATTTATTTATTTATTCGGCGTATTAAAAAAGGGGGAAGATTCAATATGTTTGGTGTTACGACTCCATTTTGCCAACTACCCAGACATTATTTGCACAATGTTCGCAATTACAAGAGAGTTTTTTCTAATTCTAAGCATTCATTCTGAATACTGATATTTTTATTACGCCCATTTGATGGTAAGCGGTCACTATGACATAAGTACAACCGCTGAAAATTACGGTTGACAACTTGTCAACCTTATTAATAAGGGTGGGGTGTTAATGGTAAACCGCAGAGACAATCTAAATGCTTCACATTACAGGAAAACCAAAATGGCGGACGCTCGAGTTCAGTACAGCATGTCGATTCTGTAAAAATCTCACCATGAAGACTTGCACGGAGTGAGCTGTCAGTGTCATCCCGTCTTGGTAAATCCCTAGCATCAGTGGCACTGACAGCTCACTTCACCTAAGTTTTCACTGTGAGATGGTTACAGAATAGCACTACAGAAGTTTCGTTAGAAAACGTTTGATGCGTGGATATCAAATTTGCTCGTTGTAGTTACAGAACATTGTGCACAGCTACCGGATTAAACAATCAATGACGTTTCTTCTGATATAGTATTGCTTACATTTCTATTGTATAATAACTTATGTCCACAAAAAAGTATTCATTCTACCCGCATTTTTTTTAACCACATTTGGTAGTGACCTATTGGTCCGTAGTCCGGATTTGTGCCCGGTTGATGTCACAAAGCTCGCCTGTTATTACAAAATAACTGGACACAGCAAATACTTGGCAGTAGAAATACAGTCAGAGAAATTAATGGCTTATCAAATGTGTGTACTTAATCGAACCTAAAATAATTTCCATTCGCTATCCCAAAAACATTATTTAACACTCTAATATAATGATTGCTACTCTTTTGTGAACCTCAAATAACTCCAATTTTCAGTTACAAAAAACCACTAAATAGCCAAGAAACTGTGACCAATCTGCACGTGTGTGCGTTACGAGACTTAGTTACTGTGTGCAAATTTTTTTTTTCATTAAATTAAAGTGGCGTTCATCATTAGAATGTCAATAAGCTTTTAAGATATTTCCCTTTACGAAATTTACACACTACGTCAATTTGCTGTGTTGTGGCCATTTAAAAACTGTCAAAGAACGACAGACATCATTTGAATTCTACGGATAATTTTAGTTGGTAATCAAAATTTAAAAAAAATCCTCGACTTTCCATTGATGAATTAACTACCAAATGTGGCTTTATTTGTAGGGATACTTATACTTGCATTATGTATTTTATTTAATTAAAAGACATTTCAAAATGAGGCATTTCTCTCGCTTTTCATACAACAAAATGCTGAAGAAAGTTTATACCATTGTACTTACAACAGGCCACACGTAAATGGTAACACTATAGAGGTATGAAGTACAGGGTGTACAGTTCACTCACCCTCCGTAGAAAAGGGAGGATCCTCCGACCAGACGGGTGTCGTGTCTGGTAGGCAACTGCCCGACGATTGATGTCGAGACCTTGTCATCGCACGCGCACAAACTTTTACCCGTGTAATTGTTCGTCCGTAAAAAAAAAGCTGTTCCCATACATTTTGACCGCGTCTTTCACATTTCTATTTAACAGCTCTTTTTGCTTTGATAACCGACGAACAATTTCTACGCTACGGGTCAGAACAGTGTGCTGAATTAATGGTTTCAATTTGAGCGTCGATTTCCCTGCCACCCTATAAATCGCGCGGTAAACTTCACTTGCGCGATGCAGGACTTTTACGTGACGTCATTGTGATGCGTATGTGACTTAGATTAACCTTGAGCTGGCCTAGCGCAGAACGGATTTTCAATAAAAGAGAAGGCCAGCTTGTAGGTACTGGTTTTGTTGACTACTCACATGCGGCCTACCATACAAGGCTAGTATTGCCAAAAAGCATTTCTTTTTGTATACAACGTTATTTTTAGTATAGTGCAAATATAGCAATAGTTTGGTAAGAACCAGTCATAGAACCTATTTCAGTAGTTTTTAAAACTTATTTTGTCGCCCCCTATTACATGGGACTTAATCATTACTGGCGAAATGTGGTGTACTGTAACACCTCTACCTAACCCTTTGGGGATTACAAGCGTGATGTTGTTTGTCA
This sequence comes from Dasypolia templi, assembly GCA_963555695.1. Classification (NCBI taxonomy): domain Eukaryota; kingdom Metazoa; phylum Arthropoda; class Insecta; order Lepidoptera; family Noctuidae; genus Dasypolia; species Dasypolia templi. The sequence continues at coordinate 4,083,884 of OY743166.1, forward strand.
TAAATGTTTAACAATTTAATATCTTGTTGCAGTTATCTACATATTTTCGCTACATACCAAAACGTACTGTAACGTTAGCCCAAAAGTCGAACAACAAGAGACAACCAGTCTTACCAGTAACTCAAATAGGCAGGCGCTCATCTAAAATACTGGTAATCGCTGTTAGACTAAAAGTCGACCCCGACACGGTTGAGAAGAGGCTTGGCAGATTGACTGAAAATAACGTTCTATAAAAGCTAATGCAGATTTGGGCAGGCCGTACCTCATTGCAAAAACCCTCCTCAGCACGTTCGTACATTTTGTATGAATCATGGATAGAGATCGGATTTTCGGCCGCATTTTTACCTAAAGTTAATTTCTCGCTCTGAAATTATGGAAGCGGCTTCGTAATTTTTTTTTTTTTTAACCCGAGATGCTTGGAACACCGGTAATGGATGCAACCAGTCAGGTGTATAGTACGGAAGCGACTTGAAAAAATAAAACCCCGGGGTTCTTTACAATATTCGGTAAGAAGCGCATTCCTTGTTAGTAACGATGCGCTATGGCGAGAGGTTTTATTCGATTGTTCGAACATCTCGATGGTTCTCGACTGTTTCGACTTTGACTCGGTCTGTTAGCAGCAATAACAGGCGCATGGCGCGTTCATTCGCGAGTTGTTACTCGATGGTTTAGAGTTTCGTGAGTTCTTGACTTGCGTTGTGATTGCGAATCCAAACTTTTTCTTCGAACAATCTAAAACTTTCGGTCGATTCCGTTAACTCGACACAATCGAAAAATATCTCGATTGTTTTGTAGAACGCCGAGTTTTAACGACTCCGATTCTTTCGATTGTTAAAACATCTCGGAATCGCCCATAGCTACTTATTAGCCAACATTAAGAAATTTGCGCTCGAATATTCGATCTCTACTCATCGCACAATAAAGGCCGCGCTTTTTTATATTGAAATACGATGAGCTGTTGGACGTTGCGGCAGTAATAAGCGCTTAATACTTCAAAGTCATAGCTCATTTTGAAACGTCCAAACAAAATAAAAACATACCCAATTCCATTCTAAAACCTTCAAAGCATTCACAATCCATTATAAAGCCTACTTACGTTCACTCATCCTTCTCTATACCTTGCTTAACTTTGACACGCAGTTACAGAATGTACAGTTACAACTAGATACTAACTTAATGTTCTAATACTGTTATATTTTGGTCTGTATTGTGATACGGGTCTTATTCGGGTAGCCTAAAGCTTTGGTCACACTAGGGCGAATCCCGCGAGGGCCGAAATTAGACCAGCATGTCGATTCTGTTAAAATCTCAATGTAAAGACTTGCGTGGAGTGAGCTGTCAGTGTCATCCCGTCTACGCTCACTTCACCTAAGTTTACACGGTGAGATGGTTACAGAATAGCACTACTGGTCGTTCCAATTAACTTGTAGCCTTGAAATGTTTAGTTTATATGAAACTGTTCTTGAGTGCAGCGGCGGCGCGGGGAGCAAGCACAGTTATGGGTGAACTGGCGTGAATAGTCCCCGACACGGCCTCAAGCGATGTGAATTGCGTCAAACAACGCCCGCATAGCCCATTTTATTAAGTTAAACAAAAAACCTGTCCCATCCCTAGTGATACGTAATGACCATGGAAAGGCCAATCAGAATGCGTACCTTGTTCCTCATACCTCACCTAGTTGACAGAATTGTTTTGGTGCGTTAGATCGAGCATTGGGCGTCTCCTGTTTCCGTCCGTCGCTTCGCGGTACTCGCGGCAGTCGTTGTCGCAAGACGCGTGTCAGTTGAGCGTGTAGCTCAAGCCAATAATCATTAAAACTATCGACGCGCATTCAAGTCCCGTATCCCGCGCGAAATCCGTCTCAGTGTGGCCACAGCTTTAATGTATGTGACAAGAATATTTCAAGATTTTGGAAGCAGATTTTTTCTAGAAATAGTCTTTTTATACGATTTTTAGGCTTGTGTGGCGTGGGTCTAAGAGTTTTCTAAAGACATTGAAAAACGAACTTTATTTTCAGCGCCTTAAAGTGCAAACTGATGTATACCTTAAATGTACAGGGTAGTTTTCTATCATTACGTTGTTATAAAAAAGACTCATTGATATGATTGAGATGATTAAGACACCTGTTGATATACATGGTGTTATTTTTTCAACCTTCTATTTTGACATTTAATTTGATAATTCGTCTCCCTGTATAATGTGTAAGTTCGCCTCCCCCACGCCACCTCCCGAACTAAACTAAACATGATTACGTTGCCTACACTAATAAATGCGTTTAGTGTGTTACCGTCGTGCGGGCATTTCATATCGCTCTTTAGCGGAAACACGAAATTAATTAAAGGAAAAATCACGAAAAATTATATTTTGTTATTTTCCTAATGCAACCTCTCTTTTTGAAGTCGCAAGCGGTCTTGACTTCGATGTTAAGTCGCAAGCGGTCTTGACTTCGATGTTAAGTCGCAAGCGGTCTTGACTTCGATGTTAAGTCGCAAGCGGTCTTGACTTCGATGTTAAGTCGCAAGCGGTCTTGACTTCGATGTTAAGTCGCAAGCGGTCTTGACTTCGATGTTAAGTCGCAAGCGGTTTTGACATCGATATTAAGTCATTTAATTGCATAAAACACACGAACAGTAGTAATGACTTTAATTTTGACAATTCAACAACATTCATTGCGTTATTTACGTTTTTGAGCAGACAAATTTTTCGAACATATGAAGCAATGGATTAGCAATATCCTTCAAAATGATTCAGATTGTGTCCTTCGCTTAACAAAGCCGAGAGTCACTCGTACCCCCGACATTGTATTTGTACTACTGGACCATACCTGACAACCTTCTGGTTATGGAGATATTGAAGGTCAAAATTCGAACTTTTACGACAACCCTACGATCCCTGTACCGTTCCATGCACCCATAAGCAGAATGTTTTGCGTGCGTTACATTGCGCGCTGTCGCAAACAGTGAAACAACAAAAGTCGTTTCCCCGCAATTATTTGTGTGCTATGTTACTTAGTTTGATGTACTGAATGCGTAGTTGACGGCTATGTGTATTTCTATTTTTATAGGTATTTCTACAACCTGTATAGGATATTGATTCAGGTTTTTCTCTAGGAAATTTACAATAGCAGATCTGAGTCTAGATTTGTGTCCTATTCTATGCGCTCAGCGCTGTGCTGTGGGTCCCCTATAGCACAGCATCATGCTGAGTGGAAGCCTTTTTGTCACAGTCACGGCGTGCAGCTGCCGAGTATTTATGTTCTGTGTTCGTAATAATAAATCAGCTATGTTTTTTTTTTAAGTTTTGTAATTGATTTATTTTGTATGCACGTGTTTCTGTGACAAATAAATCAATTTTTTCTTTCTTTCTTTTCTATGAGTGGATAATTCTGATACTGAAATAAAGGTTTACTCAACACTTCTGTCTACGTCGTCGGCGAATGGAGGCGTGATGTTTATTTCCATATTGTTATTATATTCGTTTTTAAATTTGAACTAAATGCCTGCACGATGGTAACAGACCGTATAGCTAGAAAAATACTAATATTTTGTACAGTTTTTTTTTTAAATATAAAAATACAGTTGTGTGCTATCACACTTACTCTTAAAGGGGTGGACCGGCGGATAGGGTGTAAGACCCTGTTGTCAAAAGTCTTATCTAAAAATGTGATGTTGTTTTTTTTTTATCACGCGTTCTATGTTTACTAACCTGGTATTAACTACGGCCGCGTGGTATGTCGACAAAAGTATGTCAGCCTATGTCCTTTCCTAGGGTTCAAAGTATCCCCATTTCACCAAAATTTCATCAAAATCGGCCCAGCCGTTTCGGATATTAGCCGGAACAAACAGACAGATGGTAATTTAGAAAATTTTTTTTTTGATAAATTACCATATTTTCTATCATAAACATTTAGTAAACAGTTGTTATTTTGACACTACAAACAGGCATTTCAATTTTATTAATTTTTATAAGATATTTCTAATATCGGCAATCCGTCTTGAGCAAGCGTGGTGATCAATGCTCGTGCCTTCTCTGTATAAAAAGAGGTCTTTGCCCTGCAGTGGGACAATAATAGGATGGTTTTATTAGTATGGCCCGAGTGGATTACGGCCCACTCCCTCTCACAGAGAGGAGGCCAGTGTCCCAGCAGTGGGAACATTATATGCTGATTATGTTACTTCGCCCCTTATTACATGGGACTTAAACATAACTGGCGAAATGTAGGTGTACTAATAGAGGGTCAGATTAAAGTAGCTAGGAAAACTCAGCAGACGTGATGGGAATGGGATTCTAAACACGTTAAAATAAAAATTAAAATTAGATTCAACGACCGCTGGTGTTGTTACTTGAAGTTGAAGTTGAGAAAATCTGTTTTTTGTTTTTTGTTTCATGCACGCGTGTCATGACCACTGTAGAAACGAAATTTGTCGGAAGTATAGAGAAAATGACAGATGAATAAAAGAAATCTGTCGTTTTGCCTTTTATATCTGTAATTTTGTCTATGATATCTGGCATTTTGCCTATTATACCTGTCATTTTGTCTATGGAATCTGTCTGTGTGCCTGTTAAATCTGCCATGTTGTCTATTTTATCTGACATTTTGAATTTTGTCTTGTCTAAAAATATCAGTTCCTCTGGTTTTTATTTTTGCTGCCGTCATAAAAAAAATGTTGCACTGGTAACAGACCTTTGGTTTAAGATACAATGCACAGCTGCAACACACTTGGACCTGCACCCATAGTAGAAAAGACATTCTCCTTGGACGTACATACATCTCTGCTTACCTTTCGAGAAACACATGCGTGAAGTTGAGAAAAAGACATCATCAGTTAGATAGACTTTTGACAATTTATACTCCAATGTATTTGTAAGCCATTCTGCGAAGGCACTAATATTATTGAGAGGGTGGAGACACCAACTGCTGACTTAGCTATATTTTTATTGAAAAATATTTGCTACACATATAACTATCTACACTATTATAATCTCCAGTATTATTGTAAGAAAATAGTGACAACAATTGGTACATCTACCCGACTGTTTTTTTTTACTATTTCATGTGTCTAAGATTACAATAAATGCACTATTCATGAGTTCAATAGTTTAGAGCGAGTATAATATGGATATAATACGTCTTATACAAAATAATACTACATTTTTATTATGCTCTTTAAAATTACTGGCCTTATGTTGGCAACATTTATTAAAAAAAAATATTGTAAAAAGTTGCCAATATAAAAATGAACACGTAGTGTTGCTAGTTAATTCCTTAAGATTTATTTTAAAAGCTGCGAAATAGTCTTTCAATTAAAATCAATAAATAAATTGTCTAAGTGAATTTCATAACAATAATTATTAATAACTTAATGCATGCATTCAATTCACCGCCCTTTGGAACATTATTTGTCAAAAAAAAAACGGACATAACGAGTAGTCCGAAACGCCTCTAAAAATCGATTAAAATATTAAAATGTTGCCAACATCTTCACTGGGTTACCATTATCACTTAGTTTTGGAATATTACTTTTCAATCGATCACAAAATCCTACCAACTAAATGTATTGCCATACTAATTTCTAAATCAATTATCGATTCAAATTAACTTGAAAAAGAAAGGGCTACAACTAATCAATCACAAAGTACCTAACCTAAAGTTGCCATAAAAAAATCACAATAAAAAAAAACTACCAAATAATTGCCAGCTTAGAAAAAAAACTACTTTACTAATAAAAATACTGTGGGTTGCCAGCGTCAACGTCAAAAATACTACTAAATACATTACCTTATTCTATTAGCTATTAGGGGCGGCATCTAGCCATGTACTGAACCAGCTGACGTTGAACATGCCTGAGTAGGGATGTTTCCTCTTCTTGTGTAATCGTAGGGACTCTTCGGAAGCGTACCAGAATTGGGGGAACCTATCGTAGGGGTATTTCACTGGTTCCTTCACGAAGGGTTCCGAAGGATCGTCTGGAAAGCAAAAAAAAAAGATTTTTAGTGCCTAGATTTACTGCTATGTTTGGTGTGGATGTGTTTGTAGGTGGCAAGCACTCCTGCCAGGGTCGTGGGTAGTTCTAAAGAGATACCGTGGCCCTGGCACAAGCAAAGGTATGTTTTAGAAGTCATTTAATGATTTCCCACCCATCAGTATTTACAAGCCAGATGTGAGTGGAAATGCCGGAAGGGGACGCCCTAGGAGGACATATAGTGACCTTAATGGTGATGTTCTTCAGAAAGGTCAGGTGCTTAGCACTCGCCACCGGCGCTCGTGTATGACCAGATGTATGAACGTAAACGAGGCAAAAGGAGTATGTAAGGATCGTAGCAGGTGGCGTTCTGTGGTTTCTGTCTACCCCCATGGGAAGAGGGCGTGAGTTTATGTATGTATGTAAAAAAAAATGGTGGCAAGCGCTGCGGCATCTGGAATACACCGGCATCCATACCCGACAAACCTGAACACAGCAAGGTTCGTCACTTCGCAAAGAGCTCGACTAATGCTCAGCACAATCATCTCCCAGTTTGAAAAGGGGTGATAAGTCTCAACAGATCAAAGGTCGGCTTCCAATCTAACTAGCATCATCATCAACATTTCAGCCGAAAGACGTCCACTGCTGGACTTAGGATTACCCCAAGCACCGCCACTTTGACCGGTTAAGCTTCCCGCATCGAGCGGATTCCTGCGGCATTCACAAGGTCATCACCACCTTGTAGGAGGAAAACCAACTCTACGTCTTCAGCGCGGTCACCACTCAAGAACCTTTCAGCCCCATCGGCCATCTGTTCTGCGAGCAATGTGCCCTGCCCATTGCCACTTAAGTTTATCAATTATTCAGGCTATGTCGGTTACCTTGGTTCTCCTGCATTTCTGATTCGATCACGTAGGGAAACAAGTCTAACCGAAAGCATCTGAATACCAATATTTTACATGGAGGGACTGCCTACCTGACCTCCATAACCCAGTTACTGGGTAACACGATACCCCTTGGCACAGATAATATAATACTATTTACAGATACCCAATCCCATACAAAGAATTGACACCTCCCTAAGTTTGGCTATTGAGTTGGCTATTTTTTTTCGTCCAATTTTTAACAGGTGGCAGCATCTGCGACTCACCAATTACCTACATGTATTTATTTATTTTTAACAACTTACAATTTATACATACTTTTACAACGTTTCGTGCAATCCGTTTTTATAGATCCGGGTTCAGAAAAACATGTTAATAGATTTATTTTATATTTCTAGGTAATTAAATAATAGATTTTTTTAAATCTAGTATGATTTAAATTAGTAAAGTTATTGGTTACTGTGATGATAGGACAAATTGAGTATAACGCCATCTATTGCAAAGAGCTTTAAACTAACAGGTGGCTACCGGATTCGAATTAAAGGTAAAGGTTACATTCATGTTTTTTGTTGAAAATACGTGCGGTTTGAGTGTAAATAGATAAATCAGCATTAAACAATGAAGTTTTGATCTTTATTCATCTTACTTCAGAGAAAATTCTGCCGTTTAACACTTTTTAGTGATTGTTAATTTCATAATGGTTATAATTTGTTCGAGTTGAGACCATGCCCTTGGTAAGTCTTTCTGGCTTCTGACCACTCCGTAACGACTGTCAAAGATCTGATTATTTGCTGAGGATGCTACATCAAGATTAGTAATTTTAATATGATACTCACAAGGAGGCAAGCAGTATAAGCAGAATATCCGATGCTTTCTGCTCTCGTGGCTCTCCAGATGCTTCTTGTGATGTTTTCTGCGCGTGGACACGTGTGGGCAGCACGGACAGGGGATGGCGAAGTCTTTGGGCACGCAGCCGTGCCGCTCGGCCGCGTGGGTGATTAGTGTGGACGCGACGCGGTAGCCCTGGGGAGAGAACTTATGTTATACAATATTACGCTTATACATACATCTATAAAAGTATTATATTTAGAGTTTTAATAGGTCTATGCGTATCTTATAAATTTCACCTAGGTACTAATGTTTTTCTCTGCATCGCCGTTGCCACCAAAGGTTGACTGTTAGAAAATGCCTATGGCATTATGTCCGCCTTTTTACATTCGTGTGCGTGAAGTATGAAATATGTAGCATAAATCGCCGTACTTTTTTATTGCGATGACTTAATAGATTGCTTTCTCGTAAGCAGAGCTTTGCATTTGTTTACGCGTCGCTATTTGCACTCACAAAATTGCAAAGCTCAGTTTAGGCCTAGCGGACTTATTAAATTTGTTTTGCACACTTTTTATTACTTTTACTGTTTTAATTTATTAAATCGATTGCACTATTAAGACCGAACCATTTCGCTGCTGGAAAACAACCACAAAAATTTCAGCATGTATACAACATCTCGACATCAATCATCGGGCAGTTGCCCACCAGACACAACACCTGGTCTTAGGATCCTCCATTTTCAATGGAGGATGAGTGAACTTTACATACACCCTGTTCCTCACAACTAACCTTAAAACAGTGTTCACACTGGTAGGGGAAGTCCTTCCACTTAGGGTTCTTTTTCCGACTGAACACCATCTTATAGGGCTCCGTAGGAAACCAATCCTCAGGGTCAAGCAGCAACTCTACCAGTTCAGTTCCTGTAAATAACACGATTATTTGTTAGTAAATTGGCAGTAAAGTGTAGTGCGTAGATTTTAAGGTGTGGTGATGACAAGTGACGTTTATTATTATACTCTTTGGAGGTAAGGCAGTGACCGAGGGGCGTCCAGCATATTATTATATTTTTCAAACGGCGGGTAATATCACCGGTTGTATAGTAACGCCTGTGTTGTTGGCGGCGAGGAGACTCGAGGGAATCGTGTTATGTAATGATACATACCTTCAGGTACTTTGATCTCTGGCTCAGGCTCCGGGGCGGGTAATACCGCCGGTTGTATAGTAAAGCCGGTGATCGTCGTGTTGTTGGCGGCCAGGAGACTCGAGAGTATAGTGTTCTGTGTCTGTAAAGAGGACTGGTACTTTTAATTATAGATGGAACTTTAGGGAATTTTAAATTGTTGCAGCACTCTTTGGCAGTAAGGGTATTGTTTTAAAAGAAAGGGGATGCGTAAATAAGTAGGTATAGTATTTTTAACTCATGAAGCGACGCGCGCTTTACTTGTGTTAACCAAGTGTAAAGACACGATGTGAATGTGTGCGTGGAGTAGTGAGTTTGTACACTTGTCACTTAAAACCACAAGCACAGATAATATAATACTACGTACAGATACCCAATCCCATACGACGAAATTACACCTCCCTAAGTCTGGCTATTGAGCCAGCTATTTTAATTCGTCAAAATTTTCACCAGATGGCAGCATCTGCGACTCAATTATTGCCAGATACTGTAGTTTTACAACGCCATCTAGGCGTCGACCTACTTCTAAAACGTTTCGTGCAATCATTTTAGATATTTTTTTATAGTCCCGGGTTCAGAAAAACCTGTTAATAGATTTCTTTAATATTTCTATGTAAAGTTATAGATTAAAAAAATTGTTTGATTTAAATTAGTAACGATAAAGTGGTTACTTTGACGATAGGACCAATTGAGTAAAACGCCATCATACAGCTCTAAACAAAATTATTAACAGATGGCTACTTTTATCCTTCTAAGAAAAACATAAAAACATTTAGGTTTTTTGTTGAAAATACGTGCATTAGGAGTGTAAATAAATAATTCAGCATTAAACAAGGAAGTTTTGATTTTAACTCATCTTATTTCAGCCAAAATTCTGCTGTTTATGGCGTTATATTGATTGTTAATTTTACAATGGTTACATAAGCTGCCATCTGATTTATTTTCAAGACAAATTATAATTTGTTCGAGTTGAGACCCCATGTCACAAGTGAAACGCGACACGCTTCGTGAAATAAAAATACTATACCAATGGTATATAGCTTATGATTGCTAGATCTATGGTATTGATAATCTGTCCCCTTAACTTGTAAAATAAACGTCAGTGTGCGTCAGTATCTGCCTGCCACTTCATTTATCCTTCTAAGTCCTAGGCCTTCGCCCTCCGCAATATCCACATGACAGCAAAAAGGATCACTTCGGTTTTTTTTGCGAGTGTTTTGAGTCATGGACCAATAGAGATGATGACATTTTTGTTTTTAGTTTAACTAAAACAAATATTTTTTCCAATTTGTGCAAACAATATAATATAAAATACACATAACATCACGCCTGTAATCCCAGAAGGGTTAGGCAGAGGTGCACCTATATAGTACACCCACATTTCGCCAGTTATGCTTAGGTCCCATGTAATAGGGGGCGAGCCTATTGCCATCAACCAGGCACAAATCCAGACTCCGGGCTGCTACTGAGAAATTCTAGACAGAAAAACCCAGTAACACGTTGCCCGACCTGGGAATCAAACCCAGGCCCTCATGCTCTGCAGTAGCTGTTGCAAGCACTAGACCAACAAGGCAGTCAACAATATAATTAAAACTCTAAAAGCTTAAAACTGCCAAGTTTAAACGTTTAAAAAAAGTGTTAGACAAGGACAGCACTATCGTCGAAGTGACGTCACGACTATGTAACTCATACTAGCGCCATACATCGGCCGTACCGCGCGACAACGACGGAAATAATTCTCTCCAAAAACTATTAAAGCGTGTAGCTTCGTCATATTTACATCGAATTGACAGATGTTTTCGATTGCGACCAGCAGTAGCGATTGCGACCACTAGACCAACGAGGCAGTTTAATTTGAAGTACATATTATAATGGCAAAAAATACCTGCAATGCTCCATTGAAGCTCTGTGACAGCTCCAACTTCTCCGGCTTTGGTTTCCTTTTGTAACCTTTTGGAGGTCCACGTTTCTTTGCCACCTCCCCATTCTTCTTATACCTTACAACTTCTCCATTCACAACCGGAGTTATGGACAACTTAGCTGGCAACGAATACCGGTTCTGCAGATTCTTGACCAAACTTTCACCGTTGGGTGGTTTAGTTGTAAATGCTAACGGGTTTGCTAAATTGAGGGGATTGTTGACAAAGTTGGGAAGCGTATTTGTTGGGTATATCGACAGTGACTTCGGTGTGTTGAATGCAGGTATCTGGTAAACTTGGAGGTTTAAAGGAGAGTACTTGATGCGTTTCGCTTCTGGCTCGTCATCCTCTGAGTCTGTTTGTGTGATGCTGAGAGGATCTTTGTCGGATGAGAATGTGGCGGCTCGTTCTTTCTCTTGAACGCAGAACATCTGGAATTGTGGTTTAAGAATATATTTTTAAGTAAGTAAGTAAAAATTTATTAACTAGAACAAATCCTAGGTTACAGTGTTGTTTCAATAAACGATGAGTCCATACTATTACTGATTAGTAAGAGAGGACTAGCAAAAGAACTAGGAAAATCCTGTATCTTGATGAACAGTGTACTTTAGCGGGATTAACGCATTTTACAAAATACTTATAATTGAGTAATAATTCTGATGTTAACGTGACATGTGTCGGGAGCCGCTAGCAGATTCCCGGCCACCGTAGGCGCGGGCTTGCGGACGGCGAGCTACCATAGCTCGCCGTCCATAGCTCGCCGTCGGTAAGGACCAGGCCCGGGTCGTCGGAGCGTCGTGTTCCACGCGCGCCTCAAAGAGATGTCAGCACTAAATGACGGGGTCCGATAGGGCCGACGCCTCAGGGTCGCGGGAAATTCGAAAGAGAAACCGTGGCCCTGGCACAGGAAACTGAAGGAACACGGGTGGGTTTTAGTCAGTAAAAGTCTGACACGCCCTCCCACTCAACTCAGAGCGGGAGAAGTCATTTGATGATTTCCCAACCAAAAAATAAATAACTTGACTTGTGCGTGCGTGTTGATGTGGACTTTAACCGGTCCGTTACGGTTTGTGTTTGTGTGTGTGGTAGACTTTGAAAAACATCTGTCAAGGAAATTTAGGTAATTAATTAAGTCGTTTATTCGTAGAATAAATGAGTACCTCTGTATTACAATAACTTAAATTTTCTTTTGAATACGAAAGGGTTTTGACGATTTATTATAATTATGTCATAGTGTGTGGATGGTCTGATTTCCATTCATTGATATCTCAATCAAACTAACAAAATTCATTTATTCAAATTAGTCTGTGAATCAGCACCTTTTGAACATCGAAATTAGAGAGGACAGCCTTCCAAAACGTCCGCTCTTCACCACTTCCTAGTGCTTCAGCTTGGAAGAAGAAGTGGCGGTATCTGATGATTTTTTTAAGCTAATTTTAAATAACTCTCCATTGTATTATTTTACATGAGTCTGTTATCCTTCTACCAACAATATTAGGGTTAACCTCCAGTGTAACGGGATGCAGCTGATTACCAGTATTTTAAATGGAGCAACTGTTTCTCTGACCTTCAATTCAGCGTTTGTCCATAGAAAACACCAGTCTTGTAATCAGATGCATAGGCATCCATTCAGTTTCGGAGCTAAATTCTTTAGCTCCCTTCAAAATGGTTGAGTTGAATGGTGCTAATCCATGCGTCATGTTCGTGAACGGGCGCCGTCAGTTGAGACTGGTCATCTCTTAGCTGCCACGGCGTATTTTAATTAAATTTTATTTTCGAATTGTTTTCATATTTAAATAACGGATGCTTTTAACGTTCTGCATCGTTCTCACATGCATAATTTCAACATGAATGATGTAACCAATCTATTGTAAACATAATTTGATTTAAAAGAGTGTCCGTGGAGTTTCTTGCCCGTTCTTCTCCATAGGTACCTACTTCGCTTTGGAATGGGCAACTAGCTTCATATTTCTGACTGACCGACCCCTTGACAATTCAAAAGTGCCTGTAATTGGTTTATTTGAAATAAATGCTTTGAGTTTGAGTTTGGAGAGCTGAATAAGTGTAGTTAGTGCCTAAACGCCTGGGAATGTTTAACAGTTGATCAATTTTTTTAATAAGTTTTACCTTACTGTGCCTTACGGCCAAACCCGACATTACCCAAACTTACATAGATTACTACTGATAACAGACAGTACAATCATATCTGTCCTTGTCAAACAAATAGCTGTCAACAGTTCAACACGTTATAGGGATGCATAGTTTGGCTTTATTGGGACGTAAAAAGCATAGATTGATAGGTCTTTCTATCTCTAGTACACCAAAATTGGAGATAGATACGTTATTGGGTTTGGCCGTTAGAAATGCTAAGCCGTTGGTACCAGATGTCATTTGTAAATCTTTGATGTTACGGGTCAGTAGTCAGAATCCCTTAGTCTTACCAAGGGAGTATTGCAACGTAACATTACATCACGTTTTGTTTCCCCGAAGGGTTGGGCAGAGGTGTATGTATAGTACACCCACATTTGGCCAGTTACGTTTAAGTGCCATGTAATAGGGGGCTAACCTGTCCAACAACTGGGTACAAATCCAGACACTGGGCTACTACTGAGAAATTCCAGATAAAAAACCCAATAACATATTGGCCGACCAACCGAGTATTGTATTTGAGATAAACCGTCCCAAACTTTGGCTTTATTGGGACGTTAAAACCAGAGATAGATAGGTTTTTCTATCTCCAGCACACCAAAATTGGTGATAGATACATAATTGGGTTCAGTGGCATTTTAGCTGTCTTAATTTCAATACTACAAAACTTTTTTTAGAGCTAATCTCTTCTTTTGATCAGAGGTAGGAATCTGCTGGTCGTTCCAGTTCCGCATTAATATAGTTTAAGTGTATTTTGCAAGAAATTCTAATATTTATAATAATGTATTCCTTGTTATTTCGAGACTCTAAGCAAAGCAAATCCATAGTAGCCTTCCCCACTGCCTCTGCTTATGATTATTTTAAGACAATTATTTGGTACTTATTTATAACAACTCTGCTGAACCCCTAAGAAATAATGGTGTTCTGTAAAGCACATAGAGTCTGCAGCTCAGTTTTAAATAAAAGCTCAAATTAATTTTGATAAAAGCAAATTAAATATGTTTTATTTACTAAAACTAAAAATAGCATTATGTAGGTAGGAGTGCTTCCAAAAATTTGCGATTTTTGCGCGAAAATCGTTAAATATGACAAGCAGTGTTTCAATATGTACTGCGATGTGAGTGAATGTTTATAATAAAGAAATGAAAGTAGCTACGTGGTTACTTTCCTACTTTGGTTAAAAAAAATACGGCTATACAAATAATCACGTACGGCGCATAGCGGTTCTGTCCAAAAATGTTGCGAAATTATGATTCATTCGTCTAGTTCCGTGTCAATTTGATTTGTAACTTATGAATATATTAACCAACGCTAAAGAAAAAGAAAGCGCATTGAATTTAACAAAACGTACGTAACGTTAAACAAACTTTTTTCATAGATTCCCAAACGGAAGAAATCGACGCTACGTAAAAAATCAACATTCGATTTTCAAAACACCATAACACCACACTTTTACGTTGTTAACACGAAACTTCGCGAAACTAACACATAAATAACTTCTAGAGCTCACAAAATGGCGTTGTAATTCATAAATGCGAGAAACAATAGGACTTCTCATGAAATAACTGCACACGGGTATACATCGGGTTGATCTAATTATATTATTATGTACTTATTTTGAATGAAACACTGACCTTTTATAGGTTTTTCTCACAGTATGAGCCAAAATAACGTTATTCGGATCACATTAATGGCGTTTTCCTTTGATTTGTATTGTTTCTTAGTTAAAATTATAGCGAAACATGAAAATAAAAGGTTAAGTACACCCGTATAATAATAACAAGTTCTTTTGTGTAGTGATGGGACACGCCGAGGAAACGAGTCACTCGCATAGAACACTTTCCTACGGTGACTCGGCTCTTCTGAGATTGTAAAAATCGATTTTGAAATGAATGAATGAATCATAAGTATAAAAAATATTATTGATTTTGTTATTTGAACAGAATCTATTTAAAACTGTTAACAGTTCAATAATATAAACTCAGTGCCGATTTCACCAATGTTACTGAACGCGTTCAGCACATCTAAAACGCGTTCAAGAGCTGTCAGTGTCAATATTCCATAGTAAATAATGTCACTGACAGCTCTTAAACCTAGTTTATCTGCTGACTGCGTCAGTTTCATGGGTGAAATGCACCCTAAAACGGTGCAAGCCTTTGCAAGCTTTTAACGTTTTAGTTTAAAAACGTAAAGTAAGCTAGAAAAATAAAAAATTATAATTATTTTAGCCACGCATCTAAACTACCATTCGTAATTATCTCAATAATCACCTTTATCAAACTGAAGTAAAAATAAATCACCAATGTGCAAAAATCGATTTGAAGAATGAAATTCCATTTTACGCATCACTATACGAAGCTTCACGTCCGCGCATTCAAAGTTGCATTGTTAATTGTTGTATATGAAAAGTAAGCTTTAATGCTCAGTGCTAAGGTTTAAATTCATATATTCGATTAGTAACTGTTTAACGTTCTGTGATTGGATCAATTTCAATCTGGAGCGTCATATTTATTTTTCGTTCAGAAAGTTAAAATAAGTTAATAACGCCGCTGCAATAATTCCGTTTTAGAATTAATTATTTTTAAAGAGTTGGTATTTCGTAAATTCATTTCATTCAAGGGTTTATTGAAAAGTTAAACTTTAATAATTAAATTAATTAATTTTATAGCTTCAAATCCGAGCAAGTTACCAATGTGACTTTTTCAATTCCTCTGTATCCAGGTTTCCTCGCGCTGTTTTCCTTCACCGATGTCAGTAATGTCAAACACAAACTCAGAAAGTACTTACTATAAATCTGAAATCGCCAACCCGTCTTGTGCAAGCGCGGTGATCAATGCTCATGCCTTCTCTGTATGAGAAGAGGCCTTTGCCCTGCAGGGGGACAGTAAAAGGTTGGTATTATTATTATTTCCTTTTTCATCTAAAAACTTATCAATACCTACATTTATATTTTTCAATACTTAATCTTTAAAAATCAATTTAAAAAAAAGACTATCTTAGGGAACAGGGTCCAAGCTACCGGTGGTCAGGGCTCCAGAGAGAGAACCTGACAATGCGAGCCGTGTCCAGAAGTAACGCTTTCTGAATCAAGCACGAGTAGAGAGTATCAAGCCCTTAATCCAGCTGCCCAACGAGAGCCTCCTCAGGTGTTGGTCGAGGCTCTTGGCTATTAAGCCATTGACTGTTACGACTATCGGCACAATGATTGCTGATTCCACATCCCACATGTCGACAACCTCGCGAGCCAAGATACTTGATTTGTTTATTATTAATATTAAAGGAATGAAACAAAATTATATTCTAACTAATTCCAGATGTAACTACTAGATGTTGACCACAACACTTTAAAAGAACCTGTGTTGCCAACACTATTACAAAAATACTACTACTTCATGTCCTAAAAATACTTATTTTGCTATTAACGCGGTTTGCCCAATACTAGCCAACGCAGCTATATACAGGTGACTTGTAATTTGACGTATTCCTTCTAGCATGGCCACCATAAAGACGATTTTGTCTACGGTCGAATAGACAAATTGACACTTGAACAAAATAAATGTCATTTTGTCTATTCTATCTCTCCAACGAAACCCGGTCAAGCTACACGTGCAGAGCATGATACTGTGACCCATTTGCAACAATTTAGCGGCTCGTATGGCCAAGGCGAAACACATGGGATTCGAGAAAACCCATTTTTTTATTGTAGATAATTTCCCAGAATTCGTCAATAAATATCATTCTTCTCTAAAGTCTCAAATTAAATATATTTAAGAAAAAATAATATCGATATAGCCAAATGTTCTAAAACATCAAAAAGGCAGAATTAAGTCAAATTACAATTCACCCTGTATTGATTTGTCTCTGACCATTTCCCGAATACGCTCGGTTTGGTGTTTATTATTAGTCTAATGTAAACTGCAAGTTTTTACCAGTGCAAATCTACTGTATTTTCTGATTGCAGGGTCCACTTATTTCACATTTAAAGGGTAAAAAATACACAAAAATGTTCGATAACCATTTTTATTTCAAACTTAATCTAATCTCCAACGTCATTACAGAGTGCTTGATTTCTACAAAATAATAAAAAAAGAAAAATAAATTACTAAAGACTAGATGACAATGCTGTACATGACCAAGTTTTGAAAAACATTAAAAAAAAAAACACGATATCACATACCACTTGGTCTTAATTATTAGTGTATGACTGAGAATTGGGTCATACAAATATCGTAACACTTTCCAAACATATTTTAAGTATGTAGGTATTTATTTTGCCAAACCGGGCAAAAATCCAGAAAAAACAACCATAATCTTTTTGTTCTGGATTAGTGCCCAGTTGATGACAATACCCTCACCCCCTATTACATGGGACTTATACATAAAAGGCGAAATGTGGGTGTACTATAAGAACCCCTCTGCCTAACCCTTCAAGACCATGAGCTTAATATTTTGATTGGAAAATCAGTCTTGTTTGCCGCTGACCGTCAGCAAAACTCACAAATATCGATAAAACTGAACTAATTGCGACTCAGACGTGCAGTAGGCGGTTGGGGGAGGGGACGCACATTCCACGGAACGATAAACTTAGAGCGTACGGGTAGGACATACCCTGATAGTAGTTGTTTTGCGCTACGGCCTATCATAAATCGGGTGTTGTACTAGGGCCATTGAGTTAGAGTCATAATAGTGATAATGTGCATACAAATAACACAGTTTTACGAACAAGACTAGCAATGCTCCATAAAAGTCGTAAGTGCGAGGGAATGGTCCAACAGAAACGATGTCTCTAACTTTTAATGGTCGGATTATAGTCGCAGTTTTAAATTTCTTTTCTCAGTCTTACACTAACATTCCCATTCATTCAATTATATACATTTTCCACTAAATACTACAAGATTTGGCTTTAATAGTCTGTTTACTTTTTTGTCAAACTGGTCACCTCGTTTTGGTATTACATTATTATTATTTAAAAAAATGTCTTACAAATAAATAAATAAAGTCTAATTTGCGTTGCGTTTGTTGTAACATTGTTCAAAGGTTTTGGAGACGAAACCTTTTTTTTTCTTTAGTGTATACAAAAAAAAATGTCTCAACAAAGGCAACGCGTAACATGATACAAAAAAAAACGTCAGATTACACAATTATTAAAGTTTACTTCATAAATTAAAGTTACTGAATGAAACTGGCTTCACGTTTGGTTTCTGTATTGGTAATCAAGGAATGGTTATATTATTTACAACAAAAAGATTCAAGTTGAGCGTGTGTTTATACGTTCGTTAACAACACGTAATAGTCAATTAAGACTTACTGATATTTTACATGCCTTGGCAGCATGAATCGGAATCTTTGTTTAAAAAGCAACGGTAAGCGTCAATGGTGTTAAACATTTAACACGGCAAACAAAGAAAACTTGAATAAAAGTACAAGAAATATTCAGTCCAATGAACTGAATATATTTTGTTCTGATATGTTTTATTACAAATAAATGCATTATTTATTTCAGGGGTTGGTCAGTAACAATTTTAAACAGTGAGATAGTTACCTTGACACGAAGTACCAGGAAAACATGTTTAACCAAGAGGTCATTAAAAGTCGAAATAAATGTACAATTGCATATAAAAATTATATGTTAACAATTGCTATAAGAAAGTTGAGCATTTAAGGAATGATAGATAAAGAATACAAAAGAATTGGTGTTATAATCATCTAATTATAAGTCAAATGTTAATGTATTTAAATTATCAATCGAAAGACTTTCTCCTCAATCATAATAAATACAATACAGTAAACACATTATTAAAAGTTTTCGACTGTCAAGTCATCAAAAAACTAGTCACTAGCTAGGCGGGACTATTTCCAAAACTACTGAAGACAAAATAACTAAGTAAACCTTTTTAAAGCTGAGCAATGCCTATTGTCGTTATGCGGTAAAAAAATGCGTCCTCACAACTTTCTACCAATCGATCAGAGAAATTTAACACTGGCAACACAGCGTGGTAGCTTTGGTAGATCTACCGGCTTTGTTATAGCTAAATTTTCGATCGACACACTTTGCTTTTTAAGACGAACATTCTCTTTATTAGCTGGGAATATTCGAGATTTTTAAGCGTTGTGATAAGAAAATTGTTCGGAGACATTTTTAGGAACTCCCTTTGTATAGAAATATCAACTAATGCTATAGTATCCAGTATTATAAATCAGTTAACATTCGAAGTTCAAAGTTATATTTAACTGATTTCTGATACAGTAGAAAAGAGTTTAAATAAATAACTTTCTTCGACGGTCAGCTGTCTTTGGAGTTTTCTAGTTCTAGAGACAGTGATGAAAATTGTTAAATATTACAATCTAATGCATTTTTTTTTTAGAAAATGATTTTAATAACAGTATGTCAGTTTTTGTCCAAGAATAGATTACTATTTTAAAACACATTAAAACTAAATCATCACTGTCTCCTAGACTATTCGCGTTAATTTAAATTTTAGATATGATTACTATAATTATTAAATGCTTATAATAGTGTCATGGACGTAATTACAATCGTTTTCTTTCTTATTAATTTACTAGAACGTTTAAAAATGTTGAGTAGCTCCATCTATTGGTGATTTCGAAAACTATAGTTTTAACATTAGTTTCAAATGAAAAAAGTGTTTGTAATAACATATATAATTTGATAAACAATATTGCCTAAATCCTTTTAAAAGGTGAATTTAGAAATTGAAGAAATCTATGAAAATTTCAAGGACACTAAAACAAAGTCAGTGCTACACCAAAACGAATGCTATAATATAGCTATAAATGTGGTTTACTAACTAGGAACCTATCGCTTACTCTAGCATAACTACATTATGTACACCGCATAGCCTCGCTTTTTAATTGGGGCTATTTTCAACAACTAGTTGAAAATCAAAACGGGGGTGAATGTAGTTCAAATGTGCTACATTTCAACCCTTTTTTACTTAGGGATGAATTTTAATGTCATTGAATGTTATTTTTGAGTATATTTCGTCCTATAGTCGTGGTTACATTTAGAGTCATAAGGGGTTATGATCGGGAAACATTTGAACACTTCCACCAAATATCCATCTTAAGTTAGCTGCACTGCAGTCAACCACAATTTAGCCCTGTTACAACCCCTTAAGAAAAATGTAAAATTGATTTTTAATGTCATAAAACGATGCCTTATTCATAGTTTTGATTATTATTCATCGTATAAAACTTTCGACCCATTTCAACCTAATACCCCTTCCCTTAGAGATGACAGTACAAATGTGTAATGTTAAAAAAAAAAATACGAAGAAAGGGGGTGAAACTCCCTTTTTTATTTAGAAGTCCGGTATACCAGATGCAATAGGGCATAGTACAGAAATAAAGTAGGTTTTTGTGTGTGAATATACAGTTGTTTTTTAAGTTACACATTCATCTGTCAAATTAAATTTAAATAAAAAGTAATTATTTTTCGTTACAAACATGTCACCGCTGTCAAAATTTGGCAATATTTATTCAAAAAATATTATTTACAGTCAGATAAATAACAGGATAATATTTTACATGTTTTGCCGCCGAAAGTGACAGTAACTGTCAATATTTTCTGCATAAATGTTGCCAATACAATAGTTTAATTTTTAACCAATCATAGTCATTTTACGTGACTTCCGCCTCCATTTCGTATTACGTCATTCAAATAAATAACCGACCTACAAGCGAACTGTTTGTTATATATTATTATTATTATATATTATTAATTTCTAGTTGTTTTTAATTTTGTACTGAAAATGAGTATAACAGACCAAGTCTCAGTTCAATCATTTATCAAGTTTGTACAAATTCGCGCAACACTCCAGCCTTTTTACCTGACTGACTAAAAATAGGGTTGTATATTTCGGGTATTTATCATTTCACCCCCTTACAAACCCTTTCCAGTACAAAAAGAAAACATCCCTAACCTAACTACCAAATATATATACACAGATTTTTGGGATTACAAAACGAATTTGGCATCTAAACACATCAGGACTTATACGTACGGATCACATCTTTGATTTGGGCCCTACACAGGGGGCATTGGCCACCCCCTTTGCCCCTCCACTGCTGTACCGCACAGCGGTAGCACATACACATATGCCCACACATGTACAGGACCGAATCTATGGGATTTTCGTAGCAAATGGTGCATTCAGTCCCTGTGAGGTTACCAGTGTTTGCTCCTTCGCCGATTACGGAGTATAAAGGTTGATGACGGCTCGTTGAAGGTCCATTTTGGAGTCTGTCAGCGAGTCTTAAAGGTTCAGTGTGACCGTTTGGAAGCTGGGCTTGTTCGTTAATATTGTTTTGGCTGGTTGACGAGCATTGGTTGTCGATTCGCGGCCTGGGTGGCTGGTAGTTGCAAGTTGCTGGCTGGTTGATGGGTAGCCCGCTCAGGCAGAGTTGTGAGGTTGTCTGCATCGGCTGAAAGGAGAGATGGATTCATAAGTATATTGGCAACTGTATGTGGATTAAAACGGTTGGCTATAAAAAAAAACTATGGATTTGAAATCGGCTATTTATGGCTCATTATAGACTTTATAATGATGAAAAGAAAATAGACAAAGCGACGAAAGACAGATAACGAATTTCTGAAGTAACTGAAAATGTTATTATAATCCCTTGCAGCCTTATTAAAAAACAAGTCATTTATGAATTTCGAACTTGATTCCGACAAAAACGTTCTAATTACAAAAACTGACGT
Organism: Dasypolia templi; assembly: GCA_963555695.1. Lineage (NCBI taxonomy): Eukaryota > Metazoa > Arthropoda > Insecta > Lepidoptera > Noctuidae > Dasypolia > Dasypolia templi. The sequence continues at coordinate 4,105,531 of OY743166.1, forward strand.
TAAACCCAACCGTCTGAGTTGTAAATTTTTTATTATGAAGTTTACTTTTGACGGAATAAAGTTCAAAATACAATAACTGCAAGGGCTTAGACTAAAGTTTAAACGTTTTGTGAAGAGACGGTTTATGTCTATAAAATACTGGCTATCATTAGAACAAAAGGAAGAAAAATAAAGAAGATTTTTAACTCACACTCACCTCAATATAATGCGCACTGGCAAGCGTCATTCCCTGTTGATTAGCAGCATTCTGTCCATTTTGGGGAGGCAAGCTCACCACAAGAACTGTACCACCAGCTCCAGCAGTAATAGACCCCGCCGACCCCGTGAGCACCCTCAATTGCTGAGGAGCAGGAGGGGTTTGGGCTTGTTGCACCACTTGAGTACTGAGCATTCGAACCTTTTGTGTAGCCCCATAAATATCTACAAATGCCCATAATCTTAAAGTATGGTCTACGTGCATAACAGTGACAGGAGTCGACCCGTTTCTGCTTACTCTGACTTCACCGTCTAAGGTTAAAGTGACAGCTAGTTCATCGCCTCTGCGGAGACCGTTAGCAGCGTCCCGTCTAACAACCCAGTATTCCGGACGGTCTAGGAGTAGTTCTGCATCGTCTGGCAGATCGCAAGGTCTTAATGTAGCAGGATCGCAGGATGTAAGACCGATCGCTAAGCTGCCAGCATAAGCTGCCTCTGTTGCCAAAATCTGGACTACTATAGTCTGTCCGGGGCGCATTGGACGCGCTGTGAAAACATATCCTTGGCAGAATTCTGCATCAGCTCTTGCAGCAACGCCTCTATCGTTCACACACTGTACATTTCTCCCTTTAGTTCTATGTAGAGTGAGTGGTGCTAATGGATTTTGGTATCTAGGCGGAGGTAACGATTCTTCGACGTTCAACGACCTCATGCTGCCGACGAGTCTATCTTCATCCAAAGGACTTTGTCTCCTCTGGCTTGGGGCTCGCGGATCAGCGAATTGGACAGCTGTGCAGTTTCCGTAGACATCTACTAAGGCCCAGAGAGGGTTTCGGGTATCTACACCAGAGAAGAACAGCCCTTTATCTTCGCCATTCACTCCGAAGTGGACGTCGCCAGAAGAATTGACGTAGTAGTACAAGATGTTGTCCTTCTCGCAGAATCTTTCGCCAAGGGCTTTGGCCCAGTTGCCCGGTTTGTTGGTGAGGTCAGGGCAGGCGTATTTGGGGAGCGTATGTGCGATCGTGGCAGGGTCATGGTTCGTGAATCCGAAGCGAATGACTCCGCTCCAGCTGTTTGAGATTTCGACGAAGCGAAGGCACACCTGAAAGAAGAAAAGGATTGTGTTAGATTGTTTTTTTACTTTGTTCCTGCCTTTACTAAATGGAATGTCTGATGGTTACTGTTTGGTGACAACGTATCTTTCTTATCGCTACTCCAATTGGAAATAACCATAGGTGTCTGAATGAATTTCAGACACCTAAAAGACCTGACACAATTAGAAACTTACCTTCTCATTAATCCTGACAGGCCTGGCACTGAAGGCGACACCCTTGCAGAAAGACTCCACACGGCGAGCCATGGACCCATCACGCGAAACCCTGACGTTTTCCCCATGGATGGAGTGGAACCCAAGGGGCGGCAGGTTGTTCGGAGTACCACCGGTGCAAGATGTGCGGGGTGCTGTAACAAGAAAGATGAGAGTTTAGTAAAGAGGTTTTATGCAGATGTCGTTGCGGGTTGTCAATTTGTGGAACTCAAAGGAGGTTTATGTCATAACATTGAAGAAATTAGGAATGTTCAGATCGGTATTCTTTTTTTCCAAAAGGTTGCTGATAAAATGGTTAGTTTCTTATTATAAATTCATGATGTTTTAGATGATTTATAGTATATTTCCTCCTACCATATTTTAATTTATTTAATGTTTAAAAGAAATCCTTTAGTAAACAGAAGGATAGTTTAAAGTGCCGATCTACCCCTCGCCGCCGCAGTGGGGCGCTTGAAGAAGGCGCTAGAAACATCGCGAATTTTTTAAGACACGAACTTTCAGCAGAACACTACAACAATTATTTCTTAAAAACTACACAAACCGGGTGCCATGACAATACAGAAATTCTTGTTCCCCCAAGAACGCCTTTGTAGCTCCCCCTCGATAATGTTAATTCCCAATATGGCGGCGGTGCGTCACCTGCGCGGCAGATGTGCGCAGTACGCAGCTTGCCTATGCGCAGCCGATGTGTCCAACAAGGATAAGGCCTTTAATTATTTAGGGGCAAGTTTCTTTTAATTAAGATTAAGGATACACAGTACTCGGCTGTAAATTGGCAGACTAGGTTTCGGAAATAGTTAGGTTTTTTTGGGCGCGCGATCATCGTCACCTACTCGCAACTACCGGGGTACGGTTGGACTATTATATTCCACTATTACTATAATTATGTTAATGATGAATGAAACAGTAGGATCATCATTTGATTAAGATCAGATGGTTTTCTTGCGAGTCTAAAATTTGGCGCAAACTGGGCGCGTCTGTACTTTATGTTCGCGAATTTGATAACAGTATCAAAATAGATTTCGAGTCTAGTTTGTAGTAGGAGATGAACTCAGACCAGTGTAGTCACAACTCCAGACTGCTGACAATTTCATAATAGAAAAGCCCAACCAATTAAAAAAAAAATCGATACAGAGAATCAACACTTTTTGAAGGTCAAAATTACGTAAGACAGTGCCCCAAAATGGTCGCCCTTCACCACTTCCTAGTGCTTTAGCTGGGAAGAAGAAGAGGCGCAACAAACTCCCCAGCAGCACAGTACTCAGACCTCAGACGCAGCAGTTGCGCTACACCAAGGAAAACTGTCCAAAGTACTGTATTTAAAAGATTTCCATCTCGCATTGTATTGGATTTCCTTACAATAAGAGGTTAGCTTATACTACTGGAAATTTATAGCTTGATGCAACCGTGTGTACCGTAGAACACTAGAATCAAGATCGTCCGTGCCAGTGCAATACCACACAAGTTTCCAGCCCCTATCAAATAATGCTTTCACCCTCAACTAGGCAAGGGGCCCGCCATTGTGCAAGCACGTGTCACTTCCTCCTAAATAGGAAGTGACGTAACGCGACACGCGCCGAGCTTAATTTAGCGAATAATTATAATGGCGGTGTTGTCTTGTTTTATGAGTTGGGTAATGACATACTCGAATATTGTGAAGACTTATAACAATAAAGTAAAAACTGTTGATAATTTTAAGTATGTGTATGAACAGTTCGCGGAGTTGGTGGCATTTTTCTAATCTAAGGCACCACATTTTGCGTCACAGTTGGTTCGATAGAATTTGCTCAAATACTATTTTTTATTTAAAACGAAGTTGCTTATTAGGCTAGAATTTAATAAATTATTAAGAAGGATTCAATGTTCTTATTAATTAAGGATTTTTTAAATTAATTACAAAGCGAGGTTTAACTATAGATAGATAGGATTAAGCTTCACAAAAAATGGATCATAGTCAAACAACGTATTGTAATAACGGGCTGAAAGATTAATATTATTGTGATTTTAACTCCGTCTAATGTTTGCAGTCTCATTATTATACCATGACCCTCACGCCCTCTCTAAGGAGGGATTACCACAAAGCCCGGAGGTTATGTATCCCTATTTCATTAATGGGATGACCCAAATACCTACAACATTGACTACCCTCATCGCTATACATCTGTGTTTATTATCAAATATTCTCAAGGGGCTGTAATGAAATGGCTATTGTTCGATTGATGAGGGGCGAAATATCTTAGGGGTGTATTGGAACACTTGGCCAAGTGGTGTTGGGCAATCTTGTTCTTTATTTTCGAGATCATTCGGCCAAATGATGAGACCTTAAAATTAGGAGAAGCTGCGGAAAAAACATAGTTTTTCTATTTCTGGAGAAAAAAAATTGGCTAGTGATAATTAAAGTTATCCGAGAAGTTACATTTTTTGTGGTGTTATAAAGTTCAAACCACAAGTAACAAACTACCAAAGAATCAGCATTATCCAGACACTCGACATCCGATTTCTAAAGTATCCGATTTCCTATCGACTCCCCCAAAATCGGAGATCGAATCGGAAACATCCGGCGGAAGTAATCCCCTTGAATCCAACCACTCCATAGTAGTTTTTTCTACTTCCGAATCAAAAACACCTGGTTTTTCAGAGAGCTTTGTTTCCCTCAATTTGACGTAACATCTGTTTTCAGATTTAAGAATATTAGTTTTAAGGACTTACGCACAAAGGCCTATATGTAAATTGTTAGATAAAAGTATTGAATACTAGTTAGTCGCAGCGCGTCACCTGCTTCGAGCTCAACCTCGTTTTCGCTTAGCGTGATGTTAAATAGACTCCAGAGATTACCCCTTACATCCAAACAAGAAAAGAAACAATTTGTACCTCTATAAAATATTAGTATAGATCAACTCCGGTGTCCATGGAGTTTCTGCCAGTTCTTTTCCATAGGAACCTACTATGCTTTGAAACTAGCTTCATCTTTCTGACTGACTCCTTGAAAGTTCAAAAGTGCTTGTGAAATCAATGCTTTGAGTATTTATTGGAACGAATTTCCTTTTAAGGTTCTAACGCTCTGAACACTTCGCGGATGAGAGCTGGACGCCCCCGACTACGTCACTACCCTCCTCCAGGAGAGCAGTAAGGCCACCAGCACTTTACACAAGCGCAAAACCCGATCGCCGTCCTACCGTCCTCGCCGCCGAGGCCCGCCGCGACGCTCAAATCCACGCCCCTCCCGACCCTTGCTCGAGTCAGCCCGCGCCGCTGAGCTCGTAGATTTAAATTCGTCCCTAAATCACTCAAATCCTGATCCAGCGACGCCCTAAGCCGAGGTTCGTACCCCACAGGGGGTGCCCTTAGCGTGTAGTCGCTTAGTTTTTAGTTAGTATTTAAGTTTAAGTCCTGGCTGGAGGCCTTAATTTATTAGGGCAACCACAGGCAAGTCCGTTTAAGCAGACGACAACTTCATAGGTTGACCTGCGAGATGCCATTCCCCCCAAAAAAAAAACGGATGAGAGCTGGACCCAAAAAAGTGAAGTAACATTTAGACCGGCACAACACATTTTTTTTCCACTTTGAAACGTTGTCAATTTAATCTTTGTGCCTGATATTTAACTTCGTTCCAACCGGGTGTCCCACGACAGCTCTCAACTTTTTTTCGAGTTCTATTACTCTTCCCTTTACAGACGAACAAAACCAAAAGAAGCTTGACTAGGTTCTATTCTAGATCTAGACCAGGATTGACGTCAAACGGGCCTATAGTTAGCCAGAGATTGCACCAGGAAGATTTGATGACGCAGGCTGTGACATTTGCGCTAGCGCATAGAGCGTTGCGTTTAATTTATTGGCTTTGGTTTTCTTTTTTTTTTCCTAATGCTTACGGGGCTCGTTACTGCTTTGCACCTGGTTTTATTATTAATACTAGCTCACCCCGCAAACGTTGTTTTGCTTCTTTTGTTTTGTTGAAAAATAGATTGTGGCCGATTCTCAGACCTACCCGATATGAACACAAAATTTCATACAAATCGGGCCAGGAGTTTGGCAACAAACATTGCGACACGAGAATTTTATACATCAGTAGATAGATAATATTACGAACACGCATAGTTTGAATTGTATTTCCTGTTTGTTTGTAGAAATTCTAATTCATCATTAGAAAAGTTTGAAAGAGAAAAAAAAAACAATGCAAAGTTTTTAGATCTCCCTCGAAAAACTGAATACTTTTTCTTATTTAACCAACCTATCATTCATAGTAACTAATTGATTAAAATACGAACGGACTTTACACATAACATGTAGGTAGTTGTCTCTCTGTCTCTCGCCATTCCATTCTCGTTAAGGTCCACTACCCATCCTAACATGGTCTAAAAAGGAAAATCTAACACCGTGACACCCCTGAACACGTAACAGCCCTAAGAGCGGAGATCCACGCCAATGCGCCTGCGCATCCGGTAGTAGAGGAAATCTATTATAATTACTAGTGGATAGTTAAGTGATTTTGTAAGATCCTTAGGTTATTACGACTTTCAATTTCCGTGGTTTTTTAGTATCAGCAGAACCATGACTGTTCCTGTGTGTGACAGAGATGTAATCTATACAAGTCAGATAGCACCATCTCTTTTTCACGAGGGAACTATGATGGCTTTAATGCGTTCCTCCTCAAAACGCGGTCAAAAAAGTGGTGCCAGGCTAAAAATACTACTTGTGAACAGATCTTTTGTGTCTGTGGTCTAGGTCTTTGTCTGCTGTTAGATAAGGATGCAAGTGACAACTATGGCTCATCTTTGTCCTCTGCCCTTCTTCTCTTATTAATTTCAATAAGGGTTGCAATATGTTAAATAGTTACTTTGGGACTCCTCAAGCTCTCATCATTGTATCGGCGCATTCTATTGTTTCTGGCTTACAGACGATGTCGAGGCCAGTAATAGCAATACGCAAGGCTTGTCTCAAAAGGTCACGAAAGCCCTATATACTATCCCAAAAAGTCCTGTGGACAAGTAACACTCTGTAAGTGATTTCTCTGAGCTTACAGTACGACATCGATCACGAGTTCATGACGAATGTCGCATGGTCAACAAGTAACACAATGAAGGTGCAATGACGTGCATTTAGATTGTCTGCTGATTAAAGGAATGTGCGTCGTAAACAATGCGTTCAGTGACGTTGATTTTCAGCCACTGGCATGTATCTCGGAAGTGAAGTGTATACAGACGCACGAAATTTGGCTAGTCTTCCAGAACTGAACGATTACAAGCTCGTAAACCGCGAAGACAATTTGATGTCGGAATGATATAAATGTTGGTAATCTTTGGCAGTCGTTACGGGTAGTCAGCAGGCCGAAAGTCTTACCAAGGAGTATCGTGTTACCCAGTAATTCGGTTCTGGAGGTCAGTTAGGCAGTGGCTCCATGTAGAATACTGGTATTCAGCTGCATCCAGTTATACTGGAAGCCAACATATGTAGTTGGGAAAAAAAACTAGGCAGATGTATGTGGCAAATGGATGAGGCTGGCACAGGAGTCTGGGGATTGGCATAAAACAGAGACATTTAAATGTCCAGCAGTGACTTGAAGTCAGGCTGTGGATGATGATGATGAAGTAAATAATGTTTCTTATATGTTTCATCCCCACTTTTAATAACATAAATTAAATAAACATATATTTCAGGAAATTATTCCCGTATTAAGCATTACAAACAAATTACATAGAACAATATTATTGTTATCAGGTTAAAATTCATCCAGATATTAAGTAAATAAAAGTAAAATTGAATAAAAGAATTGGTTTTGATCATTATCACGTGAAAACTAGGGTTTTCCTGCAGTAACAATAAAAATCTGGACAATGCAAAACCTGTCGTTTTTTTTAATTTTCTTTAACGGTATGTAGTTTGAAGGAGCCTCTTATTTAGAAAAGACTGGGGGCAATTAAGATCGAGCGAAAGGTAATACGGAATTGAATGCTCTCTACTTCAGGTCTAGTGGTCGCAAGAGCTACTGCTGAGCATGAGGGCTGGTCGGGCAAAGTGTTATTGGGTTTTTCTATCAAGAATTTCTCAGTAGCAGCCCGGAGTCTGGATTTGTGCCCGGTTCATAGCAATAGGCTCGCCCCCTATTACATGGGACTTAAGCTTAACTGGCGAAATGTGTGTGTAGGTACTTTAGGTACACCTCTACCTAACCCTTCTGGGATTACAGTCGTGATGTTATGTATGTATGTTATATGTCCTTCATATCAATATTTGATTCTTTGAACGCGCTAATCTTTCGAACTACCAAAGTCGTATTTGAAATAATCCTTTTCTATTTTTAGACTATTTAGTCTAATTAATTAATAATAATAATCCTTTTCTAGTTAGGCTATTTAACATCGCGCTGTATCGAACCTTAGGAGCCGACCAAAAACCAAACAAAGTCAGAAAGAACGCTAATTGAAATCAAACGCACGGGCAGGCGACGCGATGAGACGAGGGACCAAGAAATTTCACGAGGATCGAAGTCGCGGGCAGCTACTTACTTAAAGCTTTACTAATTGCACTGCTCTGCACACACAAGAAACCAACTGTGTATGATGCCAATGAACCTTTTCATCGAATCTTTTAATATCTATGTTGCATCATTTTGTTTTAATAACAAATCTATTAATAAGCTTCTTGAGTGAGTGGGCATCCTTTTTTTCTTCACTAGATTCAAGATGATTTTTCAAGTCTTCTTCATCATCTGCCAAGCATTTTCCTCAACTAGTTTGTAGTCGACTTCCAGTATTAACCAGATGGAGCTGAAAAACCACTATTTAGCACGGAGCGACTAAAAAAGAAATAATAAAAGACTTTCGATTCCAAATAAATGGGTTTATGGGCAAGACAATAACAATTTTCTCTCCTGGTTTCATTCAAAATCGATTGGCTATAATGTCAAATCTCTCGCAAAATTGTCTTTATAAGGTTAAGGCTATAATTTCGTAACATCGAAACAAAATTGGATCAAGATGGCGGCTCTCCCCAGGGGCCGTAGTCGATTTATTTTTAATAAGGGGTGCAGATGCTGCGTTGCTTACACCCCCGCTGTTTGGCGAAAATCCTATTATATATGTATTATCTTCAGTTGAGGTGTTTGAAGACTAAAATATTACGTTTTTGCTTTATTAGTGTTTTTGTAGCTTACATCTAGTCAGTGCTATGGCTTCCTAATCCGATTTCCTGCACTTTTTTGTGCTCATAAACCGATTCTGCCGAAAAAAACTGTGTGAGGTGTCGAACCAGAGAGATTTCGATAGCATATAGTACATACCAATTCCATGGGTACCAATTACATTGAAAAAAAGCCGTCAAAAACAATCGAATTGCAAAATGGCGGCCATCATTCGCGTTCGAAAACATAAATTCAGTAAAACATTCCACAATTATGAGAAGAGTTAAAAACATTCGAAATATGAAATCAATTAAATCTCAATAAAATCGGGACCGTTTCCGATTCCGAGTGGAACTAACTGGGTAATTGAATTAAGAAAAAAAAAACAGAGCATGGAAATTGACGCTCGGCCTGTCCGTCATGCTCTGTGGTCATGCTGGATAAGTCTTTAGGTCTATGACCTGCCTGAGTTCCTTCATGCCGTTGCTTATTGCGATGTTTAGAAAAAAGAACATGACTTAGATTGTATGAAATTCCTTTGTGGGAGGAGAGATAGAGAGGTACTTATGGTTGAACCGCGCGTTTTTTTTAGCGAAATAATTTAACATTAACGACTGTTTTTTTCATTTAAGGTTGTTTTGACTGACTTTTGATTGCATAGCTATGTAATAGTGATTGTTTCAACGATTGAACGTTGTTTCTATGTTTTTTTACATTGTTTTTTTTTTACATGAAATGTGATTCAAAATGGTTCTTGTATTATCTGCAAAAGTTAGAATTTAGAAACCTATACTTACTTCACTAGATAAAAAACATAAACTCACGCCTTCTTGTCATGGGGGTAGGCAGAAAGTAATAAACGCCGAGTGTACATAGGTACTTCTTTTGCTTCGTTAACATTCATAAATCTGGTCTGGTCTGGTCTGGTCGTTTGTCTGGCATTACCTGACAAAAGTATCACCATAATATTCAATAATGCTCGGAAAAAAATCTACCATCTCTTTCACACACTACATCCATCCCTCTCTTGCGTCACGCTACACTGCAGAACATGCGTTCACTTCGTCACGCTTCGTGATCACACCCGACACACGCGAATGAAATCTATGGCAATATACCACACTGTAACTTAACAGTAAGGCCGTTACTCAAAACATTAGTGAACACGAACCCGTCCGTGGATACATGGTACAAGTCAGGAAAAAAGCTATATTTTAGCTCGGTACTGGTCCACCTTGCTGACCTGCTATTTTTCTTACCACAGCACAAGCCCGTCTATGTGCCCGCTGGGTTTTCATCGGCAAAAATGACGAACTTCCATACAATCTTTCAACCACTATTTAACACCTCTGGGGGATGAATATTTAAACACTCTTCTTTAGGGCTTACCTTCGTTATAGGTATAAATAACTCTTGTGCAAAATCACTTGCTTTTAGACCCAACGGTTTCGGATGTGCGCGGTCTATCAGTGAGGTAGAGAAGATGAGTAATTCTGTTGCCGAACCGACATATAACGAGATCCTACTGAATGTCCTGGGTTTTAATAGAACGTTCCAACGACCAGCCATGGCCATATAATGACGTAATGATCATGCTTTGCAAATGGATTGGTCATCACAGACTCGAACCACATTACTTTTAAGTAGTTCAATCTGTAACGATATCAAAGAGAAACGGTCGTCTAATTATAGGTGAAGATCACACACCAAAATTCATAGACACTTTCGACAAAGATAACGGATTTTTGCGAAAATATTAAAACACCATTATTTACCAGATATCCACCAACTCGTACTGACAGAAAAGTGGTCTGTGTCACAGTAGTGGGAACATTATAGGCTGATTATGCTTGAAACACTATCGTATGGGTAACGAAAAAAGAAAAAAACCAAGTTTCAACTTAATTAAAAGACCGAGACGAATATGTCCAAAATTAGCTAGCAAGAACCCATCTTACATGATAAAGACAAGTGAAACTAACTAAGCTCATAATAAAACATTACCACTTCATATTAATACAAAAACACTTTCCCTCCAATTTTAAACGACGCGGGGGCGGCCATCTTTGAAAATAAACAATGTCTACGTGGGGCATAGACTATAGAGTGCAGACGAAGTACAAATATGGTACAGATGGCTTAGTTCCACGGGGATTTCTTGCGGTCCCTTTATTTAGTGTTGAATATATGTGGTTATATGTGTCACCATTCCCCCATAGAGAGTAAAGTGCATTTAAGTGCGTTTTAAAGATACACTACACAGTGACACATGACGGTTTTTGTGTTGTTCTATTTTTGAACTTCGAATGTGATATTATTGTTAGAAATTAGTCACCTTCATTTACAGAAACCATGGGTATTAGTTAGTACTAAATGAAACATGAATCTTCGTCTTATTGTTAAGATTATGCCTTTTTGCTTTGAACGAGAATGATGACACTATTTCGTAATTTCCTCAATGTAGAACAAAATAAATTACTTTTCCAATCTCGCGTCAAAGCAACATTTAAACAAGAAACGCAACAGCCTAACCAAAAAAGTTACCTCAACTGTCACTTCCGATTTAACGAGAGGATACACAAGACCACAGCGTAAAAAAATACAGCTTTCCCAACCGTATCGAGTAACGGATGAGGTGTGGTTGGTTATGGTAGGCAGGATGACCATCGACATCACCGGATGGTCATAGGTTTGAAGGAAATAGAACCTGATATTAAACCACAAACAAGATGTTGAAATGGTAAAATAATGGTCCTTGACGGATGAAGCTGTTATTAATACTTTGCTCTTAATTATGAAAAATCTAAAGTTGTGAAATTGGGGTATTGCCTCAGGTGCCAAACAAGAGTTGAATGGAACTAAACATGTAAAAAAAAAGAAAATACCGATGGCGTTTAAAGATATTTCAGTAGGATTGAAAAAAGCACCGTTTACTAGCGTATGCTGGGAAAACGCGCTCAAGACAGAGCACCGGAAAGATGGTCAGACGAGATCAAAAACAATGTTGGCGTCAGCATTTACCGAGCGATCCACGCTGCAGAAGACCGCATAACTTGGAAGCTTGTCGTGTCTGCTCGCGATCCTCAGCATTGAGGAAACGACGAAGAAGAAAATTAAGGGCATGAAAAAAACACCAGACTAAGCTGTATTACGAGTTGTAGGTCGTGAGTTCGAACCCAAGCAGGCGCTTTACTTTGTGTAAATAATTTCATCACCACTGCTCTCAAAACGGTGAAGGAAAACATCGTGAGGAAACCGGCATGTCCTAGAACCAAAATATCGAAGACATGTGACATCTACCAACCCGCACTGAGCCCGCGTGGTGGATTACGGCTCACTACCTCTCATAGAGAAGGAGGCCTGTGTCCCAGCAGTGGGAACGTTATAGGCTGATTATGCTAAGCTGTATTACGATTATTCAGTCTTTGTTGTTCTGAATCAAAATTTGAACCAAAAATCATAGATAATTAGAATTAATTAGACAATGTGAAAAACATATTACTAAACTTCATCTTTCTTTACGATGGTAACAGAATTTACCGGCTTTCCAACCTTTAAAGGCTAATCATAATAAATTATTATTAATAGTATAGTAAATCATAGATCAATTGGGTAGTTATGTAATGGTAACTTACAATGCGCACGCACAACGCTTTCCCACGGTTAATGATCTATAGATCATTTTTAACATCACGGTTTTAGTACTGATGAATTATGAGTTAATGATGTATTTAATTGACTACGTATAAGGAGTCTAGAAGATGTAAAGGTAAACTATAGATAAACAATGACAGATGACATAAAATTACATTGACAAAAACAAATGCGTCTTAAAGTCAAGTTTAATAAGAGACAATGGCCCAGCATTGACCATCGTGTACAGCACATTGACAGCCACCAAGAACTGGACTGCGTGTGAATCATCAAAAAAGTCACATCAGTTACCGAGAATAAGACCACACAAACGAGTTTTTAACAATTCCATTGAGAACTTGAAGTGATCTTACTTAATATAATTTCTTGCATTCAATATTGTACTCTATTCTGGTGCTATAAGACTGGATTTTCATTACATGATCAGTTTCTCATGGAACTACTTATACGGGTTGTTTTTTTTTTAAATTGTAATTGTAACCTAGTGTGGTAAGGAGCTGTGTTGATGTCAAACGCGAAACGGTTAATTGGCGAGGTTCTTCAGATAACATCAAATGTAAAGAGAATGAAAGTAAATATTAGAAAACACAAAGAGAAGAGAATGCTTTAACAGACAGCGAGTAAACAGAGACAGTACAAATATTATTTTTCAGGCGCTAACTTTAATTAAAAACAATGAATGTATCTGCTAAAATGCAGATGTTAATTCACAAGCAAAAATATACCAATGCATGAAAACAGTAAAAATTAATAAACATTACAAGACAACAGTAAAATAAAATATCATGAGGAAACTCAGCATGTCCAGACCCAATTTAGAATTTTGATACTGAAAGTAACAAACCTAAACAGCCTATAATTTTAGAGGCTGATTTGTGATTGTTACATCTGTGGACCTCACAAAAGGTTTTATAATCCTGCAAGGACCTCTAAGACAGGACAGGACGATGTCTATTATAACGGTAAAGCATCCTTATTCCCACGCCCGTGACTTTTATTTTAAGAGCCATCTTGGTTTTTCTTTCCTTTTTCACAATTTTATTACTTTAAATTTTGCTTACAATGGGAGGGGAGTAATGATATGCTGTGGGAATTTAATTGAAGTTGGATTACGTTTAGTGTTACGATTGGTTAAGGTTTTGTTGTTATAATTATTGTCAATGAAGGTCTCGTTTCTGGTATATGCACTGGCAGCTCATGTTGTGTTAAAAATATAAATACATATTAGCCAAGTACAATGGTTTAATTGGATAGAAATTGAGCTTCATCAAACTAAGATGATATAATATAGACAGAACAGTATAATGTCAAAGCAAAAATAAAACTGTAGACTAGTGGAAAACCTCTTCATTTCCAAAAATTGTCTTTAATTTCCAACGTCTATCTAAAGCCTTTTCCTGATACCTATTAGATGACCACCAAAACGGTCATTCTAACTTAAAAAACGAGCCTATTGTATACATAGTCATTACACGTTAGTTGCAACTGCAACTTGTCCCGTGTGACAGGATATATTCTTTTTTATATTTTTTCACAATACGTGGGAAGCTCTCTTGTTCTGCCTATTTTCTTTTTTAGCTTTACCGTTAAGCGAACCTTAATTATTATGTCTGGGTGTACTGTTTATAGTGTTTTTGCTTTATTTAGAGTCTGGTTTGCACTCGCTCTATGCAATTTTAGTGATGCCTGTTTCATAAGTTGCCATTATCTTTACAGAGGAAACTGTTTTAAATGGTCGATATCCTTTTTCATTCTTTTTGATTTACAGTTACAGCAAATAAGGGATTAAACTACTCTATTTTTGGTATATCTGTGAAGAGTTTTAGTATTTATGGAAAACTGCGGCTATCGAAGCTCAGCAATCAATTTTCAATGCATTTGTTTTCTAAGTTTTTAAGTAATGCCTTAATTTAATACAGGTTACACTATAATACAAAATCCTTTAAAATCAAACAAGGGATTTACGCACACGACAGGACAGTTAATCTACTTTCACCGAAAACAATATCAATATATCGATACGAATGACAGATCGATACGAACGAAAGGTGAGGTTCCCACGGATCGTGTGACTGTGCGAGCGAGATGCGGCAATGGAGCGAGACGGCAGATGTTGCGACACACAACGAGATAGTAATGCCGTGAATTCTGTAAGATGCGTAAAGTTAGGCAACCTTGTTACAGGCGTTTAGATTAGGGCTGTTTGAATCGAGTCTTCCTCGATTCAAACAGCCCTAATCTAAAAAATCTAAAAGGAAAAATGGATTGTGTGAATGATAATATGGCTAGAAAAGGATGGATGTAGTACGGACACTAATAAATTGAGATCAAATCCGGAAGATGATGATGTGAATTTGACCCTTGCTTACCACAATAGACAAGACACATTAGACAAAGCAGTCTATAATAATAAACAACAACAAAATATACCGTGTGAGAACATTTCCTCACCCATTGGTGATTTGCAAGTAAGTCAAATGAATATCTTTAACAAGAACGCGACAATGGAAACTAAATGGCTCAAAGTGAGTCATTGTTGTTACTCATCAGTCAACAGAAATAAACCTGTGTATTGCTTTGTTGTAGGCTTGTAAGCGTGTGAACTTGTGGATATCAGCTAAGGATAATTACTAAATGGGCTGAAGGCATAATGAAAGACGGATAACAACAAAGCAGGTAGATGTAAAGAACAATATGAGACAGAGGAATAATTAAATGCGTTTGATAAGCAGGTAGACAAAATCGGTGGACAGTATGAGTCAGGGAAAGAATTACGTGAATTTCGGAGTTATAATGTTGTATCATTGTTATAGTTACGGGTTGAAGAGGACTTGGGTTTCTTTAGAAAAGACGATGAAAATTCAACCAATGAGCGAGTTTCTTGCTGAATCAACTTGCCAATTTTTTTTTAAAGGTAGTTTTTTTTAAAATAACTGTTGGGATGGAATAATTTTAGACATATTACCTTATTTTATCATGTCGACATAATAACAAGTACCTTATATTTCCTCATAAAATAACCAAGTCTTCCAAAAACCAAAGTGTTTTTTTCTCAAATCATCTCACGTATAGATCTCTGCCATAGATGACTGCGTGCCGTAGATCATTAGCAGCGACCGCGCCGCTCGTGATCCGCATTATACACGAAGATGAACGAACGATGCGCTTGCGCCGAAATTTCCATGTTTCTTAGTATTAAACGTTTAATGGTGCGACTTTTTTGGTAGATTTGTTGTGGAACTGACTATTACTTTTAAAAGTGAATAAAAACTTTTTACTATTCTTCAGAGTTTCTGGGTTAATAACCTCGGGAATTAAGTGTGCTAATTCATATTTGTCTTTAGTTGGTAAGGTTCTCCTAATCATACAATCTCATAGAGACCAATTACTCAAATGTCTGTTAGTCATCTTTTTCTCCATTACTTAATTTAAACCCTTTTGTTAGCTAAATAAAGACACTGAATTGTATCTGGACCATTACTTTCAATAGTCTTTTTACACAGCTTCGGTGATAAACTTAATGCCAACTTAACCGCTATACAATTATACGTACCCACCTGTCGCGTCTAAAGATCTCTATTCCCTACAATAAGTTCAGTGAAAGGTGGCCATCGTACACCTGAATAACTTGTTTCCTTGACTTAGGTACACCTTGCGTGGGATAGCAAGCAGCTGATACGTCAAAATAGGCTGCACAGAACAACAACCCTTTGCCGATAAAAAAAAAGCAATTTGACGTACTGCATGTGAATAATCTGTGGCAAATTTTTCAGAAAGTAGGAATAACCCTTTTGCACCAAAAGAAAAGAAACAAAAAAAATCAAATTTCTATATTTTCGACCGTGGGAATGGAAACGTCAAATGAAAATACATTATAATTTTGCATTCGTGGTAAACTTGTTCGATCAGATATGGGCTTTATTTTTATGGGAACAAAGTTCGTGTTTTGTTTTTGTAACTGCATTACTTTTGTGGTAGCATTACCGAATTCTATTTTCGTTACGTAAAGGCGAATGATACCTTAGTTAGAAATCATACAGTACATTTTTGAGCATCGTAAATGAATTCACGCTTTTGTCGAATCACTACAGAGTATTTCACACACATTCTAATTACGTTTGGAAATATCGAATTTGAACTGTAACAAAGGCCAATAAGGTGTATAATTGAATATTATGTAAGTATTCACAAGTTTGTTCAATGACTACAGAGTATGAATAGTAATAATTGTTAACGATTGTTCCCGCGTTTTCAAGATGGCGTCGTCGCTTCCGGGATATTAGAACTATATTATTGAATATTTTATTACTTATTTGTTCTATAAATGGTATTGCAACTGTAAAATAGTTAACATATTTAAAAATGACTTCTATTTTTGGCAAGCATTGTTAATAATAATTAAAAAGTTAGTAACTCTCAAGCAATTATAAAAAAAGGCGAATGGCCGAAATTGACTAAAGTATCCTAATTACCCGACACAACGAAAAAAGAGTAAAGAGTTTAACACGCATGTATGTATGTGTGTGGTCTATCTACAAAACTGTAGTAACAGTAAGGTAAGAGCGAGGTCACAGGTCGTGGGAGATGCTCGTGCTGTGTTCACAACTGGTCATGATGTACTTACCTACCATAGAAACTAGTTTACAGTACAACCGATCAACTCGACAACGGGAAAGTACAAAGAGGGTATTGGTTTTAACACTACGTGATTATTGAATGGTAAACTTTGCATCTTTGGTCATCTTAAACTATGACCATTTAGAGGCAAGGTCACAGATTTTGGACCTGGTACGCTCCATCTTTCAAGGGACTCATAACTAGCTAAATTATTAGTGCCTATGTAAGCCTATCTCTGCCTAAAAAAAGTATGAAGTTTTTACGTAAATTGCAATATAAGAGTATGCAGGAGAGATATGGATCGTAAAATCTCGACACTTTCACTACAACACTATCAAAATTGGTGCCAACTAAGATTTTTGTTAGATGCTGCTAAAATTACAAATTCCAAACACGCAGATATGAGAATTAGGAATAGGACCAGGCAAGCAACGACCAGGAAAATATAAAAAAGACGAGGGTTCGATAAAAATCAAAAACTTGAACTATGCACTTCCGAGTGCTTACAAGGTTATAATTAAAACCAAAGTTTCTAGAAATAAATCAATGGAATTATGGATATTTAAGTACAGAAAGTACTAGGACTATATAAAACGAAGGAGGTATTATGATAGATAGCCAAATAGGGCCTTGAACTAAATTAGATAGACAAAAGACCAAGGTTTCTCAAACAAAAATCAATGAAATGTTTGATCTTCGAGTATGGAAAGTACTAGGACTACTTTAAACGATAGAGGTATCAGAAAACCACACTAACATACCAAACAATAGGTCAGGATCTTGAACTACTAGATTCATGGATAACAGGCAACATTAAATTACGTTACTAGAATAAAAGTCATGAAAATATGGATCCTCCCGAATGAAAAGTACTAGGACTGCACAAATCAAAAGGAGGTTTCATGTATACAAACTTACAATAGCTACCAGTAGGTCGACAGTCACAGTACAAGATGGTACAGTATCATTGCTTGCAAGCATGACTTTTAAGGTCATCATCTATTTGTTGCACTTAAAAAAATCCGTTACTTATTTATTTTTATTAGAAATTCATTGAGAATGAGGAAGCCATTTTGAAAGCAACGATTCATTGAATGAGAAGTTTTTTTGTGCGAATGGCAGAAGGGGACAACATTTTGGAGCAGACGAGTCCTTGAATGCAGGTCGCAAATCGGCAAGCGCAGCGTGAGACACAAACAGCTAGTTGGACTATACGAGAATGCAATGGATTCGATTGGATTTCTTTATGTTGCTGGTATTGATGATGTCTTAAATTAGAGCTTTATGGGTCTTTGTACCTACTCAGAATCCAGGAGTAAAAATTATCATTTCCATTTAGATATACAGTAGCGCCATTCTCACAAACATTCATAACGATAAATAAAAGGTCTAATTTCGTATTTCAAATATTCCAAGCGCTGTTCGGAGCGGTTCGGCCGGGTAAACATTCCCGATGTTTTCTCACGATCATTAGTGAACGATTTCGGCTGTATTCGACCGCGCTCGGCGTTCGGTTGGACACCTTCGTAAATTGTATGTTTAGAATACCGAATAGTAAATGAGGATTTAATTGAATGTCATTTTTGAATTTGGAATTCGGTCGGGATGGACGTTTATTGATTTTTGGGGACTATCATTTTTAAGTAGGCAATAGTACCAAGTACAGAATCAAATTCTTTCTCATTTAATTCTGAATTAGTAAAAGGGTGTTATTGTCATCAAAACAGCAACTTTCATGGACATTTCTTAGATTTTTCGTCAGTCTATGTTTCCTTCCAAAATGTCATCTATTTCCTCAATAATTTACGCTTCTATACGGGCAGCAGCTGATACAATTTCTTTCTTCGCCAAATAATCACCTTTTCTACCCAGAAATGGGCATTGGCTTGAGGCCGTCCCACAAAAACTCCGTACAATTGGGTCCACCTTTAGTACTACAAAAACCCGCATCTAATATCAGGACTCACCTGGATATCATCTGTTGTGTCGCTGTCCTTGTCTGTCTCACAAAGAAGTGCATCTCGCATCTCGTTCTTGAATTCAACGGTTAAAACCAGCTGTTTTTGAGTTTTTTTTTTCGCTGTAATTTATTGAGTATTGATATTGGAATATGTACTACCTAGACATTTTGTATGGAGCCCAGTCAAAAATATGCCAAAAAAAAGCAGGGACTTGTAATTTTATTTTTAATGAGGAACATTTCAAATATGTATATACGCCTTTAATCATGCTAATGGGAACTTTAAGAACAAAAAGGATAATTATTAGGACCATAACCCCTTTATATTCTAACCTTTGCTTAGATTTTTTTTGGGTCGGCTCCCGGTCTCACCAGATTTCAATTTCTAGTATCTCTGTGACAACCATTAAAACTAATACAAACTCATGAGGGGCACAATTTCTTCAAGACTTTACGAAAGCCCGTTAGTTTTTTTTTTAATGACTGTCATCTTGCAGGTCGACGCAAATTGTCGACTGTTTAGGCTATCCTGGGGATGCTTCCAGCCAGGCTTTATATTTTTCACGCAAATATGCTACAATTTGTTGCTAAATCTAAAAAAAATCCGTCATATCCTTCGAGTTCGGGTTACGTGCAGAATTGCAATGCATATATTTTTTTTACGGACACAAAGGCCTTCGGAAGGTCGGCGAAGAAAAAAAGAGCATAAAATCGACCAGCTGGTCTGGTTGTATAGAAAATGAAACGGTGTAAGTAAGCAGCTGATAAGCTGACTGCAAGCAATACCAGGGTTGGCAACCAATCTTTACTAATATTATAAATGTGTATGTATGTTTGTTTGTTACGCTTTAACGTTAAAACCTCTGAACTTGGCACATGAGTAGACGATAAACTGGAGGAGAGAGGCGAATTGCAGACGAAGGCGTGGCCAACAAATAGTGTATCTATCAATATAAATGAAAATCAATTGCCAAAAATGTTTGTCCGCGCATCATTCCAAAGCGGTTTCACCTATTTGACTAATTCGATTTGTTTGTAATTGTCAGGAAAAGGTTTGTATGAAAGATTTTTGTTTTAAAATCCACTGGTAAAGTCGGAAATTCGGATGCTATTGTTGTCGAACCGCTAGTAAATAATAAAATATTTAAATACGAGAAAGATCTCAATCGATTTTTTTTATAGAAAGAACCAAAAATGTTCAACGCTGTCCTCTCTTGAACCCTATAATAATTTGTCAGCAGTCTTGTATTATACAATATGAGAGTTAAATATATCTTCTAATATTATACTAGCTGAATAACAAAGAAAAGAACTAGAAGATTTTTGTCTTCACTACCTCTGGCTTCTACTCCCAAAAAAGATTCTAAATCTATTTCCCTTCAAACACCGAAAAGAAAAAAAAACTTCCAAAAATAATCCACTGCCACCCCTAACATTTGCGCCGGCGCACGCCACCAAGATCCCGTTGCGAAACAGCTGTTGCAGTTTGTAAATAAGAGTGAGCGAGATGGCAGATATAGTTTCTGAACTTTAGAGCGAGATGCATACAGGACATATGCTCCTGGCGATAACGAGAGCTTCCGAATGTTAGGTAAGTACATAAAAGTTACCCAACTGAGCAAACGAAGTGATAGTGTGTGCTTTTTGGAAAATATTTGTCATAATATGTGGATGTAATCTTTGAGCATACGCAGCTTTTTCGGCTTTTCCACCTGGCTAGATTCTCGTGTATACAGCTTCACGATTACTGACAAATGCTTGCACTGACTTGACAGTGTGTGGTTCTTTCAAAATTAATATCACGCCTTGTTTCCCCGAAGGGTTGGGCAGAGGTGTACCTATAGTACACACCCACATTTCGCCAGTTATGTTTAAGTCCCATATAATAGGGGGCGAGTCTATTGCCTTCAACCGGGCACAAATCCAGGCTCCGGGCTGCTACTGAGAAATTCTTGATAGAAAAACCCAATATCACGTTGCTCGACCTGGAAATCAGGACCTGGTGATCAGCAGTAGCGATTGCGACCACTAGACCAACGAAGCAGTCCGGGCAGGGCAGCGAGGTTCTTTCCTCAACAGACCATTTCAGAAACTAATCTTCATCGTCCTCACAAGACTATCAACCAAGACGTAATATTATATTATCTGTGACCAAGATTATGTCTTACTTCAAAAGAGACTGTGACCTCTGAGTTTGTTTCGGACTTTCTTCTCAGAGTAGTCAGATAGAGGGACGGATCTCATCTAGTTTTTAAAATTGAAGTGTCAAAGCGTTAGTAAAAATCTACTACAGAAATAAAATCATTGATTAGTAGCGTCCATGCGATGATTAAACGTACGTGGCCCCGTAGCCCCGCTGCCACTGTCCAGACTGCCTAATACTCTTACCACGGCATAAGCTGTTCACGCACAGGTCGATCGATCCGGTGAAGCTAGTGCCAAGACCCCTCCGTTCCTCGGAAAGTACGTTAAGCCGTTGGTCCTTGCTCTCATTCGTGGATCTATGACGTTACGGGTCGTCGGAAGCCCGGAAGTCTGTCAACCAGACTTACCAAGGGGTATTACCTAGTAACGGGGTAATGGAGCGAATGCCTAGCTGACATCCACAACTCGTGGATGTCAGTTAGGCAGTCGCTCCATGTAAAATGCTGGTATTCAGCTGCATCTTGTTGGCTTGGAAGCCCAGCCCAACACAGTTTGGAAAAGGCTTTGCAGATGATGAGTTTTGTATGATGGTCATTCTTTCTATCTTTTATCAGTTTTTTTTCTAGGCTACTGATTGTTTTATTTTAATTTTTAAACGGAAACAGCTTATCGAATCCCGTCCGTTTCATAAAACTTCCCACAGAATTTTAGTTTGTTATCTAAAATAATTCCTAAAAATAATTGTTGTCGTTTTTTTTTTTGACTAAACTAATAGATTCATTCGGAACACTGGATTATGGAGGTTATCTGACCAAAACAACCCAGTGTTGGGATTTAGAATTATTTTTTGTTCAGATCCAATCTGTGGTAATTATTCTGGGTCGATTTGAAGAGAAACGCCGAAGGACCAAATTCCGGAAACCACAGCGTGGTGTTACCGAATCTTGTTACTTCAAATTTTAAATCAATGTTTCCTTTTTTTTTATTAATTTGTAGATCGTTGATCTTTGACAGTCGTTACGGGGAATCTGAAGCCCAAAAATTATGACAACAGTATAATGGGGTATCAGGGTACGTAGTGAGTAACTGGGTTGTTGAGGTTGTATAGGCATTCGATTCAGGTAAAATACTAGTATTCAGGTCATACTGGAAGCCGACCCATACACATTTTGGATAAGGCTAGACTGATTGTGTCTTCCTTTTAATCCAAAAATCTCTATACATTGGCTTCCAATCAATACCATCGTCAAAACAATCATACTTTTCAAAACAACGTTACAACTGAACGTAATTTCTTTACAAAAAAAGGACCATACCTCACGATCTCGTCAGTGAGGTGTAATTTCGACCACACATACCAATCACGACTCCGAACACTCATGCACGAAGCAATGAGGGGCGGGTAGAACAAAGTACGGAAGAAAAAAAAATGGCGGCCAGTGTCAAAAAAAGTCTGTTAAAGTGTTAGGTTGTCGGTGTCACGATAGTCTATAACATCGTGTCAACAATGTCACGTCTGAAGTAGTGAATAAAACTATAAAACCTTTAGGTAAAAGACTTTTTCAGGCATAAAATATGAAAAGAAACCTCAAACTATATTTTTGCATTTGTTAACACACTACGACCCTAAGCGGATGAGCTTAAAGTAAAATATAAAAAGACAGATACAACGCTAGGCGAAAACGAAGAAGTAGCGAGGTTGGGCGACACGATGCGACGCGGACGAAGTCGCACGCGGAAGTCAAATAATTCATTTCAAGTCGGCCATTGAAAGGTTCTTTTGAACGTCAAAATTAACATGAAAATAGAATTGATTCCTATGGAGAAGATGGTTGAGAAACTCCATAGTTAATCTTCTAAAATGCACTACAGTATTTTGTATACATTAATTACAATTTGTGTGAAGACGATGAAAGTACCTAGAAAAAGATTTCTATACTACAATAGCAAATAAAACTCAAAAGGAAAAAAAAACAAACATCTGGTAACATAAACCAATTGTTTCAAATAATCTAAGCATAAAACTACGAAACACCACGTCCCAAAGCTCCCAAAAAAAATCGACATCTGTCGTAGGGAAAATTTAAGAAGCACACTTCGAGTTTCGACTAATACATCTGGTCTTTTTGTTAAATAAATTGGTCCTTTCCGGAAATAAGCCGTACAGACGGAACACCGTCTCGGAAACATCTGGTGCGATTTTCATTATGCCATTGTTTGGCTAAATTGCTTTTGTTTAAAACTTCCAACGTGTGTCTGTTTTGATTAAAGTTTGTGGCGTTGTTCGAAAGAGTAGGAATGGTTTTAGGATAGGATCTCATTAGTCGGCTCGATTTTCGTTTTTTGCCATGAGACAATATTACAATGCTGCAAAAAGACTGGGTGATTTGCTTAACATAACATTAATATGACATCACGATGTATTCACGTAAGGGTTGGGCAGAGGTGCTAAGAACTTAGTACACGAACATTTCGCCAGTTATGTATTAGTCCCATGTAATAGGGGGCGAGCTTATTGCCATCAACCTTTTTGACAGGCCTACACTGTCCTCCCATAACTATTAACACTGTAACTAAAAAAAAAATGTAAAAGACAAATATTTTTAAAAGAGTAATCATGGAGTTTCTTGCCGGCTCTTCTCCATGGGAAACGACCAATTGGAACCGTGCACCTAGAATCTGACGTTTCATAAGTGCCCATGTAGGTTTATGTGAAATAAAATATTTTGATTTTGAACCGGGCACAAATCCAAGTTTAAACTTTTTTTTTAAATCAAATCCATTTGTATATCGAAATTGGAGCTTTTTAATTAAATTAAGGAATTTGTCCCACACACATCAAAAATTGCTCTCAAATGTAGTACCTGCATTTTCAAAACATTATGAAATTCATTACGACAGAGTTACCATTCTATATTTTTTATAGAGGTCACATGAGCACTCATTGCGTTTGCTCTCGTTCACTTGTTGTTTCTCAACAGTTTCAGTGTTGGCCATCTTTAAAATGCTACTTTTATTATTTTTAGAAAATATTATTTCGCAATGGGCCAAACGTCAATTCAGCACGTGATTCTAGAACCTCCCTAGTGTAGATATTGTTCAACGATAACAAAAAAAAAAACTTTTGTTTCATAGAAAAGTGCAATACCTACGCGTCATTTCCCAACGCGGTCAAAATGTATGGAACAGTTTTTTTTTAGTTAAATAAATGACGAATAATTTTAACGCAGAGTTTCTCTGGATCATTTACATAATGGTAACCCTCTAATACAGATAATAATAAAAAGTGTTATTTTTTATCATAATTTGCGTATCGATCCTTCCCGTTAGTGACCTCTTCATCATTTATGGATGCCTAGTACTTATTGTGTTATATGTAATAATTTATTATTAACATTGTTCTATTTAATTAATATTATTATGGAGGTCAAAAATAGGTTTCGTAACGCTAATGTTGTCGTCCGGCTAAATCCCTGCAAAAACCTATGTCATGTCATTATCATTATTCATAAATAAAATCTTTATTGATACAAGGACCATTGACATGATATTGCTTAAGACTGGTATACATAGCTTGGTTAACAAAAGGTCATATAAATAAGGTAAACCCTAACTCCTAAACTAGGTGGTCCTGTGAAAATTCATTACAATAGTAATTAAATTAGCTAATTGTGGTTTTATTTTCTTGACAATAGTCAAGAAAATAAAACCACAATTAGCTATTTTTTTTGCAAATTTATAAGTTTTTTTTTCCCGTTTGTAATAAAGTTCTGAAGTATTTACTTATTTTATTTGAATTCCTGTACCAAAACGAATAAAGGGAAAAAATACGAAAAAAAAAACTCATACAATTTTACAAAATCCTAACTTCTCTAATATTATAATGCGGAATTAAGTTTGTTTGTTACGCTTCCACGCTAAAGCGGCTGAACGGATTTGGATGAAATTTTGCACACAGACAGACCATGACCTGGGTAAAGGCATAGGCTACGTTTCATAATGGATCGTAGACGAACTCGCGCGCAACAGTCCAGCCAGTCTGTAAAAAATAGTCCTCAAATCGCCAACCCCAACAGAGCATGATGATAAAAAAAAACATTTGTCCTGCATTGAGATAATTACTTCCTGAAAATTATGACAAAAATAGTACTGACTTGGAAATATGAAATACCTAGTCGTTTTATTCTAAAAACCTGTGTATGTATGTTTTCGAGAAGAACTCTTTATATTACAAGACGTAGCGTGATTCTGTTACAAAATAATAAGTTTTTTTTTCTTTCTTAATATCTAGACCAAATTAGCCAAGGTGCACAGGCAGGTGGACAGTAAAAAAAATTAAAAAAAAAAAACACGATCATCACCTCAATGACACGCAAAGGCAGATGGCACGCGCTGTACAAGTTTTTTTTTTCAAAAACATGTTCGTTGTTTTGCATTTTTTTAATTTATTCATTTTTTTTTGGGAAAAAATACGGGTGTACTTATCAAATGACAGATGTTAAGCGTTTTCGCTTCGAAAAAAACTTAAACTATAATAAATTGTTGACACCCACAGTTTTTTTATTTATACATAACATAACATAAAATCACGCCTTGTTTCCCCGAAGGGTTAGGCAGAGGTGAACCTATAGTACACCCACATTTCGCCAGTTATGTTTAAGTCCCATGTAATAGGGGGCGAGCCTATTGCCATCTACCGGGCACAAATCCAGACTTCGGGCTGCTACTGAGAATTTCCAGATAGAAAAACCCAATAACACGTTGCCCGACCTGGGAATCGAACCCAGGACCTCATGCTCAGCAGTAGCGATTGCGACCACTAGACTTTTTATTTATATTTACTTAAGACTAATATAGTCGGATGAAAGGAAGAAGCGAATGGCACGAAAATTAACTCGTCGAAATTAGGTCGTGCGTGAACCTTTACGTTCCTATAACATGTCAGAGTTCTATGCAAAATTGGCACAAAATATAAACATCTAGATTTCATTATATATATACATTTTAATATAATTATAATTAAGTTTAATATTAATGTCTCAAAACACAAACCTTCCGGAAAAAAATCACAAAAAAAATGTGAAAACTGCATCAAAATCCTTTGTGTAGTTCTGATGTACTTACAAGTCGATCGCATAGACAGACATTTAAAGAGACTTTAATTTATAATAATTATGTAAGTATAGATAGGTCAAACAGTAAGTTTATTAAAAAAATAAGGGTAAAAAAATATTTATATTAAATCTAACGTATAAAGCTGTCTTTTAATATATAACGTACCTGTTCGTAACCGATACATAGCTGGATTCATTGAATAATTAGCTCTATGATATTTCGTCAAATAGTAACATCAAATTTACAATAAAAACACCCGATTTAACAAATTCACCAGTTCACCATACACAGTGAACAAAGTCGGTAAAAAACTGAAGTAAAAAAATGTCAAATAACTAAAATAGGTAAGTAACGCTACCTTAAATTTTGTGAGCAACAGTTTGCTTCAAATGTGGGTAATTACGTAGATAAAATCTTACGGCATCAAAAAAAAACCGTAATACTGTCATCATGAGTCTAATAAAAATCTTTTTATATATACTAATACAGGTATACGTGAAGCTTATAGCTTATTTTTATTGTAATAAAAACAATACTGTCAGTATTGTTTTTATTACAATAAAAATAATATGTACTTCTAAAAATGAGTATGTGCCTACCTAATAATAACAATAACAACATTCTATTCTATAAAAAAATAAAAACGTTAAAAACTCACCTAATCCGATTTTTTTCTTAATTTTCTTCAGGACCTTCATTTTCGATCCTTTCTTATCCTTAACAGGTGTGGTCTCTGGCTCGAGAGCCATCGGGGGGAGTACGAGCGTCTGCGGAGGCATCTGCACCCCATGGCCCGAAGCCCTAGGGCACGCGGGGCAGTGGCACGAACCCCTCGCCTGCCTCACGCTCATACAACCACTTACGCCCATCATTGAAACGGTTACAATCCCAAAAAGCGGTTACAATAAAAAAAAACTTCTATATCATATCTGTCACACCGAAAATTGTTAGAACACGACTTAATAATTTTTCAAATTAAGAACCACGATACGAAACGAATTAATTTTTACGAACTCACGATATCCATAACGCACATATGACACGGTGTATAATTAATTAACGCGAGACGTCCGCACGCGACGCAGTCCGGCGGCGGAGTGAACAACGTAGTCGCCGTAGTAGCAAGGGCTCTGGGAAAGCTGCGTGCGCATCCATAGCCCTTAATCCTTCTCTTTCTGTCCGACAACATTAGAGTGAGACGGGCAGAAAGTGGAGGGAGAATGTCAACACGGTATAGGTATTTTCAGCAGATGTGTAGTACAAAGGGATGGTTTAGGAAAAGTTTATAACATGATGTGACATTTAGAAGAGTCTTTGTTCAGGAGTACGTGTAAAGGTGATCATTTGGAATTGAGAGGCGAATAATGGGTTAAAGAGTTCGATCTTATGGAGCGCGTGCTGAAAATATTAAAGATCGTTATCAAGATCAAAGGAGTCTGGGTCGCTTTGGACAAATAATATCTTGTCAAAATTACGAGCTTTAAAGGTGACAAAGGTTAGCCCCATATATTGCGTTTTATATTGCAAAGGAACTTGAGTCTGCTTTAAAACTTCCGTAAAAATATACACGGTGATAGTAAAGCCCAGTATTGGAAGTAAATTAATACTGAAGGAGAAAAAGCGCCAGGTTGCCCGCGAAATTTATTTATTTATTTATACTTCACGCACATTTTGTACAGCGGCGGACTTAATGTCATAGGCATTTTCTACCAGTCAACCTTTAGGTGATGCAGAGACAAGCAGTGGTAGGTGCAATTTATAAAAAACCAAGGAATAAATATTTAATCTAAGACATAGATATACATATATACCTAATTATTTAAAAATATAAGCACAAATAAATATACATAAATATATAATTATACTAAAACAAATAAAACAGCCAATGAGAAAACATTACCCTTAAGATGATACTGCCAGCTTCTTGCGAATGTGCTCACGAACTTTAACTTTAAAGGATAATCGGTTGGTTGCCACCCTGATTTCTTGGGGGAGTGCATTCCACAGAGAGATAGACTGAACGAAGAAGGAAGAGTGAATGAAGTCTGTGCGGTGAGTGGGACATTGAAGAAGACGATTGTGTGATGAACGAAGATTTCTGTTGTGGTTGGCGCAAATATACTGAAAGTGGGGGGCTAGATAACCAGGGGAGGAGGTAGAGACAAGAAATGAAAACAAGGTGGTCAGCGCCCTTTGCTCTCTGCGCTGACGTATGGGCAACCACTTTAGAAGTGACCGATGCGCAGAGACATGGTCATATTTACGCAGATTGAAAACGAATCGAATGCAGTTATTGAGAAGACGGTCAAGTTTGTCGAGGAGATCTGCATTCAGGTCATAGTAGCACACATCACCATAATCGATGATAGGGAAAATTAAGGACTGCACAAGCATTGTCTTCGTACTCGATGGCAATATATTTTTCAACCGGTACAGAGCGCGCAACGTTCCGGTAACCTTCTGGCTTACCCGGGCGACTTGAGTACGCCACTTCAGGGTACTATCAATGTGCAAGCCTAGGACCTTTACGTCAGTGCTAAAAGGAACGATAATACCATTGAAGAGTACTGGTGGCAAGGTTTTACCATCCACTTTGCTAATACTACGAGAATTTAAAATTGTCTTAATTTTTTTGCAATTCTACTGCTTTATTGGTCTAGTGGTCGCAAGAGCTACTGCTGAGCATGAGGTCCTGGGTTCGATTCCCAGGTAGGGCAAAGTGTTATTGGGTTTTTCTATCTAGAATTTCTCAGTAGCAGCCCGGAGTCTCGATTTGTGTCCGGTTGATGGCAATAGGCTCGCCCCATAATACATGGGACTTACACATAACTGGCAAAATATGGATGTATTATAGGTACACCATCCCAACCCTTCGGGGAATCAAGGAGTGATGTTAAGTTATATTACGAAAGAACCACACACTGTCAGCAATCGTGAAGCTGTTATGTACCTATGTACGTATGTTTTTTGCAATTTGCCGGTCAGGGTCAGATTGTATGTTGAACAAAATATGATTCGCGACCGTAACTAGTATAGCGATCCCGCTGAACATGAGCTCCTGGGTTCGATTCTCAGGTCAGGCAAAGTGATATTTTCGTCAGGGCTTTCTCAGTAGCAGCATATAGTGCCATAAACTGTACCCCCTATTACATGGGACTTGAAACATAACTGGCGAAATGAGGGTGAACAACTCTGCCTAAACCGCCGGGGATTACAGGCGTCATGGTATGTTAAGACTAGTTACTTACGATTACCAATGAGTAAGGTAATAAGTGCTTTCTATTAAGTGATAAGCCCATGGCACCACACAATCCAGTAATCCAACTCCGTGCTGCTTCTGAGAAATTCCAGGTTACATTTTTGGAGTATTACGATTGTCTACCTATGGCATAGCTATTAAGTGATTAGTTCACAAGAACAGGTACCAAATTAATGATTCTTATACAATAAGATAATAATATCAGCACTTACAATAAGTGTTCCTAGTCCCACGCAAATTATAGTGCTTTACTAATTACTTGTTTCTTCGAAAATGGCCGATGATTCAGCAATCGCAAGAAGGCCACGCTACCAACTTGCTGACGGCTGCAATTATTACCATGGCTTGAGCACATCATCTGCCTGCTTTTTTGTAACTTTGTTGGGGACCTATGTCTAGCGGTATTGGCCTATGTCCAGCAGTGTTGTTCATTTGGGGAAGGCCTATGCCCAGCAGTGTTGTTTATTGGGAGGAGGTCTATGTCCAGCAGTGTTGTTTATTGGGGGGAGGCCTATGTCCAACAATGTCGTTTATTTGGGAGAGGCATATGTCCAGCAGTGTTGTTTATTGGGGGGAGGCCTATGTCCAGCATTGTTGTTTATTGGAGGATGCCTATGTCTAGCAGTGTTGTTTATTGGGGGAGGCCTATTTCCAACAGTGTTGTTTATTGGAGGGAGGCCTATGTCCAGCAGTGTTGTTTATTGGAGGGAGGCCTTTGTCCAGCAGTGTTGTTTATTGGAGGGAGGCCTATGTCCAGCAGTGTTGTTTATTTGGGCGAGGCCTATATCCAGCAGTGGACGTCTTTCGTCTGAATTGATGATGATATTGGGGTGGTTTTTTTTTTTAATATTAATAATCATTATTTCTTTATAAATGCATTTACATAATTTAAATCTAAAACTGACTTAAGATAGTGTTTCAGAGTGAAAACCCTGACTTCTAAACTAGGTTTATGTACCTGTATCTTAGAAGCCAGATGAGCACATGGAGCGAGCTTGTTTGACTCCACAACCCAGTTACTGGGTAACACGATACCCTTGGTAAGACTGGTTGTCAGACTCTCGAGCTTCTGACGACCCGTAACGACTGTGACACACTATAAAATGACAGCAGCATGAGGTATTGGTTCCTTATTGTTTGGCGTATCTACAAGATTATTGGTAATATGTCGGCTATCTATTAAGGGGATGTAGGGAAGGTCATTTGCAACCAACTGACCTCCTATGCCAATGACAACCATTTTCGAGTAATTTGACATTTTATTATTTTTCGCGTTATACAAATTTGGTTATATAATTAGTAAAAAAAACAACAAATAATATCATCTGTTTATCTGTACTTCAATAAATAATAATCAAAATTAAAAAGAGTTTTTAAATAGAGAGCTACAAACCGTTACAATTTTCATCATTTATTTTGAGCAGCACCCTAATTGCGTAACACACAATAAATCGGAATCTGAATCGTTTTGAAACAGATTGCTAATCCATTGCTTTATAAGTTCGATAAAAACTCTGCTCAACAATGTAAATAACGCAATGAATGTTGTTGAACTGTCAAAATCAAACAGATTAGTCGTAATCATTTACGAAAATGTGTTACGCAATTAGGGTGCAGGTTATTTGACTAAAATGCTCGACTTCTACAAAGAAACACGGATCTTTATTGGCAGCGTGTAAAACTTCTCAGATGTACTCGTAATACAACAAGATACAACAAGATACAATTACATACCAAATATCCTCGTAAAAATATAAGACTGATATCAATTTACTCGAGAACGGTTGACATTTGCAAATGGGTCATAAGGGGTCATTTGGTTGAAAATGACCTGCCCGACATCCCCTTAATGGATTGCAGACATATTATATTTTTACAATTGTTTGTAAATATGTGAGCACAATGTACCTATCACGTGATTAATTTATATGCCTTTGCTTTATTTTTATATTTTTTGTACCAATTTTGGTATAGTATTTTTATTCTTGGTGCATCGTCTTCACTTAAAGAAATATAATTAATGTATACAAAATATTGTAAAACATTTTAAAAGAGTAACGGTGGAGTTTCTTGCCACTTCTTCTCCATACGAAACTACTTTTTGGAAGTGGCGCCTAGAATCAGTTCTATTTTTAATGTAAATTTTGACGTTCAAAAGTGCCTTTTATGGGCCTATTTGAAATAAATGCTTTGACTTTGACTTTATTACCAATAACCCTGTGTATATTAGTTTTTCAGGCAGAGTCCTTTTCTCATCTAAGTTAAGGATTAACTAAGTACGCTCTTGTTTCAGGCGCTAATAATAGGGCCTCGAGATCTATAGCGAGAAAGAAAACGTTAGCATTTAGTGGTCATGACCTCATGAGATGCCGTACACTGAAAGGGGGTCAGGAAATGGCCGGGGGGAGCGGGCGTGACGAACTGCGCAAACACTCCAGATCCCCCCGGCCAAAGGTAATTGATTGAAGAACACCGTGTGGTTTAATCAGGGACTCAAACTGGAACCGAACCGAACTATGTGTTTTAACACGGCTTTTTTAAAACAAATCCTTTATAAATGTAACAGATGTTCCAGTGCCAAAGTGTAACCTTTTATACAGTATGTCCAGTAAATAGCACGACATACCAAAATAACACAATATATGTTCAGCAGAATCTTCCTTTTTTTGTTCCACCACTGTAGGTTAAAGTTTTGCTAAAAGAGAATCGTTTTGTGATAATTTTAAACAAAAAAACTATTTCTTGAAAACATTCTTGTTTTTATAGAAAAAAGACTTATCAATAAGTTTTTCATTACGAGATGCTTAAAAATCTGTTTCAAGGTAGAGATTTTTTGATATTTCAGAAAATTTTGTAAAACTGTAAATCCGTAAGATTTTGCTAAACATATATTGTGTTGTACACTTTTGTTAGTGTTTTTTTAAACACTTTTATATGTGTTACACATTTGATTTGCCTGTTGCCTCGTTGGTCTAGTGGTCGCAATCGCTACTGCTGGGGCTTGAGGTCCTGGGTTCGATTCCCAGGTCGGGCAAAGTGTTATTGGGTTTTTCTATCTAGAATATCTCAGGAACAGCCCGGAGTCTGGATACGTGTCCAGTTGATGGCAATAGGCTCGCCCCCTATTACATGGGACTTAAACATAACTGGCGAAATGTGGGAGTACTATAGGTACACCTCTGCCCAACCCTTCAGAGAAACAAAGCGTGATGTTATGTTATGTTATCAATTCAAAATGTAACACTTATAATTCTGTAGCCTTTATGATGAAGGTGTTTTAAGTCCCTGGTTGAAGTCAGTAAGAGTCCGTCAGACCGTCCATTCAGGATTTCCACATGCAGTATTTGTTTTTTCCCTTTCATAGAATATGAGGTGCGTGCCACTGCTTAGAGTCACAGACTTGGAAGGCCGTAGGTGCCTTATAGGGTCTCCCAGGCCTAGAGACGCATCGCCGTTCACCCTAGCTTCTCTCCCAGGAGGCCAAACAGCTCGGGTGAATCACGATGATTAAAAAGAACAATTCTAATTAAAAAGCTCATGTAAGATGTATATATGCTGTTGGTCTACTTACATAATTAATAAATAAATAAAGGGGATCGTCGACCCGTAATCATATGAAGTTATGTCAATTAAATAACTGTATATAAAACACCTCACACGATAATCTCCTAACAGTATCCAACAAAGGCTCACTAGCCACAATACCATGATCCTAATCTACATTCTTGAAAAAAATTACTTTGACAGATGCTAAAGAAATTAGAGGGCGGGCTCGACGCATGCGCACAACGCAAGGTGGCAACGCGCATCTGGCATTTGGCAATGTGGCTCGCGACGATATATTTGTACGCGAATAATAATATGTGCACTTTCTACAAACATGTCTAGTGCTTATTGAGAGCTATTTTGGATTCTCTTTGTCTAGGTTCAGACTACGACCTGAGAAAAAATGAGGTTGGATGTGTTGCCGACACACGGCCGCGGGCGTTGGCTCGCGCGCGACTAAAATGGAAGAAATGATACAAGTGTAATGTTTATTCTATGCTAGTAACTTGTTGAACAAGGTTGAATCAATCTGGTTAGGTTAGGTTATTATACATCAGCCGGGGTTGCGGAAGAATTATGTGTTCCCACGACCCCGGCGTAGGTGTGAGATGGAACACCGGGGTGGTTTTTAGTCAGTAAGAGTCAGAAAAAAAAAGGTTATCATACATACTTAGGACAACTAATATAATTCAGAGACCGAACAGCCATGGAAACCGAAAGAAGAATTGCTGGTACTTACATGGAAAAGATATTAGACAATTTTAAGGAGATATTCAAATGCAAACAATTTTCCATGACAGCGAAGAAAAAAATGTTCGATTCGTGCGTCTTGCCATGCCTGACATATGGATGGTGAACTTAGGCAATGTGTCAAAAACATTTTCAAACACTGATAACATGTCAGAGGGTAGAAGCATGAAAGGCACCACGATAAAATATCGCAGACGAGCAGAAGAAATAAGATCCAAAACCAAGGTGGAAGATATAACAAAGAAACTACGACAGTTTAAGTTGAGATGGACAGAACACATAACAAGAGATAGTAGGACAAAATGGACAAAAATTATAACAAAATGGCAACAGACAAGCAAAAAAGGACTGATGACATTAGGAATGTTGGAGAGGCTATCTGGTCAAGTAAAGCTTAAGATAGAAAGGAATGGAAACATCTGGAAGATGCCTATGTGTCACAAGACACGCTGATCACTAAACCAGGAAACCCGATATGTTAGTTTATAAATCGGGTTACAAAGACTGGACCAAGGATACAGATCTATCTAAGTTGGAATACACTGAATGTAGTTATGTAGTGCATCCCAAAATGCAATATTGAATCTATCAAATGAAATGTCCAGAAACAGTCAAGCCTCAATTGCGTAATACACAATCAATCCGAATCTGAATCGTTTTGAAACAGATTTGATAAAAAAATCTGCTCAACAATGTAAATAACGCAATGAATGTTGTTGAACTGTCAAAATACAACAGAGTGGTCGTAACCGTTTACGAAAATGTGTTACTCAATTAGGCTGCAGGGCACATTCAAGTCAATGAGAGACGTACCTAGTAAATGGTAGCTTTATATACTATAAAGCTAAAGCAGCACATCTTATTATGTGACATGCAAATGAACAATAGGTACTAAAAGATTGAGTTTATACAATGCAAATTAAATGCAATGCAAATTAATAATATTTTCCGAGAGTTTCCTGCTCTCAGTGTGTCAGCCCGGAGTCTCAACTTGTGTCCGATTATTAGCAGTAAGTCTGACCTTTATTTTCTTTATTTTTAATTCTCGCATTGCAACGTCTGGAACGCATATTTTTTGGTTCTCGTAAGACCACATGTCACTTTAATGGTAATTGGTAAGCGGTGATGTGTGTGTAAGCGTCTGGGATTGTGTTGCCTCCTTCCCTCAAATATGGCGAGGAGCCTAATGGCTAATCTTTGCGTTATGCTTGTGAACGGGTGCTGCTTGTAGTGACAGGTCTTCTTGCTGACCATGGTTTTGTTATTATTATTAGTAATTAATTGTTTATTTATTTTACTTCGAAGGTCTTTTATCATTTGTGACTTCCAAGTTACCGCTATGTGAACATCATATTGAACGGAGAAAAACTGGAATTTATTAATCAGACTGTTTTCCTAGGAATCACGCTGGACGAGACATTACAATGGCGACCACTTATAACATCTCTTGCGGGGCGGCTAAGTTCGGCCGCTTATGCTGTTAGAAAGATAAGACCGTTAACAGATATAGAAACCGCGCGTTTGGTTTATTTTAGCTACTTCCACAGCATTATGTCGTATGGCATTTTACTGTGTGGTCGGGAAATAAATGAATTCAATGTCAGCGACATTGAATTCATTTATTTTGCAAAAGAGAGCTGTCCGAGCCATGTGCAATCTTCCTCGTCGCGAATCTCTCAGGGAACTATTTAAAGGGATTAATATTATGACAGTACCTTGCTAATTCATTTATGAAAATATTACGTATATGTAAGAAAAAATCTACATCTTTTTAATAAAATAAGTGATAGACATAATTTTAATACAAGAAATAAAGATAAAAATAGATCAACAATTTTTCAGATTAGCTAAAGTACATACATCATATATGGTGTACTGTGTTAAATGTTATAACAAAATACTTTGTGATATATTGCAATTAAATTAAAGAAAATTTAAAATTCATATAAAAAGTACACTCTGTAAACAAGCATATTACAAATTGGAGGATTTTATACAAGATAGGAATGCTTGTAAACATGATGGTCCAGCTCCATAGGACAATCCAGTCTAGACAAAATCATACTGTTACAAATTTAATTGTATAATTTGTTGTTTTTACTCAACACACACACTGACTTATTCCTAGTTACTTACTGTACTGGTACTTAATGTACAAAAAATATTGTTAAACATTTTAAAAGAGTAACGGTGGAGTTTCTCGCCCCTCCTTCTCCATACGAAACTACTTTTTGGAAGGGGCGCCTAGAATCAATTCTATTTTTTATGTAAAATTTGACGTTCTAAAGTGTCTTTTTATGTGCCTATTTGAAATAAATGCTTTGATTTTGATAATGCAGCATTGCATATGCAAGTGGGCACTCCCTTTATGCCTGGAGGCTTTTAATTAGATATTAAGTTATGTTTACGTATTTATTATATATTTCTGCTTGAGTGCGTGTGCTAGCTGACATATGGCAAATAATCTAATTTAATATTTTGTGTCTCGTAATGATAATTACTTACTATTGTACAGAATCAATCTTATAACTATACAGACAGCTGTACTGCAGGGGAGTTTGTTGCGCCACTTCCTCTTCCCAGCTAAAGCACTAGGAAGTGGTGAAGGGCAGGCGTTTTTGGGGGACTAACTTATGTCATTTTGACGTTCAAGAAGTGCTGATTCTCAGCTTAGTTTGAATAAATGTCGACGATGGACCGATTACGTGGACTTGAAAACTGCAAAATATGTGTAGGTAGGTATTATACACTACTGCTCCGCCGAAGAACACAAGAGTTATATATAAACCAAAGGTCAAAACCCATTCAAAATGGCAACAGTGTTGTCAATGCGTAATCAGTCTATAACGTTCCCACTGCTGGGACACAGGCCTCCTCTCTGTGAGAGAGTGGGCGGGTTAGTAGATGTCACGTCACGATGCTTTTCTTCGCCGTTTTGAGAGCAGTGGTGATGAAATAATTTACAAATAGTAAAGTGCTTGCTTGAGTTCGAGCCCACGATCTACAACTCGTAAATCGCGGCCGTTGCCAATGAGCCACCCCCGCACCGTTGTCAATGATGTCATTTAATTTAAAGAATTAATCGACGCACAAGTGATGTTAGCATAAGCATAGCATAATCAGCCTATAACGTTCCCACTGCTGGGACACAGGCCTCCTCTCAATGAGAGGTAGTGAGCCGTAATCCACCACGCGGGCTCAGTGCGGGTTGGTAGATGTCACATGTCTTCGAATTTTTGGTTCTAGGACATGCCGGTTTCCTCACGATGTTTTCCTTCACCGTTTTTGAGAGCAGTGGTGATGAAATTATTTACACAAAGTAAAGCGCCTGCTTGGGTTCGAACTCACGACCTACAACTCGTAAGTCGGGACCGTTACCACTGGGCCACCACTGCTCCGTTGTTAATTTCTGTGATGATTTTTTAAGTGATGTTAATTTCTCCAATTAAACGATTAGTAATGTCGTAAGGTTAACTACTTCCTTTGGCAGAGTAAGTATGGGTCTTATATGGAGTTGGGATTTAGCCCTTATTTGAAGTTTTTGAACATAACTGGCGGAATGTGGGTGCCTTCGGGGAAACAAGGCGTGATGTTATGTTGAAGTTTTTTTTTAAAATCTTTTTATATAGACTGAAAATCTAGAACGTTACAGTTATTTTTTGTGTTTGTGTTCGTTCTCGGCGTTATGACGTTTACCGCAAATAAACGTTTTTATCTTTTCATAATCTTGTCGAGCAAAAATTTTCCTCAGAGAGTTTTAATCCCTTTGGGTGATGTTTAGACATATTTTATTTTTTATACATAATTTAAAGATTTATTATCACAAACATATTTTCAAAAAATGCGACATAGAAAGAGTAAAAGTTTGAAGTAAAGTGGGAATTTCCTAAAAAAAATATTAAACCTTGTCTGGCTCCTATATTATTCGCTAAAATCCCTGAACATACATGGGGGTGTTTCGGAAAGCTCTTGGAGAGAGCCTTAATTTTTTTTTCCTTGAACGACACTGACCATCTTCAGTATTACATATTGTATAATAATAGGATTGTGCTTGGCATAAATTACGATCTATTTTTAATGACGAAAATTCCACAAAATCCTATCAAAACGTATTTATATTAATTATTTTAAAATAATACGTTTCAGAGGATCGTTTCAAAGCTCAACTCTTTGAAACACAAAGCGAAATCTATTTATAAAAACAAAGAACATTTACAACTTTATATTTGCAGTCGAATTCTGCTAACTTTAAAGTAAATACATAGGAAAACGATTTATCCAGCTGTAACTTACAAGTTGTTTATAAAGGGCAGCTTGTGCAAACTTACTTTTGGGGTAATAAAACTGTAACTTCAAAGAAATGTTAGAAGAAGTATGATTTTCGCGACCGCAAAAAGAAAGTTGTACTTAAAATACAAATTGTTTTTTTTTTGTCAGTAAGTTATTGATGCGCAGAAAGGGATGATAAAGGGCTGGTTTAATTTGAATAATTATATGAGACTTAGAAGCTCGTGGCAAAATAATAACAGACGCACACGAGTTGATCTTCCAAGGTTAAGCAACACTTGTCCGAGGTCGGTCCGTGGATGGGTGACCATTCATTACAAACAGAGACCCCTCCATGCCTCGCCGTTGGTCCCGGCTGTCATTCGTGGATCTTTGACAGTCGTTAAGGGAAGTCAGAAGCCCGGAAGTCTGACACCCAGTCTTTACCAAGGAGTATCGTTTTACTCAGTAACTGGGTTGTGAACGTCAGTAAGGCAGTCGCTCCATGTATAATACTGGTATTCAGCTGCATGGACCCCAACGGTTTTGTGAAAAGGCTACGTAGATGATGATAATATTTGAATGGCGTATGCAAAGTAAGTATTGAGTTTTCCATTTTGACCTGGAGATAATATGAAAAATGTCCATTAGTTATGGTTTAAGGCTCCCCAAAACAGGCGCGACGCGACAGCGAGACAATTTCTGTCACGGTGTCGCGTCGCGCCAGTGTGTCGCCTAAATATTTATCAAAAATCAAAATCAAAATATTTTTTATTTCACATAAACGTAGGTTTATGTCACCTAGAATCTGACGTTTCATAAGTGCCCATGTAGATGGGCACTTATGAAACGTCAGATTCTAGGTGCACGGTTCCAATTGGTCGTTTCCTATAGAGAAGAGCCAGCAAGAAACTCCATGGTTACTCTTTTAAAAATATTTGTCTTTTACAATATTTTTTAGTTACAGTATTAATAAGTATGGGAGGACAGTGTAGGCCTGTCAACAAGTACCATATGTTAAACAAATAGACAATGGTATATAAATTTAGAATCCACAAGGCCTACGACGACGCCCCTCCCGACCCTTGCTCGAGCCAGCCCGCGCCGCTGAGCCTGTAGCTTTAAATTCCAATCCTGATCCAGCTAGTCATTTGCTGCCCTCTTCCAGCGACGCCCTAAGCCGAGGTCCGTACCCCACAGGGGGTGCCCTTAGCGTTGTCGCTTAGTTTTAGTTAGTATATAAGTTTAAGTCCTGGCTGGAGGCCTTAATTTATTAGGGAATCCACAGGCAAGTCCGCTTAAGCAGACGACAACCGCATAGGTTGACCTGCGAGATGCCAAACAAACAAAAGGCCTACGACGTTCTCACATTTACAAAATATAGAAATAATCTAATAGAATAAAATCAAAACTCATTAAAAATCGTAGGTATATAATGTCAAATAATAAAAATATTATGTCAGAGTTATTTACAAGTCAATATCTAATAATAAAATAGCACTTCGCCCGCGACTTCGACCGCGTGGATTTCGAAAAAAAAAAGTAGCCTATGTTCATCCGACATAATTTCGGCTTCTCATGGTAAACCAATTTTTCAAATCGGTCCAGTCGTTTCGGAGCCTATTTAAATACAAACAAACAATCAAATCTTTCCTCTTTATATTATTAGTGTAGATTAAAATACTTGAGAAATTTCAGTTTTCATTGCAAAGGTATCTTTATTTTTCAGTTATCCTATCCTTAAGCTTTTGGAACTAATCTTTGGCCACTGGATGGGCCCGAATGATAAAAAATATTATTACGACAAGTTATTTTCAGCTGCCTCGTTGGTCTAGTGGTCGCAAGAGCTACTGCTGAGCATGAGGTCCTGGGTTCGATTCCGAGGCCGGATAAAGTGTTATTGAGTTTTTCTATCTAGAATTTCTCAGTAGCAGCCCGGAGTCTGGATTTGTGCCCGGTTGATGGCAATAGGCTCGCCCCCTATTGCATGGGAGCATTTAAACTGGCGAAGTGTGGGTGTACTGTAGGTACACCTCTGCCTAACCCTTCTGGGATTACAGGCGTGATAGAGACCTACACCCTAATTGCGTAGGTAACAAACTTTCAATCGTCATAACTATAAGGAAATTCCTATTCCATTGCTTCATAAGTCTGAATAATTCGTCTGCTCATCAACGTAAATAACGCATTGAACGTGACTGTACTGTCAAAATAAAAGAAACATGCGATCGATTACCATTTTACTGGCTAATAATTTTGGCCCAGAAATGCTCTTTGAAAAGCGTTCTCCTTGTCAAAAAATATATTAAAACATGTATTTTTATATCTTACTAGCTGTACCCGCAAACGTTGTTTTGCAATTTTTTTTTTTTTTTTTTAAATAGATGTTGGCCGATTCTCAGACCTACCCGATATGCACACAAAATTTCATCAAAATCGGTCAAGCCGTTTCGGAGGAGTATGGCAACGAAAACTGTGACACGAGAATTTTATATATTAGATAACTCTAGAGTATGAATGAGACCGTAACAAAGATACAACTGGCATATTAATTATTTTTCAATTGTATTATTTTTATGTTTTAATTTTTCATACAAAATAACTCGACAAAGTCACGATTCATAATGTGTTCACTCCTACGTGAAATATTACAACGTCGCACTTTCTTAGCTTAAAATATGAATGATTGCTTTGAATGAAATTACTCGTATTTATCAATGAAACTTAGAAACCTACATATATTAATATGAATGATGACAATTTTAATTTGACTAACAAGTTCATTTTTTATTAAATTGATTTTCAATGTTTTCATGCTTACCTTAAGGTAAGGTCAATTTAAGATTGTACAGGGATCACAAAGTTTGTAAACACCTTTTTTATGTACTTATCTACTTTCTAAGCAAATCAAATATTATGATTATGATGATATCTTCGAAACTATGCATTTTGACCACATGTTCTACGACATTTTGTTTTTTTTTTACTTATAGAATCATTATAACCATAGAGTTATGGGATATAAAAAATACGTTGTCTAAACAATCCTGTTTAGACAACGTATTTTTATATTCCATAACTCTCGTAAGTCAACCTACGGGACAACCTGTATTATCCAATACAGGTTGTCCCGTAGGTCGACTTCAAGCCGCAGTCGAATTATACGTCGGGGCATAATAGTTAACAGAAACATTTAAAAAAATACTTTTATAGAAAAAAATGTTAAAATTTGTAGCAACAGGAGTTAACAGACCGTCACAGCATTCTCGTTTTTTTTTTTTTATAAATGCCTGTAATTTTTAAAATACATAGCAATGTATTTTTTTTTTTCTAATGTATTATAACCTACCCGATTCCGGTTTGACGTCGACTTACGGGACATCCTGTATTAAATAAATTATAGCTTTGCATACGAAATGGAAAACTTTATTCCACCATCATCAAAAACTTTGCAAA
This sequence comes from Dasypolia templi, assembly GCA_963555695.1. Lineage (NCBI taxonomy): Eukaryota > Metazoa > Arthropoda > Insecta > Lepidoptera > Noctuidae > Dasypolia > Dasypolia templi. The sequence continues at coordinate 4,146,941 of OY743166.1, forward strand.
TGTCAAAAATCATGGGAAAAAAACCCACTCAAACTCGCAATATGGCGCTATTCAAGAACAGCGAAGCCTGCAGCTTTCCTATTGGCTGTTGCCACGCGCCGGCGCGTGCCTATAAATGACAGCTGGCGGAGTTTTTTTTTTGTTCAAACTTTTTTTGTACAGGCCGCGTCCTTGCTCGGCCTTTTTGTAAGGAGTATGGTAGATTATGTGCCTGGAGCAGGTTTTGGGCCACGTGAAGTCAATGTCTCGGGGACCGGCTGTCAAAACTCTGTAACAGTTGGGTTGAAAGTCTGCCAGCTGGTTTTTTGTTTTAACTATATTAGCTAAGTACTATATATCCCTGGGCGGACGGCCAGAGGTGCACCTACAGTACACCCGCATTTGGCCAGTTATGTTTAAGTCCCATGTAATAGGAGGCGAGCCTATTGCCATCAACCGGGCACAAATCCAGACTGGTGACGATTTCAGCTCAATCACTGGGCTGCTAATCTCCTAGATCACTTACACCCAGTCTAAGTCGTAACTTCGAAAGCTCCTCGACAAACAACTCTGTCGTGGGCAAGGCGTGCCTCGTAATACCTTCAAAATCGGTATTTATAGTCGTCAGATTAAGGAAATGATGAGGTCCCCTGAGCGCAACCACTCGCCAGCATACTTCAGTAGGCTTTGGCCCCAGCGCCGATCGTATAGCCATAATAAAAAGTCGTTCTTTTCTTGAATTTTGACATCGCGCCGTAGATTTTTGTTCTACTATCTGTCATTTAGTGTATTTCGTTTGTATAGTGTCTACGCTGAGCATACCATCGTGAACTGTAGCTAAATGGACAATAGGCAAAATTAATAGATATATCATACCCACTTGAACTCCTTTTTGTGATACAAAAGTACTTCATTTACTCAAGGTGTGTACAGATCTACGAAAAGGTGACAACACCAATTCAAATAACGAACGCACATCAATAGTAATGACAGATGCGTGCGCGCATATGTGCCGGAAGTTCAAGAGATGTTCGAAATACGAATTACGGCTTCTGTTTATAATCATCTGGTGGATCAGCTGTTTAAAGGAGGGAAGGATGAGGTCTTTCACCTTAGATTGCCTTTGTGGCCCCGGTCTCTGAAAGTCTGGGCCAGGACCGTTATCGTTTGCAGGGTAGTTGAATAGCGTCGTAGTTTTAAAACCAGAAAAACATTTTACTTAGAGTAAATTATTTCATCACTTACTCTCAAAACGGTGAAGAAAAACATCGTGAGGAAACCAGGTACTCAAACTAAAGCGTTAATAAGTGTCGTAAACATTGTTTTAAAATAAACACATTTATAAATGTAAAAATGCAATTACGTTACAGTATCAAAGTGTAACATTTTATATGTTTTAATAAGTGTCACAGATATAAGCAGTTTCAGGTATAATTGCACGGTACCACAGCAACGCGCGGCAGTCAGACAAACGGCGATTGGATTGCGGCGATCTAAATTAGGCAGCGCCTCGTTTACCTGTTACATTTATTAATACTGTTAGCACTTTTATATCGTATATTACTATTACACTTTTGTAAGTGTTTTGGGTTACCATATTGAAAAACACATTTATAAGTTACATATTTGATTCTGTTATCAAATCAAAATCAAACACTTATAATTCTGCAACATTTATAAATGTGTTTTAAGTCCCAGGACAAAACCTAATTCAAAAAATCTAAGGCTTGTTACATCTCACAACCTTCACTGGGCTCGCGTGGTGGATTACGGCCCACTCCCTCTCACAAATGCGAGGCCTGCGTTCTAGCAGTGGGAACGTTATAGGCTGATTATGATCATGATAAAGAGCAAAGCTAGTCAAGGTGACAGTTGATAGTTGCAATGCATATGGCACAAAATCGCTTGACATTTCCATATTTTTGCCAAATATTGACCAGCTTCAGGAGTGTATGGTTATCTCGCTGATCGTTCTAATCAGTCACTGCCCGTGTGAATAACACACCTCCAGTTTGACGTTAGATATTCAAGATAAACCGTAATGTTACACGTCTGGCCCAATAAAAAAAACAGGTTACCTTCGATCATAAGTGGTCTATGGATTGAGACGCCTATATATGTATATAAAGCCTTTCGGAAGATAAAAGTTTGTTCCATTTCATGTATTCAAAATCACAGTTATTAGGATGGGCCGTAAATCTGCTGGAAGACCTCATTTGTCAGCTGTTACTTTGACCGAAGTAAGAACAGTCAATCATTCAAGCGCACTTTCATTTTTATTTTAACGTGGAAACGCAACCAGAAATAAATCGTTATCCAGCCACGGGTGCCGATACTCTTGTCACAAATGCCTCTAAACTAGACTAAGAATCACAAAATTTTTGTTTAATTCTGTCAAACGACAATTTCCCATTCTGAAATTGACAAAAGTGACACAACTTAACTATATTTTAGTTTAACAGCGCTAAGATGGCACTGAGTTGTGTTGAGTTGTTGTTGAGTGGCGTTTTGCGTGGATGTGACGCATATTTCCCCCCAACTTGTTCTTTTTGGTGTTTGTGTTCGATCACTGCGTCATGTTTACCGCAAATAAACGATAAATGATTTATTTTCTGTAAATAGGTTTGTAAAAACACTTTTACACGCCAATCATATTTTAAAAACTACATGAGATCGGCGTTTCCTATCTGACTACTCTGTGAAGAAAGGCCGACACAAACTCAGAGGTCACAGTCTCTTTTAAAGTCCAGACATAATCTTGGTCAGATCATGTGAAGACCATGTAGATTGGTGTCTGAAATGGTCTTTTGAGAAAAGAACCACACAGAATGAGTGGACCTGTCCAGTCAGTGCACGCATTTGTCAGTTGTCATGCAGCTCAACACAGAACTAAAGGAGCTAAACGATTCGACGAACGTTACCAAAGAAAGGACATTTGGGTAGGCCGCATAAATTACTCAAACTGCAAGACCATGGTTAAAACTAATTTTAAAAAAAAACAACAAATCCACAATGTCTTCACATTCACAATAATTAAAATAGAATAATACTTTACAAAGTAACATGTCATTGTCACATAAAGTCCGTGAAAGTCAAAGTGTAAATAAAAATCCGAAAATAAACTTGGTCATATCATATGAGGACCATGTAGACTAGTGTCTGAAATGATATTTTGAGGAAAGAACCACACGGAAGAAACGTTTCTTCTTTCTTATCTTTCTAGTTATTAATTTAGTGAAAATTGCAATTTTGCTATTCTGAATTTGACGTTTTTCTCCTAAAATTTTGGTTGCCTAACTTAATCTGAATATGAATCTGACTATTTTTAACAGTACTGTATCTTTTTTTTTTCTTTGTTTATATCTCAAAAATGGTGTCCTATCGCAAAAAAAAAATCTGCCCAATGTATGAATCCCTTAAACCCCAAAAACTTAACATGTAGATTTTTATTTTTTCATATTTCCATAAAAAGGTAAAAAAATCCCTAACAACACGTCGAGGCTGCCCCCTCTGCACGCCTCCGGCTCTAAACGAAAAGAAAAAAACCACATGGTGTCGCGATTGTCGGATTCGATTTTAGTTGTGTCAAAATTATTTTAATTAAAAGACTTTTAGCCAAATGTAGGGAATTTTAGTGATACTGTTGTTAGTTTAGTTCGGTGTACAAGAGAATAGGCACCACTTACAACGTACAACTATCTGTAGGTCATACAAATATTCGTTACAATGCTGGATGTATTTTTTGACACTGTTGGTAAACATTTAATTTTGTGTTATTGTTGGGTGAATAGTGTTGAAACAAAAACAAGATGACGGCGTTAGTTCCGATTTTGGCCACGAGTCAAAAGATCCTTGTACGTGTAGGAATCGTTGACTGCTAGACTTTGGTAGTCAACGCTAAGATTGGCGCAGTGGTTACCTATTGAATTGTTCGCATAAATGTGAAAAGCTTTTTCAAAAAAAAAAAAAAACATGTTGGTCTAGTGACTAGACCAACGTGTATTTTTTTGTCGTAAAATATTTCATAGCGCGTGATTACCCCCGACACAGATAATATAATACTACGTACAGATACCCAATCCCATACAACGAAATTACACCTCCCTAAGTCTGGCTATTGAGCTGGCTTTTTTAATTCGTAAAAATTTTCAACAGATGGCAGCATCAGCGACTCACTTATAGCCAGAGACTAAAGTTTGACCAGTCGACCTACTTCTAAAACATTTCGTGTAATGCTTTTTAGATAAAGTTGTTTAGTACCGGGTTCAGAAAAACATGTTAATATATACTTTTATATTTCTATGTAAAGTAATAGTTAAAAAATGTTGTTTGATTTAAATTAGTAACGATAAAGTGGCAACTTTAATGACAGGACAAATTGAGTAAAACGCCATCTATTGCAAAGAGCTCTAAACAAAATGATTAACAGATGGCTCCTTTTATCATTCTAAGGGTTCGAATTGAAGTTAAAGGCTTCATTCATGTTTTTTATTGAAAATACGTTCGTTATTAGTATAAATCAAAACTTCCTTGTTCAATGCTGATTTATTTCAGCATTAAACAAGGAAGTTTTGATTTTTACTAATCTTACATCGTTAATATCACAATTGTTACATATGCCATCTATGATTTCTTTTCAAAACTAATGGTAATTTGTTCGAGTTGAGACCCCCGATGATGATGAAGAGACGATGCGACGGTGAACGATAACATAGAAGAATCCTATTCACTCGATATGACTGTTAAGTCCCAGACGAGTAATTGGGTAACACAATAACAGTAGCAACGGCTTTCATGTTGACAGTTCAACAACTCGCATGTGGCGGCATCTACACCGCCACATGCGAACAACGTATCACACAAATCCTGCATGGCGCAATCAAAGTTTACCGCGCAGCTAGCATATATACAACTTCCCGACAACAATCAACGGGCAGTTGCCCACCAGATACGACATCCATCTGGTCGGAGGATCCTCCCATTTCCGAAGAGTATGAGTGAACTTTACACCCTGTTCCTCATTATCACTTCACTGGTGACCCCGACGTGATCCCGAGTATGAACATCATATCTCTTCAAACTTATAATACTACCTTTTTTAGTAATTTTTACGAACTAGGCTGAGAATGTCCTGCCAAAACGCTTCAAATTCCTAGTTGACAAATTACTATTAGATGGACTTTAAAACACATTACTCATCAATTTCCTAACACAGTCGAGTTCGTCTCCACGTGTCTAACGGCACTGTAACGACCTTTTTAGACCGTGGGAGAGGCAAAGACATCGCATTCATACGGACGTTGAATAGACAGCTCTATCTTTGTAAATTTTAACGCGTGGGCGCTTTATTAGGAGTTTAATTTATATTTAATTTATTTGGAATTTGGAACCGGTGTATAGATTGAATGCCTGAGCGTCCGCAATTTATTGTCGCATGATGTTACTGAAACGTTTTAGAGGAAAAGTACTTTGGTGTGTTTTCCTAGAGCGTTTTTTGACACTGTAAACAAACCCCGCTGGCATCATTTTCATGAAAGCCACTGCGGCCGTTAAAGCTCCTACATACTGTTGCGTAGTGCTTTTTTGCGGAAACCTTTAAGGCTCGACACGCGACGCGAATCACTCGCCACACAAAAGCACCGCGTGTCGCGCGACAAGAGATGCCTTTGAGTCGCGCACGCTTCTAGGAGCCTCTAAGTGGCGGCAGCGGCAACCGCAGTTATAAGAAGCCCAAGTTTTCTTTCTTTAGGTGCATGTGTTTTTACTGGCTGCCTCGCTGGTCGTTGGTCCATTAATCTGACAAAATATCATTGGGTTTTATGATCAGCGGGCCTATTACGAACTTTGAATAAACCTGACACTATCCACTCGTTCAGAACACGTCTACGGCAGTATCTGATAGATTCGCAAAAGAAACTGGATATGGTTGCCTTAAATGTTTCACTTTTATATTAGTATAACATTTTATTAGGTATGTTGAAACTGTTTGTACTCCGTCACTTGTCCCTAAAGGTTCATTAGAAAACCAGCGTCAGACAGCATCTGTTTGGCATTAATGCTGAAAGGAACCCTTTTGGCGCAGCCGTGAGGCACACACTATTGTTGTTCTCTTTTTAAATTTGTATTTGGTGTTTTACGACCTGCGTGCAAATAAATATTTTTATTTCTTTCTTTCTGACAAGCTCCAGGCAATTCATTTCACTGTTTGGTTTAATTTCGTGTTAAGACATTCCTAGTTCTGAGCGACTTCACGTTGCGCGGGGTAGTTTGTCTATGGCTGGCTTGTGATTCTCTTTTCTTTTTTGTTCTCTGTTTAGAAACACAATTAAATACTTATTGGTAAGTTACTGTTTTGTTTAAATCACGTATTAAAAGTAGGTGAAAATATGAACGCAATTTATAATGTGCTTTATAATTAATTTATATCTATTATATTTTCTGTTTGTAAATTGTTACTCGAGATTTCCAAACGGATGCCACTTGAAGTTTAGCGGGGAATTCGACAACTTCAATGGAAGTATTGTTTCATAAAAAACAATAATATTATCATAAACATTTGTTAATAACAATAACACTATCGTATTGTTTGTTTAATCCTTCCATTCGTAAGATTTACGGAGTATCAACAATAATATGGCGTAAGTGTTATTGAGTATGTTTTTAACATCATTTAACAAACCGCTGTAGCCCGCGTGAACCCGGATGGTTCCAATAATTCGCTAATTAGGTACAATATAAGTATTATTGTAATAGTGGATGAGCGTTCTCGCCCTCGTCGGCGCATAGTTACTTACTTAGCTTATGTTCATATGTTTTTTTTTTGTGTATGGCATCTCGTAGTTGACCTTGAGAGGTCGTGACTACTTAACCGGACTATCCTGTGGCTGCCGAACTCAAAGCCTCCAGCCAGGGGCACGGATCTCGGCTTAGGGCTTCGCTGGTGGGAGGACAGCAAGATGGGACAGGCTGGATCTGATTTAGATGATTATTATTATCTGGGGAATTTAAAGCTACAGGCTCAGCTACGGGGCGGGTTGGCACTTCGTCAAGCAAGTGTCGGGGGGGGGGGGGGGTAATTACGTCGGGGTCTTCAAAGTCAAAAGTCAAAGTCAAAGCATTTATTTCAAATAGGCCCATAAAAAGGCACTTTTGAACGTCAACATTTACATTAAAAATAGAACTGATTCTAGGCGCCACTTCCAAAAAGTAGTTTCGTATGGAGAAGAAGTGGCAAGAAACTCCACCGTTACTCTTTTAAAATGTTTTACAATATGTTGTATACATTAATTATATTTCTATATGTGAAGACGATGCACCAAGAATAAAAATACTATACCACTATTGGTACAAAAAAAATTAAAAATAAAGCAAAGGTATATAAATTAATCACGTGATAGGTACATTGTGCTCACATATTTACAAACAATTGTAAAAATATATGATTTTCCTAAAAAATTAACTTGGAATAATACAGTGTGTGAGTAAAGTAAAAATAACCAAATACACAACACAATAAGCAAATAGTATGATTTTGTCTAGCCTCTAGACTGTCCTATGGAGCAGGACCAGCATGTTTCCAAGCATTCTTATCAAGGATATAATCTTCTAATTTGTAATATGCTTGATTACAAAGTGTTTTTTTAACATGAGTTTTAAACTTTCTTTCATTTAATTGCAATATTTCACCAGGTATTTTGTTGTAACATTTAACACAGTACCCCATAAAAGATCTATGTACTTTAGATAGTCTGAAAAATGGTTGATCTATTTTATTTTTATTTCTAGTGTTAATATTATGTCTATCACTTATTTTATTAAATAGATGCAGATTTTTTCTAACATACATAATATTTTCATAAATGAACTGGCAAGGTACAGTCATTATATTAATCTTCCTAAATAGTTCCCTAAGAGATTCGCGGCGACGTAGATTGTAAATGGCTCTGACAGCTCTCTTTTGCAAAATAAAAATGGATTCAATGTCAGCAGCCCGACCCCACAGTAAAATGCCGTATGACATAATGCTGTGGAAGTAGCTGAAATAAACCAAACGCGCGGTTTCAACGTCTGTTAACTGTCTTATCTTTCTAACAGCATACGCTGCCGAGCTTAGTCGCCCCGCGAGAGATGTTATATGGGGTCCCCATTGTAACTTCTCGTCCAGCGTGATTCCTAAGAAAACCGTCTGCTTACTAAATTCCAGGTTTTCTCCGTTCAATATGATGTCACATTCGCTACTTCTAACATTAGGTAATTTAAATCGAATGCATTTGGTTTTTTTCTCATTTAGTACCAAATTATTTACCGTAAACCAATCTTGGACCTGAAGAATAGAGTTGTTCACGTCGTCAAGATTTTGTGACCTTCGATCTATTTTAAAGATCAATGAAGTGTCATCTGCAAACAACACCATCTTCGGTTGATTTTGAAGTAACTGGGGTAAATCATTAATGTAGACTAAAAAGAGGAATGGACCCAATATCGAACCTTGAGGAACGCCCATTGATATTTCAGACCCTAATGAGTTTGTGCCGTTTATTTGTACTTTAACCTTTCTGTCTTTCAAGTATGATCTTAGCAAATCAAGAGCTTCATTCCTAATCCCATAGTGCTCCAGTTTCAGCAGAAGTGTCTCATGGTTTACGCAATCGAACGCCTTAGAGAGATCGCAAAAGATTCCAATGGCATCTTGTGATTCCTCCCAGGCGCTAAAAATGTTCTTTATTAGGGTGACACCGGCGTCAGTGGTACAACGTCCTTTAGTGAAACCGTACTGATGTTCATGCAAGATGGAGTTTTTATTAAAGTGACGTAACATTTGATTGAGCATCAACTTTTCAAACACCTTACTGAGAACTGGCAGAATTGACACGGGCCTATAATTATTGAGCTCTTTACTATCACCGGATTTGAACAATGGGATCACTTTACTATGTTTCATAAGATCCGGAAAGACTCCTTGGTCTACACTGGTGTTAAATATGAAAGCCAAATAGGGCGCAAGGGTTTCGATGAGAGATCTACAGACTTTTACAAACATTCCTTCGCGAGGAACCTCGGCGGCGAGGTCTGAATGTCGGTTGGTGTGTTCATCTGGAAACATTGTTTTAGTTTTCATGTATTCCCACCAAGAAGTGTGAAGAAATCTCAGGGATTCTGATTGGCTTTATTGGTAATTACTGATGAAAATGTTGACTGGGACATTGAATGAGAGCCTATATCACCAGTGAGGCGTTGGTAGGAGCCAGTAGCATACTATGATAATGCTACCAAAACCTAAAATGAGAATAATGTTTGGTTACAAACTTTTACGTATATTTCATATCTAATAAAAACAGATTTTGTAGGCCCCTTATGGGTAAGGTGAACACCAAAAGGAAAGGCCGTTCTAAGGATTTCAATAATAGGTAGGTACGTTTATTATACTTTTATTAATATATTGGAAAGTGTATTTTACTATTCTTAGCCTTGTGTGCGATAACACGTCTCATGTAAGGCCTCAGCTCCTCACAAAGATTCAGTACCAACTCTGTATGAACTGCACATCATCCATGTCATGGGGTCTCAACTCGAACAAATTATAATTTGTCTTGAAAATCAATCATAGATGGCAGCATAGGTAACCATTAGAAATTTAACAATCATTAAAAAGCGATATACGGCATAAATTTGGATGAATTATTATTGGTAAAAGTGTAAATATCCCTGTTTAGTGCTCATTTATCTATATCGACTCATAATTTCACGTATTTTCAATTCAAACCCTTTTAATGATAAAAGTAGCCATCTGTTAACCATTTTGTTTAGAGCTTTTGCAAAACTGTTTTACTTAATTTGTCCTGCCTCATCACGGTTTCCAATATTGTTACTTAAATAAATCAAACAACTTTTATTATTATTATTTTTTACAGAAATCTAAAAGAAATCTAATAACATGTTTTTCTGAACCTGGAACTATTAAACTTTATATAAAAGGATTGCATGAAACGTTTTAAAAGTAGGTCGACTCCTAGATGGCGTTGTAAAAACCTCTAGAACAGTCTCTAGCAATTAGTGAGTCGCTTATTCTGCCATCTGTTGAAAAATTGGACGAAGAAAAATTGCCAGCTCAATTGCCAGACTTAGGGAGGTTTCATTTCTTTGTATGGGATTGGGTATCTGTACGTAGTATTATATTATCTGTGTCCATGTCGAACGCATTAAATGGTCACGAAGTCGTCTACATTCGTCACATTTGATAATATTTTCTTATTTTATCTAGAAAACATTCCAATAATTTCCAAATAAACCCAAAACAATTCAATAAAAGCTCTTCTGAAGCAGCGCAAACTGAATGGAGGTTACTTTTTGACAGTTCTATCAGTTTTCGTGGAAATGTCAAACGAACGACCGTAATACGGTATTGCCAGGCAATATTCGTTCAGAAGCCGGCCAGGGTGTCACGTGACCGCTGACTGGCTTGTTTGACGAGTTCATAATACGAAATTGCAAGGCAGTTCTGTTTAGGCCGTAAACTGCCTGGAAATAAGAGTTCATAACCACACACGTTAAGAGAAAGGGTAGGCAGAAACCACAGAACAAAAACACGTCCCAGGTAAAGGGTAGCCTATATTTTGCCTGGCAACAGGGCAAGTGCACAAAGGAATATAACCCTCATAACCAATATGAAACCTTAACATAATTTAAATAAAGTACAATTTCCTGTCAATAACGCGTTCGTTCAGAATTCCGAAGACATTGTAGTTTGGACTTTGAACAAAAGCTGTTAAGGTTCAATTTTGACTGTTTTCAGCTCAGGTAGACATTCTTTCGAACCAGCTGGGAATCAGCTGTTGTCCAACACTTTAAATGGATTTTAAGTTTTCGTCTTAATTATCAAGTACTATGACCTAACCGCGTTTGCACCTGAGCTTCGCGAATCGAACTGGTACTAATAATAACATCACGACTGCATTCCCCAAAGGGGTAGCCAGAAGTGTGTAGTTCAGTTACATTTCGCCAGTTATTTTTAAGAAGCATACAAGAGCTAAAGCGCGGTCACTGTAAGACTGCCTAGAAAATAAAGAGAAGCGGATGACCATGACACAAAGCTGATAATTCAATGCAAACAATTAAGCAATTATCTATTTACAAAAAATCAATTGATTGGAGTAAAAAACAAAACACTCGTTAAAATATGTTGCTTGTAGAATAATCTGACAAAGAATCAGAACGATTGCATTTATAATAGTATGGTTTTTAAAGGCATTGCCACGTTTAATGGCAATGCTGGTTCTTTGGCCAAAAAATAGGCCAGCACTCTTGTCACGTGAAGAGTCGACCTGTATTACCAACTTATACAAACCAAACGTGACCAACCTAAAGCATTAAGGCTCCCACAAACAGGCGCGACGCCACAGCGCGACACAAAGGCAGCGCTCGTCGCGAGACACGCGGTGCCTTTGTTTCGCGCTGTTGCGTCGCCTATAGGAATTCAGTTCACCCCACATGAAATCTTAGTGGGTTTAAATCATTAAAAGAAAATTTTAGAGGTACATATCTTCTTGATTTTGTTCTATTTTCTCGTCTTCTGTCTAACTTCTTCTGTTTCAACACACTATAGTATCTAACTAGCATATGTCCTGAAGAATATCTAATATATAAAATTCTCGTGTCACATTTTTCGTTGCCATACTCCTCCGAAACGGCTTGACCGATTTTGATGAAATTTTGTGTGCATATCGGGTAGGTCTGAGAATCGGCCAACATCTATTTTTCAAAAAAAAAAAAAACAAAAAAAAAAAATTAGCAAATCAACGTTTGCGGGGTCAGCTAGTCATATATATTTTTCAGATTTTGTTCTGCAGTGGATCATTAACTTTTATTTTAGGCATTATAAAACTAGCGTTTAGGTTCTGTAGTCCCCTTTAGTCTAATGTAATAGTGGTTGAGCTAATTGCCATCAAATAGGTTCAAATCCAGGCTCGAAACTGCTGTTGAGAAACTCCTAGAGGAAAAACTCAATAACGACCTTACCCGACTTAGTTGAGGATCGAAATAAGTATCTATGCACAGCTCTCCGAGAATCAAGAACTCAATAATTAAATGACAAGCGGAAAACTATTCAATACCAATTTGAACTTTTTTATCCGAATCTTCTATTGAAAAAAAAGGTCTGTGGTCAATAATAGTCAATGTCTTTTCTTTTTATTTTACAAATCATTGAATGTACAAAGTATCTGTGGTCAATCGTCAAAGACAATTTTTTTCTCTCCTTGTGCAACTTCACTTCCAGAGAGTAGTGATTGCCCAGGCGATGGTCGTGTGTTCGAACCCAGGCAGGCGCTTTACTTTGTGTAAATAACTCTATCACCACTGCTCTCAAATCTGTGAAGGAAAAACCGGCATGTTCTAGAGCTAAAATTCGAAGACAAGTGACAATTACCAACCCGCACTGGGCCCGCGTGGTGGATTACGGCCCACTCCCTCTCACAGAGAGGAGGCCAGTGTCCCAGAAGTAGGAACGTTATTCGCTGATTATGCTGTAATGCCAGGGAAACCCAAGAAGTATTTTTTTTTTCAATGGAGATGCTAAATAGAAAAATTTGTGTACAATATCGGAGGTATCTGCGATTGTCAGTGGTGTGACAGGCATGAGAGATAACATTTATTTTAAATTTTTAAAACTCAAAAAAAGGTTTGTTTCAACATAGTGCAAACGATATTTATAAAAAGTGTAAAAGCTTTAAAAAATGCCAAGTTATAAACGTTTTAAAATAATAGTAGACAAGAACAGCACTTTCGATGAAGTGACGTTTCGATTATGTAACTTCATAATAGCGCCGAATATTGTCCGTACCGCGTGACAAGGACGGGAATTATCCCCTCCAAAAACTTTTAAAGCGTGTTAACTTCCTATTTACATCGATTCAACAGATTTTTTCGATTATCCCATTTTTACTATGCCTTCTTTGAAATTACATTATTTTTTCGAACATATTTTAATAGGTATTAGTCATCATCCATAGGGGTTAAATGATGAATGATAATGATGATTTTATGCATGTAAGTAGGTTTGTGCAAACACTTTTACACGTCAATCATATTTTTTAAACTAGAGGAGGTCGGCGTTTCCTATCAGACTACTCTGAGAAAAAAGGCCGAAACAAACTCAGAGGTCACAGTCTCTTTTAAAGTCCAGACATAATCTTGGTCATATCATGTGACGACCAAGTAGATCGGTGTCTGAAATGGTATTTTGAGGGAAGAACCATCACATGGAGTGCACCTGTCCAGTCAGTGCACGCATTTGTCAGCAACCAAGCAGCTCACTTAAGGAACTTAAGGAGTTCAACGATTCGACGAACAATATGTTGATTTGCTGCTCAGTTTGCTGTCAAAAAGAAAAAAACTGTTAAAGGACTACAGTGGAAGATTACAATCGAAGAGCTATTAAAAACCAATTTGCTTTTATTTCTTTTTTTTTTATCCAAATCTTTGAAAGGTCCGAATTATCTGTGGTCAATCGTCAAAGACATTTTTTTTTTCAAACTTTTTTCTCTTTGTGCAACTTCACTACCTGTTCTTCTTACAACCAGCTGATGCATTGCGTTTCTTTTAAAATCAGCTGTGATTTGTCAGCCATCTCTACAACGGCTGCTTTCCATTCAAATCAGAATGGCTGACTTGTTCTTATATCAGAGTGCCTAAATAAATGGCATACGCTTCGGAGCGATTCCATTTCGACAATCGCTATCGCTTCACTATGATACAACGCTATGACATATGATCACGTGACATTTCTTATGTCAACCCTATACATTTTTTGGGTTTTCTAATAGCGTCATCGCTAATCACACACAAAAACACACACTCGGGCAAGTAGGTGTTCGTGCCCAGCACCCGCGAAGGGCACAGGGCGCGAGGAGGAGAGCTTATGTTATACTCACGCACACACAACACTTCCCAAATGTCAGATGTGAGTCGAAACGACGGAGGGGACGTTCTTTGGTTTCATGGGAAGAAGGCGTGAGTGTATGTATGTATTTATACAACCCGACATGCAGTTTGCAAAAAACGTAAGAAAATTTGAATTTCGCGGATATACTTGCGCTACCCATTAACCATTAGCTCTTTTTTTTATGGCAGCCCGGAATCGTGATACCATGACAACAGGAGAGTAATAATCGTCTGTACAAGTCAATATTACTGTAGCTTTTACGAAAATACTAATCTTGTTGGCAAAGTGTGTATGAAATGATACAGCCACGGAATCATTAACCGAATAGTTATACATTTATTCGATGATCGATCTAGAGTTTGGGCTTAACCTAGACCTATATTAAAAGTCTTTGCGAGCTTCTAACAATTGAATTTAAAGCAACAAAGACAGTTTTTGTCAAACGTTACATAAGCAATGTTACTACCTGGTCTCTTTATGATCAGCTGATGGATGATATACCGTCAGTTTCCATTCAGATTAGCTGAGTCGTATCTTGTATTAATATTCACTAAAGAATTGTGCGTCCGTTGCTGAAGAACCCAATTCTTTAAACTCTCTGCCCAATAACTAAAGCCCGAATATCCTCACACGCCTTTAAATAACGTTATAAATTTAAACAAATTGAATTCAGGCAAAAAAAAAACACAATACTGCAACAGAATAGAATATAATGTCAATGCAATTAAAATAAACGATTGAATCACAGAATCAGAATAAAAATAAAATATCAAATTAAAAAAATAAACGAATGTGTTAGTACAAATTTTAAGGGTCACAGAATTGAAATTAAAATAAAATGTCAAATTATAAGGGTCACTGATTTTTATTTATTATAAATTGCTTAGAAATGGTGTTTAACTTTTATTTTTTATTATTAGATATGGACTTTTACATATCTCTGACATATTTCTTTCATTATTTGACATTATATACCTACAATTTTTAATTAGTTTTTGATTTTACTTTATTAGATTATTTTATATTTTGTAAATGTGAGAACGTCGTAGGCCTTGTGGATTATAAATTTATAGACAATTGTCTATTTGTTTAACATATGGTACTTGTTGACAGGCCTACACTGTCCTCCCATACCTGTTAACACTGTAATTGGAACATTATAAAAGACATATTTTTAAAAGAGTAACCATGGAGTTTCTTGCCGGCTCTTCTCCATGGGAAACGACCAATTGGAACCGTGCACCTAGAATCTGACGTTTCATAAGTGCCCATGTAGGTCTATGTGAAATAAAATATTTTGATTTTGATTTTTGATTTTGAAAACATTGCAATACAAACAAGTCAGTCTCCTAAAATTATGTGCCCTGGCTACACATGTCTGTTACAGCATTGACGTAAGTAAGGGCAATCAAATCGCTCAGCGATCATTACCAGGATAGTATTGAAGCTGGCCCGCACCCTGCGCACTAAGAACGCGCACCGCTTGCGCATGGCGCCGTGAAAATACGCGGTGCGCGGTTCCGCAAACATGACCGAGACGCTGCAGAAGCGGGGCATCCCCAACACCGCCCCAAACGCGTTGTTATACTGGACTCGGAGGGCTCTGTAGGACGCCTGTGTTTAGCGAGCCCACAGGCTCGTCATCCCTACTGGGCAATACGATAAACATTGGTAAGACTGGTTGTCAGATTTCAGACTGCTGCTTACTCGTAACGGCTGTCAAAATTTTAGAAATGACAGCCAGGACCAACGGCTTTTCAACGATATGACTCTATCCCAAATCAATTTAGCTAGTCGAAAATTACGACAAAGAAAAAACTAGTGTAGTAGGTTACAGACACAACTTGGCAAAATACAATTAAAATTCAGCGTGAAGCTGCATCCATCTGCGCAACAACGGGGAATCTATCTTTAATCTAGGCTTTATATAAACATTCTAGGTTTGAACATGTTCTTGGCATGTTGTGCATATTCATGAACAAGGTCCTTTCTTTAATCAAAAAGCTATAAATAAACATTCTAGGTTCCAAAATATCCCTGCCATGTTTTGATGAATTCATGGACAAGGTCCTTTGTTTTATCAAGGCTATAGATAAACATTCTAGGTTTGAACATTTCCCTGCCATGTTTTGATGAGTTCATGGACAAGGTTCTTTCTTTAATCAAGGCTATAGATAAACATCCTAGGTTTTTTATACTGGATAGTCTCTCGTTGTTACTACCACCGGTAGTGGGCAATGCTGCGTTCGACGGTGGTGCACGTCAATCAATCAATCAAAATTATTCACTCGAGACTTGAAGACGGCCAGGTTAAAGGTACCAGGAGACAATCTTCGACAAGTAGGTTCGCTTTCTAAGGTGTGCAAAAAAAACGATGTAAGTCTCTCCGCTCCAGTATTAACGAAATGTCATTGCACAATTGACAACAAAGACTTTTTTTTTCAAACCGTTTCGTATTATACGCCCTACCTGTAATCTTTAGAATCAGCTGATGCAACGTTGCGTTGCTTTCTACTCAGTCAGCTGATGGGTACAGTTTCTTTCGGCTTTCCATTCAAATCAGCTGAGCTTTGTTATTGTTACAAATTGTCTGCCTTTTTTTTACATCGTCGTCTCTAGAGTAATATCGGTCGGTTTTTAATATCAGAATTCATTTCTGATATTAGGTCCCAATATCGGAATTAGGAAAGGAAATCTTTAATAAATTGTTGCATTTCATAGAAAAAAGGCATATGAGACCAAATCTTTCTCTGACACCTCTCTCGATCTCGGTTCGTGAACTCTGGCAATGATTTTGGTACGGTACGGGTTTTCTAGATAGCGCTAAACGTGGCATCAGAGCTATACTATTCGTACGCATGCGTCAGTGAGCGTTGAGCCACAGATAAATAGATGCTACGTAAAAAACATAACAGATGAAAAACGCGACTTTTTTTTCTAATTTCGATATTTGACTATTCAATATCGGAATTTAAATAATGGAAAAATCTACCCGAGATTCCGATGTTACGAGATTCATACCCTAGTCGTAGAATTCCAGCTAGATGAACTGTGGGAAAATGATTTTGACAGTTCAACAACATTCATTGCGTTATTTACATTGTTGAGCAGAATTTTTATCGAACTTATGAAGCAATGTATTAGCAATCTGTTTCAAAACGATTCAGATTCCGATTGATTGTGTATTACGCAATTAGGGTACAGGATTGGATTTATGATAATACTTTGGTGTAGAATGAGACCACCTAATTTCTATTTTATCACTGGTACTGTTGATTGCTTTTAAAAGTAGAGAGGGATCGTGTGGAACATTACTTTAATGTCAGTTAATACGAGATAAAAGAAGAGAACTTGTTACGTCGACAAGGCCAGAACAACACAGAAAAGTCAGACGAACGTTGGTAGAAACTTCGAATTAGATGATTTAACCCCCAGAGCTGTCTTGCAACCAAGTGTTCTTAAAGATTTTTTTCAAAGAAGTATATGTTCAAACCGTCACAAAAAAAAAATGCTACAAAAAAGGCAACTCAGCTGATTTCAAAAGAAATCGTCATCCGGATCAGCTGATTGTGAGAAGCACACAGGTAGTTGCATGCATACGCAACAATGTTTGAAGAAAAAACAGCATTGCGCGAAACGTTTCTGGAGCTTCTGTGGTTCGGAAGGAGACAAAGAGGTTGAAACTTTGAAATAATATAGTTGCCTTACAGCCGTTTAAAAAGAGTTTTCATAGGCTCGCGCTTAGCTTAACCAATATCTCACCAGCATGTCGATTTTGTAAAAATCTCACTGTGAAGACTTGCGTGGAGTGAGCTGTCAGTGTCATCCCGTCTTGGTCAATCCCTAGCATCAGTGGCGCTGACAGCTCACTCCACACTCACTTCACCTAAGTGTTCACGGTGAGATGGTTACAGAATAGCACTATTGTGGTGCTATTCTCTAAGGCGTGAAGATTTTACAGAAACGGCTAACATGAAGGCGTGGAACGGATAAGGCACGGACGCGATTAAAATTATATAGAAGAGGCAAAGAGACGTTACGATGCTGCCCTCTTCCAGCGACGACCCAAGCCGAGGTCCGCACCCCGCTTAGTTTTTAAGTTTTTTAAGTCCTGGCTGGAGGCCTTAATTTATTAGGGTACCACAGGCAAGTCCGGTTAAGCAAACGACAACCTCCTAGGTTGACCTGCGAGAAGTCGTTCCTGCGCCGCGCCGCTTGTTTGTAATTAACAATAAACGACACCTCGCCTTCGTAAATTTTGTATGAAACTTAGAAATATTAGTCACATAATGTTTTCTGGCAGGCATAGCAAATGGCACGATTGATTGTCCGGAACTACTCAGCAAAATACTTCTTCGCACTAACCAAAATAACCTGCGTAGACGGCCTCTGCTGCAGGCACCATGCGCATGGAGAAGCGTATAGAAGAATAGCCAAGAAACTCCACCATTGCTCTATTAAAATGTTTTACCGTATTTTGTACTTAGACACTAACTATTTAATTTTATATATTTTAATTAATTAGCTTAATAAAAATAAAATTAGTTTTAAACTTAAAGAAAAAAAAAATGCACTTTCACCGATGAACTGAGGTACCAAAAGTAAATATCAGACATGGTAATAGTGACATTGAAAAAGTTAAAGAAGCAAAATACTTAGGTTTATTCCTTGTTAACCAACTTAACCGAAAGGCCCACATAGATGACATATGTAAGAAAATAAATAAATCGGCATACACACTTTTACAAATTGCGAGAAAAATAAATATGGATGCGCATATCACCACGGCTTAGTAACCTCAATTTTGCGATATGGCATTATTTTTTGGGGCAACTCTACCGATTAAGACATTATTTTTAAGGCACAAAAAAGATGCATAAGATCAATGTGTAGTCTGAAAATTGATGATAGCTGTGTAACATTCTTTAAATCGCTGAAAATACTGACCTTACCCTAATTACATATTTTTGAAATTAGTCAAAACAAACGTGAGGTTATTAAAAGAAGTGTCAACGTTACGAGATGTCGCAATTCGTCAATACGCAAATTCTTTAAGCAATCAGCGCTGTAAGACTGCCTTGGTGAGAAAGAGTGTTTAGGCCTGGCACCGCGCATTTACATTGAAACTGTTATTATATAGACCAAAAAACTGTTATTAATTGAAAAATTGTATTATACGACTGATGAATTTCTTTGACTGCGGAAACAATTTAAGATTGAATATCATTTATGATTAGACGATAGGATTGTACATCATTTATGATTATTAATTTTTTTGGCATTAACTGTAGAAATTATCCATAAGGTTTTTAGTTTCAGTTGATAGCTTCCAACCATATTTGTACGCCTCTTGGCATAACTTAGCGACCTATGCACTTTAATTTAAGAATTGTATTCACTATGATGAAGATGATGGTTATGATAACATGTAAAGACGATGTACCTAGAATAAAATTACTATACCGCATTAGGTAAAAATAATTAAATATATAACAATGGCTGGTAAATTAAAATAACAAGTAACAATTTTATTTGTCAGTTAAAGTAATTACATACTTTATTTTCCGTGACGTCTCATAATGATTGGCAATTTTGTAAGTACGCTCAGCTGATTCAAGAAGGACGCATTCCCATCAGCTGATTGTGTCTACAGGTAGCTTGCATAAGTTGTGGTTTTAAAAAAAAAGCTCTTTGTGCAATGGTCGTCTTGAATTATTTTCTTTTAGATGTTAAGATAATGGCATCGAGTATTTATTTAAGGGTTCTGTATCCATCTCACCGTGAAAACTTAGGTAAAGTGAGCGTGGAGTGAGCTGTCAGTGCCACTGATGCTAGGGATTGACCAAGACGGGATGACACTGTCAGCTCACTCCACGCAAGTCTTCACGGTGAGATTTTTACCGAATTATCATACTATATAGTTACACAGATTTTTTTACGAGCTCGTGATTTTAAAACACAAATCGCAGACGTCACCCAAAAAGCAGCCAAGATCAAATGAGACTGGGCCGGACACGTTTGCCGCATGTCGGTAGTATTGTGGGCTAAGACCATCACAGCATGGGTGCTTGAAAACGTCCAACGGCATAGCAGAAGTCCCAGGCGTACATGTGATGGATTGGTCCAAATTGGCTCAGGATCGAGGTGAGTGGAAAAAGGAAAAGGACGCCTTTGCCCTGCTGTGGGGCAACACAGGCTGATTCCTAGAAACACTCATCATCATCAGCCTACAACAGTCCACTGCTGGACAAAGGCCGCTCCAGTTGCAATCCATTGCATGTGCGTAGCTAGGGCGGGAGCAAGGGTTGACAATGCCTACCCTAGAACCTTCATTGCCCACCCTAAAAATATCGGCAGTATTAAAGAATAACTTACAGTCCGCGAGGCCAAAGCTAAGCTTTGCATTTGTGTGAGTGCACTTTCAGATAGTGTAGGTGTGATGTCGGCCTAGACCTCGATTGGTTAAAACCGGTTTTCACAATTCGGCCTGAGGCACTGTGCGTCCCTCCATTGGTGCGATTGGTAATCACTTGTACAAATGTAAAGCTTAGCTTAGGCCTCGCGGACTGTACTGTTTAATCGTTTAAAAATATGAATTCGTTGATCGTCCGTCCGTCTGTCTGTCTATCAAGACCCTTTTTTGTCAAGAATGCGTGGAAATATCAAGTTGAAATTAACATAAAATACGTAGAAGGTCTACGGTCCCTTGCAGCTCCAAAAAATCAAGATTCTAAGTCAACGTAATAAATGATACGGCCACATAAGCGACGATTTTGATACATACATACATACATAACATCACGCCTGCAATCCTAGAAGGGTTAGTCAGAGGTGTACCGATAGCACACCCACATTTCGCCAGTTATGCCCAAGTCCCATGTAATAGGGGGCGAGCCTATTGCCATCAACCGGACACAAATCCAGACTCCGGGCTGCTACTGAGAAATTCTAGATAGAAAAACCCAATAACACTTTGTCCGACCTGGGAATCGAACCCAGGACTTCATGCTCAGCAGTAGCTCTTGCGGCCACTAGACCAACGAGGCAGTCAGACAGGGTAATTTTTAATTAAGATTAAATTTAATAGCAGATGTAATCAGAGACTCAAGCCTTCAAACAGTTGAATGAAATGTCAATTACACTGACCACATGCTCCTTACATATTCCGTATGCATATGTCTTTCTTTATTTTCATTGTTTTGCCTCACATTTGCCAATATACGATTCCCACCTTTCGATTCTTTTTGTTTCTTGCTGAACCCCAATTTACTTCATAAAATAACCTTTGCTACACAACTCAAAAATGGTTCTTAACATCAGAAGTTAAGGTTCAAAATCGTGTGCCATAATTCCCGTGTGATGAACATAGCCGATAATTTGTCTTATTGCTTTACCAATAGGGTTTAATTTTCTATACAGTTTTAGAAGTCCATTTTGCAATATTGACAATGGAAAATGTGCACGTGCGCTTGCATGGAGCGAAATAAAAAAAACCAACAGGTATACAATTTTACAGCTGACAGTCAGCTGTTTTGCGTTGAAAGTAGGGATATTGGGTCTTATCCCGTGTATTTAAGGTTGATTTTTGTGTGACACAAAGGGTATTATTATTTTGAAGTATTGAGTACCTAGCTGAGGTAAGCAATAATAATTATGTTCTTTGAAAGTACTAGGTCTTTGTTTGGGTCATAGTGTTCTTTGTTTCCACTTGATAACTTTGAGTTTTCTAGAAAATAAGTATATTCGGTATGTTCGTCCTACTCTCTAAATTTTATTATTGTAAAAAATAAAACCTTGTATCGACATATTTTTTTTCTCAATTCCTGTATAAAATATTGTGTACAGTTCAACTATTTTCTTAATGTTCCTCGGAAAACTTCGTGTTTCGTCTGTCGTCGGGTTTCTATTCTATCAATTGCCCTTTGCACGTGGTGCAGACCGGACACTCAATCGACTTGAAATCAATAGAGTTGTTAATACTGTTTTAACTTAATGTAAAATATTTAAAAAAATGGGAGGAAAGCTGCTTAAGTCGTAGGCACGACAAATTTCCTAAGGTCATTGAGAAAATGGTTATACTATACGTGCATGTTTACTTTTTTTTTTTAATACTTCTCAATTGTTTCACAAACATCTTTGCCCATAGGGATGATGAAATTTTTTTTATGTTTATCTCAATAAATTGTTTGTTTCCAAATAGTGCAAACAAAATTACAAAAAGTGAAAAAGCTTAAAAAATTGCCAAGTTATAAATGTTTTAACATAGGTGTCAGACAAGGACAGCACTATCGTAGAAGTGACGTCACGGCTATGTAACTTCATACTAACGCCGTACATCGTCCGTACCGTGCGACAAGGACGGGAATAATCCCCTCCAAAAACTTTAAAAGCGCGTAGCTTCTTCATCTTTACACCGAATTAACAGATTTTTTGATAATCTCATTTTTACTATGCCTTCTTTGAAATTACATTATTTTTATGAACATCCCTATTGTACCCTTTGAAATTATTACATCAATTGTTTTATATGTTAGAGATAACTCTGGCGCAAAGTCGGAAATGTTAGCAATGACCACGAAAAATGACGAGAAGATTAACATAATGTTGTGTGTCTACAAACTGATAAACACATACCTACTTCATATATTGTGTACATTTAAATCATCAACTAATTAATTATTAATTAATTGTATCTTGGACTCATTGAAAATTGATAAAACCATATTTGTCACTTATTTACATTGATCATTTCAGTAAAGAAAAAGTACTCCTTACTAAAATGATAAAATATGCAAAAGTGAGTTTGTTTTTTTTTTCACGCTAAAACGGCTGAACGGATTTGGATGAAATTTGGCACACAGGTAGACCATGACCTGGGTAAAGACATAGGTTACTTTTCATTCTGAATCGCAGACAAAGTCGCGGACAACAGCTAGTTTAACATAATCAATTCTAATATTTTAAAGCTACTTTAGAGCGCGCGAAGAGTAGTTCGCGTTATCGCGACAATGTAGACATAGCATGACATAGACTAATAGACCTTGTCGTTACATGACGTGCACGTGACATTCAACCTCCTGCGTTGAGTAGCTTATAACCCGGGTGTGCTGCGTCACCTGAAGCTGTGCGTGCCGGACCGGTACGTGCGGAGGCGGCGGCGGTCAAAAACACCCCTCACCCGCACAATATGTGTACAAAACCAAGTGCATGAGAGAATCGACATATTTTCGTGCAATCTGAGTGAATTCGCAAGAGTTTCGTTGAATTTTGTTCCCCTAAATTTAAATATTAATATTCTGTGTTGTCTGATTTTAGTTTGTTAATTATTATTACACAGATCTGTCTCAGTCAGTGACTTATTTCTTTAATTCTTTAGTCTTACTTCAGATTGTGTCTTTTAATAGAGTTTAGTGTTGCATTGTATTGTTAAAGTTTAGATTTTTATTGTATTAGCTGTAAGTTGATTTTTCCATTTATTTGGTGTCTGCTTACAAACCACTATTATAATATATCTTGGGGTCATCTTATAACGCTAATGTGTGTAAGTTTAAATAAACCCCTGTGCTGTACAGCATACTCTGCGATGTGATAATGCTATGGAGGTGGATTACACAAGACAGTATACACATCTACCTACCCTCTAGACACTCCAGGCGTATTGTTATGTTAAGTATACCTGTGCTTATCATAATTAATAACTTTGAGTTGAAAATGTTTAATAACATTATCATTGACCTAGTTATTTAAATAATTTTGATTGAAGTAGTCTTTATTGTATTCTAGTTTTATAAGTGACTAACCATTATACATATATACCGATACTCGTCGGTGCACCTAAAGTGAATCTCAGCAGAGGTACGCCAAATTCCAAAAAATTGACCCTATGAATTTTTCTGATGAAAATTCTTAGATGGAACAAATTTCCAAAGTGCATGATATGAAATTCATGATTGTTATTCAGTCAATCAAATATTATCCCTACAGTCATGAACGCATTTTGATCAACATACGACATAAAAACAGAGCTGCAATTTGCAAAAAACCAAAGAAAAGTTGAATTTGGCAGGCAACTGAGGATTCACCTTCATTTGTCGATCCGAGCTGTCAAATGTAGATCTTTGAGTCATTATAGGTAGACATAAGCCTAAAAGTCTGATAACAAGTCTTACCAAGGGGCATTGAGCTACCATTAACTCGGTCCTAGAGGTCAGCTAGGCAGTCGCTCCATGGAAAATACTGATATTCAGCTGCATTTAATTAGATGTCAAAGTCAACCCCAACATTGTTCAGACTAGAACATTGTATTCTACATTTAAAACTTCTCTTTTCTTTGGAAACTTCTGACATTGCTGATTAAACTATTTGTAAGATAAAGATAGCAATAAACCTACATGGTGAAATCACAAAGCGTCAATCCTCTTTTAAGTCCAAACCTCCACACAATACGATATGATATGATGTGATGTGCTTATTTAAAATTGCGAATGGTACTATAGATTGCCCTGAGCTGTTAGGCAGTATAGGATTAGTTACACACTGCAAAATGTTTCGTAAACCTAGCTTGTTACATGTTCCTCATTCCAAATCCGCGTACAGGCAGAATTCGTTTCTAATCAGGGCGAGCGGAATTTTTAATAAACTGTCCGGTGAACATGACTTGGATATATTCAATACCAGTGTATCTCGGCTTAAGCATTTCTTAGTGGAAAGCTTTTTTACGAAAAAGTAAATGTTTGCGTCATCTGATTCTTAGTTTGTATTTGTTGATCGTGTACTATTTTTAGTTTGTATTTCCTGATTTATGTTATAAGTATTTTGTACCTATTTAACATAACATAACATCACGCCTTGTTTCCCCGAAGGGTTGGGCAGAGGTGTACCTATAGTACACCCACATTTCGCCAGTTATGTTTAAGTCCCATGTAATAGGGGGCGAGCCTATTGCCATCTACCGGGCACAAATCCAGACTTCGGGCTGTTACTGGGAAATTCCAGATAGAAAATCCCAATAACACGTTGCCCGACCTGGGGATCGAACCCAGGACCTCATGCTCAGCAGTAGCGATTGCGACCACTAGACCAACGAGGCCGTTGTACCTATTTATACTTCTCATATATGTCTTTCTAGTGTTTATCAGTGGAAACTTGTAAATGGCCTTCAATTTTGTATCCTTTAAGGACACTGTTTATGTTAGCTGTAAGTTTCCCAAATAAAATACAATAACCTCTACAAATAATCTTTATCTGTTTTTTTTGGTATGATGTTTTTGGTTCCATTAGGTTTGGGCGTTATAGATAATTGTGTCTATCTTGTATAATAATACAATAAAGCTGTTTTATTTAATGCTTTACTATTTGGAACTACCAGTTGGATTTGAAAAATGATTTTTGCATTCGGTAGCAAACGCTACCAAAAGAAACAAGTCTGAAAAACTCTTAAGTAAAGAAGGGCGGTGGAACAAGAAATTTCACTCAGGCAAAGTGGCTGGCAGAAACTAGTTAGTTGACCTCTTTTACATTTTTAATATAATGTAGTCAATTATCTTATTGGAGCCCATCTGACCCATTTGGTAAGTATAGAAGGTATTGTAGTAGTAGCATTGTAGCAGTTAGGAATAATTTCTCAAAATAATTTAATGCATTACTCGCACCCAGTGCTGTAACGAGGCAAAAGGAGAATGTAATGATCGTACCAGGTGGAGTTCTGTGGTTTCTGCCTACCCCCATGGGAAGAAGGTGTGAGTTTATGTATGTAATTTAATGTGGTATGTCCATTTCAAATAAGAACAGACCTTAATTAGATAGATGTGGACAGGACCTATCCTATGAAGCATTGTAGATGTCACAGGCATAAAATAAGACTCAAGTGAAATATCTATGTTCTGGTCAAATTTTCGTGAAAAAATCTGCTGAATTGGATGACTGAGTGTGCTGCAGTGATCAAGTATAACAAAGTGGATGTACAGGGGTAAACAATTACAGGTTGATTAATTATGCCAATCAAATAAGATCTATTATTCCTTGGCATAGCATAATGGTTTTGTTCATTATTATTACATGATAATTCATTTTTATAATTTTAAGTAATGTTACCGTAATTTACAGTGGCAAAAAGATTATTCAAAAATCAATATTAAAAGTCAGTAAAAACGTGTTGTAATTACATTCTTAGTGGAACATCGACATTTTAAACAACGTTGTTGTACTTCGAATGATAAACTATAATGGCATGCAAGTTTAATATGCTGAGTGTTGCAATAAACAAACAGTTTATCAACCATAGAGGTTATAATCAGGAAACCCCATTTATTCTAGTTAGATACCAATTAGAACATTTGGCGCATATTTAGAGTACAATTAACAACACTTACCGGGCACGGTACTGCCTGTCTGACCCATTTTTCGAAGTATCCACAGAGATCTTGAGCACTTCAATTATCACAGATAATTGTCTATCTAAACAACGTTTATGTCCTTTTAAAACATTTAGGGAGTCTAAATGTCTCACAACACACACAAACTTGACCTATGAACCGCACGCGCGCATGTTTACTATATTTATTTAATTAATTAAAACACGATAGTTGAACTACGGTTCGCAACTGATCTATATTTTTTTGGAATTCGCTTGGAACACAGCCCCTATTTTCACCTAGAATTAACCTATATTGTGATACTATTAATATTGCACCTTGTTATCGTATGTTATTGCAAATTATTAAAACATTTTTTTGTAAATTAAACATTACGGCCACTGTGTCCACTTTGACAACTGTATTGCGATAAAATCGCAGTTCGGATAGTTATTTTAATTACTTACGTCATTTGCAAACAATTTTTTTTTGTGAAAAGGAACAACGTACAAATTAATGTAGCCCCTTTATTTTGAATTTAATTACAAATCTGTAAGAAAAAAGTCTTTCTTAATACAATGTATACAAACCAATGGTTTTAGAATATTTTTTTATCAAATCATCTCCTTTGTAAATAAGATTTCCGTTTAGGACATGTATCCAAATACAAAAAATGTCATGGGATACAGACTATATTTATATTTGGAAGAACGGTTTTATTTTATCTTGAAAACGTGAACTTACAGATGATTATGTAACGGTTTTCTGGAAGAGCAGTGACCGCCACATGCGTTTATCTATAAATAAATTAAGTACAAATCATGTAACTGTTTGTGTAATTTTTGATAGTTTTCATTCTAACTCATAAATAAGGTAACAAGAAACCGGTAACCGAAAAAATCATATATTAGGAAAAAAAATTGTTATCTGGTAACATTAAAAAAAAAAACAAACGAATTATTTTGAAAAACTTCGTTGAATGCACTTGAATTGAATGTTTGTTGATTGTTTTAAAAATTGCTTTTTCAAGCCCTTATGTGAAAATGTCTATTAATAATGTGATAAACGAAAAGAAAAAGGCTTTGCTGGCTTACAAGGACAAGATTCTAGACGATATCAAGTATACCGAAAAGAGTATTGATGACTTTCGCGCTAATCATAAAAACAAGTGTTTTTACGATGATCATGCTGACAGGTAAATAAAAATAAATACGAAGATAAGTTTCTAGAAATACTCCAGTATTGCATAATACTAAACTTTATTTACATTGTGAAAATCTTCTGAGGGCGCTCGCTCGTTCTAATCCCTATTAGACCTCATACATCGCTTTCTACCAGGACGTGGTCATCCATGAATCTTCCTAATAATATTATTATTATGGCTAAATTGTGTTGTTGGGTGGTCCTGTTATTCCGTGCTAGCCCTAGACAGGACGACTCCTACGTCTGTCGGGTCCCTAGCTGACCCGACAGCCGTAGGAGTCGTCCTGTTCAAATTTGAATAGCTAAATCACAAAGAAAAAGAGGACATTCTGTTTTTCCCGGAAGGACACTTAGGCGTCGAAGTACTCGTCCGCTTCGCTGTCATCCGGAAACATGCCCAGAAGCCTAGCCGCATGGCACTGCCAATTCTTTGCCGAAAGAACAACACAGCCCTCTGAATATGTGAAGCAAGGCTTTCAACCTCTAATGGCTCAAAACTGTAGTGACCCAGAATGTTACAGTTTTTGCAGGCGCGCCAAGACAGCCCGCTTTGCTATGAACATAAGATTGGTCAAAGGCATCAACACAGGTTCCGTCCCACGCCGGAGGCCTACCTACCTTCCAATTACATATTATTGTACCTATGTCTAGAGACAGGACAGAGCTAGCATGTTCACCATAGAAACGAGTTTTGTCTACAGAAGAATAGACAAAATGACAGATAGATAAAATAGACATTTTGACTATTTTACTGTCACATTGTCTATTCTTCCAGCAACAAAAGTTGGGAATGCTACACATGCTGATCAGTCTGAAATAGATCCACACTAAATAAATTGATCAAATAAATAATAAATGAGTACTTATCAACATGTTGCAGTTCAGACTCCGAAGATGACTTTGCGTCTGCAATTGACATGGGCCCTTCGATCACCCAGTTAAAACTGCAGCAAGCTATGATGAAGACCTGCCTGCACGCCACCCAGGAGTTAACCAGCTTGATGGTACTACAGTCTGAAGTAGATGTGCTGGTTGAGGAGCCAAAATTTGAAGGGTAAGCATTTTTGGCTCTTTTTTTAAAAGGTTCTTCCAGACATGGCCTTGCATTGTTAGAAAAAGAAAAATGTGTTTAATGGCATTACAACACAAAAAAAAATAACACCTTAAAACTATAAAAAAAAAACAAATATAGTAATGCCAAAAGGACTTCAACTCAGCATAATGTCAGATGACAACACAAGGTGACATCTGATGCTGGTTTCCAGCTGCAACCCACGAGCGCCATAGGCCAGAATACTAAAACACAAGTGTGTGTCCGTTTTAATGACATACATGTGTGTGTTTGTGTGTTGAGTTTGTTTTAATATAAATTAAATAGACAGCATGTAGGTAAGGTAATAGGTAATACGGGCTGGTGTCCGCAACTCCACGTCATTGCGCGTATT
Source organism: Dasypolia templi (assembly GCA_963555695.1). Taxonomy (NCBI): domain Eukaryota; kingdom Metazoa; phylum Arthropoda; class Insecta; order Lepidoptera; family Noctuidae; genus Dasypolia; species Dasypolia templi. Next base: position 4,175,860 of record OY743166.1, read on the forward strand.
TTGCGTATGGTGGGAAAATCGATTATTCGATCCACCCCAGCTCCTCGAGGAAGGCCAGCAACGCCTTTATGTTACTGACAGCCTCGCGTAGGGTACCTGGGTTACCGAAGTGCTTTGCCCTGTATGTGTCGACCACAGGGCAGTTTAGAAGCAAATGAGCTGCTGTCTCGTCCTCCTCCATGCAGGCCCTGCACAGCGGACTGTCTGTGACTCCTATGACAAAGAGGTGTTTATTAAATGACCCGTGGCCAGTTAAGGCTGCCGTAACTATGCGCAGCGGTTGTTTAGTTAGTCGGAGAACCTGTTTCGTGAGGCGGCTATCAATTGCAGGGAGTGCTTCCCTAGCCTGCCTGCACTTACCTTGTTCCAACCATTGTTTGTGATGTTGCTCCCTGGTGCGTTTCCTTACCAGAGTGCGCAAATATACGAAGGGGAGTGGCACGATGGGTTCAGGTCCCACTGCCGTCTCACTCGACCCCCTTCTGGCAAGTTCGTCGGCTGCATCGTTGCCTAGCGAACCGCTGTGTCCTTTGATCCATTGAATGGTGATTTTATTGAGTCTACCCACCTGGTTAAGGCGCTGGTGACACTCGTATATTAGCCCAGAATCAACTGTGTAGCTGTTTAGCGCTTGCAGAACAGCCATGCTGTCTGAGAGTATACGGATCGAGTGGTCCTTAACTTCCCTGGCCATGATGGCGGAAGCAGCCAGAGAAACACTGTGTTATGGACCCCCAATGGTGTGGCTATACGTATGTTGAGGTCCTCCGAGAAGACTCCAGCACCTGTGCCATTACCTGTTTTGGATCCGTCTGTAAAGATGCGCAGCTCTGCAGGGCACAAACCCTCGCAACTCAAATCCTCGTGAAGCTGGATCTTGTATTTTTTATCAAACATAAATTGTTTTGGTACCCGATCATTGATGGCTCTCGTAATGGGGAACTCCTTGTTGAGTCCCTCAAGTAGCGCGATGTGTGTTGTGTCTCTTACCCCAGAGATCTAGTGTCTTAAGACGCACCGCCGCCAGTGTGGCTTCCTGCTGTAAGAACAGGTGGAGCGGTGGCAGTTCCAGCATGGCTTCAACCGCTGCAGTCGGAGTGGTCCTCATGCAGCCCGTAGCCGCCGAGCAGGCTAGTCGTTGCATGCGTTGTAGTTTGTTTGAGGCTGTAGCCAGTCTGATTCGGGGCCACCAGACCGCGGCTCCATAAGTGATCATGGGGCGGATCACTGTGGTGTACAGCCATAGTATAATTTTAGGGGATAGTCCCCACTTTTTACCTATCATTTTCTTGCACTGCCAGAAGGTTATGCAGGCACTGTTTAGTTTGTTGTCCAAATGACTACTCCAGTTTAACTTACTGTCTAGAATGAAAAGAGTATTTCATCAGCTAGGAAACGCTGGGGCCATTTATACAAATAAATAAAATTGAAGTGTCCGTTTGAAATGTCAAAACAGCCTTTTGTATGAGGCGAAAAGTATATGGTACTCAAAACAAAAAATCAATATTACATAAAAAACTGTGTGTGTGTCTGTTTGTTATGGTTAATCACTGAAACGGCTGGAATGATTTTGCTGGGGATGGGGATACTATGAAACCGGGGAAGGTTTGAGTGTCATAAAAGATCTTACAGGAAAACATCATTTGATTTAATAACTTAGCATTTGTTAACAATAGGTCTAGTAGTTGCAAGTGCCTTTCAGAAAATAAATTACAGTTTTAAAAAAACACGCTTTAATACTCGTAGCAAACAAAATAAAAAGTAGAAAAAAATGAAAAAGCGTGGGGTACTTGATATCGAATGTGATGATCATTTTATTAGTTACTGTTTGCAATATCATAATTATTATAAAAATATAATTAAGCACCCCACGCTTTTTTACTTTCAACTTTAACTTTTATTATTTTCTACTTTTTTGTTAGCTATTTTAGTAGCGTGTCCCTTTTTTTTGTATCTATTAATTTACGTAGAAATATAAATTTGATTTCAGAAAAGCATTCGACCTAGTCAAAAATGACATGTTGCTTAAAAAGTTAGCAGGTGTTGGTTTCACCCCACACTCTCTTCAGTTTTTTGCCAGTTATTTAAGGGATAGACAGCAATATGTGGAATATGCGGGACATGTTTCGGAAAAATATTTCACGAGGTCCGGGGTAAGTCAAGGGAGTAACCTTGGCCCTTTGGGCTTCCTGCTGATGGTAAACGACCTGCCAGAGGTAGTCAAAGACGCTAACTGTTTGTTGTTTGCCGATGACCTCAAATTGTCCCTCGTACTACTGTGTCAGGCTACAGGGGGATATTGATAGGGTAGTGAGCTGGAGCAAGGAAAATCTCTTGCAGTTTAATACCTCGAAGTGTGTCACCATCACTTTTTCTCGCGCACACAACCCCATATTGCATTCCTACCATATTAGCGGGGTGCCTATGGCACGGGTCACAGAAGTCAAGGACTTGGGAGTAGGCTTTAACACCGGTTTGACTTTTCGTGATCACATCATGCGTAGCTGTAAAAGAGCGTACAGGAATTTAGGTTTCATGATTCGTACGGTCCGAGGGTTCACGAATGTGAAAGCTGTTATAGCATTGTATAACGCACTGGTAAGGAGCCAGTTAGAATGTAATGCAGTCATCTGGGCTCCGCATGAAACTAAATATAGTCTCATGCTTGAGAGGGTACATAATAAGTTCATAAGATATTTAAATATGCGCAATTATGGAGTTTATCCCTTCTACCCGTTAATGTATCCGACCTTATTCATTTTAGGTATGGTAGGATACAATGAGCTAAGGGTAAGGAGGGATCTTGCACTCACCTCTTATATATTTAAGTTACTGAGGGGGAAGGTGCATAATGCAGTTATTTTAGGGCAGGTGAGTCTGTGTGTTCCGGACAGGTACGTGTGGCGACGACGGCAGCCGCCACTGCTAGTGGAACCGCGCGCTAGGACCAACCTGCTAAGGGAGGCGCCGCTGACGCGTGCGCTTCGCACGCTCAACCTCATAGCGAGGGATACGGACTTATTTTGTTGTTCTCGGAGTGAATTCACAAGGAATGCATTGTATATAATTAGTTATAGATGTTAATAATTAAATAAGTTGCACATGTATCGCATTGGGAGTATCCTGTAACGGTAGATGTAAGTTGATAAATAAATAAATGAAATCTATTAACATGTTTTTCTAAACACGGAATTATAAAACATAAAAAAAAAGATTACACGAAACGTTTTAAAAGTAGGTCGACTCCTAGATGGCGTTGTAAAACTACAGTCTCTGGCAATTAGTGAGTCGCTGATACTGCCATCTGTTGAAAATTTGGACGAAGAAAAATTGCCAACTCAATAGCCAGACTTAGGGAGGTGTCATTTCTTTGGGATTGGGAATCTGCACATAGTTTTATAATCTGTGCTTTTTTTCCGTCGATTAAAATTAAGCGTAGTTTCCCTCATTTTGATTTGTGCACATTTTACAAAGACTCACACTGTATATACTTAATTGTACACCACAACATAACAAAAAAATTACAATGGTTGGCCTTATCATTTTCTGCGATTTCTTCCAGGCAACCTTGATTATATTTTATTAATATTGTCTCATTTTCAGAGAGCGCCCAGTAACGGAGGCAGGCACTTGGAGAGAAGTTATAGTTGAATGCAGGATAGATCTGGTGCCTTTCACTATGTCTTTCTTCATGCATACTCCAGTAAGTATGATTTATAAGACTCCAGACATGATAGAAGACCCAGAATTAAGCCTAGTTTATGAAAACTCATTTAATATTGCCAAAAACAACATCAAGCCAAAAGATGTTTATATTTTAAGGTCCGTTCCCTCTGCTAGAGACGAGGCCTGCGTCCCAGCAGTGGGAATGTTATATTGAACGTTGATAATGCTAATACCACAAAAAAGTTTTGAGTATTTTTAAGGTTTGAAAGTCTACTTTTAGTTTTTGTGTTAAATTTTGCTAAGGGGCCGTTCAAGTATTACGTAAGCAGTTTTTTTTTTTGCAATTGTTAACCTTCCCGTCCCCCTCGTCAGCAAAAGTAAGCAAAGCTCTTACTCCCTCCCCCCTCCCCCCCGTGCTTACGTAAACATTGGTATAATTGATTGATTCATGAGCAGCAGTTATAGTCAAATCGTCAATCGTATCGAAACAAAACAATAAATTGACGGAATTTTTTTGACAAGCGCGCGGTAATTCCCCTACTCAGTTCTAAGCGAGTACCTTAACGTATTCATTATTTGTAAGAATCCCTGCAAATGAATTCCGTTTTCAGCATAGACAATGTGTGGGTTGCCATTTTATGTGTAAACAAGTAAATAATTACTGCTGACCTAATCACCATCTAGATCTCCCCACCCCCCATGTTATAAAAAATATGCAAAGCAAAGACCCCCCCCCCCCCTCTATAGTGCTTACGTAATACTTGAACGGCCCCTAATGACGGTAGTGCGCAATGTAATGCACTCAAAACATTGTGCTTATGAGTGCATGTAATGGTATTGTGGCGGCATCTACACCGCTACATACGAACAACGCATCACACTGACGTCACACAAATCCTTCATCGCGCAATCAGAATTTACCGCGCAGCTAGCATATTATCAACTTCCCGACATCAATCGTCGGGCAGTCGCCCACCAGATACGACATCCATCTGGTCGGAGGATCCTCCCTTTTCCAAGAGTATGAGTGAATTTTACACCCTGTTCCTCATCTCTATAGTATAATAGTTGTATATATGTTATAAACACAATTTTAAATAGTCCCCCTATTTAAAATTGTGTTTATAACATTAGTAACCTGTTTTCATAAAACGTCAGTAAAAGGTCCTTGGTATTGTTCGTCGAATCGTTGAGCTTCTTAAGTTCTAAATTGAGCTGCACGATTACTGACACATGCGTGCACTGACTGGACAGGTCTGCTCAATCTGTATGGTTCTTTCCTCAAAAGACTTTTTTCAGACACCGGATCTACTTCACATGATCTGACAAAGATTATGTCAGGACTTTAAAGAGACTGTGGCCTCTGAGTTTGTTTCGGCCTTTCTTCTCAGAGTAGTCAGATAGGAAACACCTCATCTGGTTAAAAAAATATGATTGACATGTAAAAGTGTTTGTACAAACCTACATATTTATGATACCTACAAATTATATATTTGTTATTAATAATTTTGTCCACTCAGTGTATTCTAAGCGTTGCAAGCGGTCAGCCGAACTAGACCGTGAGTCTGCGAAATATGCTTATACATGAAATGTATTAAATAAGCTTGTGCTTTACATATAGGACCGCAGATTCGCTCCACCTTCATACCGAGCTCTTCGCGTGATGCCCGTGAAGAGTGCACATGAGTTGGAGCTCTCGAAGTCTGTGCTGCACAGTTTGAAGCTCCCCAGCGATGCTGTAGAGGTAAGGATTCAAAGGGTATCGTGTTACCCATTAACTGGGTTGGTCAGATAGGCAGTTGCTCCATGTAAAATGCTGGTATTCAGCTGCATACAGTTAGTCTGGAACCTCAACAAGTTTGGAAAATACTATGCAGATGAGATGTGATGTGAATTTCAACCAATGTGATTGTTCGATTCACAGAATAGAAATAACAAGTGGAAGTGACACGCGCTTGATAGTTATCAAGCGCGTGTCACAAATATGTGGAAAATATGTAAAATAATAACAACCTTCGACCGTTGTAATAAGACTTGATTTTGTATGAACAACTAATTCAACTTTGACCGAAAACCAACGAAAACCTTATTTATTTATTATATTGTTTATTTAAGATGGGTTTACTCTTGACTTTAGTCTAGGTCACCTCTGGGTGACAGACAAAGTCTACGATGGAGTGAGCTTACCCAGAAGAAGCCTGTTCACTCTAACTTTGAAGAGATTCCGGTTGAATGCGTTCGGGATCACAGACGCAGGTAGTGAGTTCCACTCTTTTGCCGTACGCATAATGAAGGATGTTCTGCAACTAGGTATGGTTGTTGGGTATTTGTTGTTCATACAAAATTAATACTTATTACAACTGACGAAGGTTGTTATTAATTTACATATTTTTCCGCATAATTGTGACACGCGCGGGTTAACAGCCGGGCACTTCCACTTGTTTTTTCTATTCCGTGGCTCGATTCCTGCACATTTCATCTCCTCTCCGCTCGGTTCCGTTTCAGTGATACCGCACCTCAATGCGCCGTTTTGCAAGATCACTCGTTACTACATACGGATAACTGCTTTAAGTCTCCACATTTCTAGTCCCGCCGATCTAGCATCAAAACAATGTGAAGGAAAACTTGGAAGTTTTTCTAGCTAGCATGCAGCACTTAAAATTGGTGTGAAAATGTCAAATGTCTTCGAATATTTCCGCGCTGGGTGTGCGTTACGTGCAGATTTAGGGACTCAAACTGTAACGTAAAAAGTGTTTTTAACATTGTTTTAAATAAAAAAAACCTTCATAAATGTAACAGATACAATAATGTTACAGTATCAAAGTGTTAATAAGTGTAACAGAAATAAGTTCGGATTGAGACTGTTTTGGCAACGCAGCGTTTACCTGTTACACTTATTAACACTGTTAACACTTTTATCAGTACAAATATATTACTGTCACACTTTTGTTAGTGTTTTGGGTTGTTAACACATTGAAAAACACATTTATAAGTGTTACATATTTGATTCTTTTATCGATTCAAAATGTAACACTTATAATTCTGTAACCTTTATGACGATGTTTTTAAGTCCCTAGTTGAATTAAGACGCACTGCCTCTCAGAGAGAGATCTGATTCCCAGCAATTGGAAAATTATAGGCTGATTATGACTACTATACCCTGGCAAACCCGCTAAAATAGCTAATGGTATCAATAGGATATAAAAATGATATATATATAACTTTTACTTATTTTGTTTCAGGTATTAAGGAGTTATGCGGCAGGCTACCGCTCCCGGCGAACGACGCTCGCTCGTTTGGCTAACAAATATACTAGTGCATTGTTTATGGAGCCCCATGTAAGTTTTAACATAGTTTCATAGCATACTCAAAAGCATTTATTTCAATTAAACCACATACAGGCACTTTTAAATTGTCAAAGAGTCGGTTGGTTGGTTACTCAGGAAGTTAAAGCTAGTCGCCCATTCCAAAACGTAGATCTCTATGCAAAACCAACCAACTGAGGAATTAACTTCATGGTAAGTTTGAGGGTGTATAAATTTAGTTTTTTTTTTCTGGGGGGGCTTGTAATTAGCAATTTAGTTACATATTTTGTTTAGTTAATAAAATGTTATTAGACTTCCTAAAATAAAATAATAAAAAAATAAAAGAACAGACAAGAAACTCCAAGGACACAGTTTTAAATCAAGACATTACCCATCCTGTGTACTAATATAATTCTTGTTGCTTCGTTATGCGGAATAATTTAAGGAAGAAACAATGCAAAATGTCAGCCGTGACAGTTAAGGGATGACCAGTCTCAACTGACATGGTTGGGAAAAGGTAGACAAAATCATTCAGTCCTATCTATTTATCTGTTTCATTTCAGGCAGAGGGAGGCTTCATACTAAAATGCGCAGATCTGCTAGAAGTTTCTTGGCGATTGGAGAACAAATGGTCGCCAGTTGCGCCCTTCCATCATAGAATGAAGTTCGATTTAGAGTTTATGGGTAAGTTCACTACTTCTTATTTTAATTTTTAAAATGTTTTTTTTTTTTTTTGTATAAACAAAATATATTAAGTATGTTGAAACTGTTTGTACTCCTCGTCACTTGTCCCTAAAGGTTCATTAGAAAACCAGCATCACACAGCATTTGTCTGGCATTAATGCTGAAATGAACCTTTTTGGCGCAGCCGTGAGGCACACACTATTGTTCTTGTTATTTTTTTTATTTTCTCATTTGTATTTTGTGCTTCACGATGTGTTTGCTTTCTTTCTCTCGTATGAAACGAAATAAAACAAAAAAATGCCGACGACGTTGGGAAATTTAACTATGAAGTAATGAAATAGAGAAAAATGGTCGAAGAAGGCATACTTAATCTTGTTTTGGAGTTTTTTTTTCTTCAGTGGCAATTCGTGATTTGTTTTGTACTTTTAGCGGATGCGTTGGAGGTAAACATTGCCAAAAATGAAACGCATTTTTTGTTATTGATAAAGCTGTTTAAAAACACCTTCGTAAATGTTACAGAATAATAACTGTTACATTTTGAATTGGTAACAAAATAAAATGTGTAAAACTTTAGAAGTGTTAATAACTGTAGCTGGTAAACGCGGCTATTTTGGCATCGCCGCGTCTGTCTGTCGTTGTTGCGGTACCGTGCAATTATACCTAAAACTGCTTATTTCGATTACATATTAATTATTATATTAACACATATAAAAGTTTACACTCTACATACGTATGCACTCACTCTACGTATCTGTTACATTTATAAAGGTTTTCTTTTAAAATAATTTAAGAACAGTGTTAAAAACACTTATCACGGTTAGTTTGAGTCCCTGCTTGTATCTAGGTAGACTCCCGATGTTTTTTTTTGCAAAATGGATATTATAGTAACGAGAGATTGTGTGTTATTAATAAAATAAAAGGAAAAGTCCCTTTTTAAACTATTATTACCTATTTTGTTCTGAGCTGTAAGGAAGTGTTTATTCTCCGCTAGTTATAGCATGCCAATATAAAAAAAGAATGAAATTATTCTCATAACAATTATATTTATTTAAGTAATTTCACATCTTTCCAGAGGAATCCTACATCAAGATAATAACACAGGCCCACAAGCAACTCCTAGACCCTGTCATACAAACCGACGAACGAACCTTGCTGCTAGCTAAAATTATAACCACCTGCCTCGAAGCGCGAGGTACGATAGACCCTGAATCAGACCTAGAGTCCAAAACGACAGAAAGAGACAACGATATAGATAAAAGAGACGGTGAATCTGAAAAGAGAGATAGCGAAGTTATGGCGCCACCGAAAAGTCTTCCTAAAAAAGTCAAGCAGAAAAATAAAGCTAGTTTACCTAATACTGCTCAGAAAAGGAGTATGGATGATGAAAATGATGATTCTGAGGCTAAAAAGATGAAAAATTATGTCCCCGAAGCTATGAAAATTATGGTTGATGCCAATAATACTAGGAAGAGTAAAATGAGTGATGTGGTCAATGAAGGCGGTAAAAAAAGAAAAATGAGTGAAGTTACTAAAGTTGCCAACAGTAAAAATGTTAAAGAGAGTGGTAATATTGAAGAGGGTAACGCTAAATCTAAGAAAGTTATAGAAACTGAAGAAAATACAGGCAACGCAAAACCTAAAAATATTAAAGAATCTGAGAATAATGATATTATTAAGAATGTTGAAGACAAAACTGTTAATACTAACTCAAAACCTAAAAATACGAAAGAATCTGCATCTACTGATTATAAAAACACTAACGCTAAACCTAAAAATAAAGTTACAAAAGAAGCAGGCGATAATGCAACTAAAGAAATAAATTCTGAACCTAACATAAAAGTTTTAAAGAAACCAGCTAACGTAGATAGTAATTTTAAGCCAAAATCTAAAATTGTGAAGGAAACTGGTAAACATCAAGAAAACGTTGACAGTGAAAAGCCAGCAGAGAAAAACGTTAAAGATGTCCAAAATAAAGGTAGTGCGTCAAAAAACGATACAAATAAGAAACCTGTTAATGGGGGAAAAGTTACAAATGTCAATAATAAAGCTATTAATATAACAACGAAACAAACTGAAAATAATCAAAACGAAAATAATGTTGAAACTAAAAATAATGAGAAAAAGAAACTCAAAAGTGTTGCTAATGCAAAAAGTAAAGAAATAACAAAAGAGACTGACAATCCTAAAGAGAATAATGAAAATAATGGTAACACTAAAAATATTGAGAAAAAGCAACTCAAAAAGGTTGCTAATACAAAAAGTAAAGAAAATATAGATGCTAACAAAGATGCTGGGCGTCCCAAAAGCAAGGTTACAGAAAAAACTATGAATCCTGTCAAAAATATTGAAAGTAATGTTAATAAAAATGACAATAAACCTAAAAATACTGACGCAAATAGAGTGAAGAATGTTGCTAACACTAAAACTAACGAACAAACGACTATAAAAGCTTCTCAAAGAAACATCAATGTTGCCAGCACTATAAACGATGATCAGGCCAAAAAAGGTTCTGAAAAAAGTACCAAAAATAAAGAAAAACTACCAGAAGTTGCGACTAAACGTTCAGAGAAAACTATTCAAGAGAAAATAGTCAAAACTAACATCAGAAATGAGACCCAAACAGTAAAAAAAGTTACAGAAAAAAATGCAACGACATTCAGGAATAAAGATAAAATATCTCAAATAACTAAAGTCACGGAGAAAATTGTAAAAGACAAACCTGCACCTATAAAAGACGTACCTGAAAAAGTAATAAGCAGCAATTTAATTGCTAAGAAAACTAACAGTACTAAAAATATAATTAAAAAACCTATAGTCCACAAAATAGCATCACACAGAAATTCACTAAAACCGCAAAATCCACCAAAATTATTAAAAGCTTGTAATACTAAAACGACCACCACTGGCAACACTGAAAAAGAAAATGGCGGCAAAGGGTCCAAAATTCCGCAGAAAAAATTGTCAATTATCAGTGAAGGATCTTCAAAGAAAAACCTTTTGAGGATGAGTCCTCGTAAGTATTAAAAATATTATGTAACCTTACCCAGGATGAAATTGAATAGGTTGGCCAAATTAAAATATATTTTGTGTGTGTGTGTGTGTGTGTGTGTGCGTGTGTTGTTGTAAGTGTTTTATGGAATGTCATTCGGCCGCGAGAAAGGAAAGGGACATTACGTGCGCGTAGGCAAGCTATTTGGCACCGTATTATTATTATTTTTTGGTGGGAAATCATCAAATGACTCTCACGCTCTGGGTGGAGCGGGAAGGCGAGTCAGACTTTAACTGACTAAAACAACCGTGTTCCTTCAGTTGCCTGTGCCAGGGCAACGGTATCTCTTTCGAACATCCGCGGCGGGCACCGTCATCGCGCGCGCTTTTTTTTTCGTATCAACGGTCATCATAAGGTAAATTACCACTAGTTGAACGCGTTGCCAAATTGCTTCATGTTGTGAACTCTGCGATTAATACAGTGCTCTTTGGGCGCTCGTTAAAATTGATACTTAAATTTTCTTAACGACTTTTTTTATATTTTTTTACTGAAACATCGTTACTTCACGCCTACTTGGAGGCGTGAAGTAACGATGTCTAAGACGATAATTACACGTTCTTTTTCAAGAATTTAGATTTGGGAAATGACAATTCGTAAGATAATGTACTCGTAGCAGTTACTGAACCTCCTTTTTCGAGTTGGCTTCAATATGAGAACAACCGCAAGGGTCGATCTTCAACGCTTGCCGGTTGATTCGTGGATGGTTTCCATCCATGACATAACGAGACCCCACCGAGCCTCTGAAAGCCGTTGGTGTCGGCTTTTGACTGTAATTACGAGTAGCCAGACTCCCTGAAAGCTTGACAACCAGTCTTACCAAGTTGTATTTGTGTGAGTGCGCATAGCGACGGGTCCTTTGCTTTGCAATCGGCCAATCGGATAATCAGCCTGAGGCGCTGTGCGTCAATCGTGCGATCACATCGGTGCGATTGGTAATCACTCACACAAATGCATAGCTCAGCTTAGGCCTCGCGGACTGTACCCCTAACTGGGTTGTCTTCTGTCATAGTTGTTTACAATTTAATTATTTTTTAGGAATAATACCATCGAAATTCAAGACACAATCCCAAGAGACGTTTAAACAGAAAATGGTCAAATCTACGAATATACCTCGTAAGTATTAAATACTAATTTGTTTTCAATTGATGTTGTTGCCACAGGAAATATCATCTTTAAACTAGTGTAAATTAAGTTGATTTTACTATGACCACTAGCAATTTTTTCAAACGGTTGTGCAGAGATGTACTTATAGTACACCCACATTTCGCCAGTTATGTTTAAGTCCCATGTAATAGGGGGCGACGGTATTGCCATCAACTTGGCTCAAATCCAGACTCCGGGCTGCTACTGAGAAATTCCTTATAGAAAAACCCAATAACACTTTGCCCGACCTGCTGATGGCTGCAGTATCGCTTGTGACCACTGGTCGAAAAAGGCAGTTATCACCATACAGGGTGTGTAAGTCGGTGTCGGGGTCGTATCATGGGGTCTAAACTCGAACAAATTATAATTAGTCTTGAAAAGAAATCATAGATGGCAGCATAGGCAAAAAGCAATAAAATGGTTACCCCATTGTGAAATTTGACGCTGATGCTAAATGCTGATTTATTTATTTACACTACATCATTTTGCTTAGAGATCTTTGTAATATATGGCGTTTTACAAAATTTGTCCTGTCACCACAGTTACCACTATAACCTTACTACAGTGGAATCCGTTTATAATGACATCGAAGGGAATTAACAAATACGTCATATTAAGCGGACGTCATAAAAAGCATTTTGTAGAAAATAAACAATCTCCTGTTTTTGTTAGTAAGTATGTATATTTTAATAGAGAGAAACAAAATAGAGATAAATCAAAATAAAATTGCACGTAGTACATTATGTAAATGTATTTTTTTAATTTTTACTGAAATCAGTTATGCTTGTTTGCTTTCATTTTTTCCATATATTGTAATAACAGTCTCTAATACTATTGTGTAAAGAAGACATCGCCATCGTTAAATTATCATTTTAAATATTGCTATATTTCATATTTCATAAATCACTAACAATCAATGCGTGACCTTCAACTATCAGTTATCCACTGAGACTAAAAACAAAAATATGCACGCGCCGAACGTCGTCGGGTATCACGTGACTCTCCCGAACACTGCCGAAGGTGTTAGGAATCATGTTGGTCACTAACTGGACACAATTTATTAAAAATGGGTCACAATAAGCGACATGTCACTCTATGCGAAGTCATTATATCCGACTTTGTAATAAATAATTTTATATGAAAACCAAACTTCCCTGTGTAATTAGGTCATAATAAGCGGTTGGTCATTAAATGCGGAGTCATAATAAACGGATTACACTGTAATTTAAATCAAACTATTTTTAATCTATTACTTTAAATAGAAATATAAAAGAAATCTATTAACGTGTTTTTCTGAACCCGGAACTATTTAATTTTTATATAAAAAGGATTTCACGTAATGTCTTAAAAGTAGGTCGACTCCTAGATGGCGTTGTAAAACTACAGTCTCTGTCAATAAGCGAGTCGCTGATGCTGCCATCTGTTGAAAACTTGTACGAATTAAAATAGCCAAACTTATTTATGGAGGTGCCATTTCGTTGTATGGGATTGGGTACGTAGTATTATATTATCTGTAGTCGCGTCATAAAAGGTAAAATTTGTCGCAACAGGAGTTAAATGACCGTCACAGGCAGTAATTTTCTCGTTTTTTTTAAATAAATGCTTGTATTTGTTTAAACACATGAAACATTATGACTTGACCTATCACCTGATTCCGGCTTGACTTCGACTTACGGGACATCCTGTTTATGTTACGACATAAATAGGGTCAATACAAGTGAAAATTTAATTAACGATGACTACTAGTGAAAACATAACATACCATCACGCCTTGTTTCCCCGAAGGGTTGGGCAGAGGTGTACCTATAGCACACCCACATTTCGCCAGTTATGTTTAAGTCCCATGTAATAGGGGGCGAGCCTATTGCCATCTACCGGGCACAAATCCAGACTTCGGGCTGCTACTGAGAAATTCCAGATAGAAAAACCCAATTACACGTTGCCCGACCTGGGAATCGAACCCAGCAACTCATGCTCAGCAGTAGCGATTGCGACCACTAGACCAACGAGGCAGTCACGAGGCAGTCACTGGGAGGTACTAGTGACAAGTTCATAAAAATGTATGAAATTGTAGTACCCTTTTATTTTATTTTTCCGAAAGTCGGTTAACAATTTTTTTCTTTTTTCAGGGTTATTGAAGAAACCTGCTCCGAAGACGACATAGTTGTTAGTTTTTAATAAACATAACTGTGTGCCTTAATTTTAAATGAATTATGTTTAGTGAAATCGTTTTAAATAAGAATACGTGTTTTATACTCAAAATTTCTTTTATTTATTAAAATAAATGGTAGTAATGATACGCTTACAAAGTCATGAGAGAATTATTAAAAATTATAATTAGAAAATTGATCTTATGACGAAAAATATTCTTTAATTCATTTTAATGTCAAACTTATAGCTATAAAAATACAAATTATATTAAATGAAAAGTCACAATAATGCTTCTTTGTAAAGAAAATGATTGATAAATTAATATCCTGTCAAAAACGGATAGTTTTTGTGAGTATCGCCCATTCTGAAAAGAAAATATTGTTTATTAACTAAACCAGAAGTATTGCTAATATATATTAAATAGGATTCAGAGTTTCAGGAACATTTTATCCAGCAGCCTTATTGCGTAACACATTTTCGTAGATGATTACGACTAATCTGTTTGATTTTGGCAGTTGAACAACATTCATTGCGTTATTTACATTGTTGACCAGTTTTTTTATCGAACGTATGAACCAGTGGATTAGCAATCTGTTTCAAAACGATTCAGAATTAGGGTACAGGAATGCACATGTTTCTAGACTCCCTAGTAAAAGAAAAAATTGTGAAGGTTTGAAAACAAAAACAAAAATCAAAAACTTTGAATTTCTTACTAGAGGTGCCGGTTTCCTATCTGACTACTCTGAGATGGAAGGCCGAAACAAAGTCAGAGTTCACAGTCTATGTTTAGTCCAGACATAATCTTTGTCAGATCATGTGAAGACCATGTGGATTGATGTCTGAAATTGTCTTTTGAGGAAAGAGCCAAACAGATTGAGTGGATCTGTCCAGTTAGTGCACGCATTTGTCAGTAATCGTGCAGCTCACTCAAAACTTAAGGACCTCAGCGATTAGACGAACAATACCAAAGAAAGGACATTGGGTAGGCCGTTATAAAAAAAAATGCTCTTTCATAGAAACGTGCTATACCGCGGTCATAATGTATGGAACTCCATTTTTTTTTTAAACCGACGAAAAATTTCAACGCAGGAGATGGACTGAAACCATGGGTGCGCGTCGAAGACCTTGCCACCTTATATAAAAAGGGGTGTGGCTGTGTCGTGGACACTGCCGTGTGTTTTACGTGAATAAGTGAACGTAACGAGTAATATTTTCTGAGGTGGTGAGGGTCGAACCGTCACAGTCCTGACTCGACGTAACAAATTCTTTGATTCTTTAGCTCTCGAGTGACCTGGTTATTCAGAACCGAAAATATCCGCTTTTTAATTTATTTTTATTGCTAACACTATAAAATTGTAGTTTTTAATGTTAATTTGAATAGTTCTAATCGTAATATACAGTAAAAGGTAATAAAAATAATGGTTAACTATACTTAGTGTATCGAAATAAATGAATAAAGTGTATGAAGCATTTGTTTTGAACGTACCTTCTCACTAAAAAATGACAAAAAAGACAAGGCTGTATGGCTCACTTCCTTTGCCTGCTTATATGAGCAAATTAAAAAACAACAGGCACTTGAAAGAAGCCTTTGAAAGAATCCCGTTGTGGCCTGCCTGTGTCCCGCGCTAACATTCAAAATATTTACAACAACAAGGTTTAATTCTAGAACCCTTCGCTAGCTCAGGTTTCAATCGAAGCACTCACGGCAAAAAACACTTTTACCCACATGTAAAACAAATAACTATTGGATGTAGATGATAGATATGTAGCTGCAACACCAAACTATCCCCCGATTTTGTTATCAACAGTTTTTTTTAATGGCCTACTACTAAGATAGCAAATTTAAACGACGTATTCACGTCAAAATATTCCATAATCTATGTATGCAATTTGTAACTCAAAACATGAGTTTTCTCTTGATGCATGATTCACAGATCAGTTTGATTTTACTTTACTAAGTAAGCGTGTCATACGAATGTAAACCTCATCCGCGTGTGTTTAATCGTTTAATGTTCATATTCGAATTTGAGCAAGCGTTACTTTCGAATCCAATAGATTGTCCCAACTTTATTGAGGTCGGCTTCCAGTCTTACCGTTCAGCTGAATACCAGTATTTTGCAGCGTTTCTTACGAATTTTAACATTAACTACCTACGACTAACGCTTACTAACTTGGCAAAGTAAACTTCAAGTGCGGTTTGTTAATCTTGCCCTTAGACCTATATGACACTGGGTTGCCATAGTCTAATGAAAAAAAAAAAAAATAGATTGGCAAGCTGTTGGCCTGTTGCCCGCGACTTCGTCCGTGATCCAGGATGAAAATTAGCCTAAGTCTTTATCTATGTGTCAAATTTCGTCTAAATACGTTCAGCCGTTTTGGCGTGAAAGTTGGAATAAATATTAGTGAGATCGATACCTACCAGGTGAGGTTTAAAGAAGATATAGTGACAAAAATTTTAAAACAGTATGCTTAGATGGTTTGGTCATGTTGAGAAGATAAATGAAAGGAGACTAACGAAATGTATTTACAATTATTAAATGAAGGCTGATGTGAGTGGAAACGCCGAGGACATAATAAAGTGACCTTATTGGTGATGTTCTTCGGAAAGGTCAGGTGCGTAGCACTCGCTTCCGGCGCACTTGTATGATCAGATGTATGAACGTAAACGAGACAAAGGAATTTGTAAGAATCGTAGCAGGTGGCGTTCTGTGGTTCCTGCCTACCCCCATGGGAAAAAGGCGTGAGTTTATATATGTATATGGTGGGTACCATAAAGCTGTATACATTCTGCTGGTAGCGCGACCATGTTTGTAACGGTAACGTAGAACTAACTACCTGACCCATCGAGTTACCACCCTGTTTTCATGCTCAGTGACCAGCACGCTAATTACGTAACAAATTATATGAGAGATAACAAATTAATAGCTAAACCATTGCTTTTTAGGTTCGCAAAATTTGTCTGCTCAACAACGTAAGTAACGCAAAGAATGTTGTTGAACTGTCAAAATGGAAGCCATTCCTACTGTTGGTGTGATGTTTTTTTTTTTTCTCAAAAAGCTTAAAAAGTTGCCAAGTTATAAACGTTTTACAATTGGTGTTAGACAAGACAAAACTATCGTAGAAGTGACGTCACGACTATGTCACTTCATACTAGCGCCGTACGTTGTCCGTACTGCACGACAAAAAATCGGAGGCCCTAGTGTGTTTCTTTTAACCATTTCGACTTTACGCATCGACCGCGTTCGGCGCTCCGATTGGCCCTTCACCATTCGACCTTTGCGCTCTGATTGCCAAGGGCCAATCGGAACGCCGAACACTAGGGCCACTGTAAATCGATGTAAATAACATCGATTTACAGATTTTTTCGATTATCTCATTTTGATCATGCCTTACAATAATATTACGAACATTTTTATAATTAGTCATGATTCCTACTATCCCGCTGAATCGGTACTAAACTCACCCTCTAAAAGTAAAAGTCCGTTTATTCCTATTGAGCGCGTTCAGTGCGTCAACTTGCGGCGTGTCCAGCTTGAAGGTCAGAGCTTGCAGGTTGTCCCATAGGTGAGCTGCCGACGAGGCCTTCACTACCACGTTGTGGCCACTTTCAATTTGATACCTGTTGGTAAGTAAATACACATTAGATCCCGACTATATTTCCAGAAGAGGTTAAGAAAGAATAATAGCATTAGAACAAGAAGAAGAAATTTCCCACGGACGTAATTAAGTCACTGCGGAATAAAAACGCGCAGCGCCGTGTTTTCCCGCGTTCAACAGTGTATGAACGAGCGTAAAAAAAAACATTTCGTAGTTCGAAGTGTCTTGTATCAATGAATGAATCAGTATTTTACGTGCAGAGCGGACGTGCGATGTGTTCAGCAAAATTATTAAGCGGTAGCCATTTGTGAGGTCAGGATTACCAAAGAAGCAAAAAGTTTTAGATGCATCCATTAAATAATGAACTATATTTATAAAGCCTTTTTGATACCATACTCGTACAATGATCTAATGAAACATCCAAAAAAAAAACAAATAATTATCAAATAGCACATGAAATATATACAGGGTGGAAGGGACATCGACACACAACCTGATACCATGGATTTCGTACATGATTCTGGACCCCCTGGAGTTGAAATTTTCATCGATTATAAAAAAAAAAACGGCTGTTTTATAGAAAAGTGCAATACCTACGCGGTCAAAAAGTATGGCAGAGCAAATAAAATAAAAAAATTACCGAAAAAAAATTCCAACGCAGTGGGGTTCAGAATCATGTAC
The DNA here is from genome assembly GCA_963555695.1 of Dasypolia templi. Lineage (NCBI taxonomy): Eukaryota > Metazoa > Arthropoda > Insecta > Lepidoptera > Noctuidae > Dasypolia > Dasypolia templi. The sequence continues at coordinate 4,194,136 of OY743166.1, forward strand.
TGAGTCCATGGTATCAGGTTGTGCGTCGATGTCCCTTCCGCCCTGTACAGTTTTTCTCAAATTAAACCAGTTTCATGTTTACTTACTTACTTTACAATAAACTCCACCACCACCCACCTATGTTCAGAGGCCCTAGTGTGAGTTTCTTTTAACCATTTCGACTTTACGCATCGACCGCTTTTGGCGCTCCGATTGGCCCTTCACCATTCGACCTTTGCGCTCCGATTGCCAAGGGCCAATCGGATCGCCGAACGTGGTCGATGCTTGAAATCGAGACGGTTAAAATAAACTCACACTAGGCCCACTGAATTATTTTAGGATTCCTTGTACCGCTTTCTATTTGACCATGCCTATCTCGGCTCGCGTTGTTATTCCGCCGCGATTTTATACGTCCGCCAGACCGTGGGCTTACAAAAACTCTCGCAAAAAACGTTTTACTTGTTATTTTGGTAAGATGGTTAATATCCATTCAAACCGCTCGGCGAACTCATAAAACTTGATGAAATGTTGCCAGGAATTAGTGGTAATTTATTACCATACAAACATTGTTTCCTGAATTTGTTGCATAAAAAACCCAAGACGCTATGACCAAAAATAGTTGGGTAGGAATAGGTGACCATCTTTACATACGGAGACCCCTCCGTACCTCGCCGTTGGTCCCGGCTGTCATTTGTGTATCTTTGACAGTCGTAACGGGTCGTCAGAAGCCCGAAAGTCTGACAACCAGTCTTACCAAGTTGTATTGTATAATAGGCTGTTTTGAAATGCGGGCAGATGATAATGTTATAGTTAGTTAGTTAGCTAATTACCTTAGTTAGTTAATTAGTTACCTAATCAGCAGTTGTGCAGGCGTCACACCGAGTCCGGAAGCCATCACTTTGACTAAGGCATCATCAATCACAGGGGTTGTGGAGTTTTTGTACTCGGCAGGGGTTCCCTGTGAACGGTAAAAAAATGTATAGACCGCCCTTCATAGAAGGACATTTTTTTTAAAGTTTTTTTCAATCCAAACTAATCCTTTAGTACATCCACAGTTCGTCCGTTATGTTTAAGTCCCATGTAATAGGGGCGAGCCTATTGCCATCAACCGGACACAAATCTAAACTCCGGGCTGCTACTGAGTAATTCCAGATGGAAAATCCCAAAGACACTGCATGACCCGGGATTCGAAATCCGGACCTACGAGTAAAACGCACATTTCCGGAAGGAGAGTTTCTGCTCCTGGCTGGACGAGGCGATTATCGAAAAAGAAATAACAGTTTTTGATTCTCGCATAAGTGCAAACACAAGCTGCAGCTGATCTGTAAATGAGCCTTATAGATTTTACAAATTTAAAAAACTTTATATAGTTTTAGACAGACACACACTACAGACACTGTCTTAAGGCATGGACAAGTAAATGATGTTACGTAGGGTGCTGCCACGCGGATTAAGATAAAGTTAATAAATATATATTTTAATTTATACACTAAGTTTACACATATATTATTTATATTTTATTTGATTGATTATATAATTCTGTATCCGGCCGTAACATCACAGTGGGCCTTAACAGAATACCAGCGCTGTGACACAAATGTTGAAATGTCACAGCATTATGCTCTACTCGTAGGGGCCTTTTTCCCTCGTACAGGACTTTGTTTTTATTTACTTTTGTTTTATTTACTTTTATGTTTATGAGTGTGTTTAGTTTGTGAAACTGCGTATCACACTACGTACTGTATAATGCGTATTCCTGTGCGAGATCTAATAAATACTTTTTCTTTATCTCTTTCTTTCCTTCTTTAGAAATTACCTTCGACCCGAGGACTCCAAAACAGCTAAGCGTGATGTTGCGTTCAGCGCAAAAGGCGTGCAAGCGTTGTTGTGATAAGTACGGATGACATTCCACCTGCAAAAAGGTCATAGGTTATAATTTTTAGAAACTTATTTGACGAAGTAGAAGAAGTATTGCTGACTAGCTTCTGCCTGCGACTTTTTATCCGCCAGTTTGTAGTTCCCTCGACCCACCCCGTCGGCTCGCATCACCTGCCTGCGCTATCAGTTCGTTTTCGCTAACTTGTTTCAGACTTTTTTCTGTTTGCTCGGCTCCTAAGGTCACAGCGTGATGCTGAATAGGTTTTAAAATTCCTCAAGAATTGGGCTACCAAATGCAGAGATTTTTTCAAATCCAACCGATAGTTCAGAGATTAACCCTTACATACAAACTTACAGCCTTTATGATATTACATAGTAGGTATAGAAGCATATTCGTAGATGTAGGCAGAGGCTCATCTGCCAATCCACCCAAACGCTATGCTACAATGGGGAAGGTCGGTGATAGCAAATTGTAGATGGCGTGACCATAGCTAGGTCCATACAGCCAATTTTTTTTTGACAATTTGACATTTCGTTCATTCATTACGTCTCATGTTCATTAATGAGTTTGGTTTTATTCCACTATTATTATTTTCGGTGATTTCAATATTTTAAAAACAATATGTATTCGATTTGGAATATTTTAGAATTGAAAACCTTAAATATTGCTTATTTCCTGGGAATCACTTTCTTTAAAATGTTTCCGACATAAACTCGAAATCTGTTGTAATGGGGAAGGCAACTGTCAAAATAGCGCTGTCGTAGCTAGTTCCCAACACAAGCTAATAATACAAGGCGTGATGTGGTTTTATTTTATTTTAGCGAAAATTTACGCTTTGTTGTGTATAATATACTCCGAAATTGGAGTCTACAATATCCCGAAAGCCCCTAAAATTAGAAGATTGTGGTTTAAAGCTATTCGTAGAGATTTTTTTGAGTTCGAGTTTATGTCGAAAACATTTTGAAGAAAATGATTACGAGGAAATATTCAAGGTTTAAAATTCTGACACTTTCCATGTCAAGTACTTGATTTGAAATACTGAAATCACCGTAAATAACGAAATAGTGAAATTGAATCAAACTCATGAATGAACATAAAATTACATGAGTGAACGAAATGTCAAATTTATTGTAGGCCGTAGGGACCTAGCTATGGTCACGCCATCTACAATTAGCTTTGCCCGACCTTCCCCATTGAATTAATTCTCTTCGAATAGCTTTAAGCCAAAATTTGCTAATCTTATGATATTTCGGAAAATGGTGGACTCAAATTTTCGAGCATTTAGGAACATAACAACGAATAATTTTCGCAAAAATAAATAAAAACGGCCTCACGCCTTGCAATATTAGCTTGTTTTGGGAACTAGTTACGACGCGACAGCGTTATTTTGACTGTTGCCTTCCCCAGTTCAGTTGACCCATGAGACATTTCAGTTTTTTTTCGATACCAGTCCAAGCCATATCTATGTTGCTTACGAAGGTCAAGTTTCGTTAAAAAACGCTCAAATTTAATTCGCAATGTGATCTCAGCGAAAATCGATGAATGTAAATTGTATTTTTGACAGATTGAGACAGATTAGAATGCGAACGTTCAAATAAGGTATGAGGAGGGACTTATCACATCTCTGTTAGCAGTATTTCGAGTGAGCTGTCAGTGTCATCCCGTCTTGGGCAATCCCTGGCATCAGTGGCACTGACAGCTCACTCCCTCCACGCTCACTTTGAGACTTAACACCCCGGGCGACAAACTGGGAGATGATTTCGCTGAGCAGTAGGTAGTCGAGTTCTTTGTGTTTAGGTTTGATGGATATGGGTGCCAGTGTATTCCAGATGCCGTAGCGGTTGCCACTAACAATCATCCACACCAAACAAAGAACAATTAACCCTTTTTAGGTACAAAAAATCGTATCTTCTGATCCCTTCGCGAAGGCACCAAAGAAATACCTCTACGATACGAGTTGGGAAAAGGCTAGCCTGGATGAGAGTTGCCGAGGCTGAATGGAGAGGCTTATGGAGAGTAGTGGACTGCTGTAGGCTGATGATGTAGGCATCACGCGGAACATGACTACCATAGAAACGGGTTTTGTCCACCGACGGATTACAAATTGTAAACAGTTTTTTTTTCTACCTGTCATTTGGTCCATTCTTGCATGGTTGTCATGCTTGCTCTAACCTTACCTGGTTTATAACTGGTTTCACTTTTCCTTTGTCCAAAATCCTCTGTATCTGCTGTGAGTTGAAGTTGCTGACTCCAATGCTCTTGACGAGGCCCTTCGTCACCAGGCCTTCCATACCGAACCAGGCGTCCAAATAGTCATACTGGGAATATTGTAAGACTGTGGCGATTTTTGGTATGGGGTCAGAGCCTTCCTGTTGAAACAATGAAGGGGGTTTTAAAATAGAATACGAGTATATCATAATGCCAAGGCCGCCCGGCCGGCCCAGGCAATGGTGGAGAGACGACCTAGACGCGTACCGTAAGTTTTGCAAAGAAAGAAAAAACGTTTATTTGCGGTAAACAGGACGCAGAGAACGAACACAAACACAAAAAAATAACAAGTTGGGGGAAAATATGCGTCACATCCACGCAAAGCGGCCATCGCTCAGCATAATGCTATGACCCTATGCGAGACAGAGCCCCAGCGCTGGTTTCCAGCGACAGCCGGCATTGACGGGATGACGTCAGCAAACGATAAGATAAAATAACACAATGTGAAATAAAGTAAAGACACAATAAACACCTACTTCATATTTTTTTTTTTAATAAAATGGTAACATTCCGGACAACGACAATACGGATTTAGAAGAAAAAAGAATTTAAATATGGCAATTTTCAGTTTCTTTGAAAAACATATAGCATTGATAACAGAAGTCCGGTAGCTGCCTTATGGACATGCGCAAGAATAGACCGGCTGGTCCTGCTGGTTTACCATAGGAATATAAGTAAATATAACGTTCCAATAACGTTCCCACTGCTGGGACACAGACCTCCTCTCTGAGAGAGGTAGTGGGCCGTAGTCTACCACGCGAGGCCAGTGCTGGTTGTTGGACGTCGCATGTCGACGTATTTTTGGTTCTAGGACATGCCGGTTTCAACGATGTTTTGTTAAAATAGCACATTCCGTGGTAAAACAATGAGCCAGTTATTTTAGCATCGCGGTAGCAAGAAGCTAGCCCCGCACCCTATTTGCGTAACAAACTATCATTCTGAATCTGACTCATTTTGAAAGATATTGCTAATCCATTGCTTCATATGTCCGAAAAAATAGTCTGCTCAACCACGTAAAACTCAATTAATGTTGATGAACTGTCAAAATGAAAGCCATTCCTATTATTAGTGTGTTAGGTACACAACTATTTGGCTTACCTTAAAAGACATGGGGTTGTGTGTCATGTAAAGGTCAAAGTAGTCGAGGCCCATGTTCTCCAGCGAAGTCTTGCAGGCCACCTCTACAAGGTCAGGCCGGTGGAACGTACTCCAGAGCTTCGACATGATGAACAGGTCCTCGCTATGGACAAATGATACAGTATTATTAACCTATATTAAACTTAGTCATTATAGAGGTAAAAGGAACTGGGTGTAAAGTTCATTCATTCTACAGAAAGAGAGAGAATCCTGTTTGCGTGATGCAAGATTTTTGCGTGACGTCAGAGTGATGTGTGGTTCGCATGTGGCGGTGTAGATGCCGCCACAGACTAAGCAGTTGCGTCTTTTAGTTTCTGCTAATCCATTTCTTCTTACGTGCGAAAAATTTGTCTGCTCAACAAAGTAAATAACGCAATTAATTTTGTTGAACTGTCAAAATTAAAGCCATTCCTACTGTTAGTGTGTTATGCGATAGTGATGATGACATTTATTTTATTTTTATCTCAATTTTTTTTTCTCCAAATATTACAAACAATATTACAAAAATTGTAAAAGCTAAAAAATTGCCAAAATAGAAACGTTTTAAAAAAAAGTGTTAAAAAAAGACAGCACTATATAGTATAAGTGACGTCACGACTTCATACTAGCGCCGTACATTGTCCGTACCGCGCGACAAGGACGAAATTAATCTTCTCTAAAAACTTTTAAAGCGTGTATCTTCTTCATATTTACATCGATTTAACAGATTTTTTCTATTATCTCATTTTTACTATGCCTTCTTTGAGATTGCATTATATTTTCGAACATAAAAAAAGGCATCATCACTACTGCCACGCGGGTCAGCACTCCAATTCCAATTGCGTAACACGTTTTCTTTCAAGATCCAAAGGATTTTGAAGGAAATTCCAAATCCATTGCTGCACTGCACGTTGCTTTCTCGACAACGTAGGTAATTAATAACGCGATGAATATTGTTGAATTGCGCGTCAATACAGGACTCATTTGTACTTATTTTCGTCTATTAAGTTGAATCCTAAATACACAATCAATCGGAATCTGAATCGTTTAGAAACAGATTGCTAATCCATTGCTTCATAAGTTCTATAAAATTTCTGCTCAACAATGTTGAGTGCAGCATTGAATGTTAAAAATCAAACAGATTAGTCGTAATCGTTTACGAAAATTTGTTACGCAATTAGGCTGCTGACTAGGCTTTCCTACGTCTTTTTTGGGTGACCACTGAAAATTAGCGCTGTGCTTTGGTTCCCCTATAGCACAGCATCATGCTGAGTGGAACCTTCTTGTCACAGTCACGGCGTGCAGCTGCGGGCTATTTATGTTCTGTGTTCGTACGAATAAATCTGCGTTGTTTTTTTTAGTTTTGTAATCGAGTTATTTTGTATGCACTTGTTTCTGTGACAAATAAATCTATCTTTCTTTCATTCTTTTGTAAAAGACATGCAATTGTAAGTGTGTTACGTTTTTAACCGGCTATATATCTATAGTACTTCTAGAGATTACAAAACAAACAATTCAACTTCTATACAATATTAATAACTACTCGTAAAGGTCGCAGGAATCCACTTGATCGAGGAAGCGCAGACCATTGTTGTGGCGATGCTTGGCTTAATTAATTAAGTGTTCGAACTCACCGTTTCACTGTACCATCAGCAATTTTAGCTTGAATAGCTTGTCCTATTTCCTTCTCATTTCCGTAGATGTAAGCGGTGTCAATAGCTCGATAACCCATGTCGATAGCTGCACCAATCACGTGCGTTAGTAAACGGGGGTCCACCTGCGAATCAAGCATATGTAGTTTGAATTAGTTAGCAAAACTTCAAAGATCTGGGGGGGGGGGGGGGGGGTCTTCTCTCAAAAAACGAAATCCGTAGTTTCGGCCGCAGAAACAGGCGTTTCCTTTTCCGTATCACCTACGGACATAAGATGACTTCGGGGCCCAAACTAAGAATAGATGACAACACGATTTGACGGTTGTTCTTACTCCCGGCATGTATTTACAGAGATATGAGGAACATTCTTCATTCTTTCACACTCTGCTTGCGCGACGCAGGATTTTGCGTGACGTCAGTGTAATGCGTTTTTGCATGTAGCGGTGTAGATGCCACCACATACATGCCCGTTCGAAAAGTTAATTTATTGGGAGTGGGGTTCAGGCTAGGTGGAGCGATGATCTTCGCAGGGTTGCTGGTAGCAGCGGATCAGCCCTTCAGATTTTCAGAAGCCGTAATACTCGGCTTTTGAAAATCTGAAGGGCTGAGTAAGCTAAAATAAAAGGATATTGGACCTACCTACACCGGGGTGACTGAGATGAGTGTTGATAGCGATCTATGGCCGAACAAGATATGATGCGCTGAATACCAATAACTTGAGATAGGATGACGTGTTACCAAGTACCTAAACAGTACCTTCACAAAGGTTAGTGTTCGTCGCTCCATGTAAAATAGATACTGGTATTCAGCTGTTTCCAGTAAGGCTAAAGAAACCTACATAGAAAACGATAAAGATAAAGGACAATAATATGAAAACATTCAGTTCTTCATCAATGAAATCGAACGCAGTCAGCACTTCTAAGCCGCGCTCAAGAGCTGTCAGTGTCAATTTTACATTCGCCCAAAAACTGCAACATCCATTCACAGTTATTTTACCCCTGATTTTGCATCACTGTCCAAATAACAATGATCTTTATACTCCTTGTGATAAGTAGTGCTATTCTGTAACTATATCACCGTGAAAACTTAGGTGAAGTGAGCTGTCAGTGCCACTGATGCTAGGGATTCACCAAGACGGGATGACACTGACAGCTCACTCCACGCAAGTCTTCACGGTGAGATATAAACAGAATCGACGTGCTAGTTGCTGCTGTCAGGGGTAAAAACTGTAAAAGAATCTTTTGGCGCCCAAATGACGTTGACAGGAGAGGAAAACAAGATGGCGGAGTTCGATCTGATTTTGGCCGCGCGCCAAAAGATCCATGTACACTTACCAAAGCGGTGCCCAAAGCCAGTACAGGTATTTTAGAGCCATCAGCCAGCGGTAAATAAAGCATATCTTCTAGTCTTCCAAACTTCGTCTTCCCAGAGGTTAGTTCTTCGATTTTTTTCAAGTAGACTTCTTCAGATATCGCTAGCGTGGTATTCTTTTTTGTGTTCGTCGTTCTTATGGTGGTTGATTCGTATCTGGAACGGGCTGTTTTTCCCTGTAATGAAAATAGTTGACTGTGATTTACTGGATTAGTGGTTAAAATTTAATACATGAAATCAGCACATAATTTTAGACTCCCTAGCGTAGAAATTGCCAGATGACCGTCTCACGTTCTCCCCAAACCTTACCCGAAATAGCTTCCATTAATGTGTATTTTCAATAAAGATTACAGAATATTTATTTATTTAATTGGTTGCCTGAAAATTTATAATAACTTCTATTGGTAATATTTTTCTTTCGTGCCATGGATCAAAGTCATAAATTAGAAACAGCCGAAAGCTGTAAAAACGTAACTGGTAGTGCCGCAAAATGTCTTTTGAAACTACAGATTTAATCAGCACGGCTAGCTGCGCCTTTTCCCAGATCAACCCAAAAATATTGTCCCCAAAACAAAAAAATGGGGATTTCCCCCAAATTTTTTGTATTTTTGTATTGTCTGGCATCACTGACAGTAGAGTATGCGCGCGAATTCTTTTGTGTTTTTATTGAGTTTGGTATGTGAGCAGTCGTGGTAATTAGAAGTCTTATTTCTTATTTCTCTACAACTTTTACAAATGAAGAATTGGCAAATCGGTGCAGTCGTTGCGTTTACCAACGAACATTTCATTTTATACAATATATCTCATTAGAAAGTGCTTGTGGAATCAGCAAATGTACTTATATCTTGGGACGCTTGCCAGCTAGGTGGACCAACGACCTCAAAAAGGTGGCAGTGACATATTGGATGCGGAAGGCAACAATACCTAGCATATATAAGCTAATCTGGAGATAGTTGAAAATAAGAACAGCTTTGTTACTATACCTAATTATTTAAGCTCAAGCGCATAATCATCCTATTATATTCCCACTGCTGGGACACAGGCCTCCTCTCTGTGCGAAGGAGTGGACTGTAAACTCGTGTGGGTTGGTGGATGCCACATGCCTTCGAATTTTTGGTTCTAGGACATGCCGGTTTTCTCACGATGTTTTCCTTCACCGTTTTAAGAGCAGGTGTGATCAAATAATTTAGATAAAGTAAAGTGCCTGTCTAGGTTCGAACCTGCAATATACAGCTTGTAAGTCGCGGCCGTTTCCTCTAGGCCACCACTGCTCCTTCTCAAGCGCGATAGCTAACTATTATATAATCGTTCAAATTCGCACTGTTCGATTTTGGAATGTAAAACAAAGAAATGGTAATAAAAACCTTGTCCGAATGATTAACAAGAAAAAATAATATAAGTAACGACGATCTTATTTTATTATGTCAAATATATCCACCAGGTCATCGATCTCCAGCCATTCTAGGGTGTGGCCTGAAGTCAACGGAATTGAGCAGTCTTAGGAAGATGAGCCAATACCAGCCAGGGAGGGAGAAACTCGAAAGTCTGACATCCAGTCTTACCAAAGGATACCCAGTAAATGGTCTGCCAAATACTAAAGTCGAAATCATTTATTTCAAGTAGTCCATCCAAATTAACAAGAAAAAAGAACTGTTTGTAGTTGTCCCTTCCTTATGGTATCGGTAGTTTCGTAATGAGACGAATCTACAACCATCTCCATAGTTACTCTTAATATGTTTTACAATAAATTGGGTGACTGGTAATTAGTGACCGATACTTAAACACATGACAACGATTTTTTTATTTATTTACCAAGCGCATGATTCAGTGACCCCAGAATAACAGCTGAATGCGCTCCCGTGCTCCTTATGGTTGTTAAAGAAACGAAAAAAGAAAAAAAAGAAAAGGCATAGTAAAAGTGTAGCAGTTTTGTTTGTCAAAAGTAAGTAAATCAAGTACTAGCTGATGGTGTATTATTCTTGTTAGGTACTCAATATTCTATTGAGGTGACTGGGGTCATGCGCTTGGTAAGTAAATAAAAAATTGTTTCTTTGGGAAAGTTGTTCGTTATGATGAGTACAATCATGTGTTTAGGTATCAGTCACTAATTACCAGTCACTCTATATAAGTATATATATCAACACGATAGGTCACGATCTTCGGGCAAAGAGGAAGAATATTTGAAGAATTATAATTGCCTACTCGTATAATGAAATAAAGCAATGACAGGGGAGAGGGTTGGAAAACTTCATGAGGGTTTAGTAATTGAGCATCAATCTAGTCCATGAGGATTTCCTCACGAAAAAAGCCCCAAGAGTGCAAAATTATTGTGAAGGTTACAAGTACAAATTAGAGTGAACAAGTAGGTAATGGCAGACGTTAGCAATAAAATAAAATGAAAATGAAGTTAAACAAATTACGTGAAACAGAAATAACAACGTTAAAACAAAAAAAGGCGTTTCATAAACTTACCTCTTGATCATTAAAACCTAATTTTAATTTTAATTAATTAGCCTTAAGTTTTATTTATTTTACAAATGGTTTTAAATAATGATCAAAGATTTAATACAAAGTACAACCTTGTACTTTGTAAACAAACTTAGCATCTAAATATTTTGCTTATACTATGTCAAATTCAACATCTGCCCTACAAGTTTGTACAAAAATCAAGCTCACTCTATTACGTTATCTTTTTTGTTTAACTACCTTCATTTGATTTCTGCTGTACTTTGCTTTTTTGTATAATAATAATTAGAATTCTTTTTGCTATCAAAATAATTATTTTGTCACAAGTTTGCTACTATAATTAAATTTACAGAGAACGAGGAAAACCTTTACTGCTTATCTGTTAGTAACTTGAGTTGTGCAAGGTTGTTATGTTTATTTGGCAAATAAAGAAGTTTAAAAAAAAATACAAATAATTTACTTACAATCACAAACAAACACATTGACAACAACAATATTGTTAAACACTTCATTTAAACAATTTTAATAAACTTACTTAATTAAAAACTTTTATATCTATTTAAAACTAAAAACGACGACCACTAGTCCGCAAATGATCTTATATTTTAGAAGCTTGCGAATGAAACAAGCTTGAAGAAAATTGACAAACAGGAATACCCACATTTTGTTAATAACAAGTCGAATGTGACACGTTAAGCGTCAAACAATAATGAAGTAGGTACAATCACGAGCATACCTTACACCCCGTCAGGGTATTTATGTTCTGTGCCTTACACTTAATAATAATCCTTCCGACCGATTTCGGTCACGGTTGCCAATCTCAACGGAGACTAGCCAGGTAAGCAGGAGATATTATAGTGCACTAGTGTGTGCGCAAACGCAGTGTTCTCTTACTAACGTTATGCCAACGGCTTTACGTACTTTCCGAGGCACGGGGGAATAACACTACCAACTTCCAAATTCCAGGCTGCTACTGGGAAATACTAGATAAAAAAAAAACAATAACACTTCGCCCGACCTGGGAATCGAACCCAGGACCCCGCGCTCGCTCATCGTTACACTTACCTAGATTCAAAAGAAATTGTCTCCAAAAGTACGTACAGTAAGTAGTTATTTTAAAAGTTTATAATAACTTGGCAGTTTTTAAGCTATTATACTTTTCATGATATTATTTTCACTATTTCCAAACAATTGTTTTTTGAGTTAAAATTTAAAAAAATCTTGAGGCCTATTCTATTACGGAATACTTAAGTATTTTTTCACACTTGCAATTTTAATTTCACGAGATAAATGTTTTACACGTTACTGTAAAGTGTAAGGTATTTAAGTTAGTGACCGTACCCGTTTAGCGTACAAATAACCAAAGACATTATGTCCAACGATGTATATAAACTTAAAAAAAAACGAATCAAATCCTAATATTGGTAAACAAATAAATATTATGAACACTCGGTACCGTCCGCGTCGGAGACATTGGCAAAGTCGGAAGTGTGTGTGTGTGTGCGTGTGACTGTTATGTGCTGACGCTTCTATGTTCTCGCACACATTCACAGCGTGTTTATACACTTGGTTACCACAAGTAAAGCGCGCTTCGCTTCGTGAGATTAAAATACTATAGGACCATATGATCATTATAATACCATCAATATACCTCGTACTTTTTGAAACTGTACTACTTCTTTTTTGCTTCTATCTTTAATCATAAACTCATAATTCTTACCTCAAAAAGTGCAATCTTCTCCAACACAGACAGTTTCTTCGGCATTTCCTTGATGCAAATTTCTGTTTTTATACTCTCTCTCCTACTAAAGTCTACTGACTTTATTCTCCCTACTATCCTTCTTACTTGACCATTCACTGCGTCTCCTAAATCTAATTCAGCTAGAGATTTAGCTCTTTTTAATTCTTCTGTAGAAGTTTTGAAGTCATCAGCACCGTATGCGCTTATTGTTAGTTCATTTCCAACTTTAGGGATATTGAAATTGAATCCGTTTTCGTTTGTTACATTTATATGGGTCATATTGTTTTCTTTATCGTCAAGGTATTGTCTATTGACTCCTGCAGAAGATGTTATGAATCCGTTTGCGTCTGGTTGTTCGTCTTTTCTTAATTTATTTTGAACTGTATCTGTATCAAAACTAAGCTCAAATTCAGTTGCAGAATTACCCATATTATCTGTTACATTGTATGCGTAACTTTCTTCAATTGTTTCAGCCGTAATTTCATAAGTATTACCTGTAGCTATACTAGTCATAGAAGAAACAGTTTTAGCCTCGTTCGTTTTATGACCAATATTGCTTATTGAATAAGTCTTTGTCTGCAATTCGTCAACTCTTTTTTCAAAATCATTATCATCGTCAGTTTCTACTGGAACAGGTGTGTTCATAGGTGTTTTTGTAGAATCTTGAACGCCACCCTTATTAGTAGTAAAGTACAATTTTCTTTTTATATTTCCGATTATCGTATCATTATTTGATTTAGCCTCCAATGCAGGATCTTCATCTACAAGTTCTGGGTCGCTGAGTGTCTCTCCAGGATTTGATTCCATGGGAATTTCAACTTTATAAACATTGTCTTTAAGGTCGTTACCTCCTTTACCTGTTTCTGTACTGAGGACCTTATTTTCTTGTGAACTAAGACGAATAAGCGTGGGAAGAGTATTATACCGAGGTGTGTGTTTAAAAGGGTTAATTTCGATTGCCCCTGGTAAGATTTTAGGAACTTCAGCCTTATTTTCATCAGTTTCTGCATCAACTTCTATTTCAGTAATTTCAACTTTATGTTCTTCTGTTTTAAAATTGATTATTGGCGCCGGAAAAGTTTTCGCTTCACCTACGTGACTTTCATAGGTTATAAAGTCTATTCTTCCAGGTAACGTTTTAGCTATATCCTCTAGATGTTCGCCTTTTACGACATCTATTTTATCGACAAGGGTTTTGTTCACTTCAATTTGATGTTCCCAAGCTTTAAAATCAAGTTTCCCTACTTTTTCAACACTGTTCTGCTGTGAAAAGGTAGTTATACTTTCTGTTTGATTATCAGTTGAGCCAAAGTAAATATTATCCTCTAATGTTTCACTTACTTCAGCTTTGGAGTCATTGGTCACAAATTTAGTTTCAAAGTCAATTTTTCCTGTTAATATTTTGGGTTCTTCTAATTGATTTTGTGTAGATCTGGAGACAATTGTCTCTGGTATTGTTGTAGCCACTTCCGCCTGGCTACTGGCTATATTAAAATTTACTGTTTCTGGTAAAGTCCTGATAGCTGCTTCTTGAGTTTCATTGCTACTAAAATTTACGAATCCCAGTAATGGTTTCGCTGGTACAGCATGATTTTCAGTAAAATCAAATTCGATATTACCTGGTAAAGTATTAGATCCTCCAATCGGGCCTCTATTGGGACTAGAATCGATTTCAACGTATGAAGTTTTAGCAATTTCAGCTTTATACTCTTTTCTATTAAGTACGTAATCCCCTTGGACATTCTCAGTTACTGGTTTGTTATTGAAGTTAGGTCTTCCGGAAAGCGCCTTTGTTATTTCAGCTTCTTTACTCTTTCTGATGATGCCAGTTTTACCTACAAGAGTTTTGTTGGTTTCAACTTGATTTTGCCATAAATTAAGGTTTATTTTTCCTGGTTTGGGCTTAGCACTAACTTCTTTATGACTGGTTTCCAAATTAACTTTTGACTGCTTTTCAACTGAAGTAAAGCCGAAAGCCGTCAAAGTCTTAGCGATTTCAGATTGATTATTGTTAGCTTCAATTTTGCCTGGTAACGTTGTGGCGATTTCAGTTTGTATTTCATATGATTTAAAGTCTATTTTCGCTGGTAGGGTAGTGACATCAACAACCAGATAGCTATGAGTTATACCAGGTAAATTGTCACTTCCTCCATTTTGACTTTCATTAGTTTTATTATCAATTCTCCTTACTAAAGGTTGTGCAATTTCTTTGCTTTCAAAGTTTATTTTAGCAGGTAAAATTATGACACTTTCAATTTGATTTTCTTCTTTTTTAATGTCAATATTTCCTGGTAAGTCTCTGCTTACTAAGACTTGACCTTCAGAAGTTTTAAAATCAACCTTTCCAGGTAATGTTTGAGCAATATCTTGAAGACTTTCTTCCCTTAAAAAGTCAATTTTATCTACATTACTTTTGTTAATTTCAACTTGAGTAGACCAACTATTAAGATTAATTTTCCCTGGTTTAGTTTTACCGATATCAGCTTCGTAATTAAGTTTAGCCGGGAAGATTATCGGCATCTCAATCACACTAGGTTCTCTTTGCATTTGTGCGTTGTCTTCCGTAGTTTTAGCTAATTCTATTTGGCTTTCTTGAGTCTTAAAATCACTTTTACCTGGTAGAATTGTAGCCGTTTGAAAATCTTTTGTTTCTAGTTGTGAATTAGCACTAGTAACTTCTTTTATTTCAACATTTACTTGTTTTGTATCTGAAAAGTTCTTCTCATACTCTTCTTCAGTTCTCGAATTTTCTTTGACAACCACTGGTTCACTTGTAACTTCATCGTAGTATACACCAATGTCAACCTTACCAGTATCTCCTAAAGGTTCAGATTGTATGTTTTCTTTAAGCAATTCATCAACAATTTTGGGTCTGTCTGCACTGTTTGTCATGTTTAGGTTCGGTGGTACATATTTGCATTTTATTCTGCGTGTAGGTACCTCTAATAATGGAAACTGTTCCTTTGGCTCTAGGCGCTGAAAAAAAAACTATAATGATTAAATTGCAAAAAAAACCTGAAACTTAGTCGACGATTCGATTATTGGAGGAGCATTGAGACTGAAATTTCAAAGACGCGTCAAGTTTAGGCAAGTTACATGAGAGAGAGCAAAGATATAACTTTGATTGTCACACAAAAACATTCTTATTTTTTTCTTTTTAAGAAGTTTCACTTTTATCACGTGTAAGGTTCTGCATGCGCAATTTGTTTTCTTTGTATTGACAAATAAGTTTTTCTTCCAAAACAGTTAATTTTGTCATTCTGAGGATTGTTTGTACAAACACCAGTTTCCCAGATCAACCACGAAACTGGTTTATAGCTGTGACTGTGATACAATATTAACATATAATTTAACCAATAATTGTACTGCCTTAAGATTATTTTCCTTCTTTTTTATATAATATTATAGTATTTCTCTCCCAAATACATAAATGTAATAAAATGATATCATCTTTACACAGGGATTCATTGAGAAACTTGTTCGTAATCAATATCAGCTGTAGGTTTACAGCAGTCAGCACTGCTGGACATAGGCCTCTTCAATCTTCAATATTCATCATAAATATTATCACACCTTGTTTCTCTGAAGGGTCGGACAGAAGTATACCTATAGCACAGATAATATAATACTACGTACAGATACCCAATCCCACACAAAGAAATGACACCTCCGCATGTCTGGCTATTTTACTTCGTCTAAATTTTCAACAGATGGCAGCATCGGCGGCGTACTAATTGCCAGAGACTGTAGTTTTACAAACCCATCTAGGAGTCGACCTACTTTTGAAACGTTTCGTGCAATCTATATTTAATATAAAGTTTTATAGGTCCGGGTGCAGAAAACGTTTTAACAGATTTATTTTATATTTCTATGCAAAGTAATAGATAAAAAAAGTTGTTTGATAAAATAAGTAACGACAGTGGATACTGTAATGACAGGAAAAATTTAGTAAAACGCCATCTATTGCAAAGAGCTCTAAAAAAATGAATAACAGATGGCTACTTTTGTCATTACAATGTGCACATTGTAATGACAAAAGTATGTGTTGTATTGAAAATACGTGCATTATGAGTGTAAATAGATAAATCTTCATTAAACAAAGAAGTGTTGATTTTTACTAATCTTACTTCAGCCAATATTCTGCCGTTTATCGCTTTCTAATGATTGTGAATTTCATAATGGTTACCTATGCTGCCATCTATGGTTTTTTCATGACTAATTATAATTTGTTCGAGTTGAGACCCATGCCTAGAGTACACCCAAATTTCACCAGCTAGGTTTAAGTCCCATGTATGTAAATGGGGGCGAGCCTATTGCCATCAACCGGTCTGCTAATGAGGAATTCCAAGTTAATTAAAAATCCCAATAACGTAGTACTCGTATGTAAGTAGCGCTAACATAACACGTTCTTTTACTTATTCTTGCAAAAAAAAATGACCTTTTAGCCCTTCCACAGTTGTCTTACGTCTGACAGCAGGAACCTAACCTTATTATAACGACGTAAAAGTTCATTTTGATTTGACACTGGTGCAGATAAGAGGAATAATATCTGAAAAAGAACTACACTTAAATTGAGAGAAATAGGTTTATACTTTGAGATCAGACATTAATGGATGGAAGCTACGCAATATCTTCTCGTCCCATATACCGCAGTGTCCCAAGACGAAAGTCCCAGTGCGTGTTGCCAGTGATGACCTATGGCACTGAAACGTGGTCGCTCACAATGGGCCTTATCAGAAAGCTAAAAGTCACCCAAATGGCAATGGAGAGGGCTATGCTAGGAGTTTCCCGACATGATCGAATCAGAAATGAAGAGATCCGCAGGAGAACCAAAGTAACCGACATAGCCCGAAAAATTGCCAAATTTAAGTGGCAGTGGGCAGGGCACATTGCTCGCAGAACAGATGGCCGATTGGGCCGAAAGAGTCTGGAGTGGCGACCGCGTACCGGAAGACGTAGCGTTGGAAGGCCTCCCACAAGGTGGACCGATGACTTTGTGAAGGCCGCAGGAATCCGCTGGATGCGAGAAGCTTTGAAACGTTCAAAGTGGTGATTCTTTGGGGGAGGCCTATGTCCAGCAGTGGACGTCTTTCGGCTGAAATGATGATGACGATGATGACTAATGGATTTGTAAAACCTCGGTGGTCTAGCGGTCGCAACCACTACTGCTGAGAATGAGGTCTTGGATTCGATTCCCAGGTCGGGCAAAGTGTTATTGGGTTTTTTAGCAGCCCGGAGTCTGGATTTGTGCCAGGATGGAATGGCAATAGGCTCGCCCCCTGTTACAAGCTGGCAAAATTAAAGTGTCGTTTAAGAAAATAAGTCTTATACTATTTTTGAAACATGTTATACTTGCCTCAAAAATTGCAACTTTAGACAAAACAGACTTCTTTTCAGGAAGCCTTTCTAGTTCTTTCGTAGAAGCGACAACAGTTTCTTTTGCTATCTTATCTTTCATCCTACTTACATTTCCTTTGAGAATCGTGGTTTCTGCGATGTCACTGTCCTTGTCTTGCGTTGACAATTTACTATACCCTTTCTCGCCATTTTCACGTATGACGCTGTTTTTATTTATTTCTATAATATTTGTGCTACTGTCTTTATCGAAACCATGTTCTTGTCTCTGGTTGTTACCTTCCAAACTCATTTGAGTACCAATTTCTTTGGATATCTTTACGTCTCTATCAACAATTTTACCTACTCCACTCATCTGCGTACCAAATTCTATAGATGCCTTTGAATTTTCGTCAGTAACGAACTCTGTAGATGTCTTTCCATCTCCATTTATACTTGCATCAGAAATTTTGTTATTTTCTAAAGATTTACCTTCTTCACTCATTTGGGTACCAAACTCTTTCACGAATTTAAAATTTCTATCCACCGGCTTACCGTCACTACTCATCTGAGTACCAATCTCTCTAGATGCCTTAAAATCTCGGTCTACAGTCAAATCGATATCACTACTTAAAGTGTAAGTAGTTTTCTCTACATTGGTAACTTGTTCTTCAGATTTGTATTCTTTAACCTTTTGAGTTGTTATTTTACTTGCGATAGCATTGACAGTATCCTTTATTTTGTTTTCTAAAACTGCATCTTTCGGTGTGTTGTTTTGTGTGCTAGTAATATTACTGTGCTCAGAAGGTTCATCATTTATATCCGTAACTTCACTAATATCAATTGCTGCTTCATATTTCCATTTACCAGCCTCTTTGAGCTCTTTCTTAGTAACTTGCTCACTCATGCTCCGCGAAAAGTTTTTAGATTTAACTTCAACAGCAGGTTTCCATTCAATAGTTCTACTCATTTCCACATTCTGTATTTTACCTTTAGAGAAAGTTCGAGTGACTTTCGTATAAACTGGTATACCTGCTTTGCCACCTTCCTTTTCTATTTGCTCGGTCTTCTTGATTTCTTTCTTAAGTACTTGTGTACCAGGGCTTGAATTTTCTACAGATGTTACGATTTCTTTACTACTACTTTGTTTCATATTACCCATCTCTCTGCTAATACCTCTGGTAAACCTTTCTGTTTTAACAGGAATTGCTTTATTTTCTCTTGCGTATGTTGCTTTAGTGACTTGCTTACTACCTCCATCTGGACTCTCTGCAATAGTCGTTACTCCTTTGATGGTATTTTTATTTTGAGTCTCAGTATTTATTTCACGGCTGATATTGCAAATGACTTTTTCAGTTACGACTGGTGTTCCTATCACCAGACTTTCAGTTGTTTTTGTAGTGATCGTGCGAGTACCTCCATCTTCAAGTTCTTCGACAGTCACAGTTTCTGTGCAGTTCATATTTTGACCGGCTTCGTTAATTTCTTTAGATACACCACGGATAATCCTCTCTGTTTTAGTTGGTGTTGCTTGAACATTTTCTGTAATTGTCTCTGTTTCAACAACGTTATTATCAACGTCGTTAATTTCGACATCTATCCTTGAATCGTCAATCTTTTTTCGAAACTCTCTTCTGACATTTTCCAAATTCCTACTTAATTCTCTGTTTAGATTTCTTTCTCTAGTCTCTTTACTTACAGTGCGATTAAATCTTTTAGTTTTATATAGTGTACCGTCTTTTTTATCTAGATTTTCTGTTACAGTGGTTTGTTTGCCACCATCTTCAATGTTTTCAACAGTTCCAGCTTTATTGTCAGCAACTATACGTTTAGTAATATTTCGAAATGTTCTCTCTGGTTTAGCTGGGGCGGTTTTTTCAAACACATCGTTATCACCACTTTCCCTAATATCAATAGTTTCTGTAACTTCAATTTGCTGTTCACCACCCAAATCTCTACTGTTACCTCTCGAAAATCGTTTAGTTTTAATAGTAGATGCTGTGACTTTAAATCCACCGTCTTTAAGTTTGGATTCCGTTATTGTACTCTTCTCTTTAGCCCTGTCAATTAGAGCTCCTAGTCTACTTGGTCCTTCATCTTTACGTATTAAAGAAGGTATTTTAGATACTCTAGAAACAGTTTGATTTTCATGTTCGTTTTCATCGTAAGCGTGGATAATTTCTTCGAATTTAGTCTCGATTTTTTCTGGATCTTCCATTGTAACTGACGGTAGTTTCTCCTCGATGTTTTTCTGGTTGTTATCGACTATTTCGTCGTATAACTTGTCAAATTCATCGTCTACTTGCGGTGTGAAATTGAGGGAGGTGTCTCTTTTGACAACTTTTCTTGCATCTTTCAGTTTTGGTATGGATGATCTGCGAGGCTGTAAAATATGAAAGAAACTTTAATTTACCAGTTTTTTTATAAGTTTATTTTGGGAGCTTTGTTTAAAAATTAAAAAGTACCGTTTAGGCAAAGCTTACAATAATGTCTCAGCTTCAAAACACCAACTCAAATAATTACTAATACAGTAAGTAAAAACAAATAATAACACCTTATTAATTCATAAAATATCATATCCCTAATTAATAATAACAAAATTATATAATTATAACAAACTTAACTAAAACTATTAACAATCTAAAAAGTAGCATAAAAAATGTATCCTAATTGCTGTCGACTGGTAATGTGTAAGCCAGCCTTTGGGTCATCTGGGCACGCCACAATAGCGGCGGTAAGTCCCCTCTTTGAGGAGTTGTTTGAGAGGAGCCACGGCTTCCTCACCTTCCGTCTGACACAGGCACTCACCGGACACGGTTGTTTCGGGAGGTTCCTATTTCGCATAAGGCGGGAGGAAACGCCCGGGTGTCACCTTTGTGTGGATCGCCCGGAGGACACGGTGGAGCATACGGTGGAGGTCTTGAGCTTGGGTAGAGCATCGCCGTGTCATTGTGGAGGCGATCGGCGGCGAAGATCTCTCGAGCCTAGCCCGGCCCTAGTCCAGGCTATGGTACGGAGCGAGAGGGAATGGAAAGCCGTCACCTCCTTCTGCGAAGCAGTAATGCTTGCGAAGGAGGAGGCGGAGCGCGTGAGGGAGAGAGCCTTGCACCCTCACGCCCCTAGTCGCTGCAGGAGACGCCCTGGGCGTCTGGAGTCGCCTGCAGATTCCCGGCCACCATAGGCGCGGGTTTGCGGACGGCGAGCAATGGGTAGCTCGCCGTCCGATAAGGAGCAGGCTCGGGTCGACGACGCGTCGTGTTCCACTCGCGCCTCAAAGAGATGTCAGCACAAAATGACGGGGTCCGATAGGGCCGACGCCTCAGGGTCGTGGGAAATTCGAAAGAGTAACCGTGGACCTGGCACAGGCAACTGAAGGAACACGGGTGGGTTTTCGGCAGTAAAAGTCTGACACGCCCTCCAGCTTCACCCAGAGCGGGAGAAGTCATTTTATGATTTCCCACCCAACAAAAAAAAAAGCCTTTGGGTCACAGGAAGTGTCAAGCAGCCGTTTTATTCATGTTTTTTCGGAGATTGAACTTGGATAACCGCCGACAACGTCATCAGACTGCTTGACAAGAGTGATCAGTAGTGCTATTCTGTAACCATTTCACCGTGAAAACTTAGGTGAAGTGAGCGTGGAGTGAGCTGTCAGTGCCACTGATGCTAAGGATTGACTAAGATGGGATGACACTGATAGCTCACTCCACGCAAGTATTCACGGTGAGATTTTTACACAATCGTTTTTTGTTTTTGTTTTTTTGTAGTCCGGTTATTTTGTTTTTTTCCATTTTTTTGCAAAAATTTTGACCACATCGTGCACCCCTTAAATAGCGCTGGCGTTGCATTGTAATGCATAATAACGTGGCATGTCTTTTGTTTTGTGTACATGTACCAACGCTAATTAATATTGACGTGCTTTCCTCCAATTCAATTAGTCTTTATTGCAATCCATAATGCACACATACATGTGGTTAGTATTAATGAAATAGAAACAATTAAGGACCCTGTCGGGCACAGCAAAATGTAATTTAGATGAATGCGTTATTATTTCATTTGAGCTTGACAGTTCATTATCCTTGTTCAAATAAGTAGTCTGACCATTTTCAAATTAGCTCAAACATGTCTCGAATAAAAATTAAAGATAACATAACACAACTCTGGCCCCCAAGATACAGGCGGTGCCTAGTTTGCGGACCGCTGTTCAAATAAGTTCTATGTTAAATAGTCTAGTTACAGTAAGCATCATGTATTTTTTTTCTTTGGCACCTTCTTACCGATAGTAATAGAACTGTGTGTGTGTATGTATCTAGTTGGTGAGCCAGAACGTAAATACCTAAAATGTTAGGACAGAGACAGACGCTACCACCCTGCTGAGCTTACAGCAAAGCAGGTGGAGTCGGTGCGAAGCTTCGCAGCCAAATAACCACCGTAAAATGGCCACACCGCACATTTACGTGTTACAAGGCTCATACCTTACGGATTACATACCTCCGGCATAGCGACCATCTCTATGAGTACGAGAGACTCAGCTACGACCGCTATCTCTCTCTATTGCGACTGGATGTTGGACAGCCGTCATCCACACCCGGGGGAAACCAGCCCTGGGGTCGTGTCGATGCCCGATCGCCTTTTTTTTTATTTGTTCCCGGGGTGGAAAATCCTCATGGATGTCCTCCGCCCTGGGGCGGGCGGATGGGTCTGTCAGACTCTTACTGACTAAAAACCACCCCGGTGTTCCATCTCACACCTACGCCGGGATCGCGGGAACACATAATTCTTCCGCAACCCCGGCTGGTGCCGGCCCGCTTACGCGGGCCCCGTCTCGGGCGGGGGGAGTGAGGTGTACTCCCCCCGCAACGTCTGTGAGCGGCGCGCGCGGAACACTACGCGCGCCGCCTTCTCGGGTCCTGATGTTGGGGGGCGATGGATTCGGGGACATCCGTCGCCCCATTTAGGGGGGCTGGAAGAGGGCGTTGTCCGCCCTCCGCCTGCGCCCGGTGCGCCTGCTGCGGATCGGGAGAGTGGACGAGATCTCTCTCTCCCTTTCCGCAGCCTCCTTCTGCGAGATCACTGTTTCGCAGAAGGAAACCACCGCGTCCCAGGACTCGACGCTGCCGACCATCGCACTCACTACGGCCGGCAGCGACAGGCCACTGCCTACTTCAGAGATGAGGGCACGGCGCGGCCCCTCCCAAGCGGCACACTCTGCCAGCGTATGCCACGCCGTGTCCTCCCGGCAGTCGACGCAGTGGTGACACCGGGCGTCCGGCTCCCTGTTTATGCGACACAGATACTTCCCGAAGCAACCATGCCCCGAGAGCACCTGCGTCGCCCAAAACGACAGGGAGCCGTGCCTCCTCCCGAGCCAGAGGTCGAGCACTGGCCGGACCGCCTCGATGGTGACGAGGCCGGCGGTAGGGCGTGAGAGCCTGTCCCGCCATTCCGCCACCAGGACCTCGCGAAGCTGCGACTGACGCTGCTCCATTTGGCGCTGCATCGGTCGCTCGCCCCGCGCCCTCGCTTCCTCGCGCCACCGATAAAGTGACGCGAGCACCTTCGCATCTAGGTCCCATGGCGGGGATCCGGCCAGTGCACAAGCCGCCTCTTAGGAGATCGTGCGATACCCCCTTATGACTCTGACGGCCATTGCTATCTGCGGCTTTCGCAGAACAGAGATGCTAGCGGCCGTCAGGTCAGCCGCCCAGATCGGAGCCCCGTAAAGGGCCATCGATCGCACGACCCCCACGTAGAGCCGCCTACAAGCGGCGCTTGGGCCCCTCAGATTGGGAAGCAGCGTTGACAGCGCCCCGGCCGCACCCAACAACTTGGGCGCCAGCCGCCGGAAGTGGGGTCCGAAGTCCCACCGGCTCTCGAGCACCAATCCCAGATATTTCATGGTTTGGACTCGACATGGCTCGACAGCGATCCAGACCCCCCCGACCACAATGTGTGATCCGGTCGGCGGCGCCCGCTGGGGGCCATGAAACACCATCGCCTCCGACTTGTTGAGGGCCACCTCCAGGCCGAGGCGCCGTATGCGGCTCACCGTCAGTGAGACCGCCGCCGTCGCGAGCAACGCTGCCTCCCTGTGCGAACACCCCCGGGCCGTGACCAGCGTGTCGTCCGCGTAAAACGTCAGGTCTGCGCCCGGCGGGAGCTCGCCCCTCAGCACCCAGTCGTATCCGATGTTCCACAGGAGCGGTCCCACTACCGATTCCTGTGGAACACCGCATGACACCTGGGGATGGTTTCCGCCATCACGTCCCATATAGATGACACATATACCCGCCAGATAAGCCCCAACGATGCGGCGGAAGTAGAGATCCCCGATCGCCTGGCTCGAGGCCAGTCCCAAATGCATGCGCAACACGTCTGGACGAGTCACCATCAGTCCTCTATCGATCGTAACAGCACTAAGTCCGCAAGAGACCGACTCCAAGCGGAAGAGGTAGCAGAGCCAGCCTGCCTGGGCTCCTCTCCCCCCTTGCTTCTCGTTTCATCCGAGTTCCCTTGGAAACCTTGACAAGTCACGGCCGTGGGCTCAATACCACCACTACTTCAGATCAATACCGCTCTGCGGAACTGCCAAGCAACCCATCTTTTACTCAGAATCCTGAGATCGGGCAGGGCCACTTGGCTCACTCAGGCCCCCTGAAGCACAGGTCCAAATGAAGGAGGTTAATAAAATAAACTCACCTGCTCCCCTCTCGCTTCTTGTGCTTGTCTCTCTTTCTTTACCCTTTCAACTGCTTGTCGCAATCTCAGCGTCGGGATTTTCGATTTTTTCTCATCTTGACTCTTTTCTGTAAATGTCAAAAAAAATAAAAAAAACTACTCCGTTACAAATTTAAATCCGGATAGAGCCATAACAATTTTCAAGAAAAGTTTCGTCGAAGCACAACTTCAGAAGCTGGTCTGGACTTCGAGATATCGTAAAAAGGGTTTAATCAAAACAAGTCATATTCGCTATGTTATAAAGCCACACTGATGTGTAAAAAAAAACATTTTCTCCGCCTTCGTAGACCGCACCTCTGTGTAGCCATGGTATAGAAAAAAACAAGTGGAAGTGCCCGTCAGTTAACCCGGGCGTGACCCAATTATAAGGAAAAATAAATTAATAACAACTTTCGTCAGTTGTAATAAGTCTTAATTTTGTATGAACAAGAAATAAGCTTTTCGTCAAAGTTGAATTTGTTGTTCATACAAAATTAAGTCTTATTACAACGGTCGAAGCTTGTTATTATTTTACATATTTTCCGCATAATTGTGACACGCGCCTAATACGTGCGTGGGCACTTCCACTTGTTTTTTTCTATTCGGTGGTGGTAGCATTGGAATCTTGAGCTGACCTAGTGTAGTACGGAGTTTAAATAGAATGCGAGGCCAGCTTCTACTCACTTCTACTACACTGGCTTGCGGCCTACACTGTACCCTCAACCTGCACTGTGCGTCAACCAGCAACTAAATTGCGTAACTCACAATCAAAATTACTTTAAACGCTATTGCTAATCCATTGCTCCACATGTTCGAAAAATTTGTCTGCTCATCAACGTAAATAACGCAGTGAATGTTGTTGAACTGTCAAAATGAAAGCCATTAGTGTGTTACGCTATTACCTGTATTTTGCTGGTTATAAGTACTTAATGACGCACCTTCCCCTTCCATCTTCTCTGTAACTATTTCTTCTCTTCTTCTCTCACTTCTTGTTTCTTCAGTTACACTGTTTGGCTGTCTGTCCGTCTGTGTCCAGCTTTCAAGATCGCGGGATATCCTGTAGCCACCATTCTCTGATTCTTCTTCCTGAAATTGAAAAACATTTAAGTTAATGTGGATTTCTGATTTAAGCCATGAAGGTGATAAATCGGCATTAGCATGGACACAATACTGGAAGAGAACAGTGTCAATCATTGGCGAAGATAGGGGGAAGATAGGGACAGCTGAACTAACCACAGATCATAAATGACGCCTAGTAACAAATAATCCCACCAAAAACATTTCAAGTAAATTAGGTGGCCGAGACTGACATGACGTTTTCACGGTTAAAAAGTTATCAGGTCTATTAAGAGCCAAGCTCCTCAAATTTCAACTTGATACCTCCACGCGTTCCTGAGAAAAAGGGTCTTGACAGATAAACAGAGGGACGGACGAACAACGAAGTGATCCTATAAGGGTTCCGTTTCTTCTTTTTGACCTTTTGAGGTACAGAACCCTAAAAAAAAGCTTTTAAACAGTAACAGTCTTCAATACAGATTTTTTTTCTAGTATGGGTAAAGAAGTGTCTACGGTAGGCCATCCCATCCCTTGCTCCCCTCGCTACGCCCATAGCTTCAATAATGAGTAGGTTGCGCGGAAGCTCCAATAACATCCAAAAAACTTTATTTGACAAACTGGACAGTCTCGTTATAAGGCACTGGGCACAGAGGCAAAAGCCAACGTGTGTTGGCCCGTCTTTTTACTAATTAACTATTATGACCCAACCTATCACCCGACCCCTTTTTTATTTTATTTTTTTTATTTCCGGGGTGGAAAATCCTCATGGATGTCCTCCGCCCTGGGGCGGGCGGAGGGGTCTGTCAGACTCTTACTGACTAAAAACCACCCAGGTGTTCAATCTCACACCTACGCCGGGGTCGTGGGAACACATAATTCTTCCGCAACCCCGGCTGGTGCCGGCCCGCTTGCGCTGGTCCCGTCTACGCGCGCCGCCTTTTCGGGTCCTGATGTTGGGGGGCGATGGATGTCCCCGAATCCGTCGGACCCATTCAGGGGGGCCGGAAGAGGGCGTTGGCCGCCCTCATCCGACGCCCGGTGCGTCTGCTGCGGGCCTGGTCGAGAGTCAAGATCTCTCTCTTCCTTTCCGCAGCCTCGATGACCGTCTCGCAGAAGGAAACCACCGCGTCCCAGGACTCGACGCTGCCGACCATCGAACTCACTACGGTCGGCAGCGACAGGTCACTGCCTACTTCTGAAATGATGGCACGGCGAGGCTCCTCCCAAGCGGCACACTCTGCTAGCGTGTGCCACGCCGTGTCCTCCCGGCAGTCGACGCAGTGGTGACACCGGGCGTCCGGCTCCCTGTTTATGCGACACAGGTACTTCCCGAAGCAACCATGCCCCGCGAGCACCTGCGTCGTCCGAAACGTCAGGGAGCCGTGCCTTCTCCCGAGCCAGCGGTCGAGCACTGGCCGGATCGCCTCGATGGTGCTGAGGCCGGCGGTAGGGCGTGACAGCCTCACCCGCCATTCCGCCACCAAGACCTCGCGGAGCTGCAACCGACGCTGCTCAATATGTTGCTGCATCGGTCGCTCGCCCCGCTCCCGCGCTGCCTCGCGCCACCGGTACAGTGACACGAGCACTTTCGCCTCCAGGTCCCAGGGCGGATCACCCGACCCCAGCTTGACATCGACATCTGAGACACCCTGAATAATACTTCGCCATCATCGTCTGCCTACAACAGTCAAAGTGGGAAGGTGTAAGTCGAACCTCGTAAACTGGGGCTACTCCGACAGAACGGCAGCAGGGTGTGGTTGTGGAGCTAAGTCAAAAACTATGCTCCACCTCCTATACTGCCCTCTGTGCCCAGAAACACGGAGCCAAAGTGACCTGTGTGCTGCCACCGAAAACGCTGTGGAAGTGGCAAAGTTTTGGGCCAACAGTATTTAAACAAGTGTCGTGCCATTGTCACGAAGAAGAAGCAGTCCAATGTTGGTTTGGTTATAGTCCTCTACAATTACACGCTAATTAGTTCAATCTTCGGCTCACTCGACTTTTCACATCCGGCTGGTCGCAGCCGAGTGCTTTTGGATAGTTTGCGAATATGAGTTTTAAACTAGCAACGGGCGTGCGTGTATGAACAGATTTATAAGCTTAATCGAAGCAAAAGGAGTATGTATGATCGTAACAGGTGGCGTTCTGTAGTTTCTGCCAACAACCATGGGAAGAAGACGAGAGTTATTTGTATGTAGGTACGAATATGTTTAAATATTTACATTTTTTATAAGTGCCAATGCATCGTGACTGCATTTAAAAAGTCTAGTATATTTAGGTATTACAATATTACGGTTGTATTCCGCAAAGCCTCAAGAGTCCGGGCTGCTACTAAGAATTTTCTGATGACTCTGGTTCTACGTGAACCATAAATATCACATTCTTCTGAACGGAACTTAGTAGGCACATTTTTATAACGCGATGACTCGCGTTATAAAAATGTGCCTACTGTGCCGTTGCTACTATCCGATATTTATGCATTCTGAGAGGCACATCTTTTTGATGCCGATGCGGTATCCTATACATCGACGCACAACCATGGACACAGTACGTGATCCCCCTGCGTTTAAAATTTACGTCGGTTATTTAAAAAAAAAACGCTCTGCCATACATTTTGACCGAAAAGTGTAACTATTATTGCACTTTAAATTTTAGACCTACGATAAATTTCCAGGATAAAGAGGGGTCTAGAATCATGTGCTGAATTCATGTAGGGGCGGATCCAGGACTTCTGGGGGGGGGGGGGCACATCTACACGCTACATGCGAACAACGCATCACCCTGACGTCACACAAATCCTGTATCGCGCAATCAGAGTTTACCGCGCAACTAGTATATATACTATTTCCCGACATCAATCGTTTGCCTTCCTTACCCCTCGCGCAAGGAAAGGCCAGTGAAATTGTTGCCGCCAGAAATGCCGGCAACATTTATATGATTCAAAATATTTACAATGCGTACCCGGACATTACGCAAGCCCTGATGTCCTTTAACAATCAACCCAACCCTAATCATGGATAAAGTAATCCTCGCGCGAACCAAACCCCGATCCCTAAAGTTAGGTTATTTCAAAGCCAATGGCATCCTGCGACAACGCGCTGAAATCAGCGACTTCCTCCGCGACCATCACATCGACATCCTCCTTGTTCAGGAAACGTTCCTCAAACCGAGTTACCGAAATCCGTCAATTGCAAACTATCGTACAGTTCGCAATGACAGGACGCGTTGCCATAAGGAGGTACCCTTATCTATTACAAAAAGGAGCTATACTGCATTCCCATAGACCCTCCCACACTCTCGCGATTAGAAGTGTCTTGCTGCCGGCTTGGCATGACAGGTCATCAACCGATCACCATATTTTCGGCCTACCTCCCCCCCATTAATACTTCGGAGAACTTCCAACTCCTTACTGAAGATCTTTCTGTCCTTTTTAGCCTGAGTGACTCCGTTAGCATAGCGGGTGATCTCAACGCTAAACATCCCTCCTGGAATAGCACCAGGACCTCTTCCAGAGGGAGACACTTGTTCAACCTCTCCTCCTCTCAGAATTTCGATGTCATCGCGCCGATGACTCCCACTCATTTTCCCCCCGATCCCAATCCCACCGCCGATGTTCTCGACGTGGCGCTCCTACAGAACGTCAACCTATGGTTGGACTCTATAGAAGTGATACAAGAGCTCGCTTCCGATCACCGTCCAGTAGTCATGAAACTGGTCCCCCGCATAGGTCTGCCCGATTCCACCCAACCCCTTCCAAACAAAGTGGTAACGGACTGGAGGAAAGTAAGCGATCGCTTAAAATCCACCACGTCCTCCCACTTGGACCCAATCCCCGATCATTTTGACTCTATCGCTGACACGACGGCCGCGATCGACTCATTCACAGCTCACGTACAATCAGTCCTGAACGATTGTTCAAGGGAAATTCCAGCGACGGATGACCGTCGCTGGAAGTTGCCGGACGATGTACGCGAACTGTTGAATGAGAAGAACGCGGCTGTCCGTGCCTACAGCAACTTCCCCTGCGACGCGAACAAAGCCCATATGCGTTACTTACAGCGTACTGTAAGAACACGCATAGAGGAGCTGCGTACCGCCGGCTGGGACAAGATGTTGAGCGAACTAGAGCACACCCACCTAGCCTTCTGGCAACTCCAGAGGAAGCTCAGATCCGGAGAAATAGTCTCCATGCCCCCCCTGATCCGTCCCGACAAGACCATCGCCTCCGATGATGTCGACAAGGCTGAGCTTCTAGCCGACAGTCTAGAAGTCCAATGCTCGCCTAGCTCTCAACCAGTAGACCAAGCTCACCTCTCTGAGGTCGACGCTGAAGTCGAACATAGAGCCTCCCTCCCTCCCGTCGAAGACCCAGAGTTTCCACTGCCCCCAGTCACGCCCGACGAAGTGCACGACCTCATCAAAGGTCTTAAGGCTCGTAAAGCCCCCGAAAAAGTTGGAATACCCTATTGGTGATTCCATCTGAGATGGAATCACCAATAGGGTATTCCAACTTTTTCCTGCCCACCTGATAATGCTACTGACCACCATCTTCAATGGTGCTCTGAGCAACAACATCTTCCCACAGGCATTCAAAGAAGCCACCGTCATCGGTATCCCGAAGCTCGGCAAGCCAAAGTCAGAGCCTAGTAGTTACCGCCCCATCAGTCTGCTCAATGTCCTCGGCAAAATCTATGAGAGGCTTATTTATAAGCGCCTCAGAGACTACGCCGAGACAAAGGGCCTCATCCCCAACGAACAGTTTGGTTTTAGAACCCAACACTCGTGCGTACAACAGGTCCACCGTATAGTCGAACACATCAACTTCGGTTTCCAACGAGGTTTGATGACCGGTGCTGTCTTCTTCGACATAGCGAAAGCGTTCGACAAAGTCTGGCACAACGGCTTATTATATAAGCTGTACCAACTCGGTGTGCCAGATCGTCTCGTGCTCATCTTACGGGACTTTTTGTCGAATCGCACCTTCCGTTATCGCATCGAAGGAGCGCTACCCTCCCCCCACCCTATTCGCGCAGGAGTCCCTCAGGGCTCTGTGATCTCTCCTTTAGCTTTCACGCTATTCACCAGCGATATGCCCAAGTGCAGCAAGGCGCAGTTGGCCCTGTTCGCAGACGACACGGCCATCTACTACACCGGCCGTGATGAAAATTCGATAGCTCGCATTCTCCAAACCCAAGTGAACAAGCTTGGTGCTTGGTTTAGAAAATGGCGAATCGAAGTCAATCCCGACAAAAGTCAAGCGGTTCTTTTCTCAAAACCGCGTCGCAACCCCTGCCCCCCTCGACCGATCACCATGTTCGGCAAGCCGATCCCTTGGGAGAAGCGAGCCAAATACCTGGGTGTCGTACTAGACGAACACCTCTCTTTTTCAGAGCACATTAAGGCGGCTCGTTCGCGCGCCGCCTTCGCTCTAGGTAGACTTCACTTTGTCCTCAATGCACGTAGCAAATTGTCACTAAAGTGCAAAATGCGTATCTACACAGCGTGCATACGCCCGATCATGACCTATGCCAGTGCAGTCTTCGCACACGCCAAGCCCGTTCGCTTCAATAGAATGCAGACCCTCCAGAACAAGTTCCTCCGTAGGATAACAGGCTCCCCCTGGTACGTTCGCAACGAAATCCTCCACGTAGACCTCAGGATTCCCACTATCCGTCAGTTCATGAAACGCATTTCAAAGCGTTTCTTCGAGACCGCCGCGAATCACCGCAACCCTCTGGTTGTGAAAGCCGCTAGCTATATTCCCTCCTCCATTAGTCATGTCCGCCGTCCCAAGCATGTCCTCACCGATCCCGATGACCACATAACTCTCATTCAGGAGAGCAGTAGGGCCACCAGTACAGTGCACAAACACAGACCGACTTTCCGACCTCGCCGCCGTGGTTCCTCGCGAAGATCCCGACGTAATTGTCCCCCCCGACCCTTGCTCGATGAAGTGCCAGCCCGCGCCGTAGCTGAGCGTGTAGCTTTAAATTCCCCGAATAATAATAATCAACAAAATCTGATCCAGCCTGTCCCATCTTGCTGTCCTCCCGTCATCGACGCCCTAAGCCGAGGTCCGTACCCCACAGGGGGTGCCCTTAGCGAGCGTTCGCTTAGTAATGTAAGTAGTTTTACGCCCCTGGCTGGAGGCTTTGAGTCCGCTTAAGGCAGCCACAGGATAGTCCGGTTAAGTAGTGACGACCTCTCAAGGTCAACTACGAGATGCCATACAAAAAAAAAAAAAAACAATCGTTTGGCAGATGCCCGAAATTGGAGTTACGTTGTCACGGTTTGTAGAACGGTTTGAGAATTTATAAATAATTTATAAATAATTTATAAATAAATTAAAAAAATGCATCCCGCCTCGTAGGTTAGGTTTTCTTTCGACTTTTCGAGCTGAAATAGGAGTTAGTTTATCAACGTATGTATTTCTACATACGTTGATAAACTAACTAGTTGAAAATTAAGAGAATTTTGACAAAAGTGAACGAAGCGAGCTCGAAAATTTAATCCCCGCCTTGAAGGTATTTTTTCGAGTACTTTAGACCATTCATACTGAAATAAAAGTTTCGTGGTCGACACATTATGCTGAAAATTTGGAGGTATAAGAGAATGTAAGGGCGAGCTAGACAGTTTTAGCACCCTACATTTATATTTTATTTTACGTAAGGAGTTTTTCCTATTAACAATTTGGTTTTGGCCACACAACGAAAACCTCTCAAGTCTCAGGGTTTATCTGTTGCTGGCGAGTCGTTCATTTACATTTTACAAAACATATTACTAAGAGAGTTGCTGTGTAAGGAAACGTTTTGATTTGTGCTTATAACTTTTCCTACTCGTTTTGTATAACGTTTTAGATATTATTGTCGAACTGTTTATAGGTTAAGATATTAATGCTTGTGACTGAACGTATGCCCAAGGACCCCATGATTGAAACTGACTGCACGTCTGGCACAATAACTGATTTCACGAAGTTTGTAGTATAGTTAGCTATATAGCAGAATATACCAGCGAGGCAGTCTTTCTAATCGAGCTTCGAATTAGTTCCCTAAAATAGTCCTCTATGAGCTAAAGAAATGATCACTCACGTTTCCCTTTCTTAACGATATTCTGCGATTCATTATGCGTCATTATCATCAAAAGATCTCTTCAGATATTGAGCACAATCGTGATGACTAAACTCGGTTACTTATTTGATGCATGTTATAGGAAGGTAGGTACTCCTAATGCTCGTTTTCACTAGGCGAACAACGCGAAAAGGCGCGCTAAATATGCTACGATATTTAACTGCCTCGTTGGTCTAGTGGGCAAAGTGTTATTGAGTTTTTCTATCTAGAATTTCTCAGTAGCAGCCCGGAGTCTCTAAATTTGTGCCCGGTTGATTGCAATAGGCTCGCCCACCTTATTACATGTTACTTAAGCATAACTGGCGAAATGTGGGTGTACTATATAGGTACACCTCTGCCTAACCCTTCTGGGATTACAGGCGTGATGTTATGTTATGTTCTTTTAACCGCTCACGGCCCGCTGGTCCCATTTGGGTTCGGTAATCGAAAATTCTCTCAAGCCCCGCTGGTCCCATTTGGGTTCCAACCGTTTCGCTCGATTAGATCTCTAACAGTAAAATAAATAAAGGTTATATTAGTCTGTGGTTTGTGTCAGGGTCGAGCCAGATAGTTACTCTATTCATATCAGTCGTTCGAAACCATAAATTTTGTCGGAATATTTTTAAAAAAAATGTTAAAGTCGCGTAGTTTGTCGCCGTGGGTGGTCTGTCAATGGCGCATGTTCGTTTTTTAGTGAATTTAAAGGAGGATGTTCTCAATTCGTCTGTATGTTTTTTTATATATTTGTTACGTGGTATCTTCGTCAATTGTAAATCTATTTCGAAAATCTTTTTTTTAATGTATGGGGCCTTAGGGCTGGCATTTAAATTGTTTTAACTTTGCTTGGCTAGTTTGCACTTAGCTTCAATAATAACGTACTTTTTCCACTTAGTGTCTGTCGTTTGTTTTTTTTATGCAATAAGTTTTTCAACGCTCGGCTCATCACCGATAGTTGAAAATCCAACAGCGCGCTCTTATTGAGGCCTTAATTTAGGTGTCTGAGTTTTAGTGCCGTGTCTGAGTAGCTGACGGTGGCGCGTGTGTCGGATCATTTAGCTCCCTTCAAAATGGTTGAGCTGAATGGTGCTGATCCATGCGTCATGTTCGTGAACGGGCGCCGTCAGTTGGGACTGGTCATCTCTTAGCTGCCACGGCATATTTTAATAATTAATTTGCTGGATTGTTTTTAATTATGTTTTGCTGCACTCTGGACGCTTTTAACGTACACGTGTCAACAATAATCGATGTAACTAATATATTTGTAACAACAATATTATTTAAAAGAGTGTACATGTAGTTTCTTGCCCGTTCTTCTCCATAGTGACCTACTGCGCTTTGGAATGGGCAACTAGCTTCATATTTCTGACTGACCGATTCCTTGACAATTCAAAAGTGCTTGTAAATGGTTTAATTGAAATAAATGATTTGAGTTTGAGTAAAAATGAGCATTAAGAGTACAACTCATTGCTGGGCTTACGTCCATGTTGCCCTAGGTAATCCTGCGGGGTATATAATTTACAGGGTGTCCAGTAAATAGCACGACACACTGAAAACAACCAAACCAACACAAAATATGTTTAACAAAATCTTACGGATTTACAGTTTTACAAAACATTTCCGAAATATCGAAAAATCTCTTCCTTGAAACAAATTTTTAAGCAACTCGTAATGAAAAATTCCTTTTCTATTTTTTTTTACATCAAATTATTCGTGAATAGTTAGACTTTAACTTACGTAAAAAAAAATAAAAAAACATCTCTGTGATTGATCGTGTGTGACACAATTAAGATGCTGGTTGTCTGCCTTCCGCATCCCGTTTGATTTGTTTATTTCTTAGTTTTTCTGTCCAATAAGCAATAAGAACGCCCATTAAATCTATATTAACGAATAAACAAATGCGCATTCACGTAATATAAAGATAGTTATTTCGTTGTGTCTTAGCATAAGCATAAATTAATCCTACAACATTCTCACTGCTGGGACAGAGGCCTCTGCAGGACAGGGCCGTAATCCACCACGCGGGCCCCGTGCGGGTTGGTAGATGTCACATGTCTTGGAATTTTTGGTTCTAGGACATGGCGGTTCCCTCACAATGTTTTTCTTTACCGTTTTGAAAGCAGTTGTGATGATATAATTTACACAAAGTAAAGCGCCTGACTGGGTTCAAAACTACGACCTAGGTACAACTCGTAAAAATTAAAATAAAATCAAAAATCGTTTATTAACATAAAATGTGGTGGGTGTAAAAGATGTATCATTATTAATTTCAGTGCAAAGACACATTCCGCCATGTAATGATAGCATGCAAATATTTTATAGAGTAGGTATGTTGGAACATACATTAGACAAATTAATGACAATTTATGGTGTACATTAATTATTAGGTTTTAAGATTGAAGCCTATATAAGAAAATAACAATCCTATTTAAATTTAAATACTACAAACACATTACATAAATAGTTAGGTAAGTAGAACAGTTACCTAAATTAACAAAATAACATAAATAAAAATGTCTACAATGCATTTCTGAAGTGGGGACTGACATGATTTTTTGTTGAGAAATTCGCCGTTTGAATAAAAACTATGCGATATTAACCTTTTTTTTAAACCAAGCAGAATTTTATCTAAGGTAGTTCTGTTATCCAGATAGGTTCCTAATGGGTTATATTAAGTGGCGCCAAATACACGCAACTGCGCCTGAATAGTTCTATCCTAGGTACAGGGATTGACAATAAATACTGTGTGACTTTTGGTTTGTTAAAACTATTTTTAGCTTCCAACAGTTTAAAATTATTTTTAAATATTTTCAATTTCGTAAATGTAAATGCATGGAACGGTAAGAAGCTTGTGTGATTTAAACACTGGTCTGCATGATTCAGACCAGTGCATGTTAAACATTGCACGAATGCATTTTTTGTGCTATTAGTATTCTAGATATTTCCGTGGAATTCCCCCAAACAATGATACAGCAAGTTTCCACTGGGCCACCACTGCTCTCTTATGTCATAGACACATATTTTAAGTTAAAACCTCATGTTTTCATCGACTTGACTCAACCTCACTTAGGTGGTCTGATATTCATAGTTGCAATTTTACTCCTCATCTCAAACAGTTTGAGTTGAGGAACCAACAGTCAAATATAAGGTACGTCGGCAACTACCCTGAGGCTTTCTTGGACATAAATTTAACCAAAACAAGCGTATTTTATCTTGTAACATTTATTTTGAAGAGTTTATTGATTATTGACCTGTTCGCGATGTATCACCTCGACCTCATTCGAGGGAATACCGATTCAGTGGGTCTTTTGAGGCACGACTTGAAGTGTCCTCGACAGACTTGTGAGTCGAGTAGCATTCGGGGTTACGACTTAGAATAAAGGTGTAAACTCTCTCTCTTGTGTCTTATATATATATTGTATATTTATATCTACAATATTTCTACAGTATTGTGTCTCAGCCTCCTGTCTGTCCATCTAGCAAGATTTGGTACGCCCCCATCTAGTCCCTAATTGTGTCACACACGATCAACCACAATCTGAATCATTTTGAAAGATATTGCTAATCCATTGCTTCATAATGTTCGAAAACATTATCTGCTCAACAACGTAAATAAATCCCCTTTCCAAAGAGTGTGAGTAGGTAAACATCACCCTTTTCCAGGTTCCTCATACCTCTTTAGATGCTATACCGAGCAGTGGGTTGATCAATCAATCAATTAACTGCTGTAGTCCACTGCTGGACACAAGCCTTTCCTAAACTGCGCCACAACGCTCTATTCTTCCGCGTCCATGTCTGTCTTAGCCACCTTTTTAATTCCGATCCAGCTTATCCCTTGCTGCCCTCTTCCAGCGACGACCTAAGCCGAGGTCCGTACCCCACAGAGGGTGCCCTTTGCGTGTAGTAGCTTAGTTTTTAAGCCCAGGCTGGAGGCTTTAATTTTGTTAGGATAACCACGGGCAAGCCCGGTTAAGCAGCCAACAACCTTCTAGGGTGACCTGCGAGAAGCCATGTACAAAAAAAGGCGCGTAGTGTTCCACGCGCGCCCCTATTGGACGTCGCGAAATCTTACACCTCGCTCCCCCCGCGGAGCTGCAGGAGCCCGCAGAGGATCCACGGTGCAAGGGTGCGAAAGGAACACCGCGGTGACTTTTAGTCAGTAAGAGACCAGACAGATCAGAGGATTTTCCACCCGATAACAAAAAAAAATGATTCGAACATGACAGCACTAAGTTTCGTATTTGCGAGTCAGCTGTAACTTTTGTTATCGTAAGGTAAAATAAAACTCAACAACACATTCAATACTTATATTCAAGTTTTTGTACGCTGGTAACGACAGTTTTACCAGGCGTAACGTCTTTCTTAAACAAATGCCTGTAACTCACCGCGATATCCTCAGTAACTGTTACTTTCTGTAACTTCATGTCTCCTTTAGTAAGCGTAGATTCATTTTTAGTAACAGTATAAATGACAGGTGACAGCGTAAAATCCGCACCTGTTATTTTGATTTCGGTACTGGTATTTTTTTCGTACTCTGCACCGGGTATTTCGGAACTGTTATTTTTATCGTCGAACTCTCTGATTTCATGCGTCCCTGGTACCTCTGCTTCTACGTTTGGTGGATTTTGATATTCCTTTTGGATTTTTATTACTGGTATCTCCGGGGCTTCCGCCATTTTGGATCTGAAATGTCAGTTATTGGTTACAAGGGTCCGTTCGTTTAAAATTTTATTAATTTAAGTGCTACCAATATTTTAGCTTGGGACTTTACTTCTATAGAAGTCGACTGCCAAATAGATCCAAATTCAGACTTCTGGCTGCTGCTGAGACTTTCCTTATCGACTTTCATTACTTTATTCGACTTGGGAATCGAACCCAGCCTAAACTCAACAGGCTCGCTTGCGGCCACTAGACGAACGAGGGGTTACGCTCTAAGTTAATGGTTTCCTACTAATTGCGTAACAAACTTTCAATCACAAACTGAATTTTATCGAAGGATATTGCTAATCCATTGCTTCATATGTTTGAAAAAGTTGCTATCGCAATGAATGTTGTTGAACTGTCAAAATGAAAACCTGAGAATCATGTGCTACCTTGTATTTACAAG
The DNA here is from genome assembly GCA_963555695.1 of Dasypolia templi. NCBI lineage: Eukaryota > Metazoa > Arthropoda > Insecta > Lepidoptera > Noctuidae > Dasypolia > Dasypolia templi. The sequence goes on from OY743166.1 coordinate 4,231,919, forward strand.
AAGGCATAAGTAACTCATATTCGAATGAAGCATGGATCTCGGAAGTACCATAGTGAAAAAGCGCTTTCTAATTTTAATGAAAATAAAAATACAAATCATAAACTTACTTGTCTTGACGGGTTTCCTTGAAAAACTTTAACAACCTACTATGTTCCACTTCCATTTTAATGATATCAATTGTTTATCGTAAAGATAATTTATAATGATATCATGTTTATTAATTTATCAGCTATTAATTTAATCTAGAAATTGAGAATGTCATGTTACAAGTATGTATGTAGATGTAGGTAGCTTACTAATACTTGATACCCAATAATATGGCCGAAATGTCTTTTGCAATTTGAACATAGGCACTAAAGTACAACACCATATTTAAATTGTTGTACGACCAACTTATCTGTGCTATTATTAGTGGCGCACATTCAAAATGTTAGTTCGAAAAAGAGCCGTTGCACAGGTAAGTTGGTGTGAATATACGAATTTTCGCGGATGTTCTCTCTCTCACTTTATGGGGATATAAAGTGAGAGAGAGAACATTTGGTTTGGCCAAGATATTTCGTCTGTACTGTAGGTACCTATATTAAACGACACAGATACAAGCATGGGCGTAGCTATCAAGGGGGGGGGGGCAAGGGTGGGCAATGCCTACCCTAGAAACTACTTTTGCCCAAGCAAAAACAGTGAAAGCATTTGTGATCTCTTCTCACTAAATTACTGTCGTTAGTTCAGCTGGATGGCTGCCCCCCTAGCTACGCCAATGAAAACAGGTATAATATAGGTTTTTCTATTCAGCCTATAATATTCCCTTACTCCCTGCCACTGGAACACAGGCCTCTTAGTGAGAGGGAGTGGCCCTAATCCACAGTGCGAGTTGATGACACATGTTTTTGATTTTTGGAGTGAAAAATTTTTTAGGCGCGTTGAGCGATTTTGGTAGGGCAAAAACCATATGAGTTCGCGATACTGACATGTTAATGATAACAGTATATCCGTTGCTTTGCACAGTTTTAAGTTTATGGGTCGGGGCCGTATGTTACCACTGGGCCAACTATGTTCTCAAACCACTTACTTAAAAGGTCAATGGAGTAAATACAAAAGCGGCTGCAACACCGACAGTGTGGTGCCGATTCTCTTGTCACAAATGCCTCTGAAATAGACAAAAAATCACTAAAATTTGGTTTAATCCTGTCAAACGACGATTTCCCATTCTGAAATTGACTAAAATGACACGACTTTACTGTTTCAGTTTGACAGCACTAAGATGGCACTGAGTTTAGTAAAATTAAGTTTTTATTTTTCTGAACCTACCTGGGTTCGGACCTTCGACTTACAAGTCATAATTCGCGTTTCTACTGGGCCACGACTGCTCACAAGGGTAGGAAACGGGTTCATTCAACCGTTCGCAAGATAATGCAGCACAGGCTATGTGTGTCTTTGTTGCAGCCGCATTTGTTTTTACGTTAATAATAAAATAGGAGGACCGGTAATCGGTGGGTACTAGGAAATGAGCACTGGAAATATCTACAATAAACTTAAACACGGCTGCAGGAGTAGGCAACTAGTATGTGTTTACTGACGAGGCATTTCAATATCTGATTCACGTTGTTGATAACAAGGACTGCAGCTGATTGTGATAAGCAACTTGCAAGGTTCTGACAAGCTGGCTGATTACATCAGTGCCAGTTTATTACGTGGGGTTTTTGGCCTAGATACCAATAAGTTAGGTATCCAAACGAGTACATACCCGTTTGGATATAAAATAAGCTCTAAGCTGGTGTCGTAATCATCCTATAATGTTCCCACTGCTTGTAGGTTTTTTCTCTGTGAGAGGGAGTGGGCAGAAATCCACCACGCGGGCCCAGTGCGGGTTGGTGAATGTCGCATGTCTTCGATTTTTTTTGTTCTAGGACATCGTTTCCTCACTATGCATTCACCGTTTTGAGAGCATTGGTGATGAAATAATTTACACAAGTGCCAGCTTTGGTTCGAACCTACAAATCGTAAGTCGCAGCCGTTTCTACTGGGCCACCAGTGCTCACTCGGTGCTCACTGAAACGGGTATAATCACTCATTATTCATTGTCTATAGATAGTCAGTGGCAAGGCAATGCTGCTGACGCGCGTTTTTCGCCTGTATGGGATTTCTTTTGAATCATTTTAAATTGATACGATACGGACACTGACACTGCCGTCGACGGTGATGAAATTCTTCACCGTCTTGACAAAAATATGGTATAATAGGTGGACGGAGTAGAAGCCTACGGCATAGTTTTTTTTTTTAAATTGGTCTAGCAATAAATAATACACATTTAAAGTAAACTTTTTATACCAGAACAATATAAACAGTCATTTTGATAAAAATAATGAACCGTCAAATAAATATCGAACTTAATACGAACGAGCCGCTCGCGCGTCCTCGCCCGCCCTCGTCCAGCTCGCTCTTTCTCTCATTATTCAGCACTTTCAGTCACCTGCGAATAGTCACGGAATGACGTCGCGTTGTTTAAGTTGCTAGTACTTCCAATGTGTTGCATTTATTACTAGATCAATGTCTATGGTTGTTATTGAAAAAAAGAATAGTATGCTATAAGCTCCGTTCACATTTAAACCCTATTTTTTTCAAGACGGTAAAATAATTACAGCCTGTATATATGTACAGGCTGACTTGTAATTTGACGTATTCCTTCTCAATCAAAATTAAAATCAAAAGTCATTTATTCAAATTAGGCTGAGAATCAGCACTTTTCGAACGTCAAAATTACATAAGACAGTCCCCCAAAACGCCCGCCCTTCACCACTTCCTAGTGTTTTAGCTGGGAAGAAGAAGTGGCGCAACAAACTCCCCAGCAGCACAGCTGTCTGTTCGGTTAGAAGAACTCGATTCCAAACAATTGTAAGTAATTACCAAAACATTAAATTAATTGCCATACGTCAGCTAGCCACGCCAAAACCAAAAAAAGAGAAAAAAAAATGAATGTAAATAAAGCTTGAATGTATACATAAATAAAAGCCTCCAGGCCTAAAGGGCATGGCAGCTTACTTATGCAATACTGGAATTATTATACAAACAAATAAATATAATAAACTTCGGACATGATAGTGTGACCGATTTGCAACGATTAAGCACCCATTATAAGCCTAGGCGAAAATTCTTAGAATTCTAGAAACTCATATTTTTTTTGTATTGCCTGTAGCGCTATCTACACATGTCATCACGGTGAGATTTTTACAGATTCGACGTGCTGGTGTCAAAGTTCCTGTAGGTAGATGATTTTTGAAAATGGTTTATAATCTTCTTCCTTTTATATTTAACTATTTTATGTTTTAGAACATTTGAATACATCGAAAGGTTTGTTAAGATAATGGGTACCCAACGGAATAGTAAAAAAATAAAAAACGAATTGCATGAATTTTTGTCAAGTCTTTATTATTGCAATGGGTCACACTGGAAGGAATACGTCAAATTACAAGTCACCCTGTAAATAGTGTAAATACGACTACATAACAAGCTGCAAATTTTCAGTATAAGCTGATCTCGCAGTGTCTACATATTCAAACTATACTTTTACACGTTTCGCCAGTAGTGTTAAATATATCCCATGAATTATGGGGCCAAAATGAACCCAAGACTCCGGCTCAGCAGGCTCGCTTACACGCTTGCTTGACGTTGTTGCTACTGCCACTTTATAAGATTTAGAAATAAATATATACTTTATAGATACTTACAATATTACAAAACCATGCTTTCCCAAAATATTCCTAAGAATCCGACACTTTTGTTGTATCTATACGCACTTTGTTTTATTACAACACTATGTAATCTTTTAATCACATAAAGATAAAAGATTTACGTAACCTATGGCACTAAAAATAATTTTAAAAAAACAAGCACTGTGCTACACAAATAATTAATTAAACTAGAACAACTTCCTAAAACTGTGAACTAAATGAAACTTAAACTTAGCACTTACAAGTGTAAATATTAAAAAAAAACTAAATGTATCTATGTATATTGCTTAGCAGGTGAACACTAAATATTTTCGAAGTTTCGTTTACTCACTATCTTTGCTATCGGAAATATTGAAATGATAAAATAATGATAAACTGTTAGTCATCGATAACTAGCTTGTGTGAATGTTTCAGTTGTGGTTGCTGTGACTTTGTTCGCTTGCAAACTCCTTTTGATTCGCTCATGGATAAAATCACGCCTTCTTCCTATGGGGATTGGCAGAAACTAACGAACAGAACGCCACCTGCTACAATCATTACGTACCTACTAAAGCACAATAAACTAAACTAGTGGGAGATGTGTAGCCACATTTCGCCAGTTATCATAAGTCCCTTATTATAGGTGGCGAGCCAAGTGCCATCAACCGGGCACAAATCCAGACTCCGGCCTGCTACTGAGAAATTCTAGATAAAAAAACTCAATAACACTGCCCGACCTGTGAAGCGAACCCAGGAGCTCATGCTCAGTAGTTGACTTCAGCAACTTAGGCTGCACTGTGAGCTTTCTAACAGATGTGGAACTGCTTTATGTTCCTTACCACCTCATAAAAACTGTGGCGGCATCTACACCGCCACATGCGAACAAACGCATCAATCCTGCATCGCGCAAGCAGAGTTTACCGCGCAGATAGCATATATACAACTTCCCGACAACAATCAGCGGGCAGTTGCCCACCAGATACGACATCCATCTGGTCGGAGGATCCTCCCCTTTCCGAAGAGTATGAGTGAACTTTACACCCTGTTCCTCATATCTCTTCAAAACTATAGTTGGAACATAACACCACGCATGCAAGCACAGCGTTACAGGGTTTTGTCGACGAAATAATAGACAAACTCTCAGATAAAATAGACAAAATACATATTTATTTTAATCATTTGACATTTATCGGTCGACAAAACTTGTGTCTTTGTTGGCTGTGCGACGCGTGCTGTTATTCCCGCAGGAGTAGGCAGAGACGTGTAGGTATCAAAATTAAAAGTCACTTAGGTACTCAAATTAAGCTGAGAATCAGTACTTTTCGAACGCCAAAATTACATAAGACAGTCCCCTGGCACGCCCGCCCTTTACCACTTCCTAGTGCTTTAGCTGGGAAGAGGAAGTGGCGCAACAAACTCCCCAGCAGCACAACTGTCTGTTCAGTTAGAAAAAAGTTGATTCTATACAATAATATTTTAGGTAATTAAGCAAAGTAATAAACATTAAGAGACAGAACATCAAATTAAATTATCTGCCATATGTCAGTTAGCCACGCCAATTTACCAACATAAACAATGACAATAAACTCAAGCAAAAAATACTTAATACTGATACATAAAGTAAGCTTTCTGGCATAAAAGGCGTGACAGCTCACATATGCAATGCTGGATTAAGTCCAACCAAATGATAAAATAGGACCATCGAAGTACAATAAATAAACAGAACAACTACTACAACAGAAACAATCCCATGGTCAGCAAGACGATCAGTCGTCACAAGCAGCACCCGTTCACGAGCGTAATGCAAAGATCAGCAAGGGAATGAGGCAACTCGACCAATACCACACCTAGGTAGGTACATATCGCTATGTATGATAAAGGCATGCCGCATGATTATTGGAAAACAAAGAAGTCTGCAACCCACCTGATGGTACTTAAGAGGTCACCGCTGCCTATGGAGATCAGCCGATCTCTGTAAAATTACACTGTGAAAACTTTGATGAAGTGAACGGTTATGTCAAATGCTCATGGAGATCGAAGACGCTACACTCGAAGTTGTGGACGAATATGTTTACCTAGAGCAAACTGTCCAGTTAGGTACCAAGGTCCTACTTCGAAAAAGAGGTCACTCGTCGAATCCGACTAGGCTGGGCAGCGTTCGATAAGCTACGAAATATCTTCTCGCATATCATTTCACATACCGCATTGTTTCAAAACGAAAGTCTTTAAGAGAAAAGATCCAAGGTTACCGACATAGCCCGAAGAATTGCCAAACTTAAGTGGCAGTGGGCAAGGCACATTGCTCGCAGAACAGATGGCCGATAGGGCCAAAAGGTTCTGGCACCCTTGTACCGGAAGACGTAGCGTTGGAGGGCCTCCTACAAGGTGGCCCGATGACCTTGTGAAGGTGACGAACAGAGCCGGTCGACGTGGCGGTGCTTGGGGGAGCCCAAGAACACATCCAGCGGACCAGCCCAAGAACTTCTCACATCTAGCGGATTCCCGGATTTTATGTTATTGGATTGCCATTTAAACAAAATAAGATCATTTATTAAAATTTGGCTGATATTCAGTACATTTTGAACGTCTAAGACAGTCCCCCAAAACGCCCGCCCTTCATAAGTTCCTAGTGCTCGAGCTGGGAAGAAGTGGCGCAACAAACTCCCCAGCAGCACAAGCTGTCCTGTAAAGTTAGAAGAACTTGATTCTGTACCTATTTATCATGAAAAATACAACAATAAAATTAGGTACTTACCCCGATATCTATGTATCTTTGCTAAGGGTGTGGACATGTGTATAATCAAAGGTGTGAACTTAACGATCGGCTGATTCAGGAAGTTAGATAAGATAATAACTTCTTGGTTTTACTTGTAAACTTATCATTTTAAATTAAATGTATTATTGGCAACAGGCTCGCCCCCTATAACATGGGACTTAAACATAACTGGCGAAATGTGGGTGTACTATAGGTACAACACTGCCTAACCCTTCTGGGATTACAGGCATGATGTTATGTATTAATGAACGGCCGCACTGGTCAATCGATCAAGGTTAAGTCTCGCTTCTTGCGGTCGGTTCAAGGATGGGTGCCTGACCATCCATTTCGTACCGTGACTCTTCCGTGCCTCGGAAAGCAAACTAGGCAGGTAGTCTTGGTTGACATTCGTAGATCTGTGACAGTCGTAAGGGTCAGTTAACACAGAGACGCGCCGCGACGATGATTGAAGAGGCCAGTGGGTTCGCCGCGATACGCATCTCGATGTCACAAGGCTTATCGTGAAGCCGCTGGCAACGCGAAAACACTGGCCTCTTCAAGCATCGAAACCGTAGGCACAGCTTGCATTGGGCACGCCACAATAGCGGCGGTAAGTCCCCTCTTTGAGGAGTGGTTGGAGAGGCGCCACGGCGTCCTCACCTTCCGCTTGACACAGGTCCTCATCAGACACGGTTGTTTCGGGAGATTTCGCGGAACGCGTGAGGGAGAGAGCCTCGCGCCCTCACGCCCCTAGTCGCCGCAGGAGACGCCCTGGGCGTCGGGAGTCACCTGCAGATTCCCGGAAACCGTAGGCGTGGGCTTGCTGACGTCGAGCAATGGGTAGCTCGCCGTCCGGTAAGGACCAGGGCCCGGGTCAACGGCGCGTCGTTTCCCACGCGCGCCTAAAAGAGATGTCAGCACATAGTGACGTGTTTGAAAGCGATACCGTGACCCTGGCACAGGCAACTGAAGGAACACGGGTGGGTTTTAGTCAGTATAAAAGTCTGACACGACCTCCCGCTCCACCCAGAGCGGGAGAACGTGTCAGACTGCTGCCGCAGACGCCCCCGCTGCATCTGAGGGGTATTTTCGAATTATCTCAATAAGTGTATCTTTTTGTGTGGTAAGTAAAGTTATATTTTTTAACACTATATTTAAATAGTGCGCGCCGCCTCGCGTCGTGTTACGTCTCTGAGTGAACCGACCCTAAGGGGTATTCAGATGCCCGAAAGTCTGACAACCAGTCTTACCAAGGGATATCGTGTTCCCCTGTAGGTTGTGAAGGTCATATAGGCCGTCGCTCCAAGTAAAATACTGGTATTCAGCTGCATCCAGTACCTTATAGCCGACCAACAGTGTCGGGGAAAAAGCTTGGCAGATTGACTTCGGTTGGTTTACCGTAATGAAATAAATAAAACACATACAGCATTACTGAATAGTAATATTTTCCTTAAAATATTAAAAGTACCAAAGTATACTGGACCAATTTCTCCATCTCCGTATAAGTCCAGAGCTGGTGAATAAGTCTATAGCGTAAGAAGAAATAAACACTTTGGTCATGGATTGTCCTAAAGATCTTTATGAAAACAGTCAAATCTATTTCAGATTGGCACGCTCAGATATTTCTAAACTATTGTACAGTAAAGCTTCAGTTTGCTAAGAAAGCGCTGTCAAAATACAGTTTTGGACACCCCACCAGGCAAAAGCGTCAATGCAGCCCGCGAATTTCCATTTTTTTTAAGTTTTAGTAAATAGAAAACAATTGGGATGATGACTACTATTAAAAATGTTCGTAAAAATAATGTAATTTCAAAGAAGGCATAGTAAAAATGAAGAAGATACACGCTTTAAAAGTTTTTGGAGGGGATTATTCCTGTCCTTGTCGCGCGGTACGGACAATGTACGGCGCTAGTATGAAGTTACGCAGTAGACATGCGCAAAACAGTGCGTTTTAAAGTAATGCCATATGACATTACATTTCGTACCGAGGAATGTTGCATTACACCATGACTCCAAACATGACGCGAAATGACGCGCCACACGCGATGGCTATTGTAATGAAATGCTCGCGTTGTAGAAGATATACATCATTTCATGAGATACCGCATTAAATTATGATGTGATGTGACAACCGTCAAGCGCAATGCGCCCTCGCGTCGCCGAATTGCACACTTGCTTTTGTTATCATATTCATAAAGTCGATTTTCCTTCATACTTAACCCCTTCTACGGAATAATTAAATCAAAAGGGCATTCCAGGCTGACTGGCAATAAACATGGATTGCGATATTGATTATTGACCATGGCTATGAATATTGGGTAATATAAATCTATTTATTTAGAGTTTCTTAAAATATCATTTAACACCTTATTAATTAATAATTACACAATCATATCAGTGTCCTACAGTAGTACAGTGCGAGTCATGTCATGATTTAAAACATCACGTAGGCCTAGGCAGTCCGCGGTGTCAATTAAACGTAAACCTTAATGCATCAACAATACGGTTCTATATAATAGTTCACTTATTTCGCAGCCAGCCGACCGGCGCATGCTCCTTCTCACTTGCTCACACAGCGAAAATTACCGAGATAATACGAAGTTTACGAACACCGAACAGCGCGCCGCGGCCCGCGCGTCATGCGTCATGTTTGAATGTCATGTGCCATGCTTAATTTGGTCGAGTCATGTGTAATGCTACATTACGCGGTCGGGATATATGACGCGCAATGCAACCATCGCATTACTTACACAAGTCTATTACGCAGTCGTGACGTCACTTCTAAGATAGTGCTGTCCTAGTCTAACACTTAATTTAATACTTTTATAACTTGGCAGTTTTTTAAGCTTTTACACTTTTTGTAATACTATTTTCAATATTTGGAAATAAACATTTTTTTGAGGTAACTAAAAAAAAAATTGTCATCATCCCCATTGTCAAATACCGGTGAAAATGACAGAATTTCATGAACGCTGTCACAATATTACATAACTGCATTCCAAGAAAAATAAAGCTCTACACGAAGAGAGCTTCTCAAACTCGAAATCCTCGAATGGGCGATTATGGAAGAAATAGATCTTAAGGGCGGATTTCACTGGTGAAATTGAACGCGTTCAGCACTTGGACCACGTTTAAGGGGTTTCTGTGGAATATTCAGTGCGGATTTCACCATTGAAACTGAACGCGACCAGCACTTCTAAAACGCGTTCAAGAGCTGACAGTGTCAATATTCCATTGAAAATAAGGACACTGACAGCTCTTAAATGTAGTATAAGTGCTGAACGCGTTCAGTTTCATTGGTGAAATCGGCACTTACACTGACCGATCTGGAATACGTTTAAGATGTGCTGAACGCGTTCAGTTTCATTGGTGAAATCGCCACTTAAGCTACACGAAGAGAACTTCTCAACTAGAAATACTCGAAGAAATAGATCTTAAGGGCGGATTTCACCGATGAAGTTGAACGCGTTCATAACTTAGACAAAGTTTAAAGCCTGTCAATGTCATTACTTTCTGTGGAAATATTGACACTGACAGCGCATGAGCGCGTTCAGTTTACGCTCTTTGTACGGAAAGCTCGTACTGGGTGTAAAAACACTAATCACATAGCTAATAACTACATATTACATACATACATAAGTTCACGCCTTAATCCCATGGGGGCAAGGCAGAACTACAGCTCACCATCTGCTAAATTCTTACATACTCTTTTTGCTACTTAAATCTTAAATTATAGGAATGGAAATATTAATATGTCACAAAGAAAATAATCTGTCATTATTCTTAGAATTTAGTTACTAAAATAAAAATAAACTTTTTGCTTACAAAACTATATAAACTTAATTCTAAAAGTAAGTTACATTTTCTAGCAAAATTGCAGTTTAAATTAGATTTTTTTATTTTTACACACAGAAACTACTTAATTAAGAACCAAACCTTAATATAAATTATTATTTGTTGGTAAGCTGGTAATCACTTGAAAATAGCTGGACCTATTTGTTTTTTTTGTCCAAATTAGGTTTTTATCGAAAGGAAATTAGGGAAATTCAGGAAGAACGGAATGTACTTTTTTATATGGGATTTTTGTAATGAACTATTGAAATTTGAAAAGGACTTCTGTATGGCCAGCTAGTAGAAAGTAAAAAAAATGTTACTATAATAATAATGTTAATATTTAACTACTTAAGAGAACTATCATACTGGTGAGTGAAGGACAAGACTCTATTAGTACCATTGCGTACATAATAGACATTGACTGAACGTAAAACAAAAACTATTTTCACTAGAATTGTACACAACCACAGCCTATATTTTATTCTGACACTGTCTCATCTAAAATATTAACCAAACAATTGTCAAATGCCAACCGTTTGACTTTAAACTGTGTCACTGGTGTGCAACTTATCTTATGACCATATCACTACATTGTACTATTTGGTATTTGTGCCCAAATAAAATAAAGACTTAGATTATCAAAATTCTTGATATGAGATTACTTAGCATTTAGATACTGTTGCCTATTACAATATTTCATATTATACTTTTAAACATGTCATTAAAAACTCAAAACCACAGAACATATAACAAACTCAAAACTTATTATCTTAAAATAGGCTTACAAATAAATTTTTGAAATTTAAAGTTTTACTTCCTACTACCAAAATGTTTTTACTCAGTTTTACTGACCAATCACACGCTTCTTCAATCATCCAATTTATAGCAAAACATCTATTACAAAATAGAAATAAAAACAACCGCAGTTCAATACAACTGATGAATCAAAGCCGGGCTTAAGATCGGCTCTCCAAACTGCACACTCACTCACAGTGGCCTTTATGTCACCCTACAGTTCTTAAAAATTGTTTCTAAGAATGTTAGCCTACCGTGCAAAGTTTGGACCAGCCATGATTCATCCGCCGATTGCAAACGGCAATCAGATAATTAAATACTCAAATTAATCCCAATAATCGTTTTCAGGGTCATTTTCTGGCAAATAGTCTTTTTGCAGCAACGGTTTGGGTGCAGTTACCGCTCCAATAGTACCTATGTCCGCCGCCTTAGCCAAAAATTTGGGTGCATCTTGCGGTTTATCAGGACAAGTATTGTAATGTTGATGTTTTAAATAGTCCGGGTAACGATGTGTGGCATTAAACGGGCATATCCACAACTCTGGGTTGACCTTCTGGCATTTGATAAGGTGGTGTTGCAACCGGGATCGAGGAACGCGGTGTGAGGCATTGTAAGGACATGATGTATATTCCTCGTTGTCCATTTTGGTACTGGAAAACGAAAATAGGAATTATGAAATTCAGTTGTCAAATTTCTAACGACTTGTGACTGTTTTTGAATGATAAAATAAGCGAGGTAACTAATTGAGTAAAAATATTAAAAACTAGATTTCAACTGCTGCTTATTCAATTCAATTCAATTTATTTTATTTCAGATAATCATCCATACATGTATAATTCTTAGAACACAACAAATAAACATACACAAAACAATATAAAGATGGGATCAGGACCGCACTACTTGCACATGTAGTTTTGTCCAATGCTCCATGAAAAGGCAATCCACATCCATTCTACCTGAAATAAGCTGCAGGTAGCTGTTAGGACTGCCCCGTATGCGGCGCATCAGAGATGCTATTCTTTTGCGATGTATCGCTTGAAAGCCATCCACTTGAGCGTCTGCAAACATACCCGATGCGCTACAAAAGCGTGGCAAACCCATCAACATCCTGAACGCGTAATGTATTGAACACGCAGGGCACTGTACGTCTTCTGCGTATGCTTCACCCGCTTAGCCCGCGTTGAGTGTAAGAAGTAGACTATGTCGTAACCCACGCGATGGTCTACTTTTAAGGTTAAAGCATTTTTTTATATTAATAGTAGTTTTCGAAAATTATCCGTCGGGAAGAAATTATGTCTATCCCCAGGATGCTATCTCTATCTCCATGCCAAAATTTTGCCGTCCGTTTAGGGCCTAAACATTAATATAAGTCCGTTCAGTTTAGGGCCTAAACATTAATGGCTGCGTGAAAAGGAAACATACAGACAGTTACTTTTTAATTTATAATATTAAATAGATGAAATTAGTTTTGCAACAATTCTTGAATTTCTTGATCGAAGTCAATTAGGACCTTCGATTTTAAAATGTGGAGGGATTTGAGTTGATATGATATGAAATTTATCCCTTTTGTATTGGAATTCCTGTCTGTGAGCATCTTTTGTTCTAGAACACGGGTCTTGAGATAAAAAAAGCCATAAAATTACATAGACTATCCAGTCTAAACATTCGATCATGATAAAAGCAAAATGTCTGCATTATCATAGAAGGTGAATAATGTTGTCAAAAATGTCGAGTAAACTTACTTGTGATTTATTTATTTTCTGTGCGATAAATACAAACTTTGATAGTTAAGTTTAAAATCTGCAGCGGTATCGGCCGGTTGTTTACAATTTTGTACAACAAAACAAACAAGTTCATGACATGCCCCGTGTCAAAAAGAATGTGAAATTGTGAATGAAACTTGTCTGTCGACTGTCACCCGTCAGGTTACCATGTTACCTCCCTAGCCTATGAAATTAAAACTACCAAAAGGTAATTTCAATTTTATTTGATAAGCTTTAAACTTTGGCTCGGTTTCATTCTAAATTATAAGTTTATCACTAGTTAGTAACAAGTTGTATATATGTATGTATTTGCTGAAATATACAATTTCATGTTTTCGTTTTGAGAAATATTTTAGGTTTGGCAGCATTGTCATTTATAACAACCGATTCGTTCGTAAACTTGTATTTCAACGTTTGTATCTCTTTGTAGTCTGTGATTGCATCTGTTGCACGCAAGCTTGAAAATGACAGTAAACCAAAAAAAAAATGTTTACAATTGCGAAAGAGTTTTCTCTAAAGGGTGACTGGTAATTAGGGACCGATACTTAAACACATGATTGTACTCATCATAACAAACAACTTTCCCAAAGAAACTTTTTATTTTGCCGCGCGTTGTACGGTAGTGCGCCTCACAGCTGGTAGCGCGCGCATTTCGTGCGGTCAATTTAAATGAGAAAAATGCATGGTAAAAGTGGATTGTTTAATTGTGTTTGTAAATAGTCACTTAATAAAATCACAGCTTATGGTGTATTATTCTTGTTAGGTACTTACTCAGTATTCTATTGGAGCGATTGGGGTCATCCGATATGTAATTTAAAAAAAAAAAGTTTCTTTGGGAACGTTGTTTGATAAGGTGAGTACGATGATGTGTTTAGTATCGGTCACTAATGGGGAAGGCAACTGTCAAAATGGCGCTGTCGTAGCTAGTTCCCAACACAAGCCAATAATACAAGGCGTGATGTGATTTTCTTTTATTTTAACGAAAATTGAAGCGTTGTTGTCGTGTTCCTAGATACTCCGAAATTGATCCTAGCTAGCGATGGGTAGCTATTCTAACAACTAGCCAACTAGCGGCTATTCACAAAATAGCCACGGCTACGATATCCGTCAACACGATAGCTAGCTATTGGCTACTGGCTAGCTAGAATATCTGACAAGTTTATGGCACAGCGGGTAGCCTCCACAGAGTATAATATAACCACAACGTTTTGCAGCCGCTAGCCGTCCCGGTAGCCGGTTCCGCGGCTAGTAGGACTAGCCAGAGTAGCCAATAGCCGATAGCTCAAATAGCTGTGTGCGCGATCACTGCGGGAACTACTGAGTGAGTAGTGCGAGATGCCATTATGAACTTCAGCATTGCACATCTCTTTCTCACAATATTCACAAAATAATTTAGAGAGATGGCATTTTTCTTAGTAATTTGGTTTAGTTTGCGAATTTACGAAATAGTCGAAATACGATGCTTAGTTATTTATGTACCGACAGATGTAAAGTTAAACCAAATAAATAAATATTTGTTATGTTATTAATTAACCAAAAAAAAAACACTTTTAATTAAAAGTGTAATTTTTTTTGTTGTTTTTTTTATGTTAACCTATGTAAAAGTCATTTCTTTTCAAAAGGGTATAAAATAAAATAAAAAGTAAATAAAAAACGAAATTCGACATCAAATTATTGTTTTAATCATCAAAACTTGTTGCTTTGGCGAGGATCGAACACGGGTCGCAAGGCCGTTGAGCATTATTCGAATCCTACCTAGCTACCGGGCTAACCGGCCGCCGCAAGCGCTATTCGCTATTCGCGTTATTCAATAGCCAAGTAGCCAAAATAGCCGGCTGGCTAGCTGGCTATTCCACCACAAATAGCCGGCTAGCTAAGCTATTGAAATTTCGGCTAGTTACCCATCTCTAACTAGCCCCTAAACTTAGAAAATTGTGGAACAAAGCTATTCGAAGAGATTTTTTTGAGTTCGAAGTACTTGATTTAAAATACTGAAATCACCGAAAATAACGAAATAGTGAAATAAAATCAAACTCATGAATGAACAAAATGAAATGAATGAACGAAATGTCAAATTTGTTGTAGGCCGTAGGGACCTAGCTATGGTCACGCCATCTACAATTAGCTTTGTCCGGTCCAGGCCGGTCGTCCCCATTACCAGTCAACCTATATAATATTTTTTTAAGTTTCGAAATATTATCATTTCAGAACGTGAACCGAAACTTCAAGTTCATAGTTTTTTGTATGTCAATTTTGAATTTGAAAGTTGCCAAGTCCAAGTGGAGTGTGTGAGCTAGCCATTTAGCAAAACATTTTTGAAACTATAGAAGATCATAAAACTTATCAATACCACCCGTTATTATGAGTACTCCAACTAAACGAAAAGACGCCATGGAAGGTAATACACAAATTCCGACCAAAAAATACTTTATTCTTTTAGAACTAAGATTAAATTTAACTAAATAGCAATATTGTCTTTTTTCAGATAATAAAACTACTAAAAGACCTAAAATGGAGTGTCCTTATGGAGATAAATGCTTCAGACTAAATCCTATACATTTCAAAGAGTACAGCCACGAACACTGTAAGTAACTAAATACATTTTACAAAGCTACAATTAACATGGCATATGGGAGACCATTTTATCTACAATATGTGTCTTAACTACTAAAACGATGATAAATGGCGTTAAAAGTGTATCCCTTAGTTTATCGTCTTTATTTAATTAGTTATTGTATTAATTCCATATGTAAACAGTGTATGTGTATTATGAAGTACACTGCTCAGGACTGTTTTAGTTTTTCAAAATGTCTTGTGCCAGAAAACGTACTGTTACTGTATAAACTCATTTAAGGTAATAAGTAGGAATGGTACATTCCTATGTTTAAGAAAAAGCTTCAAAGTTGGTTTTTCAATCATTGCTTTTATGACAAATGTCAAATAAATTCATGGAATGTTGTAAGAATCCAACTTAATGTTGGCATTGATTTTGAAGTCACCTAAATTACTTCTTAGTGGACATATTGTACATAAAACAACCATTTAATCAATAGGACTTACTTAAGAATGACTTTATTTGCATATTTAAGTACACCGTTATTTGTTGTGGTGAAGGTATAGAACTTAAAAAAAATATAAACCTTGTGGCGGCATCTACAACGCCACATGCGAACTACGCATCACACTCACATCATGGAAAATCCTGCATCTCACAAGCAGAGTTTGCTTAGCAACTACCAAATATACAACCGTAATCCTCGGGCAGATCGGCCGCTCAGACACAACACCTGTCTCTTTTCTATGGAGGATGAGTGAACTTTACACCCTGTTCCTCATACCTCTCCATATAACATACTCTTATTATCTTATATGGAGAGGTATGAGGAACAGGGTGTAAAGTTATCTTACATTCTTACAAATGAATTAATTCTTATTCTGATTCTAAAATACAGTACTCAAAAAAGGGACTGAGTTTTAGGAAAAGTCAATTTTGTAGAGCATTATCATCTTTGTCACTTAGTTACACTTGTGAGATTATCTTTTTAAACTGTTTCGAGTCAGGAATTGTTGGTGTATAAAAACAGTACCCAACCAAAAAGGGATGGAGAGGGAGATGACGGCCAAAGAAAAGATAGATGGATTGTATGAGGAATGATATGATAGGGAAGGAAGTGACTGAAAGTTTGACTGTTGTCAGGGGAGAGTGGAATAAAAAAACCGTTGCACCAACCTCAAATAACAGGGGTCAAGAGCAGGAGTATTAGGAAAATTTCAACTTCGTAGTCAAGTCGTGTTTCTTTTTTTGGGACAAATCATCAAATGACTTCTCCCGCTCTGGGTGTAGCGGGAGGGCATGTCAGATTTTTACGGACTAAAACCCACCCCTGTTCCTTCAGTTGCCTGTACCAGGACCACGGTTTCGCTTTCGAATTCCCCGCGACCCTGAAAGTTGTCGTGTCTGCCACTCATACTTGTTGTACAGACACTTTTTTTTGCGATGATAACTACTGTTGATTCGACGTGTGTGTAGGCACGGTCGGCAGTGTTGTATGGATCATTATGGAAGGTTGTTGGCAGACACGTCGGCACTACGGCACGGCTCGGTCGCCGTAGCGCATAACAAGCTCACTAAGTTCTATGGCGCTGTTAACATTCCGTATCGTAAGGAAACCGTGCCCTTATACAACGGGCCTGACAGTCTGTTTCTACAATTCAAAGTGTCATTACACTTGGGCACTGTCCATAGTTTTAATGCCAGATATACAATGGATAACTTTATATGAATTTTAGGTATGAGGAACGGGGTGTAATGTTTATTCATTCTACATAGAAAAGGGATGTTCCTCCGACCGATGATTGTCTCTTTGTAATCGCGACACCCCCGTAAATCGGCGTGGCATGCGGTACCTGGGCTATGGCCTTTGACCGCGGATGCTACACGGTGTTCCGTAAATATGGGCCCTTTTTTGCATCTTATGGCAGGTTGCTATGAATATTCCTGTAGCGCGCCGCGACGTTGGTACACAACGTCGCTGTCTTCACGACATCTCGGCGGTCTGTCACCGCCAGGTGAGACTAGGTGGGGTCCGGCGGCGACGACCTGCGCTGAAGATGCCTGGACGAGAGACTCGAGCCCGACGATTGATGTCTGGACGTTGTATATTATGCTAGTTGTGAGGTAAACTCTGCTTGCGCGATGCAGGATTTTGCGTGCCGTCAGTGTGTGTGTGTGTTCGCATGTGGCGGTGTACATTCTACCACAACTTAACTCAGTTATCTGTATGGCGTACAGTAAAAGCTATTTATTAAAAAAAAATTGTTGGCATTTCGTCAGTCTAACCTAAGAGTACCTATCCTAGACTTCTGATATTGAAAGGGTACGAAGGGCTTTGTCAATATTTTTTTCTTTGCTATTTGTTTGACAGGGACCGATGGAATGGGGATGATGATTTTTTTTTTATTTTAACTCAAATAAATATTTTGTTTCCAAATAGTGCAAATGATACAACAAAAAGTGAAAAAGCTTAAAAAATTGACAAGTTATAAACGTTTTAAAGGAAGTGTTAGACAAGGACAGCTCTATCGTAGAAGTGACGTCACGACTATGTAACTTCATACTAGCGCCGTACATTGTAAGTACCGCGCGACAAGGACGGGAATAATCCCCTCCGAAAACTTTTTAAGCGTGTAGCTTCTTCATTATGTGCATCGATTACACAGTTATTTTAGATTTTCTCATTTTTACCATGCTTTCTTTGAAATGACATAATTTTTTCGAACATTTTTAATAACAGTCATCATCGCTATTGTATTGTCTATCATCAGTAGCGATCTGACATAGGTTATTCGGTATGACCGTAAGCCTCTAAGAGTCTTCGCTCGAAATAAATAATTGTCATTGTAATTGTGTTACAATGACAATAAATGTCGTGATGGCTCAGTGGTTAAGGCCTCGCCTCTCATGCGCGAGGTTGTGGGTTCAAATCCGAGCAAGTACCAATGTGACATTTTCAATTCATACCTACTTTCTGAGTTAAACTTGGACATTACTGACATTGGTGAAGGAAAACATCGCGAGGAAACCTGGAGTTTATAAGACTGAAATCGCAAATCCGTCTTGAGCAAGCGTGGTGATCAATGCTCGTGCCTTCTCTGTATGAGAAGAGGCTTTTGCCCTGCAGTGGAACAAAAACTGGCTGGTATTATTATTATTATTATGTTACCCAGTTACTGGGTTGTGGTGGTATTCAGCTGCATACAGTTCCTAAAAAAGTAAAAAAAGGCTCGGCTGATGATGAGGATTTTTGTTGTCATTTCCAGTGGAAACTATCCTAGACTCATACACGGGAAGCGGAGACTTCCCTATACCTTCGAAGCTGATCAGTCAGAAGCAGATGTACGTGGACCAGCTGAAGATGATTATACACAAGCAGCTGTACTCTCCTGGTAAAAACTTTGCCAATGATCAGGGTTGTAGGTGAGTATATACAGCTTTTTATTTTCTTCTCTTATTCACAGCCCGACATTCCGACCTCTCCGCCGAGGTCCATCGCGAAGAACCCGACGTAACTGTCCCCTGCGACCCTTGCTCGACAAAGTGCCAGCCGCGCCGTAGCTGAGCCTGTTTCTTTAAATTCCCCCGATAATAATAATCATCAACAACTGATCCAGCCTGTCCCATCTTAGTGTCCTCCCTCCAGCGACGCCCTAAGCCGAGGTCCGTACCCCACAGGGGGTGCCCTTAGCGAGCAGTCGCTTAGTAATGTAAGTTTTTCGCCCCCGACTGGAGTCTTTGAGTTCGCTTAAGGCAGCCACAGGATAGTCCGGTTAAGTAGTCACGACCTCGCAAGGTCACTACGAGATGCCATACGTAAAAAAAAACTGTGATGCAGGCTCCATGATCATAGTTTTCACATTTTCGGGACGGTGACGACGGAACAGCGCTCCGCGTCACCTCCACTCATCCGGTGCTGGTTTTGTGCCCGCAATCTCTCTGTGATTGGAAATCACTGTACCACTGACGTTCATACTCGGGGTCACCAGTGAGCCAGCAACCACGGCTTGAACGGTTGTCCTGACCATCAGCATGCAGCGCTACCGCATACCTGGTCAGCACCTTCAGCCTCACACTGCACATTCGGCCGGTCCACAAGCTGAGCGCTTAATCCCTCTCCTGGTCGACACCAGCAGTCAGCCACCCCGACTCACTGGGGCATCTTCACAGACAGTTCCGACTCACCGCGAACTATGCGACATCCGGTTCCAACCCACTGGAACCCAACTGGCATTGGCAAGCTTCGCAATATACAAGACATAGTCCACTATCGTCCTCCGGTCTCCGGAGGGGAGTGATGTGGCGGCATCTACACCGCCACATGCGAACAACGCATCACACTGACGTCACTCAAATTCTGCATCGCGCAATCAGAGTTTACCGTGCAGCTAGCATATATACAACTTCCCGACAACAATCATCGGGCAGTAGCCCACCAGATACGACATCCATCTGGTCCGAGGATCCTCTCTTTTCCAAGAGTATGAGTGAACTTTACACCCTGTTCCTCATATCTCTTCATGCCCTAAGCCCAGGCGGACACAGTGTTCCTATACTGTTTTGAGAGCCTTTGGTTAAGAGCTTGTAACAAGAACTCAACTGAAATACATGTTATTCCTCTTACAGCACATCTTCTGCGGGTCAAGAAGATAAGAGTTTAAAACCAGAAAAGAAAACTACACAAGATAAAACTAAAGAAGACAAGTCGAGATCACAAGTTAAACAGAGGGATAAGAGCAAATCGCCAATGAGAAGTGGGGAGAATAGTAAAAGATCAGATAGCAGAAGTGGGGAAAGTAGTAATACGCAAGGCAGTAGGAGTGGTGACAGTAGTACAGCGTCGTCTAGTGGGAGAGCCAGTAAAAAAGGTAGGAGTTTTATAAACGGGTTTGTCACCTATTTAATATACTTATATTATCTTTTTAGCCTGGAAAGGATCGTCATTTTATCCTCCCTCTCGTTATTTGCTTGGGAGTTTCCGATTTATTTGGGCGTGCGGCAGCAAGCATGTCTTCTTCAACACAACAAGCGGACAAATACCACAGCATAGCATCAGGACAAGCTAGTGAAGTGAAGTGCTACTAACACAGTTTTGAGCTATACTACATCAACCTATGTTTTGTTATATGCTATATATACAGGGTGGCAGGGAAATTCGACCTTAAAAGGGGTTGCAATTCTACGTAATTCTGACTTGTACAAAAAAAAACTACAGCACTTAAACATTTACCGCCATATTGCCTCTGAGCACCCTCTTAACAAGCTACCGATGATGTTTAAGTTTGACAGCTACTAATCAATTGCTTAGCGACCTCTTACCGCTAAATAGCGTTTGTAAATAAGAATTTTGCTAATCATTTGCTTAGCAATTGATTAAATTTTAAGACACGTTTATGAATAAGACTGTTATTGTTTTGTTCATTTCTGAAACTTATTTGTAGTCAAACTTGATTTTAACTGGACAGAAAGGAACAAAACAGTTAAATAGCTAAATAGGTTTAGAAAGCAAATGATTTTATACTGAAAAAAAAAAATGTTTTCCCAAAACTTACAAAATCTCAGAAATAAAAGGTCTTTAGTAAAAAATCGAAGACTCGTCAGAGCACGGTAACCACCAGTTTTAATCACTAGTTAATGGGACTTAATTTGTTGCTAATGACAAATAACCCCGCTGAAATGGGAGATCGAAAATGTTAGTCTTTTATCTGCTTCTGCACACTGTACAATATTTTATTTTCTGTATTTACGTTATTTTTACCTAATTTATTCCCTCTCCCAGATAGCGACTACCGTCCCATAGTGAATCCGACACGCCGCGCGGAAGACTTCTTGTCTGTGGTCCGTCCAAAAGGCAAGATGGCCGCCAAACACGCCGCCAGCGCCCCCTACTATATCTTCTACACAACTATCACGGATTGTAAAGAGACGCATGCACAACCTTACTCAATTACTTTTCAAGGTAAGTAATATACAAGTTCAAATGTCATTATTATTATATATAATATAATATCTGCATAAATTAATCTGAAATGTGAAACAAAAGTATAATTGCTAAATATTTTACAAAAATAATGTTCTAGGCAAAAAATAACTGTTTTAATGCAAACATAACATAATAATCAGTACATTTTTAGGGTAATGTCTTTTTGATACGTTTATAAAATGAAACGCAACTTCAGAAGAAGTATCACTAGATTGCCAGATTAAAATACTTGGCTTACAAGTTATTAACATCTTTGAATAACAATTTCAGGTGGTACAAATGTCTAAATAAATCCATATTTTTTCTGAATTCGCGATTTTTTTCCTGTATTTTCGTGCCTTTGTTCTTAAGCTACATTATTTGGCCACAGTTGTATGGAATAAAAACACCACCTTTATTCATTCGAGTTACAAAGACTCATAGACAGTATTGGTTAAAATTATGCAGTACAACAAACAATACATTAACATGAAAAACCATTACAAAAAACAAAAATCAACGCACTTTCGGCCGACTGTGAGTGACGTGCAAGTCACTGCAGCGCCTAATGTATGGACAGTCGAGCCTGTCAGCAATCATCATCAGTACGCTGTTGGGGCTGCCGCGTACCCTGCGCACCAGAGACGCGCTCCGCGTACGCACCGTTGCATAAAAGCAGTCTACGTTAGCTTCGGCAAACAATCAACCGATCACCATCATCTCTGCTTATATTCCACCAGACAATGGTCCGGAGGATCCCATCTCTCTCCAAAAAGACTTCACCGCCCTCTTCGGTATGAGTGACTTCGTCATCTTGGCGGGGGATCTTAATGCCAAACACCCGGCGTGGAACAGTATCACGACTTCTACCAGAGTTCGGATCATTTTCAAGTTAGGTGAATCCCTTAACTTCGACGTTATCGCTCCAATGAGTCCGACTCATTTCCCCGGAAATCCCAATCATCTTCCTGATATACTCGATGATGTAGCGCTGCTCAAGAATGTGAACCTCCGTTTGCAATCGATAGAGACGTTCCACGAGCTTAACTCTGACCACCGCCCAGTAGTCATGCATCTCACCCCCTACTCTGGCCCAAGCGATCCCAACCGCCCCCCTCAGACCCAGATGATAACCGACTGGAGGAAAGTAAGCGAAAGACTGAAATCCACCACGTCGCCTCACTTGGACACCATCCCCGATCACATAGTGTCAGTCGCCGACACGACGGCCGCAATCGACTCGTTTACTGAGCACGTTCAATCCGTATTGAC
Organism: Dasypolia templi; assembly: GCA_963555695.1. Classification (NCBI taxonomy): domain Eukaryota; kingdom Metazoa; phylum Arthropoda; class Insecta; order Lepidoptera; family Noctuidae; genus Dasypolia; species Dasypolia templi. Next base: position 4,254,561 of record OY743166.1, read on the forward strand.
GGATTGTTCACGGGAAGTTCCGGTGATGGAAGACCATCGCTGGAAACTACCTACTGACGTACGTGACTTGATAACCGAGAAGAATGCGGCTATTCGTGCCTACGACTCTTTCCCTTGTGACGCGAACAAAGCCCACATGCGCCATTTACAGCGTGCTGTAAAGAAACGCATAGGGGAGGTTCGCTCAGAGGGTTGGAACAAGATGCTCAGTGAACTCGAGCCCACTCACCAAGCCTTCTGGCACTTTCAGAGGAAATTGTGCTCCTCCGAGGAGGTCTCTATGCCTCCCCTCATCCGCCCCGACAAGAGCGTCGCGTTCGACAGCACCGAAAAGGCCGAATGCCTTGCTGACAGCCTAGAGTCCCAATGTTCTCCCAGCTCTCAACCAGTTGACCAAGCTCACCTGAACAAGGTCGACGCTGAAGTCGAACGGAGAGCCTCCCTACCACCCGTCGAAGACCCTGATGATCCTCTGCCTCCCGTCACTCCAGACGAAGTGCACGACATCATTAAAGGGCTACAGGCGCGTAAGGCCCCCCCGGTTCGGACGGTATTACCAATAAGGTATACAAACTCCTACAAAGAAGCAACAGTCATCGGTATCCTAAAGCCAGGCAAGCCAAAGTCTGAGCCCTCCAGCTACCGCCCCATCAGCTTACTCAATGTTCTCGACAAAATCTACGAGAGGATAAGCGTCTCGTCTCGATATCTAATGACGACAAAACAAGAAATAAAGCCCGGCCAAGTGCTTGTCGGACCACGCGCTATGAAGGGTTCCGTAGTTGGTTGGATGATTTATCCCAAAAAGAAACTTATTATTGTACTCCCATACATTCCAACGGCAAAATAATGTAAGTTCGACTATTACTCGTTAATTTGTAAAGCCTACTTAGCTGTGATAGATTTTTTTACATAGGTATCCAAAACCAACCATTTAGGTGGCAGGTGGGAGGGGGACCTTTTCAACGACACCCCACACCACTCACGTTTAGAGGAGTTACCCTAAAAGTATTCAAGATTTCATTTTACCTCTTTTTCGACGTGACTAATATAAATAAATAGGGAAAGAGAAAAGAGAGTAAATAGAGAGAGAGAGAGAGAGAGAGAGAGGGAGCGAGAAACAGAGAGAGAGAAATTTCGATGTTTCGACACGTCGCCATCGCAGTGGCGGGTTGTTAGTTTTAAATAATCATAAAATTATGATGAATATGATGGCTGTTACGAGTATCGGCACAATGGTTGCTGAGTCCATATCCCACATGTCGACAACCTCGCGAGTCAAGTCAAGATACTTGTTTATCTTTCATACTATTTATTGTCCAATTTATATCTATCATTACAGAATAACCAATTGCGATAGTGTACATTTCCTAACACATTTCCTAACTTATTATTAACTTATAAATGCTTCATTTGTGAACTCACTCAGAGAACAATAGAATAGGTCCGTGTCACTAGCTATGTGGTTGAGAGTGCGGAGTGCACGCGTCAGTGGCGCGTCACTTAAAAGCATGATGCGCGCGCGCCGCAGCCGCAGCTGTCGTCGTCGCCACACGTACCTGTCCGGAACAAACAAACCTATGTGCCCTAATATGTCCGCGTTATGAAGTAACGCTTTTCAAAGCTTACTGTCAGTCCTTTTACACGTGCAGCTTGTGGCTCAACTACACTCAGCGGGCATACAGCGACCTACGCGTTCAATAATAATGTACTGAGAGTACTGCTGAGGCTGCCGTGGCGTTGTAACACTAGAAGTTAAATTGTTACTAACCGTATGGATTCCTGCGGGCCTATTACGAACTTTTAAAAAACCAGGCAAGTTCCAGGCAATTCATTTCACGGGCTGATTAAATTTCGTATTATGACATTCCTAGTTCTGAGCGACTTCACGCTGGGTAGTTTGTCTATGGCTGGCTTGTAATTCTCTGACGTAACGTTCAGAAACCCAATTATTTATTTATAGGGAAGTTACGGTTTTGTTTAAATCACGTATATTATGATAAAAATAATAAATACCATATATCAAACTAGTTAGTCTAGTATAGTATGTGAAAATATGAACGCAATTTATATTGTGCTATTCTAGATTATAATAATTTATAGAATATTTCCTGTTTGCAAATTTTAACGCGAGGTTTCCGAACGTATTCCACTTGAAGGTCAGCGGGGAATTCGACAACTTCAATGAAAGTATTGTTTGACAAACATTAGTTAATAACAATAACATTATGAAAGAACACTATCGTATTGTTTGTTTAATGGAAGGATCCATTCTAAGATTTATGGAGTACGAGTATAAACAAAAAGATGGCGAAAGTGTTATTGAGTATTTCAATTAATATTCATCTTTTTAACATGATAATACAATGTAAGTTTTATTTTAATAGTGGATGAGCGTTCTCGCCCTCGCCTCGTCTGCGCGTTACCTAACTCATGTTCAGCTGGAAAGATTGTTGGAGTTTTTATACTACTTCCAAGAAGTCTGAAGAAATCTCAGTGATTTGCATCTACTATAGAAAATGTTGACTGGGACATTGAATGATATATCACCAGTGGGGCGTTGGTAGGAGCCAGTAGCATACTATGATAATGCAACCAAAACCTAAAATGAGAATAATGTTTGGTTAAAACTTTACGTAAAGTTCATAGTTAATAAAAACAACTACCTTAGTCTTCACGGATAAATACGTGGGTTTTGTAAGCCCGTTAAGGGTTAAAGGTGAACAACAAAAGGAAAGACCGTTGTTAGGATTTCAATAATACGTTTATTATCCTTTTATTTATTTAGTGGAAAGTGTATTTTACTATTCTTAGCCTTGCGTGCGATCACACGTCTCATGACATATGAGGCCTCAGCTGCTCACAGAGATTCAGTCCCAAGTCGTGAACTGCACATCATCCATGTCGAACGCATTAGATTGGTCACGAAGTCGTCTCCTTTTAATAGTTGATTCACAAGGTTGCCGAGAAGAATCACTTTCCAGGAACTCAAACAGTTCATTTTCGTCACACAGGATTATATTTTCTTATGTTATATATAACACACACATTTCTATAGAAAACACTCCAATAATTTCCAAATAAACCCTAAACAATTCAATAAAAGCTCCTCTGAAGCAGCGTAAACTGAATGGATTGTGAGGTTACTTTTTGACAGTTCTAATACGGAACGAAATGTCAAACGAACGTTCGTAATACGGTATTTCCAGGCAATATTCGGCCAGAAGTCGGCCAGGGTGTCACGTGATCGCTGACTTGCTTGTTTGACGAGTTCATAATACGAAATTGCAAGGCAGTTCTGTTTACGCCATAAACTGCCTGGAAATAAGAGTTCATAATAGGGCCCCTGACTGAAATGAAAGTTTTTCTATTATATTCTTCTATTAACGTTTCAGAAATCCTAGACCGCAGTCTGGGCGAACTGAAATGTTCGTTACAAATCAACTTCATGGTGGAAATAGGATGGCTTTTGGCTCAATACTACTTCGCTGGATATAGGTATGTATCATCACTCTCCTGCACGTGTATCCAGACCGGGTTTTGTTGATTAAGAATATACAAAATGACAGATAAAAAGATAAAACATTTCGTCTATTCGTCCGTCTATAAAACTCGTATCTTCAAACTCAAACTCAAAGTCTCCGCGCGAAACGTCCTGCGCGCACAATATAATAATGGATTTAGGATGTTGATGGGGCTTCCGCGATTCTGCAGCGCTTCGTATATGTTCGAGGAAGCCCGTGTTGACAATTTTCGTGGGATTATGAGGAAGAGAACAGCGTCAATAATGGGCAGGTTGCGCGGAAGCTCCAACAGCATCCTACAAACTTGATGTGACAAAGTGGACAATCCCTTTATAAGGCACTTCGTGCAGAGGCACGGGCCAACGTGTGTTGGGCCACGTCTTTGCCCATTCCAAAGCCTAGTAGGTACCTATGGAGAAAAAAGGGCAAGAAACTCCACGGAAACTCATCAGTCATGTTGAAATTATACATGTGAGAACGATATAGAAAGACGTGCACGTTTTATGGTGATTATGCCACGCGTGCTTACCTGATCCCAATCTTTTAGTGGTCGGCGCAGCGTGTCTTCCTCTTCTATAATTCTCTCTCAGCCGTCACTCTCGATCTGCCATCCATAGATAAACCCACGCCCTCTTTCCATGGGGGTTGGCAGAAACCACAGAACGCCAACTGCTACGATCCTTACATACTCCTTTTGCCTCGTTTACGTTCATACATCTGAGACCCTAGTGTGTTTTTTTAACCATTTCGACTTTACGCATCGACCGCGTTCGGCGTTCCGATTGGCCCTTGGATATCGGAGCGCAATGATCGAATGGTGAAGGGCCAATCGGATCGCCGAACGCGGTCGAAGCGTAAAATCGAGACGGTTAAAATAAACACACACTAGGCCCACTGGTCATACACGCGCGCCGGTTGCGAGTGCTACGCACTAGACATGCGCAAAACAGTGCGTTTTAAAGTGATGTCATATGACATTACATTTCGTACCGAGGAATGTTGCATTACACCATGACTCCAAACATGACGCGAAATGACGCGCCACACGCGATGGCTATTGTAATGAAATGCTCGCGTTGTAGAAGATATACATCATTTCATGAGATACCGCATTAAATTATGATGTGATGTGACAATCGTCAAGCGCAATGCGCCCTCGCTTCGCCGAATTGTACACTTGCTTTTGTTATCATATTCATAAAGTCGATTTTCCTTCACACTTAACCCCTTCTACGGAATAATTAAATCAAAAGGGCATTCCAGGCTGACTGGCAATAAACATGGATTGCGATATTGATTATTGACCATGGCATGAATATTGGGTAATATAAATCTATTTATTTAGAGTTTCTTAAAATATCATTTAACACCTTATTAATTAATAATTACACAATCATATCAGTGTCCTACAGTAGTACAGTGCGAGTCATGTCATGATTTAAAACATCACGTAGGCCTAGGCAGTCAGCGGTGTCAATTAAACGTAAACCTTAATGCAACAACAATACGGTTCTATATAATAGTTCACTTATTTCGCAGCCAGCCGACCGGCGCATGCTCCTTCTCACTTGCTCACATAGCGAAAGTTACCGAGATAATACGAAGTTTACGAACACCTAACAGCGCGCCGCACAGTGGGTCGAAACTATGATTTTAGTGACTTAGGGCTCAACTTTGCTTTTTTACTTTTTTCCTCATGTGGATGGATAGAGCTCATTAACCTCAACAATAATTGTTCTGATGTATTTTTTCCTAAACTTTATACTTTGGGTAGAAAAATGTGTTTTGTTATTTTTTTGTATGGAGCGGATCAAATAACCTTAAATTCCTGCTAAGTAGCGTGTGATCCCGCGTTGAAACTTTATTTTTCATATACCTTGTCTAGTCTATTATCATTTGATGCTATTAACGTGTGCATAAAGTTGCAACTCTGCCAAATAAATGGATCGAAAAAAATGAAAAAATATATAGAATAAAAAGCTACATTTTTTACTTTCGTAAGTTCTTTTAAGTTAAATTTGATATGGAATAGTAAGTAAAAGCACGTAATAATACACATAGTTACTTAACAACTAACAACAATACATTTAAAAGGTCCCTAATTAGCTTAAATTTACTAATATATGTAGTATTAGTAAATTTAAAGCTAATCACACTAATCATAATACATTTAAAAGGTCCCTAATTAGCTTAAATTTACTAATATATGTAGTAGTAGTAAATTTAAGCTAATTAGGGATCTATGAATTTCAATTTCTTTGTTTTAATGACTTTAACATGTTTATGAAATGTTATTTTAAGTTAGATTTAATACTGAATAGTGAGTAAAGATAGGTACATAATAATACAAATTAGTAAAGGTAAACTAACATTACTACAACTAACACAAGCAAACTAAAAACTAACTATAAACAACATCAAACATTACTATTTCCTTTCAATTATGAGTTTGACATTTATAAACTAATAAAAAAAACAAGAAACTTACAAACTACCAAAAAATCTTATTCACTATCGCTATGACTATCTTGTAAATTATCTACATCAATAAAATCTATATCGGATTCTGTGGGAAAAATCAGCAGAAGCTCTTTGACTTTTGGAGAGACTTCTTTTGAACCATTATATTTTGTTTCACCATTCGAGGTCTTAGACTTGTGATCTTTGGATCAGAAGACAAAAGAAGATTGTGTATAATATCCTCATTTGTCGCCGTTCTACTTACCTTTCTAGAATGACTCTCTCTATATTTCCGGAAATCTTTATTACGAGCTTCCGCTGCCTCTTCCGACAGTTTACCTATAGGTATGGCACCAAAGTGCTTAATTATATCACTCCCATGTACTAACAATTTATGTATACTGGAAGGCATATAATACCAGGGATATAAGTGAACGTACAATTGTGCAGTATCTCTACAAAATTCGGAAAACTTAGAAAGATCCACGCTCTCTCCAGATGCAACCGTCTGAAGAATCACATGAAACCTTTCTATTAAATCTTTATCTATTCCTGTTATGCGAGCTGTTGTTTCTGCATCCCTAAAAAATCTTCTGGCAGTATTGCCATCATTGGTTGTGCCTACTCCTTGCTTGACTACGTCAATAAGTAAACCGCATTCTTTCTTAAACGCTTGCTGTATAGCGCTCTTTCTGAGTGACATTTTTTCTTTGTCATCGCCCCTGCAACTCCATTTTTTGAAGTCCAAACGATAAGCTGCAAACAAAAAGAAATATCACTTAAATAAAAATCTCACAAGTAACTATATAACGTGAAAAAAATTATGAACTAATAAAATTATATTTACCGATATGAAGTAAGCACTCCATGCTTCTTATCCAGGCATGTAAAGATGACATTCCATACTGGAACACTTCTTCGTTGTTCTCTTTTTGAGCAAGTGACTCTAAATTGTTCATCTCTGACGGTTTTGCTTTGCAGATATCACAGACAGCTGAAGATGTGTCTGACAAATATGACGATATTTTGCCGTCTATCATCGTCAAGTGCAATTGATGCTTAACTTCAACTTGATTGAACTTGATTGGCTGAAGTGTTTCTATTTCTTCGGTTATGCTAGCTTTTATAGTTACCACTGTTGACTGCGTTTCTTTGGTAAATTTGAACATTATCGGACGGCAATAGAAAGTTGATGAGGGTCGATCGTTTTCCCAAACAATTGTTCCATCACATTGTTGAAGCCTTATAGGAACTAGACTGGCCATGAAGATAGTTGAGTCATCAAACTCTGCTTCAGTCTTTTGTTTATAATTACTTTGACCTGAGGCTCCATCAAAACCCCATTTGCTTATTAGCAGTAACTCAGTTGGCGAATCCAAATCTAAAGTAATCACTTCTAAAAGCCTAGATACCGTCAAGTTGAGTAAAGCTTGCAGTTTAATAGCAGCTCCTTCTTCAGTTATAATTATGTCTTCTTTCCCTGGATAACATTTTGCCTTCGCTTGTTTTATTTTATAATAAGAAGGGTATAAATCAGACCTATTTTCACTTGCTGCTTCTCTTAGGCTTATATACTGCCACTTACTTAATTTAAGTGAAACTAATAAAGACAGTGCCTTATCGGGTGAATATGTACTACTTTTCGGTTTACTTGTACTTAAACACTCTTTAACTTTTTCTAGATCTTCGGGGTGATTTAGTAAATGGTTCATAATTTTTCCTACATCCTCATTTCCGGTGTTTCTTAAACTAGCAATTGTAGTAGCTTTAAGTTCATCCGGGGATAACGAAAGCGATTGGTTAATTTGATCAACGCGTCGTCGTTTTTGCCTGGAGCCCAATTCCTCGAAAGGTTTTCGAGGTGTAAATGTAGATGTCGAAGCTTCTGTAGTAGATGGTGGTAGATTTTCGACATCTTCAGTATTACAAATCTCGAGCCTTTCCTGTTCAGTGTTCACAGCTTCAGGTATCATTCCTTCGGGCCAGTTTATTGCACGTTCCAACCAATCACCATTTTTTCTTACAAACTGTGCTAACGTGCGACTACTTCGTTCCCATCTTGCACTTATATTTGAACAAAAGCGCGTACAGAATTTTTGGAGCTCAACACTGTTCTCTTCGGTCACGTTTATTTTATGTTGTAGGAATTGAAAGAATTTTTGACTATCCGACAGTGACTTGACCTGCTCTCTTAAAATCATAAATAAATCTAAATTGTTAACTAAATTATCCATTATAACGAAAAAGGGACGATCAGAATCACGAGATGTTAGTAGTAGTACGAATAAACGAACACTAGTTAGTATATAATAAATTATGGTCATTTTATACTTCCAGAATCCAGTGACAAACAATGTTTACTAATTTTTCTACTACCCTCATTAACTAATTATCCTAATTAATATTACAGTAATGACTAAAAGTGAAAAACATTGTTATTTTATAAGGTAAAAGGTTAAGCTAATTACAGTAATTAAACACACAAATAGAAATTAATTGATTTCATATCCACATTTTTAAATAAAGGTCCCTAATTAGCTTAAATTTACTAATATATGTAGTATTAGTAAATTTAAGCTAATTAGGGACCTTTTAAATGTATTGTTGTTAGTTGCTAAGTAATTATGTGTATTATTACGTGCTTTTACTTACTATTCCATATCAAATTTAACTTAAAATAACTTACGAAAGTAAAAAATGAAGCTTTTTATTCTATGTATTTTTTAATTTTTTTCGATCCATTTATTTGGCAGAGTTGCAACTTTATGCATTTGTTTATAGCATCAAATGATAATAGACCAGACAAGGTATATGAAAAATAAAGTTTCAACGCGGGATCACACGCTACTTAGCAGGAATTTAAGTTTATTTGAGCCGCTCCATACAAAAAAATAACAAAACACATTTTTCTACCCAAAGTATAAAGTTTAGGAAATAATACATCAGAACAATTATTATTGAGGTTAATGAGCTCTACCCATCCGCATAAAAAAAAAAGTGAAAAAGCAAAGTTGAGCCCTAAGTCACTAAAATCATAGTTTCGACCCACTGTGCGCCGCGGCCCGCGCGTCATGCGTCATGTTTGAATGTCATGTGCCATGCTTAATTTGGTCGAGTCATGTGTAATGCTACATTACGCGGTCGGGATATATGACGCGCAATGCAACAATCGCATTACTTACACAAGTCTACTACGCACCTGATCTTTCTGACGAACATCACCAAAAACGTCAGTTTATTTAGTATATGTCTTTTTAGGGCGTCCCCTCCCGGCGTTTCCACTCACATCTGCCTTGTAAATACCTTACCATCTAGTCTTCGCCTTTGTAGACATATCTTCACACAATATATCCATCGTTTCTTTAGTTTCTTGCCCATTCTTCTCCATACGGAACTACCTTTTGAAAGGGCCAACTAGTTTTTTTTTAATTTTTTTTTTTAATTTTGACGTTCAATAGTGCCTTTTATGTGCCTATTTGTAATAAATAATTTGACTTTGACACTGGTCTTTTACTTATTCTCAAAAATAGCAGTTTTTATTCAAATTTGAACTTTATCTCTAAACGAATAAGTTTGATTTTCTTTCAGTGAGAAGAAGCTAACGATTTTATACGGTGAAGATTGTTCTGATCTCAAGAATATTAACAAGAAGAAGCCTCAGGTAGACGCTCATTACGTCACTATGTCGACGCCCTTCGGAAAACATCACACGTGAGGTTTATTTATTTATTCAACAATTTATGAACACACATATAAACAGACAAGAAGTAAAGACCAGAAAAATAAGTTCAAAGGTGATGCTTATTTATAAAGAATTGGGATGATGACAATTTTTTTATGTTTGTCTCAAGAGACTTTTTTTTTTCCAAATAGCGCAAACTACATTACAAAAAGTATAAAAGCTTAAAAAACTGCCAAGTTATAAACGCTTTAAGGTAATTGTTAGACAAGGACAGCACTATCGTAGAAGTGACGTCATGACTATGCAACTTCATACTAGCGCCGTACATTGTCAGTACCGCTTTACTCACACACTGACTTATTCCTAGTTAATATTTTAGGAAATCATGTATTTTTACAATGTATGTAAATATGTGAGCGCAATGTACCTATCACGTGATTAATTTATCTGCCTTTGATTTATTTTTAATTCTTTTTACCAATTGACGATGCACCAAGAATAAAAATACTATACCATAGTATTTTTATTCTTGGTCTTCACATATAGAAATATAATTAATGTAAACAAAATATTTTAAAACATTTTAAAAGAGTAACGGTGGAGTTTCTTGCCACTTCTTCTCCATACGAAACTAGTTTTTGGAAGTGGCGCCTAGAATCAGTTCTATTTTTAATGTAAATTTTGACGTTCAAAAGTGCCTTTAACTTTGACTTTGACCGCGCGACAAGGACGGCAAAAACTTATAAAGCGTGTATCTTCTTCAAATTTACACCGATTTAACTGTTTCCTTCGATTATCTCATTTTTACTAAGCCTTCTTTGAAATTACATTATTTTAATGAACATTTTTAAAATTAGTCATCATCCCAATTCTCTTCCAGCATACCTGCGATAGGAAAGCAGATAAAAGAGATATTATAGACAAAAACAAAATAAAAAAGATAACATAACATCACGCCTGTAATCCCAGAAGGGTAAGGCAGAGGTGTACCTATAGCACACCCACACTTCGCCAGTTATGCGTAAGTCCCATGTAATAGGGGGCAAGCCTATTGCCATCAACCGGGCACAAATCCAGACTCCGGGCTGCTACTGAGAAATTCTGGATAGAAAAACCCAACCAACCTCATGCTCAGAAGTAGCTCTTGCGACTAATAGACCAACGAGGCAGTCTTAAATAAAAATAAAAAGTAAAATACATAAAATCAATAAACAATTCACTTAATAAAATAAACCAAATCATATGAGAATATACTTAAATTCATAAAAACTTACATATATACATACATAAACTCACGCCTTCTTCCCATGGGGGTAGGCAGAAACCACAGAACGCCAACTGCTACGATCCTGACATACACCTTTTGCCTCGTTTACGTTCATACATCTGGTCATACACTAGCGCCGGTTGAGAGTACTTCGCACCTGACCTTTCTGAAGAACATCACCAATAAGGTCACTATATGTCTTCCTAGGGCGTCCCCTCCCGGCGTTTCCACTCACATCTGCCTTGTAAATACCTTTTGTTAGTCTCCTTTCATTCATCCGCTCAACATGACCAAACCATCTAAGCATACTCTTTTCAATTTTTGTCACTACATCTTCTTTTAAACCACACCGTTGCCTTATTACATCATTCCTCAGCCTATCATTCAAAGTCACACTACACATTTCCACAGCATTTATTCTGCTTTCATGCTTCTTTTGCCACACACAACATTCACTTCCATACATAAGCGTAGGCACCAGCTTGACGCGAACGCGAACCAGCCAGTCGTGCCTTCTTGGACATCAACTGGTTGGTCACAATTGCATGTGTAGCACCATTCACTTTATTTCCTGCATTCACTCTCCTTTCGACATCTCTATCAATCTTTCCATCCCTTGTAAGCAGACTCCCCAAATATAAGAACTCACTCACTTGCTCCACACTCTTACCATTTATTTTCACATCACACACCGATACATCCTCTTCTTTTTCAAACACCATGACTTTCGTCTTATTTAGATGGAGAACCAGTTCGTGTATGCCCCATTTATCCAAACACAAGCACTGGAATCCTTGTATAAGGATTTCAGTGCACGTCCCAAGCGCCAGTCGACCACAGCAAAACGTATCGTTTTGATTTTTATTCAGAATACGAGGCCTTTGGCTACTTTGTTTATGGCGATTTTATGTATCAAACATTGGTCGGGCAGGAGCCATAGTCCTTCCATAGTTCCTGGTAACCAGTACATCTTAACCACTTAAACCCCAGAGTTCAAAATATTTTATTTTCCATATCCTACAATAGTCCGACACAAACCCGGGGTTGTCCTTGGGTGCACTTCCACAGTGCACACAGAGATAATCGTCGGTTGATGCCTCATTCCACTTAAAATTTTCTAAAATGTCTCAGTGAGTTGGCTTCGGCCCCTCGTACGCCTTCCAAAGGACCGGGACGACCCCAGGGTTCCGAGATATGACAAAGACACTTATTAATAAATGTTGTTTCAGTAAAATGATGATCCTGTGTTATGAAGACGGGTCTCTTCGAGTGGTCATATCCACAGCCAACTTGTATTTGGACGACTGGGAGAATAGGACGCAGGGGTAAGGAGTTTTTAATACTTTGTTTTCCCACGAAATTCGTTGTAGGATATAATCCTATTCTGTATATTTGTTTATTTATTTTTAACTAGGTGTGCCCGGGGTGAATTACATACATTAATAGCATCCAAATTTCCGACTTTCTTAATCTTCAAGAATAACTCCTATGGAACCTAAAGAAGAAGGCTCTAGATACCTCAGAGCCGGGTTAATGACCTAAACTATCACTAAAATTCCTTACTTTTGACCATGAGAATCTTAAAGCTATTCTGCAAAAATAAAAACACTAAATTCAAATATAATTTTGACACAACTAAAATCGAACTTCCATCGTGAGGCCACGTGTTTTTTTTTTTTTTTTTGGGTTTGGCAACGGGTTTGCCCTACCCCGTAAATTTTTGTTAGAGCCGGAGGCGCGCATTGGGGGCAGCCTCGGCTTGTTTTATATGGAAGTTTTTACTTATTGTATGGAAAAAAAAAACTTACATGTTGAGTTGAAGGGGTTTAAAGGTCTTTCTAAAGGGGGTTTCGTTGGTCTAGTGGTCGCTATCGCTACTGCTGAGCATGAGGTCCTGGGTTCGATTCCTAGGTCGGGCAACGTGTTATTGGGTTTTTCTATCTGGAATTTCTCAGTAGCAGCTCGAAGTCTGGATTTGTGCCCGGTAGATGGCAATAGGCTCGCCCCCTATTACATGGGACTTAAACATAACTGGCGAAATGTGGGTGTACTATAGGTACACCTCTGCCCAATCCTTCGGGGAAACAAGGCGTGATGTTATGTTATGTTGTGTTTAAAGGTCTTTCTAAAGGGGGTCGAAATTTTCATTATTTTTGCGATAGCACACATCGCTTTCGAGATATAAGCAAAAGAAAAAAAAAACTACTGTTTTTGCACGTCCGAAGTCGAGGTATTAGTGTGAATTTGAAAAGAAAGAAATTATAGTTCACTATAACAAATTTATTTATTCCACACCTTTTATATCGCGATTAAAAATATTCTGATTCATGTTCAGATTTAGTTAGACAGTCAACATTTTAGGTGAAAAACGTCAAATTCAGAAGAGCAAAATTGCCATTTTCACTAAATTAATAACTCAGTCCCATCTTAGTGCTGTAAGGCTAAAACATACTCGTAGTTAAGTTGTGTCAATTTAGTAAATTTCAGGATTGGAAATCGCCGTTTGACATAGACTGGTTTAGAGGCATTTGTAACAGGAGAATCGGCACCAATGACTGATTTTCTAAATTTGTTTATTTATGTATTTTTGTATATCTTGTTTCCAGCCTCTGGTTCAGCCCCTCTTGCCCCGAACTGCCTCCAGACGCGATGCCGCACGACGGGGAATCCCCAACAATGTTCAAGAAGTGTCTGCTGAGATATTTGAACCATTATCATCTGCCACAGCTAGCGTTTTACGTTGAAAGGGTCAAGAGATGCGATTTCAGTCATATTAAGTAAGTTCATTTAATAATATGTTGTTTTAACGCTAAATTTCTATCCAGACCACCTTATGGTCTGGCAAATAAGATGGTTCTTTGTGTTACCTGATCCCTCGCATGTTCGGGAACACTTGTTTGCAACTACTTTCTGTAGCAGGCGTACGCTCACCGTTGCATCGATTAGTTGACACCTACAATGGGCAGTTTGGCTCAACTGATATTATGTTTCTCAGCAAGGCTAGGCTATATTTAGAAAAGAAATTGTTACTATTTTAAGTGATCAGAACTCTAATTATTACTTTTATTCTGTTTATTTTTATAGTGTTCTTACTAAAAACTAGTCGATTTGCTTAGTAATCTGTTGATAACGTTGTGAGTAGTGTGTTTGTTACTTCTATTAACTTCTAACCTATATTTACCTGTTAATATACTGCTGTTTGTTGACCCTAAGTACACAAATAAATATCGCCTTACTCTGTGTCTAAACCAAAACGTTCTGTCGCGCAAGTACAAGATTGTCGCTTTCGTAATTCAAGCGTTTGTTCGGAAAACGGATTGCACGGCGCTCGGTTTCGTTAGGACGCGGCCTCTTGCGATTATTTACCTCATCACAAGTACTTACAAAATCTATGCGTTTCAGCGTATTCCTAGTAGCATCAGTGCCCGGTTCCCACTTCGATCATGACTGGGGCATGACCCGGGTGGGCTCGTTGTTGAGACAGCACTGTTGTGTGCCTGCCGAAGACACCAGGCAGTGGCCGCTGGTAGCGCAGGCGAGCAGCATTGGCAGCTACGGGAAGGAGCCGAAGGTAGGAAACCTAAAAAAAACGATATTACAAAAACCGGTTTTCGTAAAAACCGATTTCATTTTTTATTTTCCATCTTCATTTGTATAGGTAGTTAGTTCATTAGTAATATAATTTAGTTATAAATTATTATTATAATATTATTGTTAAGTCTTATTTTTAGGTACACTCAATAAAAATCTTAACTGTTACCCTATCTTCATTATGCAAGCTATGGGAAGAAGCCTAAGTTATGTAGTAATAAAATAAATAGGTATAATCTAGGAGCCGTCGAAGTCGAGTGAATACGTTACTTCTAGGCAAGCGTGTGAGCATCGTCAAGCGTATCATCGCTTACCATCCGATGAGATTGTGGTGTACAGCGATACAGTGTTGCAAAACATAAAAAAGGCTAACTTTTTTTTTGTAGAATTTAACCAAATCTTAGATTTTTATTTTTGTCCCTTTCGTCTTCGAGCAAGGGCAAATGACCGTATACATTTAGCAAAATCCAAATGCGATTAATTCCAAACGTTTTTTCTAAAAGTTTTAAATATCATTCTCACCATAAAATTGTTGGTACTAGTTACTTTGGCTGGTCAAGATTCCGTTTAAAAGTACACAAAAAGTTACGCACAAAAACACGTCCTTTTTAAAAACCGCAAACATTTTTCTTTTGACTATTCGCGCATAAAGTCACTACGGGAAGAAGCCTACGGTGGATATCTACTTAAAATAAAGAAAACAAAAAATAGAAACCGTTTTCCTTAAACCGGTTTTTCGTAAAACCAAAAATAACGAAAATCGGTTTTAGGGTGTGCTATGTAAAGCTTACATTTCAATGCTGTAGTCAAGCTGTTTCGGTGTGTAACTGCCATTACACTGTTTTTTGTTCCACAGTTATGGCTGACCGGCGACTTCCTTCACAATTTCACTAAAATTAAGAATCAATCTCAACTGTTATCAAGTCTGCCTGAATTGAAGATTGTATACCCATCTTTAGGTAAGACTTTTAATAATAAGGTGCAAAACAATAAAATACAACAACAATAACAACGATTCAAAAAAAATAACATAACTTTTGGTTTTTACCTGGTCGTTGGGCAAACTCAAACTCAAACTCAAAGCATTTATTTCAAATAAACCCATTACAGGCACTTTTGAATTGTCAAGGTCGGTCAGTCAGAAAGATGAAGCTAGTTGCCCATTCCAAAGCGAAGTAGGTACCTATGGAGAAGAACGGGCAAGAAACTCCATGGACACTCTTTTAAATAATATGGTTACAGAGAATTTTTTACATCAGTCTTGTTGAAATTAAACATGTGAGGACGATGTAGAAAGACCCGTAATAAAAAACAAAAATCGGAAAAGAAAAATTAAAAAAAAAAAAAACAACCACTAATGGTGTTATTTGCTGATGATACTGGTATATTGGTCGCAATCACTACTGTTGAGCGTGAGCTCCTGAGCTCGAGTCACAAGTCGTGCAAAGTGTCATTGTGTTGCTCCATCAGAAATTACTCAGTAGCAGCCCGGAGTCTGGTTTTGTGTCCGCCACATGCGAACTACGCATCACACTGACGGCACGCAAAATCCTGCATCGCGCAAGCATAGTTTACCGCACAACTAACATTTATACAACGTCCTGACATCAATCGTCGGGCAGTTGCCCACCAGACACGACACCCCTCAGGTCGGAGGATCCTCCCATTTCTATAGAGTATGAGTGAACTTTACACCCTGTTCCTCATATATTATTATTATTATTATAGCCTTTTATTTCCTTAATATAATTAATTACATTGCATTAATAATTCGTATTTCAATATAATTTCATACAGTAAAACAGTAATAATAGCATGCATTAAATTGTTATAATAATTGCACATTTACTAATATTTGTTGCTTACATTTTACATCTCGCATTTCAAATAGTTAATAGACTATTAATTAACGTTAATAAAGTATTTATTTGTTTATTATTCTTATTTATATTATTATCATGCATTTGTTTTATTTTTATTGTAGATTAAGGACCTCTCTACGAGTAAAGGCCTCCTCCATTTTACTCCAATTTTCTCTATTCTTTGCCTTAGTTAGCCAGTCGTTACCAGCCATTTTATTTATCTCGTCCATCCATCTTTCTTTTGGTCTTACCCTTTTTCGTTTATTGGGTGGTCCTGGCCAAGAAAGATGGATCGAAAAAAGAAAGGTGGTTCCTCATATATATCTCTTCATAAATATTATACCAAGTTGTGGGTTCAAATCCGAGCAAGTACCAATCCCACTTATTCGATTCATACGTACTTTTAGAGTTTATTTTGGACATTATCTACATCGATGAAGGAAAACATCGTGCAGAAACCTGGACTTTATAAATCTGAAATCGCCAACCCGTCTTGAGCAAGCGTGGTGATCAATGCTCGTGCCTTCTCCGTATGAGAAAAGGTCTTTGCCCTGCAGTGGGACAATAATGGGATGATTTTATGATTAAAATATTATACTATAACAATAAAAGTGCTTTTCAGAATCAGAATCAGAATTTTATTTGCTATGAATTACAGTTATAAGATGTTGTGTATTAATGAATGAGATCGGCTACAGTCTACCTTACGGCGTGCAAATTGTTACATTAATTAAAATATTATTTAAACAAAATGAATGTCAACAAAACAAGACAACTTACGTCGTGCAAATTATTGGACTAATTAAAATATTATACAAACAAAATAATGTCAACAGATCAAAACAGGAATTATAGTGAAGCATCATATAGTCAGGTACAAAAGTCTTACATGGTCAGAATTGCAATTAATTATTACAGTCATAATCAGGAAAAACTCTTAAGAAAGTCTTTCTAAATGATACGAGAAGTAAAATTATTTGAAACCCTATAGATGGTTTCAAATAATTTTATTTCACATAAACCTACACGGGCACTTATGAAACGTCAGAACGTGCACGGTTCCAATTGGTCGTTTAATTGGAATTGAAGCCTTGAGTTCGAGTACAATGTGCTATTTCAGGTTTTTAATTTCATCTTGTATTTTAATTTCCACTGTAGTGTTATTTTTTTGACGAGGTCCTGGGTTCGATTCCCAGGTCGGGCAAAGTGTTATTGGGTTTTTCTATCTAGATTTTTTAGTAGCATCCCGGAGTCTGGATTTGTGCCCGGTTGATGGCAATAGGCTCGCCCCCTATTACATGGGACAGCATAACTGGCGAAATGTGGGTGTACTATAGGTACACCTCTGCCTAACCCTTCTGTGATTACAGGCGTGATGTTATATGTGTTGATTTTTTTATAAATTTCTTTTAAGAAAACGTGCGTCAGTCTCACGACAATCTATTGGGCGGTGGTTGTCTACCGTACGCCGCGGACGCTCACGCCAAGCAGCCGTGGCTCAACGCATTCTTATAGTAAGTGTACCATGGTTTTAAGTATTTGGGGACATTGGGGTGTTCCAGAATGGACCCAGTATACACGACGAAATATCAATCTGTACATTTCAGTTCAGCATAAGCTGTCTTTCCGTACAATAAGAGATCAGCTTTTACTGGAAACTACCTTTTCGAAGGAGCAACTAGAATCATTTTTTGTTGTTGTAAATGTTGACGTTCAGAAGTGGCATTAATGTGCCTGTTTGAAATAAATGATTAGACTTTTGACTGGAAATGTATAGCTTGATGAGTCGTTGGGCGTATATCACAACATTCTGGCAGAATGTTTAATGTTGGTGATTATTTGATTATTTTCCTGTTTATATCATGTTTGGTCATTTTGAACAGACTATTCAAAAGCTAAGAAAATGCTACCTTGTCATATTTCACGTAAGAGTGTTTAACATTGATAATCGTGACTTTGTTGAATAATTTTGTATGAAAAATGACAAAACAAAACAAACAAAAAACTGTTTAAATTAAACAACATCACCAAACAACACATCACCACACCAACAACAACACCATCACAACACCATCACCAACATCACCACAGACACACACACACACCGCCACAAGTCAACTAGTACATACACTATTTTATATTAAATCGTTTCATTCCAGCCAGTGGCAAGCGAAATCCTCCAACCGAAATAAAGCGATGCCTCATATTAAGTCATACACACGATATTCAAACAACAAAGCTGCTTTTTACCTCTTGACATCTGCTAATGTGAGCAAGGCTGCGTGGGGGCAACTCAATAAGAGTAATGGGGCCCTCAGGATCATGAGTTATGAAGCTGGAGTGTTATTTTTGCCTCAGTTTGTGGTAAGTCCACAAAATATTGTTCTCAACTCAAAATTCAAGGTCATTTATCTAACCGGTGAAGTTTCGCCACTTGATTTAGTTTAAATCTATATTTTATGGCAACTGTAACATGCTGCCACGAAGTTTTGCGATTTTTTATAGAAAACATAGATGATCACACACGAGCATTGATCACCATGGTTGCTCAAGACAGGTTGGCGATTTCAGACTCATATTGACTATAAGTTCAGGTTTCCTCGCGATGTTTTCACTTCACCGATAAAATGTCCAAGAAAAACTTGGAAAGTACAAGTTAATTGAAAAAGTCACATTGGTACTTGCCCTGATTTGAACCCACAACCTTGTGAATGAGCGGCGAGGCTTTCACTTCTAGGCCGTTACGACATAAATTAAAAAAAAAAGCATTTTATGACACAAAATAAACGTGCTTACTGACATAAAAAATCAATGCAATTTATTATTGTTACAGATAAAAGAAGATTTCTTCCCTCTTCAGCAAGGTGCTACAAACCGTTTAATAATTCCTTATGACTTACCACCGATCAAATATACTCCAGAAATGTCAGTTTGGGTACAAGACTACCTGAGATAGTGCCAAACAAGTAAACAACATAACATCACGCCTGCAATCCGCAAAGGGTAAAGCAGAGGTGTTTTAGTACACCCGCATTTTTGAAGTCAAAACTTCTGAAGGCGCACTTTACGCTCTTTCTTTAACAGTGAACGGAACTGAACCGTCACGCTCGGGTTGGTGACGCTGAATCGGGTATACGCGGCTCCAGTCGGTTGGTGACGCTGAATCGGGTATACTCGGCTACAGTCGGTGGGTGATGATGAATCGGGTATATTCGGCTGCAGTCTGTCGGTGACGCTGAATCGGGTATACTCGTCTACAGTCTGTCGGTGACGCTGAATCGGGTATACTCGTCTACAGTCGGTCGGTGATGCTGAATTGGGTATACTTGGCTCCAGTCGGTTGGTAACGCTGAATCGGATATACTCGGCTCCAGTTGGTTGGTGAGGCTGAATCGGATATACTCGGCTCCAGTCGTTCGGTGACGCTGAATCGGGTATACTCGGCTCCAGTCGTTCGGTGACGCTGAATCGGGTATACTCGGCTCCAGTTGTTCGGTGACGCTGAATCTGGTATACTCGGCTGCAGTCGGTCGGTGACGCGGAATCGCGTATTCTCGGCTCCAGTCGGTCGGTGACGCGGAATCGCGTATTCTCGGCTCTGAATCTCCAGTTGTAAGTTTTATCTTCTATCGTGTAATTTCTAAGTCACAGAACTCGGAATCACCGCGCCGACAACATTTTTGTTTTACCATTTTACCCTCCACGTCTGTGAAGTTTACACAAATAAACATGATATTTTAAATAAACAAACTACTTACGCTCGTTGACCACAAGAAAAGGCAGTTGGGCGTATATCACAACACACTCGGCGGCACTCGCGCAGCGGCTGGCGTGGGCCTCCGTGCGTGCTCTGACTCCTAACCCACGTCCACACGGACGTAAAAATCTGCCGGTGGGAATTTATCGCGCAGTGGATTATCAACTCTCGGTGTTGAGTCGAACAATGAAAATCCAACAGAGCGCATTCTAATTTCAAAAATCTATTTCCATTACCGGGTGTAAGAATTTCCAGGCGGTCATTAAGAATTTCCTAAAGGAAATGTCGAGCCGGGAATTTGTCAGACGTTCACCCATCTAAGGATTGGCCGCGGCAAGTGTAGGCTTAACTTTTGTGATTCCATGATTCAAATTAATATTATGTAACATTGTAAGTTGAACTGTTCATATTTTTGTATAAATTCATTAATGATGTCTGTTAAATTGTATTAAACCATTTGTTTTTTTTGTATTTTCGTGGTTTTATTTTAACAAAATTGTAATACTGGTCAGTGAGGGATGATTGAAAGCGTTGGTGGCCCAGTAGTTACCGACCTGAGGGCCTAGACAAATGGCATTCGCTTCGCAGAGATTGTATTTCTACAATTGCTATCGCTTCGCTACGATACTACGCTATGACCTATGATCACGTGACATTTCGATAGCTTGTGTCAACCCCATAATTTTTTTGGCATTTCTACTAGCGTCATCGCTAATCAAATGTTACGAATGTCACTTTATCTAGGCCCTCTGACTTACTAGTTCCACGATATCGGTTCGAACCCAAGCAGACGCTTTACTTTGTGCAAATTATTTTATCAGCACTGCTCTCAAAAATGGTTACGAGAAACATCGTGAGGAAACCGGCATGTCCTCGAACCAAAAATTCGAAGACATGTGTCACCCACCAACCCGCACTGGGCCCGCGTGGTGGATTACGGCCCACTCCCTCGCAAAGAGGAGGCCTGTGTCCCAGCAGTGGGAACGTTATAGGCTGATTAAGCAACGGGAAGATTAAAGAAACGATGGATGGACTATGTGAAAGATGATAAGGCTAGAAAGAGGGGGGATACGAGATGAAGACTTATAGAATAGTCATCGTTCTCCTGCCCTTACTTATCCCAATTTATTTGTGTTCACACACGTCGCACAAAATCCTGCATCGCGCAAGCAGAGTTTACCACGCAACTAGCATTTTATTTATTTAGTTAGGGACAACCAACAGCAGTGTATTAATAAGTAAATATAGGTTAGAAATTAATAGAAGTAACAAACGCACTACTCACAACGTTATCCACAGATTACTAAACAAATCTACTAGTTGTTAGTGAGCACACTATAAAAATAAACAGAATAAAAGTAATAATAAGGGGTTCTGATCACTTAAAATAGTAACAATTTCTTTTCTAAATATAGCCTAGCCTTGCTGAGAAACATAATATCAGTTGAGCCAAACTGCCCATTGTAGGCGTCAACTAATCGATGCAGGGGTGAGCGTACGCCTGAGTTGGTTCTACAGAAAGTACTTTGCAAACAAGTGTCTAGAGCGAACTTCCCGAACATGTACGGTACGAGGTATCAGGTAGCACAAACTGTTCACTAGAGCAGAACAGTCGAATTTATTACGACACATATTAAATAGGGTCATCATCTCATATGTACAACGTCCCGACATCAATCGTCGGGCAGATGCCCACCAGACAGAACACCCTCCTTATATCCCTCTGCACATGTGGCTTCCCTGGTACCTCATAAACGGCATCACTATGTCTAATAACTGCTCCCAAATAATGGTGTTTAATTTTGATTTTTTATTATTAGATATTGACTTATAAATAACTCTGACATAATATTTTCATAATTTGACATTAGATACCTACAATTTTTAATTAGTTTTGATTTTATTCTATTAGATTATTTCTATATTTTGTAAATGTGAGAACATCGTAGGCCTTGTGGATTGTAAATTTATATACCATTGTCTATTTGTTTAACATATGGTACTTTTTGACAGGCCTACACTTTCCTCCCATACCTATTAACACTGTAACTAAAAAAAATATGTAAAAGACAAATATTTTTAAAAGAGTAACCATGGAGTTTCTTGCCGGCTCTTCTCCATAGGAAACGACCAATTGGAACCGTGCACCTAGAATCTGACGTTTCATAAGTGCCCATGTAGGTTTATGTGAAATAAAATATTTTGATTTTGATTTTGATATACACCTCTATAGGCGCAATGTGTCTTTATTTCATACTTCTCTATCAGTCTTCATCTCGGTAGTGCCCCCCTTTCCAGCCATATTATCTTTCATACAGTCCATTCATCGTTTCTTTGGTCTTTCCTTACTCTTAGCTAGATTCATACTCAAACTTTACTCACGGCATTTTTCTTATTCCTCCGCATCACACATCTTTTCATTCACCGGTGCTACTTCCAGACTTCCTCTGGCTTCAGGCTGATAGAAATTTTTCAAAATCAAAAGTCTTAAAAAAATTAGGCTGAGAATCAGCACTTTTTGAATGTCAAAATTACTTATGACGGTCGCCCGGCACGCCCGCCCTTTACCAATTCCTAGTGCTTTAGCTGGGAAGAAGAAGTGGCGCAACAAACTCCCCATCAGCACAGCTGTCTGTTCAGTTAGTAGGATTACGGAAAAAAAAATGCAACGCATCACTAACAAAACATATCACCATTCTGGACAATATGATGATAAAAATAACAGCCTGTTTTCACCTACTGCAGGGCAAAGGCTTCTCATACAGAGAAAGAACGAGCATTAATTATATAAATCACCAGGCTTGCGAACTGGGTTTTGGCGATTTCAGACTAAAGTTGTGTACTACGGAACGAACGCTAAACTCAAAGCATTTATTTCAATTAAAGCATTTATAGGCACTTTGGAATTGTCAAGAAGTCGGTCAGTCCGAAATATGAAGGTATAGTTGTTCATTCCAAAGCGTAGTAGGTACATAGCGCTCATATGTCCATAGGCAATCTCACAAAACAATAGATTGACGCTTCGGTTTCACTTACGACCTTCTTCTATAAGAGTTGTTTCTATACTATAGACATGCACACACACTCACTTTGTCTGTAATTGATAGTAGTTCATAATTTCAACTAACCTCATATACGGCTGGCTAGCTTAGTCGCGATTATGGCAAGCCCTGAGTTCGAATCTCACTTGCGCCTACGGCTTCAGCTTGATGTTATTTTTAAATAACATCAAGCTGAATCCGTATTTGTTTTGAATAAAATTACTTGAAGTGGTTCGGTAATCATTCAATACTTATCTCGTTCATCTTGTTTATTAGATAATAAAAGTTTGTAGGTAGACAACAGAAAACTGAGTAAATTATTTCGATTTCTGTGAGGTAGATGCAATTCGTTACGACTATTCACCTAATTGAGCTTTGTTGGTTAGTAACGAATGTTTAAATCTGATAATTAGCGGTGTTGTGGTTATAATTTTCAAAATGAAGTGTACCTACATATTAAAGCATTGGAAAAAATAATTGCGCTTCGGTGGATGTAAATGATGTGATAACACAAATATGTATTGAATCCGGACTAAGTGTGACTGTTATCATTTAAATATTTCATAATTTACTAAATTTAAATTATTATTTGTTTTAATTAGTAAATGTTGAGTAAAGTGTTATATATATATTGTTTTTGCTTAGAGATGTCTAATAGTATCTCCTTTGGTCTAGAGAAATACTGTGAGTCTGTGGGTAAAGAGATGTAAGGAAGAAGAAATCCTTGCTAGTCGGGGCGCTTGTTTATGAAGTGGATGCTTATTTAAATAAGCCCTCACATGGTGAATGAATATGAAATAAATGGTTTCATACAAACCTGACATTTCGCTGAATTTTATCTGTGTATTTTATATGAAACATTGCTCAGGCAGGGGCTATAGTCTTTCCGTAGTCCTAGATAACCAGTCCACTTAGGCTACCCAAATCCATAATCCAATATCTTTGTTTCCATATCCTGCAATTGTGCACAAGCTTGCATAGTGCGAACCGCGATAATCGTCGGTTGGTGTCTCAATAATAAAAACGTCTAACGGGCCTCTGCGAGTTGTCTTCGGCTCCTCGTACGCCTTACAAAGGTCCGGGACCAAGAAATGTTAACAATTTTAATATTTTTTGAGTGCACATCTGCCTGTCTCTTTGAGGAATACAGGCATAATGATATAATGTCTATGAAAAGATAAATTACCCCAAAAGAAACGTCTTAATTATGCGTTACCTATTAAAAAACCTCCTCCACCTTATGTTGATAACTATTACATCACCCTGTCTAACGAGTCGGTTAAAACGACGTAATCGTTAATTAAAATTTGATTGGTAGGTAATCACTTTCACGCGATTATAAACTATAGTCCACTATTCGTTTTCGAAAATAACGAACAAATTAAAGATAACATACCTTTATACATATGTGGCGGCATCTACACCGCTACATGCGAACAACGCTTCACACTGACGTCACACAAATCCTGCATCGCCCAATCGGAGTTTACCGCGCAGCTAACATATATACAACTTCCCGACATCAATCGTCGGGCAGTTGCCCACCAGATACGACATCCATCTGGTCGGAGGATCCTCCCTTTTCTAAAGAGTTTGAGTGAAATTTACACCCTGTTCCTCATATCTCTTCACATACTTACATAGGGTCGAATACAGAATCCTCTTTTTTAAGTCGTTTAAATATGGACCTCGTCCAAGTCATCATCATACCTACATATATGTATCTGCCGCCAAGCGTTGCTGTGTTCCGGTTGATACCCTTCACGGGTACCGGTATACGGGGTACGGGTACAGGCACACGAGACTGAGGGCCCCAAAATCTTGAGAAGCATTATTATTAATAAACTAAGTCGTAACCTTGAAAGCTACTCGACTCACAACTCCGTCGAGGAGACCTCAAGTCGTGCCTCGGAAGACCCTCAAAACGGTATTCAAAGTCGTTAGATTAATGAAATAATGAGTTCACTCGAATGAGTGTAAGTCGATGTGATACGTCATGATTACGTCAATATTAAATTAACTCTTAAAAAGACAGTATGATAAACGGATTAATACGTGTGTTATGGTTAAAACTTCCTTGTTGGCTACTTCAAGGAAGCTTGAATGTAAATGCCGACGTGCCCTATATTTAACAGTTGGTTCCTGAACTTAAACTCACCTCGACTGAGGAAAGGAATCTGTAACCATCTCACCGTGAACACTTAGGTGAAGTGAGCGTGGAGTGAGCTGTCAGTGCCACTGATGCTAGAGATTGAACAAGACGCGATGACACTGACAGCTCACTCCACGCAAGTCGTGACGGTGACATTTTCACAGGATCGACATGCTGTATGAGATGAGGAGTAAAATGGGCAACTATGAATATCAAACCACCTAAGTGAGGTTGAGTCAAGTCGAGGAAATCATGAGGTTTTGACTTAGATTATGGGAAATAATCTCAAAAACACGTTTTGTAGTTACAGGCCTCGAACGTATTCAAAATTTAAATTTTATCGTAATGTTCTTGATCTTTTGAGCTCGTTCTTACATTGCACGACTATCATGACCAACATACAAACGAATTTTGAGAAAATGACAGATGAATAAAAAAAAACATCGTCATTGTCTATTCTTGCGTCTACAAGAATTGGTCATGATACGCGTGCTGTAGGATACGAAGCCCATAGTGTTGAAATAGTAAAATATATACTTTGTAAAGTATTATAATATTTTAATTATTGTGAATGTGAAGGCAGTGTGGATTTGTTGTTTTTTTTTTATCTCAATCTATTTTTAATTTTTAAAATTAGTTTTAATCATGGTCTGGCAGTTTGAGCAATTTATGCGGCCTACCCAAATGTCCTTTCTTTGGTAATGTTCGTCGAATCGTTGAGCTCCATATGTGTTGTGTTGAGCTGCATGATTACTGACAAATGCGTGCACTGACTGGACAGGTCCACTCATTCTGTTTGGTTCTTTCCTCAAAAGACCATTTCAGACATCAATCCACATGGTCTTCACATGACCTGACCAAGATTATGTCTGGACTTTAAAAGAGACTGTGACCTCTGAGTTTGTTTTGGCGTTTCTTCTCAGAGTAGTCAGATAGGAAACGCCGATCTCATCTACTTTTAAAATAGTATTGACGTGTAAAAGTGTTTGTAAAAACCTACTTACAGAAATAAAATCATTTATCATTTATCATTTATCATTTATCATTTATCATTTATCGCACGTTATAATAGATTTTTTCACAATATATGTACATACTAAGTCAAAGTCAAAGCATTTATTTCAAATAGGCACTGAAATGCACATTTGAACGTCAACATTTTCATTGATATAGATTCTAGGCGCCCCTTCCAAAAGGTAGTTTCGTATCGAGAAGAAGGGGCAAGAAACTCCACCGTTACTCTTTAAAAATTATAACAATATTTTGTGTACATTGGTTATATTTTTTAAGTGAAGTTAGGAATCGAACCCAGGACCTCATGCTCAGCAGTAGCTCTTGCGGCTACTAGACCAACGATGCAGCGAGGCAGTCTCTATTGTATTATGGTATTAATTATGAATCGAACCACAAATACTTTCAGTTTTACATAAGCAGCCTACCCAACCTACCCTAATGTCCATTCTTTGGTATTGTTCGTAGAATCGTTGAGCTCCTTCAGTTCTGTGTTGAGCTTCACGATTACCGACAAATGCGTGCACCGACTGGACAGCTCCACTCAATCTGTGTGGGTCTTTCCTCAAAATACCATTTCAGACACCAATCAACATGGTCTTCACAACGGTCTGACCAAGATTATGTCTGGACTTTAAAAGAGACTGTGACCTCTGAGATTGTTACGGTCTTTCTTCTCTGAGTAGTCAGTTAAGAAACGCCAACCTCATCTAGTTTAAAAATGACGTTTAAAAGTGTTTGTACAAACCTACTTACAGACATAAAATCGTTTATCATTAATAATTTCTCAATACTATAAATGTATCCTATCTACTCACCCCGCATAATTAGCAGTATGAACATATTATGTTACGCGTTAATTAGTGCAGTCACTTGACCGCGTTGTTATAACCTGGTTATAAGCAACATGAAACACGCGACGGACGAAACTTGTGACTTAACCTTATTTCTTTAGAGATTTTACGGTAAACAGTTTGGGTAGCTACCCTGCTGTAAGGCCTTATTTTCTCGGAAGTTTTAATTTGTTAACTGTTTGGTCCTGTATTTATAATAAAGAAGAAGAATAAGAAAATAGTTAATCGCCATCCTGCCTTGACCAAACGTGGTGATCAATGCTCTCTATGAGAAGAGGCGTTTGCCCTGCCTTGGGACAATAATAGGATATTATTGTTATAATTATACATAGTCAGGTATACCTTCAGATCCATCTGACCTGTCAAAATGTCACACTATGTGTGGTGGTCACAACCTCAAGATCTACGCGCCCGGGTTGAAAACTCCCTGAAGCAAATCTTGTAGGTACCTACTTTTAAACTGATGAGTGGTTTCGTGTATGTGTGCAGTGTGCACACAACCGCCAGTCAGTTTAAATGGCTGCAGCTACACCTTAGTGCCAATTTCACTAATAAAACTGAACGCGATTCAAGAGAACGCGTTTTAAAATAATGACACTGAATCTTGACTTGGCTCTCGAGGTCTTCGACATGTGGGACGTGGACTCAGCAATCATTGTGCCGATAGTCGTGACAGCCAATGGCTTAATAGCCAAGAGCCTCGACCAACACCTGAGGAGGTGTTAACAAATAATGAGGTCAAAATTAAAAACCGGCACCAACTCCCACTGGAGTTGGCCTCGCACACGATGGGTTGCGTACCAACGTAGAATATTTTACCATAGACATACATACTCTGTGAAAATTTCAACTGTCGTAATTACGGTTCATGCAGATACAGCCCGCTGACAGAAGACAGAGGGACGGATGCACGGACAGCGTAGACTTAGTTATAGGGTCCCGTTGTTACGTTACCCGTGATATCCTAAAAACGTATCTTTACAACATACCTGTGAGGTGTTCCATTTCTCAACCTTGTTGAGGTCGGCTCCCAGGTAGAATACCAGTTCATTACATAAAGTGACTGCCTACCTGACCACCACAACCCAGTAACTAGGTATCGCGACACCCCTTGGTTTTCTTAACGAATACTCAGGTTATTATAAAAAAAAAAAAACTTTGAACAAATAAATACTGAACTGTTTGGCGAACAAGTGCATAGATAATTAAATTAATCAATTAAAATTTTATAGTTATGTTGCATACAGGATGTAGGTTCTAGATAGCTATGTTGATAACTAAATTAGTAATTAAAAAACGATTTAGGGCTTCTTACTTCACGTTGAACTAAAAACTCCGAAAATACATGGGAACCCGTATTTTCAATTGGCGTACCGTTAATAATAATAATCTTTTCACTGCAGAAGAAACATCCATCAATTGTTGGTAAACGTGAACCTTAATAACAATATCAATAAACATGCAGGTGGAACAAATAATGGACGAGCGGACAATCAAATTCCCCCGCAATGTCATTCAGGAAACTGTTCGAGCTGCCCCGGACCCTCTGCAGCAGCGAAGCTGCACGCTTACGTCTGTTCGCTGCGAAGCCATCAGTATGCGCATCGGCAAACATTCCCGACGCACTGCAGAAGCGTGGCAGCCCCAGCAGCATCCTGAACACACTTTTGTATTCAACTCGAAGAACATTGATGGCTTTCTGCGTACAGCTTGTCCAGAGGTTGCACGTGTAAAATGTCTGACGATATGCTTTAAAGAGCGTCAGTTTCAGTACACACGTACAACGAGCAAACCTACGGACAAGCATATTACATCGAACGTCTAATGCTCTTCTACTGAGGAACTACCCTATAGTACATAGCGCAGTCCACTGCTGGTTATAGGCCTGTTCCAAGTTTCATCACAACATCCACCCGGTTCTCAGCCTTCCACATATCTTCTGTACCAGCTGCCTTATTAAGGTCTTCAGAAGCGACAGGGTAGCCTGCGAAATCTCTTACGTATTTTCCCATTTGTCAGTGTCATATTGTATGTTGAACAAGATATGATTCGCGACGGTAACAAGGTGTATTTACAAAATTATAACCATTAAAGTTATCAATACAATACAATCCTATAAATTCACCCCTACTGTATGACTATGACTTGAAATAGTCAGGTTGATTAATAAAAAGGGAACTTATTTTCATCTTGTCGACTGGCACGGTACCTATAGTATTACAAAACGTGTTGGCCCAAAAATTCGCCACTGCCACGATATACTGATAATAATCATGAGACGTCAATCAGGGATTTAAAAACACCTTATTAAATGTTACAGAATCAAAAGTGTTACATTTTTTATTGATAACGGAATGAAATATGTAACACTTTTATATGTGTTTTTCTATGTCGTAACCCAAAACACTTACAAAAGTGTAACAGTGATGTATCTGTTCAGATATGAAAGTATTAATAGTGTTAGTAAGTGTAACAGGTAAACGAGGTGTTGCCTAATTTACTTTGTATTTATGGTTAATAAACATTAGATAGCCGCAATCCAATCGCAGTCTGTCTGTCCGCAGCGCATTGTTGCGGTTACACTTAATTCTGTAACATTATTAAGTCTGTTACATTTTATGTGTTTCTTTTATCACCGTTTAAAAAAGCAGTTATTATGGCTACAATTTGAGTCGCTGAGGATAACAAACTCATTTTCGTAAACGATTACGATTAGTCTGTTGTATTCTGACAGTTCAACAACATTAATTGCGTTATTTACATTGTTGAGCAGATTTTCTTATCGAACTTATGAAGCAATGTATTAGCAATCTGTTTCAAAACGATTCAGATTTCGATTGATTGTGTATTACGCAATTAGGGTGCACGTCGTAGCAGGTACGTTCTGTGGTTTCTGCCTACCCCATTGGAAGAATACGAAGAGGTATATATGATACCTAAATCGCAATCAGTCACCCTGTATGAACGACTAATTAAGAATAAAGTAAGTACCTACCTACCTAATATGTGACCCTGATTTTGGCCCAAGTAATTGTAACATGTTACTAGAAAAATAAATAAAAGAAGTTTAAGTTTTTTTTAGTTTTTTATGTTGTTCTCTTTGGTTTCTGAGCCTATGGAAGTTCAAGTTAAAGTGACCACTTTTACATTTCTTCAAACGTCGAACGTCAAGAGCGTCCTGTGCAAAATAACACTTTAAATTTGATATCGATCGGTTTTTGTCTAACTTTTTGATTTTCGTTTACAACCAGCGCCATCAATAATTCCACAGATCTAAGTTGACCGTACTATACTTTGGAATGGGCAACTAGCTTCACCTTTCTGTCTGACCGATCCCTTGACAGTTCAAAAGTGCCTGTAATTGGTTTATTTAAAACAAGCCTCTGCACGCGACATCAAGCGCGTGACATTTCTAGTTCTCCGACTCACCCCGTCGCATCGTATAACCTGCCCGCGCTATCACATCGTTTTCGCTCAGCGTTCTTGGTGAGCTTTTTTCTCTTTGCTCGCATCCTTTTCTTATTTTTTTTTTTTGGGTGGGAAATCATCAAATGACTTCTCCCGCTCCACCCAGAGCGGGAGAAGTCATTTGACTAAAACCCACCCGTGTTCCTTCAGTTGCCTGTGCCAGGGCCACGGTTATCTCCCTGAGGCGTCGGCCCTATCGGACCCCGACATTTTGTGCTGACATCTCTTAGGGGCGCGCGTGGAACACGACGCCCAGGGCGTCTCTTGCGGCGAATAGGGGCGTGAGGGCGCAAGGCTCTCTCCCTCATGCGCTCCGCCTCCTCCTTCGCGAGCATTACTGTTTCGCAGAAGGAGGTGACGGCTTTCCATTCCCTCTCGCTCCGTACCATGGCCTGGACCAAGGCCGGACGCGAGAGATCGCCGCCGCCGATCGCCTCCGCGAGGGGACTGCGGTACTCCGCCCAAGCTGGGCAAAGCTCCACCGTATGCTCCACCGTGTCCTCCGGGCGATCAACACAATGGTGACACCCGGGCGTTTCCTCCCGCCTTATGCGAAACAGGAACCTCCCGAAACAACCGTGTCCGGTGAGGACCTGTGTGAGGCGGAAGGTGAGGACGCCGTGGCGCCTCTCCAACCACTCCTCAAAGAGGGGACTTACCGCCGCTATTGTGGAGTGCCCAGCACTGGGTTGCGACAATCGCACCCTCCAGGTCGCTATGAGATCCCGCCGGAGCTCTGTCCGCTGTACCGTGATTTCTCGCGGTAGCGAGACACCCCGGCGTTTTGCCTCCTCGCGCCACTCCCATACGTGCGCGAGGGCTTTTGCCTCCAGATCCCATGGCGGCAATCCGGCAAGGAGGCTCGCCGCCTCGCAGGAGACCGTGCAGTATCCCCGGACCAGCTGGACGGCCATGACCCTTTGGGACGCGTTCAACCGGCGGGCTGGTCGGCGCCTCAAAGAACGCGCACACACCGGTGTCCCGTAAAGGGCCATAGACCGCACGAGCCCGCGTAGAGTTTCTAAGGGTCATACGCGATGTCAAATATATCTATACATATACCTCGAGAATTGGGCTATTACATGCAAAAATAATTTTTCAAATCCTCTACCTCCCATAAAATAGTATAGATAGATGCTTTGAGCTTACGTACTCGTATACGACGAAGCACATAAATGTAGCCAAACACCTTTCTTTGTGTGCAAAAAAAAAACATCGTGGCTAAAAATATTGGCTACAAATTCAATAACAGTCACCAAAAAAATATGTCTCTAATTAGAAATCACATAACAGCACGCTTTAATCCCCGAAGGGTTCGGCAGAGACGTAACTACAGTACACCCACATTTGGCCAGTTATGTTTGACCCATGTAATAGGGGGCGAGCCTATTGCTATCAACCGTGCAACAAATCCTGATCCCGGGCTGGTCCTGAGAAATTTGTAATGGAAACACCTAATAATACTTTGCTCGACCTGAGAACCAATGATCTCATGCTCAGTAGTAGCGCTTGCGACCATTAGACCAACCAGGCAGTATTTTTTTCTTTCTTTTGGTATAATTGAACCTTCTGGAATTTTCCTGTGTACTACAATTTCGCTGCGATCTTCGGCCATCCATCAACCAGTTACGTTCCGGTCTATTGGGCCCCTTGCCACACTAGTGTATAAGTATTTGTAGGTGCACGTTTCATAATTGTAACACATTTTCTGTCTATCTGTCAAACAGTGAGGGTGCATTTGCCGTTTCAAAAATGAGGGTGAGTTTTTTGCGTAGTATATGTAAATAATTGAGATGATTTTTTGTGGTTAATAGTAGTTTTGTGTGTTTTTTTAAATAAATGTAATACTTAGTTTTGTTTATTTGTCTATGCTGTCCCACTGCTAGAGCTGTGCTTTCCCCAATTAAATAAATTTGATTGATTATTTGGAATTATTTTTTATCGAGATTAATTGGAATTTAATAAAATCAAAATAAAATTTTTCTGTTTAATTGTTTAAATCATGCTTTACGTGCGTTCCCTATAAAAGTTTGAGAATTGTTTTTTTTTATTGATTATAATCTTTTCTGCGAATTAATTCTTGGTGAAAATGAAATAAATTAAACTTATCATTTAGATAAGTTTAATTTATTTAATTTAAACCATTTACAGGCACTTTTGAATTCTCAAGGAGTCAGGCACATTCCAAAGCGTAGTAGGTACCTATGGAGAAGAAAGGGCAAGAAACTCCATGGACACTCTTTAAATAATATTATTCTTACAAATATATTAGTTACATCATTAATGTTGATCCTATATGTGAGAACGATGTACAAAAACCGTACACGTTAAAAGCGTCCATAGTGCAGCAAAAAATAGTATCAAGTATCTATCTAAGTAGTCTACCCCTTTCAAGCCATTGTTTGAAGTTGTTGTGAAGACCAGCGCGCGTTGCATCACGACCATAGATACGAGATTTGTCGATGGAAGAATAGATAAATTTACAGATTGTAGGCAGATTTCTTTCTATCCGTCATTTTGTCTAATCTTCGTTTCTGTTGTGCTGATCTTTCCCTACATCTTCGTCGTCACTTGCCTAGACTTTTCCCCGTCATTTTGGAGCTAACTGAATACAGCTAAATTCCAGTATTTTTCATGGAGCGACTTCCTAACTGATCTCCGCAGCCCAGTTACTGGGTAACACGATACCCCTTGGTGATATTCTCCTACTCTAACAATTGTATTATTTTGTTCCAGTTAATCTGCTTTTGGTGTTTCCTTCTGGCGGCTGCTGTTCGTGCACAGAATGCTGAATACTACGCACCACAGACATTTAGACAAGTAAGTTTTTTATTATAAATACTAGCTTCTGTTAATTTTCCCTAGGACACAGGCCTCCTGTCTCTGTGAGAGGGAATGGACCGTAATCCACCCCGCGGGCCCAGTGCGGGTTGGTAGATGTCACTTGTTTTCGAATTTTTGGTTCTAGGACATGCCGGTTTCCTTCACCGTTTTTAGAGCAGTGGTGATGAAATAATTTACACAAAGTAAAGCGCCCTGTCTGGGTTCGAACCTGTTGACCTAAAACTCTGCCTCTGGACCACCACTGCTATCTATTTACATAAATACCTAACAAAAAACAACGGAATAGAACTGGAGTTAGCTTGCAGAGTAAGGAAGCTGATGTGGCAGTGGGCTGGCCATGTTTGTCAAAGGACCGATGGCTGTGGAGCAGACGAGTCCTGTATTGGATACTGCGAATCGGCAAGCGTAGTGTGAGACGCCTCCAACTAGGTGGACCGACGACCTCAAAAAGGCAGCCTGGGAGAGGCCTATGTCCAGCATTGTACTGCAATATCACTTGAACTAATGCAACTTTTTTTTATAGAATAGTTTGACCAAGATTTGCACAATTATTGTCTAATTCTTGGTGGATTGGCAATATTGGTGATTGCTTTTAATTGTTGAATGTTGCCGTGATAGTTACACTTAACCATAATAGCTTAGAATTGCGTTATTAATTGCTTGTGTTAGTGCATCTTTAGTTAATATCCTATTTCAGGATAGTTTGATATAAAAAGTTATCGTGGCGAAAATTATTAGTACGTTTAGCAATGAAATTCAATTAACACTGTTACTTTTTCATGATTATCATTTAGATAGACACATAATAATACGAAACGCTGTGAAGAGTTTCAAAATTAAAGGAAGGCTTCCTTTGAATAGAATTCAACATCATTAAATAACATGGTTTCCCGCGACTGACCGTTTTGTTTTCTATCCTGTGCACTCAGCCTCAAAAAGATGTACCTAAACTGCTACATATAAGTTCATTAAGGTCTTATAAATAGAATTAGAATCTTACATATAATGTTTCACCATTGACTGGCCTTAAAAATAAAAAAATAAACGATTCATTATTTTGTTAAACTAATTCTCACATGTCTAACTAATGAGGCTCGTAAAATCTTGGTAAAACAATAATAAAATCATAAAGTATTATACCTAATGAAAACTCAGTAACCATATTTATCTGTTACTTTTTTATCAATAAATTATTTGACACTCAAAAACAATTATCAATAAGACATTTATTTGGTTTGTACTTAAAGTGTTTGACACGGAGTTCACTTATTTCTTTTGGAATATTGTTGAATATATTAATTGCTGTGTTAAAGCTATTTTTATGGCATAATGTGCTTTGATGTGAAGGAATTCTTAACCGTGTTGGGTCTCGACGGGTTTAATTAGAATGCAAGTCACTCATGCTATAAAAATTTAGATTGCTCTTTCACATTTAATCGTTTTCAATGTTTGTTCTATCATTTTGGATGAATATGTAGTCACAAAACATTTTACACATTGGGTACAAAATAGTAGATCAGCTACACATTGAAAGCAGATTAAGCGTGCTGCGGATTTTTGCAACGCATTGCAAAAGTCCTCCTTCATAATTTTCATACATTTTCTATGAACCAACGCACACATAAGCGGGCCACATTGCGCTTTTTTTTTGCGCTATGGCACGTTGCGACTGCCATGTGCGCTTGTCTTGATGGAACACAAGTTTTAGACAATCAAATTAATTCTTGACGATGTAGGTCTCACATCTTTTTGTGGTTCACCGTACAGCGGATGGTGTACGGTATCAAACATTTTGTGATCTCTACACAATAAAACCACTACCAACAATCATGGTAATCATATCAGTTACCCATATTTTTTTAAACCTATGCAACGGTTGCTTAAACCTTAATTGGAGCGCTTACATGCATTGCGATGTTTACTAATTATTTGTTGAACTGGAACCACATAGTTTGCGGTCAGTCGCGTGCATCGAGTAATTATTGGGCTTGAGTATTATTGATTCATAATTAGATAGATAGATAGATAGAATCTTTATTATGTACACCTTATAAATTAATGATATAAATGTAGAAATTTTACATAGAATGACACAATGGGCGGTCTTTTCGGTAAAAGCGATCTTTTATAGAGTTATAGACAACCTTTGGATGGATTAAAGGCAGAAGGAGAGACAACACTGTAGGTAGTCAGTGGTGTACCATTTACATAATGGTAGGTCAAGTCATAATGGTAAACCAAAAAAAAATATAACTTTGCTATGTATTTAAAAATTACGGACATTTATTAAAAAAATAAAATAAAAACTACTGCCTGTGACGGTTTTCATCTCCTGTTGCTACAAATTTTTATTTTATTTTTAATATTCTTTCTTAGAAACTTAAAAAAAAAGTTTAAAAATCGTTTGCGTTTAGTTTCATTACATCTAATAGATTCCTTTCTCTTGTTTCGTGTTTATTATTGTATATACAGGATGTCCCAGAAGGAGTTAAGGAGAGTGCATACACATACATACATAAACTCACGCCTTCTTCCAATGGGGGTAGGCAGAAACCACAGAACGCCACCTGCTACGATACTTACATACTCCTTTTGCCTCGTTTACGTTCATACATCCCGTCATACACGTGCGCCGGTTGCGAGTACTACGCACCTGACCTTTCTGAAGAACATCACCAATAAGGTCACTGTATGTCCTCCTAGGGCAGGGATGGCGAACCTCCATATACATCTGCGTGCCATTTTTTCCAAATAAATATTGAATGTGGCCATGACGTGACATCAAACAATCTTGACTTAGTGACTACTGGAAACAATACTATTGTGTTTTTATTGCGGCAATAGAAATACATACTCTGTGAAAATTTCAACTATCTGCCTATTATGGTTCATTAGATATACATATACCGCTGACAGACAGACAGACGGACGAACAGCGGAGGCTTAGTAAAAGAGTTCCGTTGGCACCCTTTGGGTAAGAAACCCATAAAACTGTATACCTCCTTTCACAACACCTATTGGTACTCTTCAACAATAGGTACTCTTTATTTGCAACTATATTGTACTTCCACAATAATAGCTATTTCATTGTACAGCAATGTAACAATTAATAATTTTATATTTATTTAAAATGAAATAACAAATAAGTGCAACTTTTGCTGTTACAAACTAGATGACTATAGTTGACTAAATTCCTGAAACGATGCCGTGCCCAATTTATTTTGTAACGTGCCACCAATGGCACGCGTGCCTTCGGATCGCCTTCCCTGTCGGGCGTCACCTCCCGGTTTCCGTCAGCCTTGTAAACCTTTCCGTTCCTTCGCCTTTTGTTAGTCTCCTTTCATTCATCCTCTCAACGTGACCAAACCATCTAAGCGTACTAACTACACCAGCTACTATAGAGAGAAAATGTTTTTAACAAGATTTTTAAAAGTAGACAGTGATTGAGCACGCCTTATCAACATGGGCAAGGCATAATATGATTAGTGATTGAGGTTGGTCCGTAGATGACTAACCATAGATTACATGCCGAGACCCCACCGTGCCTCGGAGAGCACGTCAAGCCGTTGGTCCCGGCTGTCATTCGTGGATCTTTGACAGTCGTTACGGGTTGACAGAAGCCCGAAAGTCTGACAACCAGTCTTACCGAGGGGTATCGTGTTACCCAGTAACTGGGTTGTGGAGGTCATCGCTCCGTGAAGGACAGGTATTCAGCTCCATCCGGCTCAACTGGAAACCAGACCCAAACATAAGAGGGATCATGACATTTTTTTTTATCTAAAAAAATGTTTGTTTGCAAATAGTGCAAACAATATTATAAAAAGTGTTAAAGCTTTAAAAAGTTGCTAAGTTATAAACGTTTTTAAAATAACTGTTAGACAAAGACAGAACTATCGTAGTAGCAGTGACGTCACGACTATGTTACTTCATACTAGCGCCAGAAATGTCCGTACTGCTCGACGAGGACGGGAATAATCCTCTCTAAAAACTTTAATTTCTCTATTCTAATATATATATATATATATCTATTGAAATTTAAAGAAACTACACAGTTTCTTTAAATTTCAATAGTGTTTTCGATTATCTCATTTTATGCCTTCTACGAAATTACATTATTTGTTCGAACATTTCTAATATTATTCAATCTCCCTATTGAGAAATAGCTAGGCAGATTGATTAAGGCAATTAATGCCTCGTTTGTCTAGTGTTCGACAGCGCATCGGGATTTCTGAGCATTGGGTCCTGGGTTTGGTCCACAGCATGTCGATTCTGTAAAAATTTCACCGTGAAGACTTGCGTGGAGTGAGCTGTCAGTGTCATCCCGTCTTGATCAATCCCTAGCATCAGTGGCACTGACAGCTGGTTCCACGCTCACTACACCTAAGTTTTCACGGTGAGATGGTAACAGAATGGCACTACAGGTCGGGTAACGGCGTGTACGTGAAAAAAATCTACGGATTTGTGCTGGCTAGACCTGTCAAATGCATCTAATAGGGGGCGACCTATTGATGCATAGGGCATAAACATACCTGTCGCAGTCATAGTAACTTTTTTGCAAATGACGTTTAATGATATTGCAACATTCTAGTATTTGCGATTTGTAGTTCGCTTTTTGTTTGGACAATATACAGCACTATTTTTGAATAGGTACTTAATGTTTATTAGGAAAAACATTATTCAAAATTAGAACTCCATATTGTTTTTTTTGTTGTTGTTTTCTTTGGAAAGCATCGCGATAATTGCGTAACACCCTTATTCGTGCAGACGTAAAAATATTGGGGCGGCATTTTATCGCGCAATTGATTTTCAACTCTTGGTGTTAAACCGAGCATTGAGAATCCAACAGAGTGCATCCCAGCGCTTTGAAAAAACACACTGTTGGATTTTCAACTCTCGGCGCTAAGCAGCGCGTTGAAGATTCAGAGCGCGATAAAATTTTGCGGCGATATTTTTACGTCCGTGCGAGTTTAGACTTACAATGACAACGCCTTTAATTTTGACAATTCGGCAACATTCATTGCGTTACTTACGTTGTTGAGCCGACCAATTCAGCAATGGATGAGAAATTTCCTTCAAGATCTTTCGGATTTTGATGGAAAGTGTCTTGTTCAATTAAGGTTTAAGGCTGCTTTCCGAATTGGGATATAATCGTTTTGAGCGCGCTTACTCCCGTTCCGAGTTAGCGCGAGCGCTATAACGATGTCCCATGAATCGTCATAGATGACGACATGACATGCGCCATCTTGCGATAACACCGACCATGCCCGTTAAAAATATCACTGTGAGCGAATTGTCAACTGTCAAAATCGTGATATCTAAATCGGAACGCTAATTATCGATGTGAGCGCTGTCAGCGATTATGGTCTAACTCGGAATGCGGCCTAAGTAGGTAGGTTATATTACTTACGCGAAACCTTGTGTGTTCAGGTCGAGCCAGTACTCTTCAAACCATTGGAAAGACCTTGGAATTGGAAGCAAAAGATTCCTGTAAGCATAAGTTACATTCAGATCTTAAAGACCTACCTACGGATAGTTTTATGACCTATCCTTATAATAAAAAGCAATTAAATTGTAACGATTTCACCAAAGACACTGGACGCGTTCAGCACATCTAAGGCAGCATTCCGAGTTAGACCATAATCGCTGACAGCACTCACATCGATAATTTGCGTACCGATTCAGATATCACGATTATGACAGCTGACAATTCGCTCACAGTGATATTTTTAAAGGGCATGGTCGGCGTTATCGCAAGATGGCGCATGTCATGACGTCATCTATGACGGTTCACATGACATCGTTATCGCGTTCAAGCTAATTCGGTACGGACGTAAGCCCGCTCAAATCGATTACATCCCAATTCGGAAAGCAGCCTAAAAGGCGTTTAAAGCTGTCAGTGTCAAAATTGTTATGGAATATTGACACTGAAAGCTCTTGAACTGGATTTAAAAGTGCTGATCGCG
This sequence comes from Dasypolia templi, assembly GCA_963555695.1. NCBI lineage: Eukaryota > Metazoa > Arthropoda > Insecta > Lepidoptera > Noctuidae > Dasypolia > Dasypolia templi. The sequence goes on from OY743166.1 coordinate 4,294,037, forward strand.
TTCAGTTTTATTGGTGAAATCGGCACTTAATTTCATTATTTAAAGAATAGTTAATACAGTCTTAATTAGGCTAAAACGGTCCTTTTGGGAAACCGACCTCCTCTCTGTGAGAGGGATTGGGGGCTAGAAAGTCTCCCACGCGGGCCCTGTGCGGGTTGGTTGATATTTTACCATGTCTATGAATTTTAGGTTCTAGGACATGAAGACGATTTTAATTTGAAATAGATTATTACGTGGTAGAACTGTTAGCCAGTTATATCAGCCAGGTGGTACTTATGATAACCTTCCATGCTTTTGTCATATTGTTTTTTCTAATCCTTGGTCGTAACACGGAATAGAAAAAACAAGTGGAAGTGCCCACGCAGCTATCACGCGCGTGTCACAATTATGCGGAAAATTATGTAGGTACATTAATAAAAACTTTCGTCAGTTGCAATAAGTGTTAATTTTGTACGAAAAACAAATAATCTTTGCGTCAAAGTTGAATTTGTTGTTCATGCAAAATTAAGTCTCATTACAACGAGCGAAGGTTGTATGTTTGTTATGTTTACATGTTTTCCGCTTATTAACCGCGTGTGACACGCGCGTGAAAGCTGCGTGGGCACTTCCACTTGTTTTTTTCTATTCCTTGGTCGTAATAAAGCTTGACTTCGCTTGTGATGTTATTTTTGTGCTAAACTCATCATCCTGGACCTTTTCCAAGTATGCTGGGGTCTTGGGGTCGGCTCCAGCCTGACTGAATACAGCTGAATACCAGTATTTTACGTGGAGCGACTGCCTAACTGACCTTCACAACCCAGTTACTGGGTAACACGATACTCCTTGGTAAGACTGGCTGTCAGACTTTCGGGCTTCTGACGGCCCGTAACGACTGTCAAAGATCCACTAATGACAGCCGGGACCTGCGACAGAACGTGCTTTCCGAGGCACGGAGGGTAATAGATAGTCCCCGTCAAGCGTACCTTAACTTTCCATTGACCTGTGCGGCTGTTCATCAAGTACCCATTTCGCCAATGAAACTCAACGCGTTCAGCACATCTTAAACACGTTCAAGAGCTGTCAGTGTCAATGGCACTTAGCTACAATCCAAAATTAAAACGAAAACAAAAAAAAAGAAAACAACGAAAAACCAACACAACAGTAATAGGCGCGACTACTCGTACCCGTACCGAATGTAAATGTTGACCTACATTTCGTGGTGTATTTTTCTTTATTCGTTTGTTTGTTTCCGCAGAATGACCCGTACCAGAGTTCGCTGTTTTCGCCAGCACCTAATGATGTCAACGCACAAAGTACTACTGTAGTGGATCCTTGGAGGCAAGCACCGTCGAACGAGCAGTGGAAAGGAAACCAGGGTATGAAATAAAACTATTTGCTGAGAAGTAAAAATTTCTACTTTTGCAATGTGAAAAAACACCCTGCCCGAAATTTTAAGGTATCTGTGGTCATTTTCTTTTTTGTTGTTGTGTGATTTTACTTTACAATAGGTAAGTATTTGCGGCGCGGCAAAGATACCGTCTTGTAGCAAAGGTACACGTGCGTTTGAAGTCATAGGGTTCTTTTTTGTACTTAAAACTTTAACTTCCTAATAGCCATAACTAAAAAAAATGCCTCTGGTAATATTATTGCAGTGCCTATGTGCCCCTTTCGGATACGACAGGGTATTTTTTTTGGCAACCTGAAGTGGCTATTGTTAATGGGCCAAATTAACTGTCGAACCGATGACCGTTGGGGTGGACGTGTTCTTGAGGGAAGACATGTGACATCTAACAACGCGCACTGGGCCCGCGTGGTGGATTACAGCCTACTCCCATTAGAGCATATAAAACTAACAAAACAAACCTAAAAAAGGCTCCTATTTCAACTTAATGCTGCGTTAAAAAACAGGTTTACATACGCTGCGATAGTTAAAAAAATTGGCTGATTATGCTACTCCGAAGTCTGGATTTTTATCCAGTTAATAGCAGTTGTGTCACCCCCCCGCGCGGAATGTGGGTTGACGCCTCTGCCTAGCCTTGCATGGAATACAATCTTGATGTTATATTTTGTTTTCAGATCGCAACATTGGTTCCGGAGCAGGTCCCCTCCCGAAAGCTGAGCCATGGCGTCTTCCGTACGGTGGACTAACGAAGGAGCAGCAATCATCAATACTGCACCATAAGCAGTCCTTGACTTCAGGTAAATACTACTTAAATGATTACCTGGGAGCGACCTACTCTCTTGGAGTCGGCGGAGGGCGGACAACGCCCACTTCCAGCTCCCATAGACAGGTCCACAGGGACGGCGGACTTGAAGTCTTCCGCCAACCGCCATAGAACTGGACCCGAGGCGGCGGTGCATAGTGTTCCACGCGCGCCTCTATTGGACGTCGCGGGGGGAGTTTGACACCTCAGTTCCCCCGCGGAAATGAGGAGGCCGGCACTAGCCGGGGATCGTGGAAGCCGCACAAGTTCTCACGATCCCCGGTTCAAGTGTGAGAAGGGAACACCGGGGTGGTTTTAGACACTATGAGTCTAACAGACCCTTCCGCCCGCCCCAGGGCGAGGGACATCCATGAGCATTTCCACCCCGGAACAAAAAAAAGGTCAGTAAATGCCAGGTTTGGGTTTGTTTTAAACATATGTAAGCTTTTGAAGAAAGAGTCATTGCAGTCTTTGCGTCGACCTGTTACAACAGATTGCACTCATACATACATCTGTACTGTAACCCATTTTTAATGGAAGCTACCTGATTAGAGAACAGGACGTAGGCCGTGGGTTCGAACCGTGGCAGGTGCTTAACTTGCGGAAATTATTTCAACTCTTAAGAGCAGAGTTTTAAAACGGTAAAGGAAAACATCGCGAGGAAACGACATGTACTGGAACCAAAAATTCCAAGACATGTGAAATGAAATGGTTTATTTTGTAAAAACGATATCAGAATCACTTTTTACATGTCATTTTATAAAATAATTAACTAGAAGGAGTTGACGTTTGTTTTCTGACTACCCCTGAGAAATAATGGCGAAACAACCTCAAGGGTTCAAAGTCTCTTTTAAAGTCCAGACATAATCTTTTCGGATCATGTGAGGACAATGAAGATTAGTGCCCGAAATGGCCTTTCGTAGAAATAACCACACAGATTTGAGTGGACCAGTCTAACCAGTGAAGTGAAGGCTCGTTAACATATTCGTGAGAAGTTTGTTAAATCATCTCAACGCTGATTTGCTGGATTCGATTTCTCATCTACCTATCGTTATTTCTCCTGACAAAGTTTAATCTGTTTATAAGTGTGTATTTAAGTATATATGTATTATTATTTTATTCTTTTTGAGTTATCTATCCCTTATGTTGCACCTGCCATGTTTTGTCTCTGCATCACCCTAAGGTTGACTGGTAGAAAATGCGTCAGGCATTAAGTCCGCCTTTGTACAGTATTTTTTTACTTGTTCATTAAGTGTTCATAAATAATAAATAAATTTGTCAGTAATCGTGTAGTTCAACTAAGAACTTGAGAAGCTCAACGACAACGACGAACAATACCAAAAAAGGACATTTTGGGTTTGAAACGACGCAGTACCTTTACTTAAAAAAGTTCATCACTACTGCTCCCAAAACGGAGTAGGAAAATATCGTGAGGAAGCCGGCGTGTGTTAGAACCAAAAAATCGAAGACATGTGACGTCTAGCAACCCGCACTGGGCGAGCGTGGTGGATTACGGCACACTCCCTGAAACAGAGAGGAGGCCTGTGTCCCAGAATTGGGAACATTTTAGGCTGATTATATGCTTCCAGTTCTGAAGGATATTTACAGCTAACCCAGTATATAGAGATTAAGCTAGCTAGCTATCTACTTTATTTTGAGGTAATGATTTGAGGAATCTTTTGTAATTTTGTCTCTCTTCTAGATGGTGCATTCCGCTTCGAGTACGCCTCAGACAATGGCCTAGCTGCCGGGGAACAGATAGAACCTGACGGCTCCAGGGTCGGTGCCTACCAGTACAAAGATCCCAGTGGACAGCTGGTGAAACTCAAGTACAGAGCTGGCAAGGATGGCTTCCAGGTACCAGATACTAGTAGATCTTCTAACTACAGGGCCAGGGACCTTAAATCATTAGCATTTTTTTTTTATCTGTTTATATTTTTAGGGTTTCCGTAGCTCAAAAGGAAAAAATGGAACCCTTATAGAATCACATCGTTGTAATTCGGTTAAGACCCTTATTCTCAGGAACGCGTGGAGGTATCGAGCTGAACTTAATATCAAATACGTATTTCTATGGTCCCTTGGAAGTTTGATTAAGGAACTTTGATTTTCCCCATCATCGTCTGTGGTGACGTGTGCTACTTTGACTTGAATGCGGTTTTTTTGGATAAGCTCGACAGATTGCTCAACAATTGTATCAGGTTCATATTCAACCTCAGAAAATATGACCATGTGTCGAGCTATATGTCTGAGCTCAAATGGATGTCCATTCGCCAAAGAAGAAGTTTGCGCGCTTTGACTACACTTTTCTCTCTTCTCAACTCTCCCACTCCTCCTTCTTATCTTATGTCTCACTTCCAATATCTATGTTCATCTCACGCTAAGAAACTGCGTTCTTCCAACAATCTTCTCCTGCTTTGTCCTTCTCATACTTCTGACTTTGTTCATTCTTCCTTTCAAATTCAGTCCATTCTTCTTTGGAATGCGCTTCCTCTTGATATCAGGACGGCCACCAGTCGGTATGCATTTAAGCGGAAATTGCAGAGTTATTTTCATAACAAATAGCGTAGAGTCGGCTCAACATCTTTCACCATTAAATTTATATATCTAAGTATATATGTATTGTAAGTATAAACTTTTTTAATATGTATGTATGTGTATTATAAGTTACACAATATCTGTTATACAACACACGTCACAATTTATATATTTTTTTAAAGTTATGCATCAATTAAAGCACCTGCCATCTAATCTCTTCACCACCCTTGGTTGACTGGTAGAGAATGCCTAAGGCATTAAGTCCGCCTTTGTACCTCTTTGGGTTCGAAAAGTTTAAATAAATAAATAAAAAAGAAATTATTCAGTTGCTTAAGAATATTGATTTTCTTAGTCAACGCAATAAAAAAATACGGTCATCTATGCGACATATTTTGATACCCGTTGACCTAGAATCATGAAATTTTGCAAGAAGCTAGGTCTCACAGCACAAGTGAAGGAAAAAGTTCGAAAATCGTTCATTTGTAATTAAAAAACATAAAAAAATAGCGCTTTTCGGTTGAAAATTGACCGTATTTCGATGAATGGTAGAGCATTTTTTTCAACTACAATGTTAATTTTGTGCTTAGGATAAATTCATTCCAACAACGGATTCCTTCATGTGTGACGCACACACGGCCAGTTTTTTTTTTAACACGGTAACGCAAATTTAAGTTTTGGAATGACAGTTCAGTTTTTGAGGTGACCTACTTTTTGATGGCGCTCTGCAAATACCACTTTTTGTGCCATATAAGGACCTTCAATTTGCTAACGAGAGACTCTATAATATGCTACTATCTATCAGCATAGCCTGACCACCAGAGAGACGAGTTTAGTCGACGGAAGAATAGACAAAATGACTGATGAATAAAAGAAATCTGTCATTTTGTCTATTCTTCTCTCGACAAAACCCAGTTTTGCGACCCGTGCAGAAGCAGGTTTGTAAAAATAAAACGTGTAACCAATCAGCTGTATGTATTATTTTTAACCAGCAAAACTTAACGAAGTAAAAATTTAAAAACTAATTGATAAGCAATTAGCCAATCATTTGGTACAGAGAAAACGCGATACGTAGGTAGAGTGACGTCCGTCGCCGTCGAAAGTCGATCCAAAAGAGAGCAAATTCTCCTCCCCATCTGCAGTTAGGGCTAACTATCCCCACTCTTGATGCAGCTTTCTTGACCACGCCCCCCTCGTTCCCATCAAGTTCTTTATTCTTCCAACAATGCTTTTTAATTCTAACAGTGCTATGTGGGTCATGTGTTTTTTTATTATGTCAGTTAGTTTTAATCTTAATCTTGGTCTGGCGGTTTGAGTAATTATGCCGCCTACCCAATTTCCTTTCTTTGGTATTGTTCGTCGAATCGCTGAGCTCCTTATGTTTTGAGTTAGCTCAACTCACGATTACTGACAAATGCGTGCATTGACTGGACCGGTCCACTCAATCTGTGTGTTTCTTTCCTCAAAAGACAATTTCACACATCAATCCACATGGTCTTCACATGATCTGACTAAGATTATGTCTGGACTTTAAAAGAGACTGTGACCTCTGTTTTTGTTTCGGCCTTTCTTCTTAGATTAGTCAGATAGGAAACGTCGAACTAATCTAGTTAAAAAAAAAAAAAGTTTGACGTGTAAAAGTGTTTGTACAAACCTACTTACAGAAATAAAATCATTTATATCATTATGCTGTAGTAGGTCCTATTCTATAAATAATTGTTGTTGATTTATCAATTTTTTACAGATTCTGGAAGGCAGCCACTTACCCAAGAGTCCGGAGCCAGTTGCTCCCAACAACGGAGGTGAGTATCATATCCAAAAAATAAATAAAGTAAAGTAGTAAACGACCCCAGCTTTAATGCAGATCGCAGACCGGTAAGAAGAACAATTTCAATTATAGACCTGAACATACAAAGAAGGAAATTCAACGAAACATGTAGATATCATATATAAACGTGGTTTTGAATACGAATATGATAATGTTCAGTTATTTATTTAACCATTTGTGTACACACATACCTGAACAGACAAGAAGATTAGAACAGAAAAATTTGATGCTTATTTCGAAAGAAATCTTTTCCAGCATGCGATAGGAAAGCAGATAAATAATATTAATAATAATGCATTTATTTTCAGTTGACACAGGCCCATAAATTAATTACCTTTAACTTAACATACATATATTTATCATAAACAAAACTTCTGTTAATAAATAAGACTTAACTACTACTTACTATGTTAGCAGCACTTCACTTTGTACTAGCTTGACTTTGTGCTTTCTTGAGGTACTTGAAGAGATGTAAACTGTGTAGTTTGAAGAGTGAGAGACAGTAAAATACATAAAAACCGAAACAATACACTTAAAAAATAAAACAAATACCTAATATGAGAATATAGTTACATGTACTGAATCCCTGCCACCCTTTATAACCATTCGTATAAGATAAGCGAATGTGAGCAATCATTCACGAATCCGAATTAACCTTATTCGCTCAAAATAAGGTTCGTATTTGTTTGAAACGCTAACTTTGCTCAGCAAAATAAAGTCCAAGTGCGATCTTGCCCTTCGAGCTTCTTTTATGAAATGATATTTAAAAGATCATTTATGTATTTTTGCGATACATTGTCATTAGCTGACCATCTTGAGAAGAAATTCCGAAACGAGCTCTATTTAATTCAAGATTCTAAACATCCCTTCTATTTCAGATAACTACTACCAAGCGGCGTACGTGCAGCAGAGACAGCAATACAACCTCCAACAGCAGTACAACCAACAGAAACCTGAAGCACAACAGAATTGGGGACAGAACCAGGTAGGATATCACGCCTGGGGGTCGTCTCTCTAAGTCCGTCAACGAACACGAAAACCGTAGTTTCGGCCAAAATTAGCGCGCATATTAGGGCGGTACTTACTCCATATCACTTAAGATTTGTTCAGGCCCCGAACTAAGAATGGATGACAACACGATTTGAAAGTTGTCCTTAATCCCGATGTGTTTGGTCCCGTCCGAAAAAGTTAATAAATAGGATGTAGGTTGCATTCCGGAGTTTCGAACTACTTTTGGTCGGACACGTATTTTCGTTGCAAACTTACGACCAAACTCAATAACCTAATACAGATCGCTACTAATGATAAACAGTACAATGCTATCTAGTCCTGTCAAACAAATAGCTGTCAACACGTTATAGGGTCGCATTCTCTGGCTTTATTAGGACGTTAAAACCAGAGATTGATAGGTACGCAAAAACTGGAGATATATACGTAATTGGGTGAGGCCACTAAGGAATAGGCGCCCAAGTGTCAGTACGACTGTCAAATTGAGTTTTCATTCATTCTTGGATCTGGCCCCGAACTAATCTTACGTCAGTAAGCAAAACGGACCAGTAAACAGCAGCAACTGCAACACAACAGCAACCCATTCTCAACATACCCCTAGGTATGTTGAGAATGGGCACGCCACAATAGCGGCGATAAGTCCCCTCTTTCAGGAATGGTTGGAGAGGCGCCACGGCGTCCTCACCTTCCGCCTGATACAGGTCCTCACCGGACACGGTTGTTTGGGAGGTTCCTGTTTCGCATAAGGTGGCAGGAAACGCCTTGGTGTCACCATTGTGTGGATCGCCCGGAGGACTCGTCGGAGCATACGTTGAAGGTCTGCCCAGCTGGGTAGAGCATGGCCGTGTCCTCGCGGAGGCGATCGGCGGCGGCGATCTCTTGCGTCCGGCCCTGGTCTAGGCCATGGTACAGAGCGAGAGGGAATGGAAAGCCTTCACCTCCTTCTGCGAAGCAGTAATGCTCACGAAGGAGGTGGCGGATCGCGTGAGGGAGAAAGCCTTGCGCCCTCACGCCCCTTATCGCAGCAGGAGACGCCCTGGGCGTCGGGAATCGCAAGCAAATTCCAGTCCACCGTAGGCGCGGGCTTGCGGATGGCGGGAAATGGGTAGCTCGCCGTCCGGTAGGGACCAGGCCCAGGTCGACGGCGCGTCGTGTTCCACGCGTGCTTCAAAGATATGTCAGCACCAAATGACGGGCTCCGATAGGGCCGACGCCTCAGGGTCGCGGGGAATTCGAAAAGAAACCGTAGACCTAGCACAAGCAACTGTAGAAACACGGGTGGGTTTTAGTCAGTAAAAGTCCGTCCCGCTCCACCCAGAGCAGAGAAGTTATTTGATGATTTCCCAACCAAAAAAAAGGGGTATGTTGAGATGTAATAGTAACTCTCCAATGTCGTCATCTATCTGGATCCCCGGCAACTCTCATTTAGTTATACTGCTTTGGGACGATCGTGGCTCGGCCAAGCCTGATGACTTTTAACTTTTTTTTTTAACTGTCTTCAACTCCCCGTGGGGAGAACGGAACCCTACATCTGGGGAGAGCGAAGGGTTATGTCCGACTCCTATACACTAACCCCAAGGTTTCTTCCACTACCATGAATCCGGGGTCCGGGAGACACTCATATCGACTCCCGTTGTGCATGACCCTTTGCAAAGCATTTTCGATTGCACATTTAAATCGTAGTTTTGAAGTTTAGGTGGGGTCTAACCCTGGCCTATGAACTCAAACTCAAACTCAAAGCATTTATTTCAAATAAACCCATTACAGGCACTTTTGAATTGTCAAGGGGTCGGTCAGTCAGAAATATGAAGCTAGTTGCCCATTCCAAAGCGAAGTAGGTACCTATGGAGAAGAACGGGCAAGAAACTCCATGGACACTCTTTTAAATAATATGGTTACAGAAAATTTGTTACATCAGTCTTGTTGAAATTAAACATGTGAGAACGATGTAGAAAGACCCGTAATAAAAAACATAAAAATCGGAATATATCGGAATATATGCACACGAAAATCGCCCTAATGGGGGTCATGCAGAAAAAGCCGCGATGGTACATTCGCCGCAGCCCCGACTGGGATCTGAGCCGTGACCAAATAACACCTACACAGGCTGCAGAGCCATCATCATCATCAATTATGCTGGGGTTGGCTTCTGGTCTAAGCGGATGCAGCTGAATACCAGTATTTTACATGGAGCGACTACCAATCTGTCTTCCACAACCCAGTTACTGGGTAACACGACACCCCTTGGAAAGACTGGTTGTCAGACTTTCGAGCTGACGACCCATAACGACACTCAAAGATCCTGGAATGGCAGCTGGGACCAACGGCTTAACGCGCTTTCTGAGGCTTGGAGGGGTCTTGGTATGTAAAGATGGTCACCCATCCACGGGCCAAATACGGCAAGCGTATCTTAACCTGATCTCAACTTGCTTAGCACGTTACCAGAGTCATCTTTATTGATTCTGTATTTGTTTCAGGGTCCCGCAGCTGAACAGCGTCCATCTGGTAATCAGTACTTCGTGTCGAATTGGAGACCGCAAGCAGGAGGCGAGGATGATGGACAGGTAAGACTTCTCAGGCTAGCTCCTATTACTCTCCCGTATGTTAGGTCAAAAGACCTCGCTCCGCTAACGGCCGAACCCAATGAACTAAACATGGTGTAAAAAGACCCATCACATAGCCGTCACACGCATTCTGTACATCAAACTAAGTAACATTGCAGACAAATAATTCCTGGGAAACGACTTTTAGTTTTGGTGTGAAATTTTCTTGTTTGCGTTAGTGCGCGATGTAGCACGCGCAAAATAAGTGTGCTTATGGGTACATGCCCCGTACAGGGGGTCGTGGGGTTATTTAAACTTGTGTTTATCATGTTATATCCAAAAAAAGTCTATAAAAGTTGGAATTTAGACCTTCAATTTCTCCGTAACCCAAGTATGGTCCAGTACAATATTAGTACATTGTAATACAAGTGTGCTGTTTTGGTCACTACCCCCGAAGAGGTTTTATACGCGCGAGCCGTAGACGAGCGCGTATAAAATTACATTTAAAACACGAGTGCGGTAATGTAAAGTAAAAAGTACGCGTGTTTAAAACACTGCATTATGAACCTAAAACCGGTGTAATAAGAGGCACGAAGAGCAACTGTGTTGAAAAATGATTATAATAACGAGGAGTACTAGTCACTTTTGGCTTCGTTAAGTGTCTTTTTACATTTGTTAGGTCTACCCCTGTCCAAACCTTTTTGAAAAACAATCGTGTTGTAACTTACTATTTCTGTTCCAGTACCGTGAAAATGAAGTAGAAAATCAAAATAAGCAACCTCACAGTTTCGGCGGAGGCTACGCTTTCTCGTTCCAAGGATAATGTATAAGATGAAGGATAATAAATTATAATTAACGAGATCTATGCTATTACATTAAGCGTTATAGTACCACAAACATAACTGGCCCGGTCGCTGAAGTTGAAATTACTGGCCTTTTTAACAGTTACCGTTTGACAGCAACCAAGCAGCAACTTTGTTACAACGAGAACAAAGATTACTGTGATGCAAAATCAGAAGTAAAAGCAATACTATTCTGACTAGTTTGTAACTTATGTGAAGTGAGCGTGGAGTGAGCTGTCAGTGCCACTGATGCTAGGGATTGACCAAGACGGGATGACACTGACAGCTCACTTCACGCAAGTCTTCACGGTGAGATTTTTACAGAATCGACATGCTCTTCGAGTCGCTCAAGTGATACTATGTATTTTAGTATTTTAGATAAAGTTTAAAATTATTTGACACTGAAACAGCTCGCCGCTCTGCTGCAACCGCGGTGTGAATTAAGTCTAAAGATAAAATGTCCTAGAAAAGCGTTGACCGCCCACATAGCGTCCGGAATTTACGGGTGAATGACGTCACTGAAACGTTATTTAAGAACGTAAATCGGTGTGTTTTCTTAGAGAGCGTTTTTGACACATTGCCCAAATATTTAAATCGCTAGATTTGCCCTCACCGTACTTAGTCGCGCAAAAAATGTCAATTCCGAGAAGAGTAAGGTCACACAATATTATATAACGTATCCATGACAATTAAGTCAAGTCACTGCGTCATGGTGCGTCATAGGTGTCAAAACGAAACGGAAACACGACTATTTTTGACGCGGGCATGTCTAGAGATTTAAATCCTTCCCGCTGTCATTATTTTCATGGCGCTTTTCTAGGAAACCTTATCTTAACAAAACTATATGACACAGTAATAATAAACCTCAGTTATTTTACCTCTGATTTTGTGTCACTGTCAAAATCACAGTGATCTTTAATGTTGTTGCAATAAGGTTGCTATTACCTTGTTTTCTAAAGCTCGATGAACTGGAGTTAAACTTTTAAGTCAGAATCTCAGATAATCACTAAGTTTTGGAACAACGAACTCAATGTAAAATGTTACAAAGTTCAAATTCCATTGCAATCAAATTTTATTAAGGACCTTTTTGTTACAAAAAAAAAACCACTTAAGAAACATAACAATAAAGTTGATAGTTGATTATCTGGCAATGAATGCAATTTGAAGATTTTGAGTTTAAGTTGAATCGTGTCCACATAGATGTCGTTAGTTATAACTTTAACTTAATGTACCTACTCTTTTACTTAAGGCTGTACTTATAATTATTAAGTAAATTATATACTGAATACATTTTTAATTGTTTATTTTTATTTTACTCCCTCTACACTGACTGATAACAGCCGCAGGGGATGACTAATCACCCAGGGTCGCGGGTTGTTCGAAATAGATACCGTGGCCCTGGCACAGGCAACTGAAGGAACACGGGTGGGTTTTACTCAGTAAAATCATGACACGCCCTCCCGCTCCACTCAGAGGCGGAGAAGTCAATGATTTCTCACCAAAAAAAGGGGTCGATTGAAGGTATGCGGTATCCGTGGAAGGGTGACATTCATTACCTACACATCGAGACCCGTCCGTGCCACGGAAAAATCTTTAAGCCGTTGATCTAGCCGGGATCATGGTTACAGTCTATAATCCTATTGTGTAAAGAAGACATCGCCATTGTTAAATGGGGATGATAACATTTTTTTTTATTTAAAAAAAATGTTTATTTTCAAATAGTGCATACAATATTACAAAAAGTGTAAAAGTTTTAAAAATTCAAAAAGTTTTAAAATAAATGTGTGTTATGTTATTTGCATCCTAAAAAGTTAGTAGAAAAGTGTTTATGAGTTTTTCTATTAAGAATTTTAATACCACAGACTACCGTCAGGTCCCTACCATCTAGCATACGCATTATCAACATGATATAATGTTCCCATTTGGCCACCGCTGGGACACAGGCTTCCTCTCTGTAAGAGGGAGTCCGTCTGATCTGGCCAAATTCCGTACCGTATGTGGCCTCAAGATCGATCACCTATGACGTACGGACGGAGCGCTTATTTCTACGAAAATCTTTAAAATGCATTGAATTGGTATTTGAGTGTGTTGGTAGAACCCCAGTTGTTTCACGATGTTTTTGTGGTGTCCCAGAATAACTTTGTAGTCTATTCTTTTTAGATAGGAATTCCTTCTTATCGAAATAAAATAAATTAATAAGTAAATTTCAATTTATTACCGTGCCATCCACGTCGCCGGCGTAGCCTGTTGAATGTTTCAGCTCTGGTTTACATGGTGGTAAGAATAAGACTAGTCAAAGAAATTTAACGTCTTAGTAAAATCACTCCACGCCAGTTTTGATTCTTACTATCATGGGACAGAACAACAACAAGGCACAAGATCAACAGGGAACTCTATGGAGGGAGGATTCGTGTGTGTTGTGTCCGGTGGACAACTATTGATGTCAGGACGTTGTATTTACGCTAGTTGGGCGGTAAACTCTGCTTGCGCGATGCAGGATTTTGCGTTACGTCAGTGTGGTGGGTAGTTCACATGGGGCGGTGTAGAGGCCGCCACAGGCATAACGAGGGGGAGGGGGGCAAGAAGGAGGAGGAGGAGAGGAGGCAGCTAGCCTCCCCAGGACTTACCCCTGACATTTAGCGGGAGAATTAAGTGCCTATTGATGAATTTTAAGCGTTTACAAGATTTTATAAAAGTTTATAAGAGTGGTCCCTTTATCAGGCTCTGGGTACGGAGGCACGTGCCAACGTGTGTTGGGCCACGTTTTTTGTTGTTGTTTTAGTTTTTAGAGATATGAGGAACAGAGTGTAAAGTTCACTCATACTCTTTAGAAAAGGGAGGATCCTCCGACCAGATGGATGTCGTGTCTGGTGGGCAACTGCCCGATGATTGTTATCGGGAAGTTGTATGTATGCTATCTGCGCGGTAAACTCTGCTTGCGCGATGCAGGATTGATTCGTTTGTTCTCATGTGGCGGTGTAGATGCCGCCACAAGTTTGTAAGAGTTTACTTACATAGTTTATAAGTCATTGTTACTAATATAACCTTTATGTAGTATGTATGTGAGGTCATTTTCCACTTACAAGTGGATTCTAAGTGTAAGACGAAACAGACTGAAAGTCGAAAATATAGAAAAGATAATGGTTATCTATTTCAATTCCCTACAGCGAGGATATATTAGTCCCAATACGGACACTGACACTGAATAATGATTTTTAAACTTTGTAAGTTGGACTCGATTACTTGACCCAACCAATCATTAGATTATATTGGTTTATATCCTGGACATACTAAGTACATTGCAGTGAAATGTAAAAATATTTGAATGAAATATTTTTTTTGGTGGTTTTAACCACTCTATGTTATATCTTCCCGCCAAGTTTAGGTATTTATACTCTACCTATTCGGGACACTGTTAATTACCTATAATTTATTTTTGAATTGTTATCAACTTTATATTACGGTCGCTTTTAACGTTTACCATCGTTCGCACATGCATAATTTCAACATGAATGATGACATTCGATGAATTTCGACATGAATTTTATTTAAAAGAGTTTCCGTGGAGTTTCTTGCCCGTTCTTCTCCATAGGTACCTACTACGCTTTGTAATGGGCAACTAGCTTCATTTTTCTGACCGACCGACCTTGACAATTCAAAAGTGCCTGTAATTTGTTTATTTGAAATACATGATTTGAGTTTGAGTTTTATTTGCTTGAAAACATTGTACATTTAGGTCTTATTAATAGAATTATGTTCTTACTTGTTTCGCCATGGACTGTAACACAAATATTTAAAAACGATACATTAATTTCTTTAAATGATTATTCTAACATATCTAATAAAGCTGGTAAAATCTTAATATTAAAATCTTAAAGTATTCTATGTACCAAAACAAAACTTAGTTACCATATTTATCTGATACTTTTATCAATAAATTCTTTCTCACTATAAAAACAATTACCAGTTAGCCATTTATATAATTTGTATTTAAAGTGTTTAAGAGTTCCTTTATTTCTTTTGGAGTATTCTTGAATATTTTAATTGCTGTAATGAAACTATTTTTATGACATAATGTGCTTTTTACGTTATGTGTCGTGGTAGTACTTCCTCAGACGACCTTCTTCACAACGAGCAATGAATTGTATTCCAGTTATCGCCATGTGAACCTCGCCGAACTCAAGTGCTTGGCATTATCCTTAGTATTTGACCTCCCCTCCTGTCCCACAGACTGAAATACAGATGCGACTATTCTTTGCAAGACATAAGCAGGCGCTTTATTCCGAAAGTCAACTACATCTGTGTATATGTACAGTAGGGCCTCGTTAATCCGGAGAGGCAAAAACAAGTACCTTTCCGGATTATCGAGGCGTCCGGATTATAGTATGCCATATTAAATGTTAATAAAACACATGTTTAACCGTAGTTTCTTTAATCAATTTTTAAATTATAGCATATAGACAAAATGTACATGTTCAAAATTACAACTATGTAAGGAAATCAGTAAGTTAAAATAAAACATTAGTTAATTCTTCTTGAAAAAGTCTGTAATACTCTTCTGTTTATAATTTTCGCACTTCATTTCGAAAGCCCGGTCTCTAAGTCGACGGAGAAACTTAACTTCGTGGCTATCAAATTCGTTATCTTCAGCCCATTTTAAAGCAGTGTTTAAAGCTCCTACTGCCTCTGAATTACCAACTTTTGTGATTTTTTAGAATTTCAACGCTATTGTCCTCATCTTCCTCATCGTCCTCACACATAGCCGCTCGCACAATCTCCTCATCAGTTAACACTTCATATCTTTGTAACTCGCTTTCGGCACCACCAGCAGCCCATTCTTGAGCTTCTGCCTCACTTATTTGAGGATCATTGGGTCCCCTCAACCGGCCGGATTACAGCGATCACCGAACAAGCGAGAGTCCGGATTACCGAGGCCCTACTGTATATGTTTATAAATTGAAGACGCTTTTCGTGTGTCTGTGCGATCGCGTTGTTCTTGTAAATCGCGCGACAGATTTTGATGCAGTTTTCTACATCATTTGAATAATTTGTTCAGGAAGGTCTATTCGTATTTTGTTTATGAATTTGTGCCTGGTTGATGGCAATAGGCTCGCCCCATATTACATGGGACTTAAACATAACTGGTAAAATGTGGGTGTTGTACCATAGTTGCACCTAAGCCTTACCCTTTTGGGAATCAGGGTGTGTGTTTGTGATGTGGGGGCCCCCTCCCACATCACAAACACACACCTATATCTATGTACCTACACCCTATGTGTATGTACCTACAAATATTTAACTTTCGCTAGAATTCCCATTTAATAGCTGGCCAATAAGTGACCGAGTCTATGACTTTTAACCGGGATCACATTCAAACTAGCCATCTATAATAGTTACTGAGAATCCCAGACCGAAAAAGAAAAATCCATAAAAAAAAAGAAACTATTCAAAAGGCAAGTACTTATATAAGTCTCATTATGGGATGGTCACGCATGCGTCGAGTAAACGTAACGTAAATTCAAAAGTTAAAGAAAACTCATTTGACACATAACCTTTAACTTGGTTTTAAAGACTTCGTTCAGTTTAGTAGGAGTGGTTGGAGAGGCGCCACGGCGCGGCGTCCTCACCTTCCGCCTTTTTTTTTTTTTGTTCCCGGGGTGGCAAATCCTCATGGATGTCCTCCGCCCTGGGGCGGGCGGAGGGATCTGTCAGACTCTTACTGACTAAAAACCACCCCGGTGTTCCATCTCACACCTACGCCGGGGTCGTGGGAACACATAATTCTTCCGCAACCCCGGCTGGTGCCGGCCCGCTTGCACGGGCCCCGTCTCGGGCGGGGGGAGTGAGGTGTACTGCCCCCGCAACGTCTGTGAGCGGCGCACGCGGTACACTACGCGCGCCGCCTTCTCGGGTCCTGATGTTGGGGGGCGACGGATGTCCCAAAATCCGTCGCCCCTGGACCCATTTAGGGGGGCCGGAAGAGTGCGTTGTCCGCCCTCCTCCGACGCCCGGTGCGTCTGCTGCGGGCCGGTTCGAGAGTCGAGATCTCTCTCTCCCTTTCCGCAGCCTCCTTCCGCGAGATGACCGTCTCGCAGAAGGAAACCACCGCGTCGCAGGACTCGACGCTGCCGACCATCGAACTCACTACGGTCGGCAGCGACAGGTCACTGCCTACTTCGGTGATGAGGGCACGTCGCGGCTCTTCCCAAGCGGCACACTCTGCCAGCGTGTGCCACGCCGTGTCCTCCCGGCAGTCGACGCAGTGGTGACACCGGGCGTCGGGCCCCCTGTTTATGCGACACAGGTACTTCCCGAAGGAACCATGCCCCGAGAGCACCTGCGTCGCCCGAAACGTCAGGGAGCCGTGCCTTCTCCCGAGCCAGCGGTTGAGCACTGGCCGGATCGCCTCGATGGTGCTGAGGCCGGCGGTAGGGCGTGACAGCCTCACCCGCCATTCCGCCACCAGGACCTCGCGGAGCTGCAACCGACGCTGCTCGACATGTTGCTGCATCGGTCGCTCGCCCCGCTCCCGCGCTTCCTCGCGCCACCGGTACAGTGACGCGAGCACCTTCGCCTCCAGGTCCCAGGGCGGTGATCCGGCCAGTGCACAACCCGCCTCCGAAGGAGATCGTGCGATACCCCCGAATGACTCTGACGGCTATCGCTCGCTGCGGCTTGCGCAGGACAGCTATGCTGCCGGCCGTCAGGTCAGACGCCCAGATCGGCGCTCCGTAGAGCGCCATGGATCGCACGATCCCCATATAGAGCCGCCTACAGGCGGCGCTCGGGCCCCCCAGATTGGGAAGCAGCGTTGCCAGCGCCCCGGCCGCGCCCAACAACTTGGGCGCCAGCCGCCTGAAGTGGGGTCCGAAGTCCCACCGGCTGTCGAGCACCAATCCCAGATATTTCATGGTGGGCTCGACAGCGATCCGGACCCCCCCGACCACAATGTGTGATCCAGCCGGCGGCGCCCTCCGGGGGCCATGAAACACCATGGCCTCCGACTTGCTGAGGGCCACCTCCAGGCCGAGGCGCCGTATGCGGCTCACCGTCAGTGAGACCGCCGCCGTCGCGAGCAACGCTGCCTCCCTGTGCGAACTCCCCCGGGCCGTGACCAGCGTGTCGTCCGCGTAACACGTCAGGTCAGCGCCCGGCGGGAGCTCGCCCCTCAGCACCCAGTCGTACCCGATGTTCCACAGGAGCGGTCCCACGACCGATCCCTGTGGAACACCGCACGACACCTGGCGCTGGTTTCCGCCATCACGTCCCATGTAGGTGACACACCTCCCGGCTAAGTAAGCCCCCACGATGCGGCGGAGGTAGAGAGGCACGCGGTGGTACCGCAGTGCCTCCCGTATGCAGCTCCAGGGCAGGGTGTTGAAGGCGTTGGAGATGTCCAAGGACACCGCCACCACCACCCCGCCCAGGGACACTGTTTCCTCCGCCAGGACTCTCACCCTCGACACAGCGTGGATGGTAGAGCGCCCATGCCGAAAGCCGAACTGGCTCTCGTCCAGGTCCGGCCCCTCTCTGCACAAGTGGCCGACGAGGCGGGCTGCGAGTATGCGCTCGAACAGCTTGCCCACCTCGTCGAGCAGCACTATGGGCCGGTACGCAGACGGCGAGTCGGCAGGGCGCCCCGCCTTCCTGAGCAGGACCAGACGTCCAATCTTCCACAGACTGGGAAACTGGCCCCGCTCAAGGCACGCTGTATAGAGTCCTCTCAGTTGGGGCTCCAACTCCTTCAGAGCGAGGGCCAAAGCAAGGCCGTGAATTCCATCGGGCCCCGGAGCCACGTTCTTGGCCCGGAGCCGCATCACGGCCGCCCTCATCTCTGCCTGTGTCACCTCTGGGACGCTGATGGCGTTCTCCTCTGTAGACTCTGCGGCTGTGGGCAAAGCCATCGGCGGCGGCGCCCCCACGGATCCCCGTCAAGAGTCTCCAACATCTCCTCCCTGGCTCGCGTCCACGCCTCGCCGATGGCCAGCCACAGAGTCTACTTTGCCGCGCGGTACACCTCATACAGCGCGGCTTCTTCGTCAGGGACCCGACGACGTCTCCTCCGGTAACGGGTGTACTGGCGTCTAACCGCGACGCACGCGACGCGTAATTGCGCGATCTCGGCGGACCACCAGTACACCTGGCGCCTTGCCGACTGTGTGTGGACCCGGGGCATAGACGCGTCGCAAATTTGCGTCATCGCCCCGCGGAACCACAGCGCCTCCTGTTCGACGTCGACGTCGACGGGTCCGTTCGTTGCCGACTCCCGGATCCAGGCCTGGACAATAGCGGCCTCCTCGAGGAGCTCCCTGTCGATGAGCTTGCGCGCCCAGCGCGGACCGTCCGTTCGCGGGAACGGTGAACTGCGGCCGCCAGTGGTCTGGGCGGAGACGTCGAAACGGATGTAACGATGATCCGACAACGTCTCCACCTCCACGGCGACACGCCAGTCACGAACACGGCCTGCGACAACAGGGCTAGCGAACGACACGTCCACTATAGAACCACCCCGCTGCCGCCCAGCCCACTACCCTGGCAGATCCTGCCAGGGTAGCGGGCTGTTCGAAAGAGATACCGTGGCCCTGGCACAGGCAATTGAAGGAACACGGGTGGGTTTTAGTCAGTTAAAGTCTGACACGCCCTCCCGCTCCACCCAGAGCGGGAGAAGTCATTTGATGAATTCCCACCCAAAAAAAAAGGGCGAAAACGATTGTGTTTGCCACAATAAACCAAAATGCTATAGGATAGGTGCGTTTTCGATTCCAAAATCGTTCGAATTTACGTTATTTTTGCGCTGCGTGCCAGTGCGTATCTACCTTTGCTACCTAACTCCCTCTCTACATAAAACGTTCTATCCCCCAGGGGGTTCAATTATCATCCCCTTTTATTACCAGTGGCTGCGGCAGACACGTTCAATTTTATCCCCGATAGCCCCATTGGGGTAGCCGGGAATATATTAGGAATGCTTTGTATTCCCCCCGGCCGCGAGTACGAGGGGAAATTATTATTTGAATGAACTTAGTAAGAATGGGAGTTTTGGCGTGCGTAGGTTGAGAAAAGAACGGTACCTCTTTCGTTTTAGTGGGTTGTTAAAAACTATTGGTGAAAGCGCTAACTGTGCGTTATGTCGTAGCAACTATATGCAAAGTTTTCATGGGCATCGTGGTCGTTGGCGTCTGCGAAGAAGCGATCATTTCCTTTGAGTATTCGACGTGCTTCGACGTCCGATAAATGAAAACAAGGACATCGAACGTGTCCTTGTTGAGATTCGTAATGGAAACTGACTTGTCGCATTAAAAAATGTGCACAAACATACGGTACATAACATAACATCACGCCTTGTTTCCCCGAAGTATTGGGCAGAGGTGTACCTATAGTACACCCACATTTCGCCAATCATGTTTTAAGTCCCATGTAATAGGGGGCGAGCCTATTGCCATCAACCGGGCACAAATCCAGACTCCGGGCTGCTACTGAGAAATTTTAGATAGAAAAACCCAATAACACGTTGCCCGACCTGGTAATCGAACCCAGGACCTCATGCTCAGCAGCAGCGATTGCGACCACTAGACAGACATACATACAGAACTTTCTGTTATTACAATTTCACTCGACAAACTTTCTAGTTTGATGGCGAGAAGCGCTTGTTAGTTAATACAAACATTCTAGTTTGATGGCGAGAACCGCTTGTTAGTTAATACAAACTTTCTAGTTTGATGGCGAGAAGCGCTTGATAGTTAATACAAACTTTCTAGTTTGATGGCGAGAAGCGCTTGTTAGTTAATACAAACTTTCTAGTTTGATGGCGAGAAGCGCTTGTTAGTTAATACAAACATTCTAGTTTGATGGCGAGAAGCGCTTGATAGTTAATACAAACTTTCTAGTTTGATAGCGAGAAGCGCTTGTTAGTTAATACAAACATTCTAGTTTGATGGCGAGAAGCGCTTGATAGTTAATACAAACTTTCTAGTTTGATGGCGAGAAGCGCTTGTTAGTTAATACAAACTTTCTAGTTTGATGGCGAGAAGCGCTTGTTAGTTAATACAAACATTCTAGTTTGATGGCGAGAAGCGCTTGTTAGTTAATACAAACTTTCTAGTTTTATGGCGAGAAGCGCTTGTTAGTTAATACAAAGTTTCTAGTTTGATGGCGAGAAGCGCTTGTTAGTTAATACAAACTTTCTAGTTTTATGGCGAGAAGCGCTTGTTAGTTAATACAAAGTTTCTAGTTTGATGGCGAGAAGCGCTTGTTAGTTAATACAAACTTTCTAGTTTTATGGCGAGAAGCGCTTGTTAGTTAATACAAAGTTTCTAGTTTGATGGCGAGAAGCGCTTGTTAGTTAATACAAACATTCTAGTTTGATGGCGAGAAGCGCTTGTTAGTTAATACAAACTTTCTAGTTTTATGGCGAGAAGCGCTTGTTAGTTAATACAAAGTTTCTAAAACTACTAACTAACTATAGCAATACTACTTAATACGCTACAAGGTGCAAATTTAATTCTCGGTAAAGAAAGAAAGCAAAGAAAAATATTTTATTTGGGACACGCACAGACATATAATGAAGGAAAATACAAAATAATAATAATAAATATTTAAACTAACAGAATAAACTTATTAACAAACCAAAAAAATATTAAGCGATATTTAAAATAATAAAAAAATACGCAGCGCTGATATTCTGATAGGGCCCGCTGTGATGCCACGGACAAAGGCACGGTAAAGGCTGAATCCGCGTTATCGAGAACCAGATTCCTTAATTTTGACTTTAACATACCTTTACTTAATGCCCTAGCGACTGTCGGTTGTACGCATGCGCCGTGCGTCTAGTCGCTGCGGCAAGAAGCTAGTGCGTGCGAATCCCCCTAACCTGTCGTTGCGACTCTGCAACTCGACTTCAAGTGTGCGAAGCCAAAAACAAAATACATGAGGGGGCTACTAGAGGGGCTAGTGGCTAAATAATAAAAGCCGCACGGGTCTACAGATGAGGTTCAGCTACGCTTGTCGCAAATTGTCCGTGGATGGGTGACCAACTTTACATACCAAGACCCCTCCGAGCCTCGGAAAGCAAGTTGAGCCGTTGGTCCCGGCTGTCATTCGTGGATCTTTGACAGTCGTTACGGGTCGTCAGAAGACCGAAAGTCTGACAACCAGTCTTACCAAGGGGTTACCTAGTAAAGGGTTGTGAAGGTCAGATCTCCATGAGGCTCCATGTAAAATAGTGGTGTTTCGCCGCATCCTGTTAGACTGGACGCCAGCTGGTATAATGCAAATGATGACATGAAAATTGTCGGCCGCAGACTGTCGCTACTGTCCATGTGGCCATGCCCAAAGGTTTTCCACCATAGGTATAAAAAAAAAACTCAAACTCAAATCCTTTTATTTCAATTAAACCAATTACAGGCACTTTTGAATTGTCTTTGATATGTCTTCTTTTGAGTGTGCCGTCGAAAATCAAAAAAAGAAAAAAAAAATACAAGGCCTAAAAATTATTACGTAAATGATGTTCCTAAGACTTACGTGCCTAAACTTGGTAATCCTGTTTTTCAGGCGTAAAGAGCTTAAATGGTCTGATAAAATTTATAAACCATCAAAAAGTTGACAATCGACAAATAAATTATAATGTTGAGTAGCGTATCTCTTAGTTTCCAAATTTGACAAATACTCATGGTAGGCAGGTTGTAGGGAGTATGTACTTTCTATTTACTTTTACTTTAACACGGTCAGTTAATAAGATGTTCTTTAGTTCTGTCATGTCATCAGTTTCTCGCTATTATTCCAATTTGCTTGTGGTTGGCGCAACATGTATTTTCCTTCCAAAGTTCTCTATCAGTAGTCATCTCGGTAGCCCACCCTTTCTATCCATATCATCTTCCACACAGTCCATCCATCGTTCCTTCGGTCTTCCCCTTCTCTTATAGCCATCCACATTCATACTCTCTATATCTCTTCTTCCATAGGTACTTCTCTATCAGTCGTCATCCCCTTTCTACCCACATCATCTTCCACACAGTCCATCCATGGTTCCTTCGGTCTTCGCCTTCGCTTATAGCCATCCACATTCATGCTCTCTACCTCTCTTTTTCCATAGGCATTTCTCTATCAGTCATCATTTGGTAGTCCCCCCCGCCCACTCTAGCCATATCATCTTTCACACAGTCCATTCATCGTATTTTTGGTCTGGGCGCAAAGAGCTCGGTGGGCGAAATGATCAAAGTAGGACATTCATGATTAAAAAGAAACAGTGCTGTGACAGACAGACCAACGTTTTCACTCTTAAGAAACGGAACTCTAAAAACTATGGCAAATAATAAAACAAAATCAAAGACTTACATATATTTTTAAGTGAAAACTTTTCTAGGCTTTGCGCTCTTTGTCAACAGTGAACGACACTGAACCGTCATGCTCGGGTTGGTGACGCTAAACGGGTATACTCGGCTACAGTCGCTCGGTGACGCTAAACGGGTATACTCGGCTCCAGTCACTCGGTGACGCTAAACGGGTATACTCGGCTCCAGTCGCTCGGTGACGCTAAACGGGTATACTCGGCTCCAGTCGCTCGGTGACGCTAAACGGGTATACTCGGCCCAGTCGGTCGGTGACGCTGAATCAGGTATACTCGGCTCCAGTCGCTTGGTGGCGCTGAATCGGGTATACTCAGCTCCCGTTTTCGGTGACGCTGAATCGGGTATACTCGGCTGCAGTCAAAAGTTTTCACTGGAATCGTGTGGTCACACAAACACCCTTTGCATACAAAAATCAATGCATGTACAGAATGTCACACCACGAACATACTTTTTCACATACAGGCTGTAGTATTTGGCACATACTCACTTATTCAGATACATAAAGGGTGTTATATTCATCCATATACAGAGTGATATGCGTCGGGATATTGATCTAGCATTCCTCGCGAGCACATTGCCGCGTGCCGCGTAGGACGAAGGCTTTATTAAATAACTGACGCCTTCTGAATTCTATTGAGCAAGGATCGGTACGGGGGACATGATATGGAAGGTTTTAGGACGTTTTTATTTAGGATTTCTTGGATGGTTTTTTGGGCTTCTAAAACTGAACCTAAAAGTTTATTATTTAGCTTCTAGTTTCACGTTTCGAAACGTAGTTCTCTAAGAAGGTGGACGGGAAAGTTTCAAATCGAATTTAGCAATGTTACTGTTTACATAAAGTGTTAAATGAAACACAAATAATTGAGAGATCAATTTGACTAGCAACTTTAATTGTCCGTATATTTCCGTTTGGTGAGCATCATTTACCTATCACGTGTTTGATTTATTTGTCTTTGCTTCATTTTAAATTCTTTTTACCTATTGTGGTGGTAATCTTGGTGTGTTTAAAAATATAATTAATTAAAAAAAAAAATGAAAAACATTATAAAATATTAACGATGGAGTTTCTTGTCCATTCTTCTCCATATGAAACTACCCTTTTGGAAGGGGCGCCTTGAATCAATTCTATTTTAATGTAAATGTTGACGTTCAAAGGTGTTTTGTGCCTATTTGAAATATATGGGGAAGGCAACTGTCAAAATGGCGCTGTCGTAGCTAGTTCCCAACACAAGCTAATAATACAAGGCGTGATGTGGTTTTATTTTATTTTTAGTGAAAATTGACGCGTTATTGTGTTCCTAGATACTCCGAAATTGGAGTGCACCATTTCCCGAAATACCCTAAAGTTTAAAGCTATTCGTAGAGATTTTTTTGAGTTCGAGTTTGTGTCAGAAACATTTTGAAGAAAGTGATTACGAGGAAATATTCAAGGTTTAAAATTCTGTCACTTTCCATGTCAAGTACTGGATATAAAACACTGAAATCACCGAAAATAACGAAATAGTGAAATAAAATCAAACTCTTGAATGAACACAAAATGGAATGAATGAATGAAATGTCAAATGCATTAAAGATCTACTATTAGCTTTGCCCGACCTTCCCCATTCTTTGACTTTGACGTTGTATCCAAATTACAACTGTCACTCTTTGAACGTTGTATGACGTAGTGTGTCACACCTAAGTACCTGAAAACCACCATTAGACAAATGAGGCACATCAATGTGTTATCATAAAATGTCATAATTAATTATAAAGACGCAATGCAGCTTCCCTCACGTCGTTGCAGGCGCAGCAATAAGCTCTACGCGTCCGCTACGTCGTAGCAAATTTTCTGCCGGTTAAAGGAGTTGCAAAAAAACAAGGTTAGTTTTTGAGTTAGAACACACCTGTATGTTGATTCTGTAAAAATCTCACCGTGAACACTGACGTGGAGTGAGCTGTCAGTGTCATCCCGTCTTGGTAAATCCCTATCATCAGTGGCACTGACAGCTCACTCCATGCTCACTTCACCTGAGTTTTCACGGTGAGATGGTTATAGAATATCACTGCTGGTGTTCGACTCCCGCAGAGAACAATATTGTAGGGTCTGTAGATGGTTCTTCAGGGTCTGGGTGTTTGTGTGCATAAATGTACCAACGTGTCGGCAAAAGAACTGGTTCATTAGCTACTATTAACTATTTTGTGACGACTAATTCGTTATTGACATCAATTAATCTTAATGTATTGCATGACAATACGATAATAATAAATAAATTCTTTATTGCCATAAAAAAACAGGTCACAGATAAAAATGTGAGGCCCTGGCTCCAGAGCTAATAAAGTTGTATGTAGCGAAGTTACAATTATATTACTAAAAATTAAGTTTAAGAGTAAACATTTAATTGAAGCACTAAAAGTAGAATTGGAATTGAAGCAAGTTGAATAACCTCATTAAATCAAAAACAAAATAAGAATAAAATCAGGATTGCAACAAAATTTGTTGCGAAACATTTAAAACAATAATAATATTAAAATCAAGATAACAATAAAATAAAAAAATAAAAAAAAACAAAAACAATCGATGTACTGTTTTGTATTTTATCTGTAATGTATTGAATTTTGTGTGCCTTAATGGCAGGACTTACCTATAACTAACAAAACATCTTATGAACTAATGATCCACAATAAATGATTTGAATTTGAATTCTCTAAAATGCGACCTAAATCACAACTGGCAAGTAGGTGTTCTACATACTTACTTCTCTGCCGACTCCTTAAGCGAACAGTAGGCGTGATGTTATGGTATGATTCATGGTTCCATTTATTTCACAAAGATGACTCAGCATCTCTTTTGATTACAATTACGACAATATCATACTCAAAGCTCAAATCGTGGCCACCATAACTCAACATAATGAATTGACTACCATCTTCAAACAATTTTTAACTTTTACCCCCGAAACTAAAGTCTCTTTTCCTTTACCAAAATTTTCAAGTCACTGACTGCGAAGAATTTTGTGAATACATACGTATTTGGACTCTATTTTTGAGGTGTAAGGTTGAGGTTCGTTTGTGTTTCCGTTATGAATTTTAGGGTCGAATTTTCTATAGATAAATTATTTAGATGTATAATCAAATTGATGCTGAAATAAACTCAATGAAATATGTATTCGATCATCTTGTGTCGTCATCTGCCTGCCTATTCTCAACTGTATTGGAGTCTTATCACTGACGGAGCCGAACGTGGACACTCTCGGTGAAACTGGCCCATACATTTAAAGTCATGTCTATGTAGAACAGCGGGCTTGGAGTCTCTCTGAAGGATACAATCTAGAACTATGGCGTTACCAACATATCCCAAAGACTAAGCAATCAATGGGCTGGTCACATCTCTCGAAAAACGAGTTGGAGACTGCGTTTAGGCAAACTTACGGGGGACGCCTGCCGGCCAGGTGGAGTGAAAACTTGCGAAGGCGGCTGGCAGAGACTGGATGAGGAGAGCCGAAGGTCGGGCTCAGTGGCGTTCACTAGGAAATATACATAGAGACCTATTATAGTTCCATTGCAGAGCAAAGGCCCCTTCTCAAACAGAGAAGGCACTTAACGACGGTGCTGAAGACGTGTTGCCGATTTCAGAGTTATATCTTAACTAGTACTATAAATCCAGAAGTATGTTTGTTTCTCTGTTATGCTTTCAAGACAAAACGGCCAAAGGGATTTAAATGGAATTTGGCACACAGATAGACCTGCACCCTAATTGCGTAATACACAATCAATCGGAATCTGAATCGTTTTGAAACAGATTGCTAATCCATTGCTTCTTAAGTTCGATAAAAATTCTGCTCTACAATATATAGAACGCAATTAATGTTCTTGAACCGTCAAAATCAAACAGATTAGTCGTAATCGTTTACGAAAGTGTGTTACGCAATTAGGGTGCTGGACAAGGAAATAAGCTACGTTTCATCCTGAATCACACATAAAGTCGCGGCTTAGTACCTGGCGGATAAGTACCTGGTATCCTCACGGAGTTTTCTCTTCACCGATTTCAGAAATGTCCAAGATAAACTCAGAAAATACTACGAACTCAGAAAAGTGAGCTTATCATGTGCTTTATCCGTCGAAATAACTAGAATATTCACTCCTAAACTGATTCTGTTGGAGAGATTGGTTCAATCTAGGACAAGGCACGCGCGTTCTTAAGCAACCCTTAAAGTTTACTTGTAAGTTTGTCTGTAATTTTGTCGATCATAGATTTATACTATGTGCTCGAGGTTTGATTCGGAAACACAAATGTACTTAACCTTCTAGTAACGGAGAAATTACATCTTTTTTTCACGAATACAACTTTTAAATGTTAAAAGTAATTTAACACATAACATCACGCCTGTAACCCAGAAGGGTTAGGCAGAGGTGTATCTATAGTACACCCACATTTCGCCAGTTATGCTTAAGTCCCATGCTATAGGGGGCGAGCCATCAACCAGGCACAAATCCAAACTCCGGGCTGCTACTGAGAAATTCTAGATAGAAAACCCAATTACACTTTGCACGACCTGGGAATCGCACCCAGGACCTCATGCTCATCAGTAGCACTTGCGACAACTTGACCAACGAGGCATTGATTAACTAATTTAACTATTAAGTAACTTAACTTTAACAAAAACGACTCTTTTACCGTTGCATGCATCCATACGCACAATGTTTTGCGAGAGTTACATTGCGTGCGGCCAAAACAGCGATTGTTCACACCAATAATTTTTCTCAATGTTATTTAGTTTGAGAACAGAATGCATAGATGAAAGATACCGGCTATGTGATAAGTATTTCAAGACCCTGTACAAAGTGGCGGGGTTTTCGACAATTCCATTTCATGGATTCAGAACATGATTCTGAATCCCTGCGTTGAAAAGTAACAGGAGAAACAAGATAATAGACATAACCCGAAGAATTGCCAAACTTAAGTGCCAGTGGGCAGGGCGCATTGCTCGCTGAACAGATGGTCGATGAAGCTGAAAGCTTCAAGCACAAGGTGGACAGACGACCTTGTGAAGGCAGGAATCCGCTGGATACGGGAAGCGTAGAAGTGGCGGTGCTTGTGGGAGGCATGTGTCCAGCAGTGAACGTCTTTCGGCTGAAATGATGATGTAATAAGGTTACATGGCTATAATTGTTAATTTAGGCTCTCCCCAATTATAATGAGACTTAAACATAACTAGCGAAATGCGGGTGTACTGGACACCTGTGCCCACTCTTTACGAAATACAGCGTGATGTTATATTCAATGTATAAGTAATATATAGAATAGGCGGAGGCGATGATTAGTCGCAAGTGCAGATCTGTGTAGCGCCCGGTCGCGGTGACAGCTTAGAAAAACTAAAGAGTCGAAAAGATACTTAATATTTTTTTGAGCTTTAATTGTGTTTCTGTAATATGAAATATGTCTTTATTTTTATGTACATTAATGTACACCACAAAAATACATAACAAAAAATAAAAACAAACACTACAAAATATACAGTGGACGACCTTATCGCTTTCTGCGATCTCTTCCAGGCAACCTTGTACTACGTAAGTAACAATTAATGCCTCATTAAATAATAAAATACAAAATACCTAAATAATAGTAACAAAATTGTATCGTCACATAACTAAAACTATTCACAATATAAAATATAGCGACAAAAACTGGTAATGTACTTACCCAAGAGACTGGCGGCATTAACACATTGGTCAATGGTCTGACTGTTTGATTGCGTTCGATTTATTTAAATAAACATAATTTGCCCAATTATTTTTGTAAGTAATTACACTATTTAAAAATTACGTAATATTTGTGATATTCGGCTCGACTTATGGTAACTAACATATTTAAGAAGTGACTGTGCTTGATATTGCTGTTTTAGAATAAGTGCACTTTAACGTAAAGAAGATTTTAATTTCATTAATAAGGATTAATGAAATTAAAATAAATACCTGCTGTCCTTTATAAGCTTAACAAAATCCAAGAGATAACCCGCACTGAGCCCGCGTGGTGGATTACGGCTCACTACCTCTCATAGAGAGGAGGCCTGTGTCCCAGCAGTGGGAACGTTATAGGCTGATTATGTTATGTGTACCAAACAAAGAAGAAATAATTTAAAATCCAGTAGATGTAAGTTCTCAAATTATAAAAACATTTTATTTATTTATTTATTTAAGGAAAAACAAACAGTAGCACAATAAAAAATAGTCATAATATCTTACATACTAAATATTAAAACAATAATGCTACCCACTACGTTCTCCACAGATTAAAATTAAGTATTAAAAAAAAAAAAACTAGCTAGTAACACAGATAATCTATGTAATCGATACAGAACTCATATCTGGATTTTAAACTAAATTAAAAAAATAAAAACTAAACAAGAAAAAGTAAAATTTGTGTGCATACATTATTAAACATTACTTCACTTCACTTCAATACAATACAATACTTTAGAATAGAATACCTTGCTGATTCTTTAGGGTTGCTTGGATTTGTTTCCTAAATGCATTTTTACTGAGAAAAAGAATATCGATGCGCTTTTATAATTGGTAATGTGACGATATTCATGTGCATGAAATGTATAAAAATACACGTGCACGTTATAACGATAACGTGTACGGAAAACGTCTTCATGCTTGTCGTATGCCCATTTTACTTCACTGTTATATTGTGATGCCGACCGATATTGACGTCACAATAAATTATAAATGAATTATTTTCTTTCTGTAAATAGGTTGGTAACAAACACTTTTACACGTCAATCATATTTTAAAAACTAGATGAGGTCGGCGCTTCCTATCTGACTACTCTGAGAACATTGGCCGAAAGAAACTCAGAGGTCACAGTCTCTTTTAAAGTCCCTACATAATCTTGATCAGATCATGTGAAGACCATGTGGATTGATGTCTGAACCACTAGTTGAGAGGACCTATCCAGTCAGTGCACGCATTTGTCAGTAATCGTGCAGCACAATAAGAAGTTTTTAGCCCGACTGCGCAATAATATCGACACGTTATAAATAATAATTAAGCGCACAATGGAAGGCAGTCAGAAATATGCAGACATTGCATTTTATTATCTTAAACGGTTTTGGTAAAGTTCTACATCATTATAAAAAAAAAACGAGTACAATTTATCAACTCCACGCCATTCCTGTCCGTCCATCTGTCCCTAAAGGACTTTAAGTGTTTGAGAGAGAAAGATACAATTAGAGCGAGAGAGAAACAGATCTCTCGGCTTAGGAGTAGGGTGACCATTTATCAAGGCCTCTCGTACAGAGAGGGCACGAGCATTGATCAACACGCTCGCTCAAGACGGGTTAGAAGAAAGAAAGAAAGAAAAATTGTTTATTCTGCACAAACAAAACGCACATTACAAAAAGTTGTCATAAAATTACTCACATAAAAAGTAGCCAAAGGCCTCGTATTCAGCATTTAAAATGTTTTGTAATTTTGTCCATTGCTTGATGTCACTCAGCGCCAAAAACAATACACATTGGTATTTGTTGTGACACTGTTAAATGACAATAAAACAAACAAAATTTGTACAAAACCAAGCTGCCGACTGCAAAGTGGAAGGATGACTACTTTTGTAACAAAACAAACAACAATAATAAGAACAATAAGTGAGCCGTGCGTCGCATCTGTGTAAGAACAGGTCGCTGCTCAGCAAAATGCTCTGACTTCGGACGAACCTATCGTCAACAGCGCTGATTTTCAGCAACTACCTCTAGCGTCTAGCAATTTCAGTCTATTAGACCTTTAACTACAAGCTGCGCCCCGCAGTTTCACCTGCATAAGTCTTGATCCCGTAGGAATATCGTGATAAAAAGTGTTCTATGTCCTAATCCCGATCTTGATCTACTTATGTGCCAAATTTCACCCAAATCCGTTCAGCCGTTTAAGCGTAACAAACAAAAATATACATTTTTTTTTCATAATAGTACCTAAATCAAAAAAATAAAAACTTTATTTCTCCATAACTGCATTTTCATTATCTAATATATAAAATTCTCGTGTCACAGTTTTCGTTGCCATACTCCTCCGAAACGTCTTGACCGATTTTGATGAAATTTTGTGTGCTTATCGGGTAGGTCTGAGAATCGGCCAACATCTATTTTTCAAAAAAAAAAAAAAATTGCAAAACAACGTCTGCGGGGTCAGCTAGTTTAAATCTAAAATTGGCTTAAGATAGTGTTCCAGAGTGAAAGACCCTGACTGACCCTGGTTTCTGAGGAGCCAGTGTCCTCTCAAAGTGGTGTGCATATAGTAAATAGGACACAAATTATACACACAAAATCCAATTAGTCAAGTCCAAGACTGATGAAGCAAAAAAAAAACCGAATACGAGAAAAAGAAAACTATAAAAAAAGTGTTGTGTTTGTCTATAGTGTGTTTGTCAGGAATTATGTGTGTGGTGTTTGAGGTAGTGTGTATGTTTGTGAAAGAGTATGTGTGACTGTGAGTGAAGTATGCGTGAGTATTATTGCTTAATTGTGAAACTAGTATCTAGTAGTATTTAGCATTTAGATACATAACATCACGCCTTGTTTCCCCGAAGGTTGGGCAGAGGTGTACCTATAGTACACCCACATTCCGCCAGTTATGTTTAAGTCCCATGTAATAGGGGGCGAGCCTATTGCCATCTACCGGGCACAAATCCAGACTTCGGGCTGCTACTGAGAAATTCCAGATAGAAAAACCCAATAACACGGTGCCCGACCTGGGAATCGAACCCAGGACCTCATGCTCAGCAGTAGCGATTGCGATTAATTCATTTAAAAAAGGCGATGTGTTTTTTGTTTTTGTGCTCACGCCATAATGAACTATTATGAGTCTATACGTGAGGATTTGTAATTGGCTTCCTGGTGGCTATGGTCCCCTTTTTTGTTTGTTTTTATTAGCTGTAAATCCTCCATGTAATATAAATAAATAATTAAATAAGTCAAGGTTTGCTCACGATGTTTTCCGTCGCCGATATCAGTAATGTCCAAGATAAACACAGAGAGCACTTACGGATTAAAAAAATCACATTAGTACTTGCCCGGATTGAACCACCAAATAGTCCACCAGACCGCGAAATTCGGCGATGGCGGCCAACTTCAGCGGAGACTACCCTACGACGCGGGAGATAATATAGTGCACAATTGTGTGCGCTGACACAGGTGTGACCGATGGGACGGCAATCCGACACGTCCGGAGATCGCCGCCGCCGATCGCCTGAATCCCCGAATACAGAACCCCATGCTCAGCAGTCCCGCTTGAACCCGTGAATGAGAAGTGAGGCCTTATGAAACTAATTAAACAACAATTAGTAAAGCTTTATCGGAAGAAGTTTTACCGCCAAGCATTTCTGAAATGTGTACCGTTTTGAAGGTTATGGGTGTTAGCCATCCTTAGATAAACTTAAAAGAGAAAGATACGTTACGCTTTAACATCGAAATCAACCTGCACAACTAAATGCAGAAGAAAAATAAATTATTTGCACACATTCCTGAAGCACAAATTTAAAAAAATTACAACAACAACAGTGTGTGCCTCACGACTGCGCCAAAAAGGTTAATTTCAGCATTAATGCAACATGCAACGAAATTCATACATCTGTGATCACAATAGCATACTTATAGTTAGCGATAGAGATAGGCCCCGACAAAGCAAGACCAAGATTATATCTGGACTTTAAAAGAGACTGTGGCCTTTGAGTTTGTTTCGGCCTTTCTTCTCAGAGTAGTCAGATAGGAATCGCAGTACTCATCTAGTTTTTAATAATATGATTGACGTGTAAAAGTGTTTGTACAAACCTGCTTACAGAAATAAAATCGTTTATCAGTAATTCATAATAACACTATTAACTATTTTTTCGTTAGTTTTAAATGTAATTTTTTTACTGTTTGTTTTTCCGATGCGTGTGAAGAGTGGAACAGGGTATAAAGTTCACTCATACTCTTCGGAAAACGGAAGTTGTATATATGCTAGCTGCGCGGTAAACTCTGAATGCGCGATGCAGGATTTGTGTGAAGTCAGTGTGAGGCGTTGTTCGCATGTGGCGGTGTTCGCAGATGCCGCCACACGTGTCCCAAATAAATTATTTTTCTTTATTTTTCCTGTCTTTGTCTTACAAAGATATAATGTATGGTTAACAGACAGTATTCCTTCAGAATAGATATCGTGTTACTCGCTATCTTTAGCGTCGTCTTTCTATTTACAGATTACAGACGAATAATCCGATTTCAAATTAAATCGGATTATGAGAACAAAAGATTCATTCATATTAACTGTAAGAACTTTTCGCCAGTCTACTGGTCTGATGCAGATACACAAGTCAAGTCTTTCAAATCAATGATTGCAAACTAGTACCTCGCTATACTATCCTTGCTTACTGTCTTTGCTTGGCACATGCTAGTGTTGTTTACATGATGCCAGATAGTTTTAAGCTAGTACAGTACAACACGTGGTTGCGGATAGCCTTAAGGCCTCCGCAGGCGCGACTCTCTAAGGGAACTTTTCAAAGATATTAACATCATGACGGTAACTTGTCATTATATCTATGAAAACATCATGTACGCAAGGAAAATTCTATTTAAGTAAAGGAGGTGAAAGACACATTTATATCACTAGAAATGGGGACCAATTAATTCAAACAGGCTTCAGACTGGCTAAAGTAGACTCATCTTTCATGGGGTACTGTTTAAAATGTTATAATAAAATTCCGACCCATTATATCAACTGAATGAAACCAAAGAACAATGCCCACTTCCCATACATTTCAAAACCTGATAATGAAAGTTTATGTATAGTTATAAGGTATAGTAGAAACACTACCTGTAAGTTTAGAAAATAATGTCATATGGTCATTTTCACAATTGAAACGCCACGAAGTCCAAAAAATATTAATGATACTTTTTAGGTTAGGATTTGTCGTTATAAAGAAATAAATGTGCTAGAACGAATTATTTAAAACTCGAAGTATAGTCTGAAATAGTAATCCTTACATATTATTACATATATACTTACTTATTATTACATATCTATGTTCTAAAACGTCTTTTTTACTTTGTGAATTCCTTAAAACCAGCTGCCCTTATGTCACTGCTTAGGCTCTCGATGATTGTCACTATAAATTGAGTGTCGAGCATTAAATGTTAAACGTCAAAAAATACGTTTCAATCATCCTAACTCAATTACATATTGAATGATTCATTAATTTAATTATTCATTTATTTTTAATTAATGTGCATTATATTATACATTGATTAAATAGAAATACTTACTGAGTAAATAAAACGTAAAATAATGTATGAAACTCAGAAACAGAGTTGAATAAAGTCAAGTAGCAGTGTGTAAAATGGAACGTTGTAAAAAAGGGTAGTTGAGATGCGTTCAAAACATGCTAATATTTGTACTCCTGAAGTAGAATAAGCATAAAGAAAAAAATCGTGCGTTTCTATTAACATTGTGATAAGCGTAATTAATATACAATTTAATTAGCTGTATTTTAAGATTTATTTCATTTCTATACATAGTCAGGTGAAAAATGGGCATTCCTCTTTAAATCTTGTATAAAACGCCCACTATGCAGCCGAGCATATTATAGCTTTGGGGATTACTTCGCTGAGAAAAGTGCTTGGCTAATCGCTGGTCCTGCTCCGCAAGGACGCATCAACTAATTGATTAGCATATGAAAATACTGTTGGAGCTGAAGATCAAAAAAATACTATCTTTGCATTGTATAAACTCAATATTTTACTACTGTATAATTGTTTAGGCCTTATGTGAGTACTATGTACATACTATAAAGGTACCATTTACTAGGTACGTTTTTCATTGGCTTGAATGTGCTCCGGCGGCTGAGAGTATGTCATGCTCACTCTAATGTTTCGCTGATGGTGGCGCGTGTGTTCGATCATTTAGCTCCCTTAAAAATAGTTGAGTTGAATGGTGCCAATCCATGCGTTATGTTCGTGAACGGGCGCCGTCAGTAGGGACTGGTCATCAAGTCTTAATAATTTCAACGTGAACGATGTAACCAATATTTTGTAGCAATAATTTGATTTAAAAGAGTGTCCGTGGAGTTTCTTGCCCGTTCTTCTCCATAGGTACCTACTACGCTTTGGAACGGGCAACTAGCTTCATATTTCTGACTGACCGATCCCTTCACAATTCCAAAGTGTCTGTAATTGGTTTGTTTGAAATAAATGCTTTGAGTTTGAGTTTATGAACAAAAAAATATATAGTCACTGCCATTCGCATAAAATTAAGCAATACTGTATAAAATATAAAAAACACAATTACATTAATTTGTTGCGTGTAGAATAGTCTGACAAAACATCAGAATGATTGCATGTATAATACAGCACAAGAACAAGATAGGGAAGTGCTACTAACATAGTTTTAAGCTATAAAAATTAACAAAATTTGGTTTTACACTATATGTAAGTTAGTTGGTAAGGCCTCGTTGGTCTAGTGGTCGCAATCGTTACTGCTGAGCATGAGGTCCTGGGTTCGATTCCCAGGTCGGGCAACGTGTTATTGGGTTTTTCTATCTGGCATTTCTCAGTAGCAGCCCGAAGTCTGGATTTGTGCCCGGTAGATGGCAATAGGCTCGCCCCCTATTACATGGGACTTGAACATAACTGGCGATATGTGGGTGTACTATAGGTACACCTCTGCCCAACCCTTCGGGGAAACAAGGCGTGATGTTATGTTATGTTGGTAAGGTATATGTATGTCTATGTGCCATTTTAGCCTGAAATTTATTACTACAATATTAAGGTTTTTAATCGTTTAAAGAGATTTTTAGAGGTATCTTCGTGATTTTTTTTTCTATGAAAATAGTTGTATTATGTTTTCAACACAGTATCTAACTAACATATAGGTATGCTGAAAAATATCATATATTTTTCTGATTTCGTTTGCTGCAGTGGATCATATAATTTTTCGCATTATATAACTTGCGTTTAGGTCCAGTATCCTAATTGCGTAATACATAATCAATCGGAATCTGAATCGTTTTGAAACAGATTGCTAATCCACAGATTCATAGGTTCGATAGAAAATTCTGCTCAACAGTGTAAATAACGCAATGAATGTTGTTGAACTGTCAAAATCAAACCGATTAGTCGTAATCATTTACGAAAACGTGTTACGCAATTAGGCTGCTGGTCAGACCAGCCAATGTCACAGATTACCACTGGGTAATCTGTGACATTGACTTCGAGCGTTAGCGGAATATAAGTGCCAATTTGTCACTATTTCGCAAAACAGGAACATCTCGTTACCAAATTATCTAGTTCTGGCAATAAGGTGAACGATATTGCGGCAGATATAAAAATGCCAATTGAAAGATTTAAGACACACAGATGTTTCGATTTGTTAGCCATTTCCTATTTTGTTAATTACTTGGCTGACAGGTCCACACTGTCCTTCCATGCCAAGAATTTTGAAGAACCATGGAACCATGGAGTTTCTTGCCGTCTCTTCTTCATAGAAACGACCAATTGGAATCGTAACTTCTGACGTTTCATAAGTGCCCATGAAGGCTTATGTGAAATACAAAAAAACAAACTTTATTTTGAAGCCATCCATACATTCATAGCAGAAAGACTAAACAAAGTGACATTCTCTCAGCAATACCGGTGATGGGAAAGTCAGAAATGAATTGAAAATATGCTTTGAAAGCGAACGCGACTTGTCTACGCCCTCTGCTTAATACCAGCCGCAACTGCAGTATTGTTTCTCCTTCTCCCTTTAATCCATCCAAAGGTTGTCTTTAAAAGATTGCTTTTAGCGATAAGACCGCCCATTGTGTCACCCAATGTACAGTTTCTACATTTATATCCGGAACTAACTGATGCCTGCGACTTCATCAAACTATAACTCAAAGCATTTATTTCAAATAAACCAATTACAGACACTTTTGAATCGCAAAGGGGTCGGCCAGTCAGAAAAATGAAGCTAGTTGCCAATTCCAAAGCGTAATAGGTACCTATGGAGAAGAACGGGCAAGAAACTCCATGGACACTCTTTTAAATCATTTTTTTTCCCTAAAACTAGTTACATCAGTCATGTTGAAATTATACATCTGAGAACGATGTAGGAAGACGTACACGTTAAAGGCGATGGTAATGAAAAATGTACAAAACAAAAGAAAATAAACTTAGCCATGGCAGCTAAGAGCTGACTAGTCCCTACTGATGGCGCCCGTTCACGAACATGACGTATGGATAAGCAACATTCAGCTCAACCATTTTGAAGTGGACTTAACGATCCAAAACACACGCCACCACCAGCGAGACAGTTGAGTGAGCATGACATTCTCTCAGCCGCCAGGGCACATTCAAGTCAAAGTGAAAGACGTACCCAGGAAATAGTAACTTTATAGTAGGTACATAGTGCGCACACATGTGCTTCGCAATTATTCAATACATGCAGATTGAATTTATACAGTGCAAAGATTTTACAATCTTCAGCAGCTCCAACAATATTTAACGACACCTCCCATTATGATTTTATGTTTTAATGTTATCGTAAAGCCCTTTTTAACCGACTCATCAACATAGTTGTAGTAATACATTGTAATTTTTTCACAGACTTAAAAATGGTTAATTTGTAAACAAAATAGATTGTAAAGTACACGTAGTGATCCGTTGAGGGTCGAAAGAAATCTGAAACTAAATAATAATCTGAATATGAACTGAATAGTTTCATGTAGTCAATTTTAGAATTAAGAAAAGCGTAGTTATGTGTGAATAGTCTACAAAAGTTTCGGAGCCGTAACCAAAATAATGGAATCTAGTAAAATCAAAATCGAAATCAAAAGTCATTTATTCAAATTAGGCTGAGAATCAGCACTTTTCGAACGTCAAAATTACATAAGACAGTCCCCCGGCACGTTCGCCCTTCACCACTTCCTAATGCTTTAGCTGGAAGATGAAGTGGCGCAACAAACTCCCCAGCAGCACAGCTGTCTGTTCGGTTAGAAGAAACGGATTATATACAATTGTAAGTAATTACTAAAACATTAAATTAAATTAATTGCCATACGTCAGTACCAAAAAAAGAAAAAAAAAATGTAAATAAAACTTATTACATAAATAAAAGCCTCCAGGCCTAAAGGGCATGGCAGCGCACATATGCAATACTGGATAATGTACAAACAAATAAAATAAATTAATGATAAACTAGGACCATCAACGTAAAATAAATTAACAGAACAATTACTGTAACAATAATAAAACCCTAAGAAGCAAGACGACCAGTCACCACAAGCAGCACCCGTTCACGAGCATAACGCAAAAATCAGCCATTACCCCCCTCGCCATATTTGAGGGAAGGAGGAAACCCGACCCCCGACGCTACCGCAAGCAGTGACATTTAAGGGAGCATGACGAAGAAGCAGTTTTTTACCGACGGAAAAAGGAGGTTTTCAAGACGCTGCCTAATTTGTTCTTTTTTGCGACTACGGCGAAGCAAAAACGATGAATATTTTTTAACTGGTATGTGTGTATGTGGCTTTGTTTGTATGTATGTTCATCGATTACCTCATAACTTCAACCCCTAACATCAGTGGCACTCACAGCTCACTCCACGCTAACTTCCTCTACGTTTTAACGGTTAGATGGTTACAAAATAGCACTACAGGTGATGCACGCGCGTTGCGCTTGTTTCAAGTCGCGTCGCTCGAGGCCGTGAATGGGAAAGCCCACAATTTCGCGGCGAGATTTTATCTCGCACTGGATTTCAACTCTCGGTGATAAGCCGAACATTGAGAATCCAACAGACTGCATGCCAGCTTGTAAAAAAACACACTGTTTGATTTTCAACTTTCGGCCCGAAAAAAACCACTCGTGCGAACCTTGGCTTGGCACAAATTGGCGAGGGATCGTGAGTTCGATACCCACCTGTTGCACTATTACGCATATTTTAGCTTAGTTGGCCCCTCCAACTAACAGAAATACTTGCGACATAGAGCTTCTGTAACATTGCAACTAGATATAAATAATAAAATAAAAACGTTTATTTCGACCAACAAATGATCAGCACTTTTTTTTTGAAGACACTTAACGAAGCCGAGAGGCACTTGTACTCCCCATAACTGGGAACCTTCTGGTTACAGAGATATTAAAGGTCAAAATTCCAACACTTACTGACGTTTGATTTACAAAAAACACATGTTTAGTGTTTTAAAACACAACTTTAAATAGCCCCACAATCCCTGTACCATTGCATGCACCAATAAGCACAATGTTTTGTGTGTGTTACAATGCGCATTACCGCATACAGCAAATTTTTACACCAAGTTAATTGTTTGATACACCAAGTAGTTTGATGCTCAGAATGCGTAGTTGATGGTTATGTGATGGGTTTTTTAACACCCTGTGTACCTATGGTCCTGTTACCGAATGCTTGGCAGAAGTTTTCTCTGTTGTGAGCAACAAGCGACCAAACATAGGGCTCCGCGGGCTACTGCTCCACCACGACAACGCACATTCGCACACCGCGCTCAAAACGAGGGACTTCCTGGACAGCACGCCGGTCAAACTCCTGGGTCACTCTCCTTACAGCCCTGACCTAGCACCGTGTGACTTCTTTTTATTCCCAAAAATATAAAATCAGCTCAAAGGGATACAATTTTCGTCGCCAGAAAATGCGCTGTCAGCGTTAACAAGGTATTTAGCCGGACTGGAAATAGTGTTTCGAAAACTGATTCAGACGCATGAAACTTTGTGTGTGGAGTAATTGAAAAGATTTACAATTATTTTATTTATTTTTATTTTTGAAAAACTTTCTGGCTGTCCCACGTACAATCATTTTTACACGTTAATAATTCAAACTCAAAGCATTTATATCAAATAAACCAATTACAGGCACTTTTGAATTGTCAAGGGGTCGGTCAGTCAGAAATATGAAGCTAGTTGCCCATTACAAAGCGAAGTAGGTACCTATGGAGAAGAACGGGCAAGAAGCTCCATGGACACTTAATATTTTTAGAACTAGATGAGATCGACGTTTTCTATAGATATATATTTCTGACTACTCTGAGAAGAAAGGCCGAAATATTGACACTGCCATTTTTAAGCCCTGACGAAAAAAGAAGGGTGTTTTAAGTTTAACTGTGTTTAGCGTGGCTATCTGCGGCATCGCAACTTGCAAACGGCTGAACCGATTTTGTTACCTATTTTTGTTTTGTTTGAAACGTGAGATGTTCAAGTTTTGTTAGCAAAAAAAAACAAAGAAGAAATCCTGTTAAACCGTTTTTTAAAGGATTTTGTTTGTGTAGGAGTTTTTAAAATTTTATTTTTAACTTGCGGTTTTAACTGGATAAAGGAAAAACTGGATGGATTGGTTAAAGGAAAATATCTTTAGGAAACGGGATTATCCTACAAGCAAAAATTCGAAGACATACTTGTGACATTCACTAACCCTTACTGGTCCCGCGTGGTGAATTAACGGCTCCCTCTTACTGAGAGGAGGCCAGAGTCCCAACAGTGGGAACATTATTATGCAAAACGGAACCAAAGACAGCCAACCCTCAATTAAAAAAGTTGAAGACTTCGTTCCACTCAGGACCTACTTAAACAGTAAAAAAAAAGTTTGTATAAAAACCGAACTAGAACAAAAGAATGAAGAAGCGGCTTCAAAAGAATAGAATGAAGTTACAAAGCCACAGAAAATAAAATGAAGCCGCTTATAGAGACCGACTTCGTGTTAGAGAGAGACAGATAGATGTTACTGTAGAAAAAAGTCGATTTGTCTGTGATGTTGTGTCTACTGTTTTAGTATAACGTTTACGTCCAAACAAGTTGTAAGGGCTAGTTATGTGCACATAATGATAATCATGTAATTTTGTTTAAATAGGTTTTTAAGAAAAAAAAGAAAAAAAAAAAAAAACCTGTCGAAATGGCAATCATGTCATTCGGTTTAAATTATTGTAATTTAAATTTGTCTTTTTTAGATTCTTTTATATGTTGTGAATGTGAGAACGTTGTAGCCCTTGTAGATTGTAGATTTATAGACCATTGTCTATTTGTTAAGCATATGGTACTTGTTGATACCTATTAACACTGTAATTTGAAAACATTGTAGAAGTCAAAAAAAAAAGAG
The DNA here is from genome assembly GCA_963555695.1 of Dasypolia templi. Taxonomy (NCBI): domain Eukaryota; kingdom Metazoa; phylum Arthropoda; class Insecta; order Lepidoptera; family Noctuidae; genus Dasypolia; species Dasypolia templi. The sequence continues at coordinate 4,335,425 of OY743166.1, forward strand.
TAACCGTGGAGTTTCTTGCCGGCTCATCTCCATAGGAAACGTCCAATTGGAACCGTGCACCTAGCTTCTGACGTTTCATAAGTGCCCATGTAGGTTTATGTCAAATAAAATAAATTTTAATTTTGAGTTGTAAACATAATTGTAACAAAACCACTTCAAACACACGAAAAATTTCTTCGTTGGTGCGTCTACAATGGAGCAGTGGTGGCCCACTGGTAACGGCCCCGACTTACGAGTTGTAGTTCGTGGGTTCGAACCCAAGCAGACACTTTAATTTGTGTAATTTATTTCAACAACACTGCTCTCAAAACGGTGAAGGAAAACATCGTGAGGAAACCGGCACGTCCTTGAACCAAAAAGTCGAAGACTTGTGACATCTACCAACCCGCACTGGTCCCGCGTGGTGGATTACAGCCTACTCCCGCTTCAAAAGAGGAGGCCTGTGTCACAGCAGTGGAAAAAATAAAGGCTGAATATGATATAATAACACACACAACACGACATGTTTTTGGCAAGACTTGTTACAAACAAGTAACACAACTTGTATACGGTCTAAAACGCCTGTATTTCTCGAAAGAGGCGGCAGTGGTTTGAGTATGAAGGGATATGAGGAACAGGGCGTAAAGTTCACTCATACTCTTGGAAAAGGGAGGATATTCCAACCAGACGGATGTCGTATCTGGTGGGCAACTGCCCGACGATTGATGTTGGGAAGTTGTATATATGCTAGCTGCGCGGTAAACTGTTATTGCGCGATGCAGGATTTGTGTGACGTCAGTGTAATGCGTTGTTCGCATGTAGCGGTGTAGATGCCGCCACATCACTCCCCTCCGGAGACTGGAAGTCGATAGCGGACTAAGTCTTCAAGAAGATTTTGCGATGCTTGTCAGTGCCAGTTGGGGTTCCAGTGGGTTGGAACCGGGTGTCGCATGTTGCGCGCGCGCAGGCGGCGACGCTAAGGTGATAGTGGGAGCGAAACAAAACACATTATTGTGCAGGTATTATGTTTTTTGTTATTAGTTAAGTTATTTTATACATGTTATTTCATATCTAGCTTTTTTTTTTTTTTTTGAGAATCTACTTACTTACTGTTCTATTTGTTTTAATTTATTATGTAATTATTTTCATTTAATATGTTGAGTCCCTAAACCTGACTTGGTGACCACTGAAAATCAGTGCTGTGCTGTGGGTCCACTATAGCACAGCATCATGCTGAGTGGAAGCCTTTTTGTCACAGTCACGGCGTGCAGCTGCCCAGTATTTATGTTCTGTGTTCTTAATAATAAATGCCCCAGTGGGTCGGGGTGGCTGACTGCTGATGTCAACCAGAAGAGGGATTTAGCGCTCTGCTTGTGGACCGGCCGAATGTGCAGTGTGCTGTGCCAAGGTTGCTGATGAGGCTGAGGGTGACGACATTTCGCCACACACAAGCTTCGTGCTTCAGAAACACTCTAAGCAGTTGGTCCGAGCTGTCATTCGTAGATCTTTGACAGCCATTTCGGATTGTCAACCAGTCTTATCAAGAGGTATCGTGACTCAGTTACTGGGTTGTGGTGGTCAGAAAAGCGGTCCTAAGAAAAACACTGCTGTATTTGGTAAGACTTTAAGCCAACCGCAACATATTTGGGCAAATATTCGAGAAATGATGACTTTTGGACGAAAATAATACCCCAAGCGAAGTCATGTGTAAAAGCAAGCTATATTACGTCAAAAGCATGGAATCGGACTTTTAAGTGATGACAGAGATAGCTGTATATTCTGTTACGTGACAGACAAGGACGGAGCGAGAACTTAAGTACCGGGCGTCGCTTTACAGGGTAAAGTGAGGAAGTGCACTTTTGTATATTATATTGGAATTATGAAAATCAAGCTATGTCTTAGTATGGAAATTATATAAAGCGATTTTATTAAGAAACTTGTGTTTTATTAAGGCTCTTATTGTCCCATTACATGACAAAAACTCCTTCTCACATAGAAGAAACGAACAATCGCCGCGCTTGCTAATAAGGATGATGACTAATATTAAAAATGTTTGAAAAAATAATGTAGTTTCAAAGAAGGCATGGTAAAAATGAGATAATCGAAAAAACTGCTGTTAAATCGATGTAAATTTGAAGAAGCTACACGCTTTCAACGTTTTTGGAGGGGACTATTCCCGTCCATGTCGCGCGGTACTTACGATGTATGGCGCTAATATGAAGTTACATAGTCGTGACGTCACTTCTACGATAGTGCTGTCCTTATCTAACAGTTACTTTAAAACGTTTATAACTTGACTTCTACACTTCTTTGTAATATTGTTTGTACTATTTGGAAACAAACATTTTCTTGAGATTAAAATTGTCATCATTCCTCTTGCGTGTGAAAATTTCAAACCATTTATTCTAGGTTTGATCAATATGTTTTCCTTCACCCTTAGTGATCTGTTAGTTACTATAATCCCGTATTTTCCTACATAATGTCAGAACTAAGGACCTCATTGACTTTACAATCCTCACTTAAATCCATAATATTCGCAGAGATATGAAGCAATAAATCAAAATGTTACAAAAAGTGCATTTACCCCATTTTTCCTGATAACACTGCGCGCATTTTCAGCGGAAACTTATCGAAAACCTGTAGCTTTTGTAATATCTCCACACGAAAATCAACCTCATTTGTGAGACGACACATCTGAAAATCCCTTGCAGTCTTCAGTTGTGTTGGAAAATTTGTTGAGATAACGAAAATTCAGACTTAAGAAACGAGAAATAAAGTTGAAATTTTAGGGAAGCGGTGTGCATGAGCTGATAAGACGGTACCAGTAGTCTTAGAACCCCCACCCCCCGTGTGACGTCAACTATTGACGTATATAAGAGGGGATACCATTGTGTAAATCAGAGTTCAAAGTAATTTGGTCTTCGCCATTCGGGCGTCCGATATCTGTGGATCCTGCTCAGTCGTTCCGCGGACTACGCGCGGCGCGGACGTCAAAAACTAGTTAGTATTAATTTTACAGATTATTTTTTATTAAATATATTGCAAAATATATATTTTAAATTTTAGTTTTCTAAGCCAAAATGTCGGTTGGTGTCTTCAAGAGTTATATTTAGAGTGAGTATTGGCAATTCTTCATTTATTTAGTAGATGTTTCATCTCAAACGTATTACTTTTTTCTTTTAACTTATACTTTTTAGTTATTTCTGCACAGGTCTACTAAAATGTGTGTGGTTCTTTCCTCAAAAGACCACCTCAGACATTAAACTGCATAGTCCTTATATGGATAAGATAATGTCGGGACTTTAAAAGAGACCTTTGAGTTTGTTTCGGCCGTTCTTCTCAGAGTCAGTTAAGAAACATCGAAATCATCATGTTTATAACATAATTTAATGTTAACGTGCAAAAGTGTTTTTTGAACCAATTGACACAAATAAATATAATTTATCACTTACTGCTTAAATGTCGTTGTGGGTCATTTATTTGTAAATTAAAATGAAATGCTGTTCGTTGGTGAGCGGATCACTTGAGCACGGTTGGGGTAAAGGAAATTACCTGTTAAGCGAACTGACACCCTACGTCAATTAGCCGTGTTTTATATATATAACTGTAAATGACAGTTGCGATTTGAATACACGGACAATTCAAGTTGGTTGTCAATTAATTTCCCTGAAGCCACTTAATGTAGCTTCAAAACTTTATGCTGTTCGTTGGTGAGCTCATCACTTGAGAACGGCTAAACCGATTTGGCTATTTTGTTTTAAAATGTCGGAAATAGTCCGAATTAGGTTTTTATGGGAAGGAAAATTGTTTAAAAAAAACGAACTCGGGAGAAACTGATCGTCCTTTTTTTCTAAGGGAGGTTTGTATGAATTATAGTTTGAACAGGCAAACGACTGTTAGGTCAGCTAGTGTAAAATAGTAGGCACTAAAATCTAGAACAGTTCTTATAATAAAAAATCTAGATCAAAATATGTTATACCGACGCCTTTGATTATCATCTGCTAAGGCTTTTCCCAACTGGAGTCGGCTTTTGCGACGCATATAAAAGTGTTTTAAACCGACAATAAACTTGTCATTACGATTATGATCGCTGCTTAAAGACGTGATATTTTTTCAATTCTACCACCAGCATGAGGCAGCTTGAGCATCATAAAAACGAGTTTTGTGGACGGAAGAATAGACGAAAACACAGATGAATTAAAATAAATCTGTAATTTTGTCTATTCCCGTCTTGCAACGCGTGCTATTGAGTTAACGAAAGTTTAACTGCAAGTTTATACTAAATTAACTGCCAAATATAAATTTGGCAGTTAATTTAGTATAAACTTGCTTCTGTCCCTGAATTCGTCCGCGTGATGATGGCCTGGTGAACTTCGTACCACGTGAAAAGGATTTTCTATATATTTTTTTTCGATATTTCGGCGGTTCCTTTGGGTTTAGAAAAATATATTTTTTCTAAACCATCTCTGTATTGAGGCGAACGAAAGAAAAAAAAACGAACAAATAGGTCGAGTCATTGTCGAGTTTTTGTGAGACTATCGCACGGCAATTGATCACGGCACGGCGATCGGAGTAAGAAGTCTATGGCACTGATTTTTTTAAAATATCAAACAAATTTATGTAATAGGTAACTGAAAGCTGCCTCGTTGGTCTAGTGGTCGCAACAGCTACTGCTGAGCATGAGGTCCTGAGTTCGATTCCCAGGTCGGGCAAAGTGGCATTGGGTTTTTCTGTCTAGAATTTCTCAGTAGCAGCCTGGAGTTTGAATTTGTGCCCGGTTGATGGCAATAGGCTCGCCCCCTATTACATGGGACTTAAGCATAACTTGCGAAATGTGGGTGTACTATAGATACACCTCTGCCTAACCCTTCTGGGATTAAAGGCGTTGATGTTATGTTATGTAACTGAAAGTACTGGAATTAGAGAGAGGGAGCGCGCGGGACGCGGGCGGGCGTAAGATGCGCAAGCGGCTCGAGCGCTTGGATTTCGATATTATTAACCGATTTGTTATTTTGTTCCAATATTTCTGTTTTTATACGAGTGGTACTAGTATGACAGTTTACTCAAAATGTAGTATTTACAGCTAGATCAATTTTTTGGCCGCGACTTACGAGTTGGGTCACCACTGCCGTCAACTACGTATTCCGTACAATAATGACGAGGAGTACTGGATTTTGGGATCACTGTGGTATGTGGTGAACGAGAAAGCATTTTCAAAGCTCGGAAGCGCTGCCTGATAGCTATATTTGGTCTTAAAATAACAGACAGTTGCGTACCTACATTTAAGTCTCATGAATTATTAACCTTCCCGTGCCTTCATATCCTTGAATTGGCAATATTTGTAATAACAAAACGATGTATATTTGCAATTTTAATATGTTACGAGAAAACGAAGGGGCGTATTTAAAACTAGCTCATTGAAAAGAAATGAGATTTGTATGGCTCCTGTAATCTTTATACGAGTCGAAATTAAAATTTGCAAAATTTAAAAAAAAAAACTTTTTACAGAATTACTTGTAGATAAATGTTATTATTCTGTGCATGATTCTGTAATATCTTTATTATCCTTACCTTTATATTACATTTGCATACATTAAGGCAGAATGTACACGGATCCTTACAGTAATGTATCAACTTATTTTTATGTAAGTACTAACATTCTAAGCAAATGAAGAGCTATTCTATACTATTCTGCCGCTGCGTCCCAGAATAGATTAGATTGGAATTGAATAGATCATTTATTTGAACACAAAAAGTTATTTAATTAATTATAACTATAGATTATTATCCAATAACATAATTTGATAACGGAAACAATACATTTTTACATAATTATATAATGTAATAACCGCATGAGCAATTCAAACATCAATTAAAATAGATAAGTGGAAGAACCAAATATTGTCGTCTTTCGTTAATTAAAAATCAAAATATTTTATTTCACATAAACCTACATGGGCACTTATGAAACGTCAGATTCTAGGTGCACGGTTCCAATTGGTCGTTTCCTATGGAGAAGAGCCGGCAAGAAACTCCAACTACAAATCATTTAAAAATAATTGACTTTTACAATGTTTTCAAGTTACAGTGTTAATAGGTGTGGAAGGACAGTGGAGGTCTGTCAATTCATATGCTTAACAAATAGACAATGGTCTACATATCTGCTGTCTACAAGGCCTACTACGTTCCGAAATTCACAAAAAAATCTATTTATACCAAATAACATTATTGCCATTTCAACTGTAACAAATCTGAGTTTATATTCTGTCCACAAATGCCACTAGCCACTAATAAACAGTTGAACATTAGAATTGTAGGTCTATTATGTCAAATAATGAGAAGGTTATGTCAAAGAGGTCAGTAAAAAATAAATATTTAATTATAAACATGAAACAATTAAGCAGACATAAGGAATGAAACGAGTTTTTTTTTATAAATTAAAAAGGGATTATTTAGAAACGTGTTAATTAAACTGCTTAAATTAATTATTAGTATTAAGTACAAAATTTAAGAATGAGTGCGTAGACTCACCGACCCCCCAGTCAAACCATTACTAAGGTTTTGCGGGACTTAGTTTATAAGTTATTTACTCACCATTTAAAAAAAATTAATAATTAATAAATAATTTGGGAGCAGTTAAAAAAGAACATAAACTCGGAGTTAGAGTTAGCAGAGGAGTATGTTGGGCATTGAATTGTCTGACAGAATAACGAATGAATAAATTAGGAGGAAAACTAAAACAACTGACATTCTGTCAATTAAACTTTGGTCTCTTACGTTCTATTTTTTGAACAAAAAACATAAATGAAGCCTTTACTTCAATTCGAACCCTAATAATGATAAAAATAGCTATCTGTTAAAAAAATTTGTTTAGCGCTCTTTGCAATAGATGGCGTTTTACTCAATTTGTCGTGTCATCACAGTAACCACTTTATCGTTACTAATTTGAATTATAAAATTAATTACTGAATTACTAATTTCAATAATCTATTCTGGTTTATTATTACTTGATAAACATATCTACTTATTTTTTTATATTAACACACGTTAAAAACTGATTTACATCCGTAAGACATCCTCGTTGGGTGTAGTTGAAAACCAGCGTCAGCTACTTAGTCTGCTGGCATTTATGCTGAACTGGGCCTATTTGGCGCAGCCGTGAGGCACACAATACTATTTTATTCTGTTTTGTTTTGTGTGAATATTGTATACTTAACCTGGGTCAAATAAATTATATTTTATTTCTTTCTTTCTTTAAATCAAATAACCGTTTTTTATAAATTACTTTATATTGAAATACAAAAGAAATGTGTTTGCCATTAAGGTGTCAAAAAAACGCTCTAAAATTCGATAGCCGTTATTTTGTGTCAAACAGCTGCTTTACGAAAATGGATTAGGTGTTACAATTATATGACAACAGAGGTCAAAATTCTCAAGTTCGACCTCTTTAGCGTAATTAATTTTACATCCAAAATAAACAATGTATCCAAAATAAATAATAATATTTTTAATGCATGAACATCTGATAAATTGACATACTTAAGTCGAATTTCACCAAACTCTTGTCTAGAAATGAATTTGTTTAATGACTACTTTTAAATTGAATTGAATCTATAAATATGCTTGTTGAATAATTGTAATTATACCTAATCTTATAATACACACACACGCACAACATCACGCCTTGTTTCCCCGAAGGGTTAGGCAGAGGGGTACTTATAGTACACCCCACCCACATTTCGCCAGTTATGTTTAAGTCCCATGTAATAGGGGGCGAGCCTATTGCCATCTACCGGGCACAAATCCAAATCAAATCTTATAAAAATTATGATTTAATAAGTACCTACATAATGTCTAATGTAATTTTGATGATTACCAACTTCTACGCCACGATATGCGGCTCAACATGTTAGAACTTTTCTGTACCTCATTATTATCTTGCATGCAATTTTTCATGTACATTAGACACGTAAAAGCTTTACTTACTTACTTACTAGCATAACTCATATCCTGAGAATAAATTTTGAATTGTTGACAGTGTTTTTATACTAGAACTGTCATTGTCAATTATATGCCACGGATTTATGATATCTTTTTTGACTTTGGTAAAATCAGCACCTATAGGTACTTAGTTATTTTTATCCAAAGTTTTCTCAAGATTTCCGGAAAATCAATTTTCTCAACTGAACCATCTTTCCAAAATATTTAAAAAGGGAAAAATATTTCCTTCTTTTGAATTAAGTTTCGTGTGATCATTCGCGGCAGGAATATTACTATGAACCTATTTTAAGGGTAAAATATACGCATTCTCTTAAGTCGGCTATGCATGGCAATCCCCTAATCTCCATATTTTGTGCAATTTACTTAGTTCATCATAATTGCTCTCAAAACTGTGAAAGATAACATCTTGAAGAGGCATATCGAAGACCCAAAAGCCCACTCCCTCTCACAGAGAGGAGACCCGAGTCCTAGCAATAGGAATTTTACAGACTGATTATGTAAAACAAAAATTTTAAACGGAAAATTAACCATTAAAATCACAAAGCACCACACAGAAATACCCCAAACTGGATTTCACATTAACTGAATAAAATCTCCGCTGACAATTTCTTTTTAAGATTTTCTTATGAATTCCTCTTTCGTAACGATGCCTTTAGGGCACCATTTTAAAAGACCTATTAAATTCAGTAGGGATGTGAAATTGTCGTAATGACGGGTCTTTTCATTCTATTCTTGGACCTTACCATTTAAGGAGGAATTACTTTGCACTTTGTGTGCGACGATATCGCAATGAACCCTTAGGTAATTAATTTATCATGACTTATATTTCATTCATATTATTCTTTTTTTATTATATTATTCTTTAAAGTTTTGATAATTAACGTGGATTTAGAGTAGGGGAAGACCAAAGAAATGATGGTTGGACTGTGTGAAAGATGATATGGCTTGAAAGGGGGGGACTAGCGAGATGAAAGAAGAAGAAGTACATATAGACGAAAAGCAAACGTTGCCTCACCGTTAATAAATTGTGATAAGGACAGAAGATTATCTTTCCACTGTGTAATAGTTGCATTTGTAAAATTGATATATTTATATTTTTTTCACTTTTTAATTATATATATTTAGTGTTATTTATTTTAGAAGTATCTATGTAAGGAAAAATATTTTATTTCGATATTAATTAAAACATAACAACATATATATAACTAAATTAAATTACTAAATAACTAACTACCTGTACAAATTAATATAAACACTCAGGCGTCGAAGTACTCGTCCGCATCGCTGTCATCTGGAAACGTACCCAGAAGACTGGCAGTATTGCCACGCTGAATGGCAATGCTAATTCTTTGGCCAAAGAACAATCCAGCCCTCTGGTCACGTGAAGTGTCGACTAGTGGGTGGGAAATTTGTCTAAAAAGGAGACGCGCACTCGGGCCCCATGACCCGAGCGTTTCGACATCAAACGGCTCAAAACTGTAGTTACCCATAAGGTTACAGTATTTGCGCCGCTTGAGGGTCTCAGCAGCCGCAGCAGCAGCGCCAGCACAGCTCGCCGTGCTAGGAACATGAAATATTTTGACCTATTAATATTTCTTTTATAACATTGTAATATTTTGACATATTACAATGTCAAAATATTCTATGTAAGTATATTTTGACATTGTTTGTTATTTTTTTTTTTTTTGTATTAGTGAATTGTTTCGTTTTTATGTATTTTGTTTTCTCTTTTACTCTTACACACGTTGACTACATCTGTCATATACTCTCCTATCGCAGGTATGCTGGAAGAGATTCCTTTAGAAAAAAGCATTACCTTTGTACGTACTTTTCTGTTCTCTTTATTCTTCTTGTCTTTGCTTTTTCATACAACGCACCGACTCAAAGTGTTTAAAGAAAGGAAAATTTGACGTTTTCAATTCTGCTTTTAAACATGTTATTTTCAACAAAAGAACATTCAAATACGGAACAGTAGAATTTCACAATTCCTGTCTTTTTTTTTGGCAACTTCAAAAATGAAGAAGGTTTTATATGCTGCCTCAGAAGTCGACGTCAAGCCAGATTCGGGTGACAGTTCATGTCATATTAGTTATGTTTTTCTGTTAACCTATTATGGCTTGACCAATGAGTTATTTTCAATGATAACTCATTAAATAACTTCAATGAATTATTCTAACTACTTCGTACATTCGACACGAAGAAGACAAAAAAATAATTAAGTACACTGGAAAAAATGGGTAGCCCTATTTTATAACCCAGTTTCGATACGCAACCCTGAAAAAGATTAATACAGCCGTTAAACGAGGCCTGTGGTTCGAGATTGATTTCTCAAGAGATAAAACTCTTATCTGAGATAGAAGCGGCCATTTAGAGATTAAGGATAGCTGGATAAAAGAGATAACTAAAGTAATAATAATATAATACCGGGCTGTTATGGTCCCACTGCAGGATGAAGGCCGATAAAAGATTTTCGCGTGATTGCTTTTCATATGGATAGTGTTTAAATAAAGATACACCGCTCGGAAATGGGGTCATTGCTACAAAGCTTTCATAAAAAGTAAGTTTTTGTAGTAGTTTTACGATCGTTATAAACCAGAATTATTTTCTTGCAAGGCAAGTATATTTAATTTTTAAATTTTTTTTTTTTAAGTCGAAAACATGACGCAGAGAACACATTACAAAAAATTAATACACCAATAAAATAATATGAATACAACAAAACACAAAGAAGAAGATTACGCTTTTTCAGGCTTATTGTCAGAGTTTTTACACTGGAAGTCAAAAGATCGCTTGATGCGCATCCAGTAATTATAATATCTTCAAGATTGATGTTGGGGCTGCCATGTTTCTGTAGTGCATCGGGGATGTTCGCGCTGTTTCGCAACGATAGCTTTCAAGCTATCATTAGCAAAAAGACGGTATCCCTGTTCAGCAGAATGCGTGGCAGCCTTAACGAACTCTTTTAGACTGTGGCTGATAGAATCTCATACCCGCTTTGTAAATCTTTTGTTAAATCAGTCATCTGCATGTCGATTCTGTGAAAATTGAGATTTTTTTTTCACGGTGAGCCGTGAAGACTTGCGTGGAGTGAGCTGTCAGTGTCATCCCGTCTTGGTCAATCCCTGGCATCAGTGGCACTGACAGCTCACTCCACGCTCACTTCACCTAAGTTTTCACCGTGAGATGGTTACAGAATAGCAAAATAAATTTTATTTAATTTAATTTTATATAAAGCACTACTGATTATAATTTGAAACATAATTTCAATTTTTTTATTCCATTTCAATCAACATTCTTTTAATTATATTTTTGTAACATAACATAACATCACGCCTTGTTTCCCCGAAGGGTTGGGCAGAGGTGTACCTATAGTACACCTACATTTCGCCAGTTATGTTTAAGTCTCATGTAATAGGGGGCGAGCCTATTGCCATCTACCGGGCACAAATCCAGACTTCGGGCTGCTACTGAGAAATTCCAGATAGAAAAACCCAATAACACGTTGCCCGACAGAAAAATTGGTTCGAAACCCATTTTTGTGACCTTTGAAATGTATTTGCACCGATTGTACTATACTTTATGTACTTTTTTTTTTGTAGTCTGCTCAGTGCTGTTTCAAAATGATGTGTCCTGACTTGATAAAGGAAAAAAAACTGTCGACGAAATAAAAGACGAGACTGTAAATTGTAATAATCATACAGAAAATCAAGAATTATTCCGTCCGAACATAATTTCTCGGCAGATCCATCATACGTCAGGGTCACGACCCGGAGGTTTGATAAAGATGAAAGGGTCAGTGAAGGATTGAGTTAGGTCAACCTCTAGCCTTTAACATTTTATTTATAATGCTTCCAGTCGCATAAACTCCATTTGAAAAAAGAAATCAACCTTTTTTTACAGCCCGTTTAACCGATCTTGACTTCTATTGCATTTGTGACATGACCAATGGCAGATGCAGTAAACAGTTGGTATTGTAACCACGTTTTTTGTTTTAATGTCATCCTTATAAAAAAAAACACATGTTTAACATTACATCCAATTGACAAATAATAATAAATTCACATATAATATTGACGCTATAAAAAGAACTATGGACATTGATAACAGTAACACAATATTCCTAAATCCTACTGATACTATAGAAGTGTTTAGGATAATCCAAAACCTAAAATATACTGCTTCTGTCGGTTATGACGAAATAAATACCAAAATTATGAAAGCCTGTGCTTATCACATATGCAAACCGTTGAGCTACTTTTGACATATCGTTTTCAGAAGTCATGTTCCCAAACGCATTAAAAAACTCAATAGTCAAACCGATATTTTTAAACATGGTGAGAAATCAGACATGGCGAATTATATACCTATATACGTGTCGGAGCAAGAGGCCGATCAGGGTGAGGATCTTCCCTAGAAAACATAATGTGTGGGTGATAGGTTAGCGAGCAAACAAAGTATTTGATAATCACTGCTAATTTATTTTAATAACCCAGTTGGTACACTGAACACAACGAGTCGTATGACAGTTTCTAGACTTGTGTTGTCCGCGCGGCTGCCAGCAGTGAAGTGAAGTGAGTCGTCCCCTCCTGCGATCGAACCTCTCAAGCTTAGCCCGCACGAACTTCAATCTAGACTCCGTCGAAGCGTTGACGTCTCAACGCTTCCGCCTCGTTGTTAATTTAGCTTCCGTACTAATGACTTCTCCGACATACGTATAACCTTATGTCTGTGGATTAGAAGTCAAAACTGTCGCTTTAAATTGTAATCGGCTAATTATATAACCGATTTAAAAATAAGGAGAGTAAATGCATTCGATGAATTCAATTTTATTTTATTCCACAAGCTAACTCGACAGACGTGCTGTCCAAATTTCAATAATTCATACAAAAAAATCGGCACAATTTTCAGTGTTTTTCGAATATTCCGGGCCACTTTTCCAATATTTTTCCCCTGAAAACCCTTATTCAGACTTTAACGAACAAAATTAACCAACTTGGTCTAGCCGATCTCAAGTAATGCATTTACCAACGAACATCACAATTTTGTTTTATTAATATAGATTTAACAGTCCATCAAGACCGTATTTCGGCCATGGCGGCAAATCTCAACGAGCTTTCGGCGCGGAGATATTCTAGTGCACGCGTGTGTGCGAGAGCGCACCTGTGCAGACACAGGTGCGCTCTCGCACACACGCGCTCTCTTCCCTCGCCCCGTTGGTCTCCTTTTCAGGTCGGGCAAAGTGTTATTGATTTTTTTCACTACGAATCAAAGTGAAAAAATTGACCAACGAGGCAGTCGAAAGAAGATAATGTAAGAAATATCTTACATTATTATTATCGTTGGTCTAGTGGTCGCCAGAGCTACTGCTGCGCATGAGGTCCTGCAGCCTAATTGCGTAACACATTTTCGTAAACGACTACGACTAATCTGTTGTATTTTGACAGTTCAACAACATTCATTGCGTTATTTACATTGTTGAGAAGACTTTTTTTTTGAACTTATGATGCAATGTATTAGCAATCTGTTTAAAAACGATTCAGATTACGATTGATTCTGAAATAACGAAATTAGGGTACTGGTTTCGATTCCCAGATCGGGCAAAGTGTTATTGGGTTTTTCTATCTAGAATTTCTCAATGGCAGCCCGAAATTTGGATTTGTGCCCGGTTGATGGCAATAGGCTCGCCCCCTCTTACATGGGACTTTAGCATAACGAAATGTGCGTGTACTACAGATACACCTCTGCCTAACCCTTATGGGATTACAGGCGTGATGTTTATTTATTTATTTACAAAGTGGACAACAAACAGCAATGTAATATAAATCTGAAATCGCCAACCCGTCTTGAGCAAGCGTGTTGGTTAATAATAATATAATAATACTAAAAGATTTATTCTCCAGTAGCATGGACATCATTATAGTTAGTAACCATTTACTTACAAACTGTGTTAGTAATATTTAGGTACCTAATAGGTATAGGTTAGAAGTTAATAGAAGTAACAAACACACTACTCACAACGTTATCCACAGATAACTAAACAAATCTACTAGTTGTTAGTAAGAACAATATAAAAATAAACAGAATAAACAGCAATTTTTTCGTCTTATGTATTTCTTAAAAACTGCCTAGAGTCTTGAAGTTGTCGGTTTGATATATTTACATAAAAAGAAAAAGATAATAAATAATCTAAGCACCCCCGTATTTAACAATAAGAGATATTACCATGAGGTAAATTGCGGTTTACGATTTATGACGTATAAAAAAAACTACTAACTAGATCTCGTTCAAACCAATTTTCGGTGGCAGTTTGCATAGTAATGTACATCATATTTTTTTTTTAGTTGTATCATTCTTTTATTTTAGAAGTTACAAGGCAGGGGGGACACACATTTTACCACTTTGGAAGTGTCTCTCGCGCAAACTATTCAGTTTAGAAAAAAATGATATTAGAAACCTCAATATCATTTTTGAAGACCTATCCATAGATCCCCACACGTATGGGTTGGATGAAAAATTAATTGAGTTTCAGTTCTAAGTATGGGGAACCCCCAAAATTATTTTTAAAAATTTAATTTTGTGCAAAAATCTTAATGCGGTTCACAGAATACATATACTTACCAAGTTTCAACGGTATAGTTCTTATAGTTTCGAAAAAAAGTGGCTGTGACATACGGACGGACAGACAGACAGACAGACATGACGAATCCATAAGGGTTCCGATTTTTGCCATTTGGCTACGGAACCCTAAAAACGTGTGTGATGTATTTAAACTTCTCCTCGAAAATTTCTGTTTTTATTTGACATAGGAAATTCACTTGGTTCGGTAATTCACCAGCTTTATTAGTTAAGATACAAAGCTACGGCGTAGCATTCGCTGCTACGCCGTAGCAGTCAGTGCTACGGCCGTAGTCATGGCGTCGCAAAAGGGAATGGCCCTTTGCAAACTGAAGGCCAATTCATACTTAAAAAACGTTCATCAAAAATTGAAGACACAACCTCATCTCAGCGACAAAAAATGTCAAAAATGTATGTAAATTGATTAAATTTTTGACAGAACGAATTTTTTTAAGGATATTTTAATCGCGGTATTCCCACGGGATCGACATTTACGTGGATGACACCGTGGGGCGCAGAAATCAAATGAAGTTAGTGAAACAGACGGGAGCAAGTTGCAAAGGGTCATTATTCCATTTTTCGATGGTACGCACTAGGGCATATAGTTATAGTAGCATTATTGCTACAATCACAAAGAAATATTTTCGGAAGCTTGCTATTTGTGTTATTTGTGATGCATTCCTAATGTATTATTAATCAAAGAAAACTTTACATTGAATAGGTACATTAACTATTAAAGCTGTTAATGCTCTTTTCAATGCAGTTAATTTTATTCATCTTGTGAATCAGAGGCTAAACATTGTATACTTGAGTTGAA
Organism: Dasypolia templi; assembly: GCA_963555695.1. NCBI lineage: Eukaryota > Metazoa > Arthropoda > Insecta > Lepidoptera > Noctuidae > Dasypolia > Dasypolia templi. Next base: position 4,350,837 of record OY743166.1, read on the forward strand.
TCTGCACTTAACATTTCGTAACACGCATTCTATAACAATTTGAAAGATTTTAAAGGTTTTGTTGAACTGTCAAAATGGATGACATTGCCATGTTAAGTGTGTAACAAGATTTCCTCGTAAATTTATTGTGATTTGTGCCCGTTTGATGGCAATCGGCTCGCCCCCTATTACATGGGACTTAAACTTATCTGGCGAAATGTGGGTGTGCTATAGGTACACCTCTGCCTTACCCTTCTGGGATTACAGGCGTGATGTTATGTCTTATGTGTGTTAATTTATTGTGAATCTGCTCTGATATCAAATAAAACAAACCAAAAGTGGATTTAAAAAGGTGTGTGGCTGTGTCGTGGACACGGGCCGAGTTATATTTTCTGAGGCGGAGGAGATTGTGCCGTCACAGTTCTGACTCGACGTAACAAATTCTTTGACTCTTTAGCTCTCGAGTGGTGTAATTATATTTTGGATGTAGATGATAGATATTTAGCTGCAACAACAAACTGTATCCCCCGATTTTGTTACCATCTGATTTTTGAATGTTCACCTACCACACAGAATTAATAACAAAAAAAAGTTTTCATGTATGAAAGACTTGGCCAGTTATAGTCGATTTTGAAAATATGATTATTTGTAAGTAAAATAGGTACGTTCCGATTTCTAAATTTCCCTCCACATTGCGAGCTTTTTTTTTATATTATCGTGTCTCATAAAAAATGGATCTGCGCCGGGAACATTTACGCGCTTTGATTTTTTACTATTTCATGTGTCGCCTGAAACTGGACGATTCGTACGATACTAATGGCATTCGTGGATGAAGGCCGTTCTAAGGCAACCGTGTATCGTTGTTATAACGCAAGCGCATGAAGCGCATAGCAAATTTGATTCACGTCAAAAAAACTCCATCTGCAGGCACTTTAAAATTGTTGAACTAGTCTGTTTGTCACCTTATGGGTGATGTTCTTCAGAAAGGTCAGGTGCGTAGTACTCACAACCGGCGCGCGTCTATGACCATAGGGTGTTTTTTTTTTTAAATTTTAGCGTTCTAATCTCAGTCTCAAATCTGTCAAAAAATGCAATCAATTTACATACACTATTGTTTTAGACATTGATTGTCGCTGAGATGAGATTGTGACTTGAATTTGAACGTATTTAAGTTCGAGAATTGATCTTCAGATGTATGAACGTAAACGAGGCAAATCGAATATGTAAGGATCATAGCAGGTCACGTTCTGTACTGTCTACTTTCATGGGAAGTAAGAGTGAGTTTATTTATTTATGTGTGTTGTCTGTTTTTGAACAGTTTTAGGGTTCCGTAACCTAGGGTTGCCAACAGGAACCTATTATTAAGGCTCCTCTGTCCGTCCGTCTGCCACTCCCCTCCCGACCCTTGCTCGAGCCAGCCCGCGCCGCTGAGCCTGTAGCTTTAAATTCGTCCCTAATTAATACCAATCCTGATCCAGCTAGTCATTTGCTGCCCTCTTCCAGCGACGCCCTAAGCCGAGGTTCGTACCCCACAGGGTTCAGGGTTCGTACCCTTAGCGTTGTCGCTTAGTTTTAGTTAGTATATAAGTTTAAGTCCTGGCTGGAGGCCTTAATTTATTAGGGAATCCACAGGCAAGTCCGCTTAAGCAGACGACAACCGCATAGGTTGACCTGCGAGATGCCAAACAAACATACATACATACTCCGTCTGCCACAGGGCAGTATCTTTCGAACCGTAATAGGTAGACACTTGAAATTATAAAGTGCCACTAAGTGTTACTATGGCCGATTTAACAACAAATCATGAAAATTAAATATAGTTAAAAATTAAAGGGGATCCCAAACAAGCAGCGTTTTGTTCCGGTGGTTTCAGAAAATTTTGGTAAATATTATACAGTGGTAAGGATCCTTTCGTGTTCCACTTTTCATTCTAAGTCTTGTAGTTTATCAAAATATAGCACAAATCTCAAATAGCCTAGCAAAATCAGCCTATAATGTTCCCACTGCTGGGACACAGGCCTCCTCTAGATGAGAGGGAATTGGTCATAATTCACCACGCGAGCCCAGTGCGGTTTGGTAGATGTCACATGTCTTCGAATTTTTGGCCACCACTGTGCTCTCAAACGCCTGCACATATTACGTTCATCTGTTGCTTTATACCTCAGCTTTGCGCTTCAGTAGAATTCATCATCATCATCACCAATTCAGTCGAAAGACGTCCACTGCTGGTCTCTATAGGTCTCCCCCAAGCACCGACACTTCGACGGTTTCTGTGCCTCCCGCATCCAAAGAACTCATGCGGCCTTCACAAGGTTATCGGTCCGCCTTGTGGGACGCCTTCCAGCGCTACGTCTAGTCTTCCAGTACGCGGTTGCCACTCCAGAACCTTTCGGTTCCATCGGCCATCAGTTCTTGAGCAATGTGCCTTCTGACACTTAAGTTTGGCAATTCTTCGGGCCATGTATGTCAGTAGAGTAGGTTCAGTAGAATTAAAGCAACAAAAATAAAATATTTTTAACCTCGTGCCTGCTGTGACCGCATTTTTGTTTCATATTCCAAAAATGCTTTAAAAGGCTCGTTACTTAAACACTGTCATGTTTGTGGAAGATTCTAGTTTTTTACAAAGGTTACATTGTTGTTTACCGACAAAGGTATGCGTGTATAGTGAGGTGTATTTCTTAACTTTTTTATGTTTGTTTGTTGCCCGTCTTATTCACGTAAATTTGGTTTATCTTAGTTTAAGTTTAGAATCTTAAATTTTAAGGCAATCTACGCCGTGATGGTCATGTACATAACATAACAACATGACAGGACATCACGCCTGTAGTCCAAAAAGGGTTGAACAGAGGTCTACACCCACATTTCGCCAGTAATGCTTAAGTCCTATGTAATAGGGGGCGAGCCTATTGCCTTCAATCGGGCACAAATCCAGACTCCGGCTGTTACTGAGTAATTCTTTATCAACCGAGTTATTCAAATTGTTTTATTTCACATACATAAACCTACGTGGGCACTTATGAAACGTCAGAATCTAGGTGCACGGTTCCCATTGGTCGTTTTCCATGGAGAAGAGCCGGCAACAAACTCCGAGGTTACTCTTTTAAAAATAATTGGCTTTTACAATGTTTTCAAATGACAGTGCTATTAGGTTTGAGAGGACAGCGTAGGCCTGTCAACAAATAAACATTTAATAATACAAAATAAAACACCGTAATTCGGGAGCAGTAGACATTTACATAGTGATGCCGTTCATGAGGTTCTATCGACTTTTCTGCATGACCCCCATTAGGGCGATTTTCGTGTGCTCGGGCCAGTGACTAACCCTTACAAACATCTTTTATTCTTAAATGAAACAAAAAAAATTACCGTAAAAAAGGGTCATCCTTCTTAAGAGACATTCATCATTGGTCAAACTAAAACAATTAACGTTAAAAAAAACGGTTAACCTTCATTCATTGGTCAAATGATTTCAAAGTGCCGCCGAAAATGTTTTGCAAACGGTCATGCACGTATAATTATAGTACTCTTTGAGTTCCAGGCACGGTTACATATACCTCTCGTGATTTGCTACTTTTCATTCAATGGGGAAGGTCGGTCAAAGCTAATTGTAGATGGCGTTACCATAGCTAAAGACATTTCGTTCATTCATTCCATTTCATGTTCATTCATGAGTTTGGTTTTATTGCACTATTTCGTTATTTTCGATGTTTTAGTAAAGAATTTGACATGAAAGTATCATAATTTTAATACCTTAAATATTTCCTCGTTATTAATTTCTTCAAAAAGTTTCCGATTTATCCTCGAAGCCTGTTTCATTAATAAAAACCTCTACGATTTAAGCCGCAATCTAATAGATATAGGGACTTTCCGATAACGGTTGACTCCAATTTCGGCGTGTTATCGCAAAAGTCAAATAAAACCACCCACGCCTTGTATTATTTAGCTTATTTTGGGAACTAGCTACGACAGCGCCATTTTGACAATTCCCTTCCCCATTCCGTTCAGACGTGTGAATAAAAACATCCAAAGTTTCACTTTTGTAATAATTATTAATAAGTAGGTCACACGAAAGCTAACATAACATTATCACAGCAGTTCTACAAATCCTCGGAAAATGACAACTTCAAAAATCATTCAATAATTCAGACAAAAGCGCAGACGAGCCGGAAACGGCGCCATATTGGTGGTGGAAACGGCTTGTTACCGCCGTCTACTTAGTTCCGTCGGCCATCTTGAATACGTCACCAGCACACTGTGGCTGCCATTTGTAATTGTTAATTGGAGAGATAATTCTGTAAAATGAGGATTATTTTTGTGAAAAGTTTTAATAAGTAATATTTTATTTATACATACCACGCGTACCACGTACTCCGGAGATTGGAAATGATGAACTGCTCCGCTGTGGACATAGGATACAGAAAATTTTAATTAAAATATTACTGTAGATGTTTTATTGGTAAGGAAAAAAACACCCGCTTCTTTAGTCACAAGTATAGTTTATTTACTTAATAGTTAGAAATAAGGAGAAATCACAGTAGATAGCAAGATAGATTTAGGGAAAAATAAAGTAGGTACACTGTATTAAGATTGCATACATCAGTCCGAAACAACGCGGGCTTCGCGGCGGCGGTGTATTAATTACGGTGTGGCGTCTTCGCGAGCCATCGACAGCCACTAGTAAGCTGCGCGCGCGCCGGTGCATATAGCTATGCGTATGTTGTAGGAAACTTGCCGGCCTGCCGCATACTACCGAGTATCATCCGGCGATGCTTGTGAATTGGGATGATGACAATTTTTCCATTTTCATCTCAAAAATTACTTTATTTCCAAATAATGCAAAAAATATTACAAAAAGTGTAAAAGCTTAAAAAATGGCCAAGTTATAAACGTTTTAAGATAATGGTTAGAAAAAGACAGTACTACCGTAGAAGTGACGTCACGACTATGTAACTTCTTAGTAGCGCCTTACATTGTCCGTACCGCGCGACAAGGACGGGAATAATCCCCTCCAAAAACTTTTAAAGCGTGTATCTTCTTCCTATTGACATAGATTTAACAGATATTTTCGATTATCTCATTTTTACTATGCATTCTTTTAAATTACATTGTTTTTACGAACATTTTTAATATTAGTCATCATCCCTATTTTTATCTTTTTCTTCTTGCGTATGTCACGCACTGCTGGGGCGAAGCCATCGAGAAACACGGCAAAGCACTTGCTGTATCGCTAGATATCTCGAAGGCCTTTGACAGGGTCTGGCACGCAAGTCTACTCAGCAAGCTTCCTGCTTATGGCATCCCCGGTGATTTTTGTAGCTGGTTAACAGACTTTTTTAGTGAACGATCGATTAGAGTAGTCGTTAACGGCTGCTCCTCTGAGCGTATGACAATTGATGCCGGAGTTCCTCAGGGGTCTATTCTCTCTGCAACTCTTTTCCTGTTGCAAATCAATGACCTACTTGTTGGACAACCTGGTATTGTTGGGTACATAGATGACAGTACTGTTTCAGAGAGATACTTGTACAGCCCGAAAACCAGCTGGGGTGAAGTTCGTTCCTTAAGTGAGGCCATGGTAGAGCGGACTTATTTGACCTTAAGCCTTGTCACCCAATGGGGTGATGACAATCTGGTCTCTTATAACGCCACCAAAACACAGGCTTGTTTCGTCCTAACTCATTTTTCGGGGTACATCTGTGTAACTGATCGACTCGAGCTCCTAGGCATGGAGTTGACGTCCAGTCTCAACTTTGGCGACACCATTCAAAGTCAAAGTCAGAGCATTTATTTCAAATAGGCGCATAAAACGGCACTTTTAAACGTCAACATTTACATAAAAAATTGAACTGATTCTAGGCGCCCCTTCCAAAAGGTAGGTTCGTATGGAGAAGAAGGGGCAAGAAACTCCACCGTTACTCTTTTAAAATGTTTTACAGTATTTTGTAAACATTAATTATATTTTATATGTGAAGACGATGCACCAAGAATAAAAATACTATACCACAATTGGTAAAATTAATTTAAAATAAAGACAGATAAATTAATCACTTGATAGGTACATTGTGCTCACATATTTACAAAGATTGTAAAAAATATATGATTTTCATAAAAATGAACTAGGAATAAGTCAGTGTGTGAGTTGAGTAAAATAACAAATTATACAATTAAATTAGCAACCAGTGTGATTTTGTCTAGACTGGACTGTCCTATGGAGCTGGACCATCATGTTTCCAAGCATTCTTATCTTGTATATAATCCTCTGCTGTCAAATGTAATATGCTTGTTTGCAAAGTGTACTTTTTATACGAATTTTAAATTTGAGCGCAAAGCCCGAACTGCGACCAAATAGAGCCAAAAAATTGGGAAACCTAAATAGAGTGAAGCCATCCTTTACGCCTGGACAGCTTTTAAGTCTTTATAAAGCGCAAGTCCGATCCTGCATGGAGTATTGCAGCCACCTTTGGGATGGCTCAGCTAAATACCAACTTGCCGCGCTCGACTCAGTGGAACGCAGAGCTAAGAGGCTCATTGGCGACGTAAAACTGGTGGATGCCAAGCTTCACAGCTTGGCTCATCGCCGCAAGGTTGCTTGTCGGTCTTCTATAGACTGTACATCGGTGAGTGTGCGCAAGAACTCCACGACCTCATCCCACCTGCCCCCTTCTACCATCGGGCATCTAGACGTACTGCTAATTACCATTAATAGCTAGTTGCCCACCAATTCGCACTAAGCGCTTCCAAACATCCTTCATAATGCGTACGGCAAAAGAGTGGAACTTACTACCTGCGTCTTGTTCCCGAAAGCATTCAACCCGAATCTCTTCAAAGTTAGAGTGAACAGGCTTCTTCTGGATAAGCTCACTCCATCGTAGACTTTGTCTCTGTCACCTCTGAACTAGACTACATGCAAGAGTAAATTTACCTCCAAAAAAAATTAAAAAAATGGTTTTGTGTTGCGGATGTAAGTGCGATTTGTATGAGGGATGTATGTCTGTGTGATAAACAATACATAAATAGTAATTAATAAATTTAGTAGGATGTATTAATGTTGAGTTTTTAATATGTAATCATAAGTAAATAAATACAATAAGTTGCCTACAATTACTATAAAGCCTAGTGTACTCGGGTAGAGTAAACGTTACAGTTTCACGGAATCTGACGATGCTACTAAGTCATGTCATAAGTCATTTATTCATTTGTTTAACATGGGTACAATAATGTGGAATAAAAAGATAGTAAAGAGTGCGCTATGTTATGCCAGAGGGCGTACAAATGTTTGTAAAAAACGGTGAAGTGATCCAGCCAGCCAAGTCTCAATGATAAAGTAATAAAAATAAAAGCTGGACAGTAAACAATTACAAAAAAAAAACAAATTAAATAATAATAAATAGCAATAGAATCAATTTCAATAAGATAGAAAAACAAAATTTCAAAAAAGCGGTCCAATACATTGCATGTCAACACATAGACTCAAAACAAATACACACATCAAAAAATTCTAAGCAACACATACAAATTTCAATTTTACAATGTGTTTTCTAATTAAATCCTTAGTATTTCTTATTTATATTATTTTTTTATGTTTTTTTGAAATTATACAATAATTGTTTATTTTTTACTTTTTTTTTAAATCATCTTATTAACAATAATTACGAGAAAGTACTGTCAGTAAGTAGTACAAAGTAAGGTGCCTAATCAACAAAACTTAAACTAAAATTAAATGGTTGTACAAAAATTGCATAAATTAATACAAAGTGTGGCCTCCTCTGTTATTGAGAACTTGCTGGCACCGATTATTCATAGAATCGATGAGACTGTTAATGTTATCCTGCGGCAATTGCTCCCAATGAAATTTTAGTAAGTCCATCAGTTATTGGGTGGTTGTCACTCCATCCAAGTCCTTTAAAACACGTCTCTGGAGCATGTCCCATGCATGCTCGATGGGGTTGAGGTCTGGCGATTGTGCAGGCCAAGGCAATACCAGGATGTTTTCCCTTGCCAAGTACTCCCGTGTGTACAAAGCTGTATGCGAACGCGCATTGTCATGCATCAACGTGAAATCTGAGCCAAGCGTTTGTGCGAATGGACGGACATCAGGCCTTAGAACATCCTCAACGTAATTTACAGCGTTCATGTTACCATTTACAAAAACGAGCTCAGTTCGTCTGTTCTTCATAATACCCGCCCATACCACTGTTGAGCCGTTGTATGGATGCACTTCCTGAACGCACCTCAGTCTTTCAGTATTTCCAGGACGACGGTACACTCTTACCCTTCTAGTATCAGGCTTGAACCCAAATCGAGACTCATCGCAAAATAAAATTTTATCCCGTTGTCCCGGGTCCATGTAATGTGTTCCCTACACCATTCATTTCGACGAGCGCGATTCCCGTGACGTATCGGTGGGCACCTAATTGACCTTCGTGCTTGTAGTCCATACTCATGCAGTCGATTTCGCACAGTTTGGCAGCTAACAACAACACCACTTGAATTTTGTAGCCTTAAAGCTATCTCTCGGGCGGTTAACATTAGCTGGCGTCTTGCAGTCAGTTGTATGTATCGATCTTGCCGTGTGGTTGTACACCTTCCTCGACCTGGGTGTTGCTCAGCAGGATCTCCCATGTTAGTGTAACGCTGATGAAGATGGCAAATAACGCTTCTGTTGACACCAAAATACCGAGATACCTGAGATTGACTTCTTGCCGCTTGTAACATCACTACAACTCTTTGCATTTCATCTGCGTTTAAATGACGTCGCTCCATGACATAAAAAATGTCTCAAAATCCAAATTTGTTCAAAACTTTTTTCAAATTATTGTTTAATTCATAAAATTGATACAGAATACAAAATTTTAATAAGTAAAGAAAACGCTTTATCATTCGAACAAATGCATTCGCTTTTAAATTTGTGAAAAAAAAAACAAATGTTACTCATATTTTTTTTACAACCAGCCAGTATGTCCTCTAGATCAAAAAAGTTTACATATGTATTACCTACTTGGTAAGAAATGATATAATAATTGATTAGTAATTTGAAATAGTATGTGTTGCTTAGACTTTTTTGATTGGTGCCAATAACAATACAGCTAGTGTCAATATACAAAACTTATGTCTAGTACAAAAATACATATATGTTATTAGCTTTATATCAACATTCTGTGATTATTCTTTTGTCTGTTATAACTACTGTTACTAACTTTACTACTGTAGACAGCATTGCACAGTACTAACGGCCGAACAAAATAACTTATCCAGATCCAATCTTAGCGCACTGGAGATAGAAAAACCTATTAATCTCTGGATTTAACGTCCAAAAAAGCCAAAGTACGCGACCCTATAACGTTTTGACAGCAATTTGTTTGACAGGTATAGATAGAATTGTACTTACTCGCTATCATCAGTAGCAATCTGTCTTAGGTTATTGGGTTTGGCCGTTAAACTTAAAAGAGTAGTGACTAGTCCCGCGGGCATGCTTTTCTACCACTTTCCTTCGCCCAACACGGGCCCAGTCTACTCTACCGCACACTTTTTACATGTATACGTACAACTGGGTAGAACTGGTTCTCGTTCTCTTTTTTCCATTGAGTGACGGACGATATTTGAGCGAAGTACGTGACGTTCTATATTATTATTTTATTTTATTGTTATTATTGTGAATGTTAAGACTATGTGGGTCATTTTTTTTTTACTTTTGTTTTTTTTTATTTTATTATCTCAGTTAGTTTTAATCGTAATCTTGATCTGGCGGTTTGAGTAATTATGCGGCCTACCCAATGTCCTTCCTTTGGTATTGTTCGTCGAATCGTTGAGCTCCTTATGTTTTGTGTTGAGCTGTACGATTACTGACAAATGCGTGAACTGACTGGAGAGGTCCACTCAATCTGTGTGGTTCTTTCCTCAAAAGATCATTTCAGACATCAATCCACATGGTCTTAACATGATCTGACCAAGATTATGTCTGGACTTTAAAAGGGACTGTGACCTTTATTGTTATAGTTTGTTTCGGCCTTTCTTCTCAGAGTAGTCAGATAGGAAACGCCGACCTCATCTAGTTTAAAAAAATGTTTGACGTGTAAAAGTGTTTGTACAAACCCACTTACAGAAATAAAAATCGTTTATCAGTTATGAAATCAAATCAATCATAAGCAAATGCATAATCAGCCTATTATGTTCCCACTGTTGGGACACAGATCTCCTCTCTGTGAGAGGGAGTGGTTCGTAATCCACCACGCGAGCCCAGTGCGGGTTGGTAGATGTCACATATCTTCGAATGTTTGGTTCTAAGACATGCCGGTTTCCTCACGATGTTTTCCTTCGCCGTTTTCAAATCAAAGAAATTTATTTGATAGAATATGGTACATAAGGAGTTACAGTCAATTTGTTTCAGCATATCCTGCCATAACCATGGCGTGCAAATAGATTCATAATAAGAGATGTCATTAATTAATCTTATTTACAAATTATAGATTCTATTGACTAGTCCTAATTGGTATAATGTATTTTAAATAGTAGTTAAAACTATTATTTAAAACACTGTCATCAGGAAGTCTTGAAAACTATTTGGTACTCGTAAATGATTGTAAATAATAATCGACATGCAGTAAACATTTTTCTTAAATAATTTTAGCTTTTTTGGTGGCAGCCGAAGTCTATCTTTATTGGCCGCATTCCGAGTTACACCATAATCGCTGACAGGGCTCACATCGATAATTAGCGTTCCGATTTAGATATCACGATTATGACAGCTGACAATTCGCTCGAACTGATATTTCTATAGGGCATGGTCGGCGTTATCGCAAGATGGCGTATGTCATGACGTCACCTATGACGATTCACGGGACATCGTTATCGCGCTTACGCCAACTCGGAACGGCAGCCTAATTGCGTAACACATTTTCGTAAACGATTACGACTAATCTGTTTGATTTTGACAGTTCAAAAACATTCATTGCGATATTTACATTGTTGAGCAGAATGTTTTATCGAACTTATGAAGCAATGGATTAGCAATCTGTTTCTAAACTATTCAGATTCCGATTGATTATGTATTACGCAATTAGGGTACTGGTGTAAGCGCGCTCAAATCGATTACATCCCAATTCGGAAAGCAGCCATTGTTATATCTGGTTTCGGGTATCCTTGCCGTGTGCTTACGTAGTAGATAGAGAGACACAATTATTTTTTGTAAAACATGAGTACATATACAATAGATTTGTATGGTCTTAAAATAACATGCGCGAACAGGAACTACATGTTTGGCCATTTATGGCGTAAAAAAACCGCAATAAATGAAATATTGTCGCGCAGACGTTTGAAAAGATAAAACTATAAAATACAAACAAATTAAAAACTAAAAGGTGTTACAGTTTTGAATCGATGAAATGTCATAATGATATGGACTAAGTACGGTCATTTAAAAATTCTTTTAGGTTATAACAACATTTGGCTATATCAGGTATTTTTTTAATATAGTTTGAATAGAGCTGTGGGCATTTGTCTAACGGGTTTAGGGATTGTATTATAAATAAATGGTGCCAAAGAGAAAATACTTTTAGTAGTCAAAGTCAAAGCATTTATTTCAAATAGGCCCATAAAAAGGCACTTTTGAACGTCAAAATTTACATTAAAAATAGAACTGATTCTAGGCGCCACTTCCAAAAAGTAGTTTCGTATGGAGAAGAAGTGGCAAGAAACTCCACCGTTACTCTTTTAAAATGTTTTACAATATTTTGTATACATTAATTATATTTCTATATGTGAAGACGATGCACCAAGAATAAAAATACTATACCACAATTGGTAAAAATAATTAAAAATAAAGCAAAGGCATATAAATTAATCACGTGATAGGTACATTGTGCTCACATATTTACAAACAATTGTAAAAATATATGATTTTCCTAAAATATTAACTAGAAAAGTACTCGCACGCATTATTTAAGGAACGCACCGGTTGGCGTTTTGTATTTTCGCGTGTATTACATTAATTAACATTAATACATGCAAGCCGAATACCTTCTTAGCAGACTAAGCTTCCTTAAGTTTCTTCAAGTTCCCACTTCTGACACACAGGCCGTCTCTTGGTGTGAGTGGGAGGGCCGTCCACCACGCGGGCACTGTGTTTTAGTTGTAGGACATACCGATTTCCTCACGATGTTTTTGACTTTTTGGCCCTTTAGAGCCATGCTTTCCTGGTCTGTGCGAGTACCATCCATGTCTCCCCGTCAATCTTCAGTTTTTGACTTACGTATTTATTAAACGTAAAATCTTGTTGCAGAAACCTAAACCATCACCATGGGCGTCGCATCAGATGGCTTCACCAGCAGGTGGCGGGCGAAGATAGCAGCTTTGAGGGAGTCCAGGAAGCTGGTCCTGGTCATCGTAGCCATTGCACTGCTACTTGACAATATGCTGCTAACTACTGTCGGTAAGTTTTAATTACCAATCGTAACTTATCGAAACTGACAATTTTAAAAGATTTTGATAGCACTGCGAGTCGATTTATGAGTAAGTATGAAATATTAATATGTCACCTTGTCAATGATTTGTAATTCTTTAAAGTTCGCTTGAACAATTTGAAAGCGAACTCATAGGTTTTTAGAGTAAATCATCGCGGATTCACAACGAGAGACCATTCGAATTTAGTAGTGGTCATTGCATTTTTTAATATTGTCATAACATCCGTATGAAATTCTTATGTTTTTGGGGAAAATGTCCGACAGACGGCCTTCAAGAGCAATTTTTTTTACTGGTACCGTAGTTTTCTTTTTAACTGGCGGAACCATGAAATCCTTCAAATGTATTAACTTATATTTATCTGCGAATAACTCTTTCTCGCCTTCACCGATTTTTATTCCCCAAACACCTTTGTTTTCTCTTCAACCATTCAAATAATCTTATATTCCCTCCGCGAATTGGTTAAACATTTCCCAGGGAATCTTTTCTAAGGAAAGATGGGCCATTACGGTATCTAATGAATTGCAGATGAAGTAACCACTCTTCTGATTGTTCGCCGCCATGTTGGATTTGCCACCATCTTGGATTGTGCCTGGCTGGATAGGACGCGGTTAGAAACGGTTCCGATTTTGAATAAAAAATAGGTGTAATAAGTAAAGTGTGTTCTTTTTCATTTCTTTTTTTCGTTAACATACTCGTAGTATGACCACTCAGATTTCGATTTCAATGAAAATAAAGACATTCTTCGGTAAAGGACAATGCTCTGGCATTGTCCTTTACCGAAGAATGGCTTTATTTTACTACTCTATAGAACTTTGCCCCACTCAAATCAAAAAGTCATTTACAAGCCTGCAATATGCAGTATCTTAAAGCTTATTTATTACTGCTAACTAAACAAATGTCCTAATGCCTGTAGAACTTGCGGTTTCTGTTATAATCTTAAAACAAATTTGACATTGATTATAGGTTAGGTGTGGTTCATAAATGTTAAAAAGCGATTTAAACATCATATACGTTACGCATTGTCATAATTATTCATATTAAGAGTTTTTGTTTTATCGGTAGGTATGTAATCATTGGCATAGTCATTTCAATGCGGCAGTATTTTCTTTTTAAACGCCGTGGACACCCTTTTTTTTTTTTTTTTTTTTTGGGTGGGAAATCATCAAATGACTGCTCCCGCTCTGGGTGGAGCGGGAGGGCGTGTCAGACTTTTACTGACTAAAACCCACCGTGTTCCTTCAGTTGCCTGTGCCAGGGCCACGGTTTTCTCTGTGGAATAACCCGCGACCCTGAGGCGGCCGTGGACACCCTAAGAGGATATATATTGTAGTGACCATATTGGTGATGTTCTTCAAAAAGGTCAGGTGCATAGTACTCGCAAACGGAGTATGTTTACGTGTGTTTGTGTGTTCACAGAATTATGGTTGTTAAAATCATCATCTAATTTTCAATAGGATTATTTGAACCAAGAGGTTTGTGTTGATGATTTTAATGATTATAATGCCGTAAATACATACTGGTTACGGTCGCGAATCATATCTTGTTCAAGATACAACTGACATTGACCTGCATAATGCAAAAAACTTAAGAAAATTTGTTTTTCGCGGGCAAATTGACGCATTTCGCCTTTAAGCGACACACAACGTTAATTTGCCGTGTTCTAGCCATTACATACAACTGTCAATGACAGTTGCGATTTGAATCTAAGAACAATTTAAGTTGGTTGTCAATTTGCTTTTTTTGACGTTACCTAGCTTGTAGCTCCAGAACTTTAATCTATCAGTCTACCTATAAATGAAACTATGATAGTTGCAAGCGCATCACCTTGGAACAGCTATAATTTATTTTTATTTTTTCCTCGTAATAGTTCTAATAAGGTTTACAAGGTTAATAAAACTAAACATTGTTTTTCTATGGGATTTTTGAATATATGCGTTATTAAAAATCAGACAGGACAACATCTGTCAGGTAAGCTACTTCATCATAAAACCTTGAGTAGTAATCAAATAATTCTCAAACACACAACTCACTTCTACTCAAGTCAGTTCAGTACGGAAGCCGGGGCAATTTCCCCGTCGGCGAGATCAAAGTGAAATTCACTTAGCCGCCTCATCAAAAGAGGCGGCTAGTAGTGTTGGGGCTGCTCTACAAGATTGTCGATATTTTATGTTGTTTATTTAGAATTTAAATTAACTGCGTTAATGAAGTAATAAAGGACAAGCTGTGAGTTAGTTTTATTGAAGGTACCAAAATGGGCAACGATTTCTTTAAAATCATTTTTAGAAATCGTTTTTTTTTCTCATGGTGATTGACAAGAAATCGCACAGCTTTCCGCAGACGTTACAATTCTTACAAACTGTATTTCTATGTAGGACCATACAAAGCAAACTATTACTTCGTTTGGTTTTGCGATCCTAATTCGTGATCTTATTTGCGAGCAAGGGCCTAACCCGTCTGAACTCGGAAATAGAATTCGAGATAAAAAAATGTAAACAAAGAAATGTCATTTTCAAAGTGACGTCTCCCTAGTCATTTTAGTAAATTTGATTTTATTTAAAAACGTGAACATAAAATAGAACAAAGAAAAACTTACCAACAAATAAAAACTCACGAGGGACACATTCAATCACGAGAAATATCAGGAACCTAATGACAATATTACTCGTAATGACCAAAAAAATTAACGAACAACGAGAATCGTATAGCCCACTTGAATAAATTATTCAAGTGGGCGATACGATTCTCTTTTTTAAAAGGAATATATTTTATAAATAGAAAATCGACGTAAAAATAATTTGGACGACTTTATTTCAAACATTTGTATTTTATTCTTGGAAAACGTCAGTTACTCAAAATTGTGTGCAATATTATATTTTATCTGTTTAATACATGGCTACAATTTACGCACTATATAATAGTACTTTTCGAGGAACAAAATCAAATACAAAATATTTTATTTCACATAAACCTACATGGCTATACTTATGAAACGTCAGATTATAGGTGCACGGTTCCAATTGGTCGTTTCCTATGGAGAAGAGCCGGCAAGAAAGTTAAAGTAAAAAACTACACAGTTAATGTAATTATTTTAATATGGCAACCTTTGTTAACTTTGTTTATCTCGAAATTTTGGATGTATACTCGCATCCTAAATTTCATCGATACCAAAATATATCGCCTGTGTCCCCTCACTAGTCAAGGCAGGGTCCTCGAAGTCGCATTTCAAATCATATTTCGTCGAGTTTTCACCCTTTTGCTTCGGGGTAGCGTTTAACTTTGTTAAATAGTTGGAAATTGCCTTTTAGGTACTAGCTCGGCTTTAATAAAGCTTAGCAAGCTTGTTTGGGCTATTTGTGGCTCGTGGCTAAATAGCGCACGGCCCAATCGAAAGTTAAGCAACGCTGGCCGCGGTCGGTTTTTGGATGGGTGACCATCCAATACATACCGAGGCAAACATGTCAAGCCGTTGGTCCCGGCTGTCATTCGTAGATCTTTGACAGTCGTTACGGGTCGTCAGAAGCCTGATGGTCTGACAACCAGTCTAACCAAGGGGTATCGCGTTACCCAGTAATCGGGTTGTGAAGGTCATATCGTCCAGTAGCTCCATGTAAAATGCTGGTATTCAGCTGCATCCAATTCAACTGGAAGCTGACCTGAACTTATTTGGCAAAGAAATTTTTATTTAGAAATTACTTGTTCGTCGACAAATTCGATTCGGCAGTACTTGTTGAACATCAAAGCAATTACTACATCCAGTTTATTCTGTAAAAACCTCATCGTGGAAACATAGATTAAGTCAGTTGTCATTCCACCTGCATGTCGATTCTGTGAAGACTTGCGTGGAGTGAGCTGTCAGTGTCATCCCGTCTCGGTCAATCCCTAGCATCAGTGGCACTGACAGCTCACTCCACGCTCACTTCGCCTAAGTTTTCACGGTGAGATGGCATGTTGCAGTCGTGGTCGCACGTGGTATGCATGCACTAAGCCGGAGTTTTTTCCTGAACAAATACTCTGTAGTAAAAACTCATGAAAATTTTCATATTTGTAGAGTTGTTGTCTATAACACACATAACTGTCTAAAGGTCTATGCGTTATATTAACGGTCGTCACCTACCTACTCATCATAATCATACTTTTTTTTGTGAGAAATCATCAAATGACTTCTCCCGCGTGTCAGACTTTTACTGACTAAAACCCACCCGTGTTCCTTCAGTTGCTTGTCCCAGGGCCACGGTATCTCTTTCGAACAACACGCGAACCTGGCAGATCATAATCAGCCTATAACGTACCCACTGCTGGAACACAGGCCTTGTCTCTGTGAGAGGAAGGCGGGCTCAGTGCGGGTTGGTAGATGTCACTTGTCTTCGAATTTTTGGTTCTAGGATATGTCGGTTTCCTAACGATGTTTTTCTTTACCGTTTTGAAAGTAGCGGGGGTTAAATAATTTACACTAAGTAAGAAAGAAAGAAAAAACGTTTATTTGCGGTAAACATGACGCAATGATCGAGTACAAACACCAAAAAGAACAAGTTGGGGGAAAATATGCGTCACAGCCACGCAAAACGGCCATCGCTCAGCTTAATGCTACGACCCTATGCGAGACAGAGCCCCAGCACTGGTTTTCAGCGACAGCTGGCGATGAATGACGTCAACCGGTGCAGCAAACTCAGATTAAAATAAAATACATACACATAATAACTAGATAAGTGTTCAACAAAATAAATACAAAAAACAATATTTATGATAACATTCCGGGCATCGAATGCTCACGCGCCTCCCAGGGTCCAAACCCACGACCTACAACTTGTAAGTGGTGACCGTTACCACTGAGCCACCGCTGCTCTCCGATTATGATGACATACCTACTGTACATGTCTTAAACTACCTGAACCAACAGACGTTGTCCTGTCAACATTTCAATATGGTCTTGAGTTCATACAAACATCCAACAGAAAAAGCACTTTCAGTTTTCGGTCATCTTTTCCCTAAAAACTAATTCGAACTTTTCCGCATTTTGTATAAAAAAACAAAATCGGTCCAGCCGTTCTAAAGTGATGCGCTTGTCAATGAACAGCATTTATTTTTATTTTTATACAGAAGAAATATTCATAGACTAAGAAAACTAGAACAACATACATATTTACTTAGAGCCTTCATCCGTTTGTCTTTACAGAACACGTTTATGGTAAAATATATACACTAGGTAAACTTCTTTTACTACAGAAAAGACTTCTTTTACTGAAATTGTAATTATGTCGTGTCCCTTTATATTTTACTGTGTGTACAAAAATAATAAAATAAATAAGTAATATCTAAACTTAACTGATACTTTGTATGAACGAACTAAAATAGGGCGTCGAAATAATTATCCTAATTTACTTTGGTGATTTTCCTTAACTAGTACATTTCTTTCCAAAATATCTAATTTAAAACCTATTATTAAAATCCTCATTACTTATGTAACCCTAGTACTTCTGTCCGACCTATTAACCCCACAAGTACTTCGGCAAAGTTCGGCAGGGTTCGACGAGAGCCGACCGCGTCATATTCGGAATTAACTGTCGTTTCAGGCACTCTTGACGGAGCGAAGGGCTTTTCAAATTTGAATGTCGATCGAATGGTATTCCGTAGTGATTTCATACGTTTGGTAACTACCAATCTATGGATTTAGAAATGTTAAAAAATAAATTGGTTATGATGTACATATATAACATTCTGTGATTAATTAACTCACACCCTGACTTAACCCTTGGTAATATTTTAGGAAAATCGTATACTTTTACAATGTTTGTAAATATGTCAGCACCGTGTATCTATCACGTAATTAATTTATCTGTCTATGACTGTGTATATCTCTAGACTGTGTCCCTAAAGTAACATCATCTTTTGCAGTGCCAATCATACCAGAGTTTCTCTACGACATCCGCCACCCCGACGCCCCGCTGTCCATGTCTCTTGAGGACATCACCCTGCCGCCGCCATCACCGACACCATACTGCCCCTGCATGCAAGTCAACAACACCAATCTTATACAGAATGAGACGCAGCCTCGTAAGTATCTTCTTATTAGGGCCGATTCTTCAATGGTCTGGACTTAATTATTATCTATACAAAAGCTGTCAAACCGCAATATTTATTCAGTAGGTATTTTTAAATCGGCTTTCCTATGTTCATTTTCTCGTCACCTATCTCGCAGTTTAAAGACTAAGGTTTTCAACCAGTGCGTCCTGGCTGTTATGTCATACGTTGCCAAAACGAGGACACTGACAGTAGAGCTAGTCCACAAATTCAAGGTCGCTCAGCGCGTTATGGAGCGGGCTATGCTCTGAGTTTCTTTGAAGGATAAAATCATAAATTAAATTACCCGGAAAAGAACCGGAGTTACCGACATAGCTTGCAAAGTAAGCAAACTGAAGTGGCAGTGGGCTGGCCATGTTTGTCGAAAGACCGATGGCCGGTGGAGCAGACGAGTCCTGGAGTGGAGACCGCGTAGCGTGGGACGCCCCCAGCTGAGTGGACCAACGATCTTAAGAAAGTAGCTGGGACAGAGTAGATGCGGAAGGCGGAGGACGGGGTGTTGTAGCGCAGCCTGAGCCTATGTCTAGCAGTGGACTGCGATAGGCTGAGTAGATTTTTCGAACACCCAATGCGAGTGCGGTTCTCCTGTGAGGTGCTTAATTGCGTTACATACTCACAATCCCTAATCCTCTCATTTTAGGCAATTAAACATATTAATTGATATCGTTATTAACGCTGTCTAACAGCTTGAAAGTGTGTTCCTCATTGGGGCGCTGATCATCAGACTTCCTTCTTGTCTATACAAGTGTTTGAAGGTACTCTAACACCTTTGAGGGTAAAAAAACGCTTATGATACCGTGATTAAGAGGCGAGGAAAGAGAAGAGCCTAGGAGGGGGAGGGGGAGGCGAGGAAGGATAGGTTTATTGAGACCACTCCAATGAGCCCAAACACGATGCTTCTGCTGAATGTTGACAAGGGACTTGCTGCAGCATCACGCTGTGCAATGCATAATCAGCCTATTATGTTCCCACTGCTGGGACACAGGCCTCCTTTCTGTGAGAGGGAGTGGTCCGTAATCCACCACGCGGGTCCAGCGCGGGTTGGTAGATGTCACATGTCTTCGAATTGTTGGTTCTAAGACATGCTGGTTTCCTCACGACGTTTTCCTTCACCGTTTTGAGAGCAGTGGTGATGAAATAATTTACAAAAGGTAAAGCGCCTGACTGGGTTGGAACCTACCTACAACTTGTAAGTCGCGGCCGTTACCACTGGGACACCACTGCTCTTGCGCTGCAGCATCAGCGCTTCCATTATCATTGAAGTGATATGATATCAAATTTCCATTCGATCAGGCCTGTGGAAGAGGTTCACATTCCTTCATCAACTAGAAAAGACCTGATAATATTCAAACAGCTGAACGGATTTTCTTGAAACATAGCTAAGAGCACTCTCGATTAATTCAACTTTCGAACGAAAAGAAAAAAACACTATCGGTTCAGCCGTTTGGGAGCTACGTCTCCTCAGACAGCCACACAGATACACAGACAGACACTTTAAACTTATAACACCCCTCGTTTTGCGTCGGGGTATAAAACTAACGCTAATGAATGATACCGTAATTTAGGGGCCTAAATAATATAAACAACATCTTTAAACTGCCTCGTTAGTCGCAAGAGCGATTGCTGAGCTATCAACTTATTCCCAGGTCTGACAAAGTGTTATTTTGGGTTTTTTCTATCTAGAATTTCTCTCTTCTAGAATTTAGCAAGGGCCCGTATTACATGGGACTTAAACATAACTGGCGAAATCTGGGTCTGCCCACACCTCTGCCCAACCCTTCGGGGAAACAAGGCATGATGTTATGTTATAATATTGTGGCGGCATCTACACCGTCACATGCGAGCAAACGCATCACACTGACGTCTGACAAATCCTGCATCGCGCAAGCAAAGTTTACCGCGCAGATAGCATATATACAACTTCCCGAAATCAAACGTTGGGCAGTTGCCCACCAGATACGACATCCATCTGGTCGGAGGATCCTCCCTTTTCTTTGAGTATGAATGAACTTTACACCCTGTTCCTCATATCTCTAAAATATTAATAACATCTATAAAGTAAGTGGGTACGATAAACGCAAAGAAGAAGTTTTGCACAAGGGCTATACGTATATTGCAACAATTCGGCAAGACACAGTGAAGGTTAAAAAAAACGATTCTAGGACAAATGAAAGGAGACTAACAAAAGGTATTTACAAGGCAGATGTGAGTGGACACGCCGGGAGGGGACGCCCTAAAAGGACGTAAAGCGACCTTAAAGGTCAGGTGTGTAGTACTCGCAACCGGCGCGTCTATGACCAGATGTATGAACGTAAACGAGACAAAAGGAGTATGAAAGGATCGTAGCAGGTGGCGTTCTGTGGTTTCTGCCTACCCCCATGAGAAGAAGGCGTGAGTTTATGTATGTATGTGTAAAAAACAAATTATTATTGGCCGTAAAAATTGACGGCTTCAATATTCTTTTTGTTGCAGTGAATCTGACAGTGCAACGAGAGGAAAGGCATCAGGAACTTATCCATGAGACCGTGGCAGTCGGCGTCATGTTTGCCAGCAAGGCCTTAGTCCAGCTACTCGCCAACCCCTTCGTAGGACCTCTCACTCACAAGTAAGTTTGTGTTTTCATAGTAGAGTTTTTTGTGAAGGACCTGGTCCATGGAAGTACCATACCATGGGTAAGGGGATTGGTGCTGGTGTAGTTATAGACTTAGGAGACATTACATTACCGTAGGTTGATGTTCTGTAGAAGCGCCACGTCGAGCACATCGGCGGTGTGATTGGGATCGGGGGGAAAGTGAGTGGGAGTCATCGGCGCGATGACATCGAAATTCGGAGAGGAGGAGAGGTTGAACAAGTGTCTCCCTCTGGAAGAGGTCCTGGTGCTATTCCAGGAGGACGGTTTGTCTCTGGGATTGTAAAGCGCGTCGACATGCGTTAACAACTTCCAAACTCAAACTCAACGCTTTTATTACAATTAAATTAGGGATGATAAAAACTTTTTTTTTATTTTTATCTCAAAATAATGTTTGTTTCTAAATAGTGCAAACAATATTACAAAAAGTGTAAAAGTTTCGTAAAATTGCCAAGTTAAAGTAAGTGACAAGGACAACACAATCGTAGAGTGACGTCACGAATACGTAACTTCATACTAGCGTCGTTCATTGTCCTCTACAAAAACTTTTAAAGCGTGTAGCTTCTTCATTTTACATCGATTTAAAAGATTTTTTCGAATAGCTCATTTTAACTATGCCTTCTTTGAAATTACATTATGTTTTCGAACTTTTTTCATATTAGTCATCATATTGTCAAGGAGTCGGTCAGTCAGAAATATGAAGCTAGAATTTTTTAAATGACATTGTAGGTTTGGTTCGATCACAAATAATGTAGGTGTTACTTGTCTAACAAGCATTAATCTATACAATATGAAAATTAAATAACGCAAGACCTCATACACACCAGTTAGAGGGGATATTTTAAAGCATAATACAATGATCAAAACATTTTGTGAAGTGAAAACTTCTTTAGCGGCGTTTTACACTTATTTTGTAACGGGTAAAAAATGTTAAACTCGCGTCAGGACACGTGACCTGATCGAAAATTCGTAAGACGGATGGAGAGTAGACAGCCGGCGCGGCGTAGGAGAGGAAGTATCCCCCTCTTTCTACGGCGCAGCGAAAATGTATGCCTGCGCCTGCTGTTTCATAAGTGTAGTTTCAAATGATAGTACTTTTATACTGATAATTAAAGCAATTCATGCATAATTATTCCCTAACCATTCCAAAATATCAAAAATGCACAACGTTAATATTCAAGTTTTCACTTCTGCCAGCACTCCCGGAGTGCAACCCGTCATTTTTTTAAAGCTAATTGTCTCTAACTATTAAGAAAATCTTGTTGACTCTAACATTAGTTTATGCACGTAAACGTTCTTTGGATTTAATTTTCTTTTGCGGTCAGTATGGCAAAATTCATAATTTAAAAAAAACTTTTTAAAGTTACTGAAATGACTACTGAATCGAATAAACGCACTTGCGTTTATTCTCTTATAGATTGAATCATAACAGTAAAAGAGAATAACGTGTGTAACGCTACAACGTTTCCCCCGATCCTGATTTGATTTGCTCACAGAAAATTATTCTTCCTCGCCTACTTAATGTTGACATATGGCAAATAATTAAATGTTTTGTGTTGCGTAATGTAAATTATTTTGCATACTTACTACGTAAATATCCAAGTTTTTCCAACTGCTGAGTTTGTTGCGACTCTTCTTCTTCCCAGCACTAGGAAATGTTGAAGAGCGGGCGTTTTGGGGGACTGTCTTATGTAATATTGACATTCAAAAAAGGCTGTGTATTTTAATGAATTTCGATTTTGAATTTGAAAGCAAGGTAACCTTCAGATGATATTTGGTTTGTTTCAGAATTGGCTACAGCGTCCCAATGTTTACTGGCTTCATTCTGATGTTCCTGTCCACCTTGAGTGAGTAGACATAGCTCTTAACATAAGCTCGTATACTTTAATATTTCCGCATAGCTATACAAAACCATTCGATATGCATCAATCGATCTAATCGAAAGACTTCTTAACGCTGTTCACAAATTCAAAACCCGTTTTTTAAACCTTTCAACCAAATAGACGACAAAAAATAGTATCGAAGTCAGAACTGTTAATGGACGTCCTTAAAATGTAGGTATGGAAATACGTGCATATTATAACGTTCCGTGGAGGTAAAAGGCGTCTTCATACATTTAATATTCGTTTGTCATCGAGATGCCATGAGTTGGACGTGGAAATCCACAAATATATCGCCTAAAATAAGTTATAGTTTCGGAACTTTCAGTCGAAAATTGCTGCGCTCCGTAATTAATCCATTTGTCCTCAGTATTTGCCTTCGGCCGCTCCTACTCCGTGTTGTTCATTGCGCGTGCGCTGCAAGGCATCGGCTCTTCTTGTTCGTCTGTCTCAGGCATGGGCATGTTGGCAGAACGGTACCCCGATGACAAGGTAAGCATATCAGCAGAAAACTGAACTTCTGCTTGTGTCGGCAACTTGCCGTGGAGCAAAATTATGAATGGTTCAGTAACGTTTTAGCGAGGCGCTGTCTCTGCTATATAAGTGTTGCCACTCATTGATATTTTATTGCACCATAAACACAACTTAGAAATAAACGAAATTGCCAGAATGTAGGAGGTTTATATGGATTTGTATGATCTTAAAACTATGATGGTCCCTTTTTATTCTACCATAAATAACATATGGTGTGCAAATATTTTATTCTAAAACTAAAAAACAAAATGGCAGCAACAACAAATACGTGCTCATGTATTAAGTTTTATTAGGAACACATTTATAAAATTTATGTCAAAATTGTACTTATGTCAGTTCAAGAGATAATGTTTATGTCAGATTGACAGTTTAAATAATTGTAAATTGTAATTGATGAACAACAAAACTTTTATAATGCCAGTGTCGACATAGTAAAATTTTAAAATTAATCAATTATTGTAATGTAAATACCAATATTATACATTTCAGTTTCCTTCTTAGATCTTCACAAGGTCGGAGAGGTCGAGAACTGCTGGAGTGAGCAATTGGATAGGAAAAGCTGGAAATAGGTCACGTTAGAAAAATATACTCGAACTGCTGCCTAATTGCAAAACACATTTCCGTAACCGATTACGACTAATCTGTTTGATTTTGACAGTTCAACAACATTCATTGCGTTATTTACATTGTTGAGCAGAATTTTTATAGAACTTATGAAGCAATGCATTAGCAATCTGTTTCAAAACGATTCAGATTCCGACTGATTGTGTATTACGCAATTAGGGTTCAGGCTAAGGCCCACCCGCGGCTGTTAACCTACGATGAGGATAATAAAAAACAACCGCGTTAAAACCGATTGAATAAGTTCAATATTGAGTAAAAAATGGGTCACACTATCATGTCCTCCTAGGAATACCTAAAATTACAAGTCACCCAAAAATTCCCGTTCGTGTTTCGTTCTGTGAAAATTTAAAATAAAAAATTCTATTTTTTGAAAACATTCTTGTTTTTTATAGAAAAAGACTTATCAATGAGTAAAGTAAAAAAAAAATAAAGAATTTTTCATTACTGATGCTTCAAAATATGTTTCAAGGTAGAGATTTTTCGATATTTCGGAAATTTTGTAAAACTGTAAATCCGCTATCACCCCCTGCAGTATGTCGTGCTATTTACTGGACAACCTGTATACTTTTAGGCAAATGTCATT
Source organism: Dasypolia templi (assembly GCA_963555695.1). Taxonomy (NCBI): domain Eukaryota; kingdom Metazoa; phylum Arthropoda; class Insecta; order Lepidoptera; family Noctuidae; genus Dasypolia; species Dasypolia templi. The sequence continues at coordinate 4,375,600 of OY743166.1, forward strand.
ATTATATAAGCTAATGTAATAAAGGTAAAGAGTTTGCTTGTTTGTTTGAACGCGGTTATCTCTGGAACTAGAAGTAGGATTTGAAAAATTCTTTTTGTGCTTCATAGCCAACTTTTGGGGAAGGGAATAGGCTATTTAACATCACGCTGCGACCTTAGGAGCCGAGCAAAAACAAACAGTAGTCAGAAATTTCGCTAAGCCAAAACGAAGTAGCATAGGATATTAGTTCAATGTTAATACGAGAAATTTCAGGCGGCCGAAGTCACGGGCAGAACCTACTATGTGATAATTGTGGTAAAGGAATCCCGCATGTTGCGGTCAAGTTGTCAAACGAGCATGGGGTTCTGTGCTTGTCCCCAAGTTCGGGAAAGTTCTGTTCCGATTTTCCATTAGGAACTTCTCAGAATCAACCCGGACTCTGGATTTCTGCCCAGATAATTACACAAGGCTCACCTACTTTCATGGGATTCGAACAGAACAGGCGAACGTGTAGAGGTGCGTATCCATTTGCGGCAGACTCGGGGCGAGGCAGCCGCTCGACCTGAGGCCGCACAAGTGGAGAGGCTGCCTCAATCTGGCCGCACAAGTGGAGAGGCTGCCTCAATCTGAGGCACGCCGCGCCATGAGGCAAATTCGTTGCCGCGGGCCGAGCCATATTTTGTCGGTTTTTTTGGGGTGCTCAAAGAAGCCTCAGTCCGAGCCGTGCACTCGGTGGAGACGGGCGTGTCGCCTCTGGACGCAATCGGCAACGAAACTGATCACCATCTTCAAACGTTATGTCCAATAGCAATTGGTCACATCCATGCTGAATTCTATTGCGATATAGCTCTTTTATGCACCATCGATACATCCTCTTTTGTAAAGTTTTTCGTTGTATTCTCTTTTTTTAATAGTGTTAATGACTATTAAAGCAGGAGCGTACCTACGCGCGTCTGGTGTCATCGCGTTCTTGCTTTACACTGGCTTCGGATCAAGGTGAGGCGACATGCTTCACCTTGATCCACAACGTGCCTTGAGCCTATGCCTCGGAAGGAGCAGCCTCGGTTTGCTTCAAGTCGAGGCTGCTCGGCCTGAGGCTGCTCTAATGGATACTCCTATGCAAACTCCTTCACGGAATATAGGCCTGCGAGGTGGATTACGCCCACTCCCGCTCTCATAGATAGGCTTTGTCTCAGCATTGTGAAAATTATAGACTGATTGTGTGGATTATTAAGTTTTAATGTGTTTGGATTTACAGGAGCGCGGCAACGCAATGGGCATAGCTCTGGGAGGTTTAGCACTGGGCGTGCTGATCGGTCCACCGTTCGGAGGCCTCATGTACGAGTTCGTTGGAAAGACTGCCCCGTTCCTGATGCTGTCGGCCTTGGCACTTGGAGATGGATGTGAGTTTCATTAGATTTTCTACTCCTTCATATTAGCACAAACTTTAGGAGAATAGCTCAAGCTATTATTATCTGCCCATACTTTTCACAACTATGTTAGGGCAACGGAAAGACAGAAAGAAAGAAAAATTGATGTATTTCTCACAGAAACACGTGCATACAAAAAGATAACATAACACGAATACAAAACATAAAAAATATGGCCACATTTGAGCGTTATTGCATGCGATTATTGCAAACAATTTAAAAAAAAACTGTTAATTTTGTAGGTTCTACTTTTACTTAACATAACATAACATCACGCCTTGTTTCCCCGAAGGGTTGGGGACAGGTGTAACTATAGTACACCCACATTTCGCCAGTTATGCCTAAGTCCCATGTGATAGGGGGCGAGCCTATTGCCATCAACCGGGCACATATCCAGACTCCGGGCTGCTACTGAGAAATTCCAGATAGAAAAACCCAATAACACGTTTCCCGACCTGGGAATCGAACCCAGGACCTCATGCTCAGTAGCGTTTGCGACCACTAGGCCAACGAGGCCAACGAGGACTTTTACTTAAATACTTAATTGCTATTTTATACTTTTACTAGATAATATCTTGACTCTCTAACCGATTCGTAAATTAACATGTCCTATCTAAGAGAGCTGGGTGATCTGTAACTCAGGACCATCATAACACAGACACCTTTCTCTATTTAAGATTGTACATTCTATTAACAAGTGACGATGACCAAAATTATGTTCAGATAAACAAGGTTTTATGATTAAGATTGCTCTTGAACGTTCCAAAAACTTGACAGTGTAATGCCGACCGTGTTGTTTTCTGCCCATATAGTCTCATGCTTTCACTGTCAAAGATCTACAAATAACAGCTGAGACCAAAGGCTAAATGGCCAGATCTTGCCCCTGCTATTTGCAGGAAATGTCAATTAATTAAAATAATTGCAATGATTAAAGGACCTTTCCATAATACATTGTTTTTCAGTAGAACTTGCCGATTACAAATCAATGATAAAAGGAATTCAACCCCTGAATTTCCTATTGCGTTAGGTACGTAACTTTTAAATACCTGTACAACAAAAACTCACATTACGATTATAATAATTATGATAATGCGTAACGTATATGTTGTTTAAATCGCGTTTTTAACAATCATAAACTGCACCTATAATCAATGTCATTATTGTTTTAAAATTTTAACAGAAACCGCAAGTTCTACAGGCATTAGGACAAATGTTTAGTTAACAGTAATAAATAAGCTTTAAGATGCTGCATACTGCAAGCTTGTAAATGATTTTTATTGAGTGGGGCAAAGTTCTATTGAGTTTCTGGCATTGTCCTTTCCTTTTCGAGGCACAGAAGCGCTTGACATATAATGCATGGTCACCAATACAAAGACCGACTTCAGCAAGCATTGACTTACCTTGAAGATTGACCCGTGCAGGTGTTATCATCTAGTCAAGACACGTCTTATCCTAAGAAGTTTACTAAACCCATCAAATGATTCAATCTGCCTTAAAGTCCAGTCATTTACACGTTTATCTACTAATTCGTGTCACATTGCCAGCAATGCGCACATTATCCGCCCACACCAAGTCAAAAGTAGGAAATGAATTATTGTGGTTATTGTCTATCACGACCAAGAATCTTGTTACTCGTGTTGCGTTACGGAAAATAGAATGCACTTTACTATTTTGTGAAGTGGTCAGACTGAGAACATAATACGTTTTAATAGCCTTCAGAATAAGCAATTTGAGTGTCAATATGAATTGATACCCGCTGGGAAACACGTGTTCTTCGATGGAGATAGCGAATCTTTGCAGAGTGGCTGATAGCAGCTGGATGAGTGTTATATCTTTGAGGAATTAATGGTATAAATAAAGTCCAGCAATTGCAGTACTTATTACAAATATATGTTACGACGACCGTTTGTACAAACCTTTTCTTCTTCGGTTATGGCGGGAAAAGTCACCAGAGATAAAATATAAACTAGTCATACCGTCACTATGACATTGATGGCTAACACAATGTTGCCAAAATAATAATATAAAAAATACATTAAATGTTGCCACTTTTCAAGGCTTATAAAGCCTCAACAATGAGAGTTGCCGAGAATCGATCAGAACGGCATGCGATTAGAGACGCCTTTGTCCAGTAGTGACTGATACTTATAATTTAAAGTATGACAGAATAATCCCTTCAATCTTCTTAAAAGGCACAAGTGACACACTGTGTTACCCTCTTTTCATAATATTTAATAAATGCATTTTCTGTGGGGTTTTCCCCGATGTATGGAAACAAGCGAACATTGTTCCAGTTCATAAATGTGGCTCTAAGAGTGATGTTTCTACATATCGCCCAATCTCTTTGTTGTCAGGGCTATCAAAACTTTTCGAAAGACTAGTGCACAATGAGATTTACCCTACTCTTCATAGCACATTAATAAAAGAGCAACACGGGTTCGTTAAGGGTAGGTCCTGTGTAAGTAACCTCCTGGTTTTTACAAAGCATCTATTTGAAGGCATTGACGCTGGGCAGCAAATTGATGTGGTATATACTGACTTCCAAAAGGCCTTCGATAAGGTTGATCATAGACTACTTCTTGACAAAATTGCATTCAATGGTATTAGGGGAAATTTATTGCGCTGGTTTGTGTCATACGTCACCAATAGGACCCAGAAAGTTGTCGTCAATGGTTTTGAGTCTCTCATGGTCACAGTCTCTTCCGGAGTTCCTCAAGGCTCAATTTTGGGGCCCCTCTTGTTCATTTTATTCATCAACGACGTAAAAGACTGCTTTAAAAATTGTAAGTTCCTCCTGTATGCAGACGATTTGAAGATTTACAAAAATATCAGTCATCTTTCCGACTGTTTAGGATTTCAGGATGACCTTGACCGTTTTCTGAACTACTGTTCTGTTAACAAACTATACTTAAGTATATCAAAATGTCACAGCATTTTGTTTACAAAGAAGAAAAATGTGACGAAATTCAACTATTCTTTCAGAAACACTCCACTGAACAAAGTTAATTCTGTTCGTGATCTAGGCGTTCAGTTAGACTCAAAGCTCCACCTTGATGCTCATATCGACAACATAGTCAATAAAGCATATAAAATGTTTGGTTTTGTAATGAGAGCATCAAGAGAATTCCACCGTCCCTCTACCTACTTATACATATAAGTCAATAATACGACCGCAATTGGAATACGCAGTTCCTATTTGGAACCCTTACTATAAAAAGTATATTGACATTATTGAATTGGTCCAACGCAAATCCCTACGTGCAATGCACTATAGATGCTTTAAAAAGAAAATATCTTATCATCTATTACTTCAAAAATACGATCTTATTACTCTAAAATCTAGACGCACCCTACTTGAGATGATGAACCTATTTAATATATGTCGTAATAAATTCGACTGTTCTGCTCTAGTGAACAGTTTGTGCTACCTGATACCTCGTACCGTACATGTTCGGGAAGTTCGCTCTAGACACTTGTTTGCAACTACTTTCTGTAGAACAAATTCAGGCGTACGCTCACCGCTGCATCGATTAGTTGACACCTACAATGGGCAGTTTGGCTCAACCGATATCATGTTTCTCAGCAAGACTCAGAAAACAAATTGTTAATATTTTAAGTGATCAGAACCGTAATATTTAAGTAAAGTTTACTTTTATTCCCTTTTTTTATATTGTTCTTACTAACTAGTAGATCTGTTTTTTAATCTGTGGATAACGTTGTGAGTAGTGTGTTTGACACTCCTATTAACATCTAATCTATATAAACCTATTAGTACACTGCTGTTTGTTGTCCCTATGTGAATAAATAAATAAATTTACCCAAAAACCTTATACGGTGAAGGAAAACATCACCGATGTTTTAGAACCAAAAAAAAATCATCCACCTACCCGCACTGTCCTTCTTCTCACAGAGAGGAGGCCTAAGTCCCAGCTGTGGGAATATTGTAGGCTGATTAATTGCTTAATTGCTTTAGGCGGGCTGAATTAGGCACTGACTTCCATTCCAATTTTTTAACACAAGGGCAAGGTCTCAGTTACAGTTTTTACGTATCTCTACGTATAAAAGATTAGAATTTACAGTTGCTTTGTCATTCGTACCGGTCTGTGCGACCGCGTTGTTCTTTTAAACTAAGCAAGATCTTTGGAGCATTTATTCTGAAAGTTGATGTTGATAACACAAAGCCTTAAATGTTGTAACTGGTGGTACACAGGCCTCCTCTCTTCGAGAGAGAGTGAGTGGGCTGTCTCTCGACAACGTGGGATTACTTCGTATTTTGGTTCTGGGACATGCCGGTTTCCTTCACCGTTTTAAGCCGGTATAAGATTATTTATTCCCTTGGTATTCACTTTAAAAAACTAAGGCTTCTTATGTCTCTCTGATGTTTTCCTTTACCGTTTTGAAAGCAGTGGTGATGAAATAAATTACACAAAGCAAAGCGCTTACTTGGATTCGAACCTACGAACTACAACTCGTAAGTCGCGGCAGTTACCAATCGGCCTGATGAAGAAACTTAACTTATTCTCACTTGTTTGTTCCCAGTGCTGCAGCTGATGATCCTGCAACCCGGTGTTGTCCGCCAGGAGTCGGAGCCACCTTCTCTGAAGGCTCTCGTCTGCGATCCTTACATCCTCATCGCTGCAGGTTTGTACCACAATTCACTTTTATTCATTTTTTCTTAAAGAGACGGTGATCTCTGAGTTTGTTGCGGTCTTTCTTCTCAGAATAGTCAGATTGGAACACCGAAATATTCTAGTTTAAAAAACATAATTTATTCATAATTGAACCAATGTACATAATTAAATATCATCTATCAACAAAGACAAGATTCATAGAGTGCACTTTAATAAGAAAAAAAAACGTTTTATACGACTATAAACCTTATTTTAGCTTATTTTGTAGAGTAGAACTGTTTGTCAAAGACTTTGTCCTTGGAAGTACTACCATCATACATACAATGTGTAACTTAATTTATGCACATTACGAAAGTAGGTTGTTCAGAATCGTTTTTATACAGGTAATTTATTATAACATTACATCACGCCTGTAATCCCAAAAGGGTTAGGCAGAGGTGTACCTATAGTACACCCTCGTTTCGCCAGTTATGCTTAAGTTCCATGTAATAGGGGGCGAGCCTATTGCCATCAACCGGGCACAAGTCCAGACTCCGGGCTGCTACTGACAAATTCATTATCCCAAAAATAATTAAAACTAGGTAAATAACAGTCACACTTCCTCTATGCAGTTAAAACAAACCAAAATTAACGAAGCACCCACTACGCTAGACCCTTATTAAATACGTGCGTGTATTTGTAATGAGACCGCAATTTATTCCCACGAACTACCTTCTCGTAATTTAATAAATGCACATTGTTTTATGCTTAATTCAAACATTTCAGTGAATGTATTTTGATTATACATAAATTCTAATTGGGGTGTTTGGTGGTGTGTTATAAGGACGATGTTTTGTTTTTTTGTTTTTATCTCTAAAAAATGTTTCGTTTCCAAATTTTCGTTTTCCAAATTTTCCAAATTTTTGTTTCCAAAATTCCAAACAATAAAAAGCATAAAAAATTACAAGCTATAAACGTTTTAAAATAAGTGTTAAACAAGGACAGCACTATCGCTGAAGTGACGTCAATACTATGAAACTTCATACTAGCGCCATACATTGTCCGTACCGCGCTACAAGGACGGGAATGATCCCCTCCAGAAACTTTTAAAGCGTGTACCTTCTTCATAATTACATCGATTTAACACATTTTTTCGGTTATCTCATTTTTACTATGCCTCCTTTGAAATTACATAATTTTTCGAACTTTTTTAATATTAGTCATCATCACTATTCCAGCGACATGTTGTATTTCTGCCGCAAAGCTTTGCTGTATTCCGGTTTGGAGGGTATGGGTGCCGTGTGATTTCAGGACAGAGCATGATCACCGCTCCAGCAGCGTTCTATCTATATTAGACGGTTTGGTTTCCGCACTCAATCCTACACCGATTCCAGGAAATGAAATTGTTTATTCTGTTAGTTGAATATCGGAACCACTTTTATTTATTTAACCATTTATGTACACACATATAATCAGACAAGAAGAATTAAGAGAACAAAAAAGTACGTACAAAGGTAATGCTTATTTCTAAAGAAATCTCTTCCAGCATACCTGCAGCAGGAGAGTATATGATATATGAGAGAACGTGTGTAAGAATAAAAGAGAAAACAAAATACATAAAAACGAAACAATTCACTAATATAATATAAACATGCAACGTCAATATATACTTACATACATACATACTTCTAAAATAAATAACACTAAATATACGTAGAAATACAAAGTGATAAAAATAAATACATATACAAATGCAACTATGACACAGTGGAAAGATAGTGTACTTTCACTCTCCTCTTAAACACCACAACAGTTTGACAGTTCCTAATGTCAGGCGGAAGTGAATTCCACAACCGAACCGCGTTCACAGAGAAAGAATAGGAGTAGAAGTCAGTTGAGTGGGGAGGAGTTTTTAGGACATTGCTAAGGTGCGACCTGCAAGGCGCATCAAAAGGACGGGCGTAGGAGAAGCGTTCCCGCAGATAGGATGGCGTTGAAGGGTTGTGGAGTATGTTAAATAGCAGACACAATATCCGAGAGTTCCTGCGAAGTCGAATAGGGAGCCACTTGAGTATCGAAAGTTAGAAACGTGGTCATGGTTTTTAAGGTTAAAAACAAAACGAATACAGACATTTTGCAAACGCTCAAGCTTATTTAATAGCTCCTCGGTGGCATCCAAATAACAGGCATCAGCGTTGTCTATGATGGGCTGTATGAGAGTTTAAGCAAGGGAGATTGTTATGTTCAAGGGCAAGAAGCTCTGGAGGCATTTCAACAAATGGAACGTGTAGTGCACCTTGATACCCCCCCAGATTTTTACCGTTTTTGCGTATTCTGTCTGAACTCCATTCAGACAGAGTGGAGACAGCGACGCAACATCGAGCCTATTTCGCATATACCTGCCGCCGATAATTATGGCCTGAGATTTCTTAGGGTTGGTCTGCAGTCCAAAAGGCAGCGACCACTCGCTAATCAAATCCAGGTCTTGCGTCAAGAAATGATCGTAAAGCTGCAGATCGTCGGCATAGAGATGGGAAGAGATGACCCTGGTGACAGAGTTAATGAACATAGAAAAGAGAAGATGAGAAAGAACGCCACCCTGAGGCACACCAGCGTTAAGAGAGCACCATTCAGAAGAAGACTCTTCGAGACGAACTCGCTGAGAGCGGCCTTTAAGATAGGAATCGAACCAACCAATGGTAGAAGAAGAGAAGTTGAAAGATTTAAGGATACCTAGAGGATATCAAAATCGACAGAGTTAAAGGCACTGCTAAAACCCAGAAGTACACGTAAGGTGAGAGATTTGTGGTCTATAGCCCAGCGGATGTCATCGGTAACCTTCAATAGAGTCGTTACAGTGCTATGACCAGTTCGAAAACCAGATTGAAAAGGACTTTCATTCGAAGAAAGAAAGGCAGAAAGTTGATGATGAACAATGTGCTCAAGCACTTTGGAGAGATATGGAAGGATAGAAATAGGTCGGAAATCAGTCGGTGAGACCGGTTTGGGAATTTTGGGTAAGGGGATGATATGGGCTTGTTTTCAGGCCTCAGGAACAGTACAAGAAAACAAGGAGAAATTAAAAATGTGGGTCAAGATGGAAAGTAATTTGAGGAGAATCGGAGAAATCATTCTTGAGCAAAGATTATCATTACCTACTGCAGTGGAGGAGATAGCACAAATGGATTTTTTTACCTCACTTACACCAACAGGACTTAATTCGAAAGAAGGACACTGCGGCACCGAAAAACAGAACAGTTTATTTAAAGTAGCTGATTTGACGTGTGGATCCAATGTAATAGGGGGAAGTGAGAAATGTTTGTTAAGAGCACACACGTCAGTGTCAATACTGGAAATAACTGGACACTTACCAATACCGACAGTTTTTAGAAACTTCCAGACTTCAGAAGAGTTGCGGTTGTCGAGAGAATTATGGAAGTAGCGTCTCTTTGCATCTCTACACGTACGACTGCAGCGTTTACGCAGTAACTTAAACGCAATCAAGTTGCGCTCAGAAGGACAGCGCTTTAACCTCCTTGTGGCTCTGTCCCTACAAGCCATCGCATCCTTAATGGCAGAAGTGAGCCAGGGGTCCGGGACATACTTTACTTTAACTCGACGCATAGGGGCATGACGATCGTATAAGCTGAGTAGAGTGCTGTTGAAAATGTGAACCATATCGTGTTGATACATGTGCTCTCCAAGACGTCCGTCCAGTCGATATGCTCTCCAAGACGTCCGTCCAGTCGATACTACCAGCATCACGCTGCAAAGTTTGTGAGTACGACTGTCATTTTTAAGAAGGCAAGTATTAAAGTCGCCCATCAAGACTATGTGGTCGTAAGGGGGACAGAAATCATTTAAAAGTGAGTCAAAAGAGCCAAAGTAATCGATACTGAGGTTAGGGCTGTACATCAATCCAAGAAGCATTTTAACGTGATGCAAGAAAATTTCAAGAAATAGATGCTCCGCTGACCCAGAGTAGGAAGATGGTGATGTGCTGATAATCTTGATAGGGAATATCAGTACCCTTCCCGGTTCTATCGTTACGGATAAGAACAGATAAAAGAGAGTGTTTAAGGAAGGATTCAGAGATCAGCAAAGCATCTATATGAGCACTGTTAATGGAAGCCAGAAGATCAGAATAATGGCAAGGTACACTCTGGGCATTGATGTGGGCTATGTTGAGATTTTTGGGAAGATGAGAAAGCAGAGAGGAAATCTGTTCGCTGAGAGTAAGAGGAGAGGAAGAACCACTCGACGCACTAAAGAAACTGCTAGAAAAGGAAGTACAAGAGAAAAAGTCATCATCAAGATCCGCATCGAACATAGTTTGCAAAAGTAATAATTAAAAATAATACCAAAATATTAATAAATAATAATATCAAATTTACTTAACTACTGAAGTGCAAATAAAACAAAACAATATATATACGCTCAACTAATAAAAGCACCTATTCGCTGTTGTTGTAAGAGATTTTAACACACCATAAATTACACGTTATTTAAAAAAAAAATACCGGACCAGAGCGTGTCTGACCACACGCAAGGAAGGGTTCCGTTGTTGGGATGAATTTATCCCAAAAACTAACTTAACATTGTAGTTGGAAAACATATTCTCCCATACATTGAAATATGTCGCGGTGAATTCGCGAAACTGCAAATGTAGGTTTATATTGCATTATTTTTTGTTATCAAACTACAAATTATCGATGTTCGGACTTTTTCCTTTACTTGTACTGTGAGACCTTCCTTCTTGCCAAATTTCATGATTCTAGGTCAACGGGAAGTTTCCTTTAGGTTTTGATTTATTTGCGAGTATCAAAGTATGTCGAATAAAGAGTCGTATTTTGTTGCGTTAACTATGAAACTTGATGTTTTTAGAGTTCCAAGGGACCGTAGAGTCCGTAGACCGTATTTGTTATAAACGATAAATGCAAAATGATATTATTTCTGTAAGTAGGTTTGTACAAACACTTTTACACGTCAATAATATTTTAATAACTAGATGTGATCGGCGTTTCCTATTTGACTACTCTGAAAAGAAAGGCCCAAACAAAGTCAGAGGTCACAGTCTCTTTTAAAGTCCAGACATAATCTTGGTCAGATCATGTGAACACCATGTAGATTGGTGTCCACTGTCCATGGTGAATGAACCACACATAATGAGTGGATCTGTCTTCAACTTGACAGACGGACAACAAAGTGATTCTAAAAAGGTTCAGCTGTTTTTTTCTTTTGTGGTACAGAACCCTAAAAATTAACTAAACGTCTGATAAGTGTCTGAAATGGTATTTCGAGGAAAGAACCACGCAGATTTGTGTGGACCTGTCCAGTCAGTGCAAGCATTTGTCGATAATCGTAACTCAACTCAGAACTTATGGGGTTCAACTTTGTTTTTCAGGAGCCATCACCTTCGCTAATGTCGGCATTGCAATGCTGGAACCAAGTCTCCCGCTCTGGATGGCCGATACCATGGAAGCCCGACGCTGGCAGCAGGGAGTCGCCTTTCTACCGGCCAGTATCTGTTATCTGATTGGTAAGTAGGCAACTAAGGGACTACGAAAAAACTGGGTCAGTTAAAAGTCGGTGAGAACAGAACATTACATCACATCACGATTGTAATATCTGAAGGGTTGGGCAGAAGGGGTAACTATAATACACCCACATTTCGCCAGAGTTATGTTTATGTCCCAGGAATAGGGGGCGAGCCTATTGCCATCAACTGGGCACAAATCCAGACTCCAGGCTGCTATTTAATTCCCGACGGAAAATCTCAATGACACTGCATGACCCGGGAATCGTACCCAGGACCTCATGCTCAGTAGCAGCGCTATGCGACCACTACAACAACGAGGCAGTCAGACCATAATAATTACCTACATTCAATAAATTCATCAAGAGGTCGTGGGGCGTAGAAAGTGTTCAGAGTTCATAATGCATAATCAGCCTGCAGCTCTGCATATTATGTTCCAACTGCTGGGACACAGGCCTCCTCTCTGTGAGAGTGAGTGGGCCGAAATACACGACGCGGGCTGGTAGACGTCACATGTCTTCGAATTTTTGGTTCTAAGACATGCTAGTTTCCTCACGATGTTTTAAGAGCAATGGTGATGAAATAATTTACAGAAAGTAAAGTACTCGTAAGTCGCGGGCATTACCACTGGGCCACCACTGCTCTCAGAGTGTTCAGAGTGTTGTGATGGAATTCTCATCACCAGCGTGAAGCTATACAATAATATTATCATCATTATCACCCACAGCCCGACTTCACCCACTCCTGAACATAGGCCTCTCTTTTCGTGTGCTAATCCCCACGCTCCTGTGCCAGCCTCAAACAATGCCCTCTGCCCATCACACCGTCAGACGGCCGACACTTCATCTGCCAGTCCTTGGACGCCACTCGGTCATTGGTTATTATGTGCCCGATTAATGGCATCAGCATCGTCTATTACATGAGCCTCAAAATTTAACAATATGATCGTATGTTGTACTAAAAGGTAGAACCTGGAAGTCAGTCTTCAAGCACTTGGAAGGTAGGAAGGTAGATAGAAAAGTCTTTCCTACGAACCTTTTAAGACCGCGTTTCTGGGATGGCGAATACGCGATCGTAGCGGTAATATATCACGTTTTGTTCGGAAAACCGGAGACAGAGGGCTGTCGGCGCGACCATGCGTTCCGGTTCACGGAACAAAAAAATACATAAGAACGCCACGATCGCGAGACTATCGCTTTGGGTTAGGTCCCAGGGTAAAATTATCCTCTTTCTAATGTTCAAAAAGCAGTAGTTATTAAAAAAAAAAAACAATTTCAGGTACCAATCTGTTCGGACCTCTGGGGCACAAGATGGGCCGCTGGCTGGCAGCTTGTTCTGGACTGATCATCATTGGCATATGTCTTATTCTGGTAAGAACAACAACATTGGACCAACTTCCGACTGATGAACATGTAAATTATGGACCACTTCAATTACGTCTCTAAGAAAATAAATGCTTTTCACCTTTCATGGCAAGATTCTGAAACAGTTTCCCTGACGATTTTTTTCAAATTTCGTATTGTCACACGAAAGTGATACAATAAATCATTTCACAATTAAAACATGCACAGATTCGGAAGGGTATCTACTTAAATAAATAAATATCAATTGCCGCACGATGATAGATCCTCACTTGAAAACGGTTTGACCGATTTGTCTGTTTTTTGTGTTGTGTTTGTCATTATCAGGACAAGGTTTCTAAGTTTTTTTTGTTGGAAAATCCACCGGAAAAGTTGGAAAATTTGATGGTATTTTTGTATGAAACCCGGGCGACGAACAGGAACGTTGGCATAACTAGTCCTAACTGTAATATGTATTCTTATATTATTAAAAGTTCGAAAGTAAGTTTGTTACTCTTCACACCAAAACGGGTGCAAAGGATTTAGATGAAATTTGGCACACAGATAGACCATGAGCTGAGTAAAGACATGGAGGCTACTTTTTTATCCTGGATAGCAGACGAAGTCGCGGGCAAGAGCTATAGTTTTATGTACATTCTAAACCATCTCATCCTATCTGCAACCGCTTACACCAAAAGCATTTGGCAGTGTGTGCAAAGGCACTATCTAGGATATAATTATAAAATTAAACAGAATTTGTATTAAATTATGAGCTAGATTACCGGAACGTAACCGTGCTGATCCATACGTCATGTTCGTGAACGGGCGCCGTCAGTGGGGACTGGCCATCTCTTGGCTGCCACGGTTTTTTTTTCTGTTTTTTTGTTTTTCATTACGGACGCCTTTAATGTGCACGTCTTTCTACAACGTTCTCACATGTATAATTTCAAAAAGACTGATGTAATAATTTTCTGTAACAATATTATTTAAAAGAGTGTCCATGGAGTTTCTTGCCCGTTCTTCTCCATAGGTTCCTACTTCGCTTTGGAATGGGCAACTAGCTTCATATTTCTGACTGACCGACCCCTTTACAATTCAAAATTGCCTGTAATTGGTTTATTTGAAATAAATGCTTTGAGTTTGAGTTTTAACGGACTTACAAATTCATCTTTAACTATGTATCTTATCATTTCAACACACCTCTAACCCCCCCAGATCCCAATGGCCCGAAAACTGGAGCACCTGATCATTCCCAACGCTGGTCTTGGCTTCGCTATTGGCATGGTGGACTCTTCAATGATGCCTGAACTCGGCTTCCTTGTTGACATTCGACATGCGGCCGTCTACGGTTCCGTGTACGCTATTGGTGATACCGCCTTTTGTCTTGGATACGCTGTTGGTAAGTTCTGCATGCCTGGTACTTTTCGTTTTGAAGATTTGCCCTATGGTCGATACTGGTTTTATTTAACCCACAAATATTTTCACTGTATTTCCACAATTTATGAAAAGGAAATGGATTTGTGTAAATACCTACATAATTACTTACAAAAAAAATACAAGACAAAGATAAACACACACACACAGTCACAACACAGACAGACATAAAGACACACAAACAGACAAAGGTATTTACAAAGCAGATGTGAGTTGAAACGCCGGGAGGGGACGCCCTAGGGGGACATATAGTGACCTTATTGGTGATGTCTTCAGAAAGGTGAGGTGCGTAGCACTCGCAACCGGCACGCGTGTTTGACCAGATGTATGAACGTAAACGTGGCAAAAGGAGTATGTAAGGATCGTAGCAGGTGGCGTTCTTTAGTTTCTGCCAACCCCGTGAGAAGAAGGCTTGGGTGTATGTATGTGTAAAATAAATGTTTTCAGTTTTAAATTAATTTAATAACATAAGAAACGAGAGACTTGTGGCTAAGTAATAACAACCACACGAGATGATCGCTCAGGTTAAAGTACACTTGTCGCGGTTTATCAATGGATGGGTGACCATCTCAACATACCAAGACCCGGGTGCCTCGGAAAGCACGTTAAGCCGTTGGTCCCTGCTGCCATTCGTGGGATCTTTGACAGTCGTTGCTGGTCTTCAGAAACTCGAAAGTCTGACAACCAGTCTTCGTGCTACCCAGTAACTGGGTTGTGGAGGTCACATAGGCAGTCGCTCCAGGTAAAAAACTGGTATTCAGCTGTGTCCAGTTAGGATGAAGGCCGACGGGTAAAACCCATATTTTCGTCGTTTGGAAGTTATCACTTTATATTTAATAAAATCTAATGATATACTTGTACTATTACAGGACCAGCTCTCTCAGGTGCCCTGATGAACAGCATCGGCTTCGAGTGGATGCTGGTCATCATCGCAGTCCTCAACTTCGCCTACGCGCCCTGTCTGCTGTTCCTGAGGTCGCCACCTGCTACCAATGAGAAACAGGTTAGCACTGTTAAGGTACCCGATTAATAATCAGCAGCACAAAGGCCTCTTCTTCTAATAATGGTCCTCCATACCGAATTTCGGCCATGGCTGCCAATCTCAGCGGATACGTTTAAAAGTCTCTTAACTTAAGCAATGTTTATGAGTAAATCCCTACAGTGCAAGCGTGTGTGCGCAGACTCAGGTACACTCTACCTTCCCTCACTCTCATAGTTCGATGGGAAGGCAATCCGACACGACCATAGGGAGATCAGACGCAAGACCAACGGCTTTCGGCTCTTCTCATACAGAGAAGGCGCATTGATCACCACGCTTGTTGCGGGATTGGCGATTTCAGAATTAGGGACGCTTACGCCACACATCACTGGTAAACGAATTTAAAACGTCATTCCGTTTCTGTCACTAGTTTGAAGATGACAGAGATCGTTTTATTTTCGTGGCTGGCCTGTCCCTCTCCTGGGCAACGGCCTCCCTCCACTCCTTCCATCATTCGTGAGCCCGCGCGTCCTCCTTCCAGTTAAATATAATTTTGAGATTCATAGAATGATGTTTAAATATGTTTAGTACTAAACCCATTTACTGACTCGTGATACACGCAGGCCTAACACCATTTATATCTGTGTGTGTATTATAGCCTGTCTGTGGGACCGTATTGTTCTTCTAAAATATGCAACGGATTTTGATCCGGATTTCGCCATTATTTAAATAATTTATTTCGGAAGATTTATGTAAACATTTCTATTAAACTTACATAATATAAATAAAACTCGATGTTTTGTTTTAAAAACTGTGCGGAGTAGACAGTCGCTAGATGGGTATAAGTACCTAAGCCAGCCGGCCTATTCTGTGAAAATCCCACCGCAAAAACTTAGGTAAAGTGAGCGTGGAGTGAGCTGTCAGTGCCACTGATGCTAGGGATTGACCAAGACGGGATGACACTGACAGCTCACTCCATGCAAGTCTTCACGGTGAGATTTTTACAGAATCGACATGATGATGTAAGGGATTGACACTAGCTCACTACACTTAAATTTTCACGGTTCGTTTTTTTTAGAATAGATCAGCATGATTCTTCACGATGTTTTGCTTTACCGTTTCTATGTCAGTGATGTGCAGGATAAACTCAGAGCTATCTTCTGTGCATTGACAATTTAATAATTATTATTTCAGAGCCTCATAGCAAGCGACAAATCATCTGTCCGCTACGTGAGTTATCAAAACGAAGAGGAAGAATAAATTCACCAATTGCCGCCATCTTGTTCCCGCCAATGACACCCGCCATTTTGAATTTAAAAACTCGGGAGTATTTATTTTAATGGGGTTTGCATAAGACGTCCTAGGAGTCAGTTTAAGACGAATAAGGCATATAATATTTATATGTATACTGTAGATTATTGCCCAAAAAAATATATTTAAATCATATCTAATATACATATTATATTAGATTATATTTTATGTCTATCCTTATACAATGTATTTAGATACTTCTCTGTATTCTTCTGACCAATTTTGCTCTGTGACCTGTTGATAAATGTGTGTATATTTTGTGTATACTAATGGCTTGTATGTATATGTATAACCTCTACATGAATACGAGGTTGATAGAAGAACTATATCAATGTTTACGCCTGTCGACAATGTAATGTAGGTAAATCAAAATATTCGTTTGCGTAACATTAAATTAGAATATCTTAAATGGCTCTATTTGGCTTAGTGACAGCTAAGTAACAAAATTCAACCAAAGATGAAAAGTAAATAAAAAATGCATGTTTTTTAAACTTTTGTAGTAAAATTATGTATGTGCCAATATAGATGAATGCGTAATAAAAAATATTTATAGATTTTATATATGCTCGGCAAAATATGTATATTCATATGTAATGGTTATGTATAAAACGCGCTGTCAAAGAACCTTAAGATTTTAAAATTACAAACACGTATAGTTCTCGGTGTATAGGCACATTTTCAATTTAAGTCTGCTTTTATTGCTTTGCATTGTTTACAGTAGTTTACTCTAAAATTCATTTTAAATACGTATAATACTGTAATTTTTTAAATGACTTAAATCTGTAATCGTAAATAACTGAATTTAATAACTGAATTTAACTTTACATAGAAGTTCTTAAGTATTATCAAAACAAAAAAGCCATCTCAACTGCTCTTTTGACTTATAAAAATAAATAATTGTCATCTCGGCCAAATGATAAAAAAAATAAAAAGTAATAATTATAAACATGATATACTATATGGCTTTTAAACTATACATGTATAATATATGTATGACACACATAATAATATGTATGTAAGTATAATCGTATACATTTATTTCGCAAAGGTGACTTTGACAATATTTTTCACTGTAAATTTTTAAACTAAAATATGTATACAATATGTATAGGCAATACTGACAATATTTTACACTGAGACTTTTGAGAAAAAATATAATAAAACGTTTAATTTGTTGGCTGGAGATGATTTATAAAAAAAGTGTTTCGTAAGTTTCCAAATATTTTTCAGTTTGACAGAAAATTAACAGACCCTTATTTTATTGGGTAATGGACCAAAAGGATAATTTTTAGTATGAGCTTAAAATCTCTTGTAAATAATGCAATAATGATTATAATGACAATATCTATCACAATAATATGCTTAAATATATAATAATAAATAATGTACATAAATTGTTCGTATTTTAAGAATGACTGGTCATTGTCTTTATTAAAATTAATCGGATGCAGCGGAAGATTTTACATGGAGCGACTGACCTCCAAAACCCAGTTACAGGGTAACATGGTACCCGTCGGTAAGACTGGTTGTCACACTTTTGGGGTCCTGACAGTCCGTAACGACTGTCAAAGATCGATGAAAGACAATCGAGCCAAAAGGCACGGAGAAAACTTGATATGTAATGGATGGTCACCCATCCAAGAACGACCGCGACTAGCCTAGCTTAACCTTGTTATCATTTAGCCACGAGCCTATTATTCGTTCATTGTGTTTGCTAAACGTATACATGTATAGAATACGTCAGTGGTGACGAGAAATCATCATTACCTTATTTTAAAACTTTTGCTTTTTCTGATCATCTATGTTCTATTTTGTTGGGATTTGTTTCCACACTTACTCCTTGAAATGGACCGTTGTACGTGCCCCATTACAGACTTCCTTGGTCATTCCAACCAGCCCACCTCCCTCCATAAGCAGATTAAGTCTCCAGTATGCTCAGAACATCTGCAAAAGATCTGGGTGACCCGAGATGACCTTCTGTTCTAATTTGGGTGACGCCTGTGCATTCATTGAGCAGTGATGGCCCAGTGGTAACGGCCGCGACTTACGAGTTTTAGGTCGTAGATTAGAACCCAGACAGGCGCTTTACTTTTTTTAAATTATTTCATCACCACTGCTCTCAAAAACGGTGAAGAAAAACATTGTGAGGAAACCGGCTTGTTCTAAAAGCAAAATTCGAAGACATGCTAGTTCTACCAACCCGCGCTGGGCCCGCGTGGTGGATTATGGGCCACTCCCTCGCACAGACAGGAGGCCTGTGTCCCAGCAGTGGGAATACTATAGGCTGGTTATGCATCATTATCGGCAGACCTGTTCCACCCACTGCTGAGTATCCAGAGGCCTCCTTCCTTTTGGCCCACGCTTCCCTGGTCTCAACCAGGTCTTACTAGCGATCCATTGAATGTCATTTAGTAATCTGGGAGTTGGTTTGCCAAAACTCATACTAACGTCTTTCGGCAAGGGTTACGGCAAGTTAAGACTGACCGGTCATTTAAAAAATCTTGAATAAAGTAACAATATTTTAGAAGTTAAAAAATGTTTTGCTTCGATTACTGTTACGAAGTTATAAATAAAAAAATATGTAATGAATTAAATGTAACAATTTAGGACTTTTGTGTAATAATATTTTATATTTGTATGTAAATATTGCGAATATGAATGGTTGTTAATATAATTCAGTAAGTGAATATTACAAAAATATATTATGTGTAAACAAATTAATAAAATATTACGTCTACTATTGATACTTTCGTGAGTAATAATTTTGTTGAGTTATAATTTATTTAGCCAAATCATAATTATGACTTTAATATAATTAAGTAGGTATGTCGATTATTAATTTGATGTACCTAACCTAAAGTTTCAAAGAGTTTTGTTTCGTGGTAAATTTGGAGATTATTATTAAAATAGCATTATATTAATTCATCATAATGTCATAAAATATAATCATTAATTTCTAAAACAGTTTTAGTGAATGTATTTATTTTAAATAATCATATCTATTTGAAATTCTTACATTGTTTCTTATTAGGAGCTTATATTCATTAATTATCTATTTAAAGTAGATTAAATTAATACTGTGTCTAAATCATAATCTTGAATTCGATGGACATATTTTTTCATTTGTGTCTTCATATAAAATTGCACTTTATGCACCTAATAGTGTGTTTTTGAAGAAAGTTTTATTATTATTTAATAAATCTCAAACCTACCAGGTTAAAATTATTAGTATTATCTTCAAATATTTCGGTGTATACATAATTTCACTGCTAATCGCTTTTTTACTCATTTTTTACACAAATTTGTAAATTTCTTGCGTTTTACTAGTTACAATCACAGTTTCAACCCCGACAAGGGTTTATTAAAAAACGTTGCTATGGTTCCGCAAAAGATGAACATTATTAAGAGCAACGTTTTTGTAATTTGATTTATTCGGAGACACGTAAAAGCAAATTGTGTATGGCTGCATAGTTTGTTTGTGAAAAGTGATCAAAAATGTCCATTTCATTCTTTGTTCTTAATGAAAATACTTAATCTTTAAATAATTACAACTATTGATTCCATAAAATTCATAGTGGACTATGGAGAATACCTACAATAAATTCATAATAATACTATCATCGTAATAATGTATACAACTTTAATTCGAAAAATACATTTAATGAAAAGTGAAATATATAATCACATAATCTTCCAGTGTTAGATGGTAGAATATGTATACATAAAATATACATTTAGGTATATACTTATATCTCCACATATGGTATATGTATGGTACAAGCAATGCATACATACATACATAAACTCACGCCTTCTTCCCATGGGGGTAGGCAGAAACCACAGAACGCCACCTGCTACGTTCCTTACATACTCCTTTTGCCTCGTTTACGTTCATACATCTGGTCATACACGAGCGCCGGTTGAGAGTACTTCGCACCTGACCTTTCTGAAGAACATCACCAATAAGGTCATTATATGTCTTCCTAGGGCGTCCCCTCCCGGCGTTTCCACTCACATATGCCTTGTTATCTTCTATTAGTAAATTTCTATTCATAATAATATGCTTAAAGTTGGACATTAAAATATCAAATAATAATTAAATATGTATCATACTAAATGTATGGAATATTTAACGAATATTTTGTTTTGTTCAGTTCAATTACATAGTCGAACCTTGTAGATATTTGTAGTAATATTAGTAGAAAACATCTCATGTTATGCATAGAGTAATATAGAGTTAATCTTTTGTAGTATTGTAGTGATATTTATTACACCTAATTACGTATTACAATCATTCATATTTGATGATGTTTTATTAACTTTTGCAATAGCTGGGTTTGGGTCCTGTAACTGAATTGTGTATTTTAATCATTTGTCGTATAAAATAAACTGACAAATAATTTACATTGGTTTAAATGTTTAAAATAAATAGTTTTTATCCGTTTTTAATGTTTAATTAGAATTGTAGTGTTACTAAAATACTGTTGTTATTTTTTAGTTATTTTCTATATAAAGTAACGAATATAACAACAGAAAATATTTATTAAAATAATTAAAATATTTACAGTTTTAATAAATATTTAATTGTAACATTGAATAAATCTTAAGTACTTTAGAATAATAACTTTGCAAAGTAACATTTTAATATATTAAAAATATAACAAAAATAACTAATTGTTAGTACAAGAGCCTCGAGCTGAAAGTGTATCTTAGTAATAATTCGAAAACTTTGTAATATATCAAACAATATATTTACATAACATTGATTATACATTAATATCATACATGATATACATTTTACCGGGTAATGTGCGAAGTGCTGTGTTAGACGATCTAATTGTAGGTATTTCTTGTAATAATTTACACTGTATTAACAGCATTAAGATTTCTATTTTGTAAGCTTCAGAAAGCTGGCAACGTCGCAAATAGCTGTCAAATATTTCGTTGTTGGGATTAATTTGTTAGTATTAATTACCGAATGAAATTATGACTTATATCTCTCTGTAGTGCACAATTTTTTAAATAACTGATTGTTTTAGGTGTAAAAATCATTTAAGCACTTAATCAAAACAGCAAAATATTTGACAGCTATTTGCAAGGTTCACAACTTTCTATTCGCACCCTTAGCCTTTTTAATTGTTATTATAAAGCACTTCGAGCACTAGCCGGGTATTTAAGAAAGCGAAATCCTGTCGCCATTTCGCTAACATTATATAATAATCTTTAAATGTGATAGATTAGTGATATTTTCAGCTTTTAGATTTTTAATATAACTTTAATAAAATTTAGGTTGGTGCATACTGCAAATATTCTATTTGATAGATGAATGTTAAGCTATTGTATATTGTTAAAAAAAGCAATTTGATGTCCGTTATTCATATAATTGAATAGGGAGTTCTGAATCTTTTTACATACATTTTCGATATCGATTAATTTGTATTTTATTGAGCTCATTTTCATATAGTTTATATTTTTACTGTGACTGTGTTGAAAACATTGAAATAATAATATTTCAATGTTTTTACTCAAGTTTAATATGTTTTATATCTTGCACTCTGAAAAGGTTGAGAATTCCAATATAAACGTTATGTTATGGTATTTTTTAATGTTAATTTTATTAATATTATTTTTATGTGTTATTGTGGGATAACATATCTAGTCCTGCCCTGAATGTCTAAATCTTAAACTTAGATATAAGTTTATATTAAAAAAAAAACTTACTGCGCTTGTTCTGATTTAACTTGGCCGAACTTGGCTCAAATTTTCGTGCATTTTTCATCAAACTTGGCTAAATATCACCAATCTTGACAACATACCAAAATATGTCAAAATATCAACAACTCGGCCAATATATCATCATCATTTAACTTGATCAGAAATTCACGTCGTTAAATTAAGCATGTTTTTAAGTATCTTGACCTGTGATGACAATATAAGAACTTGCCCAGTCAGTCAAGTGTGAATTCCAAGCTATGGAGACAATAATAAGCGCAGGATTTAACGTGTTGGACTATAATTTATTAAAAATGTGGGTATATGAACTAATTTATGGCGTTTTTCTTCTTATTTCCTAAAAAATCCTATTAATTGGCATTTTATATCGTTGGTTTTAGTTTTCGCATGAGCGACAGCTAAGCCTGGGGTTTTTAAAGTTAAATTATCTACATTCCGTTCAGTTATTTTATCATTGTGAGTTTGACATACTTGTCAATGGCAGCAACCCAACAGCAACCTTATTGCAACGGTTTAGTTCCGTTGCAATAAGGTGATTTTAACAGTGATGCAAACAAGGAGATAAATTAACTGCGAACGGACTCTACACTGCTACAGAGATATTTTGTACGCTCGAATGACATTGACATGGGGACGCTGTTGGTAAACGTTTGTGTATTTTGTTTTCTTCTTTCGGCTTCGCGCATTAGTGCAATTATGCAAAACATTCACATTGTTTTGAAAAAAGAAGATGGCGACGTTAGTTCCGATTCTGTTCGCGCGCTATAGTTCAACTAAACCATAGACAAAATGTACAGAAAAAAAATGGTTATTCCAAATGTTGGTGTCTATGGAGAAGAGGGGACAGATTTTACGGTTACTTTTTTTGCAAAGCCCGACATTCCCGGAGTTCTAACCAAAACGATCGTCGCGCGACCGTCATTCTGCTGATATGTCGGCGGCGGTCACGACTGCGTGGTAGCCAGACATAATCGTGTATTTGCGCCAACGATCATATTGTTTATGTAAGTCGCGTTTGTACGTCAACGTTGTCGTGAGACTCGATTGATCGCGATAGTTTATAAGAGCTTGACGTTCACTTTTAAACGAACTGAGGGCGCGGCCTGACTAACTAGATACTGCCCACGAGGAAGTCAATTATACAGCAAATATAATCTATACAATCCAAATTCGTTAAATATATCAACTAGAACAGACGTATGATTCCGGACATGCTTTTTCTTTATAATATCTGTAGTGGGAACATTGAGAGTACCGCTTTAAATGACAGTTCTAAGGTTGAGTGCTCCGTCTCGTCAGACTAGGCACACACAGTTATTCGGTGTACCGCATTGTAGTACAAACTATGAAATATTAACAAGAAATTCTCTCATCTTGACATATTTAACACCAAAAAAAGTATATTCAGGAAACTTTTAGTAACTTCTGTGTGCGACGAATTGACTAACAGATCTAAATAGTATTGAGTAAAGTATCCATACACCATTACAACTCCTCACACACACTCCTACACACCCACCCACACTGCGCACCTAGGTATGTTTGGATGGTGTTAGCCTGTCATCCTGTTTGTTTCTGTGCATATTATAAGTGTCGGCTACTAAATTGTAAATCCGTAATTTACTGATAGCCTTCATCATCCCACTGCAGTACGTGTCTATTCTATATGTCATTTTGACTATTCTTCCGTCAACGACAAATCCCGATCATGCTACGCACAAATGCCTCTCCCCATGACTTCCAGCTCTTTTAATCCAGAGCACAGATAATATAATACTACGTACAGATACCCAATCTCATACAAAGAAATGAAACGTCCCTAAGTCTGGCTATTGAGCTGGCAATTTTTCTTCGTAAAATTTTTCAACAGATGGCAGCATCAGCGACTCACTAATTGGCAGAGACTGTAGTTTTACAACGCCGTCTAGGAGTCGAGCTACTTTTAAAACATTTCGTGCAATCCTTTTTATATACAGTTTTATAGTTCCGGGTATGAAACAAAACAAAATAAGTTGTTTGATTTATAGTAAATAATAGTAATAATTTTGGAAAGTGCAATGACAGGACCAATTGAGTAAAACGCCATCTATTGCAAAAAGCTCTAAACAAAATGATTAACAGATGGCTACTTTTATCATTAAAAGGATTAACATTGAAGACAAAGACTTAACTTTTATTTCATTAATAAAATACGTGCATTATGAGTGGAAATAGATAAATCAGCACTTAACAAGGAAGTTTTGACTTTTACCAATAATAGTTCAGCCAACATTCTGCCGTATATCGCTTTTTAATATGATTTTTTTCAAAACAAATTATATTTTTTTCGAGTTAAGACCCCATGACACTACTATATAAATAACGGCTTGATTTTACTAGTTTTTACAGCGTTTTTCAAGTAAAACAATACAATCATTTTAAATATTTTCTTTATTTTATTCTTATTTAAATAACAATTTAATATTTTGGTTTAAATTATAACTTCACATATTACTATAAATACTCAAAATTCTCAGGCAGTTCATTCGCTGGGTTGACTCGGCGTAGCAGCTCGAAGTGATTTCTCTAAACTCCTCAAGGAAGGTGTGATACTGCTTCCTAAGTCTTCAACAACACTTGATAAGTACACTGGAAATGGAAAATTTGTAATTTAGTAATATAAAGGAAGGCCAAGGAAACGTTGACGGAGACCGAACGTTACAAGAGGTTTTTTTTTTGACAGCTGTCATTGTGACAATGTCACATTAATTAAGACACTGTCAAGAGGTCGGAGGACGATGTCGGACTGCGTAGAAAAGAAAGAGAAGCGCGATGACACAACGCTTGTCATTTATTGCAAAATATGAAGCAATCATTTATTTAATCAACAATTTTTTGAGTGATCGAAAATAACAAACAACCAAGTTCTGTATTCAGATATGTCTAGCACTTCGTCCGCGTGGATTTCGAAAAAAAAAAAAACTGAAATTATGACTGATGAACATAAGAAACTTTTTTTTGGAAAACTGTTCAGTCGTTTCAATACAAACAAACAATCAAATCTTTCCTCTTTGTAATATTAGTTTAAATACGATAATGTTATTAATTTTACCAACGTAGGTTGATAAGTAACACAGTTACCAGGTCACTCAGAAAATATTGCGAAAAATTTTTTTTATGTATGAGAGACTGGCCAGTTATAGTATATTTTGAAAATATGATTATGAATTAAAAATAGGTACGTGTCAATTACAAAATTCCCCTCCACATTGTTTGCGTGCTTATTAAAATTATCGTGTCTCATAAAAAAATGGATCACGCCGGGAACATTTTCGATCGGGGACGATTTTTTAAGATTCGAGCTAGATTTTCGAGCAGGCTGTAAACGACGTGTCTACGACGGACTGGACAAAGTGTCTTGAACACTGGTTCAGACGCATGAAACTTAGTATAGAGGCTAGTGGAGAGTACAGAAAATATTTATAAAAAAAATATTTCCCAATGAACATTAATTTTTATTTTCAAAATACTTTCTGAGTGACTTCTTGTAATGAACTTCCAACAAAAATTCAGTTAAAAAAAAAATTGCATCTAAAAAATTTTCAAAACGTGTTTTGAGAACAACAACGGGGTTATCAAAAATATGTTCAAAATGAACATATATTTTTTCCGCTACCATATACATATATAAATTTGGCTTTATTTTTTTAAAGACAATCCTACTTTGAACATTTGCCTTTTGTCAGCCCCTTAAGATTCGCTTGTAATGGAATTATCGAACTGTAAGATCATTTTTTTTTTTTTTTTTTTTTTTTTTTTTTTTAAATATGTTTTATATTGATAATTATGTAATTACATATTTAAAAATAAAATAAAAACTGGTTCAGAAAAACATGATAATAGATTTCTTTAATATTTCAAGGTAAATTAAGAGAAAAAGATAGTTGTTTGATTTAAATTAGTAACGATAGTGGTTACTGTGATGACAGGGCAAATTGAGTAAAACGCCATCTATTGCAAAGAGCTCCAAACAAAATAATTAACAGATGACTACTCTTATAATTTTAAGGGTTCGAATTGAAGTTAAAGGCTATGTTTTTTTTCTTGGAAATACGTGCGTTATGAGTGTAAATAAATAAATCGGCTTTAATCAAGGAAGTTTTGTTTTTAAATTTCAGCCGTTTAACTTTGCCTTTCTAATGATTGCTTATTTCATAATGGTTACCTATCTATACTGCCATCTTACTGACTTTTTTTCAAGACTAATTATAATTTGTTCGAGTTGAGACCCTATGCTAGGGGCATAGGGTCTCATCTCAAACCACCCCGTCTCATCGCGTCTCCTGTCTGCGGTATTACTTCGTTTTCTCTAAGTGTGAAGACCTTTGTCTTTTTCTCTTTTTTTGTCTTTGTCTCTTTTTTTGCTCTGCTTCTGAGGGTCGTATCGTGATGTTAAATAACCTATAACCCTCCCCAAGAGTTGGGCTATCAAATTTGTTTTTTTCGTATATTACTGTTCCAGAGATTAGCGCGTTCAAACAAACAGACCTTTCCGCATACTATATTAGTAAAAAAAGAGAAAACCTTGAAATAAACTAATTAACTAGGGTGCATTTTAAAAATAACGGCTTAATAATGACAGTTATTGAGTTATATTGTTTAAGTTTCTGCACTTTAAAGTTATTTTTTTTAAATTTAAACGGTAAATAGATTAAGTTGCTTTGTTTTTATCGTGAAATAACTAAGTTTATTATACGTTAATATCGAAATAACGAAAAGGTGAAATCCGCTACTTATCCAACGTTATATTAAATGGAGTATAGTTTAGTTTTATCTTACCAATATCATTGAGACATCGCTTCGTTCCCAAAGCGTCCATGTTCCTTATATTCAGGATTCTCTCAGCATACACCTCACAAGTATGAGTGCATACCTATAAATATTAATAAAAAGTTCTAAATACTTTTGGAATACCTCGATTGTCTGGAGGTCGAAAAACAGTATACAAACATAACTTCCTTTTTCTTCGATAGTATAAATCGTAAAACTTAACTGCTTAAAGTCTATTGAAATCCTTGTTTCAAACTGACGCTATTTCCATTTTAAACAAATGTCGACTTTACCACATTGTTAATAAAGTTGAATTTTAAATGACTATTTTTTCTGTCAAAAATTTAAAACAAAAATATGTACATGATTTGGTGTGTGTATTGGCTCCTTGTTTTTATATTTATTAATGTAATTTTTTATCATTTAGTTGTGCTTTTGTGCGATGTTCTATATCTTTTGTGTGCACTGAATACATGCCTTATCTATCTATAGGAAAATTAACTTTAAGTGTAGGTTTTAAAGTAGTTTTCTGAAAACACATAAATTAGTAACAAATTGTAAGTTAGTTACCTAAACCGAAAGGCGAGAGAGTGTCTTACCTCAGATAAGAACTGTAGCGGTGCCTGTTTCTCTGACAAATGCATCTCAAGATGCTGGGGCAATGTCATCAGGTACTGTCCAATCTGTAAGAAAAAAAACATATTAATAGCGAATCCGACCAGGCACAAACCGGGCACAAATCCATACTCCGGGCCGCTACTGAAAAATTCTCTAGAATGATTGGGTAAGAGTTTTTGGATATTTTATTGGATTTATCTATTTGCCCGACCTGGGAATCGAACCCAGGACCTCATGCTCAGCATTCGCTCTTGAGACCACTAGACCAACGAGGCAGTCGTATATCATTTTGACGTTCGAAAAGTGAAGATTCTCAGAATAGTTTGAATAAATACTTTTGATTTTATTCTAAGAGGTGTGCCTATGTAGTAGACCCACATTTCATCAGTTATGTTTAAGTCCCATGTAATAAATTGTCCGAATAAAGTTGTGGGGGTGAAAATCGATTTTGTATATTAATATCTACGATTTTCACACCCCACAACTTTATTCGGTCCCCCATCGCGACGTATTTTTTTAAAATATTTTTTACTATTTAAAGGGAAGTTAGGTTTTTGTGTCGGGGGTTTTTTACATTTTAAAGAAGAATGCCCATTTTTCACCTGACTATGTATAGAAATGAAATAAATCTTAAAATACAGTTAATTAAATTGTATATTAATAACGCTTATCACAATGTTAAAAGAAACGCAGCATTTAATTTAATTTTCATTTTATGCTTATTCTACGTCAAGGGTAAACATTTTGGCATGTTTTGAACGCATATCAACTACCCATTTTTACAACGTTCCATTTTACGTACTGCTACTTGTCTTTATTAAACTCTGTTTCTAAGTTTCATACATTATTTTACTTTTTATTTAATCAGTAAGTATTTCTGTTTTAGTCAATGTATAACACAGATTAATTTAAAATAAATGAATATTTAAATTAATGAATCATGGCATATGTAATTGAGTTAGGACGATTGAAACGGTTTTTTTGACGTTTGACATTTAATGCTGGACACTCAATTTATAGTGACACATCGAGAGTCAAGCAGTGACATAAGGGCAGCTGGTTTTAAGGAATTCACAAATTAATAAATACGTTTTAGAACATAGATATGTATTATTAAGTAAGTATTACTATTTTAGACTAAACTTCGAGTGTTAAATAATTAGTTCTAGCACATTTATTTCTTTATAACGGCAAATCCTAACCTAAAAAGTAACATTAACATTTTTGGACTTCGTAGCGTTTCAATTCTAAAATGACCTTAAGACATTATTTTTTAAACCTACAGGTAGTGTTTCTACTATACCTTATAACTATACATAAATTTTCATTATCAAGTTTTGAAATGTATGGGAAGTTATTTAAGTTTTTATTGTATAAACTATTGAAAGGAGATGGACAAAATGTGCCCCACGGAGTACAAACGTACATTTAATGCAGATAATTAAAATACAATAAATAAAGAATTTTGAATAACTTTTTATGCATCATAGCAGAAGTGGAGAAATAATCGTAATTAAAAGTTTTTCTGTTTGATATGCGTTTTATATAACTTTTAATGCTGCCATATAATATTAGATAAATTCAGTACAGAGAAAAAATATTATATGAAGGTTTTTAAAATAATAAATAAACGCTTATCAGGTCTTTAAATATACACGTAAATTATTCGTAACCATAATGTAATAAAACGTATTTTTTGTATGTGTTCTTGTCTATAAATCGAACCATCTATTACTGAATTTATAGATGTTAGTGCAGTTACGGATAGGATAATATGACGTTATTACTGGCAACACCGCTGACAAATGTCAATTGTCAATACCATATTCCTTCTTTGACGTTTGCGCCGGTTTTCTCGTTCGAATCGTGTTTTTGTTTCATTGTTTTCGCTTATACGTTTATGTTTTATAGTGTCGTAGCGCCACACGAGTGCGCTAATAATGTCTGTAAAATGTATAATTACAAACAACGAAAATTGACCTTTTACAAGCGTGTGTTGACTGTAGTTTTCCCAATAAGAGAACGCGCGCAGGCGGCATGTAATATCATCATTACCCCCTGATGTGATGAGTTCTTCTATAGGAGTGGTTAACTTTTGAGGTAAGTTCTAGTTTCAATAAGTACCTCCTACTAAAATATATACGACTACTATTTATATTAAACGCCTGGCACAGATATATTCACATTAATTTACATGAAATGCCTTAGACATAGTGCAAAAATCAACCTTTTCAAACGTTCATAACTTTTGTCCACAACTGCTCAGCAATATGCCTCTCTTTAATTTTGTTTGTAGAAGATCAGTACTATTAAATGACAAATATTTTGTATCTGTACATTCTGGGGTACAAGCCCATACAATTTTTGGCCATGTCCTTTGAACAGCAAAACGTCATTCGTGTCAGCCGGTGTAAATCAAAATATTTTGATTTTGAATGTTGAATTATAAGATACTTACCTCGGTAATATATTCTTGAGGTGACAAAGCGAAATCAGGCAGATCCGTTGATAACGCGTCGTTGTTATTCCACACTGATAACTGTGGTATTTTATCTGTAACAATAAAAATTGTGTATTAATAAATCAAATAATACGTCAGTCAAGCAATTAATTAAATGATAAATATTTTTTTTTGTACAAACAATTTTACACATTAATCATATTTTAAAAACTAGATGAGTTCAGCGTTTCCTATCTGACTACTCTTGAGAAAAAAGGCCGAAACAAACTCAGAGGTCACATTCTCTTTCAAAGTCCAGACATAGTCTTGGTCAGATCATGTGAAGACTATGTGGATTGATGTCTGAAATGGTCTTTTGAGGAAATAATCACACCGATTGAGTGGACCTGTCCAGTCAGTACACGCATTTGTCAGTAATCATGCAGCTCATCTCAAAACATAAGGAGTTTAACGGTCATTTGGTGTCATATATTTAAAAACTAACAATAAGTTGTATGTTGAGGAAAATGTGGATGACTATAAGCGTGGGGGAAGACCAAAGAAGCGATGGATGGACTGTGTGGAAGATGATGTGGATGGGAAGGGGGGACTACCGAGATGTCGACTAATGGAGAAGTACCTATGGAAGAAGAGAGATAGAGAGTATCAATGTGGATGGCTATAAGAGAAGGGGCAGACCAAAGAAGCGATGTATGGACTGTGTGTAAGATGATATGGCTTGAAAGGGGGGGGACTACCGAGATGAAGACTGATAGAGAAGTATCTATGGAAGAAGAGAGATAGAGAGTATGTATGTGGATGGCTATAAGAGAAGGGGAAGACCGAAGAAACGATGGATAGACGTGTGAGAGATGATTTGGATAGAAAGGGTGGGCTACCGAGATGACGACTGATAGAGAACTATGGAAGAAAAAATACAAATTGCGCCGACCACAAGTAAACATGAATTCGTAAGCAATGGAGGCCCTGTGGTAACGGCCGCGACTTACGAGTTGTAGGTGTGTAAATTATTTCATCACCACTGCTCGCTAAACGGTGAAGGAAAACATCGCGAGGAAACAGGCATGTCTTAGAAGCAAAAATTCGAAGACATGTGACATCTACCAACCCGCACTGGGCCCGCGTGGTGGATTACGGCCCTCTCACAAAAAGGAGGTCTGTGTCCCAGTTGTTGGAAATGGAACGTACTCGGCTGATTGTGTATATGCTTACCTAGTTGAACATCAATAGGATTTCTCAATATCGCTCTGGCCAAACTCCTCAGCTGTTCCTTGGTGCGTCTAAGGACGGCAACGGAGGCCGGGGGCTCCGTCCTAAAGGCAGAGAGGCGCTGTCTCACGTCCGCTTCCAGTAAGATGGTAGGCAGGTCGTGTAGGGGATCCGGGTCTTTAGATTCTTAAAGAAAATTTGAGACAAAAATCTATTTAATTAAAATTTTAAATTCGTTCATTCATTCATTCACTCACTAAAATTAATTTTTATTTTTTAAACATCTTTATTTACCAACGGAACAATAAACAAAATGCACTTATTCTAAGTTACATTAACTCGTTATTAATCAGGCACTTTATAAGGCTTGCGATTCACTTTTAAAAGCTTATGACAGATATAAAGTTAATGCTTACAACATAAATTTAACACAGAATAATCATGGGTACAGTCCGCGAGGCCTAAGCTGAGCTTTGCATTTGTGCGTGTGATTACCAATCGCACCAATGTGATCGCACGAGGGACGCACTGCGCCTCAGGCCGATTGCAAAGCAAAGGACGCGTCTCTATGTGCACTCACAAAATTACAAAACTCAACTTAGGCCTCGCGGACTGTACATGATGTAATTTTTGTAAATTATTAAGTTTTTTTTTTTGTTTTTTTTTTTTTGACTAATCGCACGGTGTACGTACGTGAATACTAGCAGCCGTGCGACCAGTCAATCATCGGCGGGTGAACTCACTAAGAGATAACGCACAGCCAAAACGGCTGGTTTTAGAAGCATTAAATTATGCGCAAGAGTTCATTATATGACGGAAGTGAGCACTAAGAAGGTTTTATATCATAACATCACGCTGTTTCCCCGAAAAGTAACCCGCATTTCGCCAGTCATGTTTAAGCCACAGCCGGGCACAAATGTATATATTTTTTTAGCTATTATGACTTGACTTAGAAAGACAGAAATAAAGAACAATTGTTTATTCTGCACAAACAAAACGCACATTACAAAAAGTTGCCATAAATTACACATACATTTTTTTGAAGACTAATTATAAAATGTTCTAGTTGAGACCCCATGGCCAAAGACTATACACATTGCTCTGTATGTGTTGCGACACTGGCAAATGACAATAAAACAAACATTATTTGTACAAAACCAAGCTGCCGATTGCAAAGTGGAAGAATGACTACTTTTGTAACAATAATAAGAGCAATAAGTAAGCCGTGCGTCGCATCTGCGCAAGAACAGGTCGTTGCTCAGCAAAATGCTCTGACTTCGGACGAACCTATCGTCAACAGCGCTGATTTTCAGCAGCTACCTATTGATCACCCGATTCCGGCTTGAGGTCTTCTTACGGGACACTCTGTATATATTATTTATATGTCGTACCCGTATCAATTTTTAAAGTGTTTAGTCAAATAATAAAAATAATATTGAATTTCGCAGGCTACCCTGTCGCATCCCCCTAACCGCCAAACCCAATAACCTAAGACAGATCGCTACTGATGATAGACAGTACAATTCTATCTGTCACTGTCAAACAAATAGCTGTCAACACGTTATATGGTCGCATACATCGGCTTTATAGGGACGTTAAAACCAGAGATGATTGGGTACGCCAAAATTGCAGATCATATTTTCAAACTAGACTTCAAGTCTGACCTTCAACGTCCTTCAGCTCAGCCAAGGTCTTCAAGATATTAGCCGCAGCCGTCTGCAGCATCAGCGACGCGGGGAAGCTGGTGGACAGGACGCCGGTGACCTGGCCGGCCGACGCAGACGAGAGGAACGAGGTCTCTATGCGACGACTGTGTGCCGATATCAGGTTTGATAGAGAGGACGTGAAGTTCTGGAAAAGAGAGCGTATAATGTGGTGTGGAATAGGGTTATGGGTTAAGATTAATGTTGATTAACTATCACCCAACTATGGTTCAACCGTAGCATAAGTATGCGTCAACTGTCTCTAAACTATGGGTCTGTTATCGCTGAACTCTCGAGTCAACTATCGCTGAAAATGTTCAACTATCACCCCAATATGTGTAAATTATTGCTGAACTATGTGTCAACTGTTGCTAAACTAAGAATCAACTGTCACCTAACTATGGGTCTATTATAGCTGGACTATGGGTCAGTTGTCGCTAAACTGTGATTCAACTAACGCTGAACGATGAGTCAACCATCGCACAACCATGGGTCAACTATCACTGAACTACGGGTCAGTTATCGCTACACTATGGGTCAGTTGTCGCTGAACTATGATTCAACTATCGCTGAACAATGAGTCAAGTATCGCTGAACAATGAGTCAACTATCGCACAACTATGGGTCAACTATCGCTGAAGTATGATTCAACTATCTCTGAACTATGAGTCAAGTATCGCTGACCGATGAGTCAACTATCGCTGAACAATGAGTCAACTATCGCTGAACAATGAGTCAACTATCGCTGAACAATGAGTCAAGTATCGCTGAACAATGAGTCAAGTATCGCTGAACAATGAGTCAAGTATCGCTGAACAATGAGTCAAGTATCGCTGAACAATGAGTCAAGTATCGCTGAACAATGAGTCAAGTATCGCTGAACAATGAGTCAAGTATCGCTGAACAATGAGTCAACTATCGCTGAACAATGAGTCAAGTATCGCTGAACAATGAGTCAACTATCGCACAACTATGGGTCAACTATCTCTGAACTACGGGGCAGTTATCGCTACACTATGGGTCAGTTGTCGCTACACTATGATTCAACTATCGCTGAACAATGAGTCAACTATCGCTGAACAATGAGACAAGTATCACTGAACTATGGGTCAACTATCTCTGAACTACGGGGCAGTTATCGCTACACTATGGGTCAGTTGTCGCTACACTATGATTCAACTATCGCTGAACAATGAGTCAACTATCGCTGAACAATGAGACAAGTATCACTGAACTATGGGTCAACTATCTCTGAACTACGGGGCAGTTATCGCTACACTATGGGTCAGTTGTCGCTGAACTATGATTCAACGATCGCTGAACAATGAGTCAAGTATCGCTGAACAATGAGTCAAGTATCGCTGAACGATGAGTCAACTATCTCTGAACTACGGGTCAGTTATCGCTACACTATGGGTCAGTTGTCGCTACACTATGGGTCAGTTGTCGCTGAACAATGATTCAACTATCGCTGAATAATGAGTCAAGTATCGCTGAACAATGAGTCAACTATCGCTGAACAATGAGTCAAGTATCGCTGAACAATGAGTCAAGTATCGCTGAACAATGAGTCAACTATCGCACAACTATGGGTCAACTATCGCACAACTATGGGTCAACTATCGCACAACTATGGGTCAACTATCGCGCCACTACCGCCTGACTCACCTCGACGGCCGGCATATAGAAGACATAAAGCGCGTCGCCCGCGATCTTCTTAGCTCTGCTGTGCGCAGCTGACAGCCAACCCTCACAGCGCTCCGACACTGTCAGGATAGCTCTAGATAGTTCTAGAAGATCCTCCTGTAACAATGGAAAAGTAACTTCAATCATTACGTTTTAAGTTAAGGGCAAGTTTAATTTGACTTCATTGTAATATGAACCTTATTTGTATCAGCGAATGTGAGGAAGCAGTCCATTCGAATATGAGCATTAATACTATACCAATACCGTTCACATTCGAATGCGCCACTTACTTTTCTTAAGCAAGGGTGCGCTGGCCGCAACATTGCGCCAGAAATTAACCGACATTGGTGCCGATTCTCTTGTCACAAATTCCTCTAAACTAGACAAAAAATCACTAAAATTTGGTTTAATTACTAAGATTGCACTGAGTTATTAATTTAGTGAGAATGGCAATTTTGCTATTCTGAATTTTACGTTTTTCAACAAAAAATTTGATTGTCTAACTAAATCTGAACATGAATCTGACTATTTTTAATCGCGATTAAAAAGGTGTGGAATAAAATTAGGTGGCGTGAACTAAAATTCACACCAACACCTCGACTTCAGACGTGCAAAAACGGTACTTTAACTTTCTTTTTCTTTTTTTGCTCATATCTCGAAAACGGTGTGTCCTATCACAAAAATAATGAAAATTTCGACCCCCTTTGTAACCCGGAAACTACCAAATCTCTATATTCAGAAATTTTTATTTTATATTTTCCACACAAAAAGTCAAAACTTCCATATAAAACACGTCGAGGCTGCCCCAGGCTGCCTCCGGCTCTAACAAAGACGTTGCGAAATCAAAAGAAGAAAAAAACACGTGCACTCGCGATTGTCAAATTCGATTATAGTTGTGTTGTGTTTATTTTTCGCAGAATAGCTTCAAGATTTTCATAGTAAAAAGTAAGGAATTTTAGTGATAGTTTAGTTCGGTGTACAAGAGAATCGGCACCACTGAGTGAAAATGATGGCATGCCTTCTCTGTATAAGAAGAGACCTTTGCCCTGCAGTGGAACAATAATATAAGAAAGAATGGCTGGTATACTTCCATCAACAATAGTACTAGATTACCGTTTTCCATCTTTCACCCAGAGGGCTGGATTGTTCTTTGGCCAAAGACTTAGCATTAGCATTCAACGTGGCAATGAGGCCAGTCTTCTGGGCACGTTTTCTAACCTTTTACTAATTGTGGTATAATATTTTTATTCATAATGCATCGTCTGCACATTTATAGAAATATAATTAATGGTTGGTTAATTAGTCGTTGGTCTAGTGGTCGCAAGAGCTACTGCTGATCATGAGGTCCTGGGTTCGATTCCCAGGTCGGGCATAGTGAAATTGGGTTTTTCTATCTAGAATTTCTCAGTAGCAGCCCGGAGTCTGGATTTGTGCCCGGTTGATGGCAATAGGCTCGCCCCTATGACATGGGACTAAAACATAACTGGCGAAATGTGGGTGTACTATAGGTACACCTCTGCCTAACCCATCTGGGATTACAGGCGTGATGTTGTTGTGTGTAAGTATCAAAAAATATTGTAAATTTTAAAAAGAGTAACGTTGGAGTTTCTTGACACTTCTTCTCCATACGTAACTAAATTTTGGAAGTGGTGCCTAGAATCAATCCTATCATGAATGTAAAATTTGACGTTCAAAAGTGCCTTTTTATGTGCCTATTTGAAATAAATGCTTCGACTTTGTTTCCGGATGACAGCGATGCGGACGAGTACTTCGACGCCTAAGTGTTCCTTGTGTTTTTACTCATTTGTATAGTTAGTCATTTAATTTAGCCCTTGTGTAAACATTATATTTTAAAGTTTAAAATCAAAAGTCATTTATTCAAACTAGGCTGAGAGTCAGCACTTTTCGAACGTCAAAATTACATGTCTTATGTCCCCTGGCACGCCCGCCCTTCACCACTTCCTAGTGCTTTAGCTGGGAAGAAGAAGTGGCGCAACAAACTCCCCAGCAGTACAGCTGTCTGTTTAGTTACACAAATAAAAGCCTCCAGGCATAAGGGGCGTGACACCTTAAATATGCATTTTTGGATTATTTTTTAAGTACATACAAATGATGAACAAGGACCATCGAAGTAAAATAAATTAACAGAACAAACGACCAGTCACCACAAGCAGCACCCGTTCACGAGCATAACGCAAAGATCAGCCATTGCCCCCCTCGCCATATTTGAGGGAAGGAGGCAACCCGATCCCCGACGCTACCGCAAGCAGTGACATCTACGGGAGCATGTCAATAATAAATGAAGATAACTAAACATAATTGACTTATATAGTCAAATAAAATTAAAATAAATATACGAACTCGTATACCCTGTCAGTAGGTAAGGTTTAATTAATAACACTCCTCATCTGGCGTCGCTATGATATGAGTTATAGAAGTGATTACTACATCATGATCGAATTCCCTTCTAAAAATGTTCCCACTAAAGTCTCCCCTCCCCTTCGAAAATACCGACTAAACTCAGGACATTGAAAAATTTTAGATTTAAGAATATCTTCCCTTCCAAAACTTAACGTGATGAATGCCCAGGAATGTTTTTTGTCCTTTTTCTCCACCATTTCTTCTACAGCAGATTTCTGTTTCACAAATTTGCAACTACTGCTGTAGTCGCTTGTCAATGGCAGATGCCTTAAATATATATTACAGAGTCGTCTGAATAACGTGTGTTATTATTGTTAATTTTTATTTTAATGTTGAGTGTCTCGAGCAGAAGATAAATAAAATGATTCCTTTAAATCTCATATGTATGGGTGGTATCACTGTACGGTCCGCGAGGCCTAAGCTGAGCTTTACATGTAAGTGAGTGCTAATAGCGACGCGTCCTTTGCTTGGCCTTAGGCGCTGTGCGTCCCTCGCGCGATCACGTTAGTGCGATTGGTCTTCACTCACACTAATGCAAAGCTCAGCTTAGGCCTCGCTCACTGTATATTATTATTTACTGACATACCTGATTTAGTTGTGGATCATTTAGGTTATCAAGTAACAACTGCGTTTGTAACTCGGTGTATTTCGGTAACAGCTCTCGAAGCGGCGCATACGCAGCCCGGCCAAACTCTCTTATAGTCGCGGGTAGCAGAGTTTCTGTAATAGAAACAAAGAACATAACATATCATCAAGCCTGTATGCCCCCAGAGGTGTGGACACAGGTGTTCAATACACCCACATTTCGGCAGTTATGTTTAAGTCCCTCGTAATAGGAGGAGAGCGTACTGCCATCACACACACACACATAATCAGCTTATTATGTTCCCAGTGCTGGGACACAGGCCTCCTCTCTGTGACAGGGGCTGGGCCGTAATCCACCACGCGGGCCCAGTGCGGGTTGGTAGATGTCGCATGTCTTCGATTTTTTGGTTCTAAGACATGCCGGTTTCCTCACGATGTTTTCCTTCACCGTTTTGAGAGCAGTGGTGATGAAATAATTTACACAAAGTAAAGCGCCTGAGTGGGTACGAACCTACGACCTACAACTCTTAAATCGCGGCAGTTACCACTGGGCCACCACTGCTCTTATTACCATCAACCGGACAAGAATCCAGACTCCGGGGTGTTATTGAGGAATTCCGGATGGAAAAACCCAATAACACTTTGATCGACCTGGGAATCGAAACCAAGACCTCATGCTCAGCAGTAGCGCTGGCTACCACTAAGACCAGAGCGGCAGTAACCAAAGAAATAACATTTTATCACATAAATCTGCGTAGCCTTTTATGTATTACGGGGTCAGCTCCCAGTCTAACAGAAGGCAGCTGAATACCAGCATTTCACATGGAGCGACTGCCCTATCTGACCTCTACAGCTCAGTAAGTGGGTAGTCCAGTCTTTGCATTTGTGTGAGTGCTTACCAATCGCACCAATGTGATCGCGCGAGGGACGCACAGCGCCTCCAGCCGATTTCCAAGCAGAGGACGCCTCGCTCTGAGAATTCCGACTTGGACTTCTGACTGGATTTAAGACGAGCAAATAGGAAAAAGTTGGAAATAATGCTAAACGAAAACGAATTAATAGGCGGGCGATGCGACGCGGGGGAACTAGAAAGTCCAAGTAGACGAAGTCGCGGGCAGAAGCTAGTTTATAATAATATTAGAATGACTCACCTTTGTTCTGTCTAGGCGCATCGATGACACCTTGAATGCAAGTGATGAAGTCATCGATGTCAGTCCTTAAATCTGTCAGTAACAATATGCCTTCCTCCGGAGACGAACACAGCTTCAGATTCGCTGAAACTACCTGAAATTTTGTGAATTATCGATATGATAAATTATATAATATGAAATATAAGGTGGAAGGGACATCGACGCGAGTTTAGAGCTATCTGCGTATACATTTTAGAACATACATAATATATAACATCACGCCTGTAATTCCAGTAAGGTTAGGTAGAGGTGTACCTATAGTGCACCCACATTTCGCCTGTTATGTTTAGGTCCCATGTAATAGGGGCGATCCTATTACCATCAACCGGACACAAATACAGACTCCGGGCAGATAGCAGAACCCAATAACACGTTGCCCGACCTGGGAATCGAAACCAGGACCTCATGCTCAGCAGTAGCTCTTGCGACCACAAAACCAACGAGGCAGTCACATATAGTTTTATTTATTGGAATATGTCGAAATGATGTCGCGCGCGCGCCGACACACGCATACGCGTGTCGTACGTGCATTAGGAACAATATATAACAGTTATATGCACTTACAAACTTAGACATGCATCTACATGGTCCTCACATGATCTGACCATCTATGCAAACTTTAATAACAGGTGGGCAAAAAGTAATCACCCTATTGAAAGATGCTCTCATTTTTGCAAATGGCCGCAAATGTCAAATCTGTTTTGACATTTATGGACTGGACAGATGCAGAATACAAGTGAACAAGCCATGGAGAGATACACTCCCCAAGAACGCGGAATAATCGTGTCTATTTTTTTGCGTAACAATTCGTCTGGTGTCGGCGCAGCGCGAATTCCGTCGCCAATTCCCCGGCCGTCCGACACCCACTGCGCAAACACTGCGCCGTTTGGCCACCAACCTTGAAGAGTATGGGACCACACGAGACGTTGCCAAGAGTGGCCGGCCCCGGAGCAACCGTTCTGCCGAGAATATCGCCGCTGTTGCCGAGGATGTGGAGCTGTCGCCGGAAACATCGACCAGACGCCGTGCCACGCAATTAGCCATCAGCCGGACGTCCGTAAGGCGAATTTTGGTCAAAGACCTGCGCATGTTCCCGTACAAATTCCAGTCCGTGCATCAGCTGCTGCCTGTCGACGGCCAAACGCGCGTAACCTACGCCCAAGCCATCCTCAATCTCGAGGAAGAAGTGGACGATTTGTCGACTAAAATCATAATGAGCGATGATGCTCATTTTCACCTCAGCGGGTACGTGAAAAAGCGAAACTATCGCTTCTGGGGCACCAAAAATCCACGAACGATGCACAAGGAGCCATTACACCCGCTCATAGTGACTGCATGGTACGCTGTTCACGCTGGAGGAGTCATCGGGCCATTTTTCTTCGAGAATGCCGTTGGCAAACGACAAAAGTGGACGGTGCGCGCTATAGGGCCATGTTGACCGAGTTTTTTTTGCCGCAATTGGACGAATTAGGACTGAGGGACATGTGGTTCCAACAGGACGGAGCAACGGCACACACTGCGCGAGCCACAACCGTTATTCTGAAGGCAGCGTTCCCGGGCCGCCTCATCTCTCGTTTTGGCGATTTGCACTGGCCCGCAAGATCGACCGATTTAAGCGTTCCAGACTTTTTTTTGTGGGGTTTTTTGAAGAAGTTTACGTGAACAAGCCCGAGAGTCTGGAAGCCCTCAAGGACAACATTCGACACGAGTGCGAGAATCTATCGCCCGAAGTTCTCGCCGAAGTTATGAAAAATGCCATAAAACGAGCCCGTGTGGTAATAAATTGTGACGGCGCCCATTTGGCCGATATAATCTTCTCGACTTGACCAATAAAATTCTAAAGGTTCAAATAAACATAATCAAAACACAGAATCGAAGTTTTTCATTTAGAAAAAAAAAGAGAGCCAAACAACATCGGATGACTTCTTTTGGCCCACCTTGTATAACAAACGCGAAAGTTTGTGAGGATAGATGGATGTTGGTTCAAACGTGAAAACGTAAGACAGACAGAGTTTTCACATTTATAATATGAGTATGGTCGGTGAGTATGCTCGTTGGTCTAGTGGTCGCAATCGCTACTGCTGAGCATGAGGTCCTGGGTTCGATTCCCAGGTCGGGCAACGTGTTATTGGGTTTTTCTATCTGGAATTTCTCAGTAGCAGCCCGAAGTCTTGATTTGTGCCCGGTAGATGATAATAGGCTCGCCCCCTATTACATGGGACTTAAACATAACTGGCGAAATGTGGGTGTACTATAGGTACACCTCTGCCCAACCCTTCGGGGAAACAAGGCGTGATGTTATGTTATGTGTATGGAAAAATAGAATAATATGTTACTAAGTGCCAATTTCGGACGTTTAAGAGCTGTCATTTTTGTCTGTGGAACATTGACACTGTCAGTGGCAGTGCGTTCAGTTTCATTGGTGAAGATATAGCACAAAAAAACTCGATCTTTTGACAAGTCGCCACATCATTAGATTGCTTCCGTGTAGAGCAGGGGGGCATGTTAATAGTAAGTTAATGATTTAATTTTTTTTCTTGAAGATACAGTTACACCCGAAAAAATATGCGCTTCGATAATATTTGTATAATCGAATTAGCACGAACGTCGCGCCACAGAGCAACCCCTCGACAGAGGCAAAGGTTCTAAGTTTTGTGCTGCTGTGTTTTGTATTATTGCACATAGGTACAATGCGCATTGCGCGTTTGTAAGAAGTTTTCTCTCTGTAGGGTTACCTAAAGTCTGGACGCGAAGCAGGAAGAATTTCGTACGTTAA
Source organism: Dasypolia templi (assembly GCA_963555695.1). Classification (NCBI taxonomy): domain Eukaryota; kingdom Metazoa; phylum Arthropoda; class Insecta; order Lepidoptera; family Noctuidae; genus Dasypolia; species Dasypolia templi. Next base: position 4,417,410 of record OY743166.1, read on the forward strand.
CCTGTTTCTACCTGTCTCTGTCACTCTCGCGTACATATAATAAGTCTCGCTAGCACAGATGCAATGGCCGCCGTCCTCAGGGAATGTAAACCTTTTACCTGAGACTGTTAGGTTTGTTCTTGTTTGCATGTGGGTTTTTTTATTTGACCTTGAGTCACGACTTAAAATCCTTGGCTTGCTTGACATAACTCATTACTTTTAAATAACGAACGAACGGCATTCCATCTTGTGATGCGTTAGTGATCGCTCAGTTTTCGGACGCAGTTATCTCAGTTATCTATTCTTAGGTTGTTAGTTTTTGTTATCTTGTTTTAATTGTTAAGTGGTTTTGTTAATTTGTTAAGTTTTCTTCACTGTTTTTGAATGTAACCATGATTATTTCATATAAACCGCACTTAACACAAAAATATTTGTGACCACTGTCTGTAGGTAAAGTCATTGTACGAAATTCTTCCAAAGTCCAGTCGTATCTCGTCATCTGTCAAATTTCGTTTTTTTTTTGGAATTGCATAGAGTTGATAACCTGTAATTTTCTAACCATAGTAATACAAAACAGGCAAGTACTTCATGGTTGTCGCAGCTTTGTATAATATTAGATCTCATCACCACGCGTTCGTATTTTCGAAGGTAGACGATGATTGCCGAAGCGCGTACTTTTTCTGGCAGATCTGTAGTAGTCATTACATTACCTTAGTTGGAGCTGGTTCCAAAGAGAGAAGCAAGTCCGTGTATAGTCTTATCAATTCTGCAAGCGGAGTCTCCGATTTCAATACATTTGTCAACCAATCAACCTGCAAGGGAAACTCAACTTTACTTCTTTACGAATAAGGTGCAGTGATCTGAATGATTATGGAAACGTGGTATATAGCAATCTATTCTATATATTAAGACTGTAATGTCCCACTGTTGGGCAAAGGACTCCCTCTCTCTTTTCCACACACATCTGCACGAGTAGCATGACCGGGTTTTGTCTACGCAAGAATAGACAAAATTACAGATAGAATAGACAAATTTGACAGATTTCTTTTATTCATCTGTCCTTCTCGTTCATTTCTATGGTGGTCACGCTGCGCGTCTGGCATAGCTATTCACAACCCCTCTAGACAGGTTTCCGAGTCGAAGCACACATTTTCGGCTACATTCTTGATTTGTCTAGTCCCGACCGCAAATAGCCGTCGAAAGAATAGTGGTGTTCAAATTCCAGCCAGAACGTAGGGTTACAACGTATGATCTTAAAACTATAGTGGCCCCTTCATATTCTACCATTAATTAAGGTGTGTAATTTTTTTTTTTCTTGCATAATCTTGCTATTTTTATTTTTATTTTTTAAAGACAGCGACAACAAATAAGAGCTTGTCAACGACAATTAATTGGTGTCAGTTCAAGAGAAAAATAAAATATTATATTAAACAATTTAATAATCTATATTTATACACATATTGCAGTACCCGTTCAGTTTAGTTTTTGCGTAATGTTTACCATTTTATTAATATGACAATTTATATTTTTTGGCGGCATACACCTGAAAATTTATTTAAAAAAACCATTTGTGTTTTTTTTAATTATTATTAATAATTAATTATATTATTATTAATTATATTTTATTATTAAATATTTCATCACTCAAAACGGTGAAGGAAAACATTGTGAGGAAACCGGCATGTCCTAGAACCAAAAATTCGAAGACATGTGACATCTACCAATCCGCACTGGGCCCGCGTGGTGGATTACGGCCCACTCCCGCTCATAGAGAGGAGGCCTGTGTCCAAGCAGTGGGAACGTTATAGGCTGATTTTGATGATGATGATGATGACCTGACCCACCGCCGGCGATTCTGCCCGCCCAAGCGAGCGTCGCTGAGCGAGTATTCTCTTTGTTCGTATTCTCTTTGATCACATAGCCGTCAACTACTCATTCTGTACATCAAACTAAGTAATATAGCACAAAACTAATTGCTGGTAAATGAATTTTATTTTTGGTGTGAAAGATCGCTGTAACGCACTCAAAACATTGTGCATATAGGTACATGCAACGATACTTGGGCCGTGAGGTATTTAAACTTGTGTTATAAACAGAGGTCGGAATGCGCAGAATTATGTAAAAAGTATTAATAAAGTTTAAGTGCATTCTGCAGCAATGAATTCCTTATCATTTTGAAATTCTAAACAATAACCTTATCATTTTGACCTTCAATATTTCGGTAAACAAAAGGTTCTCAGGTATGATCAAGCAAAAAAAAAAAAGATTACAATGAAAGGGAGTGCCAGTGACTCTCGGCTTCGTTAAGTCCCATTTTAAACGTTAACTTACACGTTACCTACATATTGTTGTACTTTTCTTAAGCGAGAAAATCGTTGATTGGTAGTCGCTTCCTCGTTGGCGATGGGACAGGTCTGTGGCGGCATCTATACCGCCACATGCGAACAACGCGTCAAACTGACGTCACGCAAATCCTGCATCGCGCAATCACAGTTTACCGCGCAGCTAGCATATATACAACTTCCCGACATCAATCGTCGGGCAGTTGCCCACAAGATACGACATCCATCTGGTCGGAGGATACTCCCTTTTCCAAGAGTATGAGTGAAATTTACACCCTGTTCCTCATATCTCTTCAGGTCCTTAAGGTCAGGAGAGTGACTTACATAATTGTGGAAAGGCATTTATTGGCATTACAGGACAAAAAAATACACCTAAGCAGAAAACAAAGATAGTAATTCCAAAAGGTCCTCAGCTCAGCATAATGTCAAATGACAACACAAGGCACTGACCTGTCTCCCAGCTTCGCTCGCCAACAGCCTGGTAAGGGCGGACAGCGTGTGCGCATCAAGTCGTCTCCACGCGGTCGCGAGCCGGGCGGCCGCCGCGCGTCGCCAGCAACGGCACACCGACACCGCGCGGCCCATGCCACTGAACACTGCCACGTACGTCGCCGTACGCTCTAAAGGGAAATATTTAGGAGGTCCTCTAAAATCTTATTGACCTTCTAATGATGATCGTTTTTTTTTTCTTTTTGATCTTCTTATGAACAGCAGCCTTTTAAATTTACAAGTTGTCGTTTTGCATCCTCGTCAAATTCAAGGAGGTTACTATGGTAACGATTCTCAACACGAATCAATAATAAAATAAGCAGTATTTTTTTGTTGTTTTTCAAATTTTCGGAAATCGACTTGTGTGGAACGCGCATGTTACAATGCGGCCCGTGTGATACCGCACTGTTACTGCCCTGTTATGCCACATAGCTGTGCGAAATTGCCTGCCGCATACGCAGCGAGGCAATTCTGTTCTCAGAAAGTGGTTTATTCTGAAAAACTGTCAAAAATAAATAACAAAAAAGTAATACGCATTAATTATTGAGCAAGTATCGTATATATTTTATTTGATTGTTTATGCCTTTCATAACAGTCTCCTGAAATTTGACGAGGATGCAAAACGACACGTTGTATATATCCATACTAATAATATAAAGTCTTTGTTACCTATTCACGACTAAACCACTGAACGGATTTCGATTAAATTTGGCAAGGAGATAGATGGTATCCTAGGGATAGACGAAGGCTACTTTTTGCCACGGTAACAGATAATTTCCGGCACACACGAGTGCGCAGCCACGGGCAGAAACTAGTATTTAAAAAAACACGGAACCAGTCGAAATGGCGGTGCTTGGGGGAGACCTATGTCCAGAAGTGGCTTTGGCACTGGTGATCACTGTGATTTTGACGGACTTGTCAGTGGCAGCAACCCAACAGCCACCTTATTGTAACGAGAATAAAGATCACTGTGATTTGGACAGACCTGTCAGTGGCAGCAACCCAACAGCCACCTTATTGTAACGAGAATAAAGATCACTTTGATTTTGACAGACTTGGCAGTGGTAGCAACCCAACAGCCACCTTATTGTAACGCAAATAACGATCACTGTGATTTTGATAGACTTGTCAGTGGCAGCAACCCAACAGCCACCTTATTATAACGAGAATAAATATCACTGTGATTTTGACAGATTTGTCAGTGGCAGCAACCGAACAGCAACGTTATTGTAACGAGAATAAAGAACACTATGATTTTGACAGACTTATCAGTGACAGCAACCCATCAGCCACCTTATTATAACGAGAATAAAGATCATTGTGATGTTGACAGCGATGCTAAATCAAAAGTAAAAAAACTACGTAAAGACTGAAGGATTCCTTACCGGGGTCCATTTGTGTGAGAGCCTCTATCAGCGGTGGGCTTATGGCAGCCTCAAGTCTGTTGTATAGTGTCTCAAGTTGCAAACGCTTGTTTTCATAGTCAGGCGCGTCGCTCAGTACCTGGAGAACATGAAATTAAAGTCTGATTTATTCGGTGCGATTTTGGGGTTCGTTTCCAGTTAACAAGATGCAGCTGAATACCAGTATTTTACTTGCAGCGACTGCAACCTGACCACCATAACCAACGTCAAAGACCTATGAATGACAGCCAGAACCAACGCGTTTTAGAGGAATGGATGGGTCTCGGTATGTCAACATGCTCGGTCACTTACAGACCTGGCAAGCGTAGCAGCGCGAATTTCATATAGACCCCTCCGTGCCTCGGAAAGCTCGTTAAGCCGTTGGTCCAAACTCAACTCAAACTCAAAGCATATATTTCAAATAAACCAATGGGGAAGGTCGGGCAAAGCTAATTGTAGATGGCGCGACCATAGCTAGGTCCCTACGGCCTTTAATAAATTTGACATTTCGTTCATTCATTCCATTTTGTGTTCATTCAAGAATTTGATTTTATTTCACTATTTCGTTATTTTCGGTGATTTCAGTATTTTATATCAAGTACTTGACATGGAAAGTGTCAGAATTTTTTTAAACCTTCAATATTTCCTCGTAATCACTTTCTTCAAAATGTTTCCGACACAAACTCGAACTCAAAAAAATCTCTACGAATAGCTTTATACCACAATCTTCTAATTTTAGGATCTTTCAGGAAATGGTGCACTCCGATTTCGGAGTATCTAGCAACACAATAACGCGTAAATTTTAGCTAAAATAAAATAAAACCACATCACGCCTTGTATTATTAGCGTGTGTTGGGAACTAGCTACGACAGCGCCATTTTGACAGTTGCCTTCCCCATGACAGGCACTTTTGAATCGTCAAGGGGTCGGTCAGTCAGAAAGATGATGCTAGTTGCCCATTCCAAAGCGTAATAAGTACCCATGGATAAGAGCGGGCAAGAAACTCCACGGACACTCTTTTCAATAAATAATTACATAAAATTAGCTACATCAGTCATGTGGAAATTATACATGTGCGAACGATTTAGAAAGACATGCACGTTAAAGGCGTCCGTAATGAAAAATATACAAAACAAAAAGCAATTCAGAAATTAAAATAAGCCATATGGCAGAAGAAGAAGAGATGACCAGACCTTACTGACGGCGCCCGTTCACGAACATGACGCATGGATCGGCACCATATAGCTCAACCATTTTGAAGGGAGCTAAATGATCCAAAACACACGCCACCGTCAGCGAGACATTTGAGTCTCTGAGCCAGGGCACATTCAAGTCACCACCGTACCCAGTAAATGTCCCGGTTCCGGCTGTCATTCGTAGATCTTTGACAGTCGTTACGGGTCGTCAGAAGCCCGTGAGTCTGACAACCAGTCTTACCAAGGAGTATCGTGTTACCTAGTAACTGGGTTGTGGATGTCAGTTAGCAGTCGCTCCGTGTAAAATACAGGTATTCTGCTGCATCAGGTTCGACTTTAAGCCGACCAATATAGTTGGGGAAAAATATGACAGAATGATAGATTTGAGTTAAATACCCTCTTTTGGCTACGTCTTTTTTTTTTGTAAAGTTCGTTTTTGTTTGTGCAGAATAACCAAATTTTCTTTTGGAACGAAGTTTAAAAAAAAAGCGTAACATTTTGACAGCAACGATTCTTTTTTGTGACGGACAAAATTTGTAAAAGCGAAAGATTATTCTATGTTCTCACCTCAAGACTGGCAGTCATAGCGGAGACTTGTTCTGCCAGTTCAGCTAACTTGTCTCCTTGTGTGGGTACCCCTGACTCCAGGATGTCTTCTAAGGAGGAAGCTAGCGCTGCCCATTTGTCGGCCTCGCGAAGTGCTGACGCTGCATTCTGTGAAAGGTGCTCCTTAGATTTTATGGGCTCCTAGTATGTACATAACCTAATTCTAAAGCATTTATTTCAATTGAACCGTTAACAAATTAATGCTTTGAGTTTGAGTTTGTGAAACATAGTTCTCAAACTCAAACTCAATCTAAAACATTTCTTTTAAATTAAACATTTACAATTTAAAGATTTGAGTTTGGGTTTGGAAAATTAATTCTCAAATCCAAACTCAAACCCAAAGTATTTATTTCAATTAAACTATTTACAGCAGTTTTGAATAGCGATGATAACTAATATTGAAAACGTTTGACAAAATAATGTAATTTCAAAGAAAGCATAGTAAAACTTAGATAATCGAAAAAATCTGTTAAATCGATGTAAATATGAAGAAGCTTCACGCTTTAAAAGTTTTTGGAGGGGACAATATATGGTGCTAGTATGAAGTTACATAGTCGTGACGTCACTTCTACGATAGTGCTGTCCTTGTCTAACACTTATTTTAAAACGTTTACTGCTTGGATTTCTTTTGAGCTTTAACTTTTTTTATAACATTGTTTTCATTTTTTGGAAACCATTTTTTTTTGAGTTAACATACATAATCAGCCTATTTTGTTCCCACTGCTGGGATACAGGCTTCCTCTCTGTGAGAGGGAGTGGGCAGTAATCCACCACGCGGGCCCAGTGCGGGTTGGTAGATGTCACTATGTCTTCGATTCGGTTTCCTCTCGATGTTTTCCATCACCGTTTTCAGAAATTTGGTGATGAAATAATTTACACAAAGTAAAGCGCCTGTCTGGGTTCGTAAGTCGCGGCCTTTACCATTGGGCTACCACTGCTCTCTTGTTTGAATAATTTTTTAAAAAAAAATCTCCTTATGCCTATTGTTAAGGTCTCGGTCAGTCAATATGGAGCTAGTTGCCCATTCCAAAACGTAGTAGTTGGACCTATGGAGAAGAACGGGCAAGAAACTCTATGGACACTCTTTTAAATAATATTTTCACAAAAATATTAAAGTAACATAATTAATGTTGAACTTATACTTAAATGTGAGAACGATGTAGAAAATACGTACACGTACAAAGCGTGTAGCATTACCACCATGAAAACAAGTGTTGTCGTCGGAAGAATAGACAAAATAACTGGTGAATAAAAAAAAACGCCATTTTGTCTATTCTACCTGCCGTTTTGTCTATACTACCTGACATGTTGTCTATTCTACCTGCCAATTAGTCTATTCTAACTGCTGTTTTGTCTATTCTACCTGCCGTTTTGTCTGTTCTACCTGCCATTTTGTCTGTTCTACCTGCCATTTTGTCTGTTCTACCTGCCATTTTGTCTGTTCTACCTGCCATTTTGTCTGTTCTACCTGCCATTTTGTCTGTCCTACCTGCCATTTTGTCTGTTCTACCTGCCATTTTGTCTGTTCTACCTGCCGTTTTGTCTGTTCTACCTGCCATTTTGTCTATTCTACCTGCCATTTTGTCTATTCTTTCGTCGACAAAACCCAGTCATCCTACGTGTGTGGAGTACAGCAAATAGAAACAAAATACAAAAATCCAAAAGAGAGAGATAACTACTCCCAACTGACGGCGCCCGTTCACGAAAACGACGCATGGATCAACACCATTAAGCTCAACCATTTTAAAGGGCGCTAATAAGGATGATAACTAATATTACAAATGTTCAAAAAAAATAATGTAATTTCAAAGAAGGCATTACCTACTAAAAATTTGATATTTGAAAAAAACTGTTAAATCGATGTAAATATGAAGAAGCTACACGCTTTTAAAGTTTTTGGAGGGGATTATTGCCGTCCTTTTCAAACTCAAACTCAAAGCATTTATTTCAAATAAACCAATTACAGGCACTTTTGAATTGTCAAGGGGTCGGTCAGTCAGAAATATGAAGCTAGTCGCCCATTCCAAAGCGAAAGTAGGTACCCATGGAGAAGAACGGGCAAGAAACTCCATGGACACTCTTTTAAATAATATGGATACAGAAAAATATGTTACATCCGTCTTGTTGAAATTATACATGTGAGAACGTTGTCGAAAGAACCGTAATAAAAACATAAAAAATCGGAAATAAAAATAAGCCGTGGCTGCCAAGAGATGAGTGGGGACTGCCCACTGACGGCGCCCGTTCACGAACATGACGTATGGATCAGCACCATTCAGCTCAACCATTTTGAAGGGAACTTAATGATCCAACACACACGCCACCACCAGCGAGACATTTGAGTGAGCATGACATACTCTCAGCCGCCAGGGCACATTCAAGTCAATGACAGACGTGCCCAGTATAGGCTAGCTTTATAGTAGGTACAACATAGTGCTCACACGTGTGCTTTGCAATTATACAATACTAAAATTCTACAATAGTGCTTTTCTTGTCTAACACTTATTTTAAAACTTTTATAACTTGGCAATTGTTGATGGGCACACAGCCCATCCATCGTTTCTTTGGTCTACCCCTACTCCAATAACCCTCGACATTCATACGCAAAACTATCCTCACGAGCTATTTGCCAGATAAACTTTTAATCTTTGCTTGCGCGATGCAAGATTTTGCGTGACATCGGGGTGATGCGTAGTTCGCATGTGGCGTTGTAGATGCCGCCACAGGTGTTAGTATTAAATTTCTTACCTCCAACCGACTCTTGAGCTGATCAATCTTCTGCAAGCTCTCTATAGAGTGTCCGGTCTGCTCCTCAACGCTTTGCACTTTCTGTTCCAGCGACAACAACTTCTGTTGAAGAATAGCACCTTCAAGTTGAAGAGATGAGGCATCTTGCAGGATTCTAGGGACGGAACTCACTATCTGAAAAGGGGCATATTAACTGTTTATGTTTTCATAGAGGTTTCAAGGAAAGGAAAAACTCTATATAACACGTTTTTTTTTACTGTCTGAATATGGTAAAGAAACTTAGGGAAAAAAATTGGAAAATTTAAGGTGATTTTTCTATGGAATTTGCTTCGAAATTTGGAGAGGGCATTGTCTATTGGGTCAGCTAGAAACAGAAAAAGTGTTACATACCTGTGTTGTGGTCTCATCTAAAGAGTTTGTCAACTGTTTCATGTATAGTTGCAATCTTGACACAGTGTTGGCCACAAATATCTGTAAAAGAAGCATCTCTTGAATTGTATAGTTCCCTGGTACCTATCTTACTACCATTGGAAATGGGCTACTAGAATCAATTCTATTTTTTGTTAAATTTTGATGTCCAAAAATGTCTATTTGAAATAAAGGAATGTCTTTTTAAAATGGATTTTTATCATGGAGCTGCTGTTAAACCGAGGGTAATGTTACAAATTGACAGGGTTGGGTTTAAAATCAAGTCAATTTGAGGATTCGGACACTCCAGGGGGTTCATGGGGGTTTATCTCAAGCATTCACAAGCAATTGTAGGTGCCGAAGCTGCGTCAAAATATTTGAAATTATTTTCTAAAAATATCCGTAAATCTATAACGAATGCTTGAAATACAACTTTTTTGACATGTCATTCCGTTGCTTCTGAGTTTAGGTGAAAATAATTATGAAAGTTAATATTTTGGTGTTTTATTGGCTGCAAGAGGTCAGGTTAGATTAGAAGGGGCCAACAGATCCCGCCGTCTACTTCGTGTCTTTTTTTTTTAAACCACCCAATAGTGGGATCCCCACTAAGCGTGCCCTGTCGTCTAGGCCTTGTTATTAGTGCTTGCTTCCTCTCCCCCGCTATTAAGCCGATTTTTTTTTATATCATTCAATACATTTTAACCTTTAACATTTAAAATAAGTTTTAAAAAAACTACACACCTCCAGCGGGGGGTAACTTCACCCTTCCTCCCCATCCCCCTGCACACCCCCCTATTCAGGCGACTTGATTCTAAACCTTGCCCATGGATGGTAGGTAGAAAAAGTATTTGCATATTTTTAAGAGCAGAAAAACTTGTGTACATATTTCTTTTTCAACATAATCTTAAATTTTAATGTGTAGTGTTATGTCGCGAATATTTGTATTGCGATATTCTGAATGTAAAAAGAGCATGAAATAAATATGATTTGCATAAAACTGTAATTTACTCATTATTTTTGGATAGCAGACAACAAGATAAAATAAAAATAAACAAGTTTCAATGAGAACCATTTTCATTTGTTTACCTCCTTTTCCTGATTGCCACTAGAGCTCCATGCTTTGTTAATCCATTGTTTAGGATCGAAATTATCCTCCCCGAATGTTTTCAAATCCTAAAAACACAATAAATGATCAAAAACAATTATTAGAAACATAACTTTTGTCGCCGATAACATTTCGAGAAGTATCATGTTTTGGATAGAAGACGATAGCTAACTGTTATAAATAAATTATTACGTCAATCATTTACCATTTTACTTTAATGAATTTCACGAAATAGCTTAGATAATTTGAAATTTTAATTTGAAAAATATCCCAATTTTAAAATTTGTGACGTGACAATGCGATGTCAATTTCAAGTGACACTGACAGCCAATGGGTACATTCCGAATTAGACCATAATCGCTCACAGCACTCACCTATTATCGATGTGATTGCAAAATTATTGAATTTGCGTTCCGATTTAGAGATCACAAATATGGCAGCTGAGAGCTGTTAACAGAAGACCGTTTTTTTTTGTATGGCATCTAGTAGTTGACCTTGAGAGGTCGTGACTACTTAACCGGACTAACCTATGGCTGCCTTAAGCGGACTCAAAGCCTCCAGCCAGGGGCGTAAAACTACTTACATTACCAAGCGAACGCTCGCTAAGGGCACCCCCTGTGGGGTACGGACCTCGGCTTAGGGCGTCGCTGACAGGAGGACAGCAAGATGGGACAGGCTGGATCTGGATTATATTATTATTATTCGGGGAATTTAAAGCTACAGGCTCAGCTACAGAAGACCGATTGGATATTATTTTATTAGGGCTTGGTCGGCATTATCGCAATATGGCGCATGTAATGACGTCATCTATGATGATTCACAGGACATCGTTATCGCGCTCACGCTAACTCAGAACGGGTGTAAGCGCGCTCAAATCGAATACAGCGCAATTCGGAATGCAATTTGAATGGGGAAGCCCGTTCAAATCGCATTCGCAACTGTCAAAAAGGCGCTATCGTAGCTAGATCCCAAAACAAGGTAATAATGCAAGGCGTGAGACGGTTTTTATTAATTTTTGGGAAATTGTATTTATTATTTCTAGATTTATTCAATTGTATTTATATATTTTTTTATTGCTTCATGTCAAGCCATTCATTTAATTTTTCAATCGTGTTGTTTCTGTTTCATGGTCGTAAAATGTATCAGTACTTTTATCCGACCTCAATGGAAATATCGTCAGCAAATATAATGCATTAATTTATGATCTCTATTATAATAAAAATAATAGTCTGATGAACATAGGCAATCTTTTTTTTCGATTTCCACGCGGACGAAGTCGTGGGCGAAGTGCTAGTTAGTTATATCTGTGCAGATTTAGCTTTATTTTTCTTTAAATAATAATTTATGATTGAGTTTTCACTTTCATAATGATCTCGATGATATTTTAGTTTTACATTAACGTTTCCAATTACCTACTTTTACCTACTCTCACATAGACTCCAGTGGTAAATAGCATTATGTATCAACACTCTGGTCCCCAAGAGATAGGCGCCGCCTAGTTTGGGTCCGTCGTAGAGATCAAAATGAAGATCGCTAACAGTTACAGACCGACATTAAGTTAAGTTTATTATAAGACAATAATTGTAACATTAACTCAATAAAAATTATTATAAGTAAAATTTATGTAAAGTAGAAATAATATTGGGCTCATGACACTTCCTTGTGGGACGCCACAAATGTTGCATTTATATTCGGATGGTTAAGGTTTGTAATAATAACACATTGCTGTTGGTTATTTATATATGACGATATCCATTGAAGTGTAAGCCCCTTTATCCCGCTTACTTCCATCCAAGTTTTGTAGCAATAACTAATTCGACACCAGCCAGCTTTAGACAAATCAAAAAATGACTGTGGTTCCAGTTACGTTTTGTTTCTAGTACCACTGGTACGCCAATGATGACAAGGGCTCGACGAAAAGTATCGTTGATGCTGGCGTGCCGTGCTATGTGATATACGCTCATGCAGCAGGACAAGCCATGGTGCCCGAGACTGTCGACAGCATCACTGCAGTGATGCTGTCGACAGTCTCGGGCACTTCCAATTACCTACTCTTACCTACTCTCACATAGACTCCAGTGGTAAATAGCATTATGTATCAACACTCTGGTCCCCAAAAGATAGGCGCCGCCTAGTTTGGTGCCCGAGACTGTCGACAGCATCACTGCAGTGACACCGATACGGAGCAACACAAGGTGCGCCCAAACGGAGACACGCTGTGAGCCGAAACGATGAGTCATCCATCATCCTGACGGGAGCGCCTAAAGCCACAATCCAGTCAGGATTGTGGCCTATTCTCCCACTGCCAGACGACGGGCACCCTCAACAGTATTAGGTGACGTGTTTACCAGGGTATTCCTTATGATACTGCAGAGCGGCACGTCCGATCTCTGGGAGGACGGGTTGTCGGGTTAAAACCGTATTGGGACAAGACATTTTCCGGTACTTGTTTTAACTTGACTTGAATTTGAAGGTTTTTTTAGAGAATTGGCCTTCAGTTTACAACCATTTATTAGTCAAAATTATGAAGAAAGGTTTATTGTCATCCTGTGTTGAAAAATAATAAAAAGAGTTAGCAGTTTTTAGATTTACCGACTGGCAATTCAAACTGTGAAAACTGTCAAGCACAGAGTACATTGGCTGCTTTCCGAATTGGGATGTAATCGATTTGACCGCGCTTACACCCGTTCCGAGTTAGCGTGAGCGCGATAACGATGTCCCGTGAATCTTTATAGATGACGTCATGACATGCGCCATCTTGCGATAACGACGACCATGCCCCTTAAAAATATCACTGTGAGCGAATTGTCACCATAGTCCGGTTAAGTACTCACGACCTCTCAAGGTCAACTACGAGATGCCATACAAAAAAAAAAAATTGTCAGCTGTCTGTCGTGATATCTAAATCGGGACGCTAAATATCGATGTGAGCGCTGTCAGCGATTATGGTCTAACTCGGAATGCGGCCATTATCTGTCAAGTGTCAACTCAGAAAAAAGTGAAATGAAAAAATGAAGCTACGATGCAAAAATATAATTTAACTTACGTTATCAATATTAAAACGTATTTCACAATTAATTAATTATTTTTATATGTAGAATGTAATAGTTGCAATGTGTATTATGTTATCTAATTAGAATCTATGAAAATTCATTCGCATTCATTTAAGTTACGATTTCAAAAAAGGTAAATAAGTTAACGGTTACACCTTTTTCTTATTAGTTGTCCAATTTACCTTAAGTATTATTGCATGTACATCATCATTCGTTTGCCACTATCCCAATTTACTTGGGATCTTCGCAACGTCCAGCCAGGACTGCGGGTTGATCGAAAGAGATACCGTGGCCCTGGCACAAGCAAATGAAGGAACACGGGTGGGTCGGTTTTAGTCAGTAAAAGTCTGACACGCCCTCCCGCTCCACCCAGAGCCGGAGAAGTCTTGATCATTTTTCACCTAAAAAAAAAAACAGTCTTCTAATCGTCATCTGGGTAGTCACACCTTTTCTAGCCATAGCATCTTTCATAGTTGAACAATTATCATAGGGAGTGTAAAAGATGAAAATAAAAATTATGTGATTCATTCTATTGCCATTTTGTACAGTATTTTTATCTCAGACAGCGATGGGTGAGGGTGAGGGTTTGGTTTCTGCACTTATTCCTTCTCTTTCGTCCAGAAACTTTTGTGCGTGGGCCATGGCGGCAATGGCACCCGAGTGGTCATTCCAACCAGCCCAACTCCCACAAGATGTTCAAATTTCAAATTTATATATTTATAAGTAATGTGCATGTTGATTCTTTAAAAAAAATACAGTAAAGACTTGCGTGGAGTGAGCTGTCAGTGTCATCCCGGCTTGATCAATCCCTAGCATCTGTGGCATTGACAGCTCACTCCATGCTCACTTCAACTAATTTTTCACAGTGAGATGGTTACGGAATAGCACTACAGATTGTATAAGAGCAGATTGGACGGTGACCCCCCAAACTAAGCTGTTTCTTGGGGGTCAGAATTGTGACATTTTCAGAGTTAGTTGATTACGTCTCCTGGTCTGTTAAGATTACTTACACACCACCAAATTTCTCATTAATATTGATTACTTACGTCTCCTGGTATGTTAAGATTACTTACACACCACCAAATTTCTCATTAATATTTTCAGGGACAATGAGGAATAAAACAATCAGTATAAGTAGTGATAGTTGTAATGAAGACGATGTTCCATTGACAACATTAAAAAAGAATGGATGTATGGAAGACATGAACCATTACGATAGTCTCTGTAAGCACAGTCTTCAAGCATGTGAATTCTGTGATAGAATCTCGAAAAATAGGTGAGTTATTATAATATCAATCAACTACTTAGCTGCCCACTGCTGGACCCACCTTCCTTCTAGTCCTCCACCTTCCACTTCCAGTCTATCCCAGCTACCTTTTTAAGGTTGTCTGTCCATCTAGCTAGTGAGTGTCCCAGACCCCCAAGACTTGTTTGCTCCACCGGCCATCGGTCTTCTGACTAATAACTAGCCCATTGTCACTTTCCAACGCTTTTGCTTAATTTCGCAACTTGTTATAATTCAGCTAACAGTATTTTGCACATTCTTTTGTGTCATTAAGTTCTCTGCTATTGCTGTGCACTTCTCTGTAAGTGACGAATTCATAATACCTAAATCTGAATGTGAGTTTTGTTAGTGACTAGTATTTTTAGATGCAATAAATAAATAACTTCATTTCAGATTGTATCCTTCTTCTTTTTTTTTTTTCTTTTGTTTTATTATTAATTACTTAAATATTTATAAAATAGCTTTACCTCAATCAATTGACATGGCGCTAGCCCTTCTAAATCCCAACCATATTCTCGTCATTTACTTGACCTTTTTTTTTTTCACCACACCTGCACCACATGTCCTGAATCCAAACCATAACAACCTGAAGGATTAGGCAGAGCTGCGCCTTTAGTACACCCACATTTCACTAATTATTATTTAAGTTCTAAGTAATAGGGGGCGAGTCTATTGCCGTCACCGGAAAATCCAGACTGGGCTGCTACTGAGAAATAGCTCAGGGTAAAACCCAATGATACTTTGCCAAACCCTGGCATCAAACCGAGCGGCGGTAGCGCTTGGAAACACTAAACCAACAAGGCAGTCAATAATAATACGCTGCTACGTAGTTCCTAGAACAACCATAAGCAGTGGGGTGCGCGCACGACCACTATTTGCCGTATCTTTTAGTCGCACGAACGCAGGCTTACGAGCACCCCTACGTCGCCTTACTGGTCAATATAACAATCTCTTTCAAAATATTGACATCTTCGCTTTTCCGACTAGTAAATTTAGAGGTCTTGTTCGGGAAACAATTTTGGACGCAGCCCCGTAACATTTAACTCTTAAAATTCGATTCTCTTAGACTGTATTTTTATGATTTCTTGTTTTTCTATTATTTGCATGCCTTTTAATTTTATCATTTACGCATTGTTGTATAATTTTTATGTTACCTATCATTTTGTAAGCGCAAATCGCATTAATTTTATACCTAACTTCAACTAACTTGTTTTTATAATATGTGGAAAATGCCGTGGGTTATACATTTACTCACTCTGTAATTCAAATTTTGTGAAATACTGTAATGTGTAACTGTTTATTTTCCCAAATAAATAAAATAAAAAAAATAAAAATAACCAAGCCACACAGAAAGTATTGCGAAAAAAGTTTTTATGTATGAGAGACTGGCCAGTTATAGTCTATTTTGAAAAATATGATTATTTTTAAGTAAAAATAGGTATGTTCCAATTTAAAAATTTCCCTCCACATTGTTTACGCGCCAATCTATTATCGTCTCAAAACGAGGGACTTTCTGGAAAACACGCCGGTTAAACTCCTGGGTCACCCTACAGCCCTGACCTAGCACCGTGTGACTTCTTTTTATTCCCGAAAATAAAAGATATGCTCAAAGGGATAAAAATTTTGTTGCCGGAAAATTCGCTGTCAGCGTTCGAGCAGACTGTAAACGAGGTGTCTACGGCGGACAGGAAAAAGTGTTTCCAAAACTGGTTCAGACGCATGAAACTTTGTATAGAGGCTAGTGGAGAGTACTCTCCCTTCGAACAGATTTAATAAAAAAATGTTTACTTAAAAAACATTTTTTTTATTTTCTCCAACTTTCTGAGTGTTCCACGTATATCTACTGTAAGCCTTGCTGTCTGGCAAAAATTTTTACCACAGCATAAATTTTGTAAACAGCACAATGTAATCCCCAATACTCATAAATGAATGAAAAATCTTCTGTTTTCCAGATACTCCAGCCTAATCCATAACGTTAGACATATCATAATACCGCTGCTAAACCAGACAATCTTCCAATGCCCCACCTGTCTACACAGCTTCACAAGTGAGAAAGACTTAATAACACATAACGAGAAGAAGCATCCGGATGTAACGCTAGCTTGGAAACCGCTACTCAATGATTTTCACAGTACACAGCGCAAATCACAGACTTCAAGTTGTACCAAGGTAAGTTTATTTCTGTCAGACACTCATCATCTTTCAGCTTTTTTGCCAACTATGATGTGGTCGGCGTCCAGACTAAGTGTGCAGGTAGGCACAACACTAGGTTAGGTAGGTAACATCAAGGCGTGGATCCGCGGCGCGTAAGGACAGAGGCGAATGACCAGTAGTGCTATTCTGTAACCATCTCACCGTGAAAAATTTGGTGTAGTGAGCGTGGAGTGAGTCAGTGCCTCTTATGCTAAGAATTGACCATGACATGACACTGATAGCTCACTCCACGCAAGTCTTCACGGTGAAATATTTACAGAATCGACGTGCTGCTCCAAGTCGCCGAGCGTCTTCGCCAGTGGGCAGCCAACCTAATCAACGCACACCCGCCTCGCTTTACGCTTTGCTTACGTCCCCAATGCATTCTTAAATTTTCAACCTCATTTATTCATAATTTTTGGTTTTTTAGGCCCTAGTGTGAGTTTGTTTTAACCATCTCTACTTAACGCTTCGATCGCGATCGGCGCTGCGATTGGCCCTTATCAACCGGAGCGCAGCTTTCGATCGGTGGAGGACCAATCGGAGCGCCGAACGCGGTCGATGCGTAAAGTCGAGATGGTTAGAAGAAACTCACACTAGGGCCTCAGATCTTGTCTAAATTATAGCATTAAGTTCTCATTGTTTCTGTCATCATTTTGAGCTTGCGTTCTCACTTACGTCTTAATCTATCTTATTAAACAAATTGTGTGAAGCTACTGCGTCAACAACAGCGCCGCAGCGGCTCACCCATATTGGTCAGAACGTGTGCTAGCGCAGTTGTAGCTACTCACTTGGTTAAAAAGAGTCACTCACTCATTTCATTTTGATGTGCTAGCACACACCACAGATTAGCTACACAGAACATTTTGTACGTATTGTTCGATTCTAAGCAAAGGAGTTAAGGTCTAAGTAGTCTTGCTTTTGTCTGACGACGTCACGTAACGTAATCATTCTCCCTTTCTCTTACCCTCATCATCACTCGTGTGAACTATGTGACGCTCTTAACCGATTAGTCACCGCCTCACCGGCTCATCGCGTGTGCCAGCCAAGTCAACTGTATTGAGCATGTGTGCCGTGTCGTGTTGTTGTCACTAATTCACTATACACCACACATCACACTCGCGACTCGCGGACATAAGGAGCCCCGCAGAGGCGGGCCAGCACTAGCCGGGGATCGTGTAAGGCGCACAAGTTCCCATGATCCCCAAGTGTGCGAAGGGAACACCGGTGTGATTTTTAGTCATTCCTCCGGTGGTTTGGACATGGCCATTCCACCCAGAAACGAAAAAAAAAACATGTTTAGAACTGTTATGATCCAACTGCTACTTCAAAGTTTGTTGCTTTTACTTGGCTACTTAGTATTAGCTTAGGGCAAGTTTGAAACCAGTTCACAACTTTGCCGAGTTAACGGTTTGCCGTGGAAAGATTAGAATCGATCGAAAAATAATGCGTTACATGTAAAAAGTTTGTTGCAGTTCACAACTTTTCGATAGTTTATAATCTCGCGAGATATATTATAAACTAAACATTTTCCTAATTATACGGTGACAAGAAAAGAATGAAAGAAAATAAATTTATTTGATCCAGGTTAAGGCACACAATATTTACACAAGACGAAACAGAACAAAATATTATTGTGTGCCTCACGGCTGCGCCAAATAGGCCCAGTTTAGCATAAATCCCAGACAGCTAAGTGCCTGACGCTGGTTTTCAACTAGACCCAATGTTACGAGGACGTATTTCGGATGTAAATCAGTTTTATCTTGTGTGTAAATATTTAAACAAAATATTGGTAGATTGATTGAAATATTGGTGACTGCCTCGCCTCGTTGTTATTGGGTTTTTCTATCTAGGATTTCTCAGTATCAGCCCGGAGTCTGGATTTGTGCCCGGTTGATGCCAATAGGCTGGCCCCCTATTACATGGGACTGGCGAAATGTAGGTGTACTAAAGGTACACCTCTGCCTAACCCTTCTGAGATTATAGGCGTTGTTATGTATGTATGTATGGGTAGATATGTGTAACAAGTAATAATAAAACCGAATAAAACTAATGGTTTAAAATAAATTATTCATAATAATATAGTGGTGTATAGGGAAAGAAAAAAAATGGTATGGTTGCACAAGAAACAAAAGACTGTCGTCAATAATAAATAGATAGCAACTATGTTATATAAAAATACATTAAAACATATTAGTTAAACAATTCGATCATGACTAGCTTCCGTTGCGCATCAAACTCAAACTCAAAGCATTTATTTGCAGACTTTTGAATTGTCAATTCAAAGTCAAAGCATTTATTTCAAATAGGCCCATAAAAAGGCACTTTTGAACGTCAAAAAGTAGTCGGTCAAGTCGTCAAGTAGTCGGCCAGTCAGAAATATGAAGCTGAAGGACAAGAAAGGGCAAGAAACTCCATGGACACTCTTTTAAATAATATTGTTCTTATAAATATTTTAGTTACATCATTAATGTTGATCGTTTATGTGAGAACGATGTACAAAAACCGTACACGTTAAAATCGTCCTGACTGAGCAAAAAAATAAAATAAAAACAATCCAAAAAATAAATTATTAAAATGAGCCGTGGCAGCTAAGAGATGACCAGTCCCAACTGACGGCGCCCGTTCACGAACATGACGCATGGATCAGCACCATTCAGCTCAACCATTTTGAAGGGAGCTAAATGATCCGATACACGCGCCACCGTCAGCGAGACATTTGAGTGAGCATGACATACGCGGGCGAATGTACCCTGGCGGCTGGTACTGTTTTTGTACATCGTTCTCACTGATAGTGTCAACATTAATCGATGCAACTAATATATTTGGAACAACAATACGAGGGCGGGTCAATAAGTCCGTGACTTTTTGAATTTCTGACCTCTTTACTGAAAAAGCAACACTACTCCTGTCAACAGGCATCTGTCAGTTGACTCCTGTCAAAATTTGAACTTGCTGCGTCAGTTAGTTTGTGTTTGACAGCTATCTTTATCAGACTACCCAATAATTTGAGGAAAAAAGTGAATTTCGTTTGCTTGTTAAGCATTATTTTTTGCGAAAAAAAACCATTACCGAGACCAAGGCTAAGCTTGATAAATACTATGGGGACTTTGCACCATCGATTTCAATGGTAAAAAAGGGGTTTACTGAATTTCGTTGTGGCCGTACAAGCACTGAAGATGCCGAACGTCCTGGACGCCCAGTTGAGGTCTCTTCACCCAAAACAATCGAAAAAATTCACGATATGGTGTTGGCCGACCGAAGATTGAAAGTGCAAGAGATTGTGGAAGCCGTAGGAATCTCGCATGGCTCAGTGTTTTCAATTTTGAATGATCACTTGGGCATGAGAAAGCTTTCCGCAAGATGGGTGTCGCGTTTGCTCACAGTCGACCACAAACGCAATCGTGTAACAACTTCAAAGGAAGGTTTGGCGTTGTTTAATCGCAATATGGAGGAGTTTTTGCGCTGTTTTGTAACGTAACCGTGGACGAAACATGGATCCATCACAACACACCAGAGACCAACAACAGTCAAAACAGTGGGTTTCTAAGGGTGAATCGGCGCCAAAGAAGGCCAAGGTGGGTTTGTCAGCCAATAAAGTTATGGCGACTGTTTTTTGGGATGCACGCGGGATAATCCACATTGACTACCTTCAAAAGGGAAGAACAATCAATGGGGAATATTATGCCAACTTATTGGACCGATTCAATGACGATTCAATGACGAAATAACCGACCTCATTTGGCCAAGAAAAAAGTTCTTTTCCACCAAGACAATGCAAGGGTGCACACATGTGCAGTTGCCATGGCAAAAATCCATGAATTGGGCTATGAATTGCTCCCTCATCCGCCCTATTCTCCAGATTTGGCTCCGAGTGACTACTTCTTGTTCCCAAACCTGAAGAAATGGCTTGGTGGAAAAAGATTTGACTCCAATGATGAAGTCATCTCGCAAACAAAGGCCTATTTTGAGGACCTCGACAAATCATATTTTTTGGAAGGGATAAAAAAATTGGAGAAGCGTTGGACAAAGTGTATAAAGCTCAAGGGAGACTACGTTGAAAAATAAAACATTTATTTATCAAAAAATCTGTGTTTTATTCCAAAAGTCACGGACTTATTGACCCGCCCTCGTATTATTTAAAAGAGTGTTCTTGCTCGTTCTTCTCCATAGGTACCTACTGCGCTTTGGAATGGGCAACTAGCTTCATATTTCTGACTGACCGACTCCTTGACAATTCAAAAGTGCCTGTAAATGGTTTAATTGAAATAAATTATTTGAGTTTGAGTTTGAGTCGATCGTATTTATTGTTAGTGACTGTTTGCGCGATGCAGGATGTTCGGATGTGGCGATATACAAGCCGCCACATCGTGCACGTATTTCCATACATTTAAATAAAAGTAATAATAAAAGCGCAAATCTGTCTCAATCTGCCAAAATACCTCTTATTTACACTCTATATGGATCTTTAGATATTGGTGTAAATGACAGATTTTAATGACGGCCTTTTTATTATGACGGAACCGCGTTTCTAGGCAACCAACGCTTTAGCGTGGCTTGCTTGTTTCCAAATACTTTTCAAAGTCAAAGCATTTATTTCAAATAGGCACATAAAAGGCACATTTAAACGTCCACATTTACATTAAAATAGAAATGATTCTAGGCGCCCCTTCCAAAAGGTAGTTTCGTATGGAGAAGAAGGGGCGAGAAACTCCACCGTTACTCTTTTAAAATGTTTAACAATATTTTGTTTACATTAATTATATTTTTATATGTGAAGACGATGCACCAAGAATAAAAATATTATACCACAATAGGTATAAAGAATTTAGAATAAAGCAAAGACAGATAAATCAATCACGTGATAGGTACACGATGCTCACATATTTACAAAAACATTGTAAAAATAAAAATAAATCTTAAAATATTAACTAGAAATAAGTCAGTGTGTGAGTTAATTAAAAAAATAATCATTTTTATTTTCAGGAATCACAAATAATACAAAAAGAAGAACCGAATGTGATATCCATCGGAACAAAAAAGAATGAAACTAAATCTGACGGTATAAAAAACCGTTTGGTTTTCGAAGATGATGACCTGATCTTTGTGGATTGCACTAGTAACCAGCTTCTAAATGATTTGACGACTGATTGTAAGGTTAATTTGGAAGTGTTCGATCCACCCTGGATGAATGGTGAGCCAGATGAGTTTAGCGGCAAATCTGTGCATTACGATGAGTTAGTGAAACCTGGAGTTTATCGGTGCAGGAAGTGTGGCAAAGGGTTTCCAATTAGGTAAGGTTTTTTATTATTATCTATACATAGTATAAAATATAGTTGCTTTTCGTGTCTCTTAAGGTTAAACTAGTCGCTCGAACTTACTGGTGGGCGTGGCCAAAAAGCATGCTGTCTCACCTGGCATGGTGTCCGACAAATATAGTAATATTGATGAGCAGTTAGACGCTAGTCTATTTTAATTCATAGTAACGGTAAAGTTCTATGGAACATCGAGTTTTATGAAAAACCACTGCATAATTCAATTACAAAAAAAGTTCATTGAAATTTTTAATTATTGAGCTTTGTCGGTGCCTACTTTGTTTTGGAGATTTTACACTATTTTTGTTTGCGTTAAAATTAGCAAGAAAAACGAAATTTTGTTGGCTCATAACTTATTAGTGGTTTTTTATTTGACTATTCTGCTTCCGCACAGACAAAATTAATAATGAAACAAAACGTTATCTTGTTTAACTGGACGTACTACAATGTCAAACGTTGAAGTAATTTCCTCCCGAAATTTGTACGATTTTTCGACTAGTGCAACCTTAAAGCTAAAGCGTCATTATAGCCCGCGAAATTCAAATTTTCTTTGGATTTTTACAGTTTGCTGATCAGTATACGTATACGCCGCCGTATCAAATAATTATTTATAGAATTAAGAGCTGTTGTCCGCGACTTCGTCTGCGAAACAGGATCAAAACTATCAAAAGTAGCCCAGGTCATTGTCTATCTGTGTGCCAAATTTCATACAATTCCGTTCAGCAGTTTTGGCGTGAAAGCGTAACAAACAAATAAACTTACATTCACATTAATAATATTAAAAAATACTAGCGGTTGCCCGCGACTTCGTCTGCGATACAGAATACAAAAGAAGCCTGTCTTTACCCAGGTTATGGCTTATCTGTGTGCCAAAGGACATCATCCATTTTGGTCCAAATGTGATAGTGCCGGCCAAGTAGGATAGGGTTAAAAATCTTGGCCCGTAGTTTATATTTGGGGTTGGCAATGATCGTATACCTCTTGGTTACTTGAGATGGACATATCATTTAGGTAATTGGATCATACGCTGCTGTTAAATCTGACGCACTGGTTTTTATAGGAGTGGAGATGTGTTTTTTCTGACCGCGGTTTTCGCGACTCATTGGAAAATCTCGAGTCTAGCGGTAACTTAACACATGCCAGAAACAAAGTATCCAAATGAGTACCACAGATGAGGCAAACAAATCAAGACTGTTTACGATCAGTCGTTGGGTAGTAGAAGTGACACTGACCTGAAAATTTTCATGTCGCGGGCTACCTTAGCTCTTCCCCCCTTATGCTTCGGTTTCCTAAAATAACGGTAGCCGCGAAAATAGCTTGTTTTCCGAGGCACAAAGGGTTGTGCTATGCGATAGATGGCCACCCTTCCACAAATCGACCGCAGCAATCTTTATATTGCGCGCGGAACTAGTTGGCCGCGCGCAATGTGCGTTAGGTATGTGAGCGGTGGGACGAAGGAGGTAGACTGTGGCTAAGCTAACTCAGTCTGCCAATCACGTCGCCCCCCCCCCCCCCCCCCCCCCGTATCACCGCTCACTTACCTAAGGTACATGCGGCCATCTAGTTCCGCGCGCTCTATAGCTTAACCTTTTATCGACCTATGCGGCTGTTATCATTATTTTAACCACGGGCCATACTAAAACAATTAAATAAAAATATTTGATAACAAAATCTTTATTTTACGGTGCGGCCATCTAGTTCCGCGCGCTCTATAGCTTAACCTTTTATCGACCTATGCGGCTGTTATAATTATTTTAACCACGGGCCATACTAAAACAATTAAATAAAAATATTTGATAACAAAATCTTTATTTTACAGATACGACGCTATAGTACACGAGTCTTCACACATTAAATTTGAAAATAGTCAAGTCAGTTTATGTGTTATATGCAAGAAATATCTAATCGGCGGAAGAAATGACTTACGGCATCACTATTTAACGTTCCACAAAGGGAACATAGACAAGAACCATCACACGGAAACTGAGTACATACCTAAACTAGTATTCGAAGAAAACGTCGAAGAGAAGAAGACTTTCGACTCAAAAATTCTAAGTCTGTGCGAACTATGTTTTTCCTTTTGTAAAAATAAGTCTTCTATGAATTACGAATGTATAAAAACTGTTTGTGAAATTGGTAAAAGGTATGAATGTGAAAAATGCGGGCAACTATTCTTTGAAATTCATCTTGTGAAGCGGTCGCTACAGCGTAGAGCGGTGTATGGGAGTCAAACTCAAAAAAAAAGAAAAAAAACTAATGAAGATCGTTTGAAAACTATAACCAATCGATTTAAAATGATGAAACACTGAGTTTTTGTTTTATTTATTGAAAATCTCCTTTGCTAATATCATTACAGGTGCGACCAAATGCAACAGTGCAGTCAACAAATATATACTAACCTATTTACAAACTACAGGGTTATTGGTAATATG
The DNA here is from genome assembly GCA_963555695.1 of Dasypolia templi. Classification (NCBI taxonomy): domain Eukaryota; kingdom Metazoa; phylum Arthropoda; class Insecta; order Lepidoptera; family Noctuidae; genus Dasypolia; species Dasypolia templi. The sequence goes on from OY743166.1 coordinate 4,441,964, forward strand.
TCGGCAATACAATATGGGGATGGTGGGGAGGTCATTGACCCTAAGCAAATGTCAAAAAATGTCGTACAATTTGACATTTTATATTAATTTGAAGTTAACTGGGTATCATATTGTATCTGTTTTGGCTATCTGAGAAGTTGTAAGTACAAGTTCTGCCGTTATAGAACATCTGTTTTTTTTTTTTTGCAGTAGTCTATATGAGTCAAATAAGCTTCTCGAAATTATGAAAATTGTAACGATTTGTAGCTCTGATTTTAAAACGATTAAAGATAATATTGTCATTTTATGTTTGATTATTAAGTTTTGAATATTGAAGTAGAACCAGTTAATAATAATTTTAAAAATCTTTTTTTTTATATACGTAGAGGGTGACTGGTAATTAGTGACCGATACTTAAACACATGATCAACATTAAAAAAAAACGAAAGATTCTCGTACTTCCACAATGTCATTCTCTTTATGAACGAATCTAATTTCACTCATTTTGTTTATTTTACTTCCGTCAGGAGTATCAGGGCTAACATGACAGGCGCGAGAACGCTCTATCTCGATTTGTCGAAATTTGTCTACGAATCTGACGTTATTAGAATGCTCGAGTAAATTCACAGATATTTAGTTCAATATCATTATTTACACTTTCTTTTCTTTATTTAAATAGGTACGACACTCATACAATTTTTTTTTATCCGGGACAGTTTATTTTGTAATAAGAACAACAATAGACCATTGCCCCTATAATTAGATATGGGTACATATAGTACACTTAAAACCCATCCACCCCGAGCTACCACTATTCTTGCCCGCCTTGGGCTGGTCATGTCCAACGAGTACCAGGCTAAAGATGGACAAAAATCACGAATCCAATAGACATAAAACGCAATCGAGCACCCAAATTGCGTAGCGTTATCAACCACAATCTGAATCATATTGAAGGATGTTGCTAATCCATTGCTTCATATGTGTGAAAAATTTGTCTGCTCAACAACGTACATAACGCAATGAACGTTGTTGAACTGTCAAGATGAAAGCCATTCCTACTGTTAGATATTGTATGAATTGTATCCCGCAGATAGAAACACAAAAGATGGAGCGACGATATAGCGATGCAAATCGCTGAAGCTACAGGTAGTAAAAAAAATCTTGTTCGAATTCTGCTGCTAATTCGCTCAGATGGCGCGGCGTTATGTCGTCTGGAAAACATGAGATTGTGACAAATTTACAAACAAAGGCCGAAAATCTATGCCAGCGGCCGCTGACTCTATTTTCAAAAAATCCAAAAACAACACATATCCCCTCAAGTAATCGTTTTGTCTGTTGTTATATTCAAAACGTCTTTGCATATATCCTTCAAAATAATCTATATCCAGGATTTCTTTGGAACGAAGATTCTTAACTTGTTTGTTGAACTTCCATAATTATTGTTTTTAAGTATGTGTCCTGTTCAATGAGAGAAGTTTTCTAGTTTGTACGATGGTCCGAACTCTTGTTCAATGGTGATCAAAGGTTTACTTGTGATCCAAATTTTATGCTTGCGAGGATAACTCCTGACCGTCTTCAGTAATGATAACACTGCGTTTTCATACTGCCAAAAGAACTTATCAAAGCCATCAAAGAGAAATATCAGTTTGCCTTTGTTGTAAAAGTGAAGGAACATTTTCAATTGAAATGCCGTTGAACTAAAACCTGAACATTTCTGGAGGCAAACAGTTCCGTTTGATGATTCTTCCAACTCAATTAATACTTCATCCCTTGTGTAACACTTTAACAACTTTCTCCATATTTTATAAATCCTTCGTCCTTCGTATTCCTTTTCGAGTGCAACTTCACACATACATTTTAAACTTTCCAAAGTAGTGATGGCTACATTTTCGTCCCCCCAATTAATATATTTACCAAACATCATTACGTGCCCCGGTAAGATCCTTACAATCCAAACTTTAGGATCGAGTTCCTTTGTCTTAAGTGACATGTGAGTAAGTAGAGTTGCCCATTCCCGCTTCTCCTGTTATGAGCACAACGTCGTCTTCTAAATCGTAAAACGTTTTTAAAACCTTGTCTTTGACATCGTCAAACATCATGTTCCTGTTTTTTGGTGCGACTGACCCGTCTGTCAATATAATGTTTATTATTATTATTATATATAGCCATATTACCAATTTCGATCGTTTCGTTATTGATAAGTTTATTAAAAACCTCTTCGTCAATAAGTTGCACAGACTCATCATCTCCGATAACATCTAAGCTAACGTCTTCACCTTGAACTTTTATAGAGGAAGTCGCTAAAAACTTATTCTGCGATTCAACACGCAAGTCGGTGAAAACACTTCTTTCATCGTTCAATATATCACTTACTTGTGAGAAATATTCAGTCATTATTTCAAGTGAAATCTTGTTCGTAATGATTATTATTTGCTTGCCATCAACAGTTTTCGCGATACTTTCAAGCCTTTTACAAGAATTCTTAGAATCTTTAAAATTATTGCAAACAATAATAAATATCTTCTCCTTGGTTGTGTTCGTCAATTCTTTACATAATGTGTTGTGGTTCTTCAAGGGCAGTTTGACAATGAACTCCAAGTCGAATACAACATGGTCTTTAATTCCTAGATATTGTTCCACCTTAGCAACTGTTAACTCACAGCTCTCTGTAGCAATAACAGTTCCTATTATCTGGCCATGCAACTCGAATGGTTTTAAAGCCTTATCATTAAATGTGTAGTCTTTATTCTTAATCCTATGCATTATGTATAAAACACCAAATAATGGCTCATTCATGGCACTTATTACTGTTTTCTCATATATTTTGCTATATTTTGTAAGGTATGATCCAACCAATCAATCAAGCATTTATTTTGTTAAACATAGGTGTGGTTACAGATAATACGCGTTTAAAATATGTGCACTATGTTTTGCCAATGTATGGCGTACAAAAATAACATAAACAATCAATTACAATTAAGGTGGCATGTCAATAGATTACATTTAAAAAAATAATTCAATATAAAATATGTCAGTTAGGCGAACAGGTCACTACAAATATAAATAAATAAACACATTCAAACTAATGTAACGCCTGCGAAAGATGTCGCTACTAAAGTGCCAGCCAGCCAACCGCCATGACGTGACCTCCTACCACGACAGCTAAGTGAGGAGGTTGACCGTCGCCGCCTAGCAAGCCAGCCAGCCAGCCAGCCAGTCATTATAATAAAAACAGAGTGCGCCTGTATACGAGTGACATTAATATTCTAGAATTTCAAGGAATTATAAGTGATTGCGTTTCTGTTTATTTTATTATTTCCAAGCCTACCAGAGTGTTATAATTCAGAAGTGTGATCAACGCAATGTGAAAAAACAAAATCTTTCTATTTGCAAGACAAACTGCGGGGTCAGGCATGAAAATGGTATAACCGTCTCGAAGAATACGGTTTTTCATGGGAACAGTGGAAGCAAATGCTGCTACGCGCCTTCCCGAAGCACCGGGATTATGCAGGTATTTTAGAAGAGATGCTCAATCGAAGAAAGTTGAATTCTGAAAGCATGACTAAGTATTATCAAGAAAAGGTTGCAATGTGCTTTAGATGCAAGCTTTCGGACAGTGCAACCATCTCCTGTATATTATGCGGTTTACCTGTCGGACTGCAGTCGAATGCAAGAGCCTTTCAGTGCGAACGTCCTGATGAACTCTACGAAGGATTTCTCTGCGCTCTTGATGACTACCACCCGCATTCATATGATCAACGTGCAGCTCAAAAGGATATGGGGCGACCAACTGAGAAGAAGTCAGGACCTGTGAACCCAGACATTGTTCCGTGTCCTCGTTGTAAGAAAACGGGACACTTAGTACGTGACTGTCCCCAACCAGACCAGCGCAACTGCTTCAAATGCGGTATACAAGGTCATATCGCCACGAGATGTCCTTTCAATTCAAAAACCAGTAAAGCTAGTACTGTCAGAGATATTAATAAAATGCTGCTAAACTATAGTGATATTTATAAAAAACTGCAAAAGTAAATGATGCTTTCGTGAAGTCTTACATTGACACCGGCAGCCAGGTGAATGTACTGACTCAAAGGATTCTGACCATCGCGTTCAAAGGATTCTCCGGTGCGCTGGTAACTAGCCATGGTGAAGTGAACTTCCGCCTTGAAATCGACGGGTTGGCCGTACGCTGCAAAGCTCACTTGACTGATATTGACATGAACGGCATAAACCTCCTTATTGGGCAGCCAGTGATAAATAATGACGGAGTCTCTCTAGTTGTACAAAATGGAACAGCTGTGTTACAGAAAGCTTCAGGTTTTTTAGGTGAAGTGGACGTGTCAGAAGAATCCAGTCGTTTCGCAATCAAGACCATTTCAGATGAATGTATGCATCCGGGAATATCGATTATCAAGGTTGTCATAACCGGAAACCCAGAAGGAAATAACGTGGTGACTCCAGTACGCCACTATGAGTTCCAAGACGTCTCATACTCGATCCCTGCAACTGTGCTTAGCGGAAGCACTGGCTACCCGAAGATCACCAACACTGGAGGAAAGGATGTTACCTGGAATGAAGGGATCATTCTGCTACGTGCTGAAAGCTGCATTCAGGTCAGTGCCACTGCCATTAATTGCCTATTGCCTGACGAAAATTGCCATTTATCTGCCAAAAATATACTCTGTGCCAATATAGCTTCATATAGTAATAGTGCCATAGGGGGGACGGATTTAGATAAAATCAACATAGGACCCATAGGAACAGTAGAGCACAAATGGTGTCGGGGCGTAACGCTACGCCGCCGTAGTATTAAACATACCCACAGTCGCCGATTCGAACCCCAGTTAATGTTACTACAAAAACAAAACGATGACAGTTTGCGCCCTGTTACTGTTATTTGTGTACCATAGTTATGAACTCGAATCTTTGGCATTAGTAGAATCTTTACGTAGGTTTCGGGTTTACATATTAGGTAAACCGGTACGGGTAGTGACAGACTGTACCGCCGTTCGCGACACATTAACAAAACGCGAGCTCATTCCGCGTATTGTTCGGTGGTGGTTACTAATTCAGGACTACGTCATATCTATAGATTATAGGCCCGGTGAGCGTATGCAGCACATAGATGTATTAAGTAGAAATCCTGTAAAAACGTTTGATGTAGACCGTTTAGATGTAATGGATTGGTTTGCTACCGTACAAAACGGGGATGAAAAATTAAAACACATCATAGATTTGCTAAAGGGCGGTTGCAAGGATAGTGAAATAGTAAATACTTACGCGTGGATTAATGAGAGACTTTATCGTAAAACCCTGATCGGCAACCGCTTAGTTGTTCCGGGATTAGCTAGGTGGAAAATATTACAAAAACACCACGACGACATAGGCCATGTAGGTATAAAGAGATGTACTGAGGCTATTAAGAATATTTTCTGGTTTCCCAAAATGTCGCGCTTCATAAAAAAGTATGTAACATCATGTCTGCATTGTGCTTACGGAAAAGGTGAATATGGTAAGAGGGAAGGTAAACTTCACCCCATACCAAAGCCTAATGAGCCGATGCGAATGGTCCATATTGACCACCTAGGACCGTTCACTCGTACAAAAAAGGGGTATCAATACATGTTCGTGATGACTGACTCCTTCTCTAAATTTGTTGTAGCTGAACCAGCTCGTACTGTTAACTCTGTGGAAACCATTCGACTTTTAAAAAAGATATTTAGTGTATTTGGGTATCCTGAACGAGTGGTTTCTGATCATGGCAAAGCCTTCACGAGTAGGTATTTTAAGAGATTTGCCACTGAAAAACAATTTAGACATATATTAAACGCTATAGCATGTCCTAGAGCAAACGGTCAGGTCGAACGCACCAACCGTACCATATTGGATGCTTTACGGACCTCAGAACCCAGTGACGCTTCTCACAATTGGGATAACAGCTTACCTGACATCATTTGGGGTATTAATAATATGGTTAGTGCAACCACAGGATATAAGCCGTACGATCTCATGTTTGCTCAAACTGGTAGGCCCGTATGTGATGTTTCCATACCCAATCAGGTATCAGAACCTGTACAATCTAGGCGTTCTAAAGCTAGTAAACGTATTCAGGTAGCTAGTACCAGAATGAAGCGAAATTACGATAAGAAACGTAAAGATAGCACTATTTATAAAAGAGTTGACTATGTATTGTGGCGACAAGCACCTACCAACAGCGTTGGCAAAGTAAACTCTAAGTTAGATGACGTATATTCAGGCCCCTATGTAGTGATTAAAGTTTTAGGTAAAGATCGGTATAGGATTAGAAGTATTAAGGGACTTAGAGGATATAAACAGTTTACCGGTCTAGTATCGGCCGACGCTATTCGCCCTTACAAAAGTGTAGCACCCATGTCCGATAGTGCAAGTAGTACTGACGAGCAGCTAGAAACAGAAGATCTAATAGATCTGCTTGAGAGTTAATCTGCGCCCAGCGGTTCCTTTGTCCCATATTATTGTTGATAGTATGACTAATTGCGCTTTGTGTTCCCATTGCGGGAGCAATGATTACAGGATGGCCGAATGTAACGCTTGCGAAAGATGTCGCTACTAAAGTGCCAGCCAGCCAACCGCCATGACGTGACCTCCTACCACGACAGCTAAGTGAGGAGGTTGACCGTCGCCGCCTAGCAAGCCAGCCAGCCAGCCAGCCAGTCATTATAATAAAAACAGAGTGCGCCTGTATACGAGTGACATTAATATTCTAGAATTTCAAGGAATTATAAGTGATTGCGTTTCTGTTTATTTTATTATTTCCAAGCCTACCAGAGTGTTATACTAATCAATAAAATTAAATCATAAGTGACTTATTAGCAAGTCGGAATCTTCATACCTCCGTGTATCAGTGGTAAACTCAGTATGGAGTCACATCAGTGATGGAGTAGTAACATCTGTCTATTAGGAATTTAAAGACCTCTTAAAGGACCCCAGACCCTCTTTATTTCTAATAGCTGCTGGTATACTATTATATATTTTTGGGGCCATTCCTAGCACACTTTTGCTGAAAAATGCAGTTTTATGAGAGGTAACATGAATGGTATTCTGATAACGACGAGAGCGGAGTTTTTCATATAAATGCAGATTACAGCGAACAAACACTCCCATTTCATATATGTACATCGAGGGTAGAGTGAGCAAACTAAGTTCCTTAAACAATGGTTTACAACTATCAATCGATTGTAATTTGGTAAACGATCGCAAGCATTTCTTCTGAGCTTTAAAAGCAATGTCTCTGTCAGTGGAGTTGCCCCAGAAAATAATTCCGTACCTAACGCTAGAAGCCACACATTAAATAATGGAGGGCCAAGAATGCTACCTTGGGGAACACCATAAGTAGTTTTCCTAGGACGTGACATGTAAGTTATTTCAACTTTCGAGCTCACACATAGCCTATCAAGCGTTGTAATTTGAGTACGATTAGAGAGATAGGATTGTAATAGGTTTAACGCAGTTCCTCTAATCCCATAACGCTCTAGTTTGTTTAGCAGTATACCATGATCTACACGGTCGAATGCTTTAGACATATCCATAAACAAGGCCGCCACTGGAGTTCTAGAGTCAACACTAGAAACGATTTTATTGATAACGTCATAAATCGCCATATTAATAGATTTACCTTTCCTGAATCCAAATTGTTCTCTGGCTATGAGATCATGCTTTTCAAAAAACGACGAAAGGCTATTGTAAATTACCTTTTCTATATTTTTTGAAAAAATAGGAATAAGTGCTATCGGTCCATAGTTACCCATGATACTTTTTTCATCTTTTTTATGAATAGGTTTAATAATAGTAATTTTTAATTTGTCCGGGAAATGGCCATATTCGATACAAAGGTTGATGATATAACTCATAGCAGGTCCTATTAATTGCGCTACATGTTTGACCACTTTTGTAATGATGCCATCATATCCATGGCTATTAGTATTGTTTAAAGCGCATATTATAGCCACTATGTCTGCTGGAACTGTAGGAGGAATAAATATGGAGTTACAATTAGCCTCAATATTTGCATAGGAAGGAGTAGAATTATTTGGTTGAATTTCGTCAAAAAATAGTCATTAAAAGCTTGTGCAATTAATTGGGGTTTATGTATATTATTGTCATTTATTGTTATATATTCAGGTATATTCTCTTTAGGATAGTTAATTTTATTTTTATTGATAATGTTCCAAGTCGCTTTAGATTTGTTTCTGGCCGAATGTATGTGAAGAAAGTCATTCTGAGATTTTTGGGTCAATGTAATAATTTTCTTTAAACGAGCAGTATATTGCTTTAATAAAAGTTTATTTTTAGAACTAGGGGCTCGCCTGTATTGCCATAACATTTATCTTTTACGATTACTACTGAGTCTAATTCCCTTGGAAATCCAGTTAGATTTTTTACGTAGAGCGATTCTTACTTTCCTTAGAGGGAAGCAGAGGTCATAAAAAAGCATAAATAGGTCATAGAAACAGTTAAATGCTTCCTCAGGGTTGCGTGTAGATCGACTTCACTAAAACTAAGGCTATGAAGAGAATCAATGAATTTGTCTAAGTTTTCTTGGCAGTAGTCGCGCTTAAGAGCATACCAATGCTTAATGGAACAAGTTTTTTTCACAGGGCATTTGATTACTTGAGCAGTATGATCAGATAGCGCAAGATCAAGTACTGCACACTTACTACCTCTGACATTATGAACGATCTTGTTTAGGCTTTTACCACTAGCTAATCGTGTAGGCTGATGAATTCCAATTTTTAAGTTATAGTTTAAGAGGAGAGTTTGAAAATTATTAGATGGTTTTGATTGTGTCAAAGTGTCAATATTAAAATCGCCACAAATAACCACCTTTTTAGAATCACCGAGGTTACACTTTCGTAAAATACCATCCAAGTTAACAAAAAAGTGTTCTAAACAGTCATTCTTAGCCTGGGGTGGTCTGTAGATGCAAATCACAATTAAATTATGTATTATTAATTCTATGGCACAGCATTCAAGGACGTTAGTTACATAGAATTTACTTAAAATCAATGTTTTTATACTTATGCATACGATTTATAAGGATGCAAGAACCACCACGCCTAGTATTCCGCATTGAAAACGTAGCTAATTCGTAGTTTGGGACAGATAGATGGAACTGTACCCTAATTGCGTAATACACAACAAATAGGAATCTGAATCGTTATGAAACAGATTGCTAATCCATTGCTTCATAAGTTCGATATAAATTCTGCTCAACAATGTAAGCAACGCAATGAATGTTGTCGAACTGTCAAAATCAAACAGATTAGTCGTAATCGTTTACGAAAATGTGTTACGCAATTAGGCTGCTGGTCTCCATTCAACATATTGTGTTCAGTGATACATAATAAGTCAATGTTTTGTCCCTTGTCCCATAATACTTCTAAATGGAGAGAAAGTAAGTCCGACTTACCAATCAAGCCATTAACATTTTGATGTACCTAAGATATTTATGTATTTATACACGAAAACAATTGCTACTACCAGCTTTAGGCACTTTGCCCATGCAAATAGACAGGTCGCAGTTTATAATATTGTCATCAGGAATGTCACTAGTTTGGGTGGATTTGTCACAGACATCAATAACAACGTTACGTCGCCAGGTATGTTAAAAGTTTGAGTTGATTGGTCACTTTTTAGCTTAGTGATATTACGCTTTTGCTCAGTATAAGTCACAAATTTAGTTTTGAAATCAATATGTAATATTTCTTTCAGTAAGTATCTGCAAATATTAACAGTTAGAGGGTGCTGTCTTCGCGGTACAGATTGACTATAACCCATATTCACAAATAGACCCCTATATTTATTACTTAGGTGGCGCAGCGAACTGTTCAAGCTCCGTTCATTTAAATGATTGTTGTAAGGGACTTCTGATACAATAATGTTTGCATGTTTAATACTATTAAGCCAAACACCGAGGTCAATTTGAAGATCCAGAGGATTGGTATCATTAGTACCTGACAATATAATAACATAGTCATTTTTCGTCAGATTATCAAATTTATAAGAATTGGTTGAGACGTCAGTTGTTTTTGCACCCGCTTTCCAGAAGCATAATACTTGAAATTCATTGCCCAGTAGGGCTTGCAAGGTGTATCGAATATTTCACCCTTGGTCATCACCTAAAACAATGACCTTCTTCTGTTGCGCAGGTGTGTTGACGTGTGTTTTGTGGGTTGACGTCGTCTTCACCGTGGATATACATTCCTGTGAAGGAGTAGTAGTGCTTGAGTTCATATTATTTACAGGTCCCGGGGTCAAGATAGCTGCTGATGCTGCAGGGCCTTCTGACAGCATCTTGTTGATAGCAGGAGACTCATTGGCAGGAGTATCCATACCACATTTGTCAGTTACTGGGGATACTGCAACGTTTTGTGTAGGAGACGAAGTTATTAGGGTTGCTCTGTTCTTGTCATGCATGGATAGCCTTTTCTTCTTTCTATTTGATAGGGTTTTCGAAAAGTCAGAGCTATCCATTTTTTTATAAACTTCTATAACTTTTAAATACTTAGCTAATTCGCTTTTTAGAATGCTTATTTCGCCATGTAGGTTATCTATTTCGTTAGTCGCAGTTACAAGATTTTTCGTTATTGTCTCAACCTTATATCGCAAGTCTTCACAACAGGATTTGTGCGTATTAATAGAGGTGTCCGGCAAACTTAACATTGTTGAGTCAAATATCGTTGTGTTTGATATTTCGTGGAATGATATAGATCGCCTCATGCGTCGGAACGTTACATTCTGCTTGCTCAATGATCCATTTTTATGAATTACTGTGTTACTTACACCACTCAAACGATATATTGTGTAACTAAGTTCAGAATGGAATGCGGAGAATTGTGTGACGAGAAAGTTATTAAAACACAAAAAGTGTATATATAGAAGTTAGGACGGAACTCGAGACATCAGGCGCACAAATTCGTCAACGTAGCCACGGCGCCAACTTGCGATTACGGAGAGAGTTGAAATTAATGGTCGTTTTTAAGCGTTTGTATTAATTAAACGATCGTTAAGACTCACATTTGAATATGTAGATAATTTTACCGCAACCGTCAGTTTTATTTAATTCTCCCTATTTAGGCGTCATCCACTGTTTTTGTATTTCATCATGATATTTTAGAAATATTGCGTCAGATCGAACTCTAAAGCTGTTAAAGTCACTGCACGGGTGATCTTCTATTTCTCCTCTTAAAATTTCCTCTACGCCATTCTGATCAGCTTGGTTAGTGTAAAACAGTAATTTGTCATAGAAGTCTCTCACCAAACTCACGTCGTATTCGCCTCGTGCGAATGAAAGTTTTGGAAAGTTTTTAACTTTTACGTTCAATTTAAATTCGTTCAAATTTTCGATTTTACCCTTCAATGTTTCATACCATGTTCTGGCAAGACTGTCCAGTGATTTGTAGTTGTCTGTAAACTCAAAACAATTTGATCTTTCATCGTAAACGAGTATGTTGCCGACAGCAGAAGCTATGCCTCCATTCAACTGAAGAAATCCATCTCCCAGGGACTCATCTATAGTGACGATGTTATTGGGATTCGATTTTTCTAATACTTCTATGATTTTTAATGTTAAGTGGTTTAGTCTGTTTTCTACTTTCTCTGGTTTTCCTCTTATTGCTAAATCTTTATTGCCAAATAAAGCTGAGACTTTAAGTTTCACAGATATTAAATACTCTTTCGCAGCCATTTCTGCTGCTGCAAAAACAGTTGATTGTGAGACGTTTGCTTTGTCTAGCTGTCGCTTTAGATCGTCTGTCATCGATTTGCCAACAAACTCAAGCTTCCTGTTTTTTTAACCTCCTGAGTACCAGACATATTTTTTTTCTAGTTTCTTTCTGAAACTCTAGTCTTGCACCGTTAGACTATTACTGAGTATGAAAAAAATATTATAAAAAATCTTGAACCGGAAAAATCGGTTTTTCACTATGTCCTACACAAAGTACAAGGGAACTAAATAAACATGTGCTTTATAAAGAACATAACTTATTTCTATCTTAGATTTATTGCATAATGAGGCGATATAAGAATCAAATAATAGACTTTGGGTATGTATTACTTAGTTTTTATTTAATTCTTCAAAATCAACAGAAATTAAACTTTTATTTAAACATATTCTCGAAAATACTAAACAAAACGTAAAAACTTACAGTAATTCAAAAGTAAAAACATTAAAAATCAGTCAGTTAGGTATTCTTATTCTATTTATTTAACAGTCTTCGTGGAAATTAGTAAAACAGTTACGATTAGGCGTAAAACATAGATAAATATCGCATTTTATACAAAATACGGTAGTTTTTTTATCACAACCATTTTTTCTGCAGCGCCATTGTTTTGTACCATATTCTGGCAAATGCGCAGCACTTTTGGTACGGTTTTCTTTGGAAGGAACTGGTTTGATAAGAGCCTTGCGTTTTTTTATGTTTTGGTTCAAGTTCTTCGTATTCAACTTCACCTTCATCGTCACATTCCTCTTCATTGTCATTGATGAGTTTGGTACCCAAGTTCAGTTTGTATTCTCTCATTTGTACTATATTTTTCTTTGGTGTGCCCTTCTCTGTTTCTACGATTCTATACTGTAACCAAGCGTTTACCACGCATAGGTCAAAAAGATGAGAAATCACGCGAATTGTCCACTTTTTTGTACGATTGCGCGATGGACAAACAGAAAGCATCCGATCAGCGAGATCGACACCACCCATATTTTCGTTATATTTTTTTATAACATCTGGTCTCCTCACTTTTTCATATGCTCTATCTTTTTTTGACCACCGTTCGCACTCATCGTGTTCTTGATCGTAATAACAAGTAGACATCATTAGGACAGGCTTATTATCAAGCCACATTGTTACAGCGAGCTTACGATCTTCTCTTACTTTTACTTCAATACTTCCAATCGCTTTTTTTTTAAATGTTTTTTCATCAGTCAGTACACAGTTTTTAGGGACTCTATTTTTCATAATAGTACCTGTGCCGTGAAATCCAAGTCTTAGTAATTCGTTACAAAGTTTAGCCGTGGTAAAGAAACGATCAAAAAACAGTAAATGTCCTGGAACTAAACTCCTTGTCATATGAATTACGGCAGCTTCTCCCAAACAAAATCCTTGGTTGATTAAGTGGGGGAATGTAGTATCTCCCTGGTAAACTGCCATGTCACAAACAATACCTTTTGGTGAAGCTAAGACGAAAACTTTGAGGCCTACTGGATTCGGTTTGTTAGGACAGTACTGTCGCATTGGGCATTTCCCAGTAAAAGGTATTATCATTTCATCTATACTCATTTCTTGAGGACGAATTTGTTCGTGACATCCGGCTAATATGCGATCAAATAAGGGCTTGACCTTCCAGATTTTTTTAATTCTTTGTTCCGGCTTCACTTCGGGGTCATAGACGCATTTCAGTCTCAGTCTAATGAAAAAAAATCTGTTACGAGTCATAGCTCTTGCTATTATCGGAACTTTCCATTTTTCAGACCAATACATAGAAATTTGTGGGTACTGCAATGCGGACATGATCATGGTGATACCAACGTAGACTTTGAGCTCTTTCAAAGTCAGTCCTATGGATTTACCGGTCTCCAAAACTTGTGTTCTATTAGTGCAGGTTACCATCTGACTAAGAATATCATCATCTACGTATTGGTTATAAAATTGGTACCACTCCCATTCCTCAGTATTTTTCAGTATGTAGGCAGGTTGAACTAAACTATGGATTTCCGAATCTAGTGTATCGTGTGTCCAAGTATCTTGAATGCCAGAGTTATTTTGTCGATTTCTAATAGCTATCTGTCGAGTGGATAATGATTGTGAGCTTTCACCTGTACCGTGGCTACGACCACGACCCCGCCCGCGCGATGTTGTTCTTGCACGTCCTCTTGCTCGTGGTTGGTACGATGATGTTGAAGGTGTGAAGTCTGAGTCGTCCGACATTACAGGAGAAGCCACAGAGGTAACCAAGTCATTCTGATCTTCATCCGAGCTACTGGACACGCTTTCACGGTGATCACGAGCTGTTTGGTTGAATTCTGGTGGAGCAAACACAGGATCTTCATCTGAATCATCTCCAGAATAATCGAACTCGGAGTCGTCCAAAGCATCGATGATGTCGTTATTTGTAATCCCTAAAAAAATACATAAAACTTGATGAAACCGTCAACGTACTTTACATAGTACTCGGGAAGACAGTTGTGAAAAATATTGATTGCATACTTGTGTACTCTACAAAGGACATTGAAACAAATATCAAGGTAACAGGAAAAATATTTGAATACTTGTGAAAATAATACGCTAAGCTATTAGTATGAACTAACCTTACGTTGTTATTTACAAAAAAAGATAAATCCAACCAAAAAATTTACTGATGAATATAGATTAACTTACTTTTGCGCAAACGCACGCTCGTAGGTTCACCTTTCGACGCCATTTTAAGAAGAATGACAGATGAAATTTGACGTTTCTTTTTTTTGACGTAAGCCAAGAAGTCACAAGATGTCACTAGTAAAATATTTTTGTGCAGGCAATCAAAATAAAGTCCACAGATTTTTAAATCTCTTACGTACTATGAGAAATACAAATGTACGTAGGAGGTTAAGTTAGAACACTTCCTATCAGTTTACTTAGTGTCGTTAGTTCAGAGGGTAGCCTAAAGAACTTCAACAATAAAATCTGTACATCAGACTCTTTTGACTTTCGCTTTTTGACAACCTCTAAGGACAATATGTTTTTGAACAGCGCAAGAAATTCTTCGTTGGTTGTAAAGAAGTCTTGTCTGAAGCTGGCAATCCGATGCCCTTCAGGTTGGATTTCAGAAACATGTAAAACGTTGTGCGCTAGAATGACATGATAGCGCAATATAAGATCATTAATCACATTACGCTATCAGATTCATCACAAATAAACTTCGCTATCTGTTCAGCTAGTGCTATGATTTGTTCTTTCATTACTATTTTTCACAACAAATCCAAGCTTTCATTTGTGTATGATGGTTGTGTGCAACAACCGCCTGTTCCTAGGAGTTCGTTAAAAAAGTCAGCAAAACGACCTTCATATATTTTATTATTGGGATCATCCTTCGCTGTAGTATACATAATGAAAAAGCATTCGGTTTCATCCATGTCTTTACCGCTCTGTTCAAAAGTGCGTCTAATTTCCAAGTGATAGTTATCAAAATATTTGGTCAAATCAGTTTTACTAGTAAACGTCAAAAGTGTATCGTTCTCTCTGTGCTTGGCTTGAATGAACACAGTGACTGGTTTATCAAACCCCTTTATTTTTGCTTTAAAACAAATATCATCGAAGGCACCTATGTCATCTCTATTGGTGGCCAAAATAAACTGATCAATATTGTCGTCATGTATCATTCTAAAATATATTAGACTAATTAATTTAGTCTCATACAGCTGTCCCTGGATGCCCGAAGTGCCTGCACGCTTTTTATATGTTTCAATGTTCATGGTTTGATAGTAATTGTTTCTGTTTCGTCACTAGGACGCAACACGATATCTGCTGAATTTGTTCAAGAATTAAAGTCACCGTTTTCTTTCTCCTATTGGTCGCTCAGCAAGTGCTTCGCACGTCACATCTCGCCTTCGAGCCTCCTTGTGAGAATGTACTAGTTAAAGTTGCGTGTCTTCAGCTGATGATTAGTGATCTGCAAGTATATATAACATATAATTATTATTTTTGAAAAAAGTATGCTTAGATGGTTTGGTCATGTTGAGAGGATGAATTAAAGGAGACTAAGAAAATGTATTTACAAGGCAGATGTGAATGGACATATGGTAACCTTATTGGTGAAGTTCTTCAGAAAGGTCAGGTGCGTAGTACTCGCAACCGGCGCGCGTGTAAAGCTAAGTCTGGCCTCCCGATGAGCCCCGCTATCATGCCGATTCCAGCCCATTAATATCCGCCTTTTCTTTTACAAGGCGGTCCGTCAAATGAAGCAATTGCGGCGTTGCTCAGAATCATTTTAAAATTATTATACAATTTGTCAAAAACTAAACGATGTTCTAATTTATCACAATTCATGTCACAACAACTACGAAAGTCATCAGGAAAATCAATTTTCAAATAACCATTAAATATATATAATTATATAAAGTTAACTGTTGCAAATGTCTATTACCCCATATAGACTGAAAGACAGACTCCGTCACCACACAATGGCCTTACGGGCTGCGCCAGACGCACCAGTTACGGTTGCTAACGGCACGAACAGTATCAAATTATCACAAATTATTACTATTTGATTGCATTTTTTTTTACAACTGATCTAGAATTGTCAATATTATGCCTATAAATTTATATTTTTAGGTATAAAGATTATATTGAGGACAAAAAGGCTTGAGATTTATCTGCTCCAATTTTAGTATATTGAATGTTGTTTTGTTTTGCTAACTTTTATTTTATATACACTTTGACATTTGATCATTATTATACAGGGTGTTCCGTAAGTCGTATTCATTTGTACTACCTTTTGGAAGTGGCGCCTAGAATCAGTTCTATTTTTAATGTAAATGTTGACGTTCAAAAGTGCCTTTTTATGGGCCTATTTGAAATAAATGCTTTGACTTGACTTGACACAATGGTCCATGTTTGCCCATTCAATGCACAGATTATTACAAGTATTAGTCAAAACAAATGCTATTCGCGACAGCCCTTTAAAAGGACTCTCGACGACTGCGCGTTTTTTTCAAGTCCGCTTAAGCAGACGACAACCGCATAGGTTGACCTGCGAGATGCCAAACAAACAAACAAAAAATGCGCGTTTTTTGACACAGTCCTTATAAAGCTCTCGCGTCGGATGACAGGATATAGTGATAAATGAACTGCTATGGTTCATCCAAAATAAGATGGACCTTATGGCTGCAGTGAGCTTGATTCGGATATGTAATATGCATCTTCAGAAGAGGACATTGTTAAACAACCAAATTAAAAAGTTGTCGTTATGGACTGCACTCATACATACATAATACTTTGTTTGGTCGCATATTCAGATGGCCATGGACATTTTAAATTTTTAATTTACTGTGTCACATTATGAAGTCAGCAACAAGAAAGGCATATCACGCCATAATATTATATCACGTGCTAGCATTTAAGATAAATTGACATATGACATGACATAATTTATCTCATCTTGTCACAAATATCTTGGGTACGGCCATGCTCGCCCCGCTGTTGCTACAAATTTTAAACATTTTATTTGTTATTTTTCTGGTAACTATTATGACCCGACCTATCACCTGACTCCGACTTGACGTAGACTAACGGGGCGCCCTGTATATTGACAGTAAGCTAGTATGTGACGGTGTGAACTGAGGTAGAAAAGATGTTAAGCAGATCTGTTTACATCATAGCCTGCTACGAGGAGCTCAAGGGGCTGGATTTTCAAATGGAATTCTGTTCATACCCGTGACATACGGCCTCGTTGGATAATATGTACACGAGCATTAGTAATATTTTGCGCATATAATATATAGGAGCTCAACAGGGCACATGTCGGATGCTACATTGACGGAATATGTGTCAACAACATAAGCTATGCGATGTTTATTTGGTTCCGCTGGCCCCCTCGGTCAACGCCCTGAGGACAAGGTTAAAATTTGTGAACGCTACTCTTGGTTTCAGGTACAACTCACAGAAAACTGCGGTACTGATTTTTAGGGCAGGAAAACAGTGACCTAGTATAGTGACTCCGATTTTGGTCGATGGGACCGCATTGAAAGTTGTGCTGAACTTAAAATATCTGGGTCATCTGGTCAAGGAGGGCTTAAAAGATGACCCAGGTTTTGCAAGGGAACTCAGGGCGTTGGCGGCAAGGAGCAAAATGCTGGCCCGTAGGTTCGTTCGATGTTCTAAAGAAGTAAAGATAACACTTTTTAGGGCATATTGCTAATCTTTTTACTCGTGCGGCCTGCGGGTTCGGTATACGCAACGAGCCTACAACGTCCTGCGTATTCAGTATAACATAACACAACATAACATCACGCCTGTAATCCCAGAAGGGTTAGGCAAAGGTGTACCTATAGTACACCCACATTTCGCGAGTTATGTTTTAGTCCCATGTAATAGGGGGCGAGCCTATTGCCATCAACCGGGCACAAATCCAGACTCCGGGCTGCTACTGAGAAATTCTAGATAGAAAAACCCAATAACACTATGCCTGACCTGGGAATCGAACCCAGGACCTCATGCTCAGCAGTAGCTCTTGCGACCACTAGACCAACGAGGCAGTTCGGTATAACAATGCTTTCAGAATGCTGTTGGGGTTGCAAATGATTGTATCCCGTAATGACTGTCCCATACAGGCTGCTGGGTGTTACGGGGACATTGTATCTAATGATAAAAATGTTACTTTCTTTCTCATATAAGGTACCTACAAGCACTTTATTGGATTCTATCCGAATTAAATGAACAATTTAATATAAATTTCAATTGTTTGTACGGTTTGTACAAACGTTCTTACAGAAATAAACTCATTTATGATTCAAAAGATCATATTTTATGTGTTTTTTCGTTACGTGCTATGGTCCAAGAGGGTGCGTTAAGTTAGCTCGCGAAATTAAAATTTTCTTACGTTTATTTGCAATTTACGTGTAAATAATTATGATTGGCGTCGTCAACAAATATGTATTTTACTGAATAAAGGCATTAAAATCATAAATGCAACTCTTTAAGTTCAAATTATTGCCCTATTGATATACTGTCGGTAAAAGAATTTTAAATTTTTACATGGAACGAAATTGACTCTGAATTGTAAAAGAATTAAATTTAATAATGCTTACGTTACAACAATTAAGTCGGTGCTCAAATACTTCCTTATATCATTTTACTGTTAAATAATAATTATCATTTTTATTTTGTAGGTAATACTAACCACCCTTATATTTGTTTATAAAATTCTCGTGTCGCAATGTTTGTTACCAAACTCCTCCGAAACGGCTGGACCGATGTGTATGAAATTTTGAGTGCATATCGGGTAGGTCTGAGAATCGGCCAACATCTATTTAAAAAAAAAAAGTAACAAAACAACGTTTGCGGGGTCAGCTAGAAACTTTCGCAGTCACGGTCGTGAATCCAAATTTAACAACATACAACCACTGATCTGAAAATTGCAAATGACGTAAGTAAATTTGAATTTCGCGGGCTACCTTACCTCAACCTGGAGAATAGAGCTGCAGCCCGCCAAATTGAAATTTTCTTTGGGTTTTTGCTAATCGCAGCTCTGTTTTACGTTGTATGTTGATAACAATGCGATTCGCGACTGTAAGAATGGCATGTATTTACTGAGTAATAATCATACAACTTTGGAATTTAGTTCCAGCTAAGATTTTTTTTAAACATTTCATATGTCGGCGCGAATACTTTAAATACAGCGCCATCTTGTGATTCGTTACAAAACATCGATCAATCAGTGACGAGCACGTGTTCCCACTCTGTGGATCAGGTGACTGGTGGGGCGGCAGCGTTATAAAAGCGGCCGCACGCATTGGAGCGGACATGGGATTGGCTTGTGGTCGTCACGCAAGCTCGTCCTACGGAATTTTCCAGTCCGTTGAGTTTGTTCCGCGCGGACCGTCATAATTTTTTTTTAAAATTTTCTGACTACCCGGTATTTTTGTACCGACGCGGTCGCGGAGACCATACCCCAGCGATGCCGAAGCCCGGCACGCGCGGCTCGTTGGGCTGCGATGCCGGCTCACCGGAGTCCCGCCCGGCGCTGGATAGGACGTCGTCGATGCCGATCATCGGTGTTGCGTCGTCCTGTGCACCGCCGGCCGGCTCCACAAGGAGCGAAGAAAAGAAAGAGAAGACGTCCAAGAAGAGGAAGGAAGAAAGAAGAGGAGGGGGATCGAGCGCCGCTGCTGCTGCCGGCCCACCGACGTCACTGGCGCCTGCGCGCGCTGCGCCTTCGCCGTCGTCGAGCCGACCGCACGCGGTAGCGATCCGCCCCGCTGCGTTCCGCCCGGTACCCAGCCAGGCCCCGGGGCCTGCCGCTAACCCCAGTCGCGCGCCGCATGCGCGCGCCATGGCACCGCCCGCGCTTGCTCCCGCACCCGCGCCCGTGCGCTGCGCCGCATATGCCGCCGCGTACGCCGCCGCTTACGCCGCGCGCCCCGCCACGCCGCGCGACTACCCCGCGCGCCCCCGCACACCGCCCGCGCCCCCCCGCGCGCCCCCTGCACGCACCGACGCGCCGCCGCGATTCGCGACTCCGCCCGCGCCTGCCGCGGCGACTACTGTGACCGCGCAACCGAAGACCAAAGCTGCGCCAGCTCCGCGCACCGCCGTGACCGGCGCCCGCCTCTCGCTGGCGGGACCGGCAATGGCTGAGCGAGAGCGGCCAGTAAATAATCCTGCAACCACCATGACGTCAGCAAGGTCAGTACCAAGCGCCACCCATACGCCCGACTCACCGGCGCCTCCTCGTGCATCAGCATACGATTCGCCCGCGGTTATGTCGCCGTGTTCGTCCGTAGGATCGAACATGTCGCTGGCATCCGCGGGCTCGACCGGAAATGGCTATGCGCGTGCCTGTTTCGAGTCCCGGCTCGAACCCAGAGGCCAAAGAACACGTCGACGCAGGAGCTCGAGTGAGACCGCAGCGGAGGAGGGGAAGCGGCTCTGCCCCGACTCGCCGCGGCCACCGCGCGAAAGCGCGCCGCGGAGTCCGGACCCGCCAGCGTCGCCTACTTTTGCCGACGCGGCGCGCCGCTCACCCCCCCCACCTGCGTCACCATCGCCGCCACCGTCACCGTCACCGACCGCGGGGGTTAGGCCACCCCCCGCCCCCGCTACCGCTGCCAACACCCCCGATGCACCCCCCGGCGCCGCGACAAGAACGTGGCAACATAAGCCGGGGCAAAAGAAGCCCAGGTACCCGCCGCTGGTGGTTGAGAAGCTGCCAAACTGGGCCGCCCATTTCCGGGCCATCAGGGAGAAACTGGGCCGGCCTCCTAACGCTCGTCCATACGGAGGTGGAGTTCGCTTCACCCCAGACAGCGAGGAGGAGTATAGGCTGGTCCAGCGATACCTGACTGGCCTAGAGAAGGATAGCGGCGTCAGCTGGTTCGCTTACTCACTGCCAGCAGAGAAGAGCCTGAAGATCGCCATACGGGGACTACCGGCGGATACGGACCCGAAGGAGATAGAGGAGGAGCTCCAAACGCTGGGATACCAGCCGGAGTATGTGCGCCATATCAAGGCCGCACAAGGACGACCCGGTTGCGTATTCCACGCAATCTTAAAAAAGACTCCGGACGTCCGGGCCATCTATGACACCACGACGTTCATGTTGATGCGTGGTGTCAAGATAGAGGCCTGGCGCGGAAAACGAGGACCCGCCCAGTGCCACCGATGCCAACTGTTCAGACACAGCTCGCATCAGTGTCACCGCCCGCTCGCCTGCGTGCGCTGTGGAGTGGAGCACGCGGCGAGAGACTGCCCGCGCCCGAGGGAAGAGCCGGCCACCTGCGTGAACTGCGGTGGCCCGCACCCGGCGTGCAACATCAAGTGTCCGGTGTTCCAGAAAGAGACCCGGAACAAGCGGGCGGGCACCGCCGCCATAACGGCCACATCACGCCGTCCCAAAGTGTCCTTTGAGAGGCCACAAGAGATGCCAGAAGAGGCCCAAGGCACGACGCTTATGGCGGCGGCCAACGGGCCCTCAAACAAAGAAGCTACCTCCTCAGGGCGGAGGAAAAACAAGAGACGCGGGGGAAAGGGCAAGGGGAAGAAACCCGACCCACCCCAGGCGACCCAAGAAAACCCAATTGCCACCCCTGCCTTCAACGAGGCACAGGTTGTGATTAAGCAACAAACTACCGCTAGCGCCGCCACGGCGCTGCGGACAACAAAGGAACCAACCAAGAAGGAGTTCCTAAAAGAATCCAGTGGCGGCGCCACCGACGCCAAAACAGCCACCGAAAAGTCGGATTTCACAACCTGTGCCATCAAACTACTGATGGACCTGATAAAGGCCATCAGGCAGGGACAGGATGTCGAGCTGGTCATCCTGGATGGCTTGGCCGCACTACTGACTCTGTACCGCGGCTAGGTC
The DNA here is from genome assembly GCA_963555695.1 of Dasypolia templi. Taxonomy (NCBI): domain Eukaryota; kingdom Metazoa; phylum Arthropoda; class Insecta; order Lepidoptera; family Noctuidae; genus Dasypolia; species Dasypolia templi. Next base: position 4,464,038 of record OY743166.1, read on the forward strand.
ACCCAGGGCGGCCCAAAATGGGACGCCGGCGGCCTTCTGGCATAAGGCCGCCCCCCCTCCGCCACCTCCTTCGGGACACGGAAGACGTCACAAAAACAAATCCGGATCGACCTCCAGATAAGCCGCAGCCAAGTTACACACGACTTATCTGTGACAAAAAGACTCCGCACACACAACACACACACCCACTGCGTAACGTGTCTAGGTTAATATAGGCACGTTACGTAGATGCAGACAGACATACATGTCTATACAGGCACCCAAACTCACGCGTGTACGCGCGGCGCGGGCCGCGAGTCACGCAAACATTGAACGGTGTTACACAATTACAATACCGTTCACACCCACATGTCGGCCCCTTAGCCCGGACAGTAACGGCTAGCTCTGTGATCTGGACGGGCGGGGGCCACTCACCTACTCTGTAGGCGCGTCGAGTCGGCATCTTCGTCGCTGGTCGTTGTCGCCGGGCCTCCCCTAGGTAACTAGGGGTCTCACCTGGCGGCGACAGACCGCCGAGATGTCGTGAAGAAAGCGGCGCTTCACTATAAGCGTCGCGGCGCTCCTACAGAAACAAAATAGCAATCACTCACACGGGCGCGCGTTGCCCGCGCGCGCCCGAAAATCCACTGCCATCGAAGCAGACCCAATGAGAGGCCCGTATTTACGGGTCGCCGTATGGCCTCCGCGGGCAGGGGGTGAATGCCCCGGCACCGCACGCAACGCCCCCTTACGGGGGCGCCGCGATATAGCTCCGAAAAGGAGCGGACATGGATTGGCTTGTGGTCGTCACGCAAGCTTGTCCTACGGAGTATTTTTCCGTCATTAAGTTTGTTCCGCGCGGACCGTCTACCCGGTTTTTTTTCCGCCTACCCGGTATTTAGTACCGACGCGGTCGCGGAGGCCACACTCCCGTGATGCCGAAACCCGGCACGCGCGGAACAAACGGTGCCCGGTGCTGGATAGGACGTCGTCGATGCCGAACATCGGTGTCGCGTCGTCCGGTGTACCGCCGGCCGGTTCCATAAAAGAAAAGAAGAAGAAGCCACCACCACCAACAAAGGAAGAAAGAAGAGGAGGGGGTTCGAGCGCCGCTGCTGCCGCCGCCCCACCGACGTCACCGGCGCCTGCGCGCGCTGCGCCCACGCCGTCGTCGAGCCGACCGCACGCGGTATCGATGCGTTCCGCCCGGTGCCCATTCAGGCCCCGGGGCCTGCCGCGAACCCAAATCGCGAAACACAAGCGCGCGCCGCAGCTCCGCCCGCGCGCGCCGCAGCACCGGCCGCGCGCGTGCCCGCTTCCGAGCGCTCCGCCGCACACGCCGCGCCGCATGACTCCGCCGCGCTGCTCGCACACCTGAGTACGCCACCCGAGCGCGCACGCGCACCCCTCGCGCGCACCATCGCGCCGCCGCGCTTTACTTCTTCGCCAGCGCCGCCAGCGAGTGACGAGAAGATAAACCAAGCGGGGCCAGCTCCGAGCACCACCACACCCGGTCCCCGCCGCCCGCTGGCGGGACCGGCGACGGCTGGACAGGAGCGGTCAGAAAGAATACGACCAGCAGAAATAAGGTCAGTACACAGTGACGCCGCCATTGCGCCCGCCTCGCCGGCGCCCCCCCGTGCCTCAGCATATGACTCGCCCGCGGTTATGTCGCCATGTTCGTCCAACGGGTCAAACATGTCGCTGGCTTCCGTGGGCTCGGCCGCTTCCGGCCGTGTAAACGTATACAGGGACGCGACCTCGCGACCCGGATACCGGCCCTCAGGGTCCAGGGCTGACGTCACCTTGATGTCGCCGGCGCCACCAACGCCGCCGCAGGCCTCTGGACATGGGTCACGGCCCGATCCCAGAGGCCAACGGCAACGAAGACGCAGAAGCTCCAGCGAGACCGCAGTGGTGGAGGGGAAGCGGCTCTGTTCTGACCCGCCGCGGCCACCGCGCGAAAGCGCGCCGCGGGGTCCGGGCATGCCAGCGTCGCCTACCTTTGCCGACGCGGCACGCCGCTCACCCCCGCCACCTGCGTCTCCATCACCGTCACCAACCGCGGGGCGCAGGCAAACCCCCGCCCCCGCTACCGATACCGCCGCCCCCGCTGCCCCTCCCGGCGCCGCTGCGACAACAACGCGGCAGCAGCAGGGAAAGAAGAAACCCCGATACCCTCCACTGGTGGTGGAGATGCTACCCAACTGGGCCACCCACTTCCGGGCAATCAGGGAAAAGCTGGGCCGTCCTCCAAACGCGCGTCCATACGGGCGTGGAGTTCGATTCACCCCAGACAGCGAGGGAGAATACAGGCTGGTCCAACGGTACCTGACCGGCCTGGAGAAAGACAGCGGCGTCTCGTGGTTCGCGTATTCACTGCCGGCCGACAAAAACATGAAGATCGCCATTCGGGGCCTGCCGGCGGACACGGACCCGAAGGAGATTGAGGAGGAGCTCCACATGCGCACAAGGACGACCCGGCTGCGTGTTCCACGCAATACTCAAGAAGACGCCGGACGTCCGGGCCATTTATGACACCACGACATTTATGTTGATGCGTGGTGTCAAAATAGAGGCCTGGCGCGGAAATCGTGGGCCCGCCCAGTGCCACCGATGCCAGCAATTTAGACACAGCTCGCATCAGTGTCACCGCCCGCTCGCTTGCGTGCGCTGCGGAGAGGCGCACGCCGCGAGAGACTGCCCACGCCAGCGGGAGGAGCCGGCCACCTGCGCCAACTGCAGTGGCCCGCACCCCGCGTGCAATATCAAGTGTCCGGTATTTCAAAAAGAAATCCGGAACAAGCGAGCGGGGACCGCCGCCTTAACGGCCACATCACGCCGTCCCCAAGTGGCCACCAACAGGCCACAAGAGCTGCCAGAAGAGGCCCAAGGAACGACGCTTATGGCGGCGGCAAACGGGCCCACGGACAAGCAAGCAGCCTCCTCCGGGCTGAGGAAGAAAAGACGCGGGGGTAAGGGTAAGGGAAAGGTAAAGAAATCCAACCCACCCCCGGCGACCCAGGAAAACTGCAAGGCCGCCCCTGCTACAAGCAGGGCTCAGGTTGTGAACAACCAACAACCCACCACTAGCGCCGGCATGGCGCCGCGGCCAGAGAAAGAGATGCCGAACATAACGTTCCACAAAGAGACGAGTGGCGGCGCTACCGGCGCCAAAACAGCCACCAAAAAGACTGAGTTCACAACCTGTGCAATAAAATTGCTGATGGACCTAATAAAAGCCATCAGGCAGGGCCAGGATGTTGAGACGGTCATCCTGGATGGCCTGGCCACATTATTAACCCTGTACCATGGCTAGGCCACCCAGGGTGATCCACTGGAACGCCCGCGGCCTTCGGAACAAGGTCGCCCCCCTCCGCCACCTCCTTCGGGAACAGGACATCGACGTGGCGCTAATAAGCGAGACTTTCCTGGGACCTGAGGACAAGATAAGGTTCCCGGGATACATCGCTTATAGGAAGGACGAAAGGTCGGCTCACATGCGATACCGTGGTCTGGCAGTATTGGTGAGACGTAGAGTCGTCCATCAGGAAATCCCCTCGTCGACACTCAACACGCTATACGCGCTGGGTGTGCAGCTACACGTAGCCGGCGAGGACCTAAGCATATATGCGTGCTACAAGCCGCCCGCGGCCCACCTGGACCTTACCGAGCTGCGGGCGCTTGTAAACGGTACAACACACGCCACCATCCTCGCTGGTGATCTAAATTGTAAACACTCAGCGTGGAACTCATACAGCACGAATACCGAGGGGAGACGGCTCTTCGCGGAAGCGGAAGCCTTCGGCTATACGGTGTCCGGCCCAGAGGGGCCCACCCACTACCCAGACATCCTACGGCACATGCCGGACGTGCTGGACATCGTAGTCCACCGAGGGCTAAAATGCCAGATCACGCAACAAGTCATAGACGACGAGCTGCAATCGGACCATCAACCCGTGCTCGTCGTCCTATCGGGAATGCCGGCCCGACTGAAGCCCATAGCGCCACGTCGCAAAACGGACTGGACTGAGTTCACAGAGAAGGTAGAGGCCACCACGCCGACTCGGCCTACTGTTACCTCCGCGGACGTGGACCAGATGACCAATGACGTCACTGCTTGCATCCAAAGCGCCTACGATTCGGCGACAAGCACGCAGCCGCAGGGGAGAGGGCTATTGCCGCCCCTGCCGGCGCACATAAACGCAATGATCGCCGCGAAGAGGCGCATCCGCAAGCAGTGGCAACAACTGAGATGCCCAACATTAACGACGCAGCTTAACCGTCTCGCGGAAAACGTAAAGGCCGAGTTACAGGCTCACACCGCCGTGGGCTGGGAGGAACGAATCGACGCCACGACAGACAGTTGGCCGTCGGTACATCAACTGTGCCGCCAACTCACAAATACCCCAGCCCCGGTGCGTCCGCTACTCAACAGCGATGGGGCGCTCAAGTACGTAGCGGAGGACCGGGCGGAGGTCTTCGCCGAACACCTGGAGCGTCAGTTCCGCCTAAACCCGACCAACGACACCGTCCATGTCGCAGCAGTCGAGAAACACCTGGGAGACTACTTCGCAACGCCGATAGCTCCCGATGAAGACCCGATCTTCTTCTCGCCTGGCGAGGTTAGACGCGCCATCCGCAAGACGAAGCCGAGAAAGGCCCCCGGCGCTGACGGTATCACCAACACAGTGCTGCGCCACCTGCCGTACCGAATGGTAGCGGCGCTGGCGCGCCTGTTCACGGCGATACTGCGCACCGGAACCTTTCCCGGCTCGTGGAAGGAGGGGCGCGTCATCATGCTCCCCAAGGCGGGGAAGAACATCCTGAAGCCGGAGTGCTATCGGCCGATCACTCTGTTGCCGACGGTCTCCAAGGTGTTCGAAGCACTCCTGCTGCGACACCGGCTGCCGCACATCACACCGCGACCCGAACAATTTGGGTTCCGGGCGGAGCACAGCACGACGCTTCAGCTGTCGAGGGTACTGCACCTACTCACAGCTGCGCAAAATAGAAAGGAATATTCGGTGGCAGTATTCCTCGACATGGAGAAGGCCTTCGACCGTGTATGGCATGAAGGCCTCGTATACAAGATGGCCACATCCGACGCGCTCCGTCGCGTTGTAAAGGTGGTCTCTACTTTTCTCACCCACAGGACTTTCAGGGTGGTGGTCGACGGCGCGCTGTCAAGCGCCCGGCCGGTGCTGGCCGGTGTGCCGCAAGGCAGCTGCGTGTCGCCAGCGTGTTACTCACGATACACGGACGACATCCCCACTGCCACAGACTCGACGCTCGCGCTGTACGCAGATGACGCCGCGTACATCACTACATCGCTCAATGCGAAGTACGCGGCGGTCAAGATGCAGCGCGCCCTCGATCTTCTTCCCAAGTGGCTGTCTAAGTGGCGGCTGTCGGTGAACGTGGGTAAGACGCAGGCGATGGTCTCCGGATCAGCGCGCCTCCCACCACACCTGAAACTACAGGGAGCCGACATCGAGTGGTCGCCCCAGGTGAAGTACCTAGGGGTAACCTTAGATCGTCGGCTCACAATGGGGCCGCACGTCCGCAAGGTCGCCGCACGGGGGAGGGTCGCCCGCAACCTCCTCAGACCGGTGCTCTCGTCCCGCATCCCGGTGCGCGTCAAGCTGGGCGTGTACAAGCTGTACGTACGCCCAATCTTGACGTACGCCGAACCCGCATGGTTCGTCCTCACTAGTGAGCCGAGCCGAAGGCTGCTCCGCACGCAACAAAACCTGGCGTTGCGGACCATTGTTGACGCCCCTCGCTACGTGAGGAACGACGTCATCCAGAGGGACCTCGGGATTGAGAGCCTGGATGAGTTTGTGGAGCGCCTCGCGAAAGGAATGTTTGCGCGTGCCGACGCATCGGATTTGACCCACGTCAAAGACATTGCGCCCTGGCATGCGCGCCCCCCTGACGCGAGACCCCTCCCCCGCGACCTGGTAGCGGATGACGACCCTACAACACCGGACTGACTCCCAGATAAGCCGCAACCAGGTTACACGCGGCTTATCTGTGACAATAAGACTCCACATCCACAACACACATACCCGTTTGCGTAGCGTGTCCTAGGTTAATATAGGCGCGTTACGTAATCGCAAACAGACATCCACCTCTACACATGCATTCTTACTCACACGCAAACGCGCGGTGCGGGCCGCGGTTCGCGTAGACACTGAACGGTGTCACACAGATACAATACCGTTCACACACACATGACGGTTCCTTAGCCCGGACAGTGAACGGCTAGCTCTGTGAGCTGGACGGGCGGGGTCCACTCACCTACTCTGTAGGCGCGTCGAGTCGGCATCTTCGTCGCTGGTCGCTGTCGCCGGGCCTCCCCTAGGTAACTAGGGGTCTCACCTGGCGGCGACAGACCGCCGAGATGTCGTGAAGAAAGCGACGCTTTACTATAAGCGTCGCGGCGCTCCTACAGAAACAAACAAGAATCCACACACATAGGCGCGCGTATCTCGCGTGCGCCCAATACCACCCGCCAAGTAGCGACCCCTATGAGGGGCCCGTATTTACGAGCCACCGTACAGCATTTGCGGCCGGGGGGCGAAGCCCCAGCACCGCACGCAACGCCCCCTTTCGGGGGCGCCGCGATATAGCTCGAGCGAGCGGACATTCCGACTCTCAGCGCTCAGCCCGCACACTAGTCGTAATTGTGATAGTGATCGCGCCTGAACCACGTTATAATTAAAATAAAATTGTTTAATTAAATAAATTATAATAAGAAGTAAATTAATAATAACTTGTGAAATTAATTAAAGTTGTGAAGTCAATATCTTCAAGTGGTATTTATTAGTGATACGATGGCAACCAACCCTGATTCAGAGACAGATGAACCAAATGTTTATTAAGTAATCGAACCCAACCATGTTTCTGCCGACATCAGAAGTGGGATGAGCCTTGGCTCATCCATTGCGCGCCCATCTTCTACCCTATTCGTGGATGCAGCCACCCGTCAGTCTGGACAGCATCTATCCGTAATATGTAATGACGGCCATCAGGACAGTGTGGCCATGGACCAAAATGGAGAATCTTCTGCTAACCAAGAAATACGGAGAATGCGTACTGCTGGTGCTGGCTCGTCGACGAATGTATCTGAAGGTCACGTGAGCCATGCCACTTTAAATACCAACAATGAAACCTTATCAATGTTGAATATTATTTTGGAGAACCTGTCTAAACAGCAACAAGAAAATAACAAAGCTAACCATGATTTTTTGCAGAGTATTCTTTCCAAGGCAATTAATTCCTCAGGAAGGCCAAGGCTTTCTGATATTTACATAGCATCTTTTGACCCGGACGGAGATGTCCCGATAAGAGATTGGTGCGAACACGTGGACCGCGCTATAAATCACTGGAAACTGACTGATTATGAAATTTGCAGCAAAAGTGCAGGCTTATTATTAGGTCGTGCCAAAAGCTTTTGTGATACCTGATTTGATCCCATGAATCCAGCTGAATCAGTAACAAAGGCTTGGAATTTATGGAAGCGGATTGTAAACGGGGACAAGGAAAAGGATGCAGTGGAAGCTGTAATTGGTTGTATTGACCTTGAGCATGTCTGATTACGATTTAGAGCAAGTAAGCGTACTACTGTGCCTGAACTGATTTCAGTTGTGTCAACCATGAAACCGAGAGAAAGCAGACCTGGGGAGCCACCAGCCAAGCGTCCACGACTACGGCTGGGAAGAGATGAGAGGATCTGCTTTAAGTGTGGCAAAGCAGGTCACCTCCAATCCAACTGCACTACTGAAAAGGTAGAACCAAAATCTTTGTTTTCTAACACTGACTCAAATTCAGCATCCAACTCTGAAAAAAGGCTGGTATTAAAATGCAGCTACTGTGACAGGAGTGGGCACAATGAGTCCAATTGCTTCAAAAAAATGAGCGATGAAGCAAAGAAGGTTAATTTTGCTGGCGTTCAGAATAACATTTCTACTCCAATGATTGTTAAAATCAAAAGCCTAGAAATAATTGCATTATTTGATAGCGGAGCAGATAGATCTTTGATAAAAAAGTCATTGGCTGCGTCATTACCAGGTAAACGCGACGATCATATGCTTATGTTGAAGGGGCTGGGAGCAGGGGTCCCAATAGTGTCTTGCCAACGGATAACAATTGCATGCGAGATCAATGACGTCATAATCGAAATCAATTTCCACGTAGTTGAAGATCATGAGATACCATGTGAACTAATGATTGGATCAGATCTTACACAGACTCCTGGCCTAGCCGTAAACATTACCCGCCACGGAGCAACACTTATACGCACCGCACTAATTATGACTGAAATTTCCGAAGAAGCATTTCAGGATTTCGACACTGACCTCACTGAACCAGGTGTAATTTCAACACTCAAAGCACTTTGGAAAAAACACGAGAATGTTTTTACAAATGGCATTCCGAAAACTAAAGTTACAACAGGTAAACTGGAAATCCAGCTGAAAGAACCAAGTAAGGTGGTATCCCGAAGACCCTATCGGATGGCACCTGTAGAAAGAGAAAAGGTCAGAGAAATTGTTAATAATTTAATGGAGAACGGTATTGTCCGCGAGAGTACATCTGACTTCGCAAGTCCTGTCATCCTCGTGAAAAAGAAAAACGGCGATGACCGCATGTGTGTTGATTACAGGGAGTTGAACAACAACACTGTGCCAATTAAATTCCCTTTGCCGATCATCTCTGATCAGATTGACAAGCTTTCAGACGCAGTTTACTTCATTACATTGGATATGGCTCAAGGGTTTCATCAGATTCCTATTGAGGAAGAATCCATTCACAAAACTGCTTTCATTACACCGGATGGTTTTTTTGAGTATACCATGATGCCTTTCGGGCTAATGAATGCACCAGCCGTCTATCATCGTGCAATTACCACGGCTTTACGTCCACTGCTTGACAAAGTTCAAATTTATATCGACGATGTACTAATTAAATGTAAAGCTTTTTCAGAAGGGCTGGACATCCTCGATCAAGTACTCACAGCCTTACGAGTATCTGGTTTTGCAGTTAATGCAAATAAGTGCTCCTTTTTCAAAAAATCCGTCGAATACCTGGGCAACGTAATCTCTGCCGGAACTGTACAGCCAAGTCCGCGGAAGATTGAGGCGCTTGAGAAGTCACCTGTGCCCACAACTGTTAAGCAGGTAAGGCAATTGTGTGGATTAGCCAGTTACTTTCGGCGATTTATACCATCCTTTTCTGAACGCATGATCCCACTGTACAATCTGACAAAAAAGGATGCAAAATTTAACTGGACCCCTGAATGTGAAAATGCGAGACTCGATGTTATAAGAAGATTAACTTCATCACCGGTCCTTACTATTTTCCAAGAGGGTTTTCCTACTGAACTCCATACCGATGCAAGTAGTTCGGGCCTTGGTGCTGTCTTGCTCCATATTAAAGATGGCGACAACACGTCATTGCACAATACTCTGTCTTAGTAAGTAAGTAAGTTTTTATTTGTTGAAACATGGTGTACATGATACACTGCATGCAAGATAATAAAGAGGTACAGAAAAGTATTTCTACAAGAAAAGTATTCTTGTAGAGATTAGGGAGCGTGTTTTGTTAGAATCTGAATAGAAGCTGCTGTAAAGCAGCTGATAGCGTTGTACTTTGACCCACGTCACTTGGGGTGGCTTTGTAGTTTATTGCTAAGTCGGGAAAAGGCAAATACTTTTATAGGAGTTCATTACAATCGACGGGAGAGTGTCCAGTCTGCAGACCAGCTTTGCAGTTAATGGCTTGCCCGTTCCTCTCCATAGGTACCTACTACGCTTTGGAATGGGCAGCTAGCTTCATATTTCTGACTAAACGAATCCTTGACAATTCAAAAGTGCCTGTACATTAATTGAAATAAATGCTTTGAGTTTGAGTTTTTCAGGGCCGTAAGGAACAAAAAAATATCCTTTTTTTTTTACAAAAAAAAAATAGCACAGGTATTTTGAAACAGTTACATTGTTAATACAAAACTTTGCAAACTCAAGGATCAACACAGTGTTATTCTCATTTAGAAGTCAGCGTTTAGTTCAGTCAGGTAAAAAAGAGAATAGTTAATATCGTTTGGGGCTGGTTGTCTTTAACTTCTTGCAGGGCAAGTTGACTAGTACTGACGATACAACGGGATATTTTATAGAACCAGTAAAAAAAAAAAAGAAGTTTATTTTCACAAGAAGCATTTACAATAATTTGGTACATATTTGTATTCAGTATTTATTTAATTTTACCTGAGGTACTGAAACTGATACCCAAACTAAGCCAGGGCTTGTATTTTGGGAGTCAGTAATCAAACGTGGAGCATTGTCGTGACGTAAATTATTATTTTTTATTTTCTAAGAATGTATGTGATTGTGTGTGTGTGTGTGTGTGAGTGAGTGTGTGAGTTTGTGTGTCCGTGTGGTGAGCTGTCAATGTTTTGCTTCGTCTGTTTGGGTCGGGTAGGGGCACAGATGGGTGTTTCCTCAGTATGGATTTGAGCACGCAGAGCTGACGAACTGTTAGTACTTTACAGTCTGAGTACAGTTGTGTTGTAGAGTAGCGGTACGGTTTTTTAGTCATGACTTTCAGGACTGCTCTCTGCGCTCTCTCCAGACCAAGAAAATAGGTTTTAGCAGCACCTCCCCATACGGTGGCACAATATTGAATAACTGACTGGCATAGGGCCAAGTACACAAGTTTTAGCTTGTCGGGGGTGCGGAGTCCCTCAGGGATTTAAAAATGTGGATCAACCGCCTTGTTCTGGAGGTTACAACTTCAATCTGCTTTTCCCATCTCAATCCACTATCAATATGTACACCCAGATATTTAACGAGTTCCGCACGGTTGAGTTCTTGGCATGTGCATTTTTCTATGGAAATGCAGATATGAGCTCGAATAGAGAAATCATGAGGCGGTTTCTTATTTTTTGTTATGGAAAAGGGCAAATAGCTGGTTTTAGATAGGTTTAGTGTTAAAAGATTTTTTGTTAGCCAGCTCATGACCTGAGAAAGGGAGTATTCTGCTCTTTTCTTGACCGTGTGCCAGTTCGGACCCCATACGAAGAGAGCAGTGTCGTCTGCATAGGTGAATATTTTGGTATGTGGGAGAGACATTGAGCAGAGGTCATTTATATACAGCAGGTAGAGAGTGGGGCCCAGGATGCTCCCTTGCGGAACGCCATAAGAGACTGTTCTTTCCTCACTGAGGTGTTCATCTATTTTAACTCTTTGCTTTCTGTTACTAAGGTAATCCCTAAAAATGTTATTCCGAGCTTTTCCGAAAACTTCTTTGGCGATAATAACCAAGCTAGCCTCTTGGTTATTATCGCCAAAGAAGTGTATAATCAAAAACCGAAATATTTTATTTCACTTAGGTACGTACGTACGCGACGTACCTAAGTGAAATAAAATATTGCGGTTTCGTTTTCGGTAGCTAGGTGCGCGTTCTAATTGGTCGTTTCCTATTAAGAAGGGCCGGCAAGAAACTCGGTAAAGTAATTGACTTTTATAACATTTCTGAAACAGTTTAAATTGGTTAAAACGGCGACAAAATCGTTAGACATTAAATACATACCTTTAATTATTATACACAGTTTCGACGAACGCAGTTCCGATTTAGAGTTCGAACGAACCAGTTCTGATTTAGATCTGGCACAGCACACTATGCTGAGTAGGCTTCAGTACTCGCTACCTTGGTCTTGGTTGGTCAACCGCCCATCTTTAAAGTGACTGTCCAGTCGAAATTCCACCAATCCAGCACACTGAGATACTCGTACAGTCGTGTGTATGTTTAGGATCGCTCTGACCATTTATAGTTGGCAGCGTGTGCAAGAACAACACAGTGCTAAGCTAACAGAGTTCGGTCAGGCATAATTTCGTGACGGTGATTGTAAATAACTTTTTTATACATACGTGACACTTCGCAACTTGCTTACCGCACGAGCGGTCGAAATATTTTTCTTGCCTCTGTAAAACTAAATTAAAGTCAATTCAAAAATTTCATCGTATCATTTAAGAAACAACAAATAATAAAAAATCATTCTATATGTCGTAATAGACAGTGTATGCATACTAAAATTAAACAATACACGCGAGAACAATGTAGAACGACATGCACATTAAAAGCGTCCGAAATAAAAATATTAAAAAGAAAACAATGGAAAATTCAAACTATCCGTGGCGAGCGCTGCTTCCAAGTTAGATTTCCTACCGTCTAATTAATTTGTTAACTGCCCACACGTAATGGCCCGGCCAGTCATTTAACTGCTTAGTTATTTATTTAATTACCCAATTAAATATTTTTATTTTACAGTTTTGTTCATTTAACTGCTCAGTGTTAACTGCTAAAATTTTTAAACATGTATTTTGTCATCGCTTTAAATCAGTGCCTTCAAATATTGGCAAGAGTAAAATGCGTAGGTGTGGGTAAATTGTAACTGAACAAGTCAATTTAATTACTTAATAGTTTTTCACACCACCTGCTCGAAAATATCAAATTATATGTCAAGCAACCTTAACCTAAAGTGAGTCATTAGTGGCCGGAGGCACAGCCGGTCAATAATGTTGTACTGGATTTCATTATGACCCGCTGGTCAATAATGTGATTTGAATTTGTAATCTCACATGCTCAGCTAAATTGGCAGTATAGTACTAACAAACACTCTTTAGTGCCAGAAAGAGGAAAGCTATTCTCGATTTCCTACAAAATCATAACGACTGCTTCTTCATATCGTTGCCATGTTTTCGAAGACATAATATTGTAAGAATAACTAGATCACTACGAACCATTTTTTAAAAGGAATGGAATAACATTAAAACTTGCATTACTTACATAATTGGCTGTAACATTAGTTATTTTTTTTAAGTAAACTGCGCTAAGATTGCTGTGGATTTTGTGAATAAATAAATAAATAATAAAACCTATCTAGACTACATTCGATTTATCACATTTTATAAAAAATACTCTATTTTCACGAGCGTCTCCAATGACGTTCTAAATTCAAAATGCATACAGCCAATCATCCAAAACCATTTTGCATAAAACTAACTAGTTCCAAATATGTTATTCTTACTGTTTGTTTATTTAATAAATACTTTGTTTTTCGTACTATGGCTATTATTTTCTCACAGTAGGTGTAAAAAGTAGAGTATCCTCCTCTGGGCTAAAGGTGTATTTGCCTTGGGCTAGCTTGAATCCCTCGCTGCATTCAGGATTCTTGTATTAACTCCCTCGCTTCGCTCGTGAGTTAAATCCCGAATCCTTCATTGCGCTCGAGATTCAATATGACGCCCGTGACATAAGACACAACTTTAGCCCCTCGGTGCATAATCTACTATTAATTGCGTGATAAAAACTGGTATTTTGTTGTTAAACAATCAAATTTTTGCTTAAGTTGGTACTACTCGTAAGGTTATTAAAAAAGTACTGATAGATGTCACAAATTATATCGATCTCGACGTGCAAGCTTCACATATTTATACTTACTTATTAATTATTTTACATGTATACATGAACAAATCCGGTCGGAGTTTTTTGCATGGCAATACCACCGTTGAACAATCGATCAAAAACTGTGATATACTCTGTTGTTCAATGAATCATAATATAAACACATTAGTTTATTACGATATTATAACTTGTGCCAAGCACAAAGGATTCTTTTTCTTTTTAACAACAATTTCGTGAATTATTCAGTGCTCTCTTCAGCCTAAAATATCATGGACGACTGGCTGTAATTAATATAAAAACGGTAAGTAACAAGTTTCATCAACAAAATAATGATGTGCTAGTCACAAACGATAACTTCTCGTTATCTTTAGTAAAGATAACACCGCGCCGGTATTCCACGTTCGGTTACGTCAGAGTTCTATTAATGGACTACCCCGAGCAAAACATTGCGATGGTGCGTTATTCATAGGCTGTTATCTCATTAATTAAGAGTAATAAACTTCGAAATTAATAATGTTCGACACCCTATCCATTACATTGCACGTTTTTATTTGATGAACATTTAAAAAATCCTTGTAAGAAAGTGATTAAAACTATTGATTTCATGCATAAAATTTGCTAAAGGTGACGTTTTAATAATTTGAGCATTACATTAATGAATAGAATAGAATAAAAAAATCTTAATAAAATTGAATTTTTCTTAATTGGAGTAACCAAGACTCAACAGGACTAAGACTTACGACTATGTTAGTAAACACAGACAGTAAACAAAAACAGGGAAATAATAATACAAGGATAACGGTTGGTCACTGTTGCGACATGCCATGAGAGACTGCATAACAGTGACCCACGTATAAACAGTCCCAGCGACTCGCAATCATGCTTAAGACACTGTTGGAGCAGTCCGACACACTGCGCACCAGGAAAACACACCTTTTACGCATTGTTGCGTAAAAGCAATCGACATGCGTAACCGCAAACTTCCCTGACGCACTACAGAGACAGGGCAGCCCCACCAGTGTCCTAAACGCATTGTTATATTGAACGCGAAGAGCAATAATTAATAATCCTAGTTTTATTTTATTTCAAAAGACAGCTAATCTTTCCAGAAAGGCGCTTTGCATAATGCATAATCAGCCTATTATGTTCCCACTGCTGGGACACAGGCCTCCTCTCTGTGAGAGGGAGTGGGCCGTAATCCACTACGCGGGCCCAGTGCGGGTTGGTAGATGTCACATGTCTTCGAATTTTCGGTTCTAAGACATGCCGGTTTCCTCACGATGTTTTCCTTCACAGTTTTGAATTTACACAAAGCATAGCGCCGAACCCAGACGGTTCGAACCTACGACCTACAACTCGTAAGTCGCGGCCGTTACCACTGGGCCACCACTGCTCACACACGCGCTTTACTTTGTAAAAATTATATCATAACCATTTTAAAAAATTGGTGTTGAGTTGAATAAATTGTTTTTTTGTTAATAGAATTCTTCGCTAAAACCTAAAAAATAATACCAAAAAATGGTTGTTAATTTGTCTATTACTGTATGTAGGTATTTCCCTTATCTGTTGAATGTTTTGTATGCCTTCATCACAACGGCGAGATGTGTACTTGAATTTTGTTTTAATTTATGTGGTATTTTCATTAAAATTTCATCTAACATCTTTTGTATCTACCACATTTTGTACAAATAAACGATTTAATTTTATTTTAAACAAAGCATCGTGAGGAAGCCGGCATGTCCTAGAACCGAAAAAATCAAAGACATGTGACATCTACCAACTGGCCATGGGCTCTAAGTGGATTACGGCCCACTCTCACCGAGATGAGGCCTGTGTTCCAGCCGTGCGAAACATAATAGGCTGATAATGCTATCCAGAGATTGGTATAATGCACGGAATAATAGGTATATTGCCACTAACTTATCTGACTCGGTAGCTTTAGCTTAAGGAAAGTTCTTTCAAAAGATCAACTCCTAAAGTCTACCAATTATAAGTCTACATACTTTTCTCGAATTCGGAATTTTGGTACGCTGTATTTACCTAATTTGCGCCAGCCAGCGATATTTTATAAGAGTAATTCAGTAAATACATATTTGTTACTGACACGTAAATAGCAAAAACCTGAAATAAAATAAAATTTTGCGATATAACTTAGCACGTCCCAATACAACGTAAACTTATATTTGCAGATAACAAATCGTCAGCTGAAGACACGCAACTTGAACCAGCGCAAGGAGTCTCGAAAGGCAGTTGTAACGCGCAGTGAGATGCACTTGTTAAACATCAAATATGAGATAACAAAAGGGTCACTTTAATTCTTTGATATCATGTGTTAAATCTTAGTGACAAAACCGAAACAATTACCATCAAACCATGAACAGTAAAACGTATAAAAAGCGTGCAGGCACGTCGGGCATCCAGGGACAGCTGTATGAGACTAAATTAATTAGTCTAATATATTTTAGAATGTTACATGACGACAATATTGATCAGTTTAGTTTGGCCACCAATAGAGATGACATAGGTGCCTTCGATGACATTTGTTTTAAAGCAAAAATAAAAGGGTTTGAGAAACCAGTCACTGTGTTCATTCAAGCAAAGCACAGAGAGAACGATAAACCTTTAACGTTTACTGGTGAAACTGAATTGACCAAATATTTTGATAGTTACTTGGAAATTAGACGCGCTTTTGAACCGAGCAGTAAAGACTCGATTTTTGGAGGAAAATTTGATGAAACCGAGTGCTTTTTCGTTATGTATACTACAGCGAAGGACGATCCCAATAACAAAATATATGAAGGTAGTTTTGCTGAATATTTGAATGAACTCATAGGAACAGGAGGTTGTTGCACGCAACCATCATACACAGATGAAAGCTTGGATTTTTTATGTAAAATAGTTATGAAAGAACAAATCACAACACTAGCTGAACAGTTAGCAAAGTTTATTTGTGATGATTCTAATAGCGTATTGTCAATGATTAATGATCTTATATTGCGGTATCATGTCATTCTAGCGCACAACGTTTTACACGTTACTGAAATCCAACCTGAAGGGCACCGGATTGCCAGTTTCAGAGAAGACTTCTTTACAACCAACGAAGAATTTCTTGTACTGTTCAAAAACATATTGTGCTTAGAGGTGCTCAAAAAGCGAAAGTCAGAAGAGACTGATGTACAGAGTTTATTGTTGAAATTCTTTAGCGAACCCACTGAATTAACGACACTAAGTAAACTGATAGGGAGCGTTCTAACTTATAAAAACAGTAAGCTTGAGTTTGTTGACAAATCGATGTCAGACAATCTAAAGCGACAGCTAGACAAAGCATATGTCTCTCAATCGACTGTCTATGAAGCAGCAGAAATGGCTGCGAAAGAGTATTTAATATCTCTGAAGCTTAAAGTGCCAGCTTTCTTTGGCAACAACGATTTAGCAATAAGAGGCAAACCTGATAAAATCGAAAAGAGACTAAACCACTTAACTTTAAAAATCATTGAAATATTAGAAAAATCTAATCCAAATAACATCGTCACTATAGATGAGTCTCTGGGAGATGGATTTCTTCAGTTAAATGGAGGCATAGCTTCTGCTGTCGGCAACATACTCGTTTATGATGAAAGTTCAAAACTGTTGAAGTTTACAGACAATTGTGAATCACTAAGCTATCTTGCCAGAACATGGTATGAAACATTGAAGAGCAAAATCGAAAACTTGCACTCATATAAATTGGACGTGAAAGTTGAAAAGTTTCCAAAACTGTCATTCGAACGAGGAGAATACGACGTGAGTTTGGTGAGAGATTTCTATGACAAATTACTGTTTTACACTAACCAAGCGGATCAGAATGGCGTAGAGAAAATTGTGAGAGGTGAAATAGAAGATCACCCGTGCAGTGACGTTAACAACTTTAGAGTTCGATCTGACGTGATATTTCTTAAATATCATGATGAAATACAAAAGGTGTGGATGATGCCTAAATTTGGATCATATCTTACAAAGAAAACCGAAATATATGAGAATGCAGTAACTAATGCCATGAGTGAGCCATTAATGAGTGTTCTAAACATAATGCATACGATGAAATATAAAAACTATACATTTAATGAAAATGCTTTCATACCATTCGAGTTGCATGGTCAGATTATAGGAACTGTTATTGTTACAGGGAGTTGTGAGTTAACAGTTGCTAAGGTGGAACAATATCTTGGTATTAAAGACTATGTTGTGTTAGACCTAGAGTTCATTTTCAAACTGCCCTTGAAGAACCACAACAATTTATGTAAAGAATTGACGAACACACCTAAGGACATGATACTTATTATTGTTTGCAATACTTTTCAAGATTCTAGAAATTCTGGTAAAAGGCTTGATAATATCTCGAAAGCTGTTGAAGACAAGCAAATAATAATCATTGCGAACAAGGCTACAGTTGACATTATGACTGAACATTTCTCACAAACAAGCAATGTATTAAACGATGAAAGAAGTGTATTCACCGACTTAAGTGTTGAAGCGCAGAAAAAGTTTTTAGCAACTTCTAAAATAAAAGTTCAAGGTGAAGACGTAACCTTAGATATAATTAGTGATGATGAGTCTGTGCGAATTATTGATGAAGATGTATTTAATAAACTTATCAATAACGAAACAATCGAAATTGGTGATACCGCGTTTTATAATAATTACGAAAAGCAGTTTTACATTGATAGACGGGTAAGTCACACCAAAAAACAGGAACATGATATGTTTGATGATGTCAAAGACAAGGTTTTAAAAACGTTTTACGATTTAGAAGACGACGTTGTACTTATAACAGGAGAACCGGGAATGGGTAAGTCAACTCTACTAACTCATTTGTCACATAAAACAAAAGAACTCCATCCTAAAAATTGGATTGTGAGAATAAACTTACCGGAGCACGAGAGCATGGTCAGAATATTAAATGAAAATACAGTCATCAATTTTTCGGATTTTTTAAAGTATTTGTGTCAAGCTGCACTCGGCGATGAATATGATGTACGACAGAAAGAAGAAACATGGAGAAAGGAAGAAGGTGAATTATTAATAGAGTTGAACAGCTCATTTAATAGAACTGAATACCTAATTAAATGTTTAGATGGTAAATCAAAAGTATTTCAGTTGCAAATATTCCTACATTACTACAACACAAGAAAAATGATATTTCTTTTTGATGGCTTGGATAAAATAAAGATTTCATCAATGCAGTTGGAAACAGCAATGTTACCATTAGTCAAGAGTATTCCTCGCAAGCATAAAGTCTATATCACAAGCAGATCCTTCAACATCTTTGAACAAGAGTTCGGAACATCGTACAAACTAGAAAACTTTTCTCGTATTGAACAGGACACATACTTAAACACAGTATGGAAGTTCAAGTTACAACTTAAGAATTCCAAAGAAATCATGGATATGGATCAATTTGTCGATTTTATGCAAGTTCTTTTGGAATTTAACCACGGACAAAATGAATACTTAAGAGGATACGTGCTGTTTCTGGAATCTTTAAAAATTGAGGCAGTGGCTGCTGGCATTGATTTTCCGTATGATAAATATTATTATAATTTTATGATGAGGTATGGCGTTTGTAATAGCACAATCAAATGTTTCCCAGACGACACAACGCCGCGGCATCTGAGCGCATTAGCTGAACTGTTCAAAAATACCTTAGCATTCCTGCCTGAAAATAATTTTCCTAAGTGGTAGATATTTTAATCCAGTTATAATTATCATTAATGCCTACATCTCCCGTCCTAGTCCATGTTATTTTATTATTAGACATATTTTCGTCCTCCATTTCTCAGGACCCCTAAATTCAAATTCAAATTCAAATTCAAATTTATTTATTTCGTGAACACAGGGTACATACAGAAGGTGTTATAATACATTAGATCCGAGCTGTGTCCCGCCAAAAGGCATACAAAATATCAAAGATTCTATTATACAATATTCAAAATTACAAAATTATATAGTATGTCACATCATTAACAGATTGGATTTAGCATAACATGTCTTATAATTAAAAATTGTCATTTAAATATTCGTCAACAGAATAATACACCTTGTTATTTAATAATGCGAATAGATTTCTTTTAAATTCGTTTATGTTACTACTTGAGATAACTTGTCCTGGTAACTTATTATATAGTTTTTGAGCCATTGCATAAAAGCTGCTGCTATGAAATTTTGTTTTTGTCGCTAACACCTGCAATTTTTTTGAGCGCCGTTTACTTTCTACAAATCTATACAAATTCATATTGTGTTTTACAAAAATACAGGCTTCATAAATATAGAGTGACGGTAAAGTTAATATTTTAAGCTTATGAAAATGTGGCTTGCATGATTCCCTCTGTTTTATTCTACAAATCGCTCGGATACATTTTTTCTGTGCTATAAGTACTTCTTGTATCTTTGGGGCATTTCCCCAGAATATGAGGCCATACCGCAGAGCCGAGGCGACATAACCATGATAAGCTGCGAGTAAGGCGGTCTTATTAGCAATTTTACCCAGCATATAAAGAGCATATGAAAATTTACTAAGTTTTCCACAAACACTTTCAATTTGAGTCCTCCATGTCATGTCATTGTCAATATATAGTCCAAGAAATTTTGTAACACTAGCTTCAAGTATTTTATTCCCTCTATAGTTTATTTGGAACTGTGATTGCTCCTTGTGTCTAATTCTAAAATTCATAACTTTAGTTTTGGTTAGATTTATTTTAAGGTTATTAATATTTAACCAGTCGATAATAGGAGTAAGGCTATTGTTCACATGCTCTTCGCGCTTGACGGTTCTCACATCACATCATAATTTAATGCGGTATCTCATGAAATGATGTATATCTTCTACAACGCGAGCATTTCATTACAATAGCCATCGCGTGTGGCGCGTCATTTCGCGTCATGTTTGGAGTCATGGTGTAATGCAACATTCCTCGGTACGAAATGTAATGTCATATGACATCACTTTAAAACGCACTGTTTTGCGCATGTCTAAATGTCACCTTTCCCTAATTTACATTCTACAAGCAGGTATAAACCTCTTGAAGAGGTATCTCTGTGTCGGTTATGTTGAATCCAAATTATGAGCCGAAATATAACAGTTTTATTTAATTTGCACAGTTAATGTCTTTTTTGTTTCCAAAAATGGAAATTATTACAATTGAGTAAATACCAATAGGATTTAATTCAAGGTTGTTTTTTAACATTTTTCTTGACATAAGTGGAAGTCGTGTACCTATTAAAAAAATCTTTTTTTACAACAAGATAATTTAATATGGAAAAAGCTTGGTGAACGGCCAACAAATACAGAGTGGCAGACATCGACGCGAAAACTGTAAGACAGAATTCAGCTCATGATTCTAGACAACCTGTATACATAGAAAAAAAACCCACTCGATTTAAACTTTATGAAAGAAAGTGTGGCGGCATCTACACCGCCACATGCGAACAAACGCATCAATCCTGCATCGCGCAAGCAGAGTTTACCGCGCAGATAGCATATATACAACTTCCCGACAACAATCATCGGGTAGTTGCCCACCAGATACGACATCCATCTGTTCGGAGGATCCTCCCTTTTCTAAAGAGTATGAGTGAACTTTACACCCTGTTCCTCATATCTCTAAAAAAGGAATTTCTAAAGAAAGAACTCAAAATAAAGTGACATTGCAAAAAGACGTGGGAAATCGAATATTACGGGCAACCTTAAGGCATCTTCTTTTAACAAATTAGACACGTAACGATAAATACAACATAAACTTGTATTTCACAGAATACATATCATCAGCAGAAGACACGCAACTTGAACCAGTTCATTCTCACAAGGGGGCTCGAAGGCAAGATGTGAAGCGCGATGCGATGCTCTTGCTAAACGACCAATAGAAAGAGGAACGCGGTGACTTTAGTTCTTGAATTACTTTGATTTTGTGTGTTGCATCTTACTGACGAAACAGAAACAGTTCCCATCGAACCATGAACAGTAGAACGTATAAAAAGCGCACAGGCACGTCGGGCATCCAGGGACAGCTGTATGAGACTAAATTAAAAATTATAATATATTTTAGAACGATACATGACGACAACGTTGATCAGTTTAGTTTGGCCACCAATAGAGATGACATAGGTGCCTTCGATGATATTTGCTTTAAAGCAAAAATAAAGGCGTTTGATAAACCAGTCACTGTGTTCATTCAAGCAAAGCACAGATAAACTTCTAACGGTTACCAGTAAAACGTATTTAGCCCAATACTTTGATATTTACTTGGAAATTAGACGCGCTTTTCAACCGAGCAGTAAAGACACAATTTTTGGTAAAGTTACAAAGTTTCCACAACTTTCATTCGAACGTTGCGAATACGACGTGAGTTTGGTGAGAGATTTCTATGACAAGTTACTGTTTTACACTAACCAAGCTGATCAGAATGGCGTAGAGGAAATTGTGTGAGGAGAAATAGAATATCACCCGTGCAGTGACATAGACAATTTTAGAGTTCGACCTGACGTGATATTTCTAAAAATCATGATGAAATACAAAAACTGCGGATCACGCCATTGGGATTATATCTTTCAAAGAAAAGCAAAATATATGAAAATGCAATAACTAATGTTGTGAGACAGTTGTTAAGGTGGAACAATATTTAAAAAAATAAAAACAGTGTTGTGTTAGACTTAGAGTTTATTTTTAAACTGCCCTTGAAGAACCATAACACTTAACGTAAAGAATTGACGAAAACGACTAAGGAGAAGATACATAACATAATCAGCCTATAACGTTCCCACTGCTGGGACACAGGCCTCCTCTCTATGAGAGGTAGTGAGCCGTAATCCACCACGCGGGCTCAGTGCGGGTTGGTAGATGTCACATGTCTTCGAATTTTTGGTTCTAGGACATGCCGGTTTCCTCACGATGTTTTCCTTCACCGTTTTGAGAGCAGTGGTTATTAAATTATTTACACAAAGTAAAGCGCCTGCTTGGGTTCGAACTCACGACCTACAACTCGTAAGTCGGGACCGTTACCACTGGGCCACCACATCCACCACTGGGTCATATTTTTTTTTAATTCAAATAAATCTGGTAAGAGGCTTGAAAATATCGCGAAAGCTGTTGATGGCAAGCAAATATTAATGTTTACGAACAAGATTTAAGTTGTCATTATGACTCAATATTTCTCACAAGCAAGTAATTTATTGAACGATAAAAAAAATTGTATTCACCGACTTGAGTGTTAGGCTCCTATTATAATTTCTCGTCCAGCGTGATTCCTGGGAAAACTCTGTGGAATTCTCGACGAGTAGACTTGACGAAGCTTCCCGAACGCTGCCCAGCCCAGCTGGATTCTTCTGCTAGCCTCCTTCGTAAAGTTATTCTTACCAACCTGTAGAGTTTGCCCGAGGTAAACGTATTCTCGAACAAATTCGAGAGCACCTCCATTGACAGCAATCGGTCCCGGAGTACCTTGATCGTTGAACAAAACTTGTGTTTTGTTCAAGTCCATCCGGAGACCAATGCGTACAGAAGAATCAACTAGGTCGTCCAGCATATGCTGCAGGTCATGCAACGATTCAGCCAGTATGACGATGTCCTTCCCAGATTAGCAAAATCAAAAGTCATTTATCCAAACTAGGCTGAGAGTCAGCGCTTTTCGAACGTCAAAGCTACATAAGACAGTCCCCCATAACGCCCGCCCTTCCCCACTTCCTAGTGCTTTAGCTGGGAAGAAGAAGTGGCGCAACAAACTCCCCAGCAGCACAACTGTCAGCAGCGTCTTAAACATTTCCCCCAATGCGTTAAAGAACTCTTTCGGGGAAATTACGTACCCTTATCTAACCCCTCGACGCAGGAGGAAATGTTCAGTTCGCTAGTCCTGAGTTTGGACGGTCATAGTGGCGTTTTCATACAGTCGGCACTTGGATGACGTTTTACCATTTAGAAGACGACATTGTACTCATAACAGAGAACTGGAAATGGGTAAGTCAGCTCTACTTACTCATTTATCACTAAAACAAGGGAAGTCGATCCTAAAGTTTGGATTGTGAGAATAAACTTACCAAAGCACGAGAGAATGTTCGAAATGTACACAGTCATCAATGCTTTGTTTTTAAAGTTTCTATGTCAAGCTGCACTCGGTGAGGGATACGATAAACGACAAAATGTAGAAAATAGTAGAATGGAAGAGGGTGAATTATTAATAGAGTTGGAAGATTCAGCAAAGGGAACTGTTTCTTGAATTAAGTGTTTTGGTGGTAAATCAAAAATATTTCAGTTGCAAATGTTCCTACATTTTTACATCACAGGTAAATTGATACTACCTATCGATGGCTTTGATCAAATCTTTTGGCAGTTTGAACCAACAGTTTTATCATTACTGAAGTTTGTAAGGAGTAATCCTTTAAAGCATAAAGTCTGGATCATAAGCAGCTCCTTCAACATCATTGAACAAGAGTTCGGACCATCGTGCATCGTAAAAACTAGAAAACTTTTCACTCCTTGAACAGGACACATACTTAAACACATTATGGAAGTTTAAGAAACAACATCCTACTCATTATTTTAATTTGTTTAGTAGTTTAATTTAATTTGTTTTGTAGAGACTAAATTGCTAATTTATATTGGAATTTGACCACATATATAACGATTGCTTTAAGGGATACGTGCTGAGGCCGCGGCTTCTGGCATTGATTTTCACATTGAGAAGGTTCACATTTCATCTGTATGTTGTGACGCGATATGTACGGCAATTGTAAATCGATTATGAACATTTTTTTTTTAATGCATAAATTTTATAAACTTCTTTTTGGTAGTTTTTCAGTTGGCGTCAATTGTAACGTTGTAGTCGATTTCCTTTTTTTCGAAGTTGTAGTGACATCCCTAAATCTTTCAAATTACCACCACGTCACGACACTGCGTGAGGTGTGAGGTGTGGGTTGCTGCTATATAAATCCCCCGCACGACGCCTAACGTGCCTTGCCCGCACTACTAACGCTGTACCACGGCTAGGTCACCCAGGGCGACCCAAAATGGGACGACTGCGGCCTTCTGGCACAAGGCCGCCCCCCCCTCCGCGACCTCCTTCGGGATACAGGAGACGTCAAAAGCAAACCCGGACTGACTTCCAGATAAGCCGCAGCCAAGTTACACGCGACTTATCTGTGACAAAAAGACTCCACACTCACAACACACACACCCATTGCGTAACGTGTTCTAGGTTAAAATAGGCACGTTACGTAAATGCAGACAGACATACATGTCTATACAGGCACCTTAACTCACGCGTGTACGCGCGGCGCGGGCTGCAAGTCACGCAAACATTGAACGGTGTTACACACATGTCGGCCCCTTAGCCCGGACAGTGAACGGCTAGCTCTGTGATCTGGACGGGCGGCGGTCAACCAACCACCCACTCTGTAGGAACGTCGAGTCGGCATCTCTGTCGCAGGTCGCCGCCGCCGGGCCTCCCCTAGGTAACTAGGGATCTCACCTGGCGGTGACTGACCGCCGAGATGCCGTGAAGCAAGCGACGCTTTGTACTAATAGCGTCGCGGCGTGCCTACAGAAACACACATAGCAACCACTCACATGGGCGCGCGTAGCTTGCGTGCGCCCAACGAATGACAACCACGAAACCCATTGCCATGAAGCAACCACAACGAGAGGCCCGTAGTTACGGGTCGCCGTATGGCATCTGCGGCCGGCGGGCGAAGCCCCGGCACCGCACGCAACGCCCCCTTACGGGGGCGCCGCGATATAGCTACGGCCCAACGTGCCTTGCCCGATGAAGTGCCAGCCCGCGCCGTAGCTGAGCCTGTAGCTTTAAATTCCCCATCATCATCATCATCATCAGCCTATTTTAGTCCACTGCTGGACATAGGCCTCCCCTAATGAGCGCCATAGCGCCCTGTCTTCAGCTTGACGCATCCAGCATCTGCCTGCAATCTTTCGCAGCTCTTCATCCCACCTGGCCGGAGGGCGTCCTACACTACGTTTGCCGAGTCGCGGTCTCCACTCAAATTAAATTAAATTCCCCGATTAATAATAATATAATCCAGATCCAGCTTGTCCCATCTTGCTGTCCTCCCGTCAGCGACGCCCTAAGCCGAGGTCCGTACCCCACAGGGGGTGCCCTTAGCGAGCGTTCGCTTAGTAATGTAAGTAGTATACATACATAAAAAAAAGCATCAGGTGCTCTTTCCTTCGCATCAAGCATCAAGTTTACATAACCCCGAGATAAACGGGGTTCCAGTCTTAGGATACACTCCCTGCCTACCGCTGACTGACGTCATAGCTGCCTCCGCCCTACCGCTGGAGAGACAACATACTGAGGTCTTCAAAAAATAAAAGTAAAGCGGCTTGGACACTTATAAAGCACGAATCAGAATGTACTAATAAATTATTATTTATAACGAAGTTAAACGTGGGTAATACAATGATAGACAGCCCAAAACAAATTGCAGACTCGTTTAATAACTACTGGATAGATTTAACAAATCAACAGAACGATAATGTAAGAGATACGTGCAAAACTAAGACGTGCGATAGTCTGTTCCTTCGGCCATACGGTTACAATGACATACAAAAATTTATACTCTCCCTAAACAACACAGGAGTGGTCGGGTATGATGAGATTTCAACCAAAATTCTAAAGGCTTGCTCAGTAGAAATAACTCCTGTGTTGACACACTTAATAAATTTGTCATTCTCAGAAGGCTGCTTCCCAGAGTTGTTAAAGTTTGTTGTTGTCAAGCCTCTTCATAAAAAAGGCGATATCTCGAAAGCAGATAACTACAGACCTATTAGTCTCATATCAATAATTTCTAAAGTTTTTGAAAAAGCTATGCAACACCGTCTCTTAGAATTTATTGGAAAACATCAGATTCTTAAGAAAGAACAATACGGGTTTCATAAAAGGACATCGACCACTCTTGCGTGTTTCAATCTTGTGAAAAATATATTTGATGAAGTAGACATTGGAAATCGGGTATCTGTTATCTTCTTCGATATGTCGAAAGCTTTTGACTTTGTGACTCATAGAATCTTACTTTCGAAATTGGAACGATATGGTATTAGAGGTCCGGCCCTTAGCTGGCTTGAAACCTACCTACTGGGTAGAAAGCAATGTGTTGAGATTCCAAGTATGTCTGAGAATAAAGAACTTAAAGGAATTCGGTCTCTTTCAAAATGCAACAACTCGGGTGTACCACAAGGGAGCGTTTTGGGTCCCCCTTTATTCTTATTATATATTAATGATCTTCCTGAACACACTTCCAATACATGCACATTATTTGCGGATGACATTTCGATTATTGTGAAATCGCCAACTAATACTGACATAAATAATTACAGAATTGACATTAATAATACAATTGAATCAACAATTTCTTGGTTAAGATTTAATAATTTGCATGTAAATATAAATAAAACAAAAATTGTTCAATTTGGAACATATGGTCGAAAGCGAGAAAAACTTAACATTAATTATAATGGACAACCTCTGTTAGAGTCAGAGGAAACTACTTTTCTAGGAGTTGTATTGGACCGCTACTTCTCCTGGAAGCCAAATGTAGAAAACATATGCAACAAATTAAACAAATTCGTTTATGTTCTCTACACACTGCGAAAGACCTCGTCGCAGAGTACGATTTTAACTGCATATCACGGCTGCATTGCGTCGACTCTACAATACGGCCTTATACTATGGGGTAACTCAACAGACGCAGATAAAGCCTTTAGGGTACAAAAAAAATGCATTCGAGCCATTTGTGGCATTCCACCATGGGAATCTTGTAAACCATTGTTTTTTAAATTAAAACTCCTTACATTACCCAGTATGTATATTTTAGAATGTGCGAAATTCGTCCGACAACACTTTGACCTGTTTAAAAAGGCTCAAGACCGTTGCCCTCGAAAAGTTAGAGATCCGGATAGAATAGTTCTGCCTAGGGCACCAAGGACTTCTCTGTATAAAAAGAACTGTTATCATATGAGTGGACTTATATATAACAAATTACCAAAGAACTTTAAAGAGTTACCCAATAATTGATTTTTTATAAAATTAAAATTATGGCTGCTGGAAAAACGATTTTATACTATTAATGAATTTATAAATGAAAATAAATAATCTATTTTAAATTAATGTGACGATTATTAGTATTGAATGTATGTATTATTAGTATTGACGCGGTCATACATCCCTGCGTAGTGCTGCCCACGTCGGGTGACCTCTGGGGTCTCTCCCCTACTCTGCTGCCTGCCCTGTGACCTCACGTCAGACCACGTGCTGCGGCGTAGCCAAGCCCAGGGCAGTAACGTTCTTTCCTTCTAACTACAGTGACCAGTGAACCAGAACTTTAGAGACCTTTAAACCTACTTCCCTGATTTCTGTGTCTTGTGTAACAAATGTGTAAAGTGAATACGGTTTTCACTTCCTAACTACTAAGAAACCCGCTTGCCACACAATAATACGTATTTTTTTACGTAATGTCTAGTGATGATGATATAATAACTTCCTGTACTCCTGTCACTGTTATTGACGTAGCAATTAAACCACAAGTAAAAAGCGATAAACAAAAACTAAAAAAAAAAACAACAGACTTCCTAATAAAACAGTAGTGTTTATTTGTTTTCTGTTGTGCCACAGCGAGGGCTAAGTCCAGCAGTGAACGTCTTCTCCCTGAATGATGTTGCATATAACAGGTAGATTTGATTTGCGTCACGTTATCACGTGAAAGTTGTCTGACACAATGTGGGACTAATTTGGTCAAACGCGTAATAGTAATGTACCTACAACTAACTATATGCGGGCGAACCGCCAAGAAAGCAGTTGTGCTAATTATTTGTCATTTTTAATTAAGTATATCACTCAAAACATGGCTGTTAAAATGAAGATATTTTTTCTAATAAGCAAGTTAGCCTCGTTGGTCTAGTGGTCGCAACCGCTCTGCTGAGTATGAGGTCCTGGGTTCCTAGGTCAGACAAAGTGTCATTGGGTTTTCTTATCAGGCACTTGCAGTAGCAGCCCAGAGTCTGTATTAATGCCCGGTCGATGGCAATAGGCTCGCCTCATATTACATGGGACTTGACACATTATTTTTATTTATTTGAATCACACACAACTATCATCACAGGCTTACCTAATACAATAGTGTAGTTATAGTTAATAAAGTTTACAATATGAGACTTGCAATAATAACATCATTATGAACATCTACTTATGACTAATTATACAATTTGCGGCCCGTGTGAATTCACTCAGAGTACAATTGAAGCAGTCAATCTGTTTTGACACCATATTGAGCGTATGCAGGGCGCGCGTCAGTGGCGCGTGCTGCAGCAGGTTGGTTCGAGCGGGCGGCACCCACAGCAGCGGCGGTCGCCTCCGTCGCCCCACGTGCCCATCAGGTACATACAACCCCACTGTGCGTAGAACACCTGGGTTGTGTATTTTACCACGCATAATTTTTAACAAGTAAGTGGCGAGAGCTACTTCCCTTCTCACTTCCAGTTTATAATAGCCTACCATGCCCAGCACAAATAGAGTAGGATACATCAGTGGATACCCTGGATACACACCATACAGCTTTAAGTACAGGAATCTTACAAATTTGGTCTGGATCCGTTCTAGCATAAGTTTGTACCAGCATTGCATTCCAAATGACTTTTTACAAGCGCTTCGTACAACGATCTCAGAGCACCGATGTTCGTGAACTGGTTTCCTAGCCGTAAGACCAACCCTAAATTGCGGTATGTAACATATTTTCTTTCTGAATCCCGGTAGCTTGTCGCTGAATATATCTAAGTCAGGTGTTTTTAAAGTTTTGTTGTATTCGTAGTTCATACGTATAATTAGAGACTGAAAACCTAGATTGGTTTTTACAACAAGTTTATCAAATACCTTTTTATATTGTTTGACCATTGGTTAAATTCTTGGCACTGATAAGGAAATCTTTGCAAAAGGCAACTGCACTGTACATTTCCTTTAATTATTGAATGGAGGAAGCATACATCTAGCAGACGTTCGCTATCGCGACGGGAAATAATTAAAAAAGACGCTCTATGTATGGCTTTCTGAGGGAAAAGCCCCTAGTAAAGAAAGCAAGATGTCTCATGAAAGCTCGCTGTACGCTTTCCACACAAAAACTGGGTCCAAACACTGCTTGCATACTCAAGATGAGTAACACTTTGGTCCTCTGGTGTTTAAACCCTCTGGAATTGCGCTTCAAAAACCCTAGCATTTGGGCGGCTTTTGTCACTGTTTTGTCAATGTGTGAGGTAAATTTTAGCTTGCTGTCTACCATCACATCCAGATCTTGAATGTTATTCACTTGTTTCAGTGTTACGCCACCAATGTCATACTTTGTTTGAACTAATGTCTTTTTCCTTGTGAATCTTATGTGATGACATTTTTCGGTGTTGATTCATACTTTTTACTTTACACCATATGTAAAATATTATTTAAATCAGTCTGAATCAAGACCGCGTCAGTAAGGGAGATTAACCACTTTATAAATGTTTATTTAGATTGTCAGCAAATAGGGAAATTCTACAATGTCGTATGTGATCAGTTATTTATGAAAATAAGGAAGAGAAGCGGCCCTAAATGACATCCATGTGGAACACCTGAAACCGCATTATTTACTTCAGATCTGAAGCCACCCACCACTACAGATTGAGGTTTTTTGACAGATACGATTTAAACCATTTCAGCAGTACGCCACCAAACCACCTCAGTTTTTCAACTAGTAGGAGTTGATTTACTCAAACTCAAATAATTTATTTTCAAATAAATCAATCAGAGCAGGGGTAGTCCAGTGGTAACGGCCGCGACTTACGAGTTGTAGGTCGTAGGTTCGAACCCAGACAGGAGCTTTACTTTGTGTAAAATTATTTCATCACCACTGCTCTCAAAACGGTGAAGGAAAACAGCGTGAGGAAACCGGTATGTCCTAGAACTAAAAATTCGACGACATGTGCCATCTACTAACCCGCACTGGGCCCGCGTGGTGGATTACGCTCACTCCCTCTCACTGAGAGGAGACCTGTGTCCCAGCAGTGGGAACAAAGTAGGCTGATTATGAAGAGGCACTTTTGAATTGTCAAGGTAGGTCGGTCAGAAAAATGAAGCTAGTTGCCCATTCCAAAGCGAAGTAGGTACCTTTGGAGAAGAACGGGCAAGAAACTCCAAGGAAACTCTTTTATATCAAATTATGGTTACATTATATTGGTTACGCCATTCATGTTGAAATTATGCATGTATGAACGATGCAGAACGTTAATAGCGTCCGAAATATAAAGTTGACAACAATTCAAAAATAAAATTTAATTACAATACGTCGTGGCAGCTAAGAGATGACCAGTCCCTACTGACGGCGCCCGTTCACGAACATGACGTATGGATAAGCACCATTCAACTCAACCATTTTGAAGGGAGAATTAAATGATCCAACACACGCACCACCATCAGCGAAACATTAGAGTGAGCATGACATGCTCTCATCCGCCAGGGCATATTCAAATCAATGAAAGACGTACCCAGTAAATGGTAGCTTTATAGTATGTACATAGTACCTACTCACATATGGCATTTACAAAGCTTATACAATATCAATTATACAAAGTTTGTACAATGCAAGGATAGTTTTTTTTTTCTTCAGCCGAAATGCCAATCAATTACCTAGTTGATTACTACAATAAGTTACGTCTACTAATCAATTAGTTACTTTATCAAAACACTGCTAAAGTTGAGATATATTGCGTCTATCTGACACCATAGTCTGAAATATTTACATCCACCATTTGTGAGATAATGGGACACAACATTGATTCTTGTCAAACAGTTTTGAAAAACATGAGAGTATTTTTATCGGACTTTCATTAACTGGCTGGATGACCCTTTTTGAATATGGGAACAATACGAGCTTTCTTCCATTCTTCAGGGAATTTACCTTACTTACTAAGGAACGGTTAAATATCAGCGTTAATAGAAGCGCAAGAGCAGAACTGCATCTTTTAACGAATACTTGTGGAACAAGGTCAGGTCCCGCATCTTTTACTGGATGAGTAGAACTGTCTTGAAAACGTCAGATTCGTAAAATTTTACTCGAGATGAAGTTCGAAGTCCGTTATTGTAATCGACGGTCACGTTTTTGGACATATCGAAAAGGTTATTTTATTTACCTTGATTTTATTTTGTTTTATCGATTTATTATTGACATAATTTTATTGTTTGATTTAATTTGTTCTCTTTTTTTATTTTAAGCAATATCTGTTAATTAGAAAAAAGAAACATAATGATTTTTGTTAGAGAGATTAGGTAAATTCTACAAAGTTTCCTCTCTCCTACTATTTTTGCTGTGCCCGACAGGGTCCACAATGGTCGATATAATTTTAAGTTACCATCTAAGTAAACATGTGGAATGCAAATAAATGATTGAGTATTGAGTGACGGTGTGGACGGTGGTAACATTACACGGAGGAAAATTGATTAGCAGAAAGGTTTGCACTTTCAGGGCCATTCATAGCGATTTCGTCTCCCAGCATTATTCTTGCAGAAATAGATGATTCACCACCGCGTTTGTTTATGATAATACTCAAAAAGGCTTTTGGGTTTCTAGGAAATATGGTCCCTATTTTGTTTTGTACTTGGAGTAACATTCATCGTAAACCTTGTGACAGCGAGGGCGGAGCAGTTGATATTCGATTTTGTCTCGAGGATTACCAAATCTTTTATATTTCTTTAGATGGTGGGTTTTAACTGCTGCATTAAATCTTAGGGATTTTAAAATTAGTGTACTTTCACCCCACTTCGAGTAATGAAGCTGTTATGTGTAATTAGTAAGGGTTTGATTTGATTAAGTGAATCGACATTCTCTTTGTTCATTGGCTGAGCTGGCTGGGCAATCCGATTGGTCTACGCATGAGCACAGTAGCGCCTTGCTTCCGTGTGTGGTTCTTTGCGACACTAACTGTTCTTAACGTAAAGCGTGAGCGTATATTTTTTTTTATAAAATAAAAAAGTCCTTCGGTGTATTCGTGATACCACCCCACTCAAGATACGAACAATTATTCGAACACAGCGCCTATTGAATACATGTGTAATGAAGTGTAGCAGAGTTCAAGACGTCTGGACGCGCCGCTAAGCCATCTTCAGCGCTAAGCAGTGTACAGGAGTTTGCGGTAAGCTTTTTCGAATCCTCCCCCTTTCTACTACACAAACGAACGAATACTAAGCCACGGAGGGAATATAGCTCTTACAGTTCCCGTTGTAGGCACTGACCTTTCAATAACAGTTCCAAGAATATTATAAAACTCTGCGGCTATACTATCTACGCCATTACAGTTTGCCAGAAGGTTCCCAGGCATGGTCCAGTACAAAAAAAAACATCACAATGTCGGGAAGTACAAATGACAGTGACTCTCGGCTTCCTTGAGTTTCTTTGCACACCCGAAATATTACAAAATAATCTATGTTTCACGGTTACAGGTATTAACCTTGGTTGGTGTTAAAATCTTCACATTCCTCCTTCCCACGCATTCGAAAAATTTAATATATTATTTTCGACAGCTTAGCAGTGTAGACAGACATTGAATTTGTTTATTTGTAGATACAGGTGTATTCTACGAATATCCGTGGAGTTTCTTGCCCGTTCTTCTTCATAGGTACCTACTACGCTTTGGAATGGGCAACTAGCTTCATGTTTCTGACTGACCGACCCCTTGACAGTTCAAAAGTGCGTGTAATTGATTTATTTGAAACTAGCTGACCGTTAAGCCCACGTTCTCACAGACGTAAAAATATCGCAGCAGGATTATCAAGTCTCGGTGTTGAGCCGAGCGTTGAGAATCCAGTATGCACGCACTTTTGAATTGTCAAGGGGTCGGTCAGTCAGAAAGATGAAGCTAGTTGCCCATTCCAGAGCCTAGTATGGAGAAGACCGGGCGGAAGTCCGTGTGAACGTGAGCTAACTTTGACTAACTTCGTACCTCAGAATCAATCAATGTTCGTTCCATACAAAATGTATGAAGTATAAAAAAAATACTCAGCATTTAATAGTTATTCGGGGCGTAGACAAATCCAACAAATCAAAGAACAAAAAAATCTTTCGGGTTTGTTTTTTTTTGTGTTTATTAAAAACTATTGAATAACGTGAAGGCAAATCAGCTCCAGCCAATCTATTCTGAAAATCCTTGGTATCAAGTTGAACAGCGCATTTTATCTTCGTTTTCAAGTTGAGATTTTTAGAGGTTTTAGTCCTTTTTTTGCAGCGTATGGGCCGTCCTATAGAAAAAGCTGAAAGTTCATATGTGCTTTTCAACAAATGGAACCCACACCCTTTCAACCGAAACACAGCAACACTTAGCGGCAGAAATAGTAAGGCTACTTTTCTACCAGAGATAGCCATTGATCATAATCATAGGTTCTCATAGCATAGCACTAGTGGAAACGGGTTCAACTAAGCTATGTTTTTCTTATGGAAGAATGCGTGGTATGGATGCACGAGCTACACACGATGGTAGCTATGTGCAGGCTCACCATATTTCCTTCTTCCCTTCTCCTGTCAACCGTCACTCTATCATTCACTGTCTTCATTTTCCCTTTCATATCATTCCAATTTCGTTTCATTTCACAATTCATCCATCTTTTCTTATAATAAAGATCTGAGCTTTAATTTAAGTGTCCTAAAAAGTGCAGTGCAGTCGCATACGGGCCATAATGAAGAAAATAGATTACTGCTGAGTGCACCGAACTGGGCGGCGATTTTAATAATAGAAACGTTGGCGTTGACATGAGCAGAGAGGGCGTGGAGTCGATGTTGTAACTAAAACAAATTTTAAGGACAGACGGCTAGTATAACTGCCGCACTGGTCGATTGATCGTTAAACTACACTTGTCGCTGTTGGTCCGTGAATGAGTGACCTCGCATCACATACCGGGACCTAAAAAGTTAGATAAACAACCTGAACCATATGTAGTTGTCTCATAACAGGGAATGGGTTATGCCGTTGGTAATGGCTGCCATTTATAGATTTTTGACAGCCGTTACTGGTCGTCAGAAGCCTAGTCTGACCAAGAGATTTCATGAAACCAGTAACTGAGTAGTGGAGGTCAAATAAGCAGTCGCTCCATGAAATAATGTGTGTAAAAAGAATCTTAACGAAGCCGAGAGTCACTTGTAGTGCTTGTCATCGCTATTGTTTTTTTTTGTACTGGACCTGGGAACCTTCTGGCTACGGAGATATTGAAGGAACGCCGATCCCAACGGGTTAGGCAGATGATGACTTGGAGGTATATGTACCTGCCATTAAGAACAGCACATCGAGTTTAAGAAAAAGTTTGGTTTTGTATATCGTCGTCTCTGTCATTCATAGCAGAGAGAGCAGTGGTGGCCCAGTGGTAACGGCCCCGACTTACGAGTTGTAGGTCGTGAGTTCGAACCCAGGCAGGCGCTTTACTTTGTGTAAATAATTACATCACCACTGCTCTCAAAACGGTGAAGGAAAACATCGTGAGTCCAGTATACCTTGGACAGTCCAACCTTGCTACCAGCTTGCCGACTACCTAATACTTTTACGGTGAAGAATCGTGAGGAAACCTCCTAGAACCAAAAATTCGAAGACATGTGACATCCACCAACTCGCACTGGGTTCGCATAGTGGCTTATGTCCCAATCCATAACATCGCATCAACATCTGTCCTGCTGGGGAGTTTGTTGCGCCACTTCTTCTTCCCAGCTAAAGCACTAAGAAGTAATGAAGGGTGGGCGTTTTGGCGACTGTCTTATTTAATTTTCACGCTCAAAAAGGGCCGATTCTCAGTCTAGTTTGAATTAATGAGTTAAGATTTTGATTTTTTCCGAGACACGGAAGGGTCTCGGTATGTAAATATGGTCACCCACCAACGGCTTTCACTTAACTTTAATTGATCAATCGTCCCGTGCAGCTGTTATTTCTTAGTCACGAGGCCCTGTAATACCCTTTCCATTTAGAAACAAAAAAAAAAACATAAAGACGGCTCCATGCCTCCCTACGTCGCGTGGTCAATGTAAAACGAAGAACATGAGCCAGTTTGAGACTGCACGTTAACAAAACTAGCGCGTAATACGAAATAGTAAAAATAATACGCACAGACACTATTAATAATAGCAAACGGCTATTTAGGAACAAACCAGTCATTCGTAGTTATATATTTAAAAGTAAATCCAATTTGGTTTTGTTTTTTTATGTTGTAACTAAGTACCTATATAATAACAATTTCATAAAACTTACCAAAAAAAATAAACATTTTAGCTTTCTACATTTTGCGCGTTCCTAAATGTCACGTTTTTTTTTATATTTAAATTAAAACAAACTCTATGGTGAAATAAAATAGTGAAGTGCTTCGTAAGGTCAGTGTGTGGACAGATAAAAAATAATTGACGGTTTTACGGTTTTTTTTTGTGTTTGTTAAAATAGACCGTAAATTTTGCGATGAATTTAATTTTTGTGTAGCGTTGTGTTTGGTATTTATCTACACGCGTACGGGGAAGGTAGTAATCCTCATACCCGATTTGCAGAAAATCGTTGTAGAGTTGATTAATTATTATAATTAACATTAAA
Organism: Dasypolia templi; assembly: GCA_963555695.1. NCBI lineage: Eukaryota > Metazoa > Arthropoda > Insecta > Lepidoptera > Noctuidae > Dasypolia > Dasypolia templi. The sequence continues at coordinate 4,500,087 of OY743166.1, forward strand.
CCTAATTATCAAACTAACTCAACCTAACATCACATCAGTTTTCGCCGAAGGTTTAAGCAGAGGTGCTTTTGTTTAATAATCAAGAAAAAAAAACTACAACTTTATACATTGTCAATGCATTTAATTGGAAGTGGTATGTAACACCAATGACATCACGCATATAGTACACTAGCTCGGCCTCGCGGTTTCACACGTCGTTTAATTTTTCTTTATGACTTTTCTTCTTTTTGCTTCGCTTCTAGGGGTCTTAGCGTGATATTTAATATCCTATAACCTACCTCAAGAATAGGACTATCAATTGCAATACATATTTTTCAAATCCAAATAGCAGTTCCAGAGATCAGCGCGTTCAAACAAACATACTCTTCAGCTTTACTAAATTCACACAGTGCAAATGAATATCTGGTTTATGCGCTTTGTGACTGAATTCATTACAACTGCCTTTGTTTTCAGCCGTTGTCCTAATTGCAAAAAACGAGGAAAAAATTATATCAGCCACATGGGTTAAAGGTGAAGCAACAGTTGCCAAAGTCGGTCCGTGGATCCATCAATTTACACTCCGAGACCATTCCTCAGAAAGTCCCGGCTGCGAATTGGAGATCTTTGATAGTCGATACAGTTACAATCAGAAAACCGACTGTCTGACAACCAGTCTTACCGAGGGGTATCGTGTTACCCAGTAACTGCTGTGTAAAATACTGGTAATCAGCTGCATCCGATTAGACTGAAAGCCTACTACAACTTAGTTGGGGAAAAGCCAGGCCGATGCTTATTTACAACAACATAAAAATGCTACAGGCACCACGATTTAAAACTTCTTTTTTTTCCTCGCGGATTCGAGCGGGGTCGGACATTACTATATCCCACAGGAACGTGCAACCGGGACAAATAGTAGTATATGTCCATCCCCAGGATGCCATCTATATCCCTGCCAATTTTATCTTAATCGTGAACGTTTAGGCGTACGGGGAAGGTAGTTATCCTCATACCCGATTTGCAGAAAATCGTTGTAGAGTTGATTAATTATTATATTTAACATTAAACCTAATTATCATAGTAACTCAACCTAACATCACATCAGTTTTCGCCGAAGGTTTAAGCAGAGGTGCTTTTGTTTAATAATCAAGATACCATACCATCTTCGAAAATAGTGCTCAAGTCCAAATTAATGTTTCCAAAAAAAAAAAAAACAACTTTATACATTGTAAATGCATTTAATTGGAAGTGGTATGTAACACCAATGACAGCACGCATATAGTACACTAGCTCGGCCTCGCGGTTTCACAAGTCGTTTAATTTTTCTTTATGACTTTTCTTCTTTTTGCTTCGCTTCTAGGGGTCTTAGCGTGATATTTAATATCCTATAACCTACCTCAAGAATAGGACTATCAATTGCAATACATATTTTTCAAATCCAAATAGCAGTTCCAGAGATCAGCGCGTTCAAACAAACATACTCTTCAGCTTTACTAAATTCACACAGTGCAAATGAATATCTGGTTTATGCGCTTTGTGACTGAATTCATTACAACTGCCTTTGTTTTCAGCCGTTGGCCTAATTGCAAAAAACGAGGAGTTTAATGATATCAGCCGCATGGGTTAAAGGTGAAGCAACAGTTGCCAAAGTCGGTCCGTGGATCCATCAATTTACACTCCGAGACCATTCCTCAGAAAGTCCCGGCTGCGAATTGGAGATCTTTGATAGTCGATACAGTTACAGTCAGAAACCCGACTGTCTGACAACCAGTCTTACCGAGGGGTATCGTGTTACCCAGTAACTGCTGTGTAAAATACTGGTAATCAGCTGCATCCGATTAGACTGAAAACCGACTACTTACTTAGTTGGGGAAAAGCCAGGCCAATGCTTATTTACAACAACATAAAAATGCTACAGGCACCACGATTTAAACCTTCTTTTTTTTCCTCGCGGATTCGAGCGGGGTCGGACATTACTATATCCCACAGGAACGTGCAACCGGGACAAATAGTAGTATATGTCCATCCCCAGGATGCCATCCTATATCCCTGCCAATTTTATCGAAATCGTGAACGTTTAGGCGTGAAACGGTAAATACAGACAGAGTTACTTTCGAATGTATAATATTAAAAATAATATAGACTAAGACATTCTACTTACAGGGTGTATTATTGAGATGGGGCAGTTAAGGTTATTAACCGTTGTAGCTACCGGTCTTAGGAGACTGTCCTCAACTTTGATATAATATGTTGATCGCCATAAACAGATTTTGAAAAAAAATACAGTCTTGTACTAACTTTTATTGATGCCAATCGATATCTGTATCTTATGAGTTTCAATGATATTATTATGACTCATCTCTTTACGTTTCATGAACATGAGTGTAAAGACATTCTTTAATTTAATGATGATAGATAAATGTCTGTTGTTATTAGAGCGTAGAAGATATAAATGAAATTAAATGAGTATAATATATCAACGCCGCATGCTGTAATACATCGCTCATCTTCAGTACAAAAGTATGCATTGTCATAGCTGCAAATAGACCATCCCATCATTTTTGTTACGGCCAAGTGCCGCTGCAAACCAACTGTTATAGAATTATTAAACAAATAAAATCACCATGTCCTGTTCGGACACAACACCAATTTAAATAAATCTCTTCCAGCACACCTGCGATAGGAAAGTAGATAAAGAGAAGTAGACAGCGTGTGTTAGATTAAAAGGGTAAAAGAGAAAAATTTAACAAATAACAACCCCATAACCGTCGGGAGCCTTCTACAGGCCTAAAAAAGGGCCCTCAACCACCCTTTACACCACCATACAAATTGAACTGGGTTATGCTAGATCGATCCGTCCGGATGAAATAGTATCTGGTAATTAGTCTTTTTTACTTTATTTATTTCAGATAAAATTACAAGATCCATAAGTTGTTAGTAAAGGTCTTAACCTAACGTTAGTCAAAACCACACTACATACAAAATTGAAACGACTGAAACCTATGTGTGCAGCCGTATCCAGTGAGCCGGCATGGGACTGTCCCACCTGTCACACAGTACACTCAGGATGCCGTGGGAGCTAGCACGTATTCTACTGAGAATAGAAGCGCACCGTTTCCATACAATGACATGAAAACCATCAACCCTGGCCTCGGTGAACATCCGGGAAGCGCTACAAAAGAGTGGTAGATCCAACAGCATCCTGAATACATTGTGATATTGGACACGCAGGGCGTTGTATGCCCTCAACGTATACCTGACCCACAGACTGCACGTGTAGAAATACTGGAAGACTGTAATGCAACAGTCACCATCATTATCATCTAAGGCTTTACAGCCCCTGGAGGGCCTTAGCTTGGGCTTAGTGGTTGAAGATATTTATCTCCATTGTGATATATTTCTGGCTTTTTCCCTCCAATTTCTCACTCCAACTCTTCCTTGACTCTTAAACCTTGACCTACGACGTTCAAGCATCTGAGCTTGGGACGACCTTGGTTTAATATCAAGTTGGGTGTTTTAGTCTCATCCAGCATATCGATTCTGTACAAATCTCACCGTGAAGACTTGCGTGGAGTCTGGAGGCTGTCAGTGTCATTCCGTCTTGCTCAATCCCTAGCATCAGTGGCATTGACAGCTCACTCCACGCTCACTTCAGCTAAGTTTTCACGGTGCGATGGTTACAGAATAGCACTACAGATATGTCCTGCCCATTGAAGACGTCCTATTTATAGGTGAAACAAAAAATCGATCTGCCCAGCCTTTTTCGCCCTCTATTGTTGGGGTCAGCATCTAGCCTAACCAGATGCAGCTGAATACCAGTACTTTACATGGAGCCACTGCCTATCTGCCCTCCACAACACAGTTACTGGGTAACACGATACTCCTTGGTAAGACTGGTGGTCAGACATTTGGGACTGTCAAAGATCGACGACTGACAGCCGAAATCAATGGCTTAGTTTGCTTTCCGAGCCACGGAGGTGTCTTTAGGGAATGCAATCTCGTTCTCGCGAGATCTCGGCCTTTTTTTGCGAGATTGATCGGGGACAAAAAACGGGCGAGATCTCGCGAGTTTAACGAAATTGCACTCGAGCATAAAAACGTCTTATTCGAAGCGCGGACTGACACGGACGGAGTTGCGATCTGTTGGTTTCGTTCGGTGCGCGTGAGGCGGCGGCCTGAGGTAGCGGTCGCGGGACGAGGTGTCTCTCAGATTTTAACAAAACTGCCAATCTCGCGAGATCTCGAAATTGGCGAGATCTCGCAGTGTCTATTGTTATTCATAAACTCGCGGGATCTCGCTTGAGCCCCAATCTCGCGAGATATGCATTCCCTAGGTGTCTCGATATGTAATGAATCCCGACCCATCTATGAACCGACCGCGGCTAAAGTTGCTTAAACTTCGATCGACCCGAGCGTCTATTATCATTTAGCCACAATCAAAAACAAAAGAAAAGGAAAATTTTCAAAAAACCCACTAACTATAAAACCGAGTAATCGATCAAAGCTCAATCAGCGATCGATCAACCAGGAAGTTAAAGATTCTCTACTAACAATCAATTGAGGTCAATATAAATAAGTACTGCCCCGGGTCGGCGGGCTACTCTTGGCGAGCGACGCTCAGATTAAATGTCAAAGTATGGTTGCCAGCTAGAAATAAATAGAATTATCGAATTTTGAGGGCGCGGCGAGGAGAGACGGCTTGGTTTTGTGATGTACAAAACTTACATTGAGATGCAATGTTGAGGTGGAATGTATTCACAACCACAATGGAATCGTCAGATTTACAGAAATGTCAACTGATAGTAATTCGCCTCCGCCACTGCCTCTGTCTGAACAACCATTAATACTTTACAATCCACTATGGCTTAGCCCAATAACCTATCTTCAGTGAACGATAGATTGCCATTGGTGCATACTCGTAGACAGTATTTTTCCTTGAACCCTTGTATGTACCACGTCTCACAATCATTATCCTTTTACTAAAAATATTCTTTATATTTAAATTCTTAAATAACTATATTATGTTAAAATTTGTATTAAATTCAAACTCTCTCAAGTCTGTGGTTTAAAAAAAAAGCTAATATGACTCATAGATTCGTTTATACCTGCAATCCGGGCGTCAACAGGTTATTGGGGCGCATATTTTGGATTTTTCATACACATAGCTATCCGTAGTAACCGATAGACCCTCTCATCGATAGATAGCGTAGGCTGGTAAGATTAAGAATCATTGATAGATTATTGGGACGTTAAACTAGAGATAGATGGGTTTATCTATCTCCGGTACGCCAAAATTGGTGATAGATAAGTTACTGGGTTCGGCTGTTAAGCTTCTGCCCACCATAGACACTGAAAGAAAAGAACACATGTGACAATTCAAAAGTGCCTGTAAATGGATGAACGCAGATGAACTTTAATCCAACATCCTGATACGGGCTGTACCAGGATGTTGGTTTAACGTGCATCCCTCTTTTTCTTTCTTCAAACTAAATCTCAAAGCATTATTTCAACTAAACCATTTACAAGCACTTTTTTCAAAGGAGTTCTTTTCTTTCTTGGTGGGCAGTAGCTTTACGGCCGAACCCGGTAACTTATGTATAACCAATTTTTGCGTACTGGAGATAGAAAAACCTATATATCTCTGGTTTAACGTCCCAATAATATATCAATGATTCTTAATCTTACCGGCCTACGCTTTCTATCGATGGGAGAGTCTATCGCTTACTACGGATAGCTATTTGTATGAAAATTAAACATATATAACATTGAAAGCTAAAATGTAACCACATCGTTTTATACTTTAGTAACTCCTCGTGTAATTTCTTAAGAACACTTGGTGATTCATTCTCAAAACATTGACATTACCAGTCCCAAAGAAGTTTTCCTTTCTAAATACTAGTGATTGGAATTGTTTCGTTTATTTCTACAGCGAAAACTAGTAGCATATTTTGCGTTACATGAACAAACAAACAACAACATACATATATTATATAATTAGTAACGTAGTATAAGAACGTATGTGTTCTTATTTCATCTAGGTATAATAAACTTGTAGATTACAAATAAAAGCACAGTTCACTTTGCTAATACTCTGAATTAAATAATCAACTTCACATAATATTTTACACTTGTACGCGTACCAGTAGCATATTTTGCGTTATCATGGACCTCACAAGTCGACGGTCCAGCCGATAGTGCGCTCCTGCGGCAATTTCTGCATAAGGTGTCATTCTAACAACCGGAAGTCAGCAGTTCAATATTTATTACAGATAATATTTTAAGCGTTACGTTAACAGGAAGTCAAAGCAATGTTTGCTAGAACATGTGATATCATTAAATGATCACATGTACACAGGAAGACGGATTATGTGAAATGAATTAAATTCGCTTTTAAAACTCTTCTTAGTCAAATAAGTTGAGGCCAAAGACGGATTTTAATTTATTCATAAGTTATTATATTAAACATTTGTTTTAATAAATAAATTTTGATTTTACTTAACGTTTAATTCTGAAATCAATAAAATATAACCTAATTATTAATTCTTAGCTTAAAAACAAAAAAATAATGTTGTTAATAAAACCGTAAAAACCGTATGTTTTCCGAAGAATAACCCAGATGCGTGAACTCGAAACCAAGACATGTCTGTCGTATACCTGCGGATCGATGACACATATTCAATTGGCTGATGTCCTAATTATGCATAGTTGGCTGTCACGGCAATATGTTACGCAATTAAAATGAAATCAAATATGTTTATCGGTCATGTAATGGCATTGCGGGCATAATTTGTCGATATCAGTCATTCTATTTTCGTTTAATAAAACAAATAAGAGCAGCAAAGGAAAGTTTTTTAAAACACCGTTTTTCCCTAGGGGGTGAGAATGAAATTTTCTTAACGTAATATTATTGAGAGAATAGATCAGATTTTTTGTATTTTTATTTGTAACGCTTTCGTGCTTAAAACAATGAACAGATTTGGATGAAATTGGGCACATGGGTAGACCATGATCTGGATTAGGACATGTATACTTTTTATCCCGATATTCGAACGGCTCTAGGTAACCTTTAACCTTTTTCTCGGAACCCTGGGATCCCGGATCTTTGGAAGGCGTACGAGGGGCCGAAGCCAACTTGCAGAGGCATGTTAGACATTTCTTAATGAAACGAGGTGCCAATCGACGATTATTCCTTAACAAGTGCACCCAAGGTCAACCACCGGAGTAGGACTATTGCAGGATATGGAAACAAAGATATTGGGATATTATGTGTTTTTGATGGCTAAAGTGGACTACGACCTAGAACTTTGCAAATGAAACCCCTAGGCACAGCTAGTGTTTTTATATTACGTACGTTATGTCTCTTTCTCCAGTGATTTTATTAATTAGTAGTGTTTTATTAGTTACTAGTTGTCGCACTGACAGGTGTCAAAAGCGCGTTATCTTGACGGCCGGATCTAGCGTGAAGATTATCTTCGCACCTATAGGAATAGACAAAGTTACCTATTGTTTTTCTCTACAGCTAAAGTGTAACAGTAGCTTAAACCGTAAAAAAACAACACAAACAGAAAAACCGGAAAATCAACAAAAACCGTAAACAACACCCCATCACTACGAGCGTGACCGCCAGTTTTGAAAAAAGTGACACTGTTTAAGCGATGAATAACGCGCGTTCGGACACAGAGAGCGATAGTGCGTCGAGTTCGGAAGAAGACGTTGATTCCGGAATAGCTGACGAAGTTACAACAGAGACAAGAAAAGAAGCCGATTGCATGGATCTTTCGGAGTTCTTCGGTTATTGGTAAGTGCTTAATAAAGTACACTTCGTGATTGTTAAGGTGGCTGCCGCCCGTCGCCGACGATAAACGTTTCTTACGTACAAAAGATTGTAGGTCCCCTGTAATCCCACATTCACACTGGATTTAACTCTGCTTAGCGCCGAGAGTTGAAAATCCAACGGTGTGTTTTTTCGACGCGCTGGGATGCACTCTGGTAGATTCTCAACGCTCGGCTCAACACCGAGAGTTGAAAATCCTGTGCGCGATATTTTTACGTCCGTGCGAACGTGAGCTAAGTTAAAAAAGATACTTAACTATATTAATTGATCGCTGACTGTTCACACGTCGGCGAGTATTCGTTTGTTCTACTCGCTCAGCGATGCTCGCGTCCGCCCCGATTTCACTACGACACACATGATCTTCCTTCAATTAAAGATGAATCCTCTTAAAAACGTAGCTTAAAATGAAGAGACTTTTAAACTCCAAAATGTATGGTTCAATAGACTTTAAGCTAACTTTAAAGAAAGAAACGAAAGAAAGAAAAATACGTCTATTTTACGATTACAACAAAAAAAAAAACACTTAACTAAAAAAAAGCAGATAACAATGTTTAAAATGCCAAAAGGGCAACGTTATGCAACGTTTTAAAAGGGTGCTAATACTAACCTTTATTTGACAGGTTTTATCATAAGGATTGATGCCATTAAATACGGGTGTCGGAAAGAATGAAAGAAAGAAACATTGTTTATTCTGCACAAACAACACGCACATTACAATTTTTTTACATATCTTACACACATATAAAGTAGCCAAAGGCCTCGTATTTAGAATTAAAATTTTACAATGGGGAAGGTCGGGCAAAGCTGATTGTAGATGGCGTGACCATAGCTAGGTCCCTACGGCCTACAATAAGTTTGACATTTCGTTCATTCATTCAATTTTGTGTTCATTCATGAGTTTGATTTTATTTCACTACTTCGTTATTTTCGGTGATTTCAGTATTTTAAATCAACTACTTGACATGGAAAGTGTCAGAATTTTAAACCTCGAATATTTCCTTGTAATCACTTTGTTCAAAATGTTTCCGACATAAACTCGAACTCAATAAATTCTCTACGAATAGCTTTAACCACAATCTTCTAATTTTAGGGGCTTCCGGGAAATGTTGGACTCCAATTTCGGAGTATCTAGGAACGCAACAAAGCGTCAATTTCCTCCAAAATAAAATGAAACCATGTTACGCCTTGTATTATTAGCTTGTGTTGGGAACTAGCTACGACAGCGCCATTTTGACAGTTGCCTTCCCCATTTGTCCATGTTTTGTTTTGTTTTGTTACTTATTTGCGAGCTGGTTTTGGTTTATACGCAATCGACTTTTCAAGAATTTTGAATAAGTATTTAAAATGTTTCTTGTCGGCTGGTTTCCATATGCAACGAACAAGTGGAACCGTGCGTAGCTGTCTGTCGTCAGCTGTCATAGGAGCCTATGTAAATTAATGTGAAAACAAAAATAAAAAAAAATAAAAAATCAAAGAAAATTACGTAAATAATTATGTTAAGCGCCTGAACATTTAACAATAAGTATCAATACCATGGTGAAGATTTGTTGCTATTGTTTTTTAGTAGGCGTTTATGCAGCAAATTAATACTAAGACTCGATGAAAATTTTCATTAGAGCTGACCTGTATCGATTTGCTGGGATATTTATTCTATGAGACGCCTAGAATGTTAAATTATTTCGTAACCGTTTCGGACTGTTGAATCATTTCTCTTCATTTGCGAACGGCTAAGTATATACGAGTATTTCATGACACACATAGTTCCAAACGAATCGGAGTGAACCAGACAAAAATAAACACGATAATATAAACAGTTAAGTTTTAAAATAAAAGGTTATATCACATCACGCCTGTAATCCCGGAATGGTTAGACAGAAATGTACCTAGCGTACCCACATTTTGTCATGTTTAAGTCCTATGAAATGGGTGCGAGCCTACTGCCATCAACCGGGTACAAATCTAAACTCTGGGGCTGCTACGAAGAAAAACCAGTTGAAAAACCCCAATAACAGTTTCCCCGACCTGGGAATCGATTTCAGGACCTCAAGCTCAGCAGTAGCGTTTGCGACCACTAGACCGACAAGGCAACAATGAAAAGGCTGTTTTGAAAAATTAACAAAAATTTATTTATAATTGATTATCTTTAGTTTAGATTCCGATTCGACAACACAACGTTGCTCTGCGTAATTTTCTGTTTTCGTTATCTGTAACAAAAGAAAATTAAAAATATAAAGGTAGGAAACTGGAAATAAAATGTGACCTATTTCTAGCCCAAAAGTCTGACAAGCAGACCTATGAAGGGGTATCATGTGACCCAGAAACTAGGTTTTGGAGGTCAGATAGGCAGTCGCTCCAGGTAAGTACTGGTATGGTGGATCCGATTGGACTGGAAGCTGACCTCGACGTAGTTGTAAAAAAGGCGGTAAGATTGAATTTGGTATCTCACTAATGGTTACAGTTTGAAAGTCGATCTCCCTGCCATCCTGTACCGCGTAGCGTGACCAACTTTTCTTTTGTCGACAGAAGAATAGACAAGATAGAAAGATAAGACAAAATTACAGATTTCTTTTTTTCGTCTGTCATTAGCAGTGATCGGATAATCTTAAAATTCTTCCCACGAAATGATAATAAATAAAAATAAAAATAAAAAATAAAATTCATTTAATTCAGGCAAAACAAATATAACAAAAAAAAAACACTTTCATTTTCAGTACTGTAACAGAACTTTGAAATGGAAATGTGATGTGCATGTCAACAAACGATTGAATAAAATAATAGGTACACATTATTAGTGTTACAGAAATAGAATAATACTACGGTCACTAATTCAAACTACAAACGACTGAGTGCGTATCAATTACATAATAACATAATACATAATAAAATATCTGATTATAAGGGTCACAGCCAATAAAATTAAAAATGATAAAATAAAATACAAAATCAAATTGAATTAAATAATCATAATCATGGCATTAACTTTTGCGCCCTGGCTATACATGTCTGTTACAGCATTTTCGTATGTAGGGGCAATCAAATCGCTCAGCAATCATTATCAGGACAGTATTGGAGCTGGCCCGCACCCTGCGCACTAAGGACGCGCACCGCTTGCGCATGGTGGCGTGAAAACAGTCGGTGCGCGCTTCCGCAAACATGCCCGAGGCGCTGCAGAAGCGGGGCAGCCCCAACACCGCCCTGAACGCGTTGTTATACTGGACGCGGAGGGCGCTGTACGACGCTTGTGTGTAGCGAGCCCACAGGCTGCACGTGTACAGTGAAGTGCAATATGCTTTAAAAAGAGCCAACATATTCGCTCTTTTTGACAAGGCCCTCCGCTCCCGTTCGATGTCAGCATGATCCTTGAGGTCAGCCGTGACTATATGCCCCAAGTATTTAAATTGGTCCACTCTGTTTAGGGGAGCACCATTGAGTAAGACTGGTGGCACGTTTTCTAGGCATTTTGTACCGCTGGCTCCAAAGACCATACATTGACTCTTGTCAACATTATATTTGAGCCCATGCCTACCCGCGTACTCCTCACAGACCTCAACCAGCCTTCTCAGACCACAGATCGACGCGCTCAGCAGCACCATGTCATCCGCATAACTCAGATTATTGACGCAGACACCATCAACGTGGCAGCCGACATGCCGACTGCTGAGCGCGACAATCAGCGCGTCCATGTAGAGGTTGAACAGGGTTGGTGAAGTCAATCCACCCTGCCTCACTCCACACTCAAGCTTATACGGTTCCGACATTGACCCCGCCCATCTGACGCTATTGACCTGATGCGTATACCAAAACTTGAAAATAGTCACACGTTCACGCGGCAGTTTAATACCATATAACTTATCCCAAAGAATATCGTAGGCCACCAGGTCGAAGGCCTTAGACAAGTCGAGGAAACACGCATACACAGGGGTTTTACGATCCATGTAGTATTGGACGGTATGCTTAAGACTCAGTATAGCACTTTCTGTAGACAAATGAGGTCTAAAACCAAACTGGTTATCGTGCAGGCTTACATATTTATCCAACTGAGTGTTAAGCAAACCGTCAAACACCTTGGCTATGATGGTAGCTAGGGAAATAGGCCTGTAGTTTGTTTTATCTGCAAGGTCACCCGTTTTATTTTTCACAACGGGCACCACCACAGACTTCATAAGATCTGACGGCAGGTAAGAGTTGCCGCTTGAGTTACAATACAGTGATCCAGCCAGCTACAGGACCCATGAGCCTCACTAACGAAGGTGTAAGCACCCGAATCAGTACCCAGAAAATCAATATCAACACACGACCAACACTGATCACTACAAAATTGTAAAAGCTCGTTATAAAAAAATTCAAATAAGTCAGCATTGTAATCACCTAATATAAAAACTGATTCAATACTGTATTCGTCAATAATAGCGCTCACCGTACTAAGGCAATCCGTAAATTCGGGCAGGTTGTCCACCGCATTCGTAGGCATGTAAATACTCATCACAATCACTGGTCGATCACTTGTCATTATCTTAATGGCACATATCCGCGCATTGTCACACCGCAACACTGACACTTGCTGGAATACACTGCTTCTCCACAACAGAGCGACGCCGCCATACGGCCTCCCGCGCAGTATGCCTACAGACGTATCGACCGCAGACGTGCCCGCGCATCCGAAGCCACTGTCGATAGTGCTAAGATATGGTATATCATCCGGCAGCAACCATGTTTCTTGTAAAGCAATCAAATCACATGTGTTACATAGCTCCCTAATACTATCTACGGAGCGTTTCACGTTTTTACAGTTAAAACTGGCAAAACTATAAGTACAACTATCCATTGTGATGTTAACTTTGACCGTGCGCAGATAACCTGCTCAGATTTCGTCGTTTAAATTAAAAAAAAACGTCTAAATATGACACCTTTAGGCCATATGTTCTCATCTAAGTACAAAGATAGTTTTGATTCAGAGACCAAGAATTTGTAAGCCTTATGACTTCTCTCTCTCTCCATATTTATTTTCTCGATGGATACAGTTTCTTGAGTCTTACTGCGAATATATTTAATTATGTCGTCCTCTGTCGTGTCTCCGTGAATATTCGTTATAAATATAGGAACTTTTTTGTCAGCAGCTTTAAAATTACAATTCTGATATTTCGCTATGTCTGATTTTCCTAAGTATCGATAGTTAGATTGTTTCCTACGATACGAAACCTTACGCCATATGTATAATATGGACATTCGTTTCTGAATAAATAAGTAATCCCGGATTACCGGGATTCAACAATTTTGTAAAAATAACTATAACAAACTTAATGACATTATAGCAGTACTTATTTTATTAAGTATCTTTATTTTATTCAAAACAAATGGTTTATCAGTAAAAAAAGATAATGTGCGCAATGTGTTCAAGTAGGTAATGGAAACTGATTTATCAGTCTGATAAATTGATGACTAATTTATTGTATTTTAACTGACACACCGAGTTGGTACACGTCGAACGCTTTCGCTATGTCGAAGAAAACAACACCCGTCATCAAACTTAAATATAATATAATATTATCAATTAACATTGTGAAAGATTTTATAATAATAATTTGCTTTTGTACAAAAATAAACGACGTTCGATTCTGCTTCTCAGCCTAATTTGAAGAAAAAAAAAAAACTATTTAAAAATGTGTAGCAACAGGAGCTAACAGACCGTCACAGGCAGTAGATTTTCTCGATGAACAAAAAAAAAAGTTGAAATTTGTAGCAACGAAAGTTAAAACACCAATCCCAGGCAGTAGATTTTCTCGATTTTTCTTCTAAATGCCCCTAATTTTTAAAAGACAGCATTTTATTTAAATTATTTTTGTTATAACTATGACGTCATTATCATCTGCCTAGACTTTTCCAAAATATGTTGGCATCGGCTTAATTTGTAACCGAATGCAGCTGAATTGAATATTGAATGTATAAGATAATGACAGACAGACTTACCTCATGTTAAGCTCCGCACCGCCATAATCAGTGCCTTCAACGACGTGTACTCCCCCACCGAAGTCCCCATCTACGACGTGCACTCCCCCACCATAATCAGCGCCATCAACAACATGTACTCCGCCCCCATTGTCCCCATCCACGACGTGGACTCCACCGTCCCCCCAGCTCCCATCGACGACGTGAACACCGCCTCCATTGTCCCCGTCCACAACATGTACTCCGCCGCCGTAGTCCCCATCGACAACGTGCACTCCACCGCCGTAGTCAGCGCCATCTACGACGTTCACGCCCCCACCGTAGTCAGGGCCGTCTACAACATGTACTCCGCCGCCGTAGCTCCCACCGCCGTAACTTCCCTCAACAACGTGGACGCCACCCCCGTAGTCCCCATCAACGACGTGGACACCCCCACCGTAGCTCCCATCAACGACGTGGACACCCCCACCGTAGTCCCCACCGTCTACGACGTGGACTCCCCCGTCTACCTGAAAATATTTAATGAAGCGCATAAGCGGGTAGGTTATGTTAGTGATATCTTTGAATTTTTAGTACTAGGATATGCCGGTTTCCCCAACCCGCAATGGGCCTGCGTGGTGGATGTACGGCCCACTTCTCTCTTAAAAAGAGAGAAGTCCTGGGCCAGCAGTGAGAACATTATATGCTGATTATGTATACATAAGCATACGAATGAAGTATGGAGTCTCGATCAAAACGAGTGATCATAAATTAATGCTGTTTTGTAGAATAACAATAATTATAAAAACGACATTGATTTTCATTTTCATATCCTTTATTAAAATTATATTATTGCACAAAACAATTACAATTATTATTTATTACGCTTCCCTCAGTCGATTCGTCAATCCATTACATATTGAGATCTATATTTCCTAGGAAAGCACGTTAAGCCGTTGGTACCGGCTGTCATTCGTAGATCTTTGACAGTAGCTACGGATAGTAATGAGCCCGAAACCAGTCTTACCAAGAGATATAGGAAGAAAAAAATAAAGAAAAAACGTTTAATTGCGGTTAACATGACGCGAAAAAAGAAAAAAATAATATATATGTATATAAAAAAAAAATTGGTTGTGGGAAACATGCGTCACATCCACGCAAAACGGCTATCGCTCAGAATAATGCTGCGACCCTTTACTGGGTATCGTGTTACCCAGTAACTGGGTTGTGGAGTTCAAATAGGCAGTCGCTCCATTTAGAATACTGGTATTCAGCTAATTCCTAATTACGGGGTGGAAAATCCTCATGGATGTCCTCCGCCCTGGGGCGGGCGGAGGGGTCTGTCAGACTCTTACTGACTAAAAACCACCTCGGTGTTCCATCTCACACCTAAGTCGGGATCGCGGGAACATACGATTCTTCTGCAACTCCGACTGGTGCCGGCTCACAGTGTTGGGAGGGGGAGTAAGGTGTTTGACTCCCCCCGCAACGTCTAAGAGGGGCGCGCGTGGAACACTACGCGCCGCCACCTCGGGTCCTTATCTGTGGGGGGTGGCGGACGTCCCCGAGTCCGCCGTCCCAGGACCCATTTAGGGGGGCTGGAAGAGGGCTAGCGGTGGGTAATCTTTATTCCGGCAAGTGAATTGATTCACTTATTCCGACTCCGGGTCCGGTACCGGTTCACCTTATTTATTCCTTTTGCACCGTTTGGCACCGGCACTCACTCGCTCATTTTGGTTCCCCGGTTTCGCAGAACATTTTATTCATTTGGTTCACTGGATCATTTGGCACATTTTGAATTGAACAGTTGGTTAGTTAGAGCGATACGACGTGTTCCGAGTACTTCCAAGTGACTTGAGCGAGTGAACGAGAGTGAACAGTGAACGCGCGCTCCGGAATCATTTGGTACCGCGGTGCCGGTAAGGATTATGAGGAATAAATAAGGTTTACGTATCCGCGTTCGGTACCGGCTCCTTTGGATCAGTACCTCCGGAGTTACCCACCGCTAAAGAGGGCGTTGTCCGCCATTCGCCTAAGACCAACCCCTTGCGACGTGTCGGATAAATGGCCCCGTCGCCTACCATTTTTCGGCCGCAGAGGACACGGAGAGCGGCCAACAACATACCGACACTCCTATTCCTCTGCGGCCCCATCGCGTCCGCCGTCAAACAGTGATTAATTGAGAAAATAAACATAAAAAAGTCTAAGAAATTGAATGAAACGTACGTGTACCCCTCCATCAACAAACACAACTCTTTCGTCACTCATTTTAAATTATTTTATATTACTAACAAATATCAAAGTGTTTTCCTCAAAGCAACTTTTTAACACAAAGACACTTATCGCACTGGCCAAGTCACTACTGATTGTGTTATCAATGTTATCTCCACTTACTCACTGATATCTCGATAAAGGATTATAGAAGTAACTTTGCAGGTATTTATAAACATTTATAGCCGACCTCAATGGGGATGATGACAACTTTTTTTATTTTTAACTCGTAAAATATTTGTTTGCAAACAGTGCAAACAATATATAAAAAGTGTAAAACTTAAAATATTACCATGATAACAACGTTTTAAAATAACTGTTAGACAAAGACAGCACTATTGTAGAAGTGACGTCACGACGATGTAACTTCATACTAGCGCCGTACATTGTCCGTGCCACGCGACAAAGACGGGAATAATTACTTCCAATAAATTTTAAGCCGTGTATCTTCTTCATATTTCCATTGATTTTATAGATTTTTCGGATTATCTCATTTTATTATGCCTTCTTTGAAATTACATTATTCGTCCAAGCATTTCTAATATACCTATTGCTTTATCACCGTAAGAGCGTTTGTCCACCGCCACCTTCACCGGTACATCAGCGAGAACGACATGACGGCGCTAAAGTAGCGATTACAATGGGTACATGACCACCGCACGTCCGTCACCTGAGCGCTGTCATTCCGGCAGCCGTGGTTTCGAGTAGTTAGCGACAAACGAGTTCTCGCCAGCCGTGTGACCAGTGATCAACGATATGTATCTCTTTTATTGATAAGGGATCTACAATCTCTTGTAGGTTTCTTGAGCGAAACAATCGTTGATAACTCAAATCAAAAACTCAATACTCAAAACATTTATTTCAATTAAACCATTTACAGGTACTTTTGAATTGTCAAGGAGTCGGTCAGTCAGAAATATGAAGCTAGTTGCCCATTCAGTTGATTTTTGATTTTTGAATGTTGATACTATATGTGAGAACGATGTACAAAACCCGTACACGTTTAAAGCGTCCAGATTGCAGCAAAAAATAAATAAAAACAATCCAAAAAATTAATTATTAATATAAGCCGTGGCAGCTAAGAGATGACCAGTCCCAACTGACGGCGCCCGTTCACGAACATGACGCATGGATCAGCACCATTCAGCTCAACCATTTTGAAGGGAGCTAAAACTAGTCGCTTCCTTTGCGGACCTAACAGAGACCTTGAATCTTTCGAGGATATTCATGTCACTTTACGGCCCATGAATTCAATATTCAATTTTCCAAGCCCTTTTCCATTTCGACTCGACTTTCGTGTAACTGGATCCAGCTAAATACCAATATTTCACATGGAGCGACAGCCTGTAGTATCTGACCTCCACGATCCGATTACGGCCAAACCCAATAACCCAAGACAGATCGCTGCTGATGATACACAGTACAATTCTATCTGTCACTGTCAAACAAATAGCTGTCAACACGTTATATGGTTGCATAGTTTGGCTTTATTGGGACGTTAAAACCAGAGATGGATAGGGTTTTATTATGTCCAAGACGCCATAATTGGAGAGAAATACGTTATTGGATTTAGCCGTTACTGGGTAGGACGGTATACCCCTTGATAAGACTGGTTGTCAGGCTTTCGGGCTTCTGACGACCCGTAACGACTGTCAAAGATCTACGAATGACAGCCGGGAGCAACGCCTACAATTCTAATTTCAATTCTTTACTAGTGGCCTTGGTGAACAGCAAATTCATTCAGATTTGTTACAGTTGGAATGGCAATTATGTAATTTGGTTTAAATTGGTTGTTATTTTTATTTTTTATATTCTTTCATATTTTGTAAATGTGAGAACGTTGTAGGTTTTGCAGATTGTAGATTTATAGACCACTGTCTATTTGTTAAGCATATGGTACTTGTTGACAGGCCTACACTTTCCTCCCATACATATTAACACTGTAATTTGAAAACATTGTAAAAGTAAAACATTTTTATAAGAGTAATCGTGGAGTTTCTTGCCGGTTCTTCTCCATAGGAAACGACCAATGGGAACCGTGTTCCTAGATTTTGACGTTTCATAAGTGCCCATGTAGGTTTATGTCAAATTAAATATTTTGATTTTTGGTTTGATTCCCCAACATCTGTAGTGAAAGTTACTCTTTTTAGGGCTTTTTGTCAATCTTTGTACACGTACATTCCGTGGATTCTAAAGGTCATCAGTGTTAATCCTTAAAGTAGCGTTTATTAATAACGTCCTATGGATCAAGGTCTGAAATAATGTTTTGTTAGTCTCCTTTTGTTTGTTTCCTTTCACTCATTCTCTAAACATGACCAAACCATCTAAGAATACTCTTTAATTTTTTTGTCTCTAAATACAATTTTTTGAACCGTGCCGTTGGTGTCTTACCACATCGACCTTCCTGAGGCAATATTAGATTATAGAAGTCTAGCTTCTGACCGCTGCTGCGCCTGCTGGATGTCGGAAATTACCCCACGGTAACGTACTACCTGGACTTAAAGTAGCCTTTGTCCCTTCTTCAGGAAGTCATCCATGTCATTGGCAAATGTTTTATCGAAATCCGTTCAACGATTTAGACTTGAAAAGGTAACATATAGACAGAGTTCCTTTCGAATTTATAATATTCGTATGGTAAAAGCTACATCTTACCTGCGTCCCCGAACGCCTGACAACTTCGCAGAGGTGTGAAAGTATAATTTGACAGTTCTGAATTACCAATTCTTGAAGTGAAAAACAAATGCGAATCGCAAAACTAAGAAACAGGCACAGTGAATTCTTGGAACTTTCATTTTCAGGATCCGAACGGAACATACCAACTCCCATGGAAAATAAATGAAAACTGGGAGGCTCCGAACGCCCCGATACTGTGGGATTTTGCGAGCCGGAATTTCGCAGATCTACTCTGTAAGAATTTCCCCGTGAAAACTTAGGTGAAGTCAGAGCAGCTGTCATCCCATCTGTAGTGCTATTCGGTAACCATCTCACCGTGAAAACTTAGGTGAAGTGAGCGTGGAGTGAGCTGTCAGTGCCACTGATGCCAGGGATTGACCAAGACGGGATGACACTGATGGCTCACTCCACGCGAGTCTTCACGGTTAGTTTTTTACAGAATCGACATGCTGCTAGGGATTGACACTATACAGCTCACTTCAGCTATGTTTTCACGTTGAGATTTTACAGAACAGATCGGAGGGTCAAATTAAATTAGCTAGAGAAACTACACCGACTTAATGGGTACCGATAAAATGAAAAATAAATTATTAGATGTTTTTTGGGTCGTAGACCGCAGGTAGTGTACTTACTTAAAGTATGCGTTGAGAAAAAAATTTTTGTCGTTTTTTTTTTAAATTTATACCCGTTTGTGAAGTTTACACAAAAAGAACTGATTGTTTACTTAGATTTCAAGTTACAACACTACTCACTGTTGTTGACACCGACGGAAATCATGAAACTTTTTTTTTTGTGAAACTTCTTAGGCGGCGATTCGATAATTGGACGAGAATTTAGAGAGAAATTTCAAGGACGCGTCACGTTTAGGCACATTTCGTTACATGAGAGAGAAGAAAAGTTTATCTCTCTCTCTGTGTGTCTCTAACAATAAATCTCTCTTATTCTTTATTTTTTAAGTTTCTGTTCTATCTCGCATATTTTTTTTGTTTTATCACTTTTGTGGAGTTTGTCTATCTAATTTAATTTGACCTTGTACACTTAGTTCTTGAAAGATTAGGTCATTCCGCCACATTAGACCCTAACACCACCTCGACCGGAAACGGTTCAGTGGCTACTACATGAATTTTCAAGATATATTAAAATCTTAGCGGTAAACATACCACGTCGTTGCCCTGGTGTTTTCACAACATTCGCAACTAAATACTTACCTCCGCACTCACAGACGTCGTTTTGTATTAATAATTAAACATTATCTTAGGTATTGAAGCAACAAGAATAATGTACCCATGATTTTGTACGAGTAATATCTTCATTTGTCCTTGGAGATTTTTGCCCGTTCTTCTACATAGAGGTACGTGTGTGTACCTACGTTTTGGAATAGGCTAGTATCTTCAACTTTCTGATTAACTGACCGCCTTTGTTCAAAAGTGACTGTAAATGGATTAATTGAAATAAATGCTTTGAGTTTGAGTTACTCAAATATGTAAGACCTTATTTAAGATCTTATTTGCTGTATAAATGAAAGGTTTAAATAGAAACTCCAATTAGTTTTAAAATTAAAATTTTATATTAAATTTCTGCAGCAAATTAACAAAATGAATGAATGAATCTTCAGCACCAAACATGTTATGACAATTAATATATTAATTAGTATTTTTCGTTACCGATACCTGTAACAAAGATAAAGAAGTGATTAGCAAACGTCCTGTACACATAGAAAATGGAATGGCTTTTCACGTAAAAATTATCGTAAGTATGATGGATGATGACAATAATTAAAAAAAAAAAAAAAAAAAAATTGCAATTTGTAAAAATGTAAAAGCTTAAAAACTGCTAGACAAAGACCGCACTATCACAGACGTCACGACTATGTATCTTCATATTAACGCCATCCATGTCCGTACCGCGCGACACGGACGGGAATAATCCCTTCCAAAAAACTTATAAAGCGTAGCTCCTCCAAATCTCCGTCGTTTTTTTATTTTGTAATGTTTTGTCAGTTTTGACATTTCGAAACGTAATTTTTCGCGTTCGGATAGGATTCAGTGAGCAAGCAGTTTAAAAACGTCCAAAAGTCAAGTGTCGTTTGAGAATTGGTTGTAAGTCAAGTGTGCAATGACAATGTGGAATCACCATTCATCAATGTTCCGGTGTCGGTTTAGTCAACCTCGTATTAACATGACCACCTTTGACAACATCATTGTCATTAATTTGGGGTCGTCGTTACATACTTCTGTATTAGTCGACATCACGCCCCCCCCCCCTTTCTAGCCATATCATCTTTCACACAGTCCATCCATCGTTTCTTCCCCTACTCTTACAGCCATCCACATTCATACTCTCTATCTCTCTCCTTCCATAGGTACTTCTCTATCAGTAGTCATCCCCTTTCTAGCCACATCATCTTCCACACAGTCCATCCACCGTTTCTTTGGTCTTCCCCTACTCTTATAGCCATCAACATTCATACTTCAAACTTTCCTGACGACATTAACCTCATTCCTTCGTGTCACATGCCACCATGACCACCGATTTCCGCACAACTTTTGACAACATTACCATCATAATCTTCAGCATACAGCAGTCCACTGCTGGATATAGGCCTCTCTAATTGCACGCCATTCAACTCGGTTCACGGCAACTCTCATCCAGCTGTTACCGGCCACCCTGGGAAGATCATCGCTCCACCTAGCTTGAGGGCATCCTACCTTACGTTTACTGTCTCTACTAAAGAATACGTCTACCCCAACGTTCGGTTTTTTACAACAATTCCCAGTTCATTTGAACTTTACTAAGGTTTAGGTGAGATTTCACCAATGAAACTGAACGCGTTCAGCACATAAACTATGTTCAAGAGCTGTCAGTGTCATTATATTCTGTGGAATATTGATACTGACAGCTTCTTGAGCGCTTTTTAAATGTCCTTTTCGCGTTCAGTTTCATTGGTGAAATCAGCACGGATTATATTCGTCATTTAGTGCCGATTTTACCAATGAAACTGAACCCGATCAGCACTTTTAAACCCACTTCAAGAGCTGTCAGTGTCAATATTCCATAACAATTTTGACACTTCTCACATCCTTTGAACGCGTTTTAGATGTGCTATAGGCGTACAGTTTCATTGGTGAATTCGGCACTTGGACATATATATTTCATTCCTTGTTTTTTATGAGGTGAAAGGTGACAAAGTGATTACGAGGTCGGCTATACACTTCTAGTTGTGAGAAAAAAAATAGATCCAAATATTATTGGTAGACTTTTAATTAATATTTTAATAAGCAGACATTTACGTGTTCGCAAACGATTTGGTATTTATTTGAAGTAATTAATTAATTTAGCCTAATAAGTCGTGGCTATGTAACAACAGACGCACCGTTCGGAATAATTATAAGATAATGGCTCAAGATTATGAGATTAACGCTTTGCGGCAATTAACACTTTGAGCGGAGCATCCGGGTATTGACACATCGATATTAGAACGTATGTGTGAGGGTAGCTCAGTGTGAATGTGTGTGTGTGACGATAAAACGACTGACGTGGAGGGGAGCTAGTAATTCAATAGTTTAAAGTAATTACGGCGCATAGTGGATCGTCCCCATAGAAGAGGTTGAACGTAGGCATTTTTTGAAATTGAAATCGACATTTTGTTTTTATGCTATCGTATTCCTTTATCAAAAACCTACTAAAATTGCCATTAGACTTTTTGTAATTGGACTCAGATTTCAGGAGAAAATCTATTTTAAAAAAAACTTAGTATGAAAATGGACACTTTAACTCCCTCACCGCCTGAGTTTCGCCTTGTTTCGGGTAGTCATATCTATAATTGGCATCTATCTACTAAGTGCCACATTTTGTCAAAAGATTTTCTCCTAATACATGAGTCCAATCAGAAAAAGACGCATTACAATATTTGTGAGTTTTTGATAAATGCATCCAATAACACCTCTAGGAGAGTTCGAAAGGACACACCGTTTCGAGCATGTACTTACATATAGACATAATTGGACCATTACCACCTTCCGATGGATATACATACTGTGTCACAATGATTGATCGTCATACAAAATGGCCCGAAGTCGTTCCTATGAAGGACATAAGCGCTGAAACCGTCGCGAAAGCTTTCCTCGGGCATTGGATAAATGCACTTTTAATTTTTTCAAATGTCGAGTTGTTTTCATAAAATGCCTACGTCCAACCTCTTCTAGTGGGACTATCCACTGTTCGGCGCGGTGATGAAGCTTGAAGAAATTGGCATAAGCCAACAGCCGTCTTGTCAGTACACGTAGTGAAATAAAGCCCTAATTTTTTGTTGGTCGTCTAGTGTTTGTCAAATTTAACGTATTATGACGTTGCTCCGCTCAAAGTGTTAAGAATAGAAAAAGTTAAGGGATTCCTTAATAACTATTTTTATTGTAAATATATGCTTTATTGAAGTGCCTCTCCTACAGCACCTACTACAACTTCTAGCCTGTTTACGGTATAAAATATAGGTTCAGGTCAACAATCCTACAAAACCAATAATAAATGTAGACATAGTAAAGAGATATAGTATTCAGGAACGTAATTTCTAGAGATTTATTTGCATATAGGCATGTTTCGAGCATTCAAAATATCATGATGCACATTTGCTTGCATATTTCGACCATTTTAAGTTACATATGTATAATGCGGTCTCAAGTAATAATACAACTTACCATAGGATATCTTCACTCTACAATATTAACCCCACCGTCCCCATCAGAGAACTGTACTCCACCACCATCTCCATCAGAAATCTGAACTTGCCCGGGGTCTGAATCAGCAATTTGAACACCACCGCCGTTATCGGCGAAGTTGACTCCCCCACCGTTATCGGCGAAGTTGACTCCCCCACCGTTATCGGCGAAGTTGACTCCCCCACCGTTATCGGCAAAGTTGACTCCCCCCCCGTTATCGGCGATCTGGACTCCCCCACCGTTGTCCGAATCGGCGAATTGAACTCCACTACCGCCGTCATCGAACTGTGAAAATAGATA
Source organism: Dasypolia templi (assembly GCA_963555695.1). Taxonomy (NCBI): domain Eukaryota; kingdom Metazoa; phylum Arthropoda; class Insecta; order Lepidoptera; family Noctuidae; genus Dasypolia; species Dasypolia templi. Next base: position 4,523,781 of record OY743166.1, read on the forward strand.
TATGTTTCATTCTTCAAAATGTCTCGTTACTCTAGTAGGTAGTTGCAAGCGCAACCGCTGAGTAAAAAAAAAGTACACTTCAAACGGACTGCGGACCCAGATTGGCCGAATCAAGGAAAACCTGTTCAGGTGGAGATTCATAGACAACTCTGCCTTGGAATGTAAATGTGGTGCTGTTCTACAAACGATGGGACACTTATATCGTGTCCTGCGTGTTTGCACTTTACAGGAACTGATGGAAGCTAGTGATGGCGCCAAACACGTAGCCGAATTCTGGACGCTAAGAAGGGGAAGGTTGAGGAAACTGTTGTGGTTGCAGTTGAGCTGCCTGAACCTCAATTGCATAAAAAAAGTTTCAATCATAATCCTACGGAGTTTGAAGGAAATTACTAATCCATTGCTTCTGCCTGCTTGACAAAGTAAATCACGCAACTAATGTTGTTGAATAGTGTGCTACGCATGTGTTACCCCGGAGTGTGGAAAATCGCTCCTATTATATCGGATGGCACCACAACTGGTTAGGCAAAGTTTGGGGGAGGCCTTCGTCTACCAACAGACGTTTTTCGGCAGAAATGATGATGTGCACATTGGATCCCCTCGTTCACCTTCTCGCTGCCTCGTGTCCTCAAAGCCTGTAGCTATGTTCTGAAGAAGCCATATGGAACCCATCAAAGCAGCAGACAGCTGACGTTATCAGACATCTGCAGAAACATTGTACTCCTCCGTATGAGAGGGACAAGCCCAGTTCTATATAGATTTTCGAGCCTATGAAATAATAATATTAACTTATAAAAAAGCCTCTTCTCATGCCGAGAAGGCTCGTGCCTTCTGCACTGATCACTACGTTAGCTCAAGGCGTGTTATCGATTTCAGACTTATATTAACTATAAGTCCAAGTTTCCTCATGAGGTTTTCCTTCATTGATGTCAGTAATGTCCAAGATTACCTCAGATTTGAATTGAAAAAGATACATTGGTACCGGCCCGGATTTGGACCCTCGTGCATGAGTGGCAAGGTCTTTACCAAAGATCGAGCTTATAAAATGATAAATCATCATTATGCCGTAAGACGTTCACTGCTGGATATAGGCGTCCCACAAGCACCGCCACTTCGACCGGTTCTGTGCTTCCCGCAGCCAGCGGATGCCTGCGGCATTCACAAGGTCATCCGTCCATCTTGTCGGAGGCCTTCCAGTACAGATCCAGAACCTTTCGGCTCCATCGGCCTTGTGTTCTGCGAGCAATTATATTAAAAAAAAGTACTTACGTGTACGCCGCTCATGTTGTGTGCGTTTATTTAACAGGACAAAATACAAAATAATATTCTGTAAAGCGACTTATTTTCACAAGGACGGATATGTTACTGAGTTGCACTGATTGTGGTATCTATTATCTATACTTAGAAAGAATGACCATGTAGGTTTTATCGGCAGATTATTAGGTCGATACAGTAATACTAAATTAAAAAACACGTATTTTGGGAATGAGTCTGATAACGAAAACTGTTAAGTTTATATTACAGAAATAATACACATCTTTGAACGTGTTTTTTGAAAACTTAAACCTCTTAGCATCGCACACTGGAGTTTATGGAATAATATTTAAACTTTTTAGTGTAGGTTTTTTTTTTAAACTATAGTAATTTTTATTAGTAAGGCTTAGTCGACGGAGTCCCGTTTTGTGCAGCTCCAACTTCGAATTTTAAAAAAATAAGCTCGCGGATGGCGGGGTCAGTGTTCTCTCGCTTCGCGCGCTCTCACTAGATAGCCATCGATAGTAGTTTCTTATGGAGAAGATGTGCCGGGGTCGCTTCACTCGCTTTTGTTTCCTTAGCTAACATTGCCTTTTTTACTAAGTCGATTAGTCCGTATGCATACTGGCACTATAAAGGAATAGCGTAGTTAATTACGTCACTACGAAGTATACGCGAGTATTTGCGTACTACTCTTTTTTAAATACATGGTGACTTGTAATTCGACGTATTCTTTCCAGGAAAATTGTTAATAAACTTTGTCCAATAGCTTTTAACTGTTAAATGTTTTAGGAAATTTGGTGAAAGGTCAATTCAAATATAAGTACAATTAGAGAGTTTCGAGAACAGTGACATTTGGTGACGAATTCTGGGACATTTAAAAAAATACATGAAAATTGGGTTTTCTCGAGTTCCATGAATGTTCGCATGGGTTTGTAGGGTGCTTAACTGTTGCAAATGGGTGACACTACAAATCCTGGACGGAACTCAAAATCCAATATACGTGTGTTTTTTTTTAAATGTGTATTGAATTATTCAAATCAAATCATTTATTCGTTTGCAAACATGAGTAATTAATACATAGATGACATTGTTTGTAAATATAGTCCGGTTTTTTTTTTAATACAGGGCTAATGAGTTTTCCCCCACAAAGTTGATATCATGGTTCCTTTGACTATTTACATTACACCCGGAAGTCCCATCTCAGAAATTCGCTCCTTATACCAGAAATGTACTTATAGTTCAAACAGTCTTCCCAGCATTTTCGCAACTATGTTGAGGTCGGCTTCCAGAGACTGCGTATCTGACCTGCACAACCCAGTTACTGGGTAACACGATTGACCCTTTGGTAAGTCTGGTTGTCAGACTTTCAGGCTTCTGACAACCCGTAACGACTGTCAAAGATCCACGAATGACAGCCGGGACCAACGGCTTGACGTGCTTTCCGAGGCACGGAGGGGTGATGTAATGGATGGTCACGCATCCACTTACTGATCTAGTCAAGCGTTGCCTTAACCTTGAAGATCGAACTTTGTCTCGAGAGGGGGCAAATTAAATAAAAAAAGTTCTTTATTTTTTATATATAAATGTATTTAAAAGTTCTGCAGATCTTGAAGGTGTTTTCAAATGTCATTAAATATGTTTGCAGTGTTACAAACTAATTAAAACATTGGATGAATTAAGTCTGAGTGCTCGTCTTCTTTTCCTAGATTAGACAAGCAATTGGTCGATTCTTCACGAGACCAGAGGGCTTGCAGTTATTTTTAACCGTCTTCAAAAAAAGGAGGTTCCTCCTTCTACTGTTCTTCTTTTTTTTCGGGAAGAGAATCAGCTTTTGCCATCCAGCGTGGCAGTGCTGCCAGCCTTCTAGGCATGTTTTTCGTTGACAACTATGCGGGTGACTATCTTGATACTTTAGCTAAGTTTATATGTACATTAATACAGTTTCTATACAGTTTTTTTTGTAGTTTTTAAATTAACGCTAAAGTGTAAATTATTATAAGAAAACAAAAAAGTGAAAATCGACTTGCAGACGTTATTATTATGTGTTTGAAAAGAGTATTTCCAAAACTTACAAAAAATTATAAATGTAACCTAAAATACTTTATTCGACAATATCAACGTAGCTCTTCATCATTGGTTTCCGGTGCCTGTAACAAAGGCAAAATATATAATGGATAACATCACTAAAATTCTCCGAAGGCTGAGGTAGACATATCGCCAGTTATGTTCAAGTCCCATGTAATAGGGGGCGAGCCTATTGCCATCAACCAAACACAAATCCAAACCGCTGCTACTGAGAAATTCCTCATAGAACAACCCAATAGGTAACGCTTTGCCTGACCTGAGAATCACCCAGGACCACTAGACCAACAAGGCAGTCAAAAATATATGTCACGTGATCAGAGTCAAAGAATCAGCATTGCCATCCAACGTGGCAACGCTGCCAGCCTTTTGGGCACTTTCCCCACAGATCCCAATGAGTTTGTCCTTTTTTTTTTCTTTAGATACTTGTACATTTATATGTTTATTTTTTAGAGTTAGATTGTAATAATGGCCTGCGCCATCTGGTTAAAATCAACGCGTAAAAGTTCTTTAAAAGATCTACCTACCTATATATAGAAGTAAATTTCATTTTAATAAAATTTACAAAAAAAAATTGTTTTGTGAAACTGCAAATTAAATATTTTTTCAGATAATATTAGAATTCTTCCCTTCGTAAATGTTAACCCTATTCCTAAATACTTTCACCTTCTAAAAGATTATTAAAGAGTTCGAAGTCAGCCAGTGATACCCACATACTAAGATTCTTTCTCGAGATAAGCTAAGAAGTCAGATTTGACGTTTCTCATTACACATGTCGCGATAACTTTGCATGAACGTCTACGTAAGAAATTGAAAAATCAAATTCATAATCCTTATTAACTACCTTGTTATCAATAAGTACTCTCAAACAATGATTATACTATCGTTCGTAAGCACCAAGTTTCACTTTTTATTGGAAAAATGCACCCAAATGAATCGTTGATTAATATTCTGACAGGACAGTAACGTTTTACCGAATAACGTAGATGTTCTGAAATCTATTCTTTTACAAATAATACTGTAAAATAGAGAGAAACGTATAATTACTTTATTTTAGATGTTTCAAAATATAAAAACAAAATCTGATTACAAAATTATACTTTTTAACTTTATGTTGCATCATGCATAATCAGCCTATTATGTTCCCACGGCTGGGACACAGGCCTCCTCTCTGTGAGAGGGAGTGGACCGTAATCCACCACGCGGGCCCAGTGCGGGTTGGTAGATGTCACATGTCTTCGAATTTTTGGTTCTAAGACATGCCGGTTTCATCACGATGTTTTTCTTCACCGTTTTGTGTTGTTGTTTAATAAAATATTTAGTCTGGATTTGTGCCCGGTTGATGGCAATACGCTCGCCCCCTATTACATGGGACTTAAGCATAACTGGCGAAATGTGGGTGTTCTAAAGGTACACATCTGCCTTACCCTTCTGGGATTACAGGCGTGATGTTATGTATGTATAGTAATATGTCAAAATAGAAAATGGCTTGGTTGAAAAACAATTTCTCTGCGTCATTGATTCGTAAATGTTCCGCGTAGTCTCTCGCTATCTTGAATGTTTTTGTGTTATTGTTATATTTTTAGACTCTGCTATTTCTGTTTTATTCGTTGACTTTGGCTTACCAAATCCGGACTTAGTTTACTCATTACGTGGTTTTAGTGTTATCGTGTGAACTCGTCAACATGTCCAAAAGAGGACGTACTCTCAACAGCCAGTCTCGTGACTTGGTTTTGAACGAGAGTAAGATATAGAGCCTCTTTTAAAAGTTACCCAATTACAAGTGCTTTAATGGGGAAGGCAACTGTCAAAATGGCGGTGTCTTAGCTAGTTCCCAATGCAAGCTAATAATACAAGGCGCTGGGTGGTTTTATTTTATTTTAGCGAAAATTGACGCGTTATTGTGTTCAATGATACTCTGAAATTGGAGTGCACCATTTCCCGAAGAACCTAAAATTAGAAGATTGTGGTTTAAAGCTATTCATAGAGATTTTTTTGAGTTCGAGTTTGAGTTGGAAACATTTTGAAACAAAGTGATTACGAGGAAGTATTCAAGGTTTAAAATTCTGAGACTTTCCATGTCAAGTACTTGATTTATAATACTGAAATCACCGAAAATAACGAAATAGTGAAATAAAATCAAACTCATGAATGAACACAAAATGGAATGAATGAACGAAATGTCAAATTTATTGTAGGCCGTAGGGACCTAGCTATGGTCACGCCATCTACAATTAGCTTTGCCCGACCTTCCCCATTGGAAGTGACAAAAAACTGTTGAAGTTTATGAGAAAAGTACGGGCTTTGTAGCTGTAAAGACAATGCACTTCACACACCCGAATAGCGAAAAAAAAACAGTAAGTCGGGAAACTCGCCCAAATTGAAACTTAACTGTTTTTAAAAATATCAAACTCGTACGTGTAATAAAACGCCTCGGGAATCGGTAATAGGCAATATAAAAAAAAAGTTGATTACAAACGATAAAAATGATAAATCGATATGACTCAAGAATCAGTTTTTAAAGCAGACGATTTTTGTACAGCTATCAAAATACTTTGTGACAAAACATTTGTTTCCAAATAGTGCAAACAATGTTAAAAAAAGTGAAAAATCTTAAAAAATTGCCATACTATAAACGTTTCAAAATAACTGTTAGACAAGGACAGCACTATCGCAGAAGTGACGTCACGACTATGTAACTTCATACTAGCGCCATACATTGTCCGTACCGCGCGACAAGAACGGGAATAATCCCCTCTCAATAACTTTTAAAGCTTCTTCATATTACCATAGATTTTACAGATTTTTCGATTATCTCATTTTTACCATGCCTTCATTGAAATCACATTATTTTTTTGAACATTTGTAATATTAGTCTTCATTCCTATTATTAGTAACAACAGCTTATATTTACTTCAGGACAACAAACAGCAGTGTATTAATTAATAAGATATATACAACTTACACAATATTAAAATCTTCCACCCCCACCATAGCCTCCGCCGTCAACTACATGTACTCCGCCGCCATAATCGACGCCATCTGTGACGTGGACGCCCCCTCCGCTGCCATAATCGACGCCATTTGTGACGTGGACGCCCCCTCCGCCGCCATAATCGACACCATCTGTGACGTGGACGCCCCCTCCGCCGCCATAATCGACGCCATCTGTGACGTGGACGCCCCCTCCGCCGCCCCAACCACCTCCTTCGACGACGGTGACGCCACCGCCACCGCCGTAGTCTATGCCGTCATTGACATGGACTCCGCCCCCACCCCAACCACCACCACCACCCCCGTATTCGACCCCGTCTACCACGTTGACTGTACCTCCCTGGAAAAGAAAATGGTAATTTATAACCTAAAAAGTTTTTAAGACAATTATCTTATAGTGGGACCTGCATGTCGATTCTGTAAAAATCTCACCATGAAGTCTTGCTTGAAGTGAGCTGTCAGTGTCATCCCGTCTTACTCAGTCCCTAGCATCAGTGGCACTGACAGCTCACTCCACGCTCACTTCACCTAAGTTTTCACGATGAGATGGTTACAGAATAGCACTACTGATATTCTTCATTTACCTAGCTCATTCCCAACAGTATGGGGTAGGCTTCAAGTGTAACCAAATGCATCTGAATACCAGTATTCTACATGGGGCGACTGCCACAACCCAGTTACTGGTAACACGATACCCCTTGGTAAGACTCGTTGTCAGAGTTTGACGCTTGTTGACTACCCGTAACGCCTGCCAAAGGTCTACATAGTGTTTAATAGTTTGTTAGTTAATTTAGTTTATTATTATTTTAATTTCTAAGCCTTTATAAGTCATAATTAAAGTTAGGAAAGTTGAAGTTCATTAAATAATTCAGTTTTTAGGGTTCCGTACCTCGAAAGGAAAAACCCTTATAGGATCACTTTGTTGTCCGTCCGTATGTCTGTCTGTCAATACCCTTTTTCTCAGGAACACGTGGAGGTATCACGCTGGAATTTATATCAAATACTTAGGTCTACTGTTCCTTTAAGCTGTGAAAAAATCAAACTTCTAAACCAACGCAATCAAAAGATACAGCCGCTTATGCCGCAAATTTTCGAAAGAATGAAAGAAAATAAATTTATTAGACCCAGGTTAAGGGACACAATATTCGCACAAAACAAAACAAAACAGAACAAAATAGTATTGTGTGCCTCACGGCTGCGCTAAATAGGCCCAGTTCAGCATAAATGCCAAACAACTAAGTGCCTGACGCTGGTTTTCAACTAGACCCAACGAGATACGGATGTAAAGCAGTTTTTAACGTGTTTAAATATTTAAATAAAATATTTAAACAATCTATTCTGTTTTATTATTACTTGTTACACATATCTAATGTGTAACAAGTATGCAATAATAAAACAGAATAGATGATTGATGATACATATTAATATAGTGGTGTTTATGAAAAGAAAGAAAAAATGGTATAGTAAGTAATGGTATGTTAAGTAAATGGTATGTAATACACAAGAAACAAAAGGACGGTTGTAAAATAATTAATTATTAAGGATCATATTATTGAAACATTTAAGTTGATCGTGTTTTCGACACTCGCAAGGGAACTCAGAAATTTGAAATTGGGTACGAAGCAACGTCTATAAATATAGCACAGATAATAGAAAAATCGCGAAAACCGTAAATTTTTAGTTACATCACATTATTATAATAAAAATATTTGAAATAATTTTAAACTTCTAACTACTCCGCACTTGGCCGGTTTTTTTAATGTAAGTAATCTTCTTCTTTGCATGTTATTCAACTATACTTAAGAAACTACAGTACAAACGGTCGTTGATCCCAAAAACAAGTACCATCAAATATTATTTTTGTTTTTATTATGTGTTAATGTGTCTTGCTAGCTTATTTAATTTGATCTTGTAGATCATTAAGAACTTAATAAGTTGTCTAAAATCAGTAGACGCAGTGTCCGAATTCATCAAACAGCCTTTATCAGCAGATTTAAAACTGTTATCAAAACAACAATATTTTGTAACGTGATGATAATAAAATCTAAGATTATTTATTTTTATTTATTACGTAGCTGTTGTCATAGTGACAAATTATTGTATTTTGACACTAACAAGTTTGTTAGTGGTTTTAAGTTAACTCAGAGAACCTTATCTCTGTCTTGGTATAATAGACATCGGATAGCTATGTTGATAGCTTAAAATATTAATGAGGTTATAGAGAATATAACAAATTGTAGTATTAGTGACGAGTCTGTGTTGCCTAGTTATACAAGCAACATAGAGATTAATTATGATTCATCATGTTGTACAAAGGAGGATCCAACCATAATACCAACATCCTTGGAGGGCACTACCAGTCAGATAGGTTATACTTTTCCTGCTGGAACCCATACCGCCATTGTAGACTCGTCAGTTGTAGTTGTGGAGGTCACTCCGGATAATAATTTAAACTAGTTAGTAAGACAACAGAAGTAACCCCTTTAAATAACCAATTATTATTAGAGAATAATAATAAAGTATCTTCTGGCAAAATAACTCATAAAAATAATAAAAAACCAAAGGAAGTGCAACACACTTTAAAGTTATTTAATCAAAATATCCAAGGTTGCGCTTCCAAATTATTGGAAATAGAATTGTTTCTAGAAAGTACTAAGCTTGACGTCATTTGTTTAACAGAACATTGGTTAAAAGATCATCAAGTAATGTCAATTATTTATGCAAATTATTGTGTTGTTAGCCATTTTAGCCGAAAACGTATGATACATGGAGGGTCATTAATATAAGTTAAAAATTCAATTAAATCGAAAGAACGAAAAGACATCATCGGACTGTCTGTTGAGCACGCCATTGAATTGTCCTGTGTTAAGCTTGATCAGCATGTCATAGTATGCGTATACAGACCTCCAAGTTACCAGAATCTACCTGAGTTTGATTCTGTAATGGAAGATGTGCTTAATAATCTGCGGGGACTTTAATATTAATTTATTAGAAAATAACTCTAGTACAGTCAGATTATTAAGTCTTTTCATGTCATTTGATCTGTCAAATGTTTTTATTGAACCTACCCGAGTGACAGCTTCTTCTGATACTTGTATAGATAATGTTTTTTGCAATTGTGATTACTTACACAAACAAATATTAAATAAGTTGCCATCTGATCACAGTGGACAAACAATAATGTTTTGCTCATATACGCCTTTACAAAAACTCAAATAATGTTTAGGCAAATTACATGTAAAGATTTAGAGAAATTAAATGATTCTTTGGCCAGTCAATTATGTAAACAAAGTTTTAATAATATAGGTGACCCAAATGAGTTCTACGCCGAGTTCTTTTCACTAATAAACACGCAATTTAATAAAACTTTTCCACTAAAGACTAAAAGTATTAATACAAAGTTTTTATTTAGTGATTGGGCCACTCCTGGCATTCGTAAAAGTAGAGAAAATCTATTTGAACTTTATGGCCTAAAGCAACATGTGACTCATACAAGCTTTCATCAGTATGTTGCAAATATTCAAAATTATTTAAAAATGTGTGCAAAATAGCTAAAGCTCTATTAGTAATAAAATAAAGTCAGCTGATGATAAAATAAAAACTACCTGGCAAATAATAAATAATGAAACAGGTAGGAAAAAACAGCGTAATATTGAATTTAATTTAGAGACTGCACGTGGCCCCATCAACTCAAATGTAGATATAGCTCAGGAATTTGAAAACTTTTTTGTTGATGTTCCACTTAAAACTACTGAAGATTTAAATTCCTCACCCGCGCTTTATGCTGCCTTACTTAAAAATAATGTAAAACCATGCCCTTTGGCGTTTAGGTTTCAGCATACAAACCCCCAAGCTGTTATAAAAGCTTTTAAAGATCTTAAAATTAAATCAACAGAAGATCTCTGGGGAATGTCTGTAAAAGTCTGTAGATCTCTCATCGAAACCCTTGCGCCCTATTTAGCTTTCATATTTAACACCAGTGTAGACCAAGGAGTCTTTCCGGATCTTATGAAACATAGTAAAGTGATCCCATTGTTCAAATCCGGTGATAGTAAAGAGCTTAATTATAGGCCCGTGTCAATTCTGCCAGTTCTCAGTAAGGTATTTGAAAAGTTGATGCTCAATCAATAATAAAAAATCCATCTTGCATGAACATCAGTACGGTTTCACTAAAGGACGTTGTACCACTGATGCCATTGGAATCTTTTGCGATCTCTCTAAGGCGTTCGATTGCGTAAACCATGAGACACTTCTGCTGATACTGGAGCATTATGGGATTACGAATGAAGCTCTTGATTTGCTAAGATCATACTTGAAAGACAGAAAGGTTAAAGTACAAATAAACGGCACACACTCATTAGGGTCTGAAATATCAATGGGCGTTCCTCAAGGTTCGATATTGGGTCCATTCCTCTTTTTAGTTTACATTAATGATTTACCCCAGTTACTTCAAAATCAACCGAAGATGGTGTTATTTGCAGATGACACTTCATTGATCTTTAAAATAGACCGAAGGTCACAAAATTTGGACGACGTGAACAACTCTATTCTTCAGGTCCAAGATTGGTTTACGGTAAATAATTTGGTACTAAATGAGAAAAAAACCAAATGCATTCGATTTAAATTACCTAATGTTAGAAGTAGCGAATGTGACATCATATTGAACGGAGAAAAACTGGAATTTAGTAATCAGACGGTTTTCCTAGGAATCACGCTAGACGAGAAGTTACAATGGCGACCCCATATAACATCTCTCGCGGGGCGACTAAGCTCGGCAGCGTATGCTGTTAGAAAGATAAGACAGTTAACAGACGTTGAAACCGCGCGTTTGGTTTATTTTAGCTACTTCCACAGCATTATGTCATACGGCATTTTACTGTGGGGTCAGGCTGCTGACATTGAATCCATTTTTATTTTGCAAAAGAGAGCTGTCAGAGCCATTTACCATCATATATATAATATATATAATCTACGTCGCCGCGAATCTCTTAGGGAACTATTTAAGAAATTAATATAATGACTGTACCTTGCCAGTTCATTTATGAAAATATTATGTATGTTAGAAAAAATCTGCATCTATTTAATAAAATAAGTGATAGACATAATATTAAAAATAAAATAGATCAACCATTTTTCAGACTATCTAAAGTACATAGATCTTTTATGGGGTACTGTGTTAAATGTTACAACAAAATACCTGGTGAAATATTGCAATTAAATGAAAGAAAGTTTAAAACTCATGTGAAAAAAACACTTTGTAATCAAGCATATTACAAATTAGAAGATTATATCCTAGATAAGAATGCTTGGAAACATGCTGGTCCTGCTCCATAGGACAATCTAGAGGCTAGACAAAATCATACTATTGCTTATTGTATTGTATATTTGGTTATTTTTACTTTACTCACACACTGACTTATTCCTAGTTAATATTTAATGAGAATCATATATTTTTACAATTGTTTGTAAATATGTGAGCACAATGTACCTATCACGTGATTAATTTAAATGCCTTTGCTTTATTTTTATTTATTTTGTACCAATTGTGGTATAGTATTTTTATTCTTGGTGCATCGTCTTCACATACAGAAATATAATTAATGTATACAAAATATTGTAAAACATTTTAAAAGAGTAACGGTGGAGTTTCTTGCCACTTCTTCTCCATACGAAACTACTTTTTGGAAGTGGTGCCTAGAATCAGTTCTATTTTTAATGTAAATTTTGACGTTCAAAAGTGCCTTTTTATGGGCCTATTTGAAATAAATGCTTTGACTTTTCTTTGACTTTAGACTTTTCAATTTTCTCATTACCTACATTGTTAGTCGCCTTTCATTCATCCTTTCAACATGAACAAACCATCTAAGCATATTCTTTTAAATTTTTCTCTTCTCTATATGCAACATTCCTCAGCTTATCATTCATAGTCACACTAGGATAATTGTTGACAGAGGATAATACCTGAACAGGAAAAATACAAATAAAATAGATAGTCACATTTATCAATGGATCACCTAATTGGGGCTTATTCTTTTCCGATGGGTAGATTTTATTATCATCACGTTACAAAATATTGTTGTTTTGATAACAGTTTTAAATCTGCTGATAAAGGCTGGTTGATGAATTCGGACACTGCGTCTACTGATTTTAGACAACTTATTGAGTTCTTAATGATCTACAAGATCAAATTAAATAAGCTAGCAAAACACATTAACACATAATAAAAACAAAAATAATATTTGATGGTACTTGTTTTTGGGATCAACGACCGTTTGTACTGTAGTTTCTTAAGTATAGTTGAATAACATGCAAAGAAGAAGATTACTTACATTAAAAAAACCGGCCCAGTGCGGAGTAGTTAGAAGTTTAAAATTATTAAAAATATTTTTATTATAATAATATGATGTAACTAAAAATTTACGGTTTTCGCGATTTTTCTTTTATCTGTGCTATATTTATAGACGTTGCTTCGTACCAAATTTCAAATTTCTGAGTGCGAGTGTCGAAAACACGATCAACTTAAATGTTTCAAAAATATGATACTTAATAATTTATTTTAACCGTCCTTTTGTTTCTTGTGTATTACATAGCATAGTCAAAGCATAATCTTACAGGACCGGACTGAGGCCGGTTGACGCCGAAATACTTACTGAAAATCCAAGAAAATCGATAGTCTCTGGGTATAAGAAGTGTAGAGTACTTATCAATAAACTCTTAACGAACAGAACCACCCATCTATTACGGTGGTTATTGTAAAAGGCGATTAAGAGAGAATTTTAAGAGGACGATTTTAAGCAGTCCACTTTCCTCCTTTTGACGACCGGCTTGACGGTATAAATACACATACCCTTGACATCAGTATCGGATAGAAAAACTGGCCCTGCAGTCTTTAACCCGCATGCCCAGCTTGGTGGGACCTAGAGTTAAGGTGTTAGTATGCCTTTTTTTTTTTTTTTTTTTGGGTGGGAAATCATCAAATGACTTCTCCCGCTCTGGGTGGAGCGGGAGGGCGTGTCAGACTTTTACTGACTAAAACCCACCCGTGTTCCTTCAGTTGCCTGTGCCAGGGCCACGGTTTTCTGTGTAGAATAACCCGCGACACTGAGGCGTCGGCCCTATCGGACCCCGTCACTTTGTGCTGACATCTCTTTGAGGCGCGCGTGGAATACAACGCGCCGTCGACCCGGGCCTGGTCCTTACCGGACGACGAGCTACCCATTGCTCGCCATCCGCAAGCCCGCACCTACGGTGGCCGGGAATCTGCAGGCGACTCCCGACGCCCAGGGCGTCTCCTGCGGCGGCTAGTGGGGGCGTGAGAGCGCAATGCTCTCTCCCTCACCCGCAAGGTGTTAGTATGCCTGAAAGCTAGTCTATGAACGTATCAGGAATTTGAAATAATAGAATGAATTTAGGGAACATTTATATTTAACTTGTTTTGGAATTACTTACACATTTTTTTAGATGATCTATTTGAGACCAATACGTCTCTGTGCAATCGTTCATTCATAAATTGCACATGATGTTGCTTATCAATATGGCGGTGCGAGATAGACAAGCTACGCGTCAAATTTTGTCTATTTGTGAGTCAGTGTGAGAACAGGTGACAGAACGAGATACTATTTAAGACTTGTAGCTTATCAAGAAAAGTATAAAGAGTATATAAGTCCGTTTATATAAATATAACTAGGGATTAATGTTTGGTCTGCTACTCTTTATATGTCTGTGGGAGTCACTAACAAAGTCTAAGTCAAACTTTTTATTAAAAAAAAAATGGCGTTTTTGAACGTCAACATTCACATTAAAATAGAATTGATTCTAGAAACCCCTATCAAAAGCTATTATCGTGTGGGCTAGAAACTCCACCGTTACTCTTTTAAAATGTTTAACAATATTCTGCAAACATGAAATATATATTTATATGTGTAGACGATGCACCAAGAATACAACTACCATACCACAATAGGAAAAAGAATTATAAATAAAGCAAAGACAGATAAATCAATCACGTGATAGGTACATGGTGCTCACATATTTACAAACATTGTAAAATTGTGTGATTTTCCTAAAATATTAACTAGGAATAAGTCAGTGTGTGAGATTAGTAAAAATAACAAATACAATTCAATAGGCATCCATTTGTCTAGCCTCTAGATTGTCCTATGGAGCAGGACCCAGTATGTTTCCAAACATTCTTATCTAGGATATAATCCTCTAATTTGTAATATGCTTGTTTGCAAAGTGTACTTTTAACATGCGTTTGAAACTTTTTTTAATTTAATTGCAATATATCACAAGGTATTTTGTTGTAACATTTAAACAGTACCTTACAAATGATGTATGTACTTTAGACAGTCTGAAAAATGGTTGATCTATTTTATTATTTTTAACATTATGACGATCACCACGCAGATTATTTCTACCACCACGGCAAGGTACCGTCATTATATTAATCTTAATAGTTCCATATAAGATTCGCGGCAACGTGGATTGTAAATGGCTCTGACAGCTCTCTTTCGCAAAATAAAAATGGATTCAATGTCAACAGCCCGACCCGACAGTAAAATGCCCTACGACATAATGCTGTTGAAGTAGCTAAAATAAACCAAACGCGCGGTTTCTACATCTGTTAACTGAATTATCTTTCTAACAGCATAGTCGCCTTGTAAGAGATGTTATCAGGAAAAACACCGCGAAAATTCGCGCGCGTTTCATACAAGCTTGCAAAAGCGAACAACGCAGCTATGAACAATTATCTTTTTCATCGACAATCACACCTAAACTGTCTATTGCGGAAAATATTTTCATGAGTCATATATTGCACTATCTGTTGGTTATTTCAACCGATGACGAATCTCACATTTACAGGTATCAACAACTATATTATGTCGATAAAATTTTATAACAAAATACCAAATGCCATTAACCCGGTACCATTTATTAAATAATTTGAGGAGTTTAATTGAAAAATGCTTTTATAGTGTACTTACATGAGTTTTTGGATTATAAATTGTAAGTTTTGTAAATTGCAGGAGCATTTAAAATTATTAATGTTTTAATGTAAATTATTATTTGTGTGGCGAATCTCTCCCATTATGGACATGGTTATAATTAACTTATAAGATTATTATTTTTACATTATTATATTATTTAATTCAATAATACAATTTTAATGGATTATCTGTTTGATGACTGCATATTGTGATCAATAATTATATAAAAAAAATTAAATATTTTTTGTAACTTTGTTTTATATTTGCACGCCGAAATTAAAGGCAGAATAAGAGAACAGTTTTAGTACTTTTTACCTACCTTCTGTACCTTATTCAGGCAAATAAATGATTTGATTTATCTTCTCCCTTGGCCTTCGTTCGTTGTAAGGTACACAAAACGGCATAATTTTTTACTGCCTCGCGCGCCCGGTCTTTTATTTCGTTTTCGCTTAGTACCTAATTTTTCTTTTTGCACGGATCCTAAGAGTTGTAGATGTTCCTCGAAAATTGACTTTTACACTTCAGCACCTCAAACAAGCGGGTTATGCTGCGAGCTTAAGACAAAGTAACTTTTTGATATACTACGTATGTTTAAATGTTGAGATGAGTGCAATTCGAAATATTTGGAATTCACTTTGTTCTATCACTTTCACTTCGATACGAAAAAAGCGACAGATAGCAACAAGTCGATAGAAACAAGTCAACATGAAACAAACAATAAAACGTTCGTATACACGTATATAACCGTAAAATTGCATATTTTTACATTGTTTGAGTCACAAATAGACATGTGGTTGAATTTTTACCAGGTTGTGTTTTTTTACCTTTATCTCAGCAGCGAGAACATGTTATTTGTTCTCGCTGCTGAGGTGAAAAGTTATATGTGTTACACGAGACCGTTATTTGCATCTCGAGTCTTTGAATCCCTACCTGCGCTCAGGATTCTAACCTAGAATCACGAGCGTTGGATTCAAAATCAAAACTCGCAGCAAAAAACCAACATTGCTCTCTTGTTGCACAAATAACCATTCCAATTCCAGCTGTTTGTTCCAGAGATTACCAGAGAAAACAAAGCTGAAGAGTTTGTTTAAAATATTTGCTCTAGTGTAATGAAAGCCAATGACCACGTTCATTTCATTTCATTTTTTCACAAGGCAACTACCTACAACAGGTGACAATAACAGTATAACCCCCGTTATAGGTTTCGACCTGATTATCACCCAAAGCGTAATCGCACAACATGATCAGCAACAACAATAGCAATGATGACAACAACAGTAAAAAGCTTAGTTCACAAAATTATACAGGTACAAGGTCTGTGCGTCTGCCTTCCGTCCGAATTACTTCTACTTAGGCAGGACATGTGTAGGAGACCAAACAGAGACCAACACGCCAGGTAAAGTACATAATTGAGACAAATTTACATTATGATAAACCGTGTATTGTTATATTACATGTGAGCGGGTTCCCTGTTAAATAAGTTCTGCCTGTCTATTCCGTAAAAATCTCATCGTGAAAACTCAGGTGATGTGAGCTGCCATTTCACGTGATGCTAGGGATCACTAAGGATTGGCACAAATGACTGCTTTTGACGGCGAGAATTTTACAGTTTGGATCCGCAGATTTCCTCACGATAAGAGAAGAAAGCCAAAGAAAAGATGGACTGACTATGTCAGGAATGATTGAAAAAGAAGGCAGTGAATGATATCGAAACGTTTGACAGGAGAAAATGGCTAATGTTGCGCTAACCCCATGTCACGTAGGACGAGAGCAGAAAGATGATGAGTGATGTCTAAGATTAATATAGAAAGATTATAAGGCACTTACATCGCTACAGTCACAAAGTGGAATGCAACAACACGACACACTTTGTATACAGCCCATGACGAATACTCAACCGGCCATGATTTTCATAACACATATGTTTTTATCTGTATCGATATCAATACTTATCTCCTTATCTGGTTTATGTCGCACTACCAGACTATGAATGGTTGGCAATACAATGCGTAACAGGAAAAAGTAATTAGAAATCATAACGGGTTTCTGTAAAACAGACTATAAATTTCAGAGTTTATCTAGGTCATCACTGACATCGGTCAAGGAAAACATTGTTAGGAAGCCTGCTTCATAATTGCGTAACAACTTTTAATGACGATTCGAGAATTTTGAACAAAATTCCTAATCCGTTGCTTTTTCGTTTTGAAAAATTCGTCTCCTCTACAGCGTAAATGATGTCCGTGGCTGATCTGTCTTAATGAAAAGGCATTGCGATCGATTACCATTTTATGTGTGTTACTCAATTATACCGTTGGACTTTCACGTTTGTATGTAGGGGGTAATATATGGAACTAACGGTCGGATTTGAAAAAATCTTTTAAAATTCTATATGCTATGTATTAACATAACGTTTTGACTCCTAAGAGACGAGCCAAAGAATAAAAGTCAGAAAGAACGCTAACCTAAGACGAAGTGATAGCTCGGGCAGTTGATGCGATGCCACGGAGTGGGTCGAGGGAAATAGACATTTCAAGCGGGCGAAGTCGCGGCCAGAAGCTACTTGTTAATTATAAATCTGAAATCGCCAACCCGTCTTGAGCAAGCGTGGTGATCAATACTCGTGCCTTCTCTGTATGAGAAGAGGTCTTTGCCCTGCAGTGGGACAGTCATAGGCTGGTATTATTAGCGTGTAATGTTGATTGTGTGGCTTGTGGCTAAGTTATAAAAGGCGCACGTCGCGCTTTTCAATTTAATTGACTCATGTTTCATTGAACCTCAAATAAGTTACAGTTTGCTTTGTTAAAAATGTTATTGAACACTCTAATTTAATTGATTCGCCTTTTTTGTACATCTAAAATAATTACTATTTTGTTGTCGTAAAAATACTAACAGCGAAGTAACTGCGATCAACTAAGATGTAGCGCTCGCCGGGCGCTGCCTCAGCACCGCTCGCTTCGCTTGCTCGGCTCGCAAGCTGTTGGTAAGATGTTGGTTATGAACCTAACCCATTTAGTCGGGGAGTCCTAGCTTAGTTACTGCGCCCAACTATGAGAATAGGCCAGAAAGTTAAAAAAGGGGCTAATTAATTTTAAAAAAGTGTGCATCATTGGATTATTTTTATTTTTACTTTACTTTACTTTATTATTTTTACTTTACTCACACACTGACTTATTCCTAGTTAATATTTTAGGAAAATCATATACTTTCGCAATGTTTGTAAATATGTGAGCACCATGTACCTATCATGTGATTTATTTATCTGTCTCAGCTTATTTTAAATTATTTTTACAAAGGGGTGCGCATCGTCTTAATGTACACAAAATATTGTTATACATTTTATAAGAGTAACGGTGGAGTTTCTTGCCCCTTCTTCTCCATACGAAACTACCTTTTGGAAGGGGCGCCTAGAATAAGTTCTATTTAAATGTAAATGTTGACGTTCAAAAGTGCCTGTTAGGTGCCTATTTTAAATAAATGCTTTGACTTTGATTATCAAGATGACGACTAATAAATAAGTTTTGAAGAGAAAGTCATGTTGACACAAATACATTGGGGTATGAGCAGGAGAATACTGATAAACAAGATCTTTTGTTAATTTACATTCAAAGAAAAACAAATAAGAAAATCCAACATGGCAGCTACTTTTGGCGGCAAAACAGTCAGGGCAAAGGAATCGAAATTATTCAGCCCGGTCGTGTACCTTTGTATGAGTCAGATGCAGGGTTACCATATAATAAGAAACACTGAGACGTATTTATTATGTCTTAAAAAGTACATATTTCTTGTAAAATATAATAGTATTTTGTTTAAAGGGGGCTAAAGATTGTCCATTATTCTTCTTCTGTTCCTGTCGATTGTACTCTTCTTCGTTCGTATGCAATGGCGACATAATTTAACACACGGGTAGGGCTAGTGGCCAGTAATAAAATTTGTAAATTGAAAACAAACGCTTGCGCCGCTCGCAGGACATAGGGGCTCTTTCCCATAATTCGCCTAGTCTTTGCACGTTATTTGTTTTAATTTAATTGATGCGATGTTATGATCCGTGACCCCAGCAAACGACCACTCCACAGTTATCTGTGCACAGGTTGGTGGGTGCCGTGGCAGCCCATTGGATGGCCACGTTGATTGCGGCATCAGTAGCATTCTCTATGTCATCCGAGGTGCAAATGAACGGGCATTTAAATTAGGACACTCCAGTAAATGGGTCATGGTCATCAGAAGCACCGTACCGGCACTAGGTGTTGGATGGGTCAGTAATCCCCAACTTCTACAAATAGGACACTGCAGATCAAGCCCGGGGCACAGATATCATAATACTACGTACAGATACCCAATCCCATACAAAGAAATGACACCTCCCTAAGTCTGGCAATTGAGCTGGCAATTTTTTGTCATCAAAATGTTCAACAGATGGCAGCATCAGCGATTCACTAATTGTCAGAGACAGTAGTTTTACAACGCCATCTAGGAGTCGACCTACTTTTAAATCTTTTCGTGCCATCCTTTTAAAATAAAGTTTTATACTTCCGGTTTCAGAAAAATATGTTAATATATTTATTTAATGTTTCTATGTAAAGAAATAGATTTTAAATAAGTTGTTTGATTTAAATTTGTGACTATAAAGGTTATTTTGAAGACAGGACAAATTGAGTTAAAACACCATCTATTGCAAAGAGCTCTAAACAAAAAGATTAACAGATGGCTACTTTTATCATTGTATGGGTTCGAATTGAAGGTAAAAGCTTATTTTATGTTTGTTTCTTGAAAAACGAGTGTGAATAGATAAATCAGCATTTAACAAGGAAGTCTTGATTTTTACTAATATTACTTTAGCCAAAATTCTGCTGTTTATCGCTTTCTAATGATTGTTAATTATATAATGGTTACCTATGCTGCCATCTTTGACTTTTTTTGAAGACTAATTATAAAATGTTCTAGTTGAGACCCCATGCCCGGGGGAAATATTTCCGAGATTTAACGAAGTCCGAGGTAAATGCGTCTCTTCCCACAATTTGCTTCTTTCATTATGTGGTTAGTCCTGCAGGCTTAGCATGGCGTTTTCTGTTTCTACTCTACTGTAGAATAGAAATCGCTTTCTACGCTCCTCGAAATCTCTTTTTCGCGAGCACGAGGACACACTTAGACTCAGGTTGCTTTATAGACAGTGATGTTCCATAGCAACGGGTTAGTTGCTAGTGCTGTGTATAACTACCCATTTTTACCGTACAATTGCGTTTCGTTTCTGTGTAGACAGTAGAAAACTTTCTACTGTCTACACAGAAACGCCATTTGTGTCTACTCTTCCGTCGACAATACGCTTCTCTAGGGCGCTCGTGCTAAGCCTGCTGGATAGGCATGCATTGTCCGTTTAGAACCATAATTAAATACCTAGTGAAAAAGAATTAAAATAGTAAGAAAATAACCGTAGCCCCGTATATGGTTGTATAGAACTGGTAATAAAAATCTAAGTTATTCAAATAACATAATAGTTTTCAATAGGGCAAGCGCACACGATTATGATAGTCGTGTAGGTATTTATGAGAGAGCGAGACATGAAATATGTTCAAAATTATTAGGAACAAAGTAAACCAAAGCCAACCCGTCTTGATCAACCGTGGGGATCAATGCTCGTGCCTTATCTGTATGAGAAGAGGCTTTGGCCCTGCAATAAGTAAAACAAAAACGATTTACTGAAGCCGAAAGTAATTTTTCTTAAATTCTAGTACAGATAACCAATCTAGACAAAAGTTTTTAAATAGCAGAGGTGTTTTTCGCTCGTTATTGTTTAAGTCTCATGTAATGGAGGGTGAAAAATAGCATTAGCTGAGCACAAATACAAAAAAAAAAAATGTACACGTCAATGCACCTCAGTCTACCCCTTCTTGGAATAACAACCGTGATGCTGTACGTTAAAAAAAATCTTCTGGCACTTATATTAGACCTGTCAAACTATTTGTTTCTTCTAGAAATAACAGACGATCTAGATTTTCAGAAAGAGTTTCTTGAAAAGTAGGTCAATTTCAAAGCCACCTCACAGTCTTCCAGCTCCATACGTTTTGAGTGCGGCACATTTACTGGCAGCGTGCACTGACTGGTCAGATCCACTCAAATCTTGGTTATTTCACACACCAATTGACACCAATCTGCATAGTCTTCACAGGATCTGAGGACTTTAAAAGAGACTGTAAACTCTGAGTTTTTTTCAGCCTTTCTTCTCAGTGTAGTCGTATGACGCCGATAAGAGGTCGGCCAGTTAATAAAATTTGATTGACGTGTATTCGTAAAAACCTACTTACAGAAATAAAATCATTTATCATTTAACACTCATTTGTTGTTAGCAACCCCTGATGAGTCAGACCTGGCTTATTTTGCCCCCATTATAACCGAAGTGCAAAATTCAACCGATATACAGAGTAGAAAATAAGTATTTCTATTTTCGACTGCAGTAACGTGAAACGGTACGGACCAGTCTGTCGAAAGCCAAGTGACGCGCGGACGCGACAACCGACATTATAAATAACCTCCTTTTTTAATCTGTGCATTGTCAATAGCCTATTTTTTTTTATTGACTCTTTAAGGAACTGTCAGATTCTAATTTTCCCGTCATTTATTTTCCCGATCGTGGGTTGCCGTTGTTTTTGTTTGTAAACAACGAATTAATATTGAAGTGTGTTTGTGTTTAAAGTTTTAATAACATCAGTGGTTTTCTAATAATTTGAAACGCAGTGAGAAATCGGACAGCCAAAGTGTGATCGTGAATATTAGTGTTACTGTATTTTTTTTTATTTTTATTTGAGCGGTAAGGTATCTATCGTTTGATTTGGAAACTTTGAATTTCGAAGGTTGGTTAGTGCAGTGCGGTTTGACGGTTTTTACCGAAGATTATAGAGCTGACCATTGCCGAATTTTATTCTTAATACTCATCAGAAGTTATACTATATTAAAACACTTTGCAACACTAACACATTTGCGGAAATCGAACCTGCTTACTCTTAGACGGCAGCCTTTCGACTACTACAATATTTGAGACATAGCAATGTGGTTTGTTTTTAGAATTCACACACGCATAATAAACATGTATGCATGTCTTTGTTTAGTTTTTTGGTAATCTGTTTTTAAGTAATCATTTTTGTAACATTTTAACGTTTAAATCAACTTCGGCGAGTTTCTTGTTTGTTACGTTGTGGTTATGAAACGTTTGGGAAGCCGAAATATTATTCAAGTTTTAGTTTACTCTTAGCCGGTCGGGAAGTCCCCAGTCCGATCACTATGTACGGTAAGCCGATCCCCTGGGAGAAGCAAGCCAAATACCTAGGCGTGATCCTCGATGAAAACCTTACCTTTAAGGCTCATATTAAGGCGGTTCGCGCGCGCGCCTCCTTCGCTCTTAGCAGGCTCCACTTTGTATTGACAGCCCGTAGTAAACTGTCACTTAAATGCAAGCTGCGCATCTACACCGCAGTCATCCGTCCCATCATGACCTATGCCTGCGTTGTATTTGCGCACGCTCACCAACGTCATCTCCATAAGATGCAGACCCTCTAGAACCGTTTCCTCAGAAAGGTCACGGGTGCCCCCTTCTATGTCCGTAATATAAATCTCCACATCGATCTTAAAATGCCTACCATAAACTAGTTCATGAAACGCTTATCGAAGCGCTTCTTTGACTATGGCATAAAACACTCCCACCCCTTGATCTCAGCGGCCGCCCGCTACACTCCCTCCCGCATTAGCAGTATTCGCCGACCAAGGCATACTTTAATCGCCCCCGACGACGCCACTACCCTCCTCCAGGAGAGTAGTAAGGCCACCAGCACACTACATAAGCCCAAAACCCGATCGCCGTCCTACCGTCCTCGCCGCCGAGGCCCGCCGCGACGCCCAAATCCACGCCCCTCCCGACCCTTGCTCGAGCCAGCCCGCGCCGCTGAGCCTGTAGCTTTAAATTCGTCCCTAAATCACTCAAATCCTGATCCAGCTAGTCCCTTGCTGCCCTCTCCCAGCGACGCCCTAAGCCGAGGTTCGTACCCCGAAGGGGGTGCCCTTAGCGTTGTCGCTTAGTTTTTAAGTTAGTACATAAGTTTAAGTCCTGGCTGGAGGCCTTAATTTATTAGGGCAACCACAGGCAAGTCCGTCTAAGCAGACGACAACCTCATAGGTTGACCTGCGAGATGCCATTTATAAAATTAAAAAAAAAAACGGTCGGGAAGTCGTAGTCTTGGGCTTGGCTATTCCTTTCCAATGCTTGGTTTTTACCATTCACATAAACATGCTGGCAGCTACAACGTATTGATAGTAAAAACGGACAACTTTCAACAATCAGCGACTTTGCCAAATACGGTTTCTATTTAAAGATAATGAAAGTGTTTTAATTATAGCTCCGATTATATTATTATTCCTAGTGTCTACTTAGGTCTTAAAAAAGATTTTCGTATTGCTTTTTTTAAATTTATTTTTGGTAGAATGAAATAAACTGACAATGGTTGAGCGTAACTCAATGGAAAAAAAAGTGTTCATGTCACATGTCTTCGAATTTTTTGTTCTAAGACATGCCGGTTTCCTCAGGATGTTTTCCTTCACCGTTTTGAGAGCAGTGGTGATGAATGTAACACAAAGTAAATTCCCTGTCTGGGTTCGAACCTACGACCTGCAACACGTAAGTCGCGGCCGTTACCACCGGGCCACCACTGCTCTCACATATTTTATTGTACCGCTAATCGTTCACTACCAAGTTATCTGCAACGACTATCAATTAAGTAAGAGTGATACAACTAGCTAACAAAATTGAGGTAAATAGTATGTTAATGGACAAACCGTAAAAACTGGTCGAGTGGAAACGCATTGGCTTAGAGAGTTAGCGTAGGCACGAGAATATTTTTTTATCACAGACTAACACCCAATTTGCCACCAACGCATTAACACCGGATGCATTGTGGACTTGACCAGTAATCATGGGTTGCTCATGGAAAGTAAAGATGCCACAGTTGAGGTATTAACTTCCGTTATTTAACGATAAAAATAAATCAACGTAATAAACATAACATCACGCCTTGTTTCCCCGAAGGGTTGGGCAGAGGTGTTATGTTTAAGTCCCACGTAATAGGGGGCGAGCCTATTGCCATCTACCGGGCACAAATCTAGACTTCGGGCTGCTACTGAGAAATTGCAGATAGAAAACGCGTTGCCCGACCTGGGAATCGAACCCAGGACCTCACGTTCAGCAGTAGCGATTGCGACCACTAGACCAACGAGGCAATCAACGTAATCTATACACCATTTACATTTAAAAAATAACTCTAAAATGCAGTAATTTCAACAATATGTGGTATTTTGTTACAACAAAATCACATCTTATAATCTATTTATCTATTTAACACCTGAGGAGCTGTTGTGCACAGCAATTCTTTCAATGATTCAATAAGTACTAGTTTTTATGAAAATCTTATGACACTCATTTAACTTACATTTGTTTATCTGATAATTGTTGTACTGCTGAAAAGCAAACCTTTAGCTACCTCTGTCTATTTTCCACATCCATTTATCTCATTTCATGTGATCTCATATTATTTTCCTTTTATTGAATGTTGTGACATTTTGTATCTAACATTGTCATCTGTCAGTTTTTCTTTTTCTATGGTATAGAGCTAAGAGGTCGTCTATTTTATTGTAAAGGTATCGTAAAACTAGTGTTAAGCCAGGTTCTCACTGTAAGCAATCTTTATTGTTCCTGGCCGATAACCGATTAAGAAGTATTTGGATTGAAAACTAAAAAAGTCACTTCTAGAACGATCGGCCAGGGGCTATATAAACCATCCGATACTTTTCACCAGGTTCTGTTCTTTTTGATTCCGTCTTTTGACTCGTTCTTGTGACACGCCCTTCTGGCTCGCTCTGTTGGCTTCTTTCTTTTCGTACTTTTCTTACTCTATGTTTTTCTAAAAGCTATTTAAATATAAACCTTCCTAAAAGTTATTCTCAGTGAATTTATTACAAACATCTTGTGTATGTAAATGTGTTCGACTCACTCGATCACCTCCGACCCTCCCACTTGCGTCTACGAGAGGAGTTCGAGACGGTTCGCATAGAACTAATAAACGTGGCGTGAGACACTGACGCCGAAAGAAACACCAAACGACGCGAGCTCCCTCGCAACGGGCTGCGGGCTGATGGAGAGGCTGCTGCGAGCTCCCACTCGACGGACTGCGGGACGGATGAGCGGCCGACGCGAGCTGATTCAACGGTGAGCTGCTTCGCGACTGTGAGCACGGAGAGGCTACTGCGAGCTTCAACTCAACAGACTGCGGGCCGGCGGAGCACTCGACAGACTGCGGGCCGGAGGAGCGGCCGACGCCTCAAGCTGCTGCACGACCGTGAGCTCCTTCGTGTTAGACTGCGGGCAAGAGGATCGTCCTATGCTACTACTAATCGATTCCTATTCCTTAATATCTTTTTCTATGTAATTTTGTATTTCATATTCTAAAATTTCACATTAACTTGTAACCACGTTTAGCCAGTCGGCTAAACGTTACGTTACAAATATTACACATTAACTATTGTTATTTGGCCGTTATTTTTCTAATGCTATAATATATGGAGTTTAGTTCTTTGTTGCACAATTTACTCTTGCATCATACACGTCGTATACGCATATCGAACACACTTTTTTTTAAACCTGTTATTCTAGCAAAATGTTTAAGAATGTAGTCTAACCTCATTTAACTGACTTGACAACTGTTAATTTTAATATTTCATTTACGTAATGTATCATATTTGAATACAGAACTTGTTTGTTTGTTATTTTCGGTTACTTAACTCATTTTTAGAGTAAATAGATAATAATTGCTTCATATTTTGGAAGGAAATTACAAGCTTTGTGTCATCGCGCTTCTCTTTCTTTTCTATGCAGTCTGACAGGTTCACAAGTATCTCTTGTAAGCGTCACGGAAATTGACTACTAACTGGAAATTCTCTCATCTTGATATATTTAACACCAAAAAAGGTGTATTCAGGAAACTTTTAGCAACTTCTGTGTGCGACGAATTCACTAACAGTTCTAAATAGTATTGAAAAATGTATCCATACGCCATTACAACTCCTCGCACACACTCCTACACACCCACCCACACTGCACACCTATGTATTTTTGGATGTTGCTAGCCTGTCATCCTGTTTGTTTCTGTGCATACAATAAGTGTAGCTACTAAATTGTAAATCCGTAATTGGCTGTAAGATAACTTTATAAATTTTAAGTGAAATTGTTAAAGGGCTGTGGATTTTGTGAATAAATAAATAAATAAACTTTCATTGTTCCTAGATTCAAATCACAACTGTCAAAACTGTCAAAAGTGTCAAATGACAGCTGTATGATATGGCACGACAAATTACGTAAGGTGTCAATTATTTTTATGACAACGAATTTCCTTGTCTATACCACATCTACATTTCGCCAGTGATATGTTAGTATGTTGGTACATAATCAGCCTATGTTCCCGGTGCTGGGACAAAGGCCTCCTCTCTGTAAAACCGGCAATACATGTTGGTCATAGTTGGCCGTACGAAGGCGAGTACCAACAAATAGACAACCCGTTTGTCGAGCCTCACCATTGCTCGTTAACGCTCGCCTAGCTGGCCGAGTGCAGGCGAGCGCCGACATTTCAAAGGCACTCGCCTGCACTCGGCCAGCTAGGCGAGCTGAGACTTGGCCAACATGTAGACAGTAGCACTCGCCTTGTATCAATTTGCCTACGCTCGCGTTGGCTGAGGCCAACATGTATTGCCGGCTTAAGAGAGCGTGGGCCGTAGTCCGCCACGCGGGCCCATTGCGGGTTGGCTTGTCTTCGAATTTTTGGTTCTAGGACATATCGATTTCCTCACGATGTTTTGTTAGTATGTTGCAATTCCATTGTGATAAAGGATTAGGTTTTGTTGGTCGCCTTTCATTCCTCCTCTCAACATGACCAAACCATCTAAGCATACTCTTTTAAAATTTTAGTCACCACATCTTTTAAACCGCACTGTTACCTTATTTTAACGTTTGTTCAAAACGCTTGCGTACTGCGTCATCATACTGGACCAGACAGATCAATAGAAATCCGTGACTATTAATAAATAAACTATTGCGATGCTCCAATCCAGTAGGATTTCAAGTGGATTCCAAATATAATATAGATGCGGTCATATTTTACGATGGAATTATTAGTTCTGAGGCAGATGTTTGTAGAAACGTTGGGAAATATACAAAGACGTATACTCAGTAAGCCTTTTACTCAGTAAAACCAGGTATCGTGTTACCCAGTAACTGGGTTTTTATTTATTTATTTTATTTATTTAACAAGTAACATGACTCAAATATTATTTTAGTAACAATATTTCTTAATAACTTTGTTAGTAATCTTATCCTAACACTGAATATATACAACGTGTAACGGATTCCGTTACACGTTGTATAAATGAGAACCCCTGCTACCAGCTCAATACCGATGTGGAAAGCTTGCAGCAACGATTCACACACAAGCAGTCCAGTCTGCTCGCGATAAAACGCAGTATAATGTTGGGACTCAAACTGTTGAACTACAAGGACTCAAACTGTCAAACTTTAACCGTAGCAAGTGTTTTAAACACTGTAACAGATGCAATGAGGTAACAGTATCAAAGTGTTATATAAATAATCAGTTATAGGTATACGTGTACGGTACTCCAACAACGAGCGACTAGGCTATTTTGCCTGTTACACATTAACACTGTTGACACGGTGACAGATATGTTACTGTTACACTTTTGTAAGTGTTTTTGAAAAACACTGTTACAAATGGAACATATTTGATTCTGTTGTCAATTCAAAATGTAACACTTATAAATCTGTAACCTCTAAGAAAGTGTTAAGTCCCTGATATAGTGTGACAGTATCTTTCTAAATATTGACGTGACATATAAAGGCAAAGACCTATGAAGAGAGCAGAGCATAAGTTTAGCATCAATCAATCCCTAACATCAGATGGAATGATCGCACATTTAAAGCGTAAATGTAGTATGTATGTTAAGAGTGTCCATGGAGTTTCTTGCCCGTTCTTCTCCATAGGTACCTACTAAGGTTTGGAATGGGCGACTAGCTTCATTGTCCAAGTGCCTGTTATTGGTTTATTTGAAAAAAAAGGTTTGAGTTTTGAGTTTCATCATCATTCTAAGAAGCTTTATCGTAAACGCAAAATTAATTCTCGACTCATAAATCTTATTATAGCGTTTCCAGAAATCTATTTGACTCATAAACAACGCTACTTTATTATTATTATTATAGTAAAAACTAAAAAGGGCAGGATGCGACAACTCCCGGAATCCATCAAGAAACAAGAAAAGAGCATTTGTCTAAATATATTCCCATTTCCTGTCTGACAAATTACGAAATATCCTAAAACGGCTTGACGAGATAATTATGTCTGCTCTGGCGGTGTCAGAACTTATCTTTTATTTTATGTGTTTCGGCATCTTCACCGCCACATGCGAACAACGCATCACACTGAAGTCATGCAAAATCCTGCATCGCGCAAGCAGAGTTTACCGCGCAACTAGCATATTTACAACGTCCCGACATCAAACGTACCTGCCAAGTCGCAACCCTTATGAGGGGCCCGTATTTACGGGCCACCGTATGGCATCTGCGGCCGGGGGGCGAAGCCCCGGCACCGCACGCAACGCCTCCTTACGGGGGCGCCGCGATATAGCTCGAAGGCCAATCGTAGGGCAGTTGCCCACCAGACATCACCCTTCTGGTTGAAGGATCCTCCCTTTTCCAAGAGTATGAGTGAACTTTACACCCTATTCCTCATATCTATATATTATGTATAGACTAAGATAATCATAGCTTCCTAAATAATATTATGAATGCAAAAGTAAGATTGTTTGTTACGCTTTCACGCCAAAACGGCTGAACGGATTCGGATGAAGTTTGGCACACAGATAGAACATGACCTGGCTTAGTACATAGTACTACTTTTCATCCTGAATTGCAGAAGAAGTCACGAGTAATAACTTGTATAAAAAAAGGAGGGGAAAGAATCATAGGGCTTAAAATACCTATCGATCCTTCTAGAATCCTCTTCCACAGACTCAATAGATTCTCATCTATCTGTGCTTGCGCAGAGCCACGAAAGGTGACGCTACTAGTTGCTTTAATTATGTATTCTTTGCATCGTTACAATGACAAAATTCAAGAAAAGAGAAAGTGATTTGTCTTCTCTTCTTTGAGTGGTCATAGCGCATGCAAGAACGAACAGCTGGTAGTTATGATTACACATTTGGCTGTCTCGTGTATAAATAATAATACCAGCCTTTTAGTGGGACACCACTGCAGGGCAAAGACCTCTTCTCATATAGAGAAGGCACGAGCATTGATCACCACGCTTGCTCAAGGCGGGTTTTTGCTCAAGGCGGGTTTAATTTTAGGCTTATACTAACTGTAAGTTTTCATTCATCGATGTCAGTAATGCCCAACATAAACTTAGAAAAGTACATTCATATGAATTGATAAAGTCACATTGGTACTTGCCCGGTTTTGCACCCACAACCTCGTGCGTGAGAGGTCTCAACCACTGAGCCATCACGACATTTCTGTCTCGTGTACGTGTGTAGTGTAGAGTCCAATTAAAGAGCAATTATTTTAAAGTTTATAACTCTATTGCTGAACGGATTTGGAAGCAATTAAACACCGAATTAATATCATAGATCCTTAATTTTAACATTATAACTCCATGTAACAAAACTACCAGCGATTGTTGACCCCTAAAAGAAACGTCAAATCTCTACATGGGACTTAAACATAAAAAATTTGATGGGATCGAACATAACTAGCGAAACGGTAGCCTAATTGCGTAACACATTTTCGTAAACGATTACGACTAATCTGTTGTATATTGACAGTTCAACAACATTGATTGCGTTATTTACATTGTAGAGCTGGATTTTTTCATCGAACTTATGAAGCAATGGATTAGCAATCTGTTTCAAAACGATTCAGATTCCAATTGACTGTGTATTACGCAATTAGGGTACGGGTGTACTAAACAACTCTGCCTACCCATCGTGTAGGTAATACGTTCGTCATGTTAAGTTATCGATGATATTTTATGCTTTGACACCATTCTACAAAACGGGACATCGCGCATTTGCTTAGATGAAAACTAACCTATGATTGAATCAATAAATATGAATGCGTTTGTATAACACCAATCCAATCATAAATCGAATGTTATTTCTAATTAGGAATCATTAAGCCGTTGGAGTGTTGCCAGCATATAAAAATACCGCAATCATAGAAAACGGTGGAGGATAGTTGTTATTAATTTTTTTATGACTTGTTTTTTGGTGTGGGAAGTTTGGTTTTCTGATGCTTTCAATTTATCTGCTTTAGTGGTCACCAAGCCGTCTGCCAAGCTTTGCGACATACAATTCAGTATAATCAGCCTAAAATATTCCCACTGCTGGGACACAGGCCACCTCTGAGAGTGACCTGTAATCCACAACGCGCCTATAATGAATGTCTTTCCCAGGCAGCATACAAAAATTCAATCTTTATCCAATATTTTAGTCACTAATTTAGACACTTCCCTTAACCTAAGTGCTGGCTTTTACCTTGGCCAGATGCTAAATGAACCTATAATTTAGATTGTGGATAGTTTTAGTTACGTTAGGATGTAATTTTGTTATTATTATTTAGGTTTATTGTATTTTATTTATTAATTAGGTATTATTTATTTACTCGTAATGCCCTTCAAAACGATTTTTTCATTATTATTTTAGCATTTATTTGATCGTTTCAAAATATTATTTGCACTAGTAATGTCAGTATTTTTATTTTTATTACCGTAGTCGTCCCGTTAATGTTTATTCAAAGGTTAACTTCGGTACGAATTTTAACCCTTCCCTCCCTAAATAAACAACATAGTAACTGCGCATAACACATGATATTCTTGTTTACATTCACACCATTCACCGCTGGTTTATTCGAACTCTTTTTAATTTTCTTTCAATGTCAACCATCTTGTTTTAACGCAATGACGTCAAAACCACTTCCCTTCGGCACTCACATGTCGAGTTGTTTGTGTTGAGTTGAATTAATTTTATGTTTACGTTTTTGTGTGATGATTAATTGGTATCATTTATTATTAACTCTCCTAATAACTCAAAAAAAATCTTTTTTTCTTTTCTTTAAGCATTTGGAACGGATTTCCTTAACCACGTTATACCTTCTCTGTAAAAATCTCACCTTGAAGACTGAACATGCGTGGAGTGAGCTGTCAGTGTTATCAAATCTTAGTCAATCCCTAGCATCGGTGGCACTGACAGCTCACTTCACCTTAGTGTTCACGGTGAGATGGTTACAGAATAGCACTACTGAGGGCCTAGACAAATGGCATTCGCTTCTGAGCGATTCTATTTCTACAATCGCTATGGCTTCACTACGATACTAGGCTATGACCTGTGATCACGTGACGTCAACCCCATACATTTTATGGCGTTTCTACTAGCGTCATCGCTAATCGAATGTTACGAATGTTACTTTGTCTAGGCCGTCTGGTATTCTACTTTAGTGACGTACGGGATGCGCGTCAGCTGTTTCTTTTTTTAAATATTATTATTTATTTACTCACAGATGTTTATTTATTTTATTTTATTCTATTGGGGAACTTACAGTTATGTATACAGTGTTCTTAAACAATTATGAAACTGAAGGCCATTTACAAGTTTCCACTGATTAGTTGCGCCTGTTGTTGTTGTGTTGTTTGTAAGGAACTTCGTTACAACCGGGTTTCTCACGACACCTTATTTCACAAGGTTTTTATTCTAAGTTTTCAGTCAGAAATTCGAAAGTCTCACAACAAGTCTGACAACTCTTATAAAACTCTGCTAGAAATGAATAGCTCGAATTGTTTCCGTATTAAAGAACTGGTACTGGGTACTGGTATTATCTTGAAATGTGGTACTTTTAGCATGCTTAAAAAACCAAGACCTTAAAAACAAAAAAGTATAAATAAAAATGTATTGTTGTAACAAATATAAAACTCCATCAAAAGTACCAGGAGAGCATACACCGCCAAGAGTTTCAATTCAAAAACCGAACCGCAGACGAAGTTTAAAAAAAGAGCAATAAATTAAGCATGTGTGCGTGAAACATTATTTAAAACCGGACGCCGGACGCGCCGTCTTTCCGTTAGATCAGCTGTTATTAGTAGCATAGTGATGTGCGGTATTTATCGATACGTTTCGGTTTTATTAGGGAAATAGTTGTGCCAGTCGTGTTTCCGATTAATGAGATTTTACGTTTTTCGATCTTTATTTTAATAGCGGTAGTAATCATTTCGCGTTTCCTATTATTTGAACACTACAATGTGTAATGAAATTAAAAGGAAATTGCGAAAACAATATAATTATTATCTGCTTTATGGCGGAGACAGGTAATTTTTTCTTCAAATTGAGCAGTTTTTTTTTTTTGGCTTCGCACGGTTTGTGCATTCAGCCAGTGTCACGTTTATATTGAGCAGTTTGTTAATTTCATCTAGTGATATTGAGTAGGTAGCCAGTAGTCCAAGAAGTTTTTTGAATGCTCCGTTTCACGGCAGTTTTCTTCATTATTTTTTTCTTCCTAGACTTACATACAAAATCCTTTTTTGTGTATGGCATCTCGTAGGTCAACCCAGAAGTTTGTCGGCTGCTTTACCGGGCTATTCTGTAGATGCCTTAATAAATTAAGGCTATGACATAAAACTTATAAACAAAGCGACTACGTGCTAAGAGTAACCCTGTGGGGTACGGACCTCGGTTTAGGGCTACGCTGGGGGAGGGAAGCAAGGGACAGGCTGTATCAGATCTTTCAAACTACGTCCTAGAGTTACAAACTTATAAAGATTTTCTGACACACCTTCACAAGTTTATACATATATCTTCAGTGCCAGTGTGTCTGTCAGAACGACACAGAACTGCTGTATTTATATTGATGCGACACTCCGCGTGTCACAGCTACGCGTCTAAGAGTGCATAGTAAATTATGGCTGATATAAATAGATAACATACGTATAACATAAATAAAAACTACAAGAGTATTGACATGGCTCGCGTGTGTACATAAAACGTATGACATGTGTTCATGAAATCTGTAGAAACTTCTGCATATAAAAAAACGTACTTGAACTGTATTTCAAAATAATAATTGATTTATTTCTGTAATTAGGTTTGACAAACACTTTTACACGTTAATCATGTTTGAAAACTAGATGAGGTCGACGTTTGCTATCCGATTGCTCTGAGAAAAAATGCCGAAACATACTCAGAGGTCACAGTCTCTTTTAAAGTCCAGACATAATCTTGAACCGTGATTGGTATCTGAAATGGTATTTTGAAGAAACACCACACAGATATGAGTGCACGCATTTGTCATGTGCGTTCAACGACAATAGCTCAACTCAGTTATATTAGAGCTCTCTGTAAAGAAACTCGTCCGGGAAGCACTACCACCACTCATAATTCTGTCGCCAAGTAGCGTGGCAGTGTTCAAGTTTGAAGGGGTACAAATAAGACAGTTCAGTTGCATCTCTGAGATGGTAATGCACCTGCAGTCCGCGCAAAATAAGTCTGCGCGCGTTTTTTTTTTTTTTTTTTTTTGTATGGCATCTCGTAGTTGACCTTGAGAGGTCGTGACTACTTAACCGGACTATCCTGTGGCTGCCTTAAGCGGACTCAAAGCCTCCAGCCAGGGGCGTAAAACTACTACTTAAATTATTAAGCGAACGCTCGCTAAGGGCACCCCCTGTGGGGTACGGACCTCGGCTTAGGGCGTCGCTGACGGGAGGACAGCAAGATGGGACAGGCTGGATCAAGTTTAGTTGATTATTATTAATCGGGGAATTTAAAGCTACAGGCTCAGCTACGGCGCGGGCTGGCACTTCGTCGAGCAAGGGTCGGGGGGGACAATTACGTCGGGATCTTCGCGAGGAACCTCGGCGGCGAGGTCGGAATGTCGGTCTGTGTTTGTGCACTGTACTGGTGGCCCTACTGCTCTCCTGAATGAGAGTTATGTGGTCATCGGGATCGGTGAGGACATGCTTGGGACGGCGGACCTGACTAATGGAGGAGGGTATATAACTAGCGGCTTTCACAACCAGAGGGTTGCGGTGATTCGCGGCGGTCTCGAAGAAACGTTTTGAAATACGTTTCATGAACTGGCGGATAGTGGGAATCTTTAGGTCAACGTGAAGGATCTCGTTGCGAACGTACCAGGGGGAGCCTGTTATCCTACGGAGGAACTTGTTCTGGAGGGTCTGCATTCTATTGAAGCGAACGGGCTTGGCGTGTGCAAAGACTGCACTGGCATATGTCATGATCGGGCGGATGCACGCTGTGTAGATACGCATTTTGCACTTAAGTGACAATTTGCTACGAGCATTGAGGACAAAGTGAAGTCTACCTAGAGCGAAGGCGGCGCGCGAACGAGCCGCCTTAATGTGCTCTGAAAACGAAAGGTGTTCATCTAGAACTACACCCAGGTATTTGGCTCGCTTCTCCCAAGGGATCGGCTTGCCGAACATGGTGATCGGTCGAGGGGGGCAGGGGGTATGACGCGGCTTCGAGAATAGAACCGCTTGACTTTTGTCGGGATTTACTTCAATTCTCCATTTCCTAAACCAGGCGCCAAGCTTGTTGACTTGGGTTTGGAGAATGCGAGATATCGAGTCTGGATCGCGGCCGGTGTAGTAGATGGCCGTGTCGTCTGCGAACAGGGCCAACTGCGCCTTGCTGCACTTTGGCATGTCGCTGGTGAATAGCGTGAAAGCTAGAGGAGAGATCACAGAGCCCTGCGGGACTCCTGCGCGAATAGGGTGGGAGGAGGATAGCGCTCCTTCGATGCGATAACGGAAGGTGCGGTTCGACAAAAAGTCCCGTAAGATGAGCACGAGACGATCTGGCACACCGAGTTGGTACAGCTTATATAATAAGCCGTTGTGCCAGACTTTGTCGAACGCTTTCGCTATGTCGAAGAAAACAGCACCGGTCATCAAACCTCGTTGGAAACCGAAGTTGATGTGTTCGACTATACGGTGGACCTGTTGTACGCACGAGTGTTGGGTTCTAAAACCAAACTGTTCGTTGGGGATGAGGCCCTTTGTCTCGGCGTAGTCTCTGAGGCGCTTATAAATAAGCCTCTCATAGATTTTGCCGAGGACATTGAGCAGACTGATGGGGCGGTAACTACTAGGCTCTGACTTTGGCTTGCCGAGCTTCGGGATACCGATGACGGTGGCTTCTTTGAATGCCTGTGGGAAGATGTTGTTGCTCAGAGCACCATTGAAGATGGTGGTCAGTAGCATTATCAGGTGGGCAGGGAAAAGTTGGAATACCCTATTGGTGATTCCATCTGAGCCGGGGGCTTTACGAGCCTTAAGACCTTTGATGAGGTCGTGCACTTCGTCGGGCGTGACTGGGGGCAGTGGATACTCTGGGTCTTCGACGGGAGGGAGGGAGGCTCTATGTTCGACTTCAGCGTCGACCTCAGAGAGGTGAGCTTGGTCTACTGGTTGAGAGCTAGGCGAGCATTGGACTTCTAGAGTGTCGGCTAGAAGCTCAGCCTTGTCGACATCATCGAAGGCGATGGTCTTGTCGGGACGGATCAGGGGGGGCATGGAGACTATTTCTCCGGATCTGAGCTTCCTCTGGAGTTGCCAGAAGGCTAGGTGGGTGGGCTCTAGTTCGCTCAACATCTTGTCCCAGCCGGCGGTACGCAGCTCCTCTATGCGTGTTCTTACAGTACGCTGTAAGTAACGCATATGGGCTTTGTTCGCGTCGCAGGGGAAGTTGCTGTAGGCACGGACAGCCGCGTTCTTCTCATTCAACAGTTCGCGTACATCGTCCGGCAACTTCCAGCGACGGTCATCCGTCGCTGGAATTTCCCTTGAACAATCGTTCAGGACTGATTGTACGTGAGCTGTGAATGAGTCGATCGCGGCCGTCGTGTCAGCGATAGAGTCAAAATGATCGGGGATTGGGTCCAAGTGGGGGGACGTGGTGGATTTTAAGCGATCGCTTACTCTCCTCCAGTCCGTTACCACTTTGTTGGGAAGGGGTTGGGTGGAATCGGGCAGACCTATGCGGGGGACCAGTTTCATGACTACTGGACGGTGATCGGAAGCGAGCTCTTGTACCACTTCTATAGAGTCCAACCGTAGGTTGACGTTCTGTAGGAGCGCCACGTCGAGTACATCGGCGGTGTGATTGGGATCGGGGGGAAAATGAGTGGGAGTCATCGGCGCGATGACATCGAAATTCTGAGAGGAGGAGAGGTTGAACAAGTGTCTCCCTCTGGAAGAGGTCCTGGTGCTATTCCAGGAGGGATGTTTTGCGTTGAGATCACCCGCTATGATAACGGAGTCACTCAGGCTAAAAAGGACAGAAAGATCTTCAGTAAGGAGTTGGAAGTTCTCCGAAGTATTAATGGGGGGGAGGTAGGCCGAAACTATGGTGATCGGTTGATGACCTGTCATGCCAAGCCGGCAGCAAGACACTTCTAATCGTGAGAGTGTGGGAGGGTCTATGGGAATGCAGTATAGCTCCTTTTTGTAATAGATAAGGGTACCGCCCTTATGGCAACGCGTCCTGTCATTGCGAACTGTACGATAGTTTGCAATTGACGGATTTCGGTAACTCGGTTTAAGGAAAGTTTCCTGAACAAGGAGGATGTCGATGTGATGGTCGCGGAGGAACTCGCTGATTTCAGCGCGTTGTCGCAGGATGCCATTGGCATTGAAATAACCTAACTTTAGGGATCGGGGTTTGGTTCGCGCGAGGATTCCTTTATCCATGATTGGGGTTGGGTTGGTTGTTGAAGGACATCAGGGCTTGCGTAATGTCCGGGTACGCATTGTATATATTTTGGATCATATAAATGTTGCCGGCATTTCTGGCGGCAACAATTTCACTTGCCATTTTCCTGGCGCGAGGGGTAAGGAAGGCCGTGAACGTGCTCGAGATCACGTTGAAGGCGTCCATTGGATTCTGGCCGACCATACGGGTGGCTGCGGGTGGAGCTGAAGCGGCGGGAGCGGCTTTATTTAGAGGCACAGGAATGCCTGGGGGCGCGTTGACGCGGATGCGGGGGTCCATAAGTGGAGGGATGGCCGCAGGAACGGGTCTAGGTGCTAAGGCTGGAAAAGCCTGCTGATGGTGGAGGTAGTTCCAGGGCGAGGGCCTCTGAGGAC
Source organism: Dasypolia templi (assembly GCA_963555695.1). Classification (NCBI taxonomy): domain Eukaryota; kingdom Metazoa; phylum Arthropoda; class Insecta; order Lepidoptera; family Noctuidae; genus Dasypolia; species Dasypolia templi. Next base: position 4,561,342 of record OY743166.1, read on the forward strand.
TGAGTCGCTCCTGATGTTGAGTGGTAGGCCACGCGTGGGCGTAGCGGGGGCTTTCCCTTTGCTGACGGGCGTCTGCACGCTTCGTCAGCTTGGGAGATGATGTCTTAGGGGCCTTGGGGCACCCACGATAATTGGCCGGGTGGCCAGAGTCGCCGCATAGCACACAGCTAGGCGGCTCTGTGCATAAGGTGCGGTCCTTTGGACGACTGCAGTCAGCAGTGCCGTGATCGCCCAGGCACTTGACGCACCTGGGTTTCGCGTGGCAGTGCATCTGCGAATGCCCGTAGAGTTGGCAGCGGTGACACTGCCCTATGACACCGGTCTTAAAAGGCTTCTCAATCTGCAAGCCGGTGAGGTTGCAGACGGAACGGACGTTAAAGATAGGGTGGTGACCCTCAGTAGGAGGGCAGACGACGAGGACCATGTCGAATGGTACCCTGCCTCGGGCGCGGTGCATGCGGTGGACTTCCGCAACGGGGACGTTTTGCGACAGAAGGTCGGCTTTTATCTCTTCCGCGGGTATCTCCTTCGGGATCCTACGGATCACGACGCGGACTTGACGGTCTTCGGGGAGGGCGTAGGTGTGGAAGGACACACCTCTAAGGCGGAGAGTCTTTGTGAGCTCTCTATAATCGTTAGATGTCGGGACTGTTACCTTAATACCCTGTTGGGTAGATTTCGCGCTGGTGTAGCCAATGCGCAGGTCGGTGCACCATTTGGACACGTCTGTCCACTTCCCCTTGTCCTGGATGTACACAGGGGGAGGGGGGGCGATTTTCTTTGCCGCAGAAGGCTGGGCAGCGGGCTTGGCAGCACTGTGGCTGAGGGAAGAGGTTGAGGCCGAGGCGGCCTGAGAGGGGGCGGTGGCGGTGGCGGATGGAGCCACGGGAGCGGAGGTGGCTTCTATATTCGGCTTCTTCGTCCTTGTGTCAGGACTCTGTTTGAGGCTCCTTTTTTTGGTGCCGACCGTCTTAAAGACGCCTTCGTCGGAAGAGGGGGAGGAGCTCTGGTCGTCGCTCGATATTACGTACGGCGAGGTCGGGCGAGGGGAAGGCTCGCTGGTGTCCATGTGGACAGCCGGCGGCGGGCAACTTAGAAGTTGCGACTGAGAGGGCTCGAGGGCATCGCTAAACGTAGCGATATCAGAGCTGTCGTCGGTGCCTACTAGGTCAGAGGGACCGGGGACGGACTGCTGCAGTGCAGCGAATTTAGCGCCATACTTGGCGAGGAAGTCGGGGTCCTTAAATAGGACCTCCTTGAAGAACGCCACTATAAGGGCGTCCTCCATGGTCGGAGTGGGGGGAAGGCCTAAGGGAGGGAATGGTGGAAATTAAGTTTCCACTTAGAGCCTATCAACCCTATACCTAACTCCCCGGGTGGATTGGCCCGGGGATGAGTTCCCTCCCTGTCGGGTGCAGACAGGGAGGTGTGTACCTAATGGTGAGCCCTAAGCTTGTATACCCGTCGCCAGTCTTATTGTGCGAACGGGGCCCTGACCAGTCTAGCGCGAAGGGTGTAGACACACCCTAGAGACACTAGGTGAGTAGCTGAAAAGCAAAACTGTCACCAGAGCCGACTAGGAGATCCCCCAAGGCCGGTTATCTGGGACCCGTCCAACTAACTGCCTCGCCCTGAAGGGGTTCGGCGGGTGCGAATTGGGTCAACACCCCACTCGGCTTCGTTGACACCGTAAGGTTTCAACCGAGGACCACGAAACTGTGGTTTTACCCAGAAGGGGCCTAGTGAAGCTACACACGAAAATCTGATGAAGAAATAAGATTTGCCTTGAAAAAGGCACTTTTTAATTGATTAAAAATAAAATCAATTGCTTGATTTTATTTTAATCGGAGTAGTCGGGGCGACTACGATGACGTCACGTGGTAGCGACGAGTAGAAATTCGAAACACAACACTGGAGCGGGAGAGCGCACAAACACGTCCGTCCGCGGCGAGAGTCGAGCGTCGAGTGTCCTGACACACTTCGAACGTACGAGAGCGACTAAAAAAAAAGTCTGCGCGCGGCCGCCATCTCAACGTTTATATCAGGTGTCATGAAAGTCTGCTGTGTTCCGTGTTTTCCAAAGTAAATAATCGCCATCATTATGCCGAAAGTGGTTAAAGTGGTGCTGGCAGGGATAAAGTCTTGAAGGTCGCACACAGGTGGCCTGCATTAACTGGTTTGTACTCAGCAACATTTAAAAAAATGTTGCTTAGTGTAATTCTCGATGGGTTAAGCAGAGGTGTATAGTACACCCAAACTTCGCCAGTTATGTTTAAGTCCCATGTAATAGGGGTTGAGCTGATTGATTTATATTTATATTTGGCTTGCGCAAATATGACCATGTTTTCGAATTTCGTTTGAAGCTCAAGTGGTTACCAATTCGCCTTCGCCGTAATGCTCACATTCTTTCCCTGGTGTATAATGTGCTCTTTTCCCCTTCCACTCCTAACTATCTCAAGAAACGTTTCCAGTTTCTTTGCGACTCCCACACGAAATTTTTAAGATCATCGGATAACTTAAAGCTTAAAATGCCTAAGCACTCCACAACTTTCCTCGACAAAACTTTTACTGTCCAGGCCGTTCGTTTGTGGAATGCACTACCTGTCGAAATAAAACGCGCGCAGTCGTTATTTGTGTTTAAAAGACTCGTGAAGGATCATTACTTGTCGTTGTGATCTTGCTTTCGTAAACTGTAATTATCATTTATTTACGTTTCTTATATATTTCGTATGTATGTATTTATGTATCTATTCCTTAGGATACCTTAATATGTATATATCTGTGTATCTATTATAGTTTAATGTATATTTATTTCTTGCTCCACTGACAGCCCCATTTTATGTCCAGACAAATCACTGTCCATTCTAAGGTGGCCTGGAAGAGACCGCAGAAAGCGATAAGGCCGCCCATTGTATGTTTTTTAGTATGTTTTTTTTTTTTGTTATGTCATTTTGTGGTGTACAATAAAGTATATATAAATATAAATAATATTGCCATCAACCAGACACAAATCCAAACTCCGGGTTGTTACTGAGAAATTCGTGGACCTAGGATCCGAACCCATGCACAGCAGCAGCACTTGCGTCCTTTAGACCAACGAAGCTGCAAACATATATAGTGTCTCAACTGTAGTTTTTTCCTAGTCAAGATAGATCATGGTCATTCAAGTTAGATACTCTGCTCTTAACGATCACGACCCAAGAGAAATTCCAAGTACTTGGAACAACGTTTATTTTAAATGAAAAGTCATCGCTAACAACGTCCTTGGTGCTTTTGCTTCGGTAGCAGGCAGGATTCTGATAAATGATAAATGATTTATTTTCTGTAAATAGGTTTGTAAAAAACACTTTTACACGTCAATCATATTTTAAAAACTAGATGAGATCGGCGTTTTCTATCTGATTACTATGAGAAGAAAGGCCGAAACAAACTAAGCGGTCACAGTCTCTTTTAAAGTCCAGACATAATCTTGGTCAAGTCATGTGAAGACCATGTGGATTGATGTCTGAAATGGTCTTTAAAGGAAAGAACCACACAGAGTGAGTGGACCTGTCCAGTCAGTGCACGCATTTGTCAGTTGTCGTGCAGCTCAACACAGAACTAAAGGAGCTAAACGATTCGACGAACATTACCAAAGAAAGGACATTTGGGTAGGCCGCATAAATTACTCAAACTGCAGGACCATGATTTAAAACAAAAAATTAAAAAAAAAAAAAAAAGACAAATCGACAATGTCTTCACATTCACAATAATTAAAATAATATAATACTTTACAAAGTAAATTAACATGTCATTTTATACATAAAATCCGTCTATGTCAAAGTGTTAATAAAAATCCCAAAATAATCTTGGTCATATCATTCTGTACAGGCTCGTATGAACCGTGGTATTAAACGCAGAGGTAATGCAAGTTCTTTTTTTGTTGAGTTTAATAATTAAAGTCTATACAGGTTGGCATTGAAATTGACGCGCACCCTGATACCATGGATTTAGAAGGCATATGGACCCACTACGTTGAGAATGGGTCCAGAATCATGTACTGAGTGCATAATCTATCTAGGTTTTTTCAGTTAAAGCGCGGTCACTGCCAGACTGCATAGAAAAGAAAGAGAAGTGCGATGACAAAACGCTGGTAATTTATTGTAAAAAATGAAGCAATTATCTATTTCAAATAAATCTCTTAATTGGACCAAAAAAAAACACAATTTCGGTAATATGTTGCTTGTAGAGTACCAAACAACCAAAAATACATGTATAATAGTATGGCTTATAATCGTTGAAATAAATTAGTTATTATTTTCAATCGTATCATAATGCTGTATTGGGTTTTCAACATGCCATCTAACTAGCATTTATCCTGAAGAATATCATATATTTTTCTGATTTTGTTTAGTGCAGTGGATCATATACTTTTAGGCATTATAAAACTTGCGTTTTGGTTCTGTAGTCCCCCAAATTAATAAAGAAAAAAAAAACACTAACATTCTCTTGTCCCTCTGCATTTAAACGATTTCAAAACGGTTGTAGAATTCAAACGTGACCACCACGTGGTGTTAGTGCGTATTACTCTGATTTACACTACGCTACGATCTCTAGAGATATAAATAAATCACATTTGGCAGTGTGCTGATTTAATGTTAAGGTGATTACTGGAAAAGGTGTTGATGTATTGATACGTGAATAACAGCTCCGCTTTTAAGGTCAAATCGCAGGTGATATAAACAAGGTGGAGGTGACAATTCGACAATAATTTAATGGTAACAACATCTGCCTAAATACCTACTATATTTTTTTCGACGCAGTCCGTCTCTTAACACATTATATATACTCATTTACAATCTAAATAAATGTGATCTTATAAACTCAAACTCAAACTCAAACTCAAATCATTTATTTCAATTAAACCATTTACAGGCACTTTTGAATTGTCAAGGAGTCGGTCAGTCAGAAATATGAAGCTAGTTGCCCATTCCAAAGCGTAGTAGGTACCTATGGAGAAGAACGGGCAAGAAACTCCATGGACACTCTTTTAAATAATAATGTTTTTACATATATCTTAGTTACATCGATTAATGTTGTTCACTATAAGTGAGAACGATGTACAAAAAACCGTACACGTTAAAAGCGTCCAGAGTGCATCAAAACATAATTAAAAACAATCCAGCTAATAATTTATTAAAATAAGCCCTGGCAGCTAAGAGATGACCAGTCCCAACTGACGGCGCCCGTTCACGAACATGACGCATGGATCAGCACCATTCAGCTCAACCATTTTGAAGGGAGCTAAATGATCCGACACACGCGCCACCGTCAGCGAGACATTTGAGTGAGCATGACATACTATCAGCCGCCAAGGCACATTCAAGTCAATCTATGACATTACCCGGTAAATGGTAGCTCTATAGTACAAAGTACTCACATCTGTGCAATGCATCTATATAATAAAAAGGAGATTGAGTTTATATAATGCAAATAAATTCTTACTATCTTCAGCAGCTTCAACAGTGATTCGAATGTCAATTAATTAGTTGTGGTGTGGAGCAGGACCGGCATTAAGCCAGGCATTTTTATCAGTTATGTAGTCCTCCAACCTATAATATGCCTGCCTGAATAGTGTGCGTTTAACAAAGGATTTGAATTTTGTCTCATTCAGTTGAAGTATGTGGGGAGGTATTTTATTATAACATTTTAGGCAGTACCCCATGAAAGATGAGTCTACTTTAGCCAGTCTGAAACCTGGTTGAACTAATAGGTCCCGATTTCTAGTACTATAATTATGTCTTTCACCTCTTTTACTGTAAAGATGTAAATTTTTTCTTACGTACATGATGTTTTCATAGATGTATTGACAAGGTACAGTCATGATGTTAATATCCTTAAACAATTCCCTTAGAGAATCGCGCCTGCGGAGATTATATATGGCTCTGATGGCTCTTTTCTGCAGAATAAAAATAGACTCGATGTCTGCAGCCCGTCCCCAAAGCAAAATACCGTAAGACATGATACTATGAAAGTAACTAAAATAGACCAGCCTCGCGGTATCTACATCAGTAAATTGACGGATTTTTCTGACAGCGTAAGCTGCTGAACTTAGCCGTCCTGCTAGAGATGTTAAATGAGGACCCCATTGTAGCCTTGAGTCGAGCGTGATCCCCAAGAAAACCGTTTTATCGACGAATTCTAGCTTCTCTTGATTCAATACTATCTCACAATCACTACTCTTGACGTTTGGTAAAGAAAATCTTATACACTTAGTTTTATTTCCATTTAGTACTAAATTATTAGCCGTGAACCAATTTTGGACCAGCAGTAGGGCGTTATTTACGTCGTCAAAATTTGAAGCACGTCTATCTACCTTAAAAATTAAGGAAGTATCGTCAGCAAATAACACCATTTGTGGTTGATTTATTAATAAATGGAGTAGGTCATTAATATATACTAAAAAGAGGAAAGGACCCAATATCGAGCCTTGTGGAACACCCATTTTTACCTTTAAACCAAGTGAATTGACACCATTTATTTGAACTTGCTGTTGTCTATCATTTAAATAAGATTTTATTAAACTAAGCGCAAGTTTTCCAAGTCCGTAATGCTCAAGTTTCAAAAGCAGGGTTTCGTGATCGACGCAATCAAATGCCTTGGAGAGGTCACAAAAGATTCCTATGGCGTCTTGAGCATCTTCCCACGCGTTAAAAATATGTTTTAATAAGGTAACACCAGCGTCGGTCGTACAACGCCCTTTGGTGAAACCATACTGTTGCTCGTGAAGGATTTTATTAGTATTAAAATGATTGAGCATCTGACTAAGCATTATCTTTTCAAAAACCTTGCTGAAAACCGGCAACACGGACACAGGTCTATAATTATTAGTGTCTTTACTGTCCCCGGATTTGAAAAGTGGTATTACCTTACTGTATTTCATTAGATCCGGGAAGACTCCTTGATCCACACACAAATTAAATATTAAGGCTAAGTAAGGTGCTATAGTTTCAATTATGGAGGTACAGACTTTAATAGACATTCCCCAAAGATCTTCGGTCAATTTGATCTTGATTTGCTTAAAAGATTTTATTACTGTTAAGGGGTTAATATGCTTAAAGTTAAATTCAACCGGGCAGGCAGAAATATTCGCCCTCATTAAATCAAAAGCACGCGAGGGCGAAGAATTTAAGATTTCAGTGGTTTTTAGTGGGACACTGGTAAAGAAATTCACAAATTCCTGAGCAACTTTTTTGTTATCGCAAATGAGACCACGTGACGTCTCCAGTGTGTAATCAGAATTTTGCTTTTTGATCCTGTTCGTTTCATTATTGATAATTTTCCAAACCGTCTTTATTTTATTGTCTGCTGATTTTACCTTGTTGCTAATGTATAAGGCTTTAGCAGCATTACAAGTGTTCTTAAAAATTTTTGAGTAAGAAGCAACATACTTATTAAAAGTTTCCGTGTTAATATAAGGCTTAAGGCCATACAGCTCGAAAAGTTTTTCCCTACTTTTCCTAAGTCCTTTAGTTGCCCAGTCACTAAATAAAAACTTAGGGCTGATACTTTTAGACTTCTTCTTAAAAATATTATTAAACTCGGTTTGAACTACCGAAAAGAATTCTTTATACAAACTATTAACATTATTCATTGTAAGGTCCTGATTACTTAACTTACAAATTAAAGTGCTTTTAAATTTATTTAAATTGGCAAATGTTATTGGTCTGGATTGTATCTGCACTTTTTGTATCGCTATGTTGGACTCAAAAGTTACGGTTTGACCGCTGTGATCTGAAGGGAGATAATTAACGATAGCTTTATCTAAATAGTCGCAGCAACAAAATACATTATCAATACATGAAACAGAAGTTGTAGTTGTTCGGGTTGGTTCCAAAAACACATTTGACAAATTGAATGATTTAAACAAATTCAATAATCTACTGGTATTTGAATTATTTTCTAAAATATTAATGTTAAAGTCTCCACAGATAATAACTGATTTATTACCAGTTGCAAGTTTAGCCAAAACATCTTCCATTACTGACTCAAATATAGAGAAGTTTTGATAATTTGGGGGTCTGTAAACGCACACTATAACATGCTTATCTAGCTCAACACAAGACAGTTCAACGCTATGTTCAACCGATAGTTCAACTATGTCTTTACGAGCTTTTGATTTTATACAACGTTTAATTAGGATTAGTGAACCACCACGCAGCATTGATTTTCGGTTAAAACAACTGGCCACATTATAATTCTCGTAATTAATTAACATTTCAGAATCTTTTAACCAATGCTCAGTTATGCAAATAATGTCAAACATTGTTTTTTCTAAAAACAATTCAATTTCCAATTGTTTGGAGTTAAATCCTTGAATATTTTGATGAAATAATTTCAAGGATTTCTGCTTAGCCCCTTTTCTACAGTTAACTATTGTAGTGCTAGAAAATACCTTTTTGTTTTTAAGTGGAACTGTAGTATTATTGGTACCTTCTGTTGTCTTACAAACTAGTTTAAATTATCTGAGCTAACCACCTCAACATTAGTACTATTACTAATAGTGGTGCTAACTAAAGGTGACTTCGACATACTACTTATGTCTGGGTTAATAATAAAAGCTAATAGTCTAGCTATTTGACGTCTAAAACTAATCGGCAGATACACAGTATCTCTAGTCGACTTTAGCTTTTCAACAAAAATGTTGGTGTCAAAAAATACAAACTTGTCACTATGGTGACTAACTAAGAAATGCATGTAATTATTTAGCATGTGAATGTAGTTGTTTTGCCTATTTGACAATTGCTCAAAGTATGGGAAAGCACACAAAATTACTTTCTTGCAATTTAACTTTAGTAGTTTGGTGACACTATCAGTGATGTCATCTTTTGTTACATTATAACTATTACCTATAAGTACTGTAATAATGCCATTTGGATCATATTCATTCCTAATTATTGAAGACATTATTTGTGTGTAGGAAGTCTGTGGCATACAGAAGTTTTGAGAAGAATGACTCAGGTTGTTGCTAAGTAATTTTCCTAACCCTCTTCCAAAACTATCAGAAAACATAATGGATAAGGAACCAACTTTACTAGTACAAGGGAGAGAGCTAGCTTCCGTCTGCACTACTTGCACTGGACCTTGTTCAATATCTGGAGTATCTATATCAGGAATGGAGACCTGAGCAAGTTCTGACTGGGACGGGTTCTCCGTTGCCTCAGGTTGGAGCTTGCCAAGTTCGGATTTCCTTTGCAATGAACATTGAGGGCCGCTGAGAGTCAGCAGGTCCACTTTGACTGCTTTAGAATTGCACATGTCCACTAACTCATTTGCAGCAAGGATGTGCTCCTGAATTTGTTTTTCAGACCTTACATACTTAGTATACAGTGAATGAATTGACTCTTCCAGTACCTGAATTTCAGACTGCAAGCGTTGAGTATCAATCTCATAAATGTTTTTGCTGTCTTCTAATTTAATTTGGTAGTTATTTAATTTACTTTTAAGAATACCACGTTCCTTTCTTAGTTTAATATTATTGGAACTGTGTTTTTGTTGATTCCTAAATTTATTGCATTTATTTATGATTTTATTTAGTTTTGCATATTTTTTTATTTTATTTTGACTTACTTTATAACTACTATTATTATGTTTTAATATAGAATCTTCAGTAAGGTCTATTGTTATTAAGGACTGAGGGTTGCAATTACTATGAAATAATTCCTTGTATAAGTTATTTGTTTCCTTAGCTTGAGTACATTCCTTTTGTTTCTGGAATTTATTTATTTGTACATTTGCATAAACTAATTCTTCTTCTAGGTCCCTAACCTTATGCAAAGCCTCCTCATATAAGTTACTGCAGTTGTTGAAACCATCTGTAATTAACCGCAATTTGTCCCGTTCATCAACAACATCCAGGTATTGTCGATGTAGGTCTACTAGCTCCTGTTTTAAGCTAGTATTTTTGTAAACAACCTTCTCGACTTCTTTCTCACTATCCTCTATTTCCTGTAACAGCTGTTCACATTTACTGTTAGAAGCCTTAAGATTTTGTAGGGTTGTTTTCAATTAAAGCTCCAACTCCTGAGTTGCAGCCTTGCGGGTCATCACAGGCATGGTTTCAGTTCAGGAATAAGTACTGAAAGTAGAATGAAATAAACGGTGAAAACTAATTAGATAGTCAAACAAAAAGGGAAAGCTAGAAATGAAAGAAAAAATGGGAGAAGTTAGTGTTGCTTAAAAGGAAATGAGGTAGTCTGCTGAATCTTATTGAAATGCAACTGATTTGCTCAGATCAATACAAATTTACATTTATTCTATTGACTTTACTTTACTTTTTACTTTTGCATATGTGGGTAGAATGCCTATGTTACAAGAATTCAAGTTTATCAAAGATTACAATTAAAAAAATAACGATAGTCAACGTTATTGTTGTTAAGTACAATGTAAGAATTCCAGAAATACAGTATTTTGATAATTGACATCAAAGTTTCGCTGAGTTTTTATTATATCTAGCTATCCCCACACACTAGCCGTAAATATCGAAACTTTATAACAACACTTCCTCGACCGAACATCGAGATTAATTCACCGTAACATTTATCGATAAAAGTCGATAAATTATCATAAATCACCGCTGCACGTCTCTACAGCGAACTTTCTCTAAATATATGCGTCTGAGTGTGAATAAACACGTGGATCTTGTGAATTTATATTTAATTGAGGCACTGACCTTTACTTTGGCAACGGTTTGCTTGAATCGTAAACATGGAAGTATTTGAATATTTATAACATCTCTTTTTTGGAGACGCATAGCAAGAGCCGTCATTCGCCAGGACCCTCCTATGACCACAAACATTCTGACAAGATTGTCCGATTAAGAAGGAGAAACATCGCTTTTGTTTATGTTAAAGCTTACAGACTAATAAAAAACAATTAAAAATCATACCTAGCTAGGAAATTTTACTGATTACATGCTTCCAAATGTATAAAAAGACCTTTTTTGTAGTTCGTTGTGAAACGTTACACTCCGATTTATTTTATTTATTACCATTTACGTCTCTCTGCTAGTGCTGTGCACTTCTGTAAGTGACGAATTCACAATGCCTAAAACTGTATGTCATTGTTTGTGTATGTTTTAGTGAGTAAGTCGTTAAAGTGTCACATTGATAAATAAAAAAGGTATTCAATTAATTAAAACTGTAAAAACCAAACCCCACGTCATCTTTTTTTTTTGGGTTGTAAATATCCATAACTAAGTACCTAATCATTCAAAAACAACACTAAGCCCAATCGATAACGTATAATAATAAATCACTATAGCACATCTCTACAGACTAGTTTCCTTGCGCGCGCGCATACATCGCGGTTATATTTAGTCAAGACACTGACCTTTGGTTTTATCGATGAAAGCGTCTGTTTTGTTCTAAATGTACTGCTTTTATTAGGGGCTGGTGGCTAAGTTATAACAGCTGCACAAATCGATGGTTAAGGTTATGCAACGCTGGCCGAGGTTGGTGCGTGGATGGGTGACCATCCATTACATACCGAGTCCCCTCAATCGCCAGGAAAGCACGTTAAACCGTTGGTACTGGCTGTCATTTATATATTTTTGACAGTCAGATTCCTGAAACTCTGAGTACCAGTCTTACCAAGGGGTATCGTGTTACCCAGTAACTGGGTTGTGCAGGTCTCAAACGGAGGTCCTGCGTTCGATTTCCAGGTCGAGCAAGGTGTTATTCGGTTTTTCTATCTAGAATTTCTCAGTAGCAGTCCGGAGTCTGGATTTGTGCCCGGTTGATGGCAATAGGCTCGCCCCCTATTACATGGGACTTGAACATAACTGGCGACATGTGGGTGTACTATACATATATAGGTACACCGCTGCCTAACGCTTCTAGGATTACAGGCATGATATAAGTTATGTTATTGGAACGATTAAATAAAGGAACATGAGGTTTTATATACCACTAGTTTCCAGAGAAAATTCTTAGTAGCGTCCAGCATGTCGATTTGTAAAAATCTCACCATGAAGACTTGCGTGGAGTGAGATTTTAGCATCATCCCGTCTTGGTCGATCCCTAGCATCAATGGTACTGACAGCTCACTCCACGCTCACTTTACCTATGTTTTCACGGTGAGATGGTTACAGAATAGCACTACTGTACTCTCGATTTGTGCGTGAGGCCTTTTTCATCATTAATATCAAACTATGGTGAGGATAAATAGTCATCATTACCATGATTTCCCCTGCTGGGCATAGGCCTTCCCCAAGCATCGACACTTCGACCGGTTCTGAGCATGTAGCGAATTCTTCACCAGGTTATCGGTCCACCGTGTGGAAGGCCTTCAAACATCACGTCTTCCGGTACGCGGTCGCCACTCCAGAACCGGCCATAACCCTATTAAATGGGATTTAAACATAACTGGCGAAATGTGGATGTTTTCTCTGCCCGTTCTTTCGGGGAATAAGCGTGAGGTTATTTTAAGAAGTTTTTGCCACCTAATACTACGTTCGCAATTTAGTTTCCGAACATGTAAACAAACATGTGTTAATGGAAAAATAACTTTAAAACCGTCACATAAAGTTCAGTTTGCGGTACAATTTCAAATATTTTTGTGATATTTTCATTAGTAAAGTCGACCGCTCATCGGTAAAACATTGACCTTGAGCCGGCCTAATTGTAGTAGGGAGTTTTTTTTTTACCATTGAGGTGCAACCTACTGTAAATAAAGAATAAACGTTTATTTGCGGTAAACATGAAGCAGAGAAGAGCAGTGGTGTCCCAGTGGTGTCCTTGTGTTATCGGCCCCGACTTACGAGTGGTAAGTCGAGGGTTCGAAACCACGCAGGCACTTTACTTTGTTCCATTTATTTCATCACCACTGCTCTCAAAACAGTGAAGGAAAACCACGTGAGGAAACCGGCATGTCCTAGAACCAAAAATTCGAAGACCCGCACTGGTCCCTGGCCCGCGTGGTGGATTACGGCCCATTCCTTCTCACAGAGAGGAGGCCTGTGTCCCAGCAGTGGGAACATTATAGGCTGATTATGTATAATGCAAAGAAAGAACACAAACAACAAAAGAACAATTTAGGCGAAAATATGCGTCACGTCCACGCAAAACAGCCACCGCTCAGCATAATGCTGTAACCCTAAGCGAGACAGAGCCACAGCGCTGGTTTTCAGCGACAGCCGGCGATAGAGGTATTGACGTCAACCGGTGCTGCAAAAAATCTGAAACAAAAAGCAAAATTAGAAATAAACTAATCTCTACTACTGCAAATCTTCTACTAGTGTTTACTATTCATTCTAAAATCAACTTAATTCACACTGAAATAAAGTGGATTTTCATTTAAAAGGACAACACATCAATTGGAACAAAGGATTCGCACAGACTTTAACACCCAGTTATGGGTTACTGAACAGTTGCCAATACTAATATCGTCTACGGCCTTGCTGAGTTTTGTTTACTCTATTCTTCCGTTCTAATCCTCTTTATGTAATACTAACTTCTGCCAGCGACTTTATCCGCAAGAAATTTCTTGTTCCCCCGACTCACCGCGTCGCATCGCAATAACAAATAAATAAATAAATCCATAGAGTGTTAGCAACATAATATTAAAACAACTCATAATCTAGTGTTAGTACCCATCACCCTCCTCACAAACTGCTTTACAATAGGAGAGCTGAAACCCTCCGCTATAGTTCTCAGAATGCGGTCGCGCCTGTCTCACACTCTCCTCTGTAGTGAAGTTGTTTTCAGTCGTAGCAGCCCGGAGTCTGGATTTGTGCCCGGTTAATGGCAATAGGCTCGCCCCCTATTACACTAGACTTCAACAAAACTGGCGAAATGTGGGTGTACTATAGGTACACCTCTGCCCAACCCTTCGGGGAAACAAGGCATGATGTTATGTGATCACATGAAATCCGTCGGTACGAGCTTGCGCAAAAATTTCCAAAGCGCTACAGTAGCGTGGAAGTCTCAACAACATCCTAAAACCATTGTTATACTGGACGCGCAGGACATCCAGCGATCTTCTGGTGTGCTTGACCCATAGATTACTCGTGTACTGACTCTGGCAGTAAGCCTTGAAAATAGTAATTTTTACTAGGTCCGTACACGGAGCAAATATGTTGCACCGAACGGCGAGTGCCCTGTTTGGAGAAGAAGATTACTCTTAATTTAATGAGTAAATAGCCTCTGAATAAAATCGCAAAATTTTGGTCGAGGTCTTAACTTGCTTTCCGATGCATGGCGGGTTCTCCTTGAGTAATGGATGGTCACTCATCCACAAACTGACTGCGCCAAGGGTAGCTTGACTTTCGACCCGTGCGCTGCTCATTGAGTCACGAGCCACTCTTTTCTCGAATGTAGTTACTAAAACTATCATCAATTATCGCTGAAATGTTTACATAACGAGACTGTTACAAAACACTGATATTTCTGCTACATGACACATTGGCACTGCCAAGTTTTTTTTCGTAAAATACCTGTGAAATACCTAATAATAGATGGCAATTAGTTTGGTGTTACTCAAATCGTCTCACTGTTCTAGATATCCACAGGTTATTAGGGTTTACACGGTTCGATTTTAGTTGATCAACATTTGCGCTAAATAAAAAAATTATAACGAGTGAACACGTATTGATGGAATATTACTAACCAAGATGGCGGTAATGAATAATTCAGGGAATGTGGTTTTGGTTATTTACGATATTATTTATTGTAGTGTATAAACTGCACATAGCTAGGTATTCCTAGGTTATTTAATAATAATAATAAATTCCTTTATTTCAGGTAAAGGATAACACCCATTGCCAAACAAACATTAATAGAATCACATAAAATAAATTATATGAAGTCAACTGAAACAAGATACGATCACTTGAATTTATTTCATAAACTACTTATGCGAAAATGTTATTCGTTTTCGCATAAGAAGCCAGTCTTACCAAGGGATATCATCCACAACCCAGTAACCGGGTTATGGAGGTCAGGTAGTCAGTCGCTCTATGTAAGATACTGGTATTTAGCTGCATACTGTTAGTCAAGAAGCCGACTGCAACGTAATTTGGAAAGGGTAAGACAGATTGACTGGCCAGTACAATTATCTGTATAATTTTCCTCTTGTGGTATTCTGTTAAACTCGAATCGAACCACTCAAACTCAAAGCATTTATTTCAAATAAAACAATTACAGGCACTTTTGAATTGTCAAGGGGTCGGTCAGTCAGAAATATGAAGCTAGTCGCCCATTCCAAAGCGAAGTACGTAGGTACCTATGGAGAAGAAACTCCATGGACACTCTTTGAAATAACTCTAAAATATCCTGTATAAAAGAGGGTACGTTCTGAAAGACGGCTACGCGCAACGTCGCAAATGGCTGTCAAATATTTCGTAGTTTTGATTAATTTATCAATATTACTAAGTTAAATTATGAAATATCACTCTGTAGCCAGCTAAAATATTAAGTTGCATTTGACATCATATCTCTGAAATAGGTGTTGTAACAGTTTTGAGGTGTCACGCAAAACATCAGACATACACGCATAATTCTGCTAAATTCATGTTGTACTTCTATTCTATTTTTATTATAAGGCAAGCAAAGCCGATGTCGACTATTCTGCCAATGTCTAAAGTGAATTGGAAAAACAAGTGTGAATGTTAAAAGTTAAAAGGAAGAAAAATTTACTAAATTAAAAGAAAAACAACAACTGAAGACAAAAGTAAAATTATTCGATTGATGTTGTTGAACACTATGTGGATCTTTTTGGGTTAGTACGGGAATGTTGTACTTAATAATGACTAATTGTTCAAAACGGTGAAATTTTTGACAGGCATTTGCGGTGTTGCCAACTTTTCTGTAAACCACTTTTAGCTAACTCCTAGCCCCTCTCTAAATCTTGTATACAAATTTATCAAAGTACTTGCGCAAGTCTTAAGGCTGAAATATGCAGTTAATATTTAAAAGTCTGCGCGAAGACTATACATTATCAATCTATTCGTAAATTATTAAACTTTTATCCAAAATATATCGATCGGTTTGTAAGATTTTTGCCAAAACTTTTCAGCAATGTTAAAACATTTTGTTAGTAGTACCAGGGGCCCACAAATTAGGAAGAGTATTTATAAGTACTGATCGGTAAAGAGAATAAAGTAGCAGGCAATGTAACAGCAGTATGTACACGTATTTATGTTTGATCCTACAATCTAACTGCTTTCAATAGAAATTTAGGTACGCGTAATTATAATACTTAACACTTTTGCTACAAGAACTCACACCACTTTAACAAAAATACTACGTATAATTTTTAGTTAATAAACCGTCAATCAAAGAAAACAAATCAAAACAGACGCACTGCACTAAATCAACCGCAAAACGTATACCATGTTACCAATAGTCTATCCTTTACAGTAATTCACCGAACAGTCGGTGGGATATCGCCGCAGTAGGCGGTCATGACAACACACGGCCGCCATGTTTAATTTCTTCAAGAGGAAAGGCGGGAAACCCGAGGCCGCGCCGGCCACAGCCGACGACGCCCGAAAATTCCCGAACCCCGACCAAATAAAATTAACTTCAGTTACCGCCCGCGCGCAACGAAACGACACAGAGCACGAAAAATCCAACACAATACGGAAAGATGTAGTGAATTTATTATTACCTGATACTGACTACAACAACCAGAAAACTGGCGTCGGTGCCATACTGCAGATTATGGCGGGGAAACGGAAGAAGGGTAAACGAAGAAACGTGCGAACCGAGTCTTGCAGAATAAGCCCCCCGAAAGAGACAAATGTATTGCAAAGGAGCAACTCTGATCGGAAGGCGAATGACGTAGTCGTTCCCACACAAGCCAAAAATACTTCAGACGATGCGGACTTCGTCAGAGCTTTGGTACTGCAGAAATATTCTAAGAGCAACGAAAACAAGGAACACGTGTCCCTAGTGTACGTTAACGAACCAGATTTGGAAGAAAAAAAACATGCAGAGGCATTACTACGGGAGATCGCGCGCACTATAGACTGTACCGTCGACAAATTAAATGAAAGCAAACAAATGGGAGGTACTGACAGCAAGACCGATAGGAGTGAGCCTCTATACGAAAGTATCGACGAACGAAATTTAAATTATAGAAATGAATTGAAAGGGGAATTAGATAAACTATTAATCACAGATGGAGATAATAACAGTTTGGAACCTGACGGTGATTCACCGGGAATATCGAAAAAGTCCAACTTGAAACCTCCGAAATCTGACACTGAAGGATGTTCTGACGACGACCGGTCAGACTGCGGGAAGAAAAGAGTTACATTCAGAAAACACATAGTCTTCGATGATGGAGAGCAGCAAACTGACGAAGAAGTCTGCTCCTCATTCGAATCTCTTTCCTCGGAAGACGAGGAATTTCTCGAAGATGCTGACGACATTATCTTCGCTGATAACACAACAGTTATCAACGTAAATGATTGTGGCAATGAAAATGACGCAGTGACAATAAAAGTTGAGAGTCCAGAAACTTTAAGAAGAATCTCTAGTGATAATAGTGACAGTGGCTTTTTAGAAATAGGAGATAGGAGTGAAGTGACTGACAAACTAGAGGACTGTGAGGAGAGTGACAGTGAGAGTGAGGTAGAAGTGAGCGGGAGTGAGACTGAAGAAGAGATTATAGAGGAGATTATAGAAGAAATCAGTGTCAGTAAGCCGTCTGTCCTTGAAAGTGAGGAGAAACCTTTGGATGAACAGTAAGTAGTTTTTATTTACATTTTTAGTCTCTGGAAATAAATATTCAACCTTGAAGGAATGGGAGATAGACAGTAGGTAGTGTCTTCCTGTCTGAACTCTCGTGGCGGATTATATTTCACTCCCTCTCACAGAGAGGAGGCCTGTCTCCCAGCAGTGGGAACGTTATAGGCTGATTATGCTATACTTTTCTTGGTGCTTGCTTGTCATTGGCGAGGGGGGGGGGCATAATCGCCGCGCTTGGCAGGCGGATTGGCGATCTCAGGGTTTAAAAATGCATGGAGAACGCTACCGAGGCTACGCTGGAAGGCCTCCCACAAGTTGGACAGATGAAATTGTGAAGGTCGCAGAAATACGCTGGATACGTGAAGCACAGCACCGGTCAACGTGGCGGTGCTTAGGGGAGGCCTATGTCCAGCAGTGGACGTCTTTCGGCTAAAATGATGATGATGATGATCCTACATTTACCATGACCTGACCTATTGTTTATTTGGGATCATTCATTGGTTTGTGGAACTATTTTCTGTTGTCTTAGGTGAATTCAAATCATATTGTTGTAAAGGACTGCTTTTATTTGTGGACAGTGGGAACATTATAGGCTAATCATAGCTGTCTGACCTTCCGTCTGCTAACCAATCAAACAGTAGTGACCGCACACACGTGACCGCACACAATTCGAAATCGAAACTCATTTGTTTTTAAAGTCAAATCAACGCAGATCCACATCGAGACACCGTTCGAATTACAAAGTGATGTTTAGACAAATAACATTTCTGCTCCCTTATTGCAAACAAGCATAAGCCAGCGAATTCGTCAGCGTGAAATTTCTTGTTTTAACATAAAATATATCATATACCCAGCATCGCATCGCCTGCCCGCGCTATAACTTCGTTTTCGATTAGACTTTTTTTCGTTTTGCTCAACATCTAAGGTTCGCAGCGTGATATTAAATAGCTTGTAACCTTTCTCAAGAATTGGGCTATCTATTACAAAGAGGTTTTTCCAAACCAGTTCCAGAGATCAACGCGTTCAATCAAACAAACAAATTGTAAAAACTTTGCTAGCTTTATTATATTAGTATACAAGATGACCTGTAATTTGACGTATTCCTTTCAGGAATTGATAGTGTGACCCATTTGCAACAATTAAAGATCCCATAGAGCATGGGCGAAAATTAATGCGATTCGAGAAAACCCATTTTCATGTTTTTTAAAAAAAAAATTAAACTTTATGCACAGTTATAAAATACTGTAAAGGCGCACTTAATTCCTGAGGCATTTTCTACCAGTCAGCCTTAGGGTCATGCAGAGACAAAACATGGCAGGTGCAACAAAAGGGATAGATCACTGGAAAAAGAATAAAATACTAATACATATATACATATAAACATATTAAACTTTGTCAGGCGAAATAACGACAGGTAGAGGAGAAAACGAATCCAGCAAATCAGCGATGAGATGATTTTAAAAACTTCTCAGGAATATGTTCACGAGTCTTCACTTTGAAAAATAACCGACTGGTTGCTATTCAGATGTTCAGAGGTAGCGCATTCCAAAGCAAGGCCGCTTGGACAAAGAAAGAAGAGTGAATGAAACCAGAGCGGTTAGAAGGACATCATAGAAGACGATTGTTGGTGGAACGTTTCATATAAAAGTGATATTTCGTGACGAATTCGGAGGATAAGATTTCTCAGAATTCGACACTAAATGTCACTTTTCTTTTAACTCTCAGATTGAATGGCCTTCATTGCTATTCCATTGGGTTCCTAATAGTTTAACATCACATTCGACTGGTGGAGAGATTAGCGCGTTCAAACAAATAAACAAACTCTTTAGGTTTATTAGATTAATTTAGATTGTATCAGACAGTAATTTTCAGAGGCATCTTCTTCTTGTACAGAGCTCGCGAGATCCAGCTTGCTCGCTGACTTTTGGCAATCACACATACCTTTGTCGCAATGTTTTTCATTGTCACTTTGTTCAGTATTTTTCTTTGGTTGACTATTATAAATGGCATGATGCTAAAGAACAGCTGATTTGTGGCTGTTTATCTCGTTATTCGGAGAATACCTATCTATATTTCCGTACGTAATTTTTGGGTGACCACTGAAAATCAGCGCTGTCTCATAGCCCCGCATCATGCTGAGTGGAAGCCTTCTTGTCACAGTCACGGTGTGCAGAAGCCGATTATTTATGTCCTGTGTTCGTAATAATAAATATGCTTTGTTTTTATGTCTTATAATGGAGTGATCCTATCTTTTTTTGTATGCACGAGTTTCTGCGACAAAATAAATATTTTTTTATATATTTCTTTCTTCTTCCTAATATGCATTAATAGAAATTGAATTCGGTTTTCGGGCCTGTGTGTATGATTGATTCTGCGTTGATCTTTTAAACTACGCAACGGATTCTGATGAGGTTTTCACTGTCATTTACAGATTTTACACCGGTTCATATTGTATAAAACATTTGAGATATCTCAATGTACACAACATTATATAGTTGAAACCGTGCGAAGCATAGCCGGTAGCTAGTTTAATTTTTCTATACTAATATTACAAACAGACTGCCTCGTTGGTGTAGCGGTCGCAAGAGCTACTGCTAAGTATGAGGTTCAGGGTTCGATTCCCAGGTCAGGCAAAGTGTTGTTGGGTTTTTCTATCTAGAATTTCTCAGTAGCAGCCCGTAGTCTGGATTTGTGTCCGGTTGATGGCAATAGGCTCGCCCCCTATTACATGGGACTTAAACATAGCTCCCGAAATGTGGGTGGACTATAGGTAGGTACATCTCTGCCTTACCCTTCTGGGATTACAGGCGTGATGTTATGTTTTATATTACAAAGAGGTAAAATTTGTGAGTTTGTATATGTAGGGGGTAATCTTCGGAACTCCTCATCCGATTCCGATAATTCTAACACTCATGAAGCTAGCCGAGTATATGTCATGTCAAAACAAGAAATTTTAGGATAGAAGCTAGTTTAATCATAATAATTAAACTAGTTATAAATATCTTGTGTCGCATGGTTTCGTATGTTGGCTCTCTCGTGTCTCTAAAAAGTTAAATGTCATGTGTCAAGAGATATAATGGTAGATTAATATATTATGTAAACTGTGTGGAGTTCTGCCTCGTTGGTTTAGTGCTCGGAATTGTAACTGCATGCGAAGCAAGACCACTTCTAACTCTTCTCTACGAAGTAAAGACAACACACTTTCTTGAAAGTAATTCTTTTCTTGAATTTTGACATCGCGCCGTAGAAATCGTTCTACAATATGTAATTTTGTTTTCCATTTCTTCTATTGCTATATAGTGGCCAGGCTGCTGAGCGTGGGTGGGGTTTTGGGGCCCAATCCTGAATCGGGTAATGCCATCGAGTTTTTACATTAGAAACTTTTCAGTAGCCTAGAGTCTGGATTTCAGTACTCGGTTTAATGCAATAGATTCACCCCAAGCTTGCGTCTACATGAGGCTTACATAAGTGCAGAAATACAGAGTATGCAGCCTGTTTTAGGCTACATACTAAGTCCGAACATGGTCGGTAGTGAGAGCGCGTGGGATGCCGTCGTCTCCTTCTGCGAGGAAGTTAAGATCGCGAAGGAGGCGGCGGAAAGGGAGAGGGAAGTTACAACCTCCCTTCCAATCCGTAGCAGATGCACCGGGCGCCGGAGGGCGTGGAACGATCTCCGGCCGCCTTAGGGTGAGGCCTGCAGGCAACAGACTTGGGGAGTTTGTTGCCTGAACTGTGAAAGGCCCCAGACGGCGGCGCGCCATGTTTAGCGCGCGCCTATCTGTATAGGAATCGCGGCCGCGGTGGGAGATGGGGTCCGTATGAGTTCATGCGGGCCAACACCTAACCGGGGAGGGTGACGAAATACGCAAGCACTCCAGCGCCCCGGCTAAAGTTAGCAGCAGAACACCGTATGGTTTAAGTGTCTGACAGACCTCTCCACCTACCCCAAGGTGGAGGACATTCGTGAGAAATTCCACACGACAAAAAAAAAGTACTGAGAATTTCCTGTTGGAAAATCGGAATATTACTCTGGCCGATCTGAGAATCGAGCTCAGGACCCATGCAGTCGTGATTTTGACCACTAGACCACTCAAGTCAAGTTTTCAGAATGCTCTTGACTAGATTCTGTATTACTAGCTTCTACACTCGACTTCGTCCGCGTGTAATTCACCACCCCGACCCTGTTGCATCAGATCAACTGTCCGCGCTAGCACATCGTTTTCGCTAAGCGTTCTTTATGTTTTTTTTTTCTTTTCACTTGGATCGAAGCGTAATGTTAACTAGCTTATAGCATTCCTTATGATTTGCGCTATCAAATACGAAAATAATTAAAAAACACCCAAGTTTTACCTCTTTCTAACATAAGTATAAATAAATAGATAACGCATAGCATAATCAGCATATAACGTTCCCACTACTGGGACACACGCCTCCTCTCTGTGAGAGGGAGTGAGCCGTAATCTACCACGCAGGCTCAGTGCGGATTGGTAGATGGTCACATGTCTTCGAATTTTTGGTTCTAGGTTTCCTCACGATGTTTTCCTTCACCGTTTTGAGAGAGCAGTGGTGGTTCAGTGGTAACGGCCCCGACTTACGAGTTGTAGGTCGTGAGTTCGAACCCAGGCAGGCGCTTTACTTTGTGTAAATAATTTCATCACCAATGCTCGAAAAACGGTGAAGGATAATTATCGAAAACATATTAATTATATACGTCCGTGAAAAACAAGGAAATGAACTCTTGCAATAAACATAAAAATCTTAAACGCAATTTAAAATCGTCGATGACAAATCATGGCTAAACATCACATGCCCGTACCTTCGTAAGCACTTAATATTTAAAAAAGAAACTAACACGCATTTCAAAAAGCTTGTTTGGATGTGTGTCAATATCGATTTTTTTTACTCGTGTGCACTCGTTCATTATTTGTTTAAATAGCAGGACTATTCTCTATCAAAACAAGGGATCTCAAGCCTAAACTAGAAAAAAAAAAACAACAACAAAAAAGAGCAAGTAAATTCAGCGTATTTTTAAACATCATAACATCACGCCTGTAATTCCTAAAAGGTTAGGCAGAGGTATACCTACCTATAATACACACACATTTTGCCAGTTAAGTTTAAGTCCCTTGTAATAGGGGGCGAGTCTTTTGCCATCAACTGGGCACAAATCCAGACTCCAGGCTGCTACTGAGAAAAAAAAACACTTTGGCCGACCAGGAAATCGAACCCAGGACCTCATGCTCACCAGTACCGCTTTCGACCACTACACCACAAGGCAGTCTCTTAACAATTCATACAAAACAAAGTTTCATCTGCACCAACATAGAACATAATTTCTCAATTTATTTTATTTATTTAGTTTATTTTATTGACTTAAAAAAATGTGTACAAACAAAGTGAAGCTCTGACTCCTGCGCTAGGTAAAAAAAACCTGTATTACAAGAGCCAACCTGTATTACAATCTGAGTTGCTTGGTTGGATCAGAGCAATCAATTACATGAACGTCAATCCTGATGCAAATACTTAACTTATAAATGCGTTTAAATCACTGCTAATGTCCAACGTTAAGGGTCCACATTCAATATATGCAAACTGTGAAGTTGATATATGAGACACAGTAGTAAATTTTTTAAACTCGTTTCCAATGTTGAACCATTACCTTCTTCGAGACCGCTGCGAATCACCGCAACCCTCTGGTTGTCAAGGCCGCTAGCTATATTCCCTCCTCCATCAGTCATGTCCGCCGTCCCAAGCATGTCCTCACCGATCCCGATGACCACATAACTCTCATTCAGGAGAGCAGTAGGGCCACCAGTACAGTGCACAAACACAGACCGACATTCCGACCTCGCCGCCGAGGTTCCTCGCGAAGATCCCGACGTAACTGTCCCCCCCGACCCTTGCTCGACGAAGTGCCAGCCCGCGCCGTAGCTGAGCCTGTAGCTTTAAATTCCCCTGATAATAATAATATAATCCAGATCCAGCCTGTCCCATCTTGCTGTCCTCCCGTCAGCGACGCCCTAAGCCGAGGTCCGTACCCCACAGGGGTGCCCTTAGCGAGCGTTCGCTTAGTAATGTAAGTAGTTTTACGCCCCTGGCTGGAGGCTTTGAGTCCGCTTAAGGCAGCCACAGGATAGTCCGGTTAAGTAGTCACGACCTCTCAAGGTCAACTACGAGATGCCACACATAAAAAAAAAAAAAAAAAAAAATTGAACCATTATGTCCTCGAACTTGTTCGTAGATTAAAATAAGATAACAAATAGCGTGGAAAAATCCTTTGAAAAAACTGACTAGAAACATCTGCCTTGTTTACTAGCCAAACTAAAAAAATGTGGCTAAGACTGATGGAGGCGGAGGACAGCGGGTAAAATGCGTAACACACTTATTGGTGATTGCTTGAATTTTGACAGTTCAGCAACATTCATTGCGTTATTGAAAGGGCTTATTAGGGCTGCGACAGCGACCTCCTCTACATGTACCTTATGCAAACACAAATTATCGGCGTAATGCATATTTTCTGAGTACTAGTCGTAGTTTTAATATAAAATCTCTTGCGAACACGGCATTGTCCTTTTCTGCACCAATGCAAGCACAGTTAGGAATCTCTTAGCAGAGACATTTTTTGTACAAGAAGCACCTGCCGGCACTTAGCCGTTATTGTCCAACTTAATTTCGTAGTAATTTTGCTTAATCGATTGAACGAAATCAATCAACTGAGGAAATAGCTTCATGGTGAGTATGAGGGTGTATTAATTTTGTGTTTTATCTGTGGAGGCTTGTAGCAATTTAGTTACATGTTATTGTTATTAAAATGTTATTAGTCTGTAAGCCTTCCTAAAATAAAATAAATAAATAAATTTACGTTGTTGAGCATTTATGAAGCAACGGGCAAGCTATGTCCTTCAAAATGATTCAGATTATATAGTGTGTTACGAAATAAGGGTTCATTATGTTGTGGAGCAGCCTGGGAGAGGCCCATTCCAGCACTGAATTGTGATAGGTTGAGTTGATTGATTCATAGCTTATTATTGTATACATATGTGAAGATATATGTATGTATGTATTTAATGAATATGTATATGGTACACCACTGACAACCTGCATTATTGTCTCTCCTTCTCCCTGTAATCCATCGAAAGATTGTCTGTAAAAGATCTCTTTTAGCGATAAGACCGTCCATTGTGTCACCCAACGTAAAATTTCAATATCAATGTCTGTAATTTTAAGGTACATGAAGGTACATGATTTTATTTCTGTTATTAGGTTTGTACAAACACTTTTACACGTCAATCATATTCTTAAAAAAAAAAAACAAATAAGGTCGGCGTTTCCTATCCTCACTGTGAGAAGAAACGCCGAAACAAACTCAGAAATCACAGTCTCTTTAAAGTCCAGACATAATCTTGGTCAAATTATGTGAAGACCATGTAGATTGGTGTCTGAAATCTGAAATAGTCTTTTGTAGAATGAACCATCAGATTGAGTGGACCTGTCCAGTCAGTGCATGCATTTCAGTCAGTAATCGTGCAGCTCAACTCAGCCCCTCACAACTTAAGAAACTCAATGATTCGTAGGGTTTTATTTTATTGGGTAGGCCGTATAAACTACTAAAACTGCCAGACCATGATTAAAACTAACTGAAAAAAAACAAAAAAAAACATACCTTTCACCATAATTAAAATAAATACTTTACAAATTACGTATTCATGTCATTGTATAATTATATATATTAACTCATCAGTATCAATGTGTAAAGTTAAAAAAAATCGGGAATAATCTCGGTCAGGTCATTAATTGAGGTCCGTGTGAACCAACACCAAACACGTTTCAATCTAAGTTCTATCATATACCTTGTACGTACACAAAACAAGATAACAATTTGCGTAGCAGAACTCCTTTGAAAAAGGAAGTGGTGTGGCTGTGTCGTGGAGACGACCGTGTAGTTTACGTGAATACGTGAACGCAACCAGTTATACTTTCTGAGGTGGTGAGGGTCGTGCCGTCACAATCCTGACTCGACGTAACAAATTCTTTGATTCCTTAGCCCTCGAGTGATGTAATTACATTTTGGATGTAGGTGATAGATATGTAGCTGCAACACCAAACTGTATCCCCCGATTTTGTTATCATCTGTTTTGTTACGGGCTCCTAC
This sequence comes from Dasypolia templi, assembly GCA_963555695.1. Lineage (NCBI taxonomy): Eukaryota > Metazoa > Arthropoda > Insecta > Lepidoptera > Noctuidae > Dasypolia > Dasypolia templi. The sequence goes on from OY743166.1 coordinate 4,587,226, forward strand.
TATGACAGCCAATTTTAAAGACTTATTCACGTCAAACAGTAAGTAAAAATTACAGAGTGAAAAGCTAATCATATGTATCTATAGCGTTATATAGCTATAGCGTATAGCGTAGAGGAAAATGGCAAGATCATACGCAAATATCATGAAAACATTTCCAGAAAGTTATGTTTAAATTCGAAATCCTCATATTCGTAAATAATTTGATTGCAAGGCGCGGCGTGGCGTCTTTGGCAAGGTTACCGGATCAATTTCACTTTTCAGATTTACACATTTATGTATTTACATTACTGATACTTTAAAATATACACTGAAAAACATGAATGCTAAAATAAATAGCTAATATGAATGAATTCCCGTGAAACATGACGTGAATACACGACAAGCCAAATCAAAATTATTTCAAGTGCCACGCAAAAATAACTTTTATGGTAGGCGTACCGCTTCTTTCACAATACCCAATTTACAAAACCTAATACCTGTAGACATTACCTACAGACGTAATGAATAATGCAAACATAAAGCGTGAGCTTAAAAAACATTACATCAACTCGATTAACTGTTAATAACGCGTTGATAAAATCTCAGGCCATGGCCTGCTAATATAGACCTCAGAGGTCTGATTGTGTGCCTTGTTACAGTTTAAGGAAATTGTAATTTATAAAAATAAATAAATAACGACGATTCTCAGAGAAACATACATTTCGCCCAACTTATCGGTTCAACGGCCGTTTTTCGAACTAACATTTTGTATGGGACATACTGATCGGTTTTTGTTTAACTTTTTGATGTTCGTTTACAATCAGTGCCACCAATAATTGCGCAGCTATGTTCTATTCTATTCTATATGTTATTATGGCAAGCAAAGCCGATGTCGACTATTCTGCCAATGTCTAAACTCTAAAGTGAACAGGAAAAGCAAGTGTGTATTGTAAAAAAAAAACGATAAAAATCTTCGATGATACTTAATGTAGATCTTGTGGTTTGCGCAGATATGTTTGTCGTGACTTTAATTGTGACTGTCACTGTCAATTTGAGCGAGTGAATGACGTATAGTGACGTGATATTTAATACCAGCCTTTTTTATTCCACTGAAGGGCAAAGGTCTCTTCTCATACAGAGAAGGCACGAGCATTGATCACCACGCTTGCTCAAGACGGGTTGGCAATTTTAGACTTATATTATTTACTAGCTTTTACTTGCATCTCCACCCGCGTTGAGGTCGGAAATTAAAACCGGGATCAAAAAGAGTATTCTCTGTCCTAACCCAAGTCGTGGTCTACTATCCTTGTTTAAATGTCATCCAAATCCGTTCAGACGTTTCTGCGAGATTAAGTAACAACCGTCCAAACAAATAAGAACTATCACATTTATAATGTTAAGTAAATAAGTCGTTCATTTCGATTCTGTAAAAGTCTCACCGTGAAGACTAGCGTGGAGTGAGCAGTCAGTGTCATCCCGTCTTGCTCAATCCCTTGCATCAGTGGCACTGACAGCTCACTTCATGCTCAATTCACCTAAGTTTTCACGGTGAGATGGTTACAGAATAGCACTACAGGTTTGCTCGCGATGTTTTCCTTCACCAATGCCTGTGATGCAACAGATAAACTTAAAAAGTACTACAAGAAGATGTTACTGGAATTCTATTTTGTTAATGTTTTCCTAGCTTCGCAATTCTTTCACCTATCTACACTTTAACGCACAGACAGCGTAAAGATGCACTTACACGGCCAATTAATCGTGCAAATCTTGGCAATTGAGGTTCAATGTGACGTCAGCAACGCCGAGCAATTTTATAGCAATATGTATAGAAATAATTTGCCAAGAATTGCTCAAGTTTAGCTGCCCATTAAGTACCTTCTTGAATACGAGGCTTATGGCAATTTTTTGTTTTGTAATGTGCGTTTTATTTGTGCACAATAAACTATTTTTCTTTCTTTCTTCCTTTTCATGTACCCTTGTTCTATAAAAACTTCATCAAAATATTCAACCAGAGTAATTGCAGACAGTCAATGTAAATGGTTAAATGGAAATTGGAAACAGTAGCTTTATCATTTCGGATTCCACCCACAACTGCGTATAGGTTTCCTGCCTTTTCCTTCCATGCTTCCCTGGTCTGTGAGAGTCTTATCGAGGTCTTCCCTGCGATCTTTTGTAGATCGTCGTCCCTCCACCACCTGGCTATTGTCCGGTAACGCGCTACTCTTCAACCATTCCGCTAAGGCTCTGCCCCCCACCTGCCATCACCCGACCCAACAGTTTGGAAGATTCAAGGCTCATGACACTAAAAAGTATATACCACAGGCGACTTTCATTCGCCACTTTTATGCGTAGAAAGGCTAGCTGATTTTGCAAGTCAAGGTAAAGTTCACAGAATAGGGAAGGCAGCTGTCTAAATGGAGCTGTCGTAGCTAGTTCCCAAAACAAGCTATTAGTGCAAGGCGTGAGGCGGTTTTTATTTATTTTTGCGAAAATGATCGTTGTCATGTTCCTGAATACTCGAAAATTTGAGTCTACCGTTTTCCGAAATACCTTAAGCTAAGCTGATTGTGAAAGGTTTTCAATTCTGAAATATTCCAAATCGAATAATTATTGATATAAAAATTTAAATCTACGAAAATAACTAAATAGAGGAATAAAACCAAACTCATGAATGAACATGAATGAATAAACGAAATGACAAATTTATTTTAGGCTGTAGGGACTAGCTATGGTCACGCCATCTACACATTAGCTTTGACAGACCTTCCCCATAGCACTAGACTTTTTATAATAAATGTCCGTTCAGAGTTCAAAGAGCACTAGACTTTTTATAATAAATGTCCGTTCAGAGTTCAAAGATAGGATTCTACAATATTTACAGTATCAAATAACCAGATTGTGAACAAATTACAGACTTACACAGTATATTTATTTTCGCGCATATTTTTGACGTTTCAAGGTCGCCATATTGGCGTTTGACGCACGGAGTGAGTCATGCGTGTTCTAAATTTGAAACAAAGAAAGTTTGTGGAGTTCGTTTTAGTAGAATACTTTTGTTTTTAAATAATTAGAGGTTAATGAGTTTAGGCAGCAAAATGGTTAGGAGTTGTTATAAACACAATATTGCTAATTTCCCTTTGTACAAATATTCTGTAGGTCAATTGCAAATACTAGGGCATTTCCCGAAAGGTGAATAGTACATTCAACCGCACGTCCATAATAACAATTTTACCTTGACATAGGACCTTTATTCCGTAGCAGTACTGTCGGTTTTCTTAGTTCAAATGTTTCGACTGATATGCGTTTGACTACAAAGGGTCTTTGTCATTATCCGGACCGTCCAGCTACAGAGTCTCCTTTTTTTTTTTTTTTTTTTGTTCCCGGGGTGGAAAATCCTCATGGATGTCCTCCGCCCTGGGGCGGGCGGAGGGGTCTGTCAGACTCTTACTGACTAAAAACCACCCCGGTGTTCCATCTCACACCTACGCCGGGGTCGCGGGAACACATTATTCTTCCACAACCCCGGCTGGTGCCGGCCCGCTTGCGCGGGCCCCGTCTCGGGCGGGGGGAGTGAGGTGTACTCCCCCCGCAACGTCTGTGAGCGGCGCACGCGGAACACTACGCGCGCCGCCTTCTCGGGTCCTGATGTTGGGGGGCGATGGATGTCCCCGAATCCGTCGCCCCTGGACCCATTTAGGGGGGCCGGAAGAGGGCGTTGTCCGCCCTCCTCCGACGCCCGGTGCGTCTGCTGCGAGCCGGGTCGAGAGTCGAGATCTCTCTCTCCCTTTCCGCAGCCTCCTTCTGCGAGATGACAGTTTCGCAAAAGGAGACCACTGCGTCCCAGGACTCTGCGCCGCCGACCATCGCGTTCACGACGGCCGGCAGCGACAGGTCGTTGCCTACTTCGGTGATGAGGGCACGGCGCGGCTCCTCCCAAGCGGCACACTCTGCCAGCGTGTGCCGCGCCGTGTCCTCCCGGCAGTCGACGCAGTGGTGACACCGGGCGTCCGGCTCCCTGTTTATGCGACACAGGTACTTCCCGAAGCAACCATGCCCCGAGAGCACCTGCGTCGCCCGAAACGTCAGGGAGCCGTGCCTTCTCCCGAGCCAGCGGTCGAGCACCGGCCGGATCGCCTCGATGGTGCTGAGGCCGGCGGTAGGGCGTGACAGCCTCACCCGCCATTCCGCCACCAGGACCTCGCGGAGCTGCAACCGATGCTGCTCGATTTGTTGCTGCATCGGTCGCTCGCCCCGCTCCCGCGCTGCCTCGCGCCACCGGTACAGTGACGCGAGCACCTTCGCCTCCAGGTCCCAGGGCGGTGATCCGGCCAGTGCACAACCCGCCTCGAAGGAGATCGTGCGATACCCCCGAATGACTCTGACGGCCATCGCCCGCTGCGGCTTGCGCAGGACAGCTATGCTGCCGGCCGTCAGGTCAGACGCCCAGATCGGCGCTCCGTAGAGCGCCATGGATCGCACGATCCCCATATAGAGCCGCCTACAGGCGGCGCTCGGGCCCCCCAGATTGGGAAGCAGCGTTGCCAGCGCCCCGGCCGCGCCCAACAAATTGGGCGCCAGCCGCCGGAAGTGGGGTCCGAAGTCCCACCGGCTGTCGAGCAACAATCCCAGATATTTCATGGTGGGCTCGACAGCGATCCGGACCCCCCCGACCACAATGTGTGATCCGGCCGGCGGCGCCCGCCGGGGGCCATGAAACACCATGGCCTCCGACTTGTTGAGGGCCACCTCCAGGCCGAGGCGCCGTATGCGGCTCACCGTCAGTGAGACCGCCGCCGTCGCGAGCAACGCTGCCTCCCTGTGCGAACTCCCCCGGGCCGTGACCAGCGTGTCGTCCGCGTAACACGTCAGGTCCGCGCCCGGCGGGAGCTCGCCCCTCAGCACCCAGTCGTACCCGATGTTCCACAGGAGCGGTCCCACGACCGATCCCTGTGGAACACCGCACGACACCTGATGCTGGTTTCCGCCATCACGTCCCATGTAGGTGACACACCTCCCCGCCAGATAAGCCCCAACGATGCGGCGGAGGTAGAGAGGCACCCGATGATAACGCAGTGCCTCCCGTATGCAGCTCCAGGGCAGGGTGTTGAAGGCGTTGGAGATGTCCAAGGACACCGCCACCACCACCCCGCCCCGGGACACTGTTTCCTCCGCCAGGACTCTCACCCTCGACACAGCGTGGATGGTAGAGCGCCCATGCCGAAAGCCGAACTGGCTCTCGTCCAGGTCCGGCCCCTCTCTGCACAAGTGGCCGACGAGGCGGGCTGCGAGTATGCGCTCGAACAGCTTGCCCACCTCGTCGAGCAGCACTATGGGCCGGTACGCAGACGGCGAGTCGGCAGGGCGCCCCGCCTTCCTGAGCAGGACCAGACGTCCTATCTTCCACAGACTGGGAAACTGGCCCCGCTCAAGGCACGCTGTGTAGAGTCCCCTCAGTTGGGGCTCCAACTCCTTCAGAGAGAGGGCCAAAGCCAGGCCGTGAATTCCATCGGGCCCCGGAGCCACGTTCTTGGCCCGGAGCCGCATCACGGCCGCCCTCATCTCTGCCTGTGTCACCCCTGGGACGCTGATGGCGTTCTCCATCTCCTCCTCTGCAGACTCTGAGGCTGCGGGCAAAGCCATCGGCGGCGGAACATGCTCCGCTCTCGCCGGGAAGAGGGCTGCTACCACTTCCTCCAGCAGCTCGGGTTGGAGACTCTCCGTAAGTGGGGGCGCCGCGGCTCGAAGTTGCCCTCGAACCGCTTTATACGGGCGCCCCCACGGATCCCCGTCCAGAGTCTCCAACATCCTCTCCCGGGATCGCGTCCTCGCCTCGTCGATGGCCAGCCACAGAGTCTGCTTTGCCGCGCGGTACACCTCGTACAGCGCGGCCTCCTCCTCGGGTACCCGACGACGTCTCCTCCGGTAGCGGGTGTACCGGCGTCTCACCGCCACGCATGCGACGCGGAGCTGCGCGATCTCGGCGGACCACCAGTACACCTGGCGCCTTGCACCCTGTGCGTGGGCGCGGGGCATGGACGCGTCGCATATCTGCGTCATTGCCCCGCGGAACCACAGCGCCTCCAGCTCGACGTCATCGGGTCCGGTCGTTGCCGACCCCCGGAACCAAGCCTGAGCAATGGCTGCCTCCTCGAGAAGCTCCCTGTCGATGCGCTTACGCGCCCAGCGCGGGCCGTCCGAACGCGGGACTGATGTCCTGCGGCCGCCAGCGGTCTGGGCGGAGACGTCGAATCGGATATATCGGTGATCCGACAACGTCTCCACCTCCGCGGCGACACGCCAGTCGCGGACACGGCTCGCGACAGCAGGGCTTGCGAACGACACGTCCACTATGGACCCGCCCCGCTGCCGCACGCACGTGTAGACCGAGCCCCGGTTCAGGACGACCAGGCCAGTCGTGATCGCCCACTCCTCCAATGCCTCACCCTTAGCATCGGTCACCGGGGATCCCCACGCCGCAGACTTGGCGTTGAGATCCCCGAGCAACAGCACCGGGCGAGGATGGAGCTGGCCCACGACGGCACCCAACTCGACAAGGAACCTCTCGAAGTCGGCGAGACTCTTGTTGGGCGAAAAATACGCCCCAACGACGCCAACGCCATCTGCGAGGGCGGCTACCCAGCCGTGCCCCCGAGACGGGCTGACGAGAGCCCCGCCAATGATGGCCACCAAACCGTCTAGATCTCCCACCCAGTTATCCCTGGGCGGGACCCAGTACGGCTCGGCGACCACGGCCACGTGAATCGACCACTCTGCCATGCTCTGGAGCAAGAGATCCTGAGCTCTGGCAGAGTGGTTGATGTTGCCCTGGAGGAGACGGAACAGCGCCATTTATGCGCAGTCCATCCCCCCCTCTGCAGCATTCTCAGGCCGGGAGTCGGCCGAAGAGGAGCCCTTCTGGCCCCTTCCCCTCCTTCTGTTGGCGGGCACGCCACAAGCTTTCGCCCCCCATCTGTGCCCGGCGGGCCTCCCTGCAGCCGTGCAGAGGCTGCAGTTTGGCGCCGCGGAGCACTGGGCCGCCTTGTGGCCGGGCTGGCCGCAGCGATAACATTCATCGCTGCGGTCCGTTTCGGCGGTGCACCGGCACCTGACATGCCCGACGTCCAGGCACCGGTAGCAACGCATGGCCCTGGGCTGCAGCAGTTTGACTCTCGCTGCAACCCATCCCACCAACAGACGCCCAGCGTCGGCCACCTTGTTCGCCCGCTACAGAGTCTCCTAAACTAACAAATTGCACTGTTAGGTAAAATAAACAAAAACCATTGAGACAAGAAAATTTACAAAATTATTGTGAAAATCTGCGTCATCAATGCAAATAGGCCATCACCGAGAATAATGCCGTGTACTGTATTATGTTGTATTGTATCATCTAAAGATACCTACGGACTTATTACAAAGCCAGGTTTATGTACAAGGCTGCCACTGCAGTTTAAAACAAACATTAGAAAAAAGGAAAAACATATTTGGTTGTTATTTATCTGGTTAAAACCAGACCAACCCTTTTTTAATAAAACCGTTAGGTGACAATCTGCCAATTTTGTAATCTATAAAGCCAGGTTCGAAATTTAAAAATGGCTTTTTAAATTTCTAACTTTATCCTACAAAGTGAAAGTTCTAATTACAAAAATCGTCGCCTAGCCCGAGTCATTGTTATGTTTGAATATGAATTCTGTCGTGTCCGCAAATAAAGTTAAAAGTACAATAACTGGCTCGATGGTTTTAAGCTAAAACTCGAACTCATTCTACATATACACAGACGGCAGTCTACACCTAGGTTTAACAAAACATTAAATTTTTCCAAAACATCTTGAATCTTCCAATGCTCCAATTCTACGTACAATATTTCATAAATAAGCTCTAGAAGCAAATACATTACGAAACCAGCTCTCTTGATTTGTTAGTCGTAAAATGTCCGCAACAAGATTATCAAGATGAAAAGTTATGTTTATATAATAAAAAGAGATTCGTTAGAAAAATATTGTATACCAGGAAACGGGGAAATGGCTTAGGAAGTGCATGGTGGAAGTTTTATTATTTGGCTTTTATTTTTAGGCTACTTCGCGACGTCAACGACTCTAGTTATGTTTTCACGCGTGTATATTTGTACGTGGGATTTTTTTATATTAATACTAATTTATGATAATAACATAATATATATTTATTATCTACTAGCCGCTGCCCGCCACTTCATCTCTAATCCAGGATGAAAGTAGCCTATGTGCTTACCCAAGTGATGGATCCTTTCAGCAGTTTTGGCGTGAAAGACTTAACAAACTTATTTTCGCATTTACAATTTTCTAACTGGATTATGAGACCCTCGAAACATCCTAACGGCTGATTCGCGCGATCTTTATCGTCTAAAATCCGCCATTTTGTCAAATATAACCTAGCTAGGCTAACATAACCTAGCTTTATGTTAGCCTAGCTAGGTTATGTTTGACAAAATGGCGGATTTAAAATGTGAGACCCGGTAAATCTATCACATAAATAATTATTTATCTGTCTTTGTTTCATTTATAATTCTTTTTACCTATTGTGGTATAGTAATTTAATTCTTGGTGCATCGTCTTCACATAATATTACTTATATAATTAATGTATACAAAATGTTGTAAAACATTTTAAAAGAGTAACGGTGGAGTTTCTTGCCCATTCTACTTCATACGAAACTACGTTTTGGAAGGGGCGCCTAGAATCAGTTCTATTTTCATGTAAATGTTGACGTGCCTAAGCTTATTATGTGCCTATTTGAAATTCAACAATCATCTGAGGCATTGCATTTCAACAATCTGAGGCATATAAATGTTGACGTTCAAAAGTGCCAATGCCTATTGCCTATTTGAAATAAATGCTTTGACTTTGACAAAATTTGGGAAGGTAATGTAGTGGCATCAAAGCTGAGATAAAACTTTAAAAAACTGCCAAGACCTGCAGACTACTTGAAACGTGAGCTTGTTATGTGTTTTTTTTTTTGTTGTGGTCGAGATATTTTTGTTTATATGGATGCGAACGCGAACCTACATGGACGCACCAACTGTTTGGGCGCCCCAAGATGTCGCAGACAAGTAACCTGTCGAAATACATAAACCTAATATCAGTGTTCTCGTTTACGTTCAAACAGTCTTTCTCAAAAATTATCGTGAGAAATGTTTTGAGTATTAATGTGGATGGCTGTAAGAGTAGGGGAAGACCAAAGAAACGATGGATGGACTGTGTGGAAGATGATGTGGATAGAAAGGGGGGACTAATGAGATGATGACTGATAGAGAAGTACCTATGGAAGAAGAGAGATAGAGAGTATGAATGTGGATGACTATAAGAGTAGGGCCAGACAAAAGAAACAATGGATGGAATGTGTGAAAGATGATATGGATATAAAGGGGGGGACTACCGAGATGACGACTGATAGAGATGTACCTATGGAAGAAGAGAGATAGAGGGTATGAATGTGGACGGCTGTAAGAGTAGGGGCAGACCAAAGAGACGATGAATGGACTGTGTAAAAGATTATATAGAAAGAAAAAAGAAATGAGATAGGAAAATTTGCGGTAAACATGACGCAGTGAACGAATACAAACACCAAAAAGAACAAGTTGGGGAAAAATATGCGTCACATCCACGCAAAACGGCCATCTTAATGCTACGACCCTATGCGAAGGCTGGTTTTCAGCGACAGCCGGCGATGAATAACGTCAACCGGTGCAGCAAACGCTAAGATTAAAATAAAATACATACACGTAATAACTAGATAAGTGTTCAACAAAATAAATACAATAAACAATTGGATTACCCTGGTTATGCTATCCATATATACTACTTGGGATGATGACCTATTTAATATATGTCTATCCATATATACTACTTGAGATGATAACCTATGTCGTAATAAATTCGACTGTACTGATCTTGTGAACAGTTTCTGCTACCTGATCCCTCGTACCGCACATGTTCGGGAAGACCAACGCAGGCGCTCACCGCCGCTGCATCGATTAGTTGACACCTACAATGGGCAGTATGGCTCAACTGATATTATGTTTCTCAGCAAGGCTTTAATAACAAAATAAATTGTTACTATTTTAAGTGATCAGAACCCTAATAATAAAGTAATGTTTACTTTCATTCTGTTTATTTTTATATTGTTCTTACTAACAACTAATAGATTTGTCTATTAATCTGTGGATAACGTTGTGAGTAGTGTGTTCGTTACTTCTATTAACTTCAAACCTATTTTTACGTATTAAAACACTGCTGTTTGTAGTAAGTAAAAATAAATATGAAAAAAAACTAGATTCCGCTCTTGACTTTGTCCGCGTGAAATTTCTGGCTCTCCCGACCCACCCCGTCGCGTTGCATCGCTTTCCCGCGCTATTATGGATTCTGTCGTAATCTAAGATGCTAAATGTCCTTCTGACTGCCAACCGTGAATGTTATGTGTTTGCAGATTAATGAAATAAAATTATGCGTACATGTTTCGCATTCTGTCAGAGAAAGTATGCAAGGTAGTCCACTGTTCCAGGTCAGCTTTAAATTAAATTTTATGCCTAATCAGCGTATTATGTTCCCACTGCTGGGACACAGGCCTCCTCTCTGTGAGAGGGAGTGGGCTATAATCCACCACGCGGGTCCAGTGCGGGTTGGTAGATGTCACATGTCTTCGAATATTTGGTACTAAGACATGCCGGTTTCCTCACGATGTTTTCCTTCACCATTTTGAGAGCAGTGGTGATGAACGTAACACAAAGTAAAGCGTCTTTCTGGGTTCGAACCTACGACCTACAACTTGTAAGTCGCGGCCGTTAAAACTAGGCCACCACTGCTCTTAATTTTTTTTTTTTTCTAAACCACATAATAATTATTGTCAATGTTATCATTGTTTCTATGTTAGTTAATGTAGTTGGTGTTGTACCGTTTAAATTAACCATAAATTAATAAATACATTACTTAGTTTTCGCTTAGCGTTCATTCTGCCTTTTTATCCTTTTTGCTCTGCCACCAAGAGCCCTATAACCGTCCTCAAGAACTGAACAAGAACATATCAAGTGCAAAACGAATTATCAAATCCGACTCGTGGTTTCAGAAATTAGTGCGTGATTTCATAAGATGAGCAACACTGACGGTAGAGAAAGTTGGGCCGTTTGTTTCAGAACCTGTGCGTTAAAAGGCATAGAAGCGTTCTCTATGGTGTGGGCTCCCATATTTTTACGAGTATAAATTATTACATAAACTTTTGTAAACAATGTTATAACTACAGTTTCCTGCAAAATACGTGACTAGTAATATTTATACAATACTTTAAGAAAACAGTGCGTAGTGCGAAAATAACGGTGATATAATAAGTTTATTTTAGATTTTCAGCGTATATTATTACGATTATAATATTGTTGCAGTACTGGGGATAATAATTATATTTAACAATACTATAAGTGATTTTGACCAGCAGGGTATTTGTCTAACACACCGACCATTCACAGTTCAACAAGAGTCGTTGCGTTATTTACGTTGATGAGCCGACAAAGCAGATATATCTACCAAAATGTATGGAGATTGGGCCAGTTACACTGTACGTGAATACGGAAACACATTTAAGTAAGTTCTTAACTGTCCAATTACTTTCAAATAGCTTTGTTTGCTGGTAAATTACTCTTAAAAATCGCAACACACAACAAAAAAGCGGACATGGCGGTAAGGTGTCATTTAGATTGATTATTGACGTTTGACACGACGAAAGTGACTGAAGTGACACTGTTGTGATAGATATGATATCAGCTTTCTCTCTATCTTCAACGGTCAAGCTATGGTTTGCTGTCATTGCTGCATTGTTTTAAAGCCCAGAGAAACTAAATTCGCCATTACGCCATGTTGAAGGTCGATTAATATCAATAAACTATCACGACAGTATACATTTAAATGAAGTATGTTTATTTTTCCCGAACTCTACGGATTTTTCTTATTTTTTTGAGGTACAAAGACCGGTCCTGTTTTGAAACATCCCCTTTTTCGAACATATATAAGGTTTATTTATTCATACACGAAATATTTAAAGAGTGACATCTATAGGTCGAACAGAAGCTATAGAAACGAAAATATTTTTTTATCATTAATAAATGTTTATAAATGTAAATGTTTTTTATTTTACGTAATTATCATAATTTTAAAACGGCTTGAGATATTTTGCATAAAATCTTTACGGCCCATTCTATGAATGACCCCGCAATTGATTAGCAATATCCTCCAATATGATTCAGATTGTGATTCATATTGTGGATGTGCATGTGTGTATCCGTGCTGGTTTTCAGAAATTTGTGGTAAAGTTTGTTCCACTGTGCACGGAATGGCCGCGTTGGCAGTGTCTATAGACAGCAGTACTAATTAAACTCGTGGCGCCTAGAGTGCATTGAGCGCATAAATTTTTCTCGAACCGCCCTTAAAACTGTCAGTCTATTTAAGTCTTTATATTAGTTGTAGTGATATAAATGGAGCCAGTGGCTAAGAAATAGCAGCCGCAGGGTTCGATCGATCAGGTTAAGCTACAATTGCCGCGGTTGGTCCCTGGATTGGTGACCATCTTTACATACCAAGAACCCTCCGTGCCTCGGAGAGCACCGTTGTTGCGATGTTTTAACTAAGCCAAAAGCCCCAAACTTAAACATTACTGACGACATCTTGGCGCAGTATACACCTCTCACTCTGATACAGAAGGTCGGTAGCCTGCATAAAAATTCCAGCCTAAAAATAAAAAATAATAACCGCAAAGAAATCCAGATGCACTCGAGGCGTAGATACATAAATCCAGGCTGAAACTCAAGCGTAAACAGGGCTAGGCCAGTCCGGCTGGATGTTTCAAGTGGGAAGTATTAAATGAATCTAATTTTAGGTCTGGATGGATGATGGTTTTGAAATGTTATATTGTTTGATAGTTTTCATTTGGATCGAGTAGGTATTTCGTTATTTTTTCGGATAACTGTTTATTTTTCGCGATTCGGTTGTTGGTCCCATGGAGAAAGTTGTTCAGTTTGATGATATATACCTAGGGTTCCCAACCCTAATATACTGGTAGTCCCGTAAGTCGACTTCAAGCCGGAATCGTGTGATATCGGTCAACTCATAATAGTTAACAGAAAATGTTAAAAATCTTTGCTATGGATTTTAAAAATTACGGGCACTTGAAAAAAAAAGGAGAAATTCTTTTAACTCCTGTTGCTACAAATTTTATCTGTTCTATTATGACCCGGTTTGACGTCGACTTACGGGATACCCTGTATATAATATAGTATCCTACTATATATTAGAGGCCAAAAAACATTAATAATTAAAAAATGGTGAAACTACCTACTATGTTTTATCGATGAAAATTTAAATAACATTATTTTATTGAAATAATTGTAAAACGAAACGCAGCCATAACCAGTTTTTGAAAGTTGTATTCAGAAATTGAAATTTCTTCTTTCACAGGCAATGGCTTCGAAAAAACTATGCCTATTTGATATACAAAAGTTGGCAACCTTTTGTTGGTTTGGCATCTCGCATGTCAACCTATGAGGTTGTCGTTTGCTGAGGCGGACTTGTGAGTTGGCAACCCTATCTGTACACCCTTAAATATGACCAAACATTTCTAATTCAGGCTGTAGAACAAAATCCAGTCCATCGGCGGTTGTCTTCACGTACAATCGGGTGGGCTGCCTCCGTTGCCAAATATCATGACACCCAACTAACTACAACATTTTCTTATTCTTTACAGGAAAACCCTCGTCTCCCAGGAGTCAAAGTTCCAGTCGCAAGTTGCGTCATTGACAGAGCTTGCTGATAACAGATGTGATGAGGCCGAGCAAGCGAGGGAACTCATCTCCGCGTACAGGAAGGAGATTGAGGAAAAGGATCAGGAGATTGAACGTGAGTCAAGTCAAATAATTCTTTATTGACATTATGCAAAAACTTGTTTGAAACCTCTAATTCCTGAATTAGGTGAACCTGTAGTGCTATTCTCCATCTCACCGTGAACACTTAGGTGAAGTGAGCGTGGAGTGAGCGGTCTGTGCCACTGATGCTAAGGATTGACTAAAACGCGATGACACTGACAGCTCAGTCCACGTCTTTACGGTGAGATTTTTACAGAATCGACATGCTGTATGTCAGGAGTCTGCGCCCCCTCCCATCTTATTTGGCTTAGATACTAATGTCAACATAGGAATAGACAAACGAGAAAATAGGAGGGAGTGAGCATAAGAAAAATTGGTGTTTAGGTAACAAATAGCTGTAGTTAAGTATTACTATTATTGGCGTTATTAAGATAGAGCAAAAAACGGCGGCAACCACATGTTTCAAAATGAAATGAAATGAAATTTATTCGCAAGAATTTTAGTACATTAAAGATAGTCAGATTTTTTAACAGTTTCTATACAATTCGCTGAAACTAGCATGCAAAATTAATGTTACATTATTTATTAAATTAATCTAATAAAAATTCGTACATTCATGGAAAAGATTAAAAACTAAATTTAATGTCAATTACCTATTTGTCCAGTTATCATATAATATATGTCAGCGTGAATCTTTAAAGTTCAAATACTCATTCGCAGAATAAAATGATTTTTCTATAAGCCATTTGAAAAACGCTCATACTCCTTATTTTTATTTATTTGTTGTTATAGCTATAGTAGTACACACACTCTGTGAAATATTCAAGTGTCTACCTGTTACTGTTCAAAAGATACAGCCGTGTGACATACGGGCGGACGGACGTACGAACAGAAAATCCGGAGCCTTAGTAATTTAGCGTTCTTTGGGTACTGGCACCTGCAAGATAAAGCGGTAAAACGGACAAACCGAGATTTTGCAGAAGCTAGTATGAGACAAAGTTAAAACCATCGGGAAATACTTACGTTTATAAAAACACTGAATGAACTACAGTCTAACAATTTCGCAACGCCCCACAGCCGTATGCACGAACTTTGTTTCGTCGAGACCTGGCGTTTCGCCAGACGTTCCTCCCTTTCTTCTGCGTGGGTCATTACATGCATCGTGTGTCGATGTGACTCATTTCTTAGTACAGTGATGAGTTTTATTCTTTGTTTACGGACATTCAGTATTTGTGACGGAATCCTCTTTCTTCGAAATAAGTATTGGCAGTTATTTTGAGAAAGACGCCATTTTTTTCAATTGTTTTGTGTAAATATTAAGTTTTAAATAAGCTGCCTCGTCAGTCTTGTGGTCGCAAGCGCTACTGTTGAGCATGAGGTCCTGGGTTCAATTCCCAAGTCGGGTAAAGTGGAATTGGTTTTTTCCATCTGGAATTTCTCAGTAGCAGCCCGGAGTCTGGATTTATGCCTGGTTGATGGCAATGGGCACGCCCCATATTACATAGGACTTCTAAGAGAAACCCAAAGAGATCCCTTAAAACACTGACTATGGCTATCAAACTAAATAACTTCCCCAAACCACAATTTACCACTCACAGTCTTAATTAATCCCCATTTCACCAATCACCACAAAATAAGAAGCGATTTCTTTTATTAGCATCTTTATCTGTCATTGGGCGATCAATCGTTCACAATGGCGTCGCCCGAGCCGAACCTGTCAAACAAATTGTAAAGAACGTTTGGAATTCGAAATAGCCGCCATCTTTCTTGTTCTCTCATTGAATGTCAATTTACGATTATTTAAAATTAAAGCCATTGGATTTGCCCTGTAATGGATTTGTAGATTTTTATAAGTATAGAATTCATAAATGAAATTAATATTAAAATCTATAGAGTTTTAGGGGCTTGTATAATTATCTAGAAAGTACACATCGGTGCCAATAGTTTCCTACTTTATCCATCCACCTGAATAATAGTTCGCCTACACCTCAAATCAAATCATTAACGGTCGGCAAAAATAACTAAATACGGTCGTTAAGAATAACTGTTAGTAAAATTAACAAATACCGATCATTAAGTTACCAAATCGATCGGTAACTGGTTCATCCGCATTTTTCAAATAAATTAAAACTCAGCAACGAATAGGCAGGTCAGTACTACTGGTAAAAATATTTTAACGGCGAAAAGTGAAAACTGGACAGATGTCATGTTTTTCAAGTTAAAGTTGGTGAATATTAATGAATATTTACGATAGTTATATCGTATTTACCACTAGTGTGCCTATACAACTACTCTTTTAAATATTTATTGTGCAGTTGCGTATTTTTTTTGTGTCTAGCTAGTGAATTCTAGCGGGTGTTTTTTTTTTTTTTTTGGTATGGCATCTCGTAGTTGACCTTGAGAGGTCGTGACTACTTAACCGGACTATCCTGTGGCTGCCTTAAGCGGACTCAAAGCCTCCAGCCAGGGGCGTAAAACTACTTATATTATTAAGCGAACGCTCGCTAAGGGCACCCCCTGTGGGGTACGGACCTCGGCTTAGGGCGTCGCTGACGGGAGGACAGCAAGATGGGACAGGCTGGATCAAGTTTTGTTGATTATTATTATTCGGGGAATTTAAAGCTACAGGCTCAGCTACGGCGCGGGCTGGCACTTCGTCGAGCAAGGGTCGGGGGGGACAATTACGTCGGGATCTTCGCGAGGAACCTCGGCGGCGAGGTCGGAATGTCGGTCTGTGTTTGTGCACTGTACTGGTGGCCCTACTGCTCTCTTGAATGAGAGTTATGTGGTCATCGGGATCGGTGAGGACATGCTTGGGACGGCGCACATGACTAATGGAGGAGGGAATATAGCTAGCGGCTTTCACAACCAGAGGGTTACGGTGATTCGCGGCGGTCTCGAAGAAACGCTTTGAAATGCGTTTCATGAACTGACGGATAGTGGGAATCCTGACGTCTACGTGGAGGATTTCGTTGCGAACGTACCAGGGGGAGCCTGTTATCCTACGGAGGAACTTGTTCTGGAGGGTCTGCATTCTATTGAAGCGAACGGGCTTGGCGTGTGCGAAGACTGCACTGGCATAGGTCATGATCGGGCGGATGCACGCTGTGTAGATACGCATTTTGCACTTTAATGACAATTTGCTACGTGCATTGAGGACAAAGTGAAGTCTACCTAGAGCGAAGGCGGCGCGCGAACGAGCCGCCTTAATGTGCTCTGAAAAAGAGAGGTGTTCGTCTAGTACGACACCCAGGTATTTGGCTCGCTTCTCCCAAGGGATCGGCTTGCCGAACATGGTGATCGGTCGAGTAGCGGGTGTTCAAGAGCAAGAACTATTTATGTATTTGCAGCAAATATAGGTTATACCAGTTGTTAAAGTTGGTGGTTTTACGTACAGTCCATATTTTTACCTGTTTAGGGCTTGCAAATTAATTTTAAATTAAGAACTAAAAGGTATTGAGGGGGAAGCGCCAGGTTGCCCGCGAAATTAAATTTTTCTTAGGTTTTTTTTTGCAATTTGCAGGTCTATTCGCGGATTCGCGACCGTAACAAGTTAGTGTGTAAACAGAATTATAATCATTAGAAAAGGTGTCATGGATTGAAGAGCCATGTCTCATATTTAAACGCAGATACTACCAATATTAAGTAGTAAATTAGCCGATTTTGTAGGCCCGATCTTGGAATTTGTAGTGAAACCCATAAAAAAGTCACAAGACTTTTAGGGTGGCTCCACAATCCACACATCTGAATTCAGGAGCCTTAAAAGTGTTGTAATTTTTCCTTAATCTATACGGACATTAGAAAAACCCTCAAATTTAATGATTTCATGAATAACATGAAATTAAATGAAATTTTAATTCATGTTTATATTCTGTTGGGCATAGTGTTACTGGGTTTCAATCAACTCTGCCCATCGCAGTCCACTGTTGGACACACACTCCCACTTCAACTTGCTTACTCTGCAAGCTGTGTCCGTAACTCCGGTTCGTCTCCGGATAATTTCAGATTATATCCTTCAAAGAAACTCCGAGCATAGCTCGCTCCATAGTGCGTTGAGTGACCTTGAATTTGTGAAGCCCGACTCTCAGTGCCCACGTTAAATTCCAGAGCCATGATGGGCAGTAGCGTCTCTGTTGTGAAATAATTGGCTTTGAGGTCACCAAACCGCATGACCAGCGTGGTGATTCCTTATTCATCCGCATTAAACCCCGCTCACTCAGGCATTTCACCTCTCATGATCAACTGGGTTTATCAATTAGAAAATTCACAGTAGCACCCTGAATACAGAGGATAAGTGCCCGGTTAAGACAAATAAGCACGGCCCGAAGATATAACACAAGTAGCGATATTATGAGTGTACTATTAACCTCTGCCTAACCCATTACAAAAACAGTCGTGATGATACATTTACCAAAAATATGCAACTAAACAACATTGATAGATGATACAAGGATGTTTTCACCGCCAAAAACTTCTCGATCGTTTCCCGTAATTAAACTTCATTCGCGAAGCTTCCATCAGAACTAAATATAAACAACCGGATTCTGCCCACGCTGTCAAATAACTTTACGAATTAGATTCTGACGAAACTGTTAAAGGATTCCTGGGATCAGTTGCATATAGCATGCAAATAAACGTAAGATAATCAGCCTATAAAGTTTCCACTGCCTGAACACAGTCCACCTCTCTATGAGGAGGAGCTGGCCGTAATCGACCACGTGGGCTTATTGTGGATATTTGATTTTAGAACATAATGCTTTCCTTAACCGTTTTGAGATGATAAAATAATTTACGCAAAGTAAAGTGCCTGCTTCGGTTAACACTCACGACCTACAACTCGTAAGTCGCGGCTGATACCACTGAGCCACCACTGCTCACACATAGCAGACAAAAGTAAAATAATGCAGTCCCAGACCCACTCTGGGACTAACCCGCACTGGGCCCGCGTGGTGGATTACGGCACACTCCCTCTCACAGAGAGGAGGCCAAACTCAAACTCAAAGCATTTATCTATACTAATATTATAAAGAGGAAAGATTTGATTGTTTGTTTGTATTGAATAGGCTCCGAAACTACTGGACAATTATGTCAGATGAACAAATGCTACGTTTTTTTTTTCGAAATCCATGCGGATGAAGTCGCGGGCGAAGTTAAAAAAAAAACAATTACAGGCCCTTTTAAATTGTCAAGGGGCGGTCAGTCAGAAAGATGAAGCTGGTTGCCCATTCCAAAGCGTAGTAGGTAACTATGGAGAAGAACGGGCTAGAAACTCCACGGACACTCTTTTAAATATATAATAAATTGTTACACAAAATAAGTTACATCAGTCATTTTGAAATTACAAATGTCAGAACGAAGTAGAAAGACGTGCACGTTAATGGCGTCCGTAATGAAAAACATACAGAACAAAACAAAAATTCGGAAATTTAAATAAGCCGTGGCAGCCAAGAGATGACCAGTCCCCACTGACGGCGCCCGTTCACGAACATGACGTATGGATCAGCACCAATCAGCTCAACCATTTTGAAGGGAACTTAATGATCCAACACACACGCCACCACCAGCGAGACATTTGAGTGAGCGTGACATACTCTGAAAGTCGTACCCAGTAAATGGTAGTTTTATATTAGCTAAATAGTGCTCACACATGTGCTTAGCAATTAAACAATACTAAAAGATTTAATTTATACAGTGCAAAAATAGTTTTTACAATCTTCAGCAGCTCCAACAATATTTTCGAATGCCAATCAATTGGTTTATGCGCCTTTGTTGATCAGAACCAGCGTTGAGCCAAGCATTTTTGTCAGCGATGTCATCCCCCAACTTATCATATGCTTGGCTGCATAGTGTGCATTTGTTACAAGTTTTAAACTTCGTTTCATTCAGATAAAGTACGTGGGGAGGTGTTTTATTGCAACATTTTAAACAGTACCCCATGAAGGATGAATCTACTTTAGCCAGTTTGAAACCAGCACCCTAATTGCGTAATACACAATCAATCGGAATCTGAATCGTTTTGAAACAGATTGCTAATACATTGCTTCATAAGTTCGATAAAAAATTCTACTTATCAATGTAAATAACGCAATGAATGTAGCTGAACTGTCAAAATCAAACAGATTAGTCGTAATCGTTTACGAAAATGTATTACGCAATTAGGCTGCTGGTTGAAATAATTGGTCTCGAAGGCCCGTGTCCTATCAGCAGTAGGAACATTATAGGCTAATTATGCTGGGACTCAGGACTTCTGTCTGTTAAAGGGGCTGGGTCGTAGTCCATCACGCAGGCAAAGTGCGAGTAAGCGGATGTCACATGCTTTAAGTATTTTGTCGTTTTAAGATCAGTGGTGATGAAATTAATAGGGATGATAACTCATATTAAAAATGTTCGAAAAAATAATGTAATTTCAAAGAAGGCATTGTATATAATGAGATAATCGAAAAATGTAACGACGACGGCGGGGTAATTGCTTAACACACTAACAGTAGGAAAGGCTTTCATTTTGACGGTTCAACAACATTCATTGCGTTATTTACGTTGTAAAGCAGACAATTTTTTTGGAACTAATGAAGCAATGGATTAGCAATATCCTTCAAAATGATTCAGACTTTGATTAAGTAGTTTGCCAATATGAGTGAAGATGTGTGTTTTTACTATATTTTATTTTTATCCAGCCTAATCTTACCAAACTTTTTCTCTTTCTCGTTTCAGAGTTAAAATGCGAGCTCGCATCAGCATACAAGGAATCGGAGCTGATCCGTCAGAGAAGCCGGTCGCTTGAAGAGGACCTGTCTGCAGCCAGGACCTGTTCATCTAACTTAGCTGATCAGCTGCACAGGCGGAACGGTAAGACATAAACACTACTTTTATGTAGTCGTAATAAACCTCACAAAGTCAAAGTCAAATCATTTATTTCAAGGAGGTCATTAAAAGGCACTTTTAATGAAAAAATTTAGATAAAAAGAAATGGTTCTGGGTTCCCCTTCCAAAAGGTAGTTTTGTATGGAGAAGAATGGGCAAGAAACTTCGTAGTTACTCTTTCAAAATGTATATACAATACTAGCTATTGTCTGCAACTTCGTTTGCAATCCAGGATAACAAGTAGCCTATGTCCTTACGCAGGTCATGGTCTATCTGTGTGCCAAATTTAATCCAAATCCGTTTAGCAGTTTTAGCGTGAAAGCGTAAAAAACAAACAAACTTATTTTCGCTTTTACAATATCAGTTAGGATTAGGATTTTGACGATGCTATGACTAAACTACAATAGATACAAAGTATTAAAAATTAAGCAATGACAGATAAATTTGTCACAAATTTACAAATTTCGCAACTGATTTTTCTTCTTCAGCTGGCCTAGTGTAGTACCTAGTTTCAAAAGAATAAGAGGTCAGCTTATACTGGTTTTGTTACCACCGACGAGCAGCTTATTGTACGACAAAGCCACGGTAATAACATCATTCAGTATTCCAACTTCATACAAACGGACGAAGCGCGAGCTATGCCTACGCGCCTCGCTCAAGGCACGCACGCGGCATGCAGACAGTCTCGACCATAGATAATACACTATATAATATAAGAGTCTCGACTGTGCCGTAGTGACGAACGGGCGGTGTGTTGTTTTTTTAACAATAACCGCGCGATTTTTTCACTAAAACTAAGTTCAAGTACATATTTAATATGAGGAGTATGATATATTATGCTGTTTATGGTTGCATTAATCCGTCAATAACGCATCCAGAGATAACTTTTATACTAAACTATAAAATAATTTTACTTACTATTGGGTAGGTACGTAAAGTGTGTCTTTTTAATGGATAAGTATTGCCTTTTATCTCCCGAAAATAAAGATGTCTGGATTAATAAATAAAGTGAATAGAGTAAAGTGATTGACAAGAGTGAAATAGGTAGTTATTGTTCATGAATCAGGAAACGGTAGGTACGCTTGTTTTAAAACCTCAGACATGTGTGTTTTGTTTTGTTAGTTTGTACTATTCAAAGTAAAGACTTTGTTATTATTAATAGTTGTTTATTGCACTGTGTGTATGAATAATACTAGAAAAAAATAATTTGACCGTCTGCCTCACACTAGATTAACCTAATTTATAGAGACGTTCATTAGCTGAGATAAAAAGGTATTAAAATTACTCGTCAGCTGTTTTTTGTATTTTAGTTGAGTAGGTAGGTGTTGTTGTTTGTAAGGATTGGAGTCCATGTTTCCCAAAACAATTTTTAATTAAGCTTTATATAAGAATGCGGATTTTTTATACTTTAAAATTTAATAATAAAGCATTTCGTACGTCTCAGTCGAGGCGCAAATAATTATCGGTCGCAAATTTATAAGACCGATTTTTTATTCAAACATAAACATGGTTTTTTAATTAAATCTAACAATCAAAAACATTAAATTCACAAAGTATTTTATTTGTTTATATACAAAAGTATATTTACAATCACAAAACTAAACCGAAACAAAAAGTAGGCAAATGTAATTAAAATGCTGGAGGCGGGCAGCCCTATCGCATGTTTACGTACCGCGCGGCTGTAGGCATTTATTTTGAAGATACGGCCGAGTTACAATACTGTATGATATTATTACTGTGACAAAGCCGTATCAACTTGCCGATGTCGTTGGCCTCGCAAAGGTCTTTCATAGTGCAGGTGCACGGAGAGTGCGACAAAACTTCAGGCATTGTTTGCGATGTGGCTCCACTTTCCTACTGCAGCTCGTCGGAGCCTGACCATGTTGTGCCGGCAGTGGCCCACCAGGCTTCTTAGTCGGTTAAGAGATTTCCAGGTGGGCCGTGTCAGTTGGTGGCCACCGCTGATCTACTTAAAGTAGTGACAAAAGTATGACTTTTGTCGCTGACTTTTGAAACACCTGCATTATTTAGGTCTTCATCTATTCATTAGATAACCCGCGAAAAACCCTACACATTTATCTACATTATAATCTTGCAGTGCTTCTCTCAAGCCTTTCGCGCAGCGCTGCCGCAGCGAGTAAGCACCACAAGACCACCCGTAGGCCGTATCACAAGTGTTTCGCCGCTGTGGCAGCGATGCGCGCAAGGCTGTATCCTTAGAGAATAGCACTCCAGATCCCAAATATATAACGCAACATTTAATAATCTATTTTATTCCAATTCAATTGGAGTCAGTGCATGCCTTCTTCATGCATCTCTCTCTATTTCATATATTCTCCCGCTTTAGCCAAATCTCTTTCACAGAATTATTCATCCATCGTTTCTTTGATTTTCCCCTACTCTAATGTTGCCATCCACATTTATATTAATTTTTTCTCCTTTCTGAGCTCTTTAATATACTAACTAGTCTAGTCTCTGCTTTCCAGATGAATCACTACGTCAGATTCGAGCAGAACTTGAGGATACTCTCGGGCAGAGAGCAGAGCTCGAGTCGCGAGTGCTCGCGCTAGAGCGAGACAAAGATAGACTCGAGCAGGAGAAACTTATACAGGAGCAGAAGGCACAGGAGGTGAGCTACTTTATCATCAGCCTATAGAAGCTCACTGCTGTACAAAGGCCTTTCCAATCACCCGCCATTAACTCGATGTGACTGACTGGGATGTCTCGACTCGACGTGTCTATTGCCCGACGGTTAAAATTGGGATCTACATTATGTTAATGCTACTTATTCGATTAATATTTCATGCGTTCTGTAGGAGTGTGTGACACCATTGGTGATACCATTTACAACTTTAGTTCGATACCTAAGTAGAACTTTTTTAACCACGTAGCCGGTAAGAGTAATCTATTTACGTCTTCATAATTTCACTGCCGCTTGAATCTTCATAAAAACTATGTGTTTTTCTAGGCGTTAGCAGCAGCAGAAGCCAGCACAACAAAATGGCGCGCAGCACACGAAGCGGCGCGTTCCCAAGCCGCCGCGAGGGCAGAGCGCATGCTGGCGGACTGCGAGTGGAAGATGAGGGAACTGGAAAAACGGGCCAGGGAGGCTGAAAAACAAAACAAAGAGGTAAGCTCTGTGCGCTTCTGTGAACCTAGTACTTCAGCATGAATACGTTTAAAGGAATTGTGAGTGAAGATGAGGGAACTGGGCCAGGGATGCTGACACACATTATAAGAGGCTCTGCGTGTTTCTGTGAACCAAGTACTTCAGCACGAATATGTTGAGAAGGTACAGTGAGTTGTAGATGAGGGCACTGAAGAAACGGGCCAGGAAGGCTGACAATCGTAACAAGAAGGTAAGCTGTGCGTGTTTCTGTGAGCCTAGTACTTTATCATGAATACGTTTATAAGGTACAGTGAGATAAAGATGAGGTAACTGAAGAAACGGGCCAGGGAGGCTGACAAACATGACACATACTCACACACAAAATTATTGCTTGTTAAAAGTTTTTGGGAAGTCATCTACTTTTACAATATTTGTAAATATGCGAGCACAATGTATCTAATTAATTAATTTATCAGCCATTGCTTTATACTGAATTCTTTTTACCTATTGTGTTATAGTAATTTTATTCTAGGTGCATCGTTTTACACGTATAATTAAATTATTAATGTAGAAGTACAAAATATTGTAAAACATTTTAAAAGAGTAACGGTATAGTTTCTTGTCCATTCTTCTCCATACAAAGTACCTTTTGGAAGGGGAAACTAGAATCAATTAAATTTTGTTTGTAAATGTTGACTGACTGTGTGCCTATTTGAAATAAATGATTTGACTTTTTGACACGATAAAGAGGTAAGGCATTCCTCATAGCTAGTAATTCGCCACAGGCCATTTTGCTAGTAAGAAGCAATTATTATAAAGCGTGGGACGCCCTCCAGGGCGCCTGAGCCAGATAGACCAACGACCTTGAAAAGGTGGCTGGGATAAATGCGGAAGCCGGAGGACAGTGTGTTGGCGCAGCCTGAGAGAGGCCTATGTCCAGCACTGGACTCAGATAGGCTGAGTTGATTGACTCACTTTTGAAATCATGATGTTTTTCACATTATTTATGTTGGGCGCCACTTTAACGAAAATTTTGTTCAACGTACGGTGTTTTAACATTCATCACGTGTCTGTTAGTACCTCAAATGCACCCCGAGAATACAAAATATCGTGACTGGTGGACTGTGCGTTTTGTGTGACTATAGAAAACTATTCGTTATTCTCAAAAACTTTGTAACTCTGCATGACAGAACACATTAGATTTTTGCCAACTTAAAGACTCAATTTGTATTCAATTGTCTTCAGCTACTTATTGTCTTCAACTACTCATCATATCAACCATCTGTTAACTTCATAACAATATCTTCCACAGCTCACAGCAACAGTAGACCAACTGAATTCCAACCCGAAGCCCTCATCAGCTCAGGTAGCTGAACTCCAACAGCTACGAGGTCTAATCACAGAGCAACAACGTTCGGTACAGTCCCTGACTCTTCAGCTGCAGAAAGTGGAAACTAGGGAAGAAGCTCTGAAGCTTGAGGTGCATCGACTGAAGGAGCTGTTGGAAAGGGAGATTGTCAGCGGGAAGGAGAAAGAGGAGAGGTATCGTAAGGTTAGTAATTATCCCTTTTATTTGTTTTATTGGCGCTACTGCTGAGTATGAGGTCCTGGTTTCGATTTCCGGGGCGGGCAAATTGTAACTGGGTTTTAACACTTAGAATTTCTCAGTAGTAACCAGAAGTCTGGTTGTGCCCGGTTAATGTCAATATGCTCGCCTATTACATGGTACTTAAGCATAACTGGTGAAAGGAGGATCACCACCACCACCAACAACACCCAAACACCAGTTTTTGTAAACAAAAGCAGTGCAAAAAATGTCTTTGCTTTGGAATTGGCCACTAGCTTCATCTTTCTGACTGACCGGCTCCTTCGAAAGCGCCAGTGATCGGTTTAATTCACATAAATGCTTTGAGTATGAAAAGAAAACTTATTTAAAAATGAGTAAAAGTATCTGCACCAGTGTATCACCATTGTTTCATTTTTAACCAACTTCATTCGCACACCATTCTAGGAAATCCAACACCTAGAACAGCAACATTCAAAAACAGTTGAAACCCTTCGCTCCGAGCACGCAGCGGCTGCAGCATCCACTCGCGCGACGCTAGAGAGGAATCACGCCGAGAGGACGAGGAACGCACTCGCACAGCTCAGGGCTGAGGCCGACCAGGATGCTAGAAACGCAGACAGGAAGCTTAGAGAAGTCACTACTAGGGTGAGTAACTAAGGAGCAGTATTTGAATATGGTCTTCATTCGTCGAAAGACACTCAGAGATGTAAACCACATTTTGCTAATTTTGTGATATCATGCAGTGGCGGTTAGCCGCAGAAGGCAGCCGCTGCCTGAAATCTGGGTTCCAAGAACAAATCCAGTCATCAGGCTGCTACTAAGTATTTCATGATGGAAACTCTCGATACTTTGACCGAAACAGGGCTTAATAATACTGGCAAATACTCCTTAATTAATGCAGTCTACATTTAACAGACTGAATTTTAATAAAGTCATAATCATCTTGAGATATATCCAGAGAATGTATAACTGTACTAGCTTTTGTCCAGGCCTTTGCCCGCGTGGAGACCTCGATCGCAGCGCCTCCTATCGAATCCAATTGTGAATCTAAACCAGCCAGGGACACACGCAAACACACACATAAAATTTCCTCAAAATCGTCCAGCCAATTAGGATTTCAGTGACATATATACACACGTACAGAAGAATTTTATAGATAAAAATCTAAGAATTGAATTTACTTTTACAGTTTGAGAATCTGAAAGAAGTCCTAGCAAACAAAGAAACTCAGTACGAGCAGGCCATCGCTGAGGCTCACAGCAAAGCAGACTGGGACATCATGCAGCTCAGACATATGCTGGACAAGGCCGACATCACTTATGCCAATCAGTGCGAGGAGATGAGCAAACGATTTGAGACGGAGAAAGGTAACTTTTTGAGAGATATACCTGATAAAATAGGTATTTGAAAGGAAAGTTCCTTCCGTTCATTCAGTTTAAGATAGATTTCAATATTTTGTATATCACGAAAACCGCCAATAATCAATAAAAATACAAATAAGAATGATGTGATTCTTTGACCGAATTATCAGCCATACGGATTAGAGTTTAATTTTGGCACGTCGTTTGATTTTCGTTCCAGACGACGGATGTCAATATCTTACACAAGTCCTTAATTTACAAGGGAAAAAAAAACTCCTTTTTTATAAAATTCGTAAGAAATATTTACTTATCTACTCATTCGTGTTTACAGAAAATCTAATAGAAGAATGGTCAGAAAAGGTAAGAGATATAGAAGAACAAGCAGCCACAGCAGCAGACGAGGCTAAGAATCTTCTAGAAACTACCAGACTGAAGCTCATAGCGGAACGGATGGAACAAGTCAATAAGCTCAAAGAACAGCATCGACAGGAAATGGGTGAGTCAAATTATGATTAACGAACTTTTTGGGGGTTATAGGTGTGATGTTATGTTGTTACGTGTGTCAAAATTAAAAAAAATTTTGACGCTAACAGGTCTAGTGCAAGTTGTGTACAATGGACTTTATATTTTAATTAGCTGTTGCCGTATGGAACTCAGTTCGATCGAATAATTTAACAATAATGTTACAGATGACCAATGGGAACAATTTATGGAAGACAAAGAGAATTGTCTCGCTAGAATGAAGACAGAGTGTCGGCAGGAGGGAGAAGAAGATAGAGTTAAAAGGGAGAAGGAATTGATAGAAGAAATTGCTGGTAAGAGATTTCCTACTTCTGGGTAAAGGCATCCCGCTATTTCCTTACAAATCAAAGATAATTTATTGTTCAAAT
Organism: Dasypolia templi; assembly: GCA_963555695.1. NCBI lineage: Eukaryota > Metazoa > Arthropoda > Insecta > Lepidoptera > Noctuidae > Dasypolia > Dasypolia templi. Next base: position 4,614,866 of record OY743166.1, read on the forward strand.
AAAATCATTATTTAATCAGAATTGAGAACGTCCTCCTTTTGTTTGGAAATCGGTTTAAAAATGTTTTAGATTTTTCAAATCAATTCACCGATTGAAAAAAAACGTGCAAAGGACTTAGCTACCGGTTAACATCAATTCCAGAATTAAAGTCACAATTGCAGTCGCAATCAAGCGAGTACGACCATTTAGCTCTTAAAGCAGCTGCTTGTGGAAGAACATTAGCCGTCACTGAGCAGGAATTGAGGTCAGTGAACATTTAAGACTAATTTCATGAGATCCACAAACGATCGTCTATGTAGATGATGTTTTAATATGCATGTTTGAGACAAACCTCGAGTTTTGGTCATACCCGTATTCAAAGAATTTTTTTAAATTTTGCTATAGATAAAACACTAACACAGTGTTTAAAATTTAAAAATCTTATCCCACACTAACAGTGTATTCATAAAAAAAATTGTTTTAAGCTGTCGACGAGTTTATCAATCTGACAGATTTATTGACAGTGCCTGTATATAAATAAATATCCGAATGAATCCAAAAATATATCTTTGGTTCATAATCATTCAGTAAGCATTTACCAGTTGAACTTTCTACATTTGTAACATCAATCTTTGAATACGGGCCAAACAGTCCCTCATATAAAAATAATCATTAATTCAACCAAACACAATTGGTAGCGAAATTTGTTCCTAAAAACCTTTATTTTTAATGAAAACTAATATTTTTAACACTAGTTTTATTGAAATATAGTCTTTTGGACAAATTTGGCTACCATGACCGCATGTCAAAATTCTTCCACGGAGTGATAATTACCATGTTATTTATATTTCATGGTCATTAACATAATTTTAATTCAAACACATAATTTTAAATCATTTATTTTGAAAGATGCCTGTATTTTGGAGGTTCTCGTCTTGTACATCTACTCCTACGAAATACAAACAATGATACAGAATTGAGATACTTTGTCAAAGTCATATCGACGTCATTTAAATTTACTATTGGTTCTCTCTTGGATTAACTTACTTTTTTGAGAATCACTAAAAGATCGCTTGCGAAAAGACATAAATCTCAGTGCACTCTCAAGCTTGAAAGTCTGAAATGTGACTCTAAACCAAATGCATCAAAGTAATTTACCGAAATGATGTTGTAAAGAAAACTGACTCCACGTGATAGACCCGTGTCGCCCTCACGTGTGAAAATTAGTCGAAATAATATCTATTTCCTCCATTCTATACTTATCAAAAGACGTGCCCTGTGACCTCCACAATCTTGAGCACTTTCTGAGTTTGTAAAATCATTTAAATCAATGGTAGACACTAAACTAGAAATTGCTGCTACCTAACCAATAGACACAATCGTTTGGATCCCTTATCCCATCTGGTGAAACATCATTTTCATCCAAATAGATACAGATTTATTATAAACCCTAGATAACTTGGCAGTCTCAAGTCTCCTTGTATCTTTTAGTAAAATTGACTTTGACTTGGCCCAGTTATTAAAAGGCATCTTTCAAAATTCGTCACCCATACATATGTACATATCACAAAAACACATCATTTACATAATAATGTCATCCAAAAATGCGATGTCCAAAAGGCAATATTTCAATAAAATTATCTATAAGAAAACAATAAATAGCAAATGCGTTTTTTAGAACAAATTTTGTAATTGACTTTAAGAGTGAGAAGTTTTCATTCTTCCTAAAGGCAATCTGCCTAACCTTTTCTTAACTATTTTGGAGTCGGCTACCAGTCTACCTGGATGCGGCTAAATACCAGTATTTCACATAAAGTGACTGCCTAGCTGGTCTCCACAACCCAGTTACTGGGTATCACGATACCCCTTGACTGAAGACTGGTTGTCAGACCCCGTTAAGGTTTAATGCAACTTGTTCAGAAATGGTCTTTATGGTGGCGAAAAAGCAAAACCTTCTAGCCATCCAACCATTTATAAACCTAGGTTCATGCCAGTGGTGTAGCGTACCTTGGCGGGGACCGTATAAAAATTGTTTGGGGGCACGTAAGAATGGATTTTTTTCAATTAAAAGATAAATTTATTCATCGTAATAATCTATCTGTCACTTTTTCCAAAATCTTTACAAACAATTCAAATTAAATATACATTCTCCTTGCCTTTTTTTCGGCAAACTGCTTTATTAAATCTTTTATAGCTGATGATGACTTTAGTTTTTCTAAAGTTTCTGCCTCTATGGACAATAGTTACAGGTCCGACAGGCGTTCAGTTGGGGGCCCCGTATAATTGATACGGCAGATACGGCGGTTGCTACGCCCCTGGTTCATGCCCTATTTTGCCACCAAATATTACTATCAACTAGCTTGAAGGTATGGTCCAGTTGCAATCACAAGTACATGAGATACTTCAGCTTTGTCTCGGGCCTAGCAACGCCCCTGCCTCTAGCATTGCAGACCACCAACCACCAGTTTGCCGCCAGCGTGTTCTTTATCAATCATAGAATCAGCCTCATTGTTACACAGTGTCGGCATCATCGTGGTATTGCTGTGTGCGTGGGGAGGCTGTTCGCTGCGGATGACACTCATCGCCACTCTGCTAGCCGTCACCGTGGCTTTAGCAGCCAGAATGTTGCGCCGAGCTAAACGACATTACTAATCAATTTTAGATTATTCATTTGAAGCCTGCTCCACAGTTCGTTGAAAAGTTTACTGTGTAATTCACATACATAAGTACAATTACTTAAACGGGGCGTTGTATTAGGCTTGAGCTTGATTTATTCTTCTTTGAAAAGAAACAGACATTTTTCAAAAAATATCTTGTTGAATTTGACTCCTTCTCTCTCTATCTCTTCTCAATCAATCTCTCACTACAAAGAATCGTGACTCCGTTTCAAATTGACAACAACCCCTTAGTTTGACCCATGTTTTACCGACACCTGATGGGTAGCCCGGTTTATATTTAAGGTTCCTTAACTAAATGGCAAAATAAAACCCTTATCAATCAGCCCCTGGACATTGTGAAGTAGATTTCAATGCAACGCATTCACATCAGAGAGATAATTCTAGTACTTAAAAATTTTCAAATTCAAAACGCTATCTCATCTCAACGACCATCAATGTCAATTTTTTTTCAAAAAATTGTGTAAATTAATTGTATTTTTGACAAATTGAGACTGAGATCTGAATGCGAACGTTCTATGCGGAAATTACCTATCAATTCGGCTAGAAAGAACAATAGGATATCCAAATTATAGCAAAGAGTCAAACATGAATGTTTCATACAAAATCACTTAATCAATGGCAAACCAACGAACAAATGTGGAGCAGGGTTTACAGCTTAGCCAGGATCCTTAAAGTAACACTTATGCACATAGGGCATGATGACATTTATTTTTATTATAAACAACTAAAAAGTATAAATACTTAAAAAATTGCCAAACGTTTTAACATAACTGCAGTGACTTTGATGTATTATGATGTACCTAACTTCATACTAGCGCCTTATATTGTCCGTACCGTGCGACAAGGACGGGAATGATCCCTTCCAAAAACTTTTAAACCGTGTATCTCCATGTTTTCATTCATTTTACAGATTTTTACGATTATCTCTTTTTGCTATGCCTTCTTTGAAATTACATAATTTGTTGGAACATTTCTAGTAGTCATCATCACTGTTGTATTTTTTTGATTGCATGACTGTTTTAATAGGTGTATGTTTTATATATAATACGTTATGGTTACTTGACTTATCTTGATACATTTTGTAGTTGCTAGAGGTACGCTTCTATCCAACGTCAAGCTTACTTCTCCTGCGAATACAGCTTAAACTGACAAAAAATTTATACCTAAATTAGTACCATTTCGGAATGGAATCCTGACTACGCTTATTGTAATGGCGTTTGCCTTTCCTAACAATTCAAAATAAAGCAATAAAATGCCAAAAAGCAGCATAACAGCAACGCCTCTATCGGTTAATTATGGAACTAGCAATGCGAAATCCCATGATTTGAGTTTTATTAAAAATACTTACAAAATCTACTACTCAACATCTAAAATGTATATACAATATGTAACAAAAACCCTGTCACATCCAAAAAAGGCCTATTCCTGGTTTAACATACGTACTAGAAAAAATAGTAAAAAAAATATAACTCATAAAAACCAAAAGCTATTGATTGTTTTATTTTTAGTTACCATGCGAAATGTAACACTAAATATGGTAAATTTTCATAAGTTGACAACACTCCACCGGCCAGCGAAATCTTTTATTTTTTGCTTATTTTATTTCAAAGGACACCGCCCGCGTCATAACGAGTCCTCGATCCTTTGATGTAGCCGACTGGTCGCTACTTGTTTGGACACTTCGCCAGTCTCACGTGGAGATAGCTTGCGATCGGATGTCCGTACGTATCACGTGCCGCTATCGTATCGCGAACAATGTCGTATACCAATCAGGAATATTTGACTATGTTCATTTTTATTTGTGAGTGAATGTGTGATTCGGAAATCGAAGTAACAGCTCGGATTGTGGAAGCTTTCGAGTCACTCAAATCGTACACATGTGCGCTGCGAAGAGTACGTGCAAATTTAATAAAAAGGTGTCGAATGTGTACTAATGTTCTAGATAGATAGAAGTATGTAACAAGTAAATGTTTTAATAAACTGATACCTACAGTGGGTACATTGCCAAAAGCACATCACATTAACTCAATAATAATTGTTTCTTGATAAACAGAAGGTCAGATATCGGGGTCATTGTGCGTAAGCCTACAATAAAATATCAGCTGATACCTACGCGTAGGCAAAACAAGGATTTCTTTAGTCCTACGTTTCTTTGGCGGCATGCCGCCAAAGGACCGCCGCGCTCAGGCGGCTTCTTTGACACGAAACTGTAGGTGAACTCTGGTGAACCCTGTCGAGCGATCAGTGTTGCCTTTGGTATGATTATTTTTATTTTTTTAAATTAATTGTGTTCATTAGGGAAAAATTATTATCTCGTATCCATTAAATGATTACGTATTTGTGTACGCACTACGATACCAAATAATACCCTTCAGGATCGGACAGGGTTTTCGTTACATGCTGTATATATATATCTTATATTTATTGTTCAGACGACACAAAACCTAACCCATTGAGTCTAGAAGCATTAAATTTATCACATGAATTTGAGAACAAAGAAAGGATTTTTGAACCCCATAAAAATATTTAATTATTTTTAAAACTTTGTATGGAAGTTCGTCATTTTTGCTGATGGAAAAACTCATCGGGCACACGCCTACAGTGCGCGCAAAATAAATCGCGCGCGGCCGAAATCAGAAATAATTGTTTGCCGTCATCTCGATGTCTAGATCAGGTGTCAAGACAATGTGCTGTGTTTCGTGTTTTCCAAAGTAAATAATCGCCATCATAATGTTGAAAGTGATTCAAAGTGCTGGCAGGAAGTCTTGAAGTTCAAACACGCACGCAGACTTACCTTGCGCGCACTCTAGTAATACTATAAAATCCTAAATTCACTGACAGACAACACACAGCTGTGTTTAGAAGCTTGAAATTTTGCACAGCAGTTCCTATTATAGCGAAGGTGAGCCCTAACGAAGAATTTTTGGAAACTCATCCCCTAGTGGGGTTAAATCTGGAATGAAAATTTGTTTTGAAGATCGTTATTTTCGCCAATGGAAACAAAAAAAAAGAGACTTTCATCTCAATAATTCAGGTTATGCCACTTCTCCGAGTACTGTTTATTTCTAGTTCTATAATCGTCCACCAGGGGCGCTGTTGTCATAAATGCCACAGATAACATAACATTAAAAATTGTTGCTAACATTTCAACTTTTTCTTTGTATAGATTTATTATTAAAATACTGCCAATTGGACTGACATCGTAATTTATCATAAACACGTATTACAACATCACGCCTGCAGTCCCGGATGGGGTACGCAGAGATGTATAGTACACCCACATTTCACTAGATATTAATTTAATCATCACATCTTATTATTACCATTTTGTTGTATCACATCATGATTATTATCTAGTCATCATTTAGAATATTTGCCTGTTAGAAGCAGCAATTGGGTTAAGGGTATTTGACAAAAACAATAAAAAAACACCGTTAAAAAACTTTTTCGTGTAATTTACTTTGAAACAAATAGCGAAGCAGACTTTGCAACACCGAAAATAATAGCCAATCTAGAATATTTTTAGGTTGTCCTTTTTCTTTCTATGTAGAATTCCTAAATGGCTAAATGCCGAAGGTGACCTCCGCTGCTGGTTCCAAAAAGGTTACCGTATATCTTTTAGTAGAGAGAAGAGTCGCAATAAAACATTATATAAAACTATACCAAGTAAACAAGTAAAATAGGAGAATAAACTCCATTTTTAAAGGAAGCCTCTGGTACACAGCTAGTTACATTAATACAGGGTAGATCACCAGGGGATATTACTATTCTCCAAAGATATTTAATTTAATGTAATTACTTACCATTGGAAACTCTTACAAACTCCCCAGCAGCACAACTGTCTATTCAGTTATAAGAACTTGATTCTATCCAATAGAAAGTAATCTGGTGATCTTCTGGTAATCTGGTCACGTGGTGTTTAAGTCATGTATCAATAATAATATGATGTCACTGTTTGTGATGAGAAAATATCAAAATTATTTGAATTTAAATATTTAAAAAGTCATTACCGTAATCTTTTTTGTAAGTGTTAGGGTTGCCAACTTTTTTATATCAAATATAAAATTTTCGAAACTTTTGCCTGTAAAAAATACAGGAGATGGCGAGGAAACAATAGTAATATAATAGTTCAAAATTTTTTTTTTTCTTAAATTCATTCTGTTGTTTTTTGCCTGTATGTACTGTGTATATTTTCTGTTGAATACCCTTCCTCATTGTTGCGATCATTGATAGACATCATAACTCTAGCTCATCATTGCTCAAATTGTTATCGTTCATTATAAAAATGTTTACTCGTTTTTTCTATTTTTATACGATTCTGAAAATTATTTTGTGTGGAAAATAAAAATAAATAAAATTATAAACTTTTTTGGTTATTGCCGCCAAAATGTTAAAAACACATACACAGCAATTCATACGACCTATGTTGCCATTAAAAAAACAGGAATACTATTGTTATAAATTATTATTAAAATAATATTAATTTTACTAAGATACTATACAATTACAAAAAAAAATCTTAACATTGCTTAAAAACCAAACACTTTTGAGTTCGTCCCCCTTTTTACCTATTAATATCCATTAATAAAAACTGGCAACACCAAAACTACAACATTGGGTGAAACCCTCAGATATCGGCAATACTACACAAAAAGTAGGTTTAAAACCCCAACTATCGGCAGTGCATATAAATTAATTTAACACACACAATTTAACTGTCTTTCCTTAACCGACTAACCATAGAGAGGCATTGGCGAGGGAGAAAGACTTACGAGAGAAGAGATCAGATGACGCTACGAAGATCAAGCAAGTGGAGAATGCTTCGAAGGACCAGATTGAGCATCTCACCAGAAAGTGTGCGTGTTTGAGGAAGCTGTAAGTACCTGCCCTTGAAGTAACGGCCATTGATTTTTCTTGTTTTTTTATTATTATTTAAAGACGGTGGATTCTGTAAAAATCTCAAAGTGAAGTGACCTTGAAGTGAACTGTCACTAATGACAGCTCACTTCACCTATGTTTTTACGTTGAGATTTTAACAGAATGGAATAACTGCTTGTATATTCTATAAAAATCTCACCGTTAAGACTTGCGTGGAGTAAGCTGTCTGTGTCATAACTTCATCAATGACACAGTTACGTGCTACTAGGGACGTGTGGAACTGACAGCTCACTTCATGCTCATTTCACCTAAGTTTTCACGGTGAGATGGACACAAAATACAGCAGATGCTCAGAACGATTCTAACCTGTGGTGGAGATAATATAATAAGCTTAAGAGTTAAGAGGTCTCTGCTCAACTGTAGTTTTAAATCGACGCGACTCGGCTCGAATCGATAGGTAATGTGATTGAATAATTTTTCCCCAAAGAGATTTCCCAGCAGTGCTCGTCTATTCTGTAAAAATCTCAACGAGAAAACTTAGGTAAAGTGAGTTTGAAGTGAGCTGTCATTCCACATGATGGACTTTTGACACACATCAAGTTAACTTCACCTACGTTTTCAATGTGAGCCCATTACAGAATAGACGGGCAGTCATAGTCATAATCAGCCTATAACGTTCCCACTGCTGGGAGACAGGCTTCCTCTCTGTGAGAGGGAGCGGGCCGTAATCAACCACGCAGGCCCAGTGCGGGTTGGTAGACGGGTAGTACTAGAAAAAAAACTAGAATGAATAAAAATGAAAATAAAACTGAATTCAGCTTTTAAAAAAAGTGAGGTACCTATGTGGTATACTGCTGTTAGTTAATACAGCAGCCTAATTGCGTAACACATTTTCGTAAACGATTACGACTAATCTGTTTGATTTTGACAGTTCAACAACATTCATTGCGTTTGTACATTGTTGAACAGATTTATTTATCGAACTTATGAAGCAATGGATTAGCAATCTGTTTCAAAACTATTCAGATTCCGATTGATTATGTATTACGCAATAACGATACAGAAAAAAACTGTTTTACTATTCGACTCAGAAACAAAACTGTTTTACTATTTGACGATCTTGTTTCTTTTAAGATTGTACAACTATTACAGCAAAACATTAATATTTTTTACAAATACAAAAAAAACCATCGACGTTCGTGAAGGCCCAGTGGTCAAGACCTCGCCACATGCTTGAGGTTGTGGGTTATTAATAATCCATGGTCTATTATTTTTCCCAATTAATGATATTTCGGATGACTCCAATTGTTACGCTTGCGTAGCCCACGTAATGGCCACCTCGTGTGCAGATCCTTTGTTCTTGTCTCGTTGCGTCGCCCGTAATCCGGCTCGTTTGGAACAAAATAGGCTGGTATTATTATTAATGTTCTAATCAATCACTTTTCACAGTTTCGATGACATCCGGGCGCGACTCACCGCGCGGGAGAGGGCAGCTGAAAAAGACTCTAAAGCGAAAGATAAGGAGCTCCACCAACTGAGGGGCGAAGTCGCCAGGCTTACCAAGTTACTCTTCGAACAGAAGTTAGTAACATACGACATCGATAAGATAATAGTTGTAAAGTGCGCGCAAAATAATTCTGCGCGCGGCTGAAATCGGAAATAATCGATTGCCGCCTTTTCGACGGTTATATATCAGGTGTCAGGAGAGTGTGCTGTGTTCCGTGTTTTCCAAAGTAAATAATCGTCATCATTATGCCGAAAACGATTACAAGTGCTAAAAGGGATATAGTCTTGAAAATCAAACACGTGCGCAGACTTATAATCTGCCAAAAAAGTATAGGGAATGAATGATTTGTTTATGGTTCAATTTTTTTTTTGTTATATTTACATTGGCAGTACTGTTTTCCATTTTGGCGCGAAGTTTGAGTTGAATCTTATATTTAGAATAGACGCAGTGCTGTTTTTAGTATTGACAAAATTTTATAATTGACAAAAACATGGAACAAAGAGTTTGTCTTAAATTTTGCATCGCCAATCGAATTTCGTGTTCAAAGTCACTGAAAATCTTATTAATGAGGAGTGGTTGGAGAGGTGCCACGGCGTCCTCACCTTCCGCCTGACACAGGTCGTTACCGGACACGGTTGTTTCGGGAGGTTCCTGTTCCGTATAAGGTGGGAGGAAACGCCCGGGTATCACCATTGTGTGGATCGCCCGGAGGACACGGCGAACGGCGGCTGCGATCTTTCACGTCCCGCCCTGGTCCAGGTTATGGTTTGGAGCGAGAGCGAATAGCAAGCCCTCACCTCCTTCTGCGTAGTAGTAATGCTTGCGAAGGATGAGGCGCAGCGCGTGAGGGAGGGAACCTTGCGCCCTCATGCCCCTAGTCGCCGCAGGAGACGCCCTGGGCGTCGGGGGTTGCCTGCAGATTCCAGGCCACCGTAGGCGCGGGCTTGCGGACGGTGAGCAATGGGTAGCTCGCCGTTCGAGTAATGACTAGGCCCGGCTCGACGGTGAGTCGTGTTTCACGCGGGCCTCAAAGAGATATCAGCACTAAATGACGGGGTCCGATAGGGTCCATGCTTGCCAGGGTCTCGGGTTGTTCGAAAGAGATACCGTGGCCCTGGCACAGGCAACTGAAGGACCACGGGTGGGTTTTAGTCAGTAAAAGTCTGACACGCCCTCCCGCTCCACCCAGGGTGGGAGAAGTCAATTGATTATGTCCCACCCCAAAAGAAAAGAGTTGCCGAAGACTATTTGTTTAAAACTTCGAGACATTTCAAATTGTCATGATATTTTTCATAGAAACATTGCATAGATATTTGTGAGCCTAGCGTTGTGCTAAATAATATGAACAAGGGATTGCACATATTTGTTTTGAGTATTTGTCTGTAGCAATATTATTGATATAATGTAGTCACATATGTATGATGTCACAAATTGTTTACAATTTATTCTAAGGCAAAGCTGTTTAGAGTTTTATGAAACTTACCATTGCCTTTATATTTTTGATTCATGAACATAATCAGATATTAAAGAACTCGACTATACAAGCGGACTAAATGCCTTACAAGCTGACACTGACCCGCAAATTACAGAAAACGTAAGAAATTTTTCATTACGCAGGCTACCTTGCGCTGCCCCATATCAAATAATATCCCTGACTGTTAAGATCATCGTCATTTTGACAGAATGATCCAAAATCAGAAATAAAATAACGGTACAGCTTTCTTATTTTTAAGTGTTATACATTTTTAAGGCAATGATAATTACCTAAATTAAAAATCATATTAATGCATGAGCTGGCAACACTGCACAAACTCACGCGCCATTTTTATCTCAGCACTCCAAAATTAGGTGCACGCACGAGGGCTGACGGCTGCGAGACTCTGCCCCCTGAGGAGACGTCAGCGGAGCCCCGGCGCAAGGGTATGTCACCCTGTTTATAGGTGAGCACTCTTGTCGCTATTGTGTGTGGAATGTCCGCCGGTGAACAACCTGTATTATGGTTTGAGCTGGGCATGTTTCGAAGGGTTCAATTACATTGTTGTTGAGAATCATTTTTCAACACACATAAATTCAAAGTACCTACATGATCACGCCTGTGTTCCCAGGGGCAGGCAGAAATGGAAAGCACACTCGCATTTCCAAAGCACACCTATTCACAACAATTCGTTTCGGACTAAGTTCGACGGTATCTTCTTTATTTTATATAGTAGCATTTATGTCATGTTACAAAATACCTAATATATATTTAAACAGTTTCTACCAATAAAAATACTTTTTTGTAGCGTTCCCCCTAAACGAACTTTACAATTGAATTCGAAAGTGGATCGAATGATTGTGAATAGCTCTGCAGTTTCGTTTAAGTTACATGTAATAGAAGGCGAACTTATGACCCTAAAACTAGTTCAGTAAATCCCCGCATTGCTGCTGAGAAAAAACACAATAACATTTTGACCGACTTTGGCATTTAGCTCAAGACCCCACGTTCATCAATCCCTCTTGCAACCAATAAGACTATCAAGGCAGCCATTGCTTCATCAATTCCCTAATATCTAGATATAACGCTACAAGTTTTTTTGACCCGTGGCCAAAATCGGTACTAACGCCGCCATCTTGTTTTTTCAATAAAACTTCTGTGACAATTGCACATAATGTTCACCAACAACGCCCCCTCGTCAATGCCATTCAGACGCCAAAAGTGTCAAGCGCGCCGAAATCGGAAATAATCGTTTGCTACCATCTTGACGATTATATCAGGTGTCAAGAGAGAGTGCCGTGTTCCTTGTTTTCCCAAGTTAATATTTGCCATCATGCCGAAAGTGATTCAAAGTGAAGTGTGTTTGAACTTCAAGACTAAATCCCTGCCGGATTTAGTCTTGAAGTTCAAACACACCTATTTGGCACGCACTCTAGTTTTCTACAGAAGACACAGATCGTAGTTTTAAATCATAGAAATTCACAACAAGCCCAGCTCTGGTCATAGTCAAAGGGGTCGTGTTAACAAAGGAACTGGAACTACTGTGGTAATGTTATGTTAAACCTTATTTGTTAGAAATAGTTAGAATGCACTTACTACTACTCCACCAAGAAAGCTAGACATAGCTGATCTATCTGTAAAAATCTCACCGTTGACAACTAAGGTAAAGTGAGTGAGTCAAGAGTGTCTATCCCTAGCATCCGGCTGTCATGCGTGAAAAACAAAGGACTATGGGCGTTAATGTATACGGGAATCCGAAGTCGAGATCGCGTTTGATTCGAATCGGAAACATACAAGCACTATGTAATAGGTACGGCTACTTCGGATCGTTATTTCTCGGACTCAGATGGAATGCAGTGCGCAATTGCCCTTTTTAATAAGATGCAAAAAAAACTAGTTTCATAAATATTAACTGTTGTATCTAAATCCTTATTTTCTACATGTCTGACAGTAAGTCTAGTTTTCTCAGTGGAGAAGTAAGAGAACAAATAAATGCTTTGCTAGATTTTTCGACTCCACTCAACTTAGAGAACGTTATTTTTAGTGTAGTGCTTAACTGAAATTGGTTCGTTTAAATTCGGGAGAAAAAAAAAAGTTGTTTCTACGCAGCGCGGCATTTAAGCCTTAGTATATTTTACTTTTACTTGTCTATACTTATTAAAATGATTTTTAGAGCTGATTCTTAACTTTTCACTACAATAAAAATAACGTTGTAGGTATATGTAAAAGAACGATTTGCTTTTTCACGTATTCGTGTGTATTGTATGTTGTGTATCTTCAAGCTAAGTTCCCTGCTAGGTATGTAGGGAAGCTTTAAATATTAAGTGTGTAGAATGTTATAAATTTGATATTGTTGTTAATAAACTGTTATTAAAACATAATTTGAAAATAACATAACGACTATTTGTAAATATTTTCTTTTCATTTGTTTTTTTTTCTAATAAATATAAATGCTTGAATGTTAGCGAAGTAAAACGTAGATTCAAAATAAATATTTTCAAAATTAACTTGAACAAAATTTTCTAGCCTAAATCTTTGCTTTTCTCTCTTTTTTTAACATTTAAATTACATTTTGTAAATAGAAAATAAAATGTTTTAAATAAATGCATAAAAAGAAACACATGCACCACCAGACAAGCGGTTCGGAAGCGGTAACGACACATAAAATTTCAAATCTAGTTATCTTTTTCCGTGTGAATAAAATGCTACCAAGAATTTGGGTTAAAAGTAGATGGCAACTAGAGCCTTTAGGAGTATGAGGAACAGGGTGTAAAGTTCACTCATACTCTTTGGAAAAGGGAGGATCCTCCGACCAGATGGATGTCGTATCTGGTGGGCAACTGCCCGATGATTGTTATCGGGAAGTTGTATGTATGCTATCTGCGCGGTAAACTCTGCTTGCGCGATGCAGGATTGATGCGTTTGTTCGCATGTGGCGGTGTAGATGCCGCCACATCACTCCCCTCCGAAGACCGGAGGTCAATAGTGGACTAAGTCTTGTATCTTGCGATGCTTGCCAATGCCAGTTGGGTTCCAGTGGGTTGGAACCGGGTGTCGCATAGTTCGCGGTGAGTCGGAACTGTCTGCGAAGATGCCCCAGTGAGTCGGGGTGGCTGACTGCTGATGTCGACCAGGAGAGGGATTAAGCACTCTGCTTGTGGACCGGCCGAATGTGCAGTGTGCTGTGCCAAGGTTGCTGATGAGGCTGAAGGTGATGACCAGGTATGTGCTTGCGCTGCATGCTGATGGTCAGGACAACCGTTCAAGCCGCTGTTGCTGGCTGGCTGTGTGACTTGCGGGAGTGATGATGATGACGTCACGCTGAAGTAGTTGCATACTCATCATTCATACTCGGGGTCACCAGTTCAGGGATATGAGGATCACGTCGGTATCACGTCGGGGTCACCAGTTTAGAGATATGAGGAACAGGGTGTAAAGTTCACTCATACTCTTTAGAAAAGGGAGGATCCTCCGACCAGATGGATGTCGTATCTGGTGGGCAACTGCCCGATGATTGTTATCGGGAAGTTGTATGTATGCTATCTGCGCGGTAAACTCTGCTTGCGCGATGCAGGATTGATGCGTTTGTTCGCATGTGGCGGTGTAGATGCCGCCACAAGCCTTATTTTCCTAATAATAACTTAAGTGCTACCATTACAAATCCCTTATCTACATCCAGTTGCAGTTCCTAAAATCATGAATTGCGTACAAAAACCGCTCCGTACCGCTTCTGTCTGAAAAAGGAAAGAAAAAATTTATATCTACCATCCACAGGTGGAACTCTTCGCACGCCCGAACCAGTCAGGAAACACTCGATGTTCCCCGAACTCGCACAAGCGCGCTTAACACCCGCCGAAATACAAAATGGCCGACGACGAGCTAAAAGCGTGGACCTACCGGCGATACAAGTGCCACATATAATTAAACAATTGGAGGAGATGAATAATGAATAAATGTATAGTTATCAATACATGTTCGTTGAACGAAATACGTCCCTATTCATTATTTTGCATCAAATGCCTTCCGCCAAATACAATACGGTTAATGAAACATGGCTGGTCCGAACTTTGCGCAGCCTTCTGCGCAATAACATTTTGAGGAACGAGACGAGTGTGCAGGATAACATACGCGAAAGTTCAGACCGGCCTTAATTATTGTACCTACTACATAAAAGTGTATATTTTGTAATCGCCCTTGCAATACAGTTGCAAGTTAATAGACACATTCGACGACAAAATCTTGCCTTCATTCACCGTTGTAGCCATGGAACTTGTGTTTAAAACTAGAATTGCCTTCAAATGTTCATGAGAATCACGTTAACGTAACGTACATTTATGTTAAAATGGTTTTTGTATCAGTTTTGAAGTGAAAACTTCTTCCAAGGGCGCACTTTGCGCCCTTTCTGAACAGTAAACGGAACTGATCTGTCACGCTCGGGTTGGTGACACTGAATCTCGTGTATTCTTCTCCAGTCGTAAGTTATAACTCCTATCATGTGGTCATAAGCACACACCCTGGGTCTATTTAGTTTAATGCATTAAACTGTCGTTCAGTCAATGTGTACATTATCGATTAGTTTTATCGAGTAGTAAATGACTAATGAATGACGGTTTAGTAATTTAGTCGTTAGTCGATTTAGAAGTCGTTGTGATGGTAATTTAGTGTCAAATTTAGTACACACCTAAATATAAAACTTTTATTTTGAGCTTTAAAGCACGACCAGTCGTAAGTTCGTAAGGCTTCCGCAGACAGGCGTAACGCGACCGCGCGATGCGCCTAGTCTACGACTACGAGAATCGCGTCGCGCCTGTGAGCCCTTAAGCTCATACTTGTCATTGTTCTACAAAAAGTCAGCTGTCGACGGACAACGGACTGGTTTACAAAAGCTCATTATTTAGGGTACTATTTTATCAGTGAGTACTTTAGGGGTTTTTAAAAACCCCAATCATCTATTCAAAGTCATTATTCAAATATTTCATAAAGAGTTGAAGCCGCGTGTTTGTTACCTAGAATTATTATGGATAATTTAAGCCTGTAACTTGCTTACTGCAGGTCAAAGCCTCATCTCAGACAGAAGAAACGACCATTGATCACCACGCTTGCTCACTACGTGTTGCCGATTTCAGTCCATAAGATTTCCTCAAGTAGTTCGTCTTTATCTAGCATGTCAGGTTTGGAACCCACAATCGGGAAAATGGGCCTAAAACTAAATTTAGTTTAGTCACAATGACTGATCTCCCGACTAATCCGACTGACCCGTATGTGCTAAGCTATAAAGTACTTTATACTCTTTTGCTAATTCGCCTGTAATACCGAAGAGAAAGGGTATCAAACGTATACTATGTATTAAAATATGTGCAATAATTAGTAAGTATTTATGTTTCTCATTATTATTTTTAAGTGTAATGTAACGTCTTGGCAAAATGTTTATGAATTGATGTCTTACTAAAAATATTTGATGAATTGTTTAAAGTCAGACATTGTTCTTTTCCAAGACTTCGGTAAATAGAATATCTTCTATCTTTATCTTTTCATTAATTAAAGTAATATTAGCACAATAAATCGTCCCTGACAATATTACGCAAGACATTAAAAATGTCAGTATTTTATTCGAGCTGTCCATTTTACAAAAGAAAGTGGTATTCGTCCTTAATTTACTCTATCGTAGTCCAATACTGGACCATTGGCTTACTAATCAGATGCCTTAGCACCATACTAAGCTAGTCTACAATTTAATGTCAGAAATAATCATTTTTGTAGGTAACGCCTCTCTAACCAATTAAAAGCTATATATGTTTTAAAAACCTATTAAATTTATTTTATAAAATTAAATAAATTAGGGCCAACGTACATAATTATTCTGTAAGTTATAACTGTGTGTACAGCTCTTAACAAATAAAATAAAACACAAAAAGAATGAATGAAATGAAAGGCTAAAATGCATGATCGAATCTCAAAAGTTGTCTTGATTTCTATTATACATTATAATCAGTTTTATGTAATTGTACCTTCAGATAGGATTCTATATGTCAATTTTCATTACAATCCTTTTGAATAAATAATATATAATCCTAATGCTGATTGAATAAATGTGCAATTTAAATGCATTCTCATAACTTTTGCATTAAAGTTGTATTTAATCATTGACTGTGTATGTAAATATTATGATTTTTTGTAATAAATATTTTGAAACTATTTCATACAGTGCGTTTTATTTATTGTAGTTATTTCAAAACTGCAAGAAATGGAATTTAATATAGATAGTCCTGGGCTCAGTAATTAACATTGGATATAATATTAAATTAGTCATCTGAAAATATTTACCATGCCCCTTCTTGTGATAAAAGTCTTCTTCTTAATCGGACTCTTGTCAGAGTGGTCGTGGTCATGGGAGGGTCCTGACTAATGACGGCTCTTGCTATGCGTCTCCATTCGGCTCTATGGGAGGCATTGTGGGAACAGTCGGTCATAGTCGAGTTGGTGAGCGATTTTATTAGATCTGCAGGCTTAGCATGGCGTTTTCTGTTTCTACTCTACTGTAGAATAGAAATCGCTTTCTACGCTCCTCGAAATCTCTTTTTCGCGAGCACGAGGACACACTTAGACTCAGGTTGCTTTATAGACAGTGATTATCCATAGCAACGGGTAAGTTGCTGGTGATGTGTATAACTACCCATTTTTACCGTACAATTGCGTTTCGTTTCTGTGTAGACAGTAGAAAACTTTCTACTGTCTACACAGAAACGCCATTTTTGTCTACTCTTCCGTCGACAATACGCTTCTCTAGGGCGCTCGTGCTAAGCCTGCTGTCCATCTAGTCGGAAAGAGACCACGGGATCTCTTGCCTTCCATTCTGCCCTGGACTACAAGACGCTCCATAGGGTCTTGATTTCGGGTTATGTGCCCAAAGAACTTCAGTGTTCGTATTTGAACAGTCGACGATAATCTCTCTTTGATATGAAGTTCTTTTAGGATCGATACATTGGTACGGTAAGCAGTCCACGGGACCCTCAGTAGACGTCTCCAGCATCACATCTCCGGTGCATCGACTTTCCTTCTTTCCTTCAGCCTCAATGTACACGTCTCAGCTCCGTCGAGAAAAATTGGAAAGATAAGACTTCGCATCAGTCGTACCTTAGTGGTTTTGGTTATTCTGCGGTCTTTCCAGATTTTTGTAAGCTTTTCGACGGCAGATCGCGTCACAGCACAACGCCTTCGTATCTCATTTTCACAGCCCAAGGTAATGTTGGAGCCCAAGTATATATAGCTCTGGACAACATCACAGTTGGCTATACTTTTGATGGTGGGTTGGTTGTTTTTAGCTCTGTCTACTATCATCATTTTTGTCTTATCACGATTGATAGCGAGTCCAAGCCTTATGCTGTTTGGTCCTAGGCAGTTTAAAATATGTTCCATGTCTTCTTTTGATGTTGTTATAAGAGTGACGTCGTCAGGATACCTTAGATTGGTGATTTTTCGACCTCCAACAAAAACACCTTTGTCCCAGCCTTCCAGGACTATTCGCATAATATACTCTGTGTAAATATTAAAGAGTAATGGAGATAGAATGCATCCCTGTCTAACACCAGCCTCTGTTTTGAATGAGCTTGAGTCAATTCCGTCCACGCAAACTGGTGCTGTGCCATCTTCGTACAGCCTTCTAATGAGGTACGTCAGATGGTCTGGTACACCCATAAATGAGAGAATTTCTCACAGTTTCCGCCATTGCACAGTGTCAAATGCTTTTCGTAAGTCTACGAAGCATATAAAGAGGGGGTTATTAAATTCCCGAGACTTCTCTATGATTTGTCGTAATATGAGAATTTGTTCTTTCGTTCCTCTTCCTTTGACAAAACCGGCTTGTTCGGGTGCTATTTCGAGGGACAAAAACGACTGCAGCCGCTTGTTTATCACATGTAGAAGCACTGCTTGCATGGGAGATGAGGGAGATCAACCTGTAGTTGTTGCACTTTTTGGTGGACCCCTTTTTGTGAAGGGGGATGAAGAGGGAGCTAGACCAGGCTTTCGGCTTCTCGCCGGTCTTCCATATTCTACAACAGATGGTATGTATTATGTCTACTCCTGCATCACCCATCGCCTTTATGATCTCAATCAGTATCTCATCCACACCTACAGCTTTATTGGGCTTCAAGTGATTTATTGCTGCTCTTATTTCGTCCTTCAAAAAAACAGGTTCCAATTCCAAGGGTTGAGAACATTGTATGAGGGACTGTGATGAGTCAGTGTCAACAAACAGCGATCCACAGAAATCCTTCCACGTGTTAACAATTTCTTTGATCTCCGTAAGTGTTACACCCTCCGTATTCTCAATAGCCCAAGTTTTTGGTTTGAAATGACGAGTGATAGATCGTATCTTCATGTGCAGATCTTTGGTTTCGAACTTTTGTGAGTGTCGCTCTAATTCTGCACAGATGTCATTGAGCTATGCGTTCCGGCCTCTTCGACAAGCGGCCTGTATTTCGGAGTTAAGAGCGAAAGGGCTTTCAGTTTCCTACGGTTTTCAACCATGTGCCACGTATTCGTGGACATCCAGTGTTGACGCTTTTTTGGGAGAGGGTTGGGCTGTGACTTTTGTATCAACATGTTAATGTAGTTTTTGGCATTTTGCCAGAGTGTGTTCGGATGGTCATCATCTTGATCACCTCTCCAATTATGTTGGGTGTCCCGTACAAGTGTGGTGAAACCGTCTATATCCGCAATTTCCATACGGCTACTTACTTTCTTGCTGATGGTGTTGCGAAGCTTGATTCTCAGATTACAAACCAGTAGTTGATGATCAGAGTGGCAGTCAGCTCCCGCCAGCGTATGTGCATTGGTAATCGAGCTTCTCCACCTGTCCCTGATTATACCATGTCCACATTATGATTATAATGTAATCTATTTGATTTCGGTGTTCTCCATTGGGTGACGTCCAAGTGTAGAGTCTTCTCGGGTGTTGTTTAAAGACTGTGTTCATTATGGTCAGGTTATTGTTGGCTGCGAATTGGATGACGCATTCGCCTCTGTCATTTCTAATACCAAGACCTTACAGCCCCACAATATTTCTTACGCCAGACTACATATTCGTGGATCCCAATTTTGCGTTAAAATCGCCTAGGACGATTAATAGCTCTCTTGTTGGGATGGCAGCTAAGCTGGCTTCGAGGGGGTTGTAGAAGTCTACAATTACTTCATCGGCGGCGCTTGTGGAAGCGTACACTTGAATGTTATTGAGTGGGGTTGGTGTAGCGCTGAGTTTCATCGATATGAATCTCTCACTTATAGGATTGTAGCCTAAGCAAATAGTGTAAACACAAATTTGTTGTACCTACAACAAGGCTCAAGAAAATAGGTGGCTCGTTCAGATGTCAATGTATACGCTTTTATAATAAACTTCCAAGCCACGTTCAAGATCTAAGCCTTAATAAATTCAAATCAATGGGGAAGGCAACTGTCAAAATGGCGCTGTCGTAGCTAGTTCCCAACACAAGCTAATAATACAAGGTGTGATGTGGTTTTATTTTATTTTAGCGAAAATTGTTGCGTTATTGTGTTCCTAGATACTCCGAAATTGGAGTGCACCATTTCCCGAAATACCCTAAAATTAGAAGATTGTGGTATAAAGCTATTCGTGGAGATTTCTTTGAGTTCGAGTTTGTTTCGGAAATATTTTGAAGAAAGTGATTACGAGGAAATATTCAAGGTTTAAAATTCTGACACTTTCCATATCAAGTACTTGATATAAAATACTGAAATCACCAAAAATAACGAAATAGTGAAATAAAATCAAACTCATGAATGAACACAAAATGGAATGAATGAACGAAATGTCAAATTTATTAAAGGCCGTAGGGACCTAGCTATGATCGCGCCATCTACAATTAGCTTTGCCCGACCTTCCCCATTATTAAACGTAAGTTGTGCCAGAAAGCTTTTAATACAGTCAAAGACTATATTGAGGACAAAAAGGCTTGGGACTGACCCTGCTCCAATTTTTGCATACTGAGTATGGTTTTTTTTGTTTGGTACCTAACTTTTGTTTTATTTTATCACTTTGACATTTCATGATTATTATATACACAATGACATGAATATTTACTTTGTATAATATTGTTATTATTTTAATTTCGTGTGAGAGCTTAGTGGGTAATATTTTTATATATTTTGTCTATCTCAGTTATTTCTTTAATTTATTATATCTGGCAGTTTGAGTACTTAAAGCGGGCTACCCAAATGTCCTTTCTTTGGTATTGTTCGTCGAATCGTTGAGCTCCTTATGTTTTGAGTTGAGCTGTACGATTTCTGACAAATGCGTGCACTGACTGGACAGGTCCACTCAATCTGTGTTGTTCTTTCCTCAAAAGACCATGTCAGACATTACTCTGAACATTACTGGACTTTAAAAGAGACTGTGACCTCTGAGTTTTTTTCGGCCTTTCTTCTCAGAGTAGTCAGATAGGAAACGCCGACCTCATCTAGTAAAACAAAAAAAAAATGTTTGACGTATAAAAGTGTTTGTACAAACCCACTCACAGAAATAAAAATCATTTATCATATAACCGACTTGTTCCATCGCTTGGGTATAACAATGGCAACACCTGCAATAAAAGTAGCGGGGTCGAATCATTGTATGCAAAAAATATTGTATGGCAGATACAAAAGTTGTTACTTGCATTAATTAAGGAGAACAATAATACGAGCATTAATTAAGGAGAACAATAAGAAGCATTCCTTGACTCCAAAGACAAAACTCTTGAACAACCGAGAGATTCATTACCGTACTTTTTTTTAACAAATCATTGCACAGCTACTAGGAATGGAACGCAATTGACCAACTGACTGACAGTGACAGTGACAATACTAAGCGATAGCTATCAATGTCAAATGTCACAACACTAACCTAATCTAACCTCAAAATCGAATAAATAAAACCAAAGCAAAGAATTTACAGGATATTCTATTAAAATGTCGACTAGGAGCATGTTCTTCAAGCCCGGATTCGTCCGGGCGCCATTACAAAACGGTGTTGGCCGATACGTGTGTCAGTTGCAACGAGTTGTGCTCAAATTCTGTAAAAGCAATGGATCCAGTCGTGGAATGAGGTAACTTAATAGATTATTTTAACAAATTCGGTTAACTTCAGGCTCCTACTTCCAAAGCCTTCTAAAATTAAAATTCTACTGTTATTGACAAAGATATCGGTTTATTCTGAACTTGAAAAAAAACCATATACAGTTAAACGAGATTTTAATATTGCGTTTTCGCGGCATAGACCTGACTACTACACCAGGTATTACTTAATAATATTTTGTGTGGCTATTTATTTCAGAGATTTCATTGAGCAAGACCTAGTGGACTTTGCAAAGGTGAATCCAGGCATTGTTGTATATTTGAAGCCCCGCAGACACAGAGGACCAGTGGTTGTTGCTGAATATTGTAAGTTGTCATTGCACTGGGCACTCATGGTAGGTTACAGTCCACTCCCTCGCACAGAGAGGCCTGTGTCCCGGCAGCGGGAACTTTTAAGGCTGATAATGCTTTTCTCTACTTTAGGGCAGGTGGAGTAACAGTCTATGTAGGGTATCTGGCAGCAGCTGAAATAGACTAGCCAAGGATTAAGGTAAATGATGTGCGAATTGAATGGCCTATGTCCAACAGTATGATGCTATAAGGATAAGGTGATGATGAAGATGATTATTTCCTTATAAATTAATCAATTGTGACTTTGTTCATTTTCAAATCACAGCTAAGCAGCTGCTGTAATTTGAAAACATTGTAAAAGCCAATAATTTTTATAAGAATAACTGGAGTTACTTACCGACTCTTCTCCGTAGAAAACAACCAATTGGTAAAGTGCACTAAGCTTCTGACGTTTCATAAGTGCCTATGTAGGTTTATGTGGAATAAAATAATTTGCCTCTACATTTTTTTAATAACCTCATGTTATAAAATCATGCCAAACCAAAGTTATCTATGAATTAATGGGCACTAGTTGTCAATTTATACATGTAAAAATACATATGAGTTGAATTGAATGGACCAATTAAACAATTTTGTTCAAAACCACTATCAATAATCAAAACAATTTCTATTCCCAGTAAACGGAGACCGCGTATGGATGAACATGCACAACAAAACGCACTCAGAAATTACAAAATGGATCGACATCCTACGCACACAACAAGGAGACAACTCCGCCACACATCTCCGCAAATATCAGTACACAGATTTTCCCTCCATACAAGGACCATGGACACCATTCACTTACAAGATACCAGAGTTAAATACTGCGGAGTTGCCAGACCCAGCTTTTGGAGCAAATAATAGGCTACCTTTAACCGCAACAGAGCAGTTACAATTAATGTTTGAGGCCCAGAAACTGGGTGGAAAGAGTGAGGAATTGAAAACTGCTGAGTGAATGTGATTGTGTTAGTTTTGTAGTGTTTGTATAGTTATAATAAAGTTGTTAGTAAGATTTTTGCTGTTTTTATTTCT
Organism: Dasypolia templi; assembly: GCA_963555695.1. NCBI lineage: Eukaryota > Metazoa > Arthropoda > Insecta > Lepidoptera > Noctuidae > Dasypolia > Dasypolia templi. The sequence goes on from OY743166.1 coordinate 4,637,877, forward strand.
ATTAATTATTTGCCAGGTTAAAGGCTGAACATTACAGCCGCAGAGGGCCGAATCGCATCACATTTCAATACACAATAGCAGGGTGCGACCTACATGTAGTGTGCAATGGTCATAAACTAGATGGTCTTAAAAAAAATAGGGCGCGCGAGCGGAATAAATTTCGATATTTTTTAATCTTTTCATAAAAATTTTATCAAAATGATTTTTATTGTTGGAAGTATGAAAAATTTACTTTAAATGTGTAGTATTTATTGCTTAACCAATTTCTGAAGAAAAAAATATACTATGTCTAAGGCTTCTACTCCGTTCACTTATTTTACCAGACGTAGTATCTCCAAGTAGTCCGTGATTATACCCAACTTTTTTGAAGACGGTAAAAAATGTCATCTGGTATTTAAAAAAACACAACCAAAAACAATCGACTTCCAAAAAGACAACAAAATGATAAATAATTAATTTCGGAATAGGTGTCTTAGGTTTTTTTGTTTTTTGTCACCGACTATTCACTTCTTTGTTGTCAAAAATTGTGAACGTACAACAGCAAGTCGCCTTGCCAATCGGAAGGTTTCAGAGCTGTAAATAAAGTACTTTTGGAAAAGGTATAAGGCATTTATCTGAAAACAAGTAATTTTTTTCTATTTTTGGCGTCTAGTTTTCGAGATATTAGCGAAAAACTAAACGGTATTCATACGACATGTAATATACAGATGTGCTTCAGAACGGTGGTGATGACGCAACCGTTGTCTCGAATTTATCTGACTGACTGACGTATCAATGCACAGCCGAAACAGAGAACAGGAACTTGAAATGCTCACACACAGCTCCCATTTTTAATGGAGGGGATCACGAAGGGGTTTTAGGAAATTCAACCTTTAAGGGGGGTCATGTTTGTATGAAAAACAAGCAAGTATTCGTGCCAAGTTAAAGGAGATGGAGGGGGTATTAACGTTCCTAGGGGATAGTACAAAACACCTGTGGGCGAAGCTGCGGTCAAAGACACCCTCCCGACCCTTGCTCGAGCCAGCCCGCGCCGCTGAGCCTGTAGCTTTAAATTCGTCCCTAATTAATACCAATCCTGATCCAGCTAGTCATTTGCTGCCCTCTTCCAGCGACGCCCTAAGCCGAGGTTCGTACCCCACAGGGGGTTGCCCTTAGCGTTGTCGCTTAGTTTTAGTTAGTATATAAGTTTAAGTCCTGGCTGGAGGCCTTAATTTATTAGGGAATCCACAGGCAAGTCCGCTTAAGCAGACGACAACCGCATAGGTTGACCTGCGAGATGCCAAACAAACAAACAAACAAAAGCTGCGGTCAAAACTAAAGGTATTTAACAAAAAAAAAAACAATATCTTCCAAATCGTTTATTGAACAATAAAATCTATTTACAAAAATGTACAACGCTGAAAATTAAAAAATAATTAATTGATCACAAACCATTGTCTTTATTTACGCGATTTACATTATGGTTAATATTATTATTTAAATTTAATCATCACATTCGATTGCACATCTTTTGAGAACAATTATTCATCAATTAAAAGCAGCTAACATAATATTCATACCAATATAATCAATTAAATCGACTTACAAAGTCGACCCGGCTCGGTGTCAACTTTGACCTTGAGTTGCGGTTATTGTAATACCTACGGAGTTTCAAGAGAATGCAGGGCCAGTTTGCACTTCCGATAAATTCTGTAAAAATCCCACCGTGAAAACTTAGGTGAAGCGATCTGTCAAAAGTGTCAATACCTAGCATTGATTTTTACGGAATTAAACGGCCGGTTTTGTTACGAGTGCCACTGACGTGCGATGCGGCCTACTGTACTAAGATAACCGCTTGGTTTTAAATCAACTGCCGTGTCCCCTGCACACAGCTCATAAAACGACAATTAAATATGAGTCGTGCAATGAAATTACTAACAGTATACTAATATATTTTCACTATGTAGTTTTTTTTTTGTAATTTTGAGCTGCGGTAGGTATGCTATATATATATATATATATATATATATACTAGATGTATTTTTGTGGTGTAGGACCACAAAAATACATATACATAGTTTCACTTGCTCAGTAAATAAACTGTGACATGAAGTTAAATCAGCCGGATCAATCAGATGAAATCAGCCATTAGTGCCTATTTCACCAATGAAACTGAACGCGATCAGTACATAAACTACATTTAAGAGCTGTCAGTGTCATTATTTTCTATCGAATATTAACACTGACAGCTCTTGAACGCGTTTTAGATGTACTAAACGCGTTCAATAACATTGGTAAAATCGGCACGCGTTCAAGAGCTGTCAGTGTCAAAATTGTTATGGAATATTGACCAGTGTCTAAAACGAGTTCAAGAGCGGTCAGTACCGCTCTTGAACTCGTTTTAGATGTGCTGAACGCGCGAACGTTTGCCGAATCGCGGTCTCTAAAATATATTTATTTTACTTCTTTGGCGACAAATTACCTACAGAAATGTGGCTGACACGTTTATATTATTATAATAATATAAATAAGCAGTATCTAGGAAGACTGGAATATGAAGTATAATTTTATAATACAAATAAAAAATATAAAACCTCAATTAAGAATAACACTTATTTCTAATTTAGTCTAGCAACACTACTTCGATCCTTTTATTCTATTATTAGTCTCACGGGCATTATATTATGTACCCGGGAGTAATATCACACATCGAGTATTATAGACGTTTGTGGAACTGGGTATAAAGTACACTCATCCTGCAAAGAAAAGGGATGATCCTTGGACCAAACGCGTGTCGTGTCGAGTGGGCTACTGCCCGACGATTTATGTCGAGACGGTAAACTTTGCTTGCGCGATGCAGGATTTTGCGTGCCGTCAGTGTGATGCGTAGTTCGCATGGGGCGTTGTAGATGGCGCCACAAGACTGTCACACAGGCATGAGGGACAGAGACGACGATATACAAAGCCTAGATTTTTATTAATTTTTAAAACTCGATGTGATTATATTAACGTTCGGGTACAGTAAGTCGCTTAAATCGTCAAGAGACACTAATTTCACGTCATCTTCGAGCTATATTAGACTGGGCCACCGTGATGTGGCGATAAACGAGTTTTGTCGACGAAAGAATAGACAAAATTACAGATGAATAAATACTCTATCTGTCATTTTGTCTATTTTTCCGTCGACAGACCCGGCCATGCTACGCGGACGACTTTTATGGCGCACTGGATTTTCAACTTTGGGCGCTCAGCAGGGCGTTGCAAATCCAGAGCGCGATTAAAATCTCCCGTGGGTACGAGAGCTTAATAACAACACTTATGTTAGTAGTGCAATCAATCAGTCGCCAGGTAATATCATGTAAATGTAAACAAATGGATCAGAAAACGATGATGTTAATGCCAATTTGTAGTGCCACTTCAAATTGAGTGCTTTGATTTGATTATTAGAACCTGAAAACTTAATTACCATAGGTTAGGTTTTGAATTTGACAATTGAGATTAATCTTCCTCTATTTTCTTCGATGATTTTTCAATTACAATTCATTTAAAGTTAACAAGAATTTCTGCAAAATAAAGAAACACATTTTAGTTTAAATCTTAAAGAATTTATGTTACATAGAGACAAAATATTATTTCATGGTTCTAAGTTCTGTAATGTGTGTATATTTATTGTGACTTAATATCAGAACATGTGTATTTTTATAAATATTCGATCTTATTAAAATAAATTAAGTACCTAATAGGTATTTATGTGACATTAATTTGCATGGCCCTAAACAGGCAAAATACGGTTTGTACATTAAACCACCAATTTATAAAACTGGTTACTAACACCATGGGGTCTCAAGTAGAACAATTTATAATTAGTCTGGAAGAAAAACCATAGATGGCAGCATAGGTAACCATTATGAAAAAACAATCATTAGAAATCAAGAAACGGCAGAATTTTGACTAAGTAAGATTATTAAAAATCAAGACTATTTTCAACAAAAATCATAAATTAAGCTTTTAATTTCATTTCGCACCCATACAATGATAAAAGCAGCCATCGGTTAATCAATTTGTTTAGAGTTCTTTGCAATAGATGGTGTTTTACTCAATTAGTCCTGTCTTCAAAGTAACCACTATAGTCACAAATTTAAATCAAACAAATTATTTTAAATCTATTTCTTTCATAGGAATAAAAAGAAATCCGGAACCCCCGGGGAAGACCCGGAACTATTCAACTTTATATCAAAGGACGGCACGAAACGTTTTAAAAGTAAGGTCGACTGCTAGATGGCGTTGTTAAACTACAGTCTCTGGCAATTAGTGTGTCGCTGATGCTGCCACCTGTTGAAAATGTTGACGAAGAAATATAGCCAGCTCAATAGCCAGACTTAGGAAGGTGTCATTTCTTTGTATGGGATATGGTATCTTTGCGTGGTTAATATTATCTGTGATAACACTTATATTTTCTGCAAATAAATTATTCTTATTCTTCTTTACTGAGTGGTTTGCTTAAGAATTTTACCTAAACAGGGTTTGTCATCACTTTCTTCTAATCTTTTTCGAACACACCATACATTTTATAAGCAACTCCAACCATTGGTTGCGTAGCCTTGGTGTTCCAGTGTATTATAGCTCTTACATCAATCTACCTTGTATGCAAAGCTTTTAAATCACTAGCAACTCTAACTACACTCTAGACTTCTAGAGGCACTACTGTCTAATAATGCGAAATTCAAATGTCATAGAACCAAAGTGGTATCATCTCATCGCCATTGTGATTATTCTTAAAATTGCCGGTAAAATCGCTAAATGATATTTGTACATCAACATTTCTTGCCAGTGCACTTTAGAGCGCCAGCAACGAACAAAAAAAAAATATATTATTGTTCATGTGTACCCATATTATACAAGGTGGAGGTAATTTATGCCTTGCCCAGTCTGCGTACCAAAACATAATCAAATATATCCAAAAGTTTAATCATGAAAGCTATTCGTAGTCAAAGATCGGCAAAACCCATAGTCGGTCCAACACTACTACAGTTTCTTAAAAAAAAAACGATTAAAGGAGTTATTTGATACTTTTAAAATATATCAAAACCTATAGAGTACTTCCCGATGTCCTAGAATCATGAATTCGGCAAAAGATTAAGTCTCACAGCACATCAAGTCATTCAGTAAAGGAAAAAGTCCGAAAATCGTTAATTTGTAGTTTTATCACATAAAACTTTTTGCGATTACAAACTTAAATTTGCAGTCGGAGAATTGACACTGCCGTGTATAGATGTATGGGAGATAATTTCTTCATCTTCGAAGTTAAATTCGTTCTTGGGATAAATTCATTCCAAGTACGGAAGGAAGCCTTCATTATGCGTGTTCAGTGCACTTGGCCGTTTTTTTTTTTTTAAATAACCGACGAAAAATTTCAACGCAGTTTCAACGCTGGGAGCAATCACAAAATCAAGTACTGAATCCATGGTAACAATTTGTGCATCGATTTCCCTGCCACCCCTTTTCATTTGTTGTCGTACATTATGTTATTAGTATTGCCAGATATCATATATATACGACAATTATTGAATAAATAATTGTCGTAAATTATATATCACTATTGCCAGTGTTTTCATTAATTGTCGTTATTTTACTAAAATTATTTTACTGTCGTATCTCCACGTTGTATACCAGTTTCATCACGCTCACAAAATTGCGGAAAAATCAAAATGGCGATGGGGTTACCATGCTAGCTTCCATAGAAAAGTTCATACCTTAAGTTTTTCGCAAATTGAAGCTATCTTATGTTGTATCTTGATGAAAATGTGTTTTACTGCTATCAATTTTCAATTAATCATAGAAATCATTCGCTTTTTTCTCTCATTTATGGGGAAACGTCGCATGTTTTTGATAAAGTCATATTTTACAGAAGACAAAAAGGACCATGAGGAAACCGGCATGTCTTAGAACCAACAATTCGAAGACATGTGACATCTACCAACCCGCACTGGGCCCGCGTGGTGGACTTGTTGTGGTGGTTACGGCCCATTCTCTCTCACAGAGAGGAGTTCTGCGTCCCAGCAGTGGGAACATAATAAGCTGATTATGCATACAGAAGACAGGGTCAAATTAAATTGACTAGCGAAACTTCAGACGTGATGGGTTAATGAATCTGCCCCAACTATGTTGTGGTCGGCTTCCAGTCGCACCGGATGCAACTGAATACCAGTATTTTACATGGAGCGACTGCCCTATCTGACCTCCACAACCCAGTTACTGGGTGTCCCCAGTTATCGTCACAGACACGATAGTACGAAAATATATTTTTATTAAACTTATTACTTCAAGTATCGCTAAACCGTCATAAGCAAGCGTGGTGATCAATGCTCGTGCGATCTCTGTATGAGGAAGAGGCCTTTGCCCGTGAGGCAATATTTGACCGTATTGTACCGCTAATCTATGCGTCATGTTCGTGAACGGGCGCCGTCAGTTGAGACTGGTCATCTCTTAGCTGCCACGGCGTATTTTAATTAAATTTTATTTTCGAATTGTTTTCATATTTAAATAACGGACGCTTTTAACGTTCTGCATCGTTCTCACATGCATAATTTCAACATGAATGATGTAACCAATCTATTGTAAACATAATTTGATTTAAAAGAGTGTCCGTGGAGTTTCATGCCCGTTCTTCTCCATAGGTACCTACTACGCTTTGGAATGGGCAACCAGCTTCATTTTTCTGACCGACCGACCTTGACAATTCAAAAGTGCCTGTAATTGGTTTATTTGAAATAAATGCTTTGAGTTTGAGTTTGACCGTATTTTTTTAATTTGATTTTTCGAAAGCCACAAGAATAAAAAAGTAAAAATATCTAAATAATGGCGAAGTTCTATGCGTTTTAATATCGATGTCAGACAGTAACAGCATTATTTGAATATGGGCAACTTCTGTTGCCTATTTTGTATTTAAAATTTTACTTCAGTCGGAATAAGGTTGGAAATTCAATAACGGGCACGCTTGGACTAAATTTAAAACCCGTTTTGTAACGTGACAGTAAATATTTACGTCGTCTTTTTAACCGAATTCCGATTAAAATCGTACTTGAATTATTAAGTACCGTTCTGTTTTAACCATATACCTCAAAACTCACGAACGCGCGACTTGTGACTGTTATGACATTGTTATAAGGTATAAATTGCACTGCGCGTTTTTTACATGTAATTTAAAAACTATACTAATTGTATTGCTAACGAGTGTGCCACGCACCAGGGTAGGCAGAAACCACAGAACGCCACCTGCGACAATCCTTACATACTCCTTTTGCCTCGTTTACGTTCATTCTTCTAGTCACGCGCCGGTTGCAATTACTACGCTCCTTGACCTTTCTGAAGAACATCACCAATAAGGTCACTGTAAGTCCTTCTAGTGCGTCCATTCAAGCCGTTTCAACTCTGTAATACCTTCTGTTTTGTTAGTCGCCTTTCATTCATCCTCTCAACATGACCAAACCAACTACACTCAATTTGAAATAAGATCAGACATTTATATTAACTTTTTATTACAGTCCTTTCAACCGATTTTGACTTCTATTGCGTTAGTGAAATGACAAATGACAGCTGCAGTAAACAGTTGGTATTGTAACCACGTTTTGCTTTCAATGTCATCCTTATGCCTGCGGAATAGAAGTCAAAATCGATTGAACGGACTGTAAAAAGGTTTATTTAAATGTCTTATCTCATTTCCTCTTTATTCTAATACTCATCAGCCATGATTAGGACTACTAAAGCCGTCCATCCGTTGAAGGGCTTACAGCCAGATCCCTTGCCGTCTTCGCTTGAATATTGCTCGAAAAGGTATCCCGTTCGTTTGTATTCGTTTAGAATGTTACCTGTTAAAAAGAAAAATCTATATTTAATACTAAAAGGGGAGGAAGTTTACAGGAACCCAGAAAAAACGCGTGGTAATGTATCCAAAAAATAACACGAGATAGGAACCGAGCTCACAAGTACGGTACCAAAATCACATAAAAACAAGAACTCTGAGGCCCTCCATATCAGCATAGTACTTTAGACTAGATGACGCGAGGTAGTTTGTAGGAACCCAACTCACATGTAGAGTACCAGGCTTACATAGAATCAAGAAGGCTTAGTAATACCATGGGGTCTCAACTCGAACAAATTATTATTTGTCTTGAAAAAATATCATAGATGGCAGCATAGGTAACTATTTTGAAATTAACTATCATTAAAAAGCGTTATACGGCAGAATTTTTGCTGTTTTATGATTGGTTAAAGTCAAAACTTCCATGTTTAGTGCTGATTTATTTATTTCAAGTCATAATGAACGTATTTTAAAACTAAAATAAAAATGAAGCCTTTGACTTCAATTCGAACACTTTTAATGTTAAAAGTAGCCATCTGTTAATCATTTTGTTAAGAGCTTTTTGCAACAGATGGCGTTTTACTCAATTGGTCCTGTCACTGACAGTTTCCTATAATGTTACTTATTAAAATCAAAAACTTCGGGCTGCTACTGAGAAATTCCAGATAGAAAAAACCCAATAACACGTTGCCCGACCTGGGAATCGAACCCAGGACCTCATGCTCAGCAGTAGCGATTGCGACCACTGGACCAACGAGGATTTGTGCCCGGTAGATGGCAATAGGCTCGCCCCCTATTACATGGGACTTAAACATAACTGGCGAAATGTGGGTGTACTATAGGTACACCTCTGCCCAACCCTTCGGGGAAACAAGGCGTGATGTTATGTAAAATCAAAAAACTTTTTTTTTTATTTACAGTGAAATGTTAAACAAATCTAATAACATCTTTTTCTGAACCCGGAATTATAAAACTTTATATAAAAGGATTGCACGAATCGTTTTAAAAGTAAGTCGACTCTTAGATGGCGTTGTAAAACTACAGTCTCTGGCAATTAGTGAGTCGCTGACGCTGCCATCTGTTGAAAAATTGGACGAAGAAAAATTGCCAGATCAATTGCCAGACTTAGGGAGGTTTCATTCCTTTGTATGGGATTGGGTATCTGTACGTAGTATTATATTATCTGTGGTAATACTCACGAACAACATTATCCCGGAGTCTCGCGTTCAACTCGGCCGCTCTCACCGCATGCGGGCCCTCCATACTGGCGTAGTACTTTAGACTTGATAACGCGAGGTAGTTTATAGGTACCCAAATCTGGCCCCTCCAGTATGGCGGGTCATGTTCTGTATTTCTCTTCATGTATAGTGGAGCTGATTTTGAGAGGGATCTGGAAAAAAAAAATACAAAATTTTTTGTTGGGTTCAGCTTCCAGTCTCACCCGATGCAGCTTGAAGAGATAACGAGAGAGGAACAGGGTGTAAAGTTCAGCTCTTTGAAAAGGGAAGATCCTCTGACCAGATGGATATTGTACCTGGTGGGCGACAGCCCGACGATTGATGTCGGGAAGTTGTATATATGCTAGTTGCGCGGTAAACTCTGATTGCGCGATGCAGGATTTGTGTATAGTCAGTGTGATGCGTTGTCCGCATGTAGCGGTGTAGATGCCGCCACTTCGCTCCCCTAAGGAGACCGGAGGTCGATAGTAGACGAAGTCTTGTATCTTGCGAAGCTTGCCAGTGCCAGTTGGGGTTCCAGTGGGTTCGAACCGGGTGTCGCATAGTTTGCGGTGGGTTGGAACTGTCTGCGAAGATGCCCCAGTGAGTCTGGGTTGCTGACTGCTGGTGTCTACCAGGAAAGGGATTTAGCGCTGTGCTTGTGGACCGGCAGAATGTGCAGTGTGCTATGGCAAGGTTGCTGAAGAGGCTGAGGGTGATGACCAGGTATGCGCTTGCGTTGCATGCTGATGGTCAGAACAACCGTACAAGCCGTAATTGCTGGCTGGCTGTGTGACTTGTGGGAGTGATGATGATGACGTCACGCTGGAGTAGTTGCACGAAGGCTGCGCTGACGTTCATACTCGGTGTCACCAGTGAAGAGAGATGAGGAACAGGGTGTAAACTTTTACTCTTTAGTAAAGGGAGGATCTTTCGACCAGATGGGTGTCGTATCTGGGGAGCAACTGCCCGACGAATGTTGTCGGGAAGTTGTTTATATGCTAGCTGCGCGGTAAACTCTGATTGCGCGATGCAGGATTTGTGTGACGTCAGTGTGATGCGTTGTTCGCATGTAGCAAGCTAAATACCAGTATTTTACACGGAGCGACTGCCTAACTGACCTTCACAACCCAGTTACTGGGTGACACGACACCCCTTGGCAAAACTATAATGGACTGAACGTAGTATAAAAATAAATGTACAGTACGTACGTACAGTTTTTATTTGTATGAAAAGTAAAACAAACCAAAATACATACATACATAAACTCACGCCTTCTCCCCATGGGGGTAGGCGATTGGCACGTTGACCATTCAAAAGTGTCTCTAATTGGTTAATTTGAAATAACTGATTTGAGTTTCAGTTAGTCAACAAAAAAAAATGTTTGTTGTTTAAACCAAGCTGCTAAGATCCTAACATACTCCTTTTGCCTCGTTTACGTTCATACATCAAAACAATAAAATACTGAGTTCTAAATATTAATTATTCATCATCATCATCATCATCAGCCTATTTTAGTCCACTGCTGGACATAGGCCTCCCCTAATGAGCACCATAGCGCCCTGTCTTCAGCTTGACGCATCCAGCATCTGCCTGCAGTCTTTCGCAGCTCGTCATCCCACCTGGCCGGAGGGCGTCCTACACTACGTTTGCCGAGTCGCGGTCTCCACTCAAGAACTCGTTTACCCCAGCGGTTGTCGGTTCTTCGTGAGATATGGCCGGCCCACTGCCACTTCAGCTTGCTAACTCTTAGAGCTATGTCGATAACTTTAAATTCTAATTATTACACACGATTCATCTAATAATTGTTGGACATGGAAATTAGCATTCGTTTGTATTCGGAAATACGACAATTGCCGAGAGACACTAATAAAATAGTTATACATAGTGTGTTTAAGCGAAACCAGGCGTAATATTCGCCCCAAAACTGTGAGGGTCTTGTTTATACTCATGTAGGCATTATTTCCTAACGATTCTGCTTCGTATCTTCTATATTTTTCTAGGTAAATTAATAAGCTATTTAAAAAAAACGTTTCAAATATGAAACACTGGCCCCGGTGCGTGTCGGACCACACACCGTAAAGGGTTCTGTAGTCGGAATAAACATTTACGCATTCACAGTATTGATTTTCTCGGCCGCACAAATAAGTTTGTATTTCATAGTATTTCTCGAAAAAATCTTTGAAAAAACAACCAAATTACCTTAACTCAAAACAACGTTTCTTTTGTTCGGACCTTTGTACATTTGTTTTAGTTATTTTTTGTAAACACTCTGCGAAAATTTCAAGTATCTACCTATTACCGTTCAAAAGATAGGCGGACGGACGGAGACGTAGTAATAGTGTCTCGTTGGCAGCCTTTGGTTACGGTTTTTTTTAATGTCAATGACGGACTTACCTTAAGCCATATGGTGACCACAACAGGTCAGGTTTGTCTAGATCTTGTAATATTTTTCCTAACTTCTCGCTATCTGGCTTCAGGACTTTCAGCAACATTGGAAACAGGCTGACGTATCCTGGAAAAAAAGGCTAACTTAGTTATTTTTAATGGCAATCTAGCAGAGCAGGAGCCTACCTGATGGTAACTGATCACCGCCGCCATAGGGTCTCAACTCGAACAAATTATAATTAGTCTTGAAAAAAAATCATAGATGGCAGCATAGGTATCCATTAATTAAATTCACAATCACTAAAAAGCGTTTAACGGCATAATTTTGGATGAAGTAAGATTAGTAAAAATCAAAACTTCCTTGTTTAATGGTGATTTATCTATTTACACTCATAATGCCTTTTTAACTTCAATTCGAACCCTTAAAATGATAAAAGTAGCCATCTGTTGATAATTTTTGTTTAGAGCTCTTTGCAATAGATGGCGTTTTACTAAATTTTTCCTGTCATCAAAGTAAGCACAATCGTTACTAATTTATATAAACCAACGTTATTGTTTATGTTTTACTTTACATATAACTAAAAAATTAATCTTTTAAGATGTTTTTCTGAAAATAGATTGCACGAAACGTTTTAAAAACAGGTCGACTCCTAGATGGCGTTGTAAACCTACAGTCTCGGGCAATTAGTGAGTCGCTGATGATGCCATCTGTTCAAAAATTGGTCGAAGGAAAATAGCCAGACTGAGGGAGGTGTAATTTCTTTGTATGGGATTGGGTATCTGTAGCTAAACCTAACTAAAACTATTAATAAACAAAAAAATGGCGTCGAAAAATTCCTCCGCATCGCTGTCGACTGGTAATGTACCCAAGAGACTTGCGGCATTGCCACGTTGTTTGGCAATGCTTAGCCTCTGGCCAAGATAAAAGCCCGCCCTTTTGTCGCGGGAAGTGACAGCCAGGCGTTTGGAGATTTTGTTGAACAAACCATGAGCACTCGGACCCCCGGCCCGAAAGTTTCAACTCCAAAACGGCTCGAAAATATAATTACTGATAAGGTTATTATACTTTCGCCGCTTGAGGTTTTCAGCGGCTGCAGCAGCTGAGCAAGCACAGCATGCCGAGCCAGGAAGATGGGATGGCGCAAGAGTATTTACACATGATCCCACACTAAAGGCCTACCCACCTTCCATAGAAATAAAGACATGCCGTCCGGTCTTTCGTCCGGCCCGCACTTCGGCTGCAAGACAGGCCGTGCTGTTGACAAGTTCGCCACAGATACAGCGATGAGAAGAAACATGAAGCTCCTAGTGGTAGGTCGTATTATATTATTTGTAATATCAGAGGCATTACATGAGCGTCACCATCCTAGAGACAAAGCTGCTGCAATGTCTAATGTGCCTGTAACTATACCCATACCCTTCAAACTGGAACACAGCAAATCTTGGCAGAAGTACATTGTTAAAGTGCGAGCAAAATAAGTCTGCACGCGGCCAAATCGGAAATAAGCGTTTGCCATTCGCCATCTCGACGTTTACATCAGGTGTCACGAGAGTGCTGTGTTCCGTGTTCTCCAAAGAAAATAATCTGCTGAAAGTGATTAAAAGTGCTAGCAGGGATATAGTCTTGAAGGTCAAACATGTGCGCAGACTTATATTGCGCGCACTCTACAATGATCTTGGCGCTCAAATGACGTTGACTGTTGGTAAAAAATTATTTGTACAATTGTTCTGAGAAATGTCACTTAGAATGTACTCAAAAAGCGGCCAAGTGCGAGTCGGACTCGCCCATGAAGGGTCGCGTAGCAGCAAGTAACATAATTTAAAAGTCTTGTAGTTCGTTGTAACTTTGATCGATGGTTTAATAATATGTAGTGTATTTTTTTAAATATCGGTTTACGATTTATGACGTATTAAAAAAAACTACTTACAAGATCTCGTTCAAACCAATTTTCGGTGGAAGTTTGCATGGTAATGTACATCATATTTTTTTGTAAGTTTTATCATTGTCCTATTTTAGAAGTTACAGGGTAGGGGGGGGGCAACATTTTACCACTTTGGATGTGTCTCTCGCGCAAACTATTCAGTTTAGAAAAAAATGATATTAGAAACCTCAATATCATTTTGAAGACCTATCCATAGATACCCCACACGTATTGGTTTGATGAAAAAAATAAATGAGTTTCAGTTCTAAGTATGGGGAACCCCTAATAATTTTTTTTGTGATAATCTTAATGCGGTTCACAGAAAACATCTACTTACCAAGTTTCAACAGTATAGTGCTTATAGTTTCGGAAACAAGTGGCTGTGACATGGACGGACAGACAGACATGACGAATACATAAGGGTTACGTTTTTTGCCATTTGGCTACGGAACACTAAAAAACAAGATGGCGGCGTTTCACTGTCATACTGATATCAACCTAATTTATTCATTGGTAAACATGAGCATTTCAGACACCAATCTACATGGCCTTTACTGACCAAGATTACGTCTGGACTTTAACAGAGACTGTGACCTCTGAGTTTGTTTCGGCCTTTCTTCTCAGAGTAGTCAGATAGGAAACACCGATCTCATCTATTTTTTTTAATATGATTAACGTGTGTTTGTAACAAACTACTTACAGATATAAAATCATTTTATCATTTATGTTTTTTTTTTTTGTTGAATTTGTATTGACTTTACTATTACAGGTGTTTTACCCCTGATTTTGCATCCCTGTCAAACTCACAGTGATCTTTATTACAGTGACAATACGGTTGCTGTTGGATTGTTGCTGTCAAAGATAATAACTGTAAAAAGACTAGGAGTTTTTAACTTACCAAACGCCGAGGTGACTAGTCTCGGCTGAGGAGGCACGGTAACACTTCTGATCACCCTGGCACCCTCGGAGGGATTTTTAGGTTGCTGGCGAACCAACTTGACACCGTCAGTGTGAAGTCCTAGAAAATGAACACATAATATCACGCCTGTAGTCCTCAAAGGTAGGCTCAAAAGTTTATAGAAATTCTGGCAGTTGCCTACCAGACACGACAACCGTCTGTTCAGAGGATGCTCCTTTTTCTATAGAGTATGAGTGAACTTTACACCCTGTTCCTCATACCTCTATACTTGTGACCCCGACGTGATCTCTATGGTGACCCCAAAGGGGGGGCAGGGCATATTGATCGCAGAACAGATGGCCGATGGGGCCGAAAAGTTGTTGAGGCTACTCAACAACTTTTCCGCGTACCAGAAGAAGTAGCGTTGGAAGGCGTCCCACAAGGTGGACCGATGACCTTGTGAAGGCCGCGGGAATCCGCTGGATGCGGGAAGCATAGAACCAGGCGAGGTGGCAGTGCTTGGGAGAGGCCTATGTCCAGCAGTTTACATCTTTCGGCTGAAATGATGATGATAAAGGGGAGGACAATGATGATTATTGAACTTACCAAAGTCAGCATAGGTTTGCGTATGGGAGGACCAATGTAAATCGTTCAATAAGTCCTCGTCGCCAAGCTGGTCTCTAGTAGCTTCATACCTGGATACGGAAGATAAAAAAGACAAATTAAGCTTAATAGCTTTTTCGAACGTAAAAAAATTACAAAAAAACCCATTTTTCACTTCATTGATCTGCCATCAAAATTTCGATAAATACGGTGGTATTTATCTTCGTTAGCAAAAGTACTAGGCTAGCATAAGTTACCAGCAGTATTTACGACGGCAATGCCACTATTCATTTGTACACACGGTATCATCGACTCTATAGAGGAACCCCCAGTTTTGCCTTACCAGGTGCACATAAGTCACCAGCAGGTGCCTTCAAACAAGAGGATAGTTCCGCCCCTTCTACGAATCAGAATCTGACATACTAGCAACCCAGCTGTTCGGCACGGTTTTTACGACGTGGCAAAACATCGAGATTTCTTTACTTATTTTTGTGATTTTAATTTATTATACATTTATAAACCTTCCAAAATCTGACTTCGTATAACTAAGGGCTGATCTGATTTGCCTCACGATTTCTCGCCATCTCGTCCGATTTTTGGCATACAAGGGATCACCCACTGCTGATATCCTAGATAAGAATGCTTGGAAACATGCTGGTCCTGCTCCATAGGACAATCTAGAGGCTAGACAAAATCAAATCATACGATTTACTTATTGTATTGTATAATTTGTTATTTTTACTTTACTCACACACTGACTTATTCCTAGTTAATATTTTAGGAAAATCATATATTTTTACAATTGTTTGTAAATATGTGAGCACAATGTACCTATCGCGTGATTAATTTATATGCCTTTGCATTTTTTTTTTTTGTACCAATTGTGGTATAGTATTTTTATTCTTGGTGCATCGTCTTCACATATTTACAAAATATTGTAAAACATTTTAAAAGAGTAACGGTGGAGTTTCTTGCCACTTCTTCTCCATACGAAACTACTTTTGGAAGTGGCGTCTAGAATCAGTTCCATTTTTAATGTAAATTTTGACGTTCAAAAGTGCCTTTTTATGGGCCTATTTGAAATAAATGCTTTGACTTTGACTGATTTAATTTGGTCTCATGTTTGAGCATCCGCGTGGTCTAGTGCCCTTCACTCTACCAACATTCATCCCCTATTTATCCTTACTAGAGGTTGTATTTTTGAAAATCCTTCCTTCGTGCTCACTTTCGGTATGTAAAGAACTTTTGTGTAATTTTTTTTTGGCTTCTAGGTACAGCGTTTTAGGCTAATTTCATATTCTTATTAAGCATATAGATGACGCTTCCTCATCGAGAAAGTACTAGGCGAGCATAAATCACTAGCAGTTCTAAGGAACTTTTGTGTAATTTTTTTAGGCTTCTAGGTACAGCGTTTTAGGCTAATTTCAGATTCTTATTAAGCATATAGATGACGCTTCCTCATCGAGAAAGTACTAGGCGAGCATAAATCACTAGCAGTTCTAACGACGCCAAAATCATATATCTTCTTAGCTACTTACTTGCTAGAATCCCTATGCAGGACATCAGCAATTGTCATCATAGCGTCTGCGGCCGCGAACATCCAACACCTCAGGTCGACATGTCGCTCTATGTCTGATGGATGAGACGCTCTGCAATAATATACAAACAATATAGGCATGTATTTAAATCGAACATCAAAAACTTTCCCTTTGGTTTTCCTAAAGGTATTATTGAACACTTTAACTACTTAACCTTTAGTTTTCTGGGAATCGAACAATGAACAGACCCTTTTTTATGCACGCGCTCGAGTCGCCCAAATGACGTCATGTTATTGTTAAGCTTGTAGCTTGTAAAAAATGTATTGGGAGGTTTGTACTTTTAATGGATTATTGTGAAATAGTGTATATTTATGTAAATTGAACAAACAGTTTTTGAAATAATGTTTTTTTTTTATTTATTATGTTCAACTTTACACAAGAAGTTGGGAAAAATTCCCTCACCCTGATTACAAATTATAATGACTAATAGATTTCAATGCAAAACTGGGCTAATCTATACATAATCTGTTAGCTATTTTCATAACAATCCCAACGACGTAATTTATAAACAGCTCCCATTATTAACTTACGAGTTATTGTTATTTTAATCACACGCGACATTATCGCGCGGGACCACCCCGAAGTACCTACACATATACCTCGATTCGCGCAAGATGGCCGACACAAATCAGCGGTTAACATAATGATACGCCATTTCGGGGTCCTAATACTACACTGTGATACAAGTGTGTTCTTTTGGTGAACACCCCCGAGGCGGTTTTATTCATTTCATTTAGCTAAGGCAGCCGAGTGGGTAATGATCAATGCACACGCGTGTCACACGACGTTTTTCAACACACTTGCGAGGAAAATAACAGACTCGTATTGTTATTTTCTTTAATTATTGAAACAATTGGTGAAAGTACAATAGTTCTCAAAATGATACCGAACTGTTTTTGTTGGCATTTTTACAGTTTGTGTTATGGTATTGGTATTACTAATCATTTCGTTGTTTTCATTTTCTTGGGTATACGTCGGAGACGATGAAAATATTCATTGTATTTAAGACATAAAAACTCTTTACGGAGATGAAAGAAAAGAAAAAAGTTAAATATAAAACACGAGTGCGGTAATGTAAAATCAAAAGCACGCGTGTTTAAAACTGCATTATGAACCTAAAAGCTGTACAATAAGAGCCACTTTATGAGCAACTGTGTTGAAAAAATATTAAATAGCCAAATAACTGCGACCAACTTGGATGTAGCGTTCGCCGGGCGCGATAATGAACGCTAAACCACGTTAAATAGCTGTCACAGCCATTTTTTCTATGGAATATTGACATTGACAGCTCTTGAACGCGTTTTAGATGTAAGACGTCTGTGGGCTTATTACCTGGGATAGTCATCAAGTCCTGAGGTCAAGGTCTTGGGGTTCAATTGCAGTCCATCATCATCCCGTCCCCTCCATCGGTAGGAAGTTGGTTCATCCCCTCTTTGAGATATCTGGAACCATTGGTACCAGGCCTGCAGAAGTACCAAGAAGGTCAATAAGATGGGTTTAAAAGCAGTAGTCGAGCTCTTTGTGTAGGAGATCTTATGAGGAAGTACTACCACCATATATTTCTTTTTATACCGAGATTTACTGTGTTCCAGTTTGAACTGTATGGGTTTGTAAATAAATTATCTGTAGTACTTTTCCCATGTCTTGAAAGTTTAAGTAACGTACCAGGCTGTTTTAAATTAGCAGAGGGCTGTTTACTTCTCCAAAGTTTAAAATTTTCATTAGATTTCTCCCATCATTGTACCAGGGTTCCATAAGTTAGTAGGAGACTTCACTGACTTGAATCATTTTCACTAGTACTCTGGCCTGATGCTACCATGTTGTCAGGCGGAGGAGTCATAAACACTTAATTTTTACCAGAGCTTCCGTACGAAAGTACCAGGCTATCATATCTCTGTAGGAGCTTACCTGTAGTCTGCTAAACATTCTGTCGAGCGTGCTGCGATACTTGGAGCCGCTCACGAATAGCTCCGGCCGTATCTTCACCATATGAGCTAGTTGTATTAAAAGCATAGGAGGGTTGGCAGCGGCGTTACTTTGCACTACAAACTCTTTTGGAACTCTTGCCAACGCCTCCGATCCTGGTACAGGAAACAATTTTTTTTAGGAATTAATGGGTTTTTTAAAAATTTATTTTAAGAATATTGACTGGCGCGTTGGTTTATTGGTTTTAAGCGCAACTGCAGAACGTGGGTGGGTTCGATTCCCAGGTCGGGCAGTATTATTAGGTTCTTTTTTGTTGGCTTTCTTGCAATCAGTTCCGTATGAACCATTAAGCATAAGGTTATGAATTTATAATTTGTCTTGAAGGGCAGTCAGTCCAGCCTTTAATGTATAACTAGCGCCTACCCGCGACTTCGTCCGCGTAGGAGGTAATAATTTAGGTTGAATCTCTGGAAATATTTAGCCAATATCCAAAATTATTTCAATGAATGAAGGCTCTCTATTACCTAGTGCCATAGGGGTTTTATAGTATAGTTGACTTCATCGAGGACGAAGTCGGCGCAGAAGATAGTGTATTTTAATTTGACTACAAAAGGGACAGGTTAGTCATAAAAATATGTACACTGTAATATAAACATTGTCTAAGACCATAATTTTTTTAATGTTTAAACATGGAGTTTTTTGCCTATTATTGTCCATAGGAAATTACAAATTGGAACCGTGCATCTAACTTCTAACATTTCATAAGTGCCCCTACATATTTATGTAAAACAAAATTATTTGATCCAGCAGAACCAGGCTTAAAAGTACCCTATGTGTTAATCCAGGTTTTAAACTATATGTGTGCCAAATTTCATTAAAATCCGTTCAGCAATGTTGGCGGCTATTCGGAACATACATACTGATGAACTGACCTGGGGGCCTAAGACTAAAGGCATTCGGTTCGGAGCGATGCTATTTCTACAATCGCTATCGCTTCACTATGATACAGTCCGCGAGGCCTAAGCTGAGCTTTGCATGTGAGTGATTAACGGCCCCAATGTGATCGCGCGAGGGACGCACAGCGCCTGAGGCCGATTGCCAAGCAAGGCTCTTTTAAAATATTGTAAAACATTTTAAAAGAGTAACGGTGGAGTTTCTTGCCACTTCTTCTCCATACAAAACTACTTTTTGGAAGTGGCGCCTAGAATCAGTTCTATTTTTAATGTAAATGTTGACGTTGAAAGTGCCTTTTTATGGGCCTTTTTGAAATAAATGCTTTGACTTTGACTTTTGACTATGAAGGGACGTGCCGCTATGTGCACTCACACAAATGCAAAACTCAGCTTAGGCCTCGCGGACTGTATTACGCTGTCACCTATTATCACGTGACATTTCGGTAGCTTATGTCAACCCCATACATTTTTTTGCTTTTCTATTAGCTTCATCGCTACTCGAATGTTACTTTGTCTAGGCCCACAGACTCGTTCCCGCACCTCGTCGCAATTACTTTTTTTTTCATGTCAATGTACAGCTAAGACTTGAATTATTTATAGTCAGCATCTAGTTAAAAATATCTCACATACTGGTCATCTTGCTCTATATAGTTTCATTATTGTTACAGTAATTGTTCTGTTAATTTATTTGATTCTTCGATGGTCCTAGTTTAATCATTTGAGTGTACAGTACTCCCAAATTAATAATGCGCATGCAGATCTTCGGTAATTGTCGTATTCCCGGAAACACCCGAATCATTGAATCGTGAGAGCCCTAAACAATGCACTCGCATTTTGCACCTTGTACCAAACTAATAGGAGTCAATGTCGTGTGTACACAATCGAAAACAATTCGGGCGGTCGGCGGCGGTCGCCGGACACGGTCAGTCAAAGGTCCTGAAGGGTATTATTTGGTATCGTAGTGCGTACACAAATACGTAATCATTTAATGGATACGAGATAATTATTTTTCCCCAATGAAAACAATTAATTTAAAAAATTAAAAATAATCATACCAAAGGCAACACTGATCGCTCGACAGGGTTCACCAGAGTTCACCTACAGTTTCGTGTCAAAGAAGCCGCCTGAGCGCGGCGGTCCTTTGTCGCATGCCGCCAAAGAAACGTAGGACTAAAGAAATCTACGTTTTGCCTACGCGTAGGTATCAGCTGATATTTTATTGTAGGCTTACGCACAATGACCCCGATTTCTGACCTTCTGTTTATCAAGAAACAAATATTATTGAGTTAATGTGATGTGCTTTTGGCAATGTACCCACTGTAGGTATCAGTTCATTAAAACATTTACTTGTTACATACCTCTATCTATCTAGAACATTAGTACACATTCAACACCTTTTTATTAAATGTGTACGTACTCTTTGAGTGATACGATTTGAGTGACTCGAAAGCTTCCACAATCCGAGCTGTTACTTCGATTTCCGAATCACACATTCACTCACAAATAAAAATTAACATATTCAAATATTCCTGATTGGTATACGACATTGTTCGCGATACGAGCGGCACGTGATACGTACGGACATCCGATCGCAAGCTATCTCCACGTGAGACTGGCGAAGTGTCCAAACAAGTAGCGACCAGTCGGCTACATCAAAGGATCGAGGACTTGTTATGAGTACCTACAGCGCGGCTAGTGCAGGGCGGTGTCCTTTGAAATAAAATAGGCAAAAAATAAAAGATTTCGCCGGCCGGTGGAGTGTTGTCAACTTATGACAATATACCATATTTAGTGTTACATTTCGCATGGTAACTAAAAATAAAAAAATCAATAGCTTTTGGTTTTTATGAGTTAGATTTTTTTTACTATTTTTTCTAGTACGTATGTTAAACCAGGAATACGCCTTTTTTGGATCGAACAGGGTTTTTGTTACATATTGTATATTGGCGGTGAATGCACGTGTTCTCACTGTGTAGAATTATATAGAGCTGCTATTACACACCCTTCTTGGTTTTGTTTTCAAAGGTGAATTTAGTTTCAACAAATAGATACAGGAATAATTAATATTATAAAGTATATTAGTACATAATGCAATAATACAACAAATAAATAAAAATATGCCTAACTCTGCCCATACAATTTTCTTTCAGACGAATACTTCCAGAATGGATAAATTTTAACGTGGGAAGCCGCTTAAGTCACAAGCACGGAAAATAGTATATACCTTGTGTTATTTAAACCTTCTTTTCTTCCATCATTACACCAGCTTCAGTAAGACACTTGATAAGTAATATAACATTTTCGAAGTAAATCAATCCAACAAAGATTGTAGCATGTTCGCAATCGTGTATTTACATATACGGAATTATCGAATCAAATTTCGTTACTGATAAATCAATATTTATCTCTTTTAGCACAAAACACATAATTCTACTAAATTATGCATGAAGAAAATGCACTTAACCACTCCATAAACATATCGTCTTCCGACGCTCGGGGAATACGACCGTTGCCGAACAGTGACGAAGATTTCTATGCGCTTTATCTCTTTGGGAGCACTGTACTACGTTGTTGTGTTTTTTTTTTTTTTTTTTATTGTGTCATTTTTTTTGGGTATTTTTGGTAATATGATGTTGTGTCTCGTTTTTTTTTTGAAGTGAAAACTTCTTTAGCGGCGTTTTACACTTTTTTTTGTAATGGGTAAAAAATGTTAAACTCGCGTCAGGACACGTGACCTGATCGAAAATTCGTAAGACGGATGATTGTTGATTTTTTGATATTTATTGATTGATTTTTCTGAGAGATTAGCTTTTTAATGTAATATAAATTGTCATGTTTGTGTTCGTTCGTTCGTTAGCGCAATAAATAAATATTGTATTCTACCACATAAATGATAGTACTTTCATACTGATAATTAAAGCAATTCGTGCAAAATTATTCTCTAACCATTCCAAAACATCAAAAATGCACAACGTTAATATTCAAGTTTTCACTTCTGCCGGCACTCCCGGAGTGCAACCCGTCGTTTTTTTTTTACTTTGTATTCCGATCATTATAAAGATTCAAGTTTTTCTAACTGAACAGTCAGCTGTGCTGCTGGGGAGTTTGTTGCGTCACTTCTTCTTCCCAGCTAAAGCACTAGGAAGTGGTGAAGGGCGGGCGTGCCGGGGGACTGTCTTATGTCATTTTGACGTTCGAAAAGCTCTGATTCTCAGCCTAACTTGAATAACAAAGGACGTAACGTACCTAATATCTGTTCCCTAGGAATCCAACCCTCAACGTTGATGAGGTCCATCCAATGAGCTGCTATGTCCATCTGAATGTCCGGAGACCAGCGGCCGATCAGCAGGCCGTGGAAACCTTCATCCCAGAGGAACCCTCGAGGGAAGAATGATCTGGAAAGAATAACATAACATAACATCACGCCTGTAATCCCAGAAGGGTTGGGCAGAGGTGTACCTATAGTACACCCACATTTCGCCAGTTATGTTTAAGTCCCATGTAATAGGGGGCGAGCCTATTGCCATCTACCGGGCACAAATCCAGACTTCGGGCTGCTACTGAGAAATTCCAGATAGAAAAACCCAATAACACGTTGCCCGACCTGGGAATCGAACCCAGGACCTCATGCTCAGCAGTAGCGATTGCGAAAGAATAATATAATTAATATTTGAAAAAACTTTTACTGTGCCTAACATAGTTTAAACTCCATAGACAAGCCCCTGAACTCCCTAAAAGTGAATAACTACTAACAAGTCCACGCGAAATTAACCTTTATAATTATCTGCGTAAGGGTCAAACTCGTCATCACCATCAACTAACACACTCGGGAACATTTTCACCAGATTTCTAATAGGCTAATTTTGGAATTTCTTGCATCAAAGTAATGGTTCTTTCCGTCGTCATTCTCCCGACTTTCGACTCTACGCAAAAATAACCCTAGACTCAATCAACAAAAGGCTCAAACTCCTGGTCAACTTCGAAGAAGTAATCGAACACCTGACCGTCAAGTCCACGCAAAAATAACCCTTAACACTATACAGACAATGGCCAAACTCACCTGCAAGGCACTCCAGTGTATAAGGGCGCTCTCTAATGCGGCACAGGTTCCATTGTGTATTGGGACTGAACTATGCTTGCCCAGAAGAAGTAGCCCACACCGTCGACCATGTGACGTGTTCACACGAAATTAACCCTTACCGTTATTGTCATAAGGAATAGAAATTAGGAACATTTTCGACCAGGCTGGCATATCCCATTTGGAGTGTATTTTTACCGCGAACACTTCAAAATATGCCAATTTTGCCGAATATTATGCATCAAAGTACCAGGCTGTCATGACTCAGTAGGAGGCTTCAACTTCATCAACCCTTGACTCAGAAAAAAAAAGGCTTAATCTACCTGCCAGCTTCAAAAAAGTAATCAAACAGTTGACAGTTGAGTCCACACAGCAATTACCCTTAACTTTATACACACAAGAGCCAAACTCACCTGCTAGGCACTCCAGTGTATAAAGGTGCCCTCCAATACGGCACTGGTTCCTTCGTGTATTGGGACTGAACTCTGCTTGCCCCGAAGAAATAGCCCACTCCTCCCACCATGTTGGACAGCGCGGCCCTGGCTATAGCCACGTCGCTGGGTGGGTAACTGGAATACAATAATAACATTGAAGACTTGCTGCGGCCCGCGGTTTCAACCACGATCCCGTGGAAATATCGGAATAAAAAGTATCCTAAGTCTTAATTCAGGCCATAGTCTAACCATGTGCCAAACTTATCCAAATCCGTTCAGCAGTTTTAGCGCGACAGCGTAACAAACTAACACACAAAAAATGAAATCTTTTTATCTTTTTAATATTATAGTTAAATTTATAATATTAATAGTTTGGTTTATAATATCATAGTTTTGTTTTTAATATTATAGTTTTGATTATAACCAATGAATGTAACGACAGGCAAGACTTGAGCAGCAGCCTTTATCCAGCTCTGTTGACATTGGCTTCCAGTTTAAGCGGATGCAGATCAGTATCCAAAAGCCCATAGAGCACATTTATTAGTTATTTATTTACAGTTCATTAAAATGGTATAACATCAAAAGTGATGATGACTAATATTGGAAAGTTTCGAACAAATAATGTAATTTCATATAAGGCATCTGTAAAGTGATATTTAAAAAAAACTGTAAAACGACTACACGCATTCAAAGTTTTTGGAGAGGATTATTCCCGTCCTTGTCGCGCGGTACGGGACAATGTATGGCGCTAGCATGAAGTCCAGTCGTGACGTCACTTCTACTTACTAAACTAATTAACAGCACTGGGCCAGCATTAGTAACTACAGCTAACTCCCTTTCACCAAGAGGTCTTTTTTTTTGGGAGGGATATCATCAAATTACTTCTCCCGCTCTGGTTGGATTTATTCAATAAAAGTCTGACATCCCGCGATGACAGACTTTTACTGACTAAAACCCACCCGTTGCTTCAGTTGCCCGTGCCAGGGCCACGAACAACCCGCGACCCCGGCAGGACCAAGAGAAGGCCTGTGTCCCAGCAGTGGGATCATGGCCGATTATGCAAATAGGCACGAAAAATGCTTCGGGCTGATTTCACCAATTAAACTGAACGCGATCAGCACATAAACTACGTTTAAAAGTTGTCAGTGTCATTCTTTTTTTATGGAATATTAACACTGACAGCTCTCGAACGCGTTCACCTTCATTGGTGAAATCGGCACTTAAATGAACTCACCCTTTCTCGTCCAATTTAAATTTCTCCTCGAACTCAAGATCAAACGCCAACTTTTTAGCTTCCAGGGACTTAGTATACTTATCGCCCTTCAAGGGAGGGGTGGCTAGGTCCTCTGTAGTATAAACTATGTCTATACAAAATGGAGTTTCGACCAACATCTGTATTGGCAAGAAGTTTATGTCTTTTTCCTGTGGAAGAGGAATAATGTCATAATAATAGTAAGGAAGAGCAGTGGTGGCTCAGTGGTAACGGCCGCGACTTACGAGCTGTAAGTCGTAGGTTCGAACCCAGACAGGCGCTTTACTTTGTGTAAATTATTTCATCACCACTGCTCTCAAAACGGTGAAGGAAAACATCGTGAGGAAACCGGCATGTCTGAGAACCAAAAGTTCGAAGATATGTGACATATACCCACCCTCACTGGGCCTGCGTGGTGGATTACGGCCCACTCCCTCTTACACAGAGGAGGCCTGTGTCCCAGCAGTGGGAACATATTAGGCTGATTATGCTATGCTATGCTATATATGCTAATAGTAAGGAAGCAAGCGTTATGCACATTTTAAGTTAAAAACATTCGACATCTATTTAATCTAACCTGAAATAATTCAAATATTGCTTTCCTAAGAATATTATTCAACACTCTAATACAGCGTGACGCTTTAATGGCGACATTCCGTTAACGTACGGTTTCGCGTTTTCGTTTCATGAACAGTTTTTTTTTAAACTGTAAATTTATTACATTTTCTAAAATAGCAACCTGTACAAAACGAACTAGGGTAGAGGTAATTTGCCGGCGTCACAGATCATAACATCGCATCATTGAAATTAAAACGAATAACATATAAAGAGTAGGCGAATTGAAGACAAGAGAGAGCCTTATGTCGGGCGAACGGCACAAAGAGTAATTTTCAATTTACGAATTATAAGATATTGATATATTTTTATGATCTAGCCTTACCCGTGTGTATCTTTTTGTACCACAAAAAATTCCTCCTATTTTGGGGACTTAAAATATTAAATAGCCAAATAACTGCGACCAACTTCAATGAAGAGCTCGCCGGCCGCTGCCACGGCACCGCTCACTTCGCTCGCTCGGCTCGCGCGCGGTTCTGTCACGGTTCTAACATAACCTATTTCGGTCGAAGTGCCCTAGCTTATTGACTGCGAACTAGTAATTCTACATACCTTAATATTGAGCTCTTCATCTTGTCCTAGGACAGCTAGTTTCCCGAACATGGGGTGTTTTTCAATCTTCAGTAGAGAATAGAACTTCTCTTTAAGTAGATGCAGCCCTGGTGCATGGGACTCTGAATATGACGTGTGGAGGAGCTTTCCTGAAAAAAGCGTCCAATACTTCTTATTAACACAGAACCCTTCTTTGAAGTTGAGTAATAAAAGTGAAGACAACATTTTTGGTGTTCCGGAGGCGTTTAAAAAATAAAGCAACATGCTGAAAGAGCGACTTTAACGACTTTCAGAGCGTATGACATGTTTCAACAGCCAGTATTGTTCTCAGTACAATGTAACTCTAATAGAGAATTAATTTTAAAAAAGTTTAATAAAACTGTGGAAAATTCAAATATTTGAAGAGCGACGCCATTGGTCAGAACGAATGTGACGTAAAAGTTTATGACAACAACAAATTGTCAATGTTTTTAACAGGAATCAAATCAAATCAAATCAAAAGTCATTTATTGAAATTAGGCTGAGAATCAGCACTTTTCGAACGTCAAAATTACATAAGACAGTCCCCCGGCACGCCCGCCCTTCACCACTTCCTAGTGCTTTAGCTGGGAAGAAGAATTGGCGCAACAAACCCCCCAGCAGCACAGCTGTCTGTTCGGTTAGAAGAACTGGATTTTATACAATTGTAAGTAATTACCAAAACATTAAATTACGACACGGTTGGCGCAGTGGTTGAGCGATCGGCTGCTGCGCTGCGTGTCGCGGGTTCGATTCCCGCACGGAACAAATATTTGTATGACCTACAAATAGTTGTTCCGGGTCTGGGTGTCTTGTGTATGTGAGTTTTCATGTTTGTGAACGCACCCACGATACAGGAGTAATTCCTAGGGTGGGGCAACGTTTAAAAAAAAAACGCCATACGTCAGCTAACCATGCCAATTCCAAAAAAAGAAAAAAAAAATGTTAATAAAACTTAATACATACTGACTGTTTGCAATTCAGTCCGACGTTAATTTCATAGACTATGACGTCACACCAAGGGAGCTAAAATGGACGGCGGCCCGGGTTTAGGGTGCCCGTGTCGGTTGTACTTTGCATTATTTTTTTGGCGTATTAACATAACATCACGCCTTGTTTCCCCGAAGGATTGGGCAGAGGTGTATCTTTAGTACACCCACATTTCGCCAGTTATGTTTAAGTCCCATGTAATAGCGGGCGAGCCTATTGCCATCTACCAGGCACAAATCCAGACTTCGGGCTGCTACTGAGAAATTCCAGATAGAAAAACCCAATAACACGTTGCTCGACCTAGGAATCGAACCCAGGACCTCATGCCCAGCAGTAGCGATTGCGACCACTAGACTAATGAGGCAGTCCGTGGCGTTTGGCGTAATATATTTTTTAATTAATAATAAGTTTTTGGCAATGTAAACCATCGACTAAAAGTTATTAAAAAATACGTGCACATTCCCTATTCATTTAAGGCCTTTTGCTTGGGTGGGAAACCATCAAATGACTTCTCCCGCTCTGGCCCGTGTCAGACTTTTACTGACTAAAACCCACCCGTGTTCACGGTATCTCTTTCGAACAGTCCGCGACCCTGGCAGATACAGACGAGGGACTTTTGTCCGTTATTCAAAACAGTTGTAAGGGATCAAATGACTTCTCCCGCACTGGCCCTCCCGCTCCACCTACAAGGTGTCAGACTTTAACTGACTAAACCCCACCCGTGTTCCTCCAGTTGCCTGTGCCAGGGCCACGGTAACTCGTTCGAACAACAACAACGCGACCCTGGCAGATTCAGACGAGATAGTTTTGTCCGTTATTCAAAACAGTTGTAAGGGATATCTATATTGAAGGACTCAAAAGGACGCCGGGGATAGTCCCTCGTTTACGCGGGCCTTTAGTGAAAAGTTATGGCCAAAATAAGCAACGCCTTGACGTGCTTTCCGAGGCACGGAGGGGTCTCGATATGTAATGAATGATCAAAGGAAGTAGTTTCTTACCTTTATAGGGCACTAGGTTGAGTCTAAAGTTATTCAGTTGCGGCGTATGTCCCAATATGGACCCATCTTCATACCATAACCTAGAGTGTGGTGCAGCAGGACCTAAGGACTCATCCAGCGCAGCATACCAAATAAGCATGAACGGTAGTTTGGCGTTACCCTGAAATTGTTGGTGAGTCAGAGTCAAATAATTTATTTCAAGTACGTAGACCTTTTGAACGTCAGAAAATAGAACCGATTCTGGGTGTTCCAAACAGGGACTCAAACCGTTTTAAAGGTTTTTTATCACTGTTTTAAAAGAAACACATTTATAAATGTAATACAATAATGTTACAGTATCAAAGTGTAACCTTTTATATGTGTTCATAAGTGTAACAGAAATTAGTAGTTTTAGGTATAATTGCACGGTACAGCGACAACGCGCGGTGGACGGACAGACGCGGCGATGCCAAAATAGCCTCAATCCAACAACGCCGCGTTAACCTGTTACACTTATTAACACTGTTACACTTTTGTAAGCGTATTCGAAAAACACTTTAATTAGTGTTACATATTTGATTCTGTGATCAATTAAAAAACAGTTAAAACTCTATAACATTAATGAAGGTGTTTTTAAATCCCTGGCTCAAATAGGTGGTTTCGTATGGAGAAGAATGGGCAAGACACTACATAGTTGCGTCCGTGCATTGCTAGGCACGGATCCATCTCGATATGTTCGACGATCGACCCGTGGCCGTATGGCAGTTATAATTGAGCCTTTAGCCCCTCTCCCCTTGAAATCAGGTCATAAATACTTACCAGCCTATTATTGTCCCATCATCATCATCCTACAGCAGTCCACTGCTGGACATAGGCCTCTCCAATTGCACGCCATTTAGCTCGACTCTCGGCAACTCTCATCCAGCTGCTACCAGCCACCCTGCGAAGATCGTCGCTCCACCTAGCCTGAGGACGTCCTACCTTACGTTTGCCGATTCGCGGTCTCCACTCCAGAACACGTCTACCCCAACGGTCATCGGTTCTACGGCTAATATGGCCGGCCCATTGCCACATCAGCTTGCTTATAATGTGAGCTATGTCGACAACTTTGGTTCTCTGCCGGATCACCTCATTCCGGATTCTATCCCTCAGAGAGTCCAAGCAAAGCACGTTCCATAGCTCGATGAACGACCTTGAATTTATGGACCAGAAGTGTGTGTGAGTACCGAGAGTGTCCACGTTTCGGCTCCGTTGGTCATAACAGGCAGGACGCACTGATTGTAGACTTTAGTGTTTAGGCTCTATAGAATACTCGACGAAGCTTCCCGAACGCTGCCCAGTCCAGCTGAATTACTAAAAATTGCGGAGTTTGCCCGAGGTAAACATATTCTCGAAAAACTTCTATATCGTTCGGTCCCGGAGTCGGTCGTTGAACATAACTTGCGTTTTGTTAAAGTTCATCCGGAGACCAATGCGTGCAGAAGAATCAACTAGGTCGTCCAGCGACCTAGTTGATTCTTCTGCTTCTCCAACGATTCAGCCAGTATGACGATGTCATCTGCAAATCTCAAGTGTGAGATGTACTCGCCGTTGATGTTAATGCCGCGTCCTTCCCAATCCAGCGTCTTAAACACATCCTCCAATGCGTTAGAGAACAGTTTCGGATAAATTACGTCCTCTTGTCTCACCCCTCGACGCAGGAGGATACGTTCAGTTTGCTGGTCCTGAGTTTGGACGGTCATAGTCGCGTTTTCATACAGACATCTCAGCACTTGGATGTATCGCCAGTCAACTTGGCATCGCTGCAGAGAGTCCAAAACAGACCAGGTCTCTATAGAGTCAAACGCCTTCTCATAGTCCACAAACGCAAGACACAGGGGCCGATTATACTCTTCGGACTTCTATAGAATCTGCCGCACCGTGTGGATTTGGTCTATGGTGCCATATCCTCTTCGAAACCCTACCTGCTCCGGTGGCTGAAACTCGCCGAGTCTTCGCGCTAGACGATTCATAACGACTCTTGAAAACAACTTGTATACGTGGCTTAGGAGAGAAAAAGGACTGTAATTCTTTAAGAGGGTCTTATCACCCTCTTTAAAGAAAACCACGACAACGCTCCTTCGAAACAGTTCTGGAGTACTCCCAGAGAACAGGACAGAGTTATAGAGCTCCCGGAGCTCATTCAGTACAGGACTTCCTCCCGCTTTCAGGAGCTCGGTCGTAATCCCGACTTCACCAGAGGCTTTTCCATTTCTAAGCTGTTGAAGAGCCGCCTCGATATCGTCTTGGCTGACTTCTGGCAGGTCTTCCGTGAAATGGCGGGTTAAGGTGGCTGGAACGCTCATTTTCAGATCAGGTCGAGATGTATGCGATGCGTACAATTGGCCGTAGAAGTTTTCGACTTCCGAAAGGATCTCCGGATTCGAAACGACGATATCCCCACTTGATTTGGTCAACTTCGTCACGTGGCTCCTCCCAAGTGATTGGACGAACACTTTCGTCCCCCGATTTAGCTCAATCGCTTCTTCTATAGAACGTGTATTGGAGCGTCGGAGGTCGCGTCGTACCAATGTCCTAATAGTCTTGTTGAGTGCCCGTTGTTCTGACGAAGTGGTATGTGGGTTTTCACGTCGTTCCGCCATAAGCTCCAGAGTCTCTTCCGAAAGATTGGACTTACTGCCCGTACGCCGTATTTTGCAAAATCGCATACCTTCATCCCTCAGGATTTCCACCATTTGTTCGAGCGCATTTGTGGTTTCCACGGCAGCGAATCGGTTTTCTAGATCAGATCCTAACGCTTCAGATCCTAGCACAGTTTGGAGCATTTTATTTGGTCGGAGCCTAGACTTATCCAAACGAGTTTGCTCGAGCTTGTAGTTGATATTCAGAGAGAGCCTCGAACCAGTCTGTGATCACTGCCGGTATTGAAACTGAATTATTGTCCCACTGCAGGGCAAAGGTATCTTCTCATACAGAGAAGGCACGAGCATTGATCAACACATTTGCTCAAGACGGGTTGGCGATTACAGAGTTAACTATAAGTAAATGATTCATTAATTCCCTGTCAAAAATCTTTACCTTAGTAGTAATATTAATCCTAGCTGTCCAATGACCCCCATGTTCACCCCCGGGGGTCTTAATAAACGAGGTAGTGATGTTGTGAGGGAGATCTGTTATCAGTTGCTCCCCGAACGTGACCCCGTCGTGTCTGAGCCAGCCGTACGTTGCTAGCTGATCGTTTTGGTCACACCAATGTCTGTGAAAATGGTAATTTATCTTTTGTCTGTGATTGTAACAGGAAAGCTTACAAAGTATCAGAAAATAATTGTTCATACTGTCTATACAGGCCAAGGCGGATCCAGGATTTATTTCAGGGGGGGGGGGGGGGCACGTTAGCCAGACGGATTGGATAGATTTTCTTTTGTCTATACATACTGAACTAGGAGTTACGTTGTCACGGTATGTATAAAAGTCTGAAAAGAAAAAAAGAAGAGCGAGCGAAGCGAGCTCAAAAGTTTTTCATCCCGCCTCGTAGGTATAGGTTGGGTTTTCTTTAGACTGTTCATACTGAAATAGGATTTACTTTGTCGACGTATGTAGAAAAGTTTGAAAATTAAGAGAATGTTATCAAGAGGTTGCGAAGCGAGCTCGAAAATTTAAGGCCCTTCTTGAAGGTACAGGTTAGGATTTTTCGTTTCTTATAAAAAAAGAAAATCGCTGTGAAGAATGCAATTGCTATGCGATCAAAATGTATGGAATTGCACTCTTCTATGTAACAACTGTTTTTTTTTTATAACCGACAAAAAATTTCAACGCAAGGAGGGTTCAGAATCATGTACTGTCTATCATCAGTAGCGATCTGTCTTAGATTATTGGGTTTGGCTGTAAGACAGGTCGCTACTGAAGATAGACAGTACAATTCAATGTGTCCCTGTCAAACAAATAGCTGTCAACACGTTATAAGGTCGCACACTTTATCTTTATTGGGACGTCCAAAACAGATATTGGAAGGTTTTTCCATCTACAGTACGCCGAAATTTGAGACAGATATACTTTATTGGGTTTAGACGCTAGTCCGTCAATTAAGTAAGTAGTTCGAAACATCGAAGTGAACCTTACAACTACAACCGATTAATAAACTTATTTCGGACGGTCGAAAGCAGATCGGGAGCAGGGGATCTATTCTTCAGAACTTCCTAACCACGGAATCCATGGTTTCGACTGAAGTTACGGGTGTTGCACTTATCACCTACGGACAGAGAGCCTGTATAACATAAATCTTACCGTATTCCTTTATGTGTTGATGCAGACAGCTCGTACCACATCATACCAAACACTGGTGAACGAGGTTCTCGGCTCTTCATACCCATGTACACACCAGGTCGGTACGTGCCCCAGTAGCGGTTCGGGATTTGAAGACCTGTTTCTTTTACTACCTAGAAGAATGATGGAGAAGGTTTAAAGTTAATAACATCACGCTTCTATTACCCGAAGAATTAGGCAGCGGTGTACTACAAAGAGTCCACCCACATTATGAAGTTATGACTAAAATCACTGCCCCTTTGTATCGTGGTCGTAAGCGCGCCTGCTGAGGCAAAGTTGGCAAACGAGCACGCAGCGCGAAGCGACTCAAGTAGAACAAATCATCAATTCATTAAAACTTCATGGTCAAATTGTTCTACAAAAGTCGCGGGGCGCTGTCTGGAGGGGTGGGGGCCAAGCTAGCCAGCGAAATTCAAATATTCTTGTGTTTTTTGCAATTCACAGTTCAGTGTCAGGTTGTTTGTTGGTAATTGATAATATTCTCTGTAAACGCAATCAAATGTACTTGTTTTGCGGACTTCGTAAACGTATTCGATTATGACAGCTGTCTGTCACCTTCATTTCTGATACTGTCGTCCCTACAAGTTTCTAAGATCATGGTTTTCATGTGTCTCTGATTGTTGAAAATAATTTATCCAACTTAATAATAACAATACTTCTCTTTTATGCTAATGCAAAATATGATTCGCGACCGTAATAAATATGTATCTACAAAATCATAACCCCAGGAACTTAGATAAATGATTGGTCTCGCTGCGCTCGACTAGATACCGCACCCTCTAAAAACAATAGCTCCGTGAATGCGGCAATCATTATTTTAGTGTGTGTAAGTCATCGTAACTTGACATTTGTCAGTTCACATTGAGAACTAGTGTGCATTTGAATTGTGGTACCAGCTGCTCAACTGTTACTCGAGTTAATGGGAAAAATATGGAATGCTGTGGTCTATTAGTTAAGTTATAAATGTAACTCAGAAAATACTTAAAAATTAGGAACAAATTAAAAGCGAATGTATAAATATTTTTGTGTATTGGTGCCTAACCAATACACAATTATATTTATACATTCGCTTTTATACTCGCCAAAGAAGAAACCTACGCCTAGTAGGTTTCTTCTTAAGAAAAAAGGAAGGTATGTTCAATGATCAAGCCAGGGTTTTTTTTTACATACGTTTTTTTTTTAATTTTTCGATCAGGTTCCTTGAGGAAACTTGTTCAGTTTCATGGGTAGAATCACCGATTGAACTAGTGTCAGCTAAGATTTTTACACCATGTGTATAGATAAAAAAAAAACATTAAATCATTTATAGAACTGGGTTAAGTATACAACAACTAGATTAGATAAATAAAATAGGATATATAATAAAATACAAAAACAATAAATTCACTGTAGCGACCGTATAGCGTCATCAATTGCAATGTAAGCACTTTCATAGGAAGTGTACAGGCGACGCCGGCAATAGCCCAGTCGTTCCGTGGGCCCCGCTCGGGACAGTATTATAGTGTAGTGAGTTAGCTATTTAAGTAATAATCAAGTCTAATTATGTAACTGTGGATAATCAAATAAAACTATTAGTGAATTCTCTATTCATCATTTATTTACGCATCCTGCCACCAAAGGAATACGCCGTATCCATATTCACATTATAAAAATCTCAACCACGGGGAACTTGACTCTTGTTTACGCGGCAACACTGAATGGCGTTTAGGGTTCATGTTTTATGTTGAAATTTCGAAACTATAGGTACGATACTTACTGATGGTATGTGATCCCAGTGTCCTTCTTATTTATTGTAGTGTTATTGTTACACAGTTTCACTACGCAAACTGTCATTTTACTTTGGATTATGCCCAAAATTTAATAAAACATTCGGCACGTGCACGTGACAGACAGCTTGCAGTGTGACTGACTCGGGTACGCCGCCTACGGCGTAGTATTTGTTGCCGCATTTGGCAAGTACGCCAGCGGTATCTAGTCGAGCGCAGCGAGACCAATCATTTATTTAAGTTACTAGGGTATTTTGAACTTGAGTTGGATTCATGATTTCAGTTATTATAATTCTGTAAATACACACTTGTTACGGTCGCGAATAATATTTTGATAAACATACAACGTAAAAAAACGTAACGGGCGACATTGGCGTTTTCGCCTGATATTAATTTCTGAATTGCAAACAGCCTAGAAGAGTTTTGAAGTTGGTGGTGTGTTATCCCCGTGCGTAAGTGTAGCCGTTGGTCTTGCGCCTAATGTCCCCGGTCGTGTAGCCCTGCATTCCGAGTTAGACCATAATCGCTGACAGCGCTCACATCGATAATTTGCTTTCCGATTTATATATCGCGATTATGACAGCTGAGAGCTATCAACATTTCGATCAGAGTGATATTGGTAAAGGGCATGGTCGGCGATATCGCAAGATGCGCATGTCATGACGTCATCTATGAAGATTCACGGGACATCGTTATCGCGCTCACGCTAATTCGGAACGAGTGTAAGCGCGCTCAAATTGATTAAAGCGCAATTTGGAATGCGGCCTAGGTTTGCCTTCCAGTGTGAGTCTTCCTCTGAGTTTGTTTCGGCTTTTCTTCTCAGAGTAGTCAGATAGGAAATGCCGACCTCATCTAGTTTTAAAAAAAATGTTTGACGTGTAAAAGTGTTTGTACAAACCCACTTACAGAAATAAAAATCATTTATCAGTGTTGCCACCTTGGTGATTTTGTCACTAGATCTGGTGATTTTTCAGAGCTCTTAGCGACATTTTTTCATCGTTTAGCGACTAATTATTTTTTAGCGATTTTTGACGATTTTTCAATATGGAATTTGGGAACACCTATTTGAGACGGAAATATGTATCTTTCTGGACTTAGTCTATGGTCGAGGAGTCCCAAACACTGAGTTCACAGAGCATCTTTTAAAACTGGTATTATTGACTTTATTGTTTTTGTTTTATCATTCTTTAACTGAATTCGATTTAAAGTTGGTAGGAAATGGCACGTTCTCAGTGAAAGAACAGTAAAGAAGTTAGTTGAAGAACGTGTACATCGTATCGTTTCATCGTCGGAGTGAGAATAGTGAAGTTCAGAATATTAAATTCGATAAAGAATGGAACTGCCGTCCAAGAAAAATATAATACGCAAAAGTATAGAAAAGAGTGGGAGGAGCATGATGAACTCAAAAGCTGGCTTAAACTTCTAACTGGTGACGAACTGAAAGGGTTTTGCTCACTTTGCCTAGCGATGTCATTGAGGCTGTCGGCAAAAACACAAAGTACTCATTAGAGATCTATCACAACCAACTACGTCTTCAGCACAAACGTCGGCGTCTGTGGATGATGATAATGTAAGGAAGATATAATGTTTCAAAATCTTGAATTTTAATCAAGTCTGTTCTATTGACTGTTACTCAATTCCTTTTTTTTAATTCAGGCATTAAAGTACTTTAATTTTAAACTATAAAAAAATTGCGAGAACTGGTGGTTTTTTTATCAATCCAAATTTCCAAAATATGGCGACATTTTACACTGGATCTAGTGACAAGATAATTTTTGAGGTGGCAACACTGTTGCCTTCCCATTAAACGATGAGGGAGGAGAGAATGCACCTGTGTTTGCGCACACACTTGTGCACTATCATAACACGCGTAAAATGACGACCATAGAAACGAATTTTGTAGACGGAAAAATTACGAAACAGATGAATAAAACAAATCCGAAATTTTCGTCTATTCTATGTGTCATTTCTTATTCACCCGATCATGCAAAGCGTGCTAGCTATCTCCGTTGAGATTGCACACCGTAACCGAAATCGGTAGGAAGCATATATTCCCCGAAGGATCAGGCAGAGTACACAGTAAAAGTAGCAATGTGTTGTGTTGGCTGACAGGTCAACAACATTCATTGCGAAAATTACGTTGTTGTCCTGACAAAGTTCTCGAACATTATGAAGCAATGCATTAGCAGACCATTTTCTATTTGTTAAGCACCCGGTACTTGTTGACAGGCCTACACCGTGCTCCCATACCTTAGAATAATAACGCATCCCATACCTATTAACACAGTAATTTAAAAACATTGTTAATAAATGCCAATTGTAAAGCCAATTAATAAGAGTAACCGTGGGGTTTCTTGCCGGCAAAACGACCAATTGCAACCGTGCACCTAGCTTCTGACGTTTATTATGTGCTCACTTATCTAAAGGCGAAATAAAAATATTTTGATTTCTTTCAAATCAAACTTTTAAAATAAGTACTTACTCGAAATAATTCATGAAAAACGCCAAATAGGTTTAAAGAAAGATCTGTTACAATCAATGGGGAAGGCAACTGTCAAAATGGCGCTGTCGTAGCTAGTTCCCAACGCAAGTTAATAATACAAGGCGTGATGTGGTTTTATTTTATTTTAGCGAAAATTGACGCGTTATTGTGTTCCTAGATACTCCGAAATTGGAGTGCACCTTTTCCCGAAAGACCCTAAAATTAGAAGATCGTGGTATAAAGCTATTCGTAAAGATTTTTTTGAGTTCGAGTTTGTGTCAGAAACATTTTGAAGAAAGTGATTACGAGGAAATATTCAAGGTTTAAAATTCTGTCACTTTCCATGTCAAGTACCTGATATAAAATACTGAAATAACCGAAAATAACGAAATAGTGAAATAAAATCAAACTCATGAATGAACACAAAATGGAATGAATGAACGAAATGTCAAATTTATTAAAGACCTTGGACCTAGCTATGGTCGCGCCGCCATCTTCAATTAGCTTTGCCCGACCTTCCCCATTGCTCAGTCTATCAATACGCGGACGATACCTGTCTCGTAGCAGCTAATAAGGACTTCTCTAAGGCTGGACAATCCTTTCAAAATGATTTTTATAATTTATGTGAGTGGTTTCATGATGCTGGACTGGTGCTTAATGCTGGTAAAACTAAGAATATCCATGGTCGGAAAATCACTTACTCAACTCTGACAAGCCAATTAAAATATTTCCGCACACTCACCACCAATGTTTGCATGATGTGCAATTATCTACGCTTGGTTGCAAATGCGAACCATTGGAGCAGGTTTCCAACTACAAATATTTGGGTTGACACACTGAATTGGAGCTATCACATTGACCGGTGACCCCATTTGTTATAAATTACGAGCAAAGCTAGCCAAATTTGGGTCCTCCTGTGCGAGTTTCAATAAACGCTTTTTCTTTCATCATTTGAGCCGAAAGACGTCCACTGCTGGACATAGACCTCCAAGCACCCAGCAGATTCCTGCGGCCTTCACAAGTAAATTGGTCCACCTTGTGCGGGCCTTCCAATGCTACGTCCTCCGTTACTCGGTGGACAGACTCGGCTAGTTTTTTGTAAATCACTGCTGAGTATTGAAAGTTATGTCACTCATTGGTAGTCTGTTCCGCTCGCACTATGTGGCAGTGTTCATTATGGCATCTACTAAATAAGAAGTATTTAGTCATATTCTGTGAAGGCACATTCAAATTAGGAAATTGTGGACCTACGGCTGTCAAAATAGACATTAACAGAAATAATTATTTTGCTTTGAATATAATTTTTTGTTAAACATTATTAATTAAGTCTACCGTATTTGTAATTTTCTGACAGAAGCAATAAATAAAGTTTGTGTGCACGAAACACAGCAAAAAAACATTCCTAGCAAAATAAACAGATAGAAAGTCTTAAAGTCACTCGAGCCACTGTGCCCCATTTTGAGAAACAAAATTAAATTATGTTATAAAAATGAAAAATTAGTTCCGTTAATGTAATTTCACATTTTGAAGTAAATACATCACAAGGAACATAACAAATTTAATTGTCAAAATCCGTCAACTAGACTATTGTAGAAAATCCGATGAATTCATGTTTATGTAAACATCTTTTTGAGGCTGACTGTACATCTAAGGCAAATTCATGACAATTTATCTCTTGTTAGCAACATACTAACCTTTATTTCTTAAATAAGTCTATTGCCATCAACCAGGCACAAATTCAGACTCCAGGTTGCTACTGATACCTTGAAAATTTGAAAGATGTTGTGCTTGTCCAAAGAATCAAACTATAGAGCCCTTGCTCAGCAGTTGCACTTGTGATCACCAAAACAACAAGGCGCTTACCGGCTTAAAAATAACGAAACAGAAAAAAACAATGTTCAAAAAAAGAATACTTTTCCTTACCTTATCATCGTCGAATGGTGTGTTAACTCGCGTTTCTAAATACCCCAAAGTGCTGATATATACAGCAATTAAGAAACAAACGAAGCCGACGCCGGTCTTCCAAACCGAAAGAAATTTGAACGTCCTGCTACCGAAAGACGAAGATTCGCTTCCCGAACTACTGCTAGTATCTACCTTATCCGTCTTAAGTGAAACTACTTTTCTATGTCTAACCATTTTAAATTATTAATTAATAACTAATCTACAATATGTATGCGGAATTGACACGTTTTCTTGTATAATTTTTCTGTAAATTCGTTTAATATTTTTATCGGCGAACGCGAATTGGAAGCGTCAATAAGCGTTCGCGTTTGTTTGACGTTTTGATTTGATAGTGATGTGACATGGAAAATAAAGGCAATAAAACTAAACTCACTCGACTTCTTCCTTGAACACGAGGAAAACGCGCTGAAAAAAACATTATGACAAATTGAGCTACTTGACCTTAAGAAAAAAAATATAACTGCGCCTATTAATAAATATTGCTTTATTGGGCCCCTTTTTATGAACCTTACATTACTTTTAAAACTTTTGGGACCATTAAAAATTCACCGTACATCGTGCATTGTTAAGGAAAACGTTAACAGAGACTCTCCATTATTCCGCATTGCCATTGGTCTTGACTTTGATATTCGTGGTTAATTTGATTCCATGAGCTTCCAATCTTCTATAGTAGAGAAAATCAGAAACTCACCGTGAGTTGCTAGGTTAGTTTGAGACGACAACACGGCCACATTTCTTAGGAGTTCCAATACCCGTAATCCCATAACACGCTCGCAAAGCCACAACTGCTTACAATTTGGCAAATAAACAGGATTCGTTGCGTTTTTTTATGCTGTCGAAATTTTCACTAAACAGTGAGTGGAAAATAAATAATAACGACCTAAAAAAGTGGGCTACTCGTATTAGTAGGCTTTTAACTGAATTAGTTGATTTTGATGAAATACTTTATTCGAAGGTTAGTTTAGTAATAAATGTTGCATCACTTACATCAATACGTGTGGCTTGTTGACATTTCGTTTGACTTGTATCGTTTCGTTCGGAAATTACGCGAATTCGAAGGTTAGGATTCTGTTTAAAAAAAACATTAATAATATTTTCTTCGTTTAATTTTCAGTAGGCCATTCGGCACGGGTATGGGAATGGATGAATTAAAGTACAAGCAATTATTATATTTTATTTATTGAAGCAAGTCTTCTTGTTTCTACCTTTGTACCTATCTATCGCTTTTATCAATTTTTAATGAAGCTGTTCACTACTGCAGTCTTTTCAGGGGCTCATATTCAGAAATTGTACTGTTGCTAAATCATGCAATAATTAAAAAAAAACAACGGTTATGTTGTTTTTGAGAAAATAAGGATTTGCTAATATTACATGTACGGGTTGTATTCCATGTAATATTAGCGAATCGAAAAAGACAAAATACGGTACGAACTATGAGCTCTCTTTATACTTCGCGAAGCTTTAAGAGAGTTCTTCTCTGCTATTAAACTTATGTTTCTCATAAATTAATTCCCCTCGTGATCTTCTACAAATATACTAAAAATAGAGGCGTCAGTGGAATACCTGCAGTATGCACGAAAGACAAGCAAAGGAAACGGGTTGGTGACCGCTGAATAGTGACGTAGTGAGCAGTGAGTTGAGTGAGGCTCTGACCACTGCCGCACGCCGCAGAGAGTGCAGAGACCGTGTCAGACCGCCGCGCCGCCGCCTACCGATGACGATGCGATGCGGCTTAGCAATCCCAATAATCGTTTTCAAATGCTTGATTACTGTCTTACACACGACTGAGACACTAATTTTCAAGATAAAACCTCCTAGATCGTATTCTCGACATTGGTATGAGCAAAGAAATGGCTCAAAAATTACTATATCGACGAAAAAAATATAAACAATCTTGGTTCGAACTAAAGATCAGAACAGCGCCACTGCTACTACTAGAACAGCATTTAAAAAAATATTTTTTTTAATTTCTGCTTAGTGCTTTACAGAATAAAGTTTTATTATGGTTGGAACTAAGTAAAGTCAGGTGTTTTACAAAGCTTACAAAAAGTTGTCATTTTTTTTTCTCTCCGTGACAAGCGCATCACTGACGTTTGAACATTCAGCCTACAAACCGCTTGCTTTCAGCCGACTGTTTAAAATGGGAGGGTTATGTATTGAACAAAAGTAAGTAACGTCTACAGAAGGTGCTGAACCTTCCATTATCTGTAAAATATTCATTTCACTAGCAACAGCACAAATAAAACTTTGACGATTTCCCTCGCTATAATTATAAGTTCCGAATTTGTAGCTAACTGATTGGCAATAATTCATGCTTTCTCTGGGATTAGGATATGAACGAAAACATACATAATATAGATACAGACGTGTCCATCCCGCACCCACCATAAAAAGTTATGATACTTATCTAAATTAAAATTACTGTAACTATCTTATCTATGTTTGTCCTTTCTGTTTATAAAAAAACAGTAAAATTTTTAATAAAAATTATAAGTATAAAAAAGTAAATAAAAGTTGTTATCTTTGTAGAAAAAGGCGAAGTTACATAACTTCGCCTTTTTCTACAAAGATAACAACTTTTGGTATTGAAACTATAGTTCCTGGAAACTGAAGCCGCTTGAGTTCCTCAGCTAAATATAAATAGAGAGAAATATAACAAGAATCATTAAATAAAATTACTCCGCTGTATGCCCAAAAAATCATTCGCTTCAAGCGCTTTCTTGCTTCGACCCACCAACCGCGCCACCTGTCCGTTCCAAATGTAGATAAAGCAGTTCAGAAATACCGTGCGTCGGTAAAACAGGCATTCCCCCCGCGGCGGCGTACCCGACCCCCTCCGAGGGCGCACGAAACCAGTGCGATCGAGCGACACGTACCGCGCGTACCTGCTACAAACAGTAAGCGCGCCACGCTTCGCGATTATGATGAACCGAACACAACATTACACGCATTTATTCAGTGAAATAATGTAAATAATAACGTTAGACAACATTTAGTATAGTTTTAGTGTTGTGTAAAATCCGTGAGCATTGTTTACCGGCCGGCGAACGCACGCGACAACGCTCCCCGAAAAAAAAAACTCCAATGTCGGTGGAAGTGAGGATGCTTGTGTCAGTGTAGTGTATTAAAATAGGTAAATGTATAAACGTCGTGCTATGATCGTATGAGGAAGAAAAGCACAAGAAACATTGTAAGTGAAGAGCGTGTGGCTCAGTGTTATTAAGTTGTGTTTGGGCTGAAATGGGTAGCTCGCCCCAGACCACGGAGGTTTTATTCGAGTGGGGCGGCCGCTGATCAAAAACGGAGGTACGGAGGACCGGGATCCCTCATGTACTCAGTGTTTTTTAACCGAAGCAGGTCCCACGTAACCCCTTTTTTGTGCGACGCGTTTTTTTTGGAGGGAATGTTTACGAATCGATACTCTTGTAGGTTATAAGCGCCTAGTACTCGCGTCTGAGTTTCTACACGCGTTTTCGATAAATAAACACAAAAAAATCGATCGGTCGAGAGTTGTTTTTTTTTCGAAAACAAAGTTTGTTTTTTCCGTTGACGGCTAACTTCGGGTTTCAAAAGTTTAGGATAACATGCATTCGTTCGTGTTTCTGGATGTTTAAACTTTTGTTTGTAGTACCTATTCAGTATGTTTTTTTTAGCTACACCGACCTTAGCTTTTAATAAAAACAATAACACATCGATAGATTAGTTACTTACCTACTTTATTTTTTAATAAATAGGGAAGAATAGAAATTCATAACTTTACGATACCTCTGCAGTGGCACAGGCAGATCGCCTTCTAAGATTTATGGGCAGAGCTCAATTCTCTCCAACGAATAATTTTAACTTTCGAACCACAAACCGTTCCTTGCAATACACCTCCTGTTTGATCATGATAGCCTAGTACCTTGAGAAAACCTTGAATAAAAATTAAACCTGGATGGAACCTAGTGCTTAAACTGTGGGAGTGTGAGTATCTTTAAAGGCAACCAACCATAAAGATATTCATTTTATAACAAAAGGCAAAAACCCCCGATTTTCTAATAACCACAAACTGCGATCGCCATTCCCTTCGGCAATTGTGGTGATTATGGTAACACAATAAAGTCAAAATCGATAAGCTTTAAAAAAAAACATTTACCAGAAAAAAAGACAATTGAATCTAGTTGCGCCTTCCAAATGGCAGTTTTGTACAGAGAAGAATGGGCGAGAGACTCCATCCATAGATTTGATGATAATGGTTGGAACCTACATTATGTTCAAACATAATATCATGCTAGTGGGTAGTCCTCAAACTAATAGGCACTGCATGCAAGGCCGTGCAGGGACTCGCACACTTTTGCCACAAATGTTGGAAACCTATGCCATTACCGGTGACAAATCCATACTACAGTCTGCCAATGTGATTTTCCTAAAAAACAAAACCTAACACTGCTCGACATATGAGACCCAAAACCCTTACGCTTGGAAGTTGCGTCATTGTTGCATCACCTTGGATAATCGAACCTTTTTAAAGTAATTTCTAAAAAAAAAGGCTCCAGGAATGATAACATACAATCAAGCGCACTTGTAACACTTGCTCTACAAAAATCACCCTTATCGCCACTACAAAAAGGCGTTAACAGACTGGCAAATATTCCGGTCAGAGGGTCTGGTTGGAGGGTTTGGTTTTACTTGAGGGCTCACTCGACCAATCCTTTTCGTATGTGGACTGTTAAATACGTAACTAACTTATCCCGCGGTGGATCGTGGAGACTCATCATCATCGATTGATAATCTGTAAGTCGACCTTTTATGACACTTTTACACGTCCATATTTTGAAACTAGACTGAGAAGAAATGTCGAAACAAACCCAGAGGGTATTATTGGGAATTTATCTGAGTCTAATAATGCAAGGCCATGTCTGAACAAAGAGCCATTGCAGCTTTGAGTTGACCTGTCCTAACAGACGGCATGCATGCATCACTCATCGTGTAGCTCAACCCTATTTTAGGGAGCTCAACGACCCGTCTCACGACGCTACCAGATCTGCAGTACATTCGCGTATGCCTTAAAACAAAATTCTCAAAACCACCAGACAGTTTTTTTTTGCCATTTATTCAATCTAGCCTGCATGGTTCTCAAATTTACAGTTGATTTTCTATTTAAAATGTCAACAAAAATATCAAAACTGTTCCTTGGAGTCAGCGCACCACCTTTTCTTCTTCCATTCTCCCCTGTTAACCGTCGCGTCAGGAATCGTATAAATATAGGCCATAGGTTCACATCTCAACCCTTTTTTGCCCACACACTTTGAGTTTTTTTTTTCCAAAGTCCTCAATTTTTTTAACTTACCGTCTTTAGCGAATCTGAAACAAATATTGCCACGATTATAATATTCAAACGTGTAATCTATACTTAATATTATACATTCGAAGGAACTGTTTTTTTATTACCTATACCACTTTCTTTGATAAAATTTG
The DNA here is from genome assembly GCA_963555695.1 of Dasypolia templi. Taxonomy (NCBI): domain Eukaryota; kingdom Metazoa; phylum Arthropoda; class Insecta; order Lepidoptera; family Noctuidae; genus Dasypolia; species Dasypolia templi. Next base: position 4,682,131 of record OY743166.1, read on the forward strand.
GCAAGGATATACGGCATCTTGGGGAAATATATAGGCTAATTTTTTTCCCGGTAGCACGTTTCTCGTGGGATAATTTCCGATATTCACCCGAGCGAATCTAGTATTAATATAGTCGTAAGATCCCATCTATACGCCGCCTAATTTTCTCTGGGTGTTCTAGTGCCCCCACTGAAAGTCTCAAACGCCTACGACGGGGCGTTATCACCCCCGTTGAGAACCTATCGTATAGACTCGTAATCATAATAAAACCTAGCCAGAAAATAAGCATGAATTAAGACGAACAAACTCGTAAATCGGATTTTATCGGCACGGTTGGCGCAGTGGTTGAGCGATCGGCTGCTGCGCTGCGTGTCGCGGGTTCGATTCCCGCACGGAACAAATATATGTATGACCTACAAATAGTTGTTTCGGGTCTGGGTGTCTTGTGTATGTGAGTTTTCATGTTTGTGAACGCACCCACGATACAGGAGTAATTCCTAGTGTGGGGCAACGTTTTCTCGAGGTATAACGGAAATACAGAAAGTATGGAAAAAGAAGGGTCAGACTATCTGTTCTGTAAAAATCTCACCATGAAAGAATAGATGCAGTGTCAATTCACCTGATGCTGGGATAAACACTGTTGAAAAACGTTTCGAGATCACTACACAAAAATATACGACACCTTATGTTGAGATTGGCTGGTTCTTAAAGCATCGTCCTAATAGAACGCGAATGCGCGATCATCGTAGGTTCGCGCGAATTTTACTCGTACGAACGCGCGATCAAACATATTGAACTCGGATAGGTGTCATAACTGACAATCACACGGAACTGTCGCGCGACTCAAAATGTTTGTAAATCAATTCGCGCGAACTTAGTTCGTACGAACGCGCGATCATATTGAATTCGAATAGGTGTCCTAATTGAAACTCGCACGAATCGCGTCGGCGCAGCGGGGCACCGCGCGTTGGTATCGACCGTACCACTGCCTTAATCCACGGTCGCTTGCTCGCGTCGTCAATTCGCGCGATGATCAATATGACACCAGTTTTTGCCATCGCGTGTACGCGGCAAAAACCTTAAGGAATGATATTTCGTGAAATTATGACATTTGAGGTCAATTCTGACTTAGGCCATGCCTGCAATCCCAGAAGGGTCCGGCAGAGGTGTACCTATTGTACACTCACATTTCGCCAGTTATGCTTAAGTCCCATGGAATAGGTGGCGAGCCTATTGCCATCAACCGGGCACAAATCCAGACTCCGGGCTGCTACTGAAAAATTCTAGATAGAAAAACACAACAACACTTTGCCCGACCTAAATCGAACCCAGGACCTCAAGCTCAGCAGTAGCTCTTGCGATCCTAGTGGTGGTACGACAATGATTATAATTTTACACACAGATTTTGTTACCGTCGCGAATCATATTTTGATCAACATACGACCGGACACGGGCCTGCAAATCGCAAAAAAGTGAGAAAATTAGAATTTCGCGGGCTACCTCAGAGCTTCCCTCGTCAACATACTTGCTCAAAAGAATAATAACAATCAATCCATAATACCCGAGCTTTGAAATGACACATCGAGCATTAGAAAGAGACCATCACACACAGGAATGAGTGACAGAGACAACACTCTACTAAACCAGATTTCTGAAAATTCATTCCCTACAGGTGTTAAATAGGGTATGAAAGTTTGTATTTAAAAATTTATTTTATGCCGATCGGGCACACGGCTTGTTGTAAATAAACCACCATGTCATAAAACCAAAAATTCTAAGACTTTGACGCCCACCATACTAGGCTCGCGTGGTGGATTGCGGCCAATTCCCTCACACTGTGGAAGCATGAAAACCGATTAATTTGGTCGCTTTAATTAATTGTTTTCTTTTATTCCATAATGTTGGTCTTTCAAGACGCTTAAACATGTCAATGTTTGTAAACTCGAACACGATGGCACTGCAATGGAACGCCGAAACCTGCTTTGTTGTCGAGATGTGTAATTTATTTGACACTAGCAACCGGCCCCTTTTTACTACTTGAAAAACTATATTTATATAGTATATGTAAGTTAAATATTTATGTATCTCTAAATGACGGTGAAAGCTACATCCCAATCCGTTGCTTAGTTTAGAAGAACAACGCGATCAAACAGACAGCTAATGTTCCAACATGCGTTGCAATGCCATTTAAAACCTTCTCCAGCGCGCACACAAGAGTCCACCAAAGTTTCAGTACAATCGGTCTCGCCATTTTTAAGTTTTTGCGACACTAACGAACGGCAATTGATTTTTATGTAAAAGAATGAAGAGAAGATGAAACAAAAATCTTGAGAATAAGAAAATAACTAGAACAGTCTTAAATAACTCAACCGATTCGACCTGTCTCTATTAATAGACTGAAATCCCCTTGGTCTTGTTGTTTAGACCAATGAGGATAATTAACAATTAGGTTTAGCTTCTTTTAAATGTGTTGATAGTTTTAAAAGGCAGTGCCCAATGTCTCAAATGACACAAGATGACATGAAAGTAATTACAGTCGCGTGTGAGAAATAAAGGTAACTTAAATTGAGAATTGGCCGTAAGGCCAGTTAAGAGGATAGAGACAAAGAAAGAGAAAGGTATAGTGGCGTCCTTCTTTCGCAGCCTAGACATGGCATATTTCATTTGGGGCATAGGCATAAAAAAAAACTTTATTTCGGATAAGCAACATCCATATGGGTTAGTAAACAAAAGGATAACTTATACCTATGTTAGTAAACTTAAAATCTATTATTGACTAGGCTGTTGTTCGAGATACATCGTCGAACAACATCACCTAACAAAGGAGAATCATACCTCCCCGCTATTGTCTTCAGGGTGAATGGAGCTCTCCCGCACTCTGCAGAGCAAAGAATCATCATCAAGGTCGTTGGTTACATAATGTCCCAAGTACTTGAACTGGTACACTCGCAATATGTCATTCCCATTAAGTTTAATCGGGGGCACATCCTCAGGACATTTAGCACCGCCAGCCTTAAAGACCAAGAACTCACTTTTCTTGACGTTATATACTAGGCCATGTTCACGAGCATAGCCCTCGCAACAACTAAGCAGCTCCCTAAGCGCCCTAACCGTAGGGCTCAGCAGCCCTACAATAGCCTTAGCCCATTTCATTTGGGGCATAGGCATAGCCTCAGCCCATTTCATTTGGGGCATAGGCATAGCATTAGCTTATTTCATTTCAGGCATAGCATTAGTCCATTTCATTTGGGGCATATCCATAGCATTCGCTCATTTCATTTGGGACATAGCCATAGCATTAGCTTATTTCATTTGGGGCATAGCCATAGTATTAGCCCATTTCATTTGGGGCACAGCCATAGCATTAGCCCATTTCATTTGGGGCATAGGCATAGCGTCCGCCTATCTTCATCTTATTAAATTAAACTGCTATCATTTCTCGTGGCCATTCACATACATGCAGTGGGTCCCCGAAAGCCCCAAACAAAATCGCAACAGGCCTAGATTGAGACAGCCCGCAAATGATTGTAGAATAATTTGGACTTGTTTTCATTATAGTGCCCATGTCTATTTTTTTTAAATTAAATTATCTCGTCTTTGACTTCATATACATGTAACAGTTGATCGATCAGGTTTAGCTACGCTTGCCACGGTGTGTCCGTGGATAGGTGACCATCTTTACCCCTCCGTGCGTACGGGTCGTCATAAGCCCGGAAGTCTGACAACTAGTCTTACCAAGGGGTATTATCATATTACCCAGTCGCTCCATGTAAAATACGGGTATTCGGCTACATTCGGTTAAACTGGAACTCTACCCAAACAAAAAGCTACCCAGATGATGCCTTCATATACATAAACTCACGCCTTCTTCCCATGGAGGTAGGCAGAAACTACAAAACGCCACCTGCTACGATCCTTAAATGCTCCATTTCAATACTTTTCTTTACTATTATCTAAAGAATTGACCTCAAATGACAGTAGAGAGAGGCAAGTGGAAAAAAGCCTTTGTCTTGCACGCGGAGAATAGATAAAATTACATAGTCATTTTGTCTATTCTTCGTCGACAAAACGCGTTTTTCTGGGTGCTACGAGAGCAGCAGTTGGAGACGCTATAGTCTAAAATGAAATAGCATACTGCGCAAACCACAAATAAAATGCTGTAAGATTGTGGAACTAACTTCCGCCTAGCATTCGTGATTTAAAAACTATTTCTCTATTCAAATGTCGATTAATTAAAAGAGCATTACCTTGCCTCTTAACTATGAGTATTGTTTATATGTTGCATGCATATTTAGACTTAACATTATTCTTATTTTTCTCTTCTTGTTTTCACACACTATTGTCTAGACATTTCTGTTTCAATTTTCCTTTCGCAGGTCTGCTGGAAGAAATTTCTTAAGAAATAAGCAGTACCTTTGTACTCAAATTATAATTATGTCGTATTTCTTTGTATTTTACTGTGTGTACATAAATAATAAATAAAAACAAGTATCAGCCATACAGCGAATACATAACAAATCAATAATTCGCTTAGCTAGTTAAAAAATTGGAACGCCGTTTGTTTAGGTAACCCAAAAACTTGTTTTTACTAAGTACCTACTTGGCACATTGCAATGACGAAATTGTTTAGCCTTAGTATTACAACCGCTTGTGTTGCTGGGGTAGACAGTGTTGTAAACACGTGGTTGAATAGTAGTTGTTTACTGCAATGTGCAAGATGAAGACATCTTTATTTTTCGGACGCAATGCTGGCTTGGGAAGACTGAATTCCTGTCATCAAAAAAGTATTTTATTAATCTGGAAATGAGTTCTAAGTTTTTGCTTAATGAAGGTATCATAATATAGATTGATAGAATACTCTTTACTAAGGCTCGTACAGACTATCGCGACGCGAATGGCGCGAGTCTTTAAGCACACCATAAAAATTACAGATATTATAAATATATAATTATACATAGAGTGACACAATGGGCGGTCTTATAGCTAAGAGCGTTCTTTTATGAAAAAGCGTAAACGCTAGAGAAGACATGCATTGAACATTAGTAAGATTTTTTTGCAGTACTGCAGAACAGACCTGAAGGAGCTCGTCCAGGCCAAGTACCTACCTTACCTGATATTTATTTCTTGAGGATTCCAAATTTTTGGGGAAAATTCCAATAAAGAAAAATAGAAGACGTGTGCTTATGACCACACGATAGTAGTGAAAACTTACGACTGGAGCCGAGTATACGCGATTCAGCGTTACCAACCGGCTGGAGCCGAGTATACCCGACTCAGCGTTACCAACCCGAACGTGACGGTTCAGTTTCGATTGCGCTTAAAGAAGTTGTCACTTCAAAAAAGAGAGGTGCCACAAATCCGTCAGACATTTCAGCTCTCTGGGATAGCAACGCTCCTGCGATGCCTCTGGTCTTGGAGAAGTTCATAGGCATCCTCGCGGCATAACACTATAATCAGCCTATAATTTTCCCACTGCTGGGACACAGGCTTCCTCTCTATGAGAGGGATTAGGCCTATAATCTGGCACGCGGGCCCAGTGTTTACCATTAAGCAACTTGCTCCATCCAATGCTAGTTGAAACTCCCACGAAAAATCCACACTAATCTCACAACAGTCAAAGTTAATGCAGCTATGAACAGCTTCCGAAAACGTACTACAACGTTGCTGCTTTGCAGGTTTCGACTCCATTAGTGTCAACCCAGAATATTAAGAAAGCTGGGAATACTTTAGGTACCATAACCTCTCGCCTGTCCTGAATCCCTGAAGAATTACACCTACCAGTTATGGGTACACCTACATTTCGCCGCGTGCAGGTATGTCGAAGTTCCATGTTTTTGCGCAATGTGATGTATGCGTGTGGGGGCGAAATGTTAGTGTAGTGCCTATAGGCACAACTCTGCCTATCGCTTCGGGAATTACACGGCTACAGGCGTGAAGTTGTTGTGTTGTTGTAACACGAGACGAGCCCATTGCTCTTAAATAGGCCCAAAGCTATAATCCGGGCAGCTAATGAGAAACGGAAAAATTACTAGTGGAAAGACCCAACAAGACTATGCTAAGGCAAGACACTCAGCAACGGCTAGACCCTGCACTGATACTTTGCTGTCCTCAACATGGTCAACACCCAAGAAAAAACAATTCATCATAAATTGTCTTTGTATTGAAAACCTACCCGAAAACCGTACCTCAAAAGGAAAAATGAAACCCTTAAAGGATCACTTCGTTGTCCGTCCGTCAAGACCCTTTTTCTCAGGATCGCTTGGAGGTATCGAGTTGAAATTAATATCAAATACGCAGGACTTTTGTCCCTTGAAGCTCTAAAATCAAGTTTCTAAGTCAACGCAATAAAAAAAATACGGCGATTTAAGCGACATATTGTTATACTCGCAACTAAATCAAAACCTATAGGGTAATTCCAGTTGACCTAGGATCATGAAATTTGGCAAGAAGCAAGGTCTCACAGCACAAGTAAATGAAAAACTCCGAAAATCGTTAATTTGTTGTTAAATCACATTAAAAACTAACATTTGAAGTTTGAGAAATGAGGTTGTATTGTGTTTTGCATTTCATATTGTTTTTAAAACTAATATCCAGGTTGAAAAGTGGCGTTTATCGTACTCTAGGTCTAAAAATACGTCTTTGTAATATTACTTATGAAATCTAGCTTTTTCCCGCGGCTTCACTCGCATGGATGTCGGTTTACCAGGATAAAAAATATACTTTATGTTAATCCAGGTTATAAACTATCCGTGTGCCAAATTTCGTCCAAATCCGTTCGGCCGTTTTTGTGTGATTGAGCGAGCAATAAACATTAAAACATACAACATTTCTCATTATGGTTTCAACAAGGAAGAATGACTAGATTTTAAAGAACAAATAAAAAAAGGCTATAGTCTGATCGAGGCTTGGTCCATAGTATATAATATCAGAAATTCTAAAATGCAAGGCTATGTTTTTTTGGCGTCAGAAAATTGGGCTTGCTTGGGTCAACGGTCGAAAGAGTCTGCATTACAGTTACACTGGCTGGATGCCACAGAAGTTCGCTTATTCACATTTTTTTAAAGTACATATCACACCTGAATTCTGTTATGGGGTTGACAGAAGGTATAACAAGCCCGACTTTTTTTAAGGTTTTGTGAATAGAGTGCGAGTCTATTGCCGTTAAACGAGCACACATCCAGACATCAGGATGCTAAGCTAAGAAATTCTTAATGGATACCCAATAAGTCCAAACCAAGGACTTAACCTCATTTGCGAGCAATAGACCAACGAAGCAAAATTTTTCACAATTAAAGAACTCAAATCAAATTATAAAGCACTTTTAATATTAATTGTCACTGATTTGTCTAGTCTGTGTGTTGTCTACTTATAGGAGAAAATCCTACCAATATAACTACTGTTATGTTCTTAATTTACTGTGTCAGGACACAGTGATCCCTAATTTATAATGTTGCAATAAGAATTTTTAACACAGTTTTATTAAATGTAACAGAAACAATAATGTTACAAAATCAAAGTGTAACGGAAATAAGCAGTCTAAGATATAATTGCACAGGCATAGAGACGCACCGTTACCAAAATAGCCGCAATCCAGTCGGGATTGCGGCTATTTTGCCAACGCCGCGTTTACCTGTTACACTTAAACTGTTACAGATATAAAATTACATATTAATATTATACTTTTGTAAGTGTTTTAAGACATTGAAATACACATTTCTAATACATATTTGATTCTGAAAATGTAAGACTTATAATTCTGTAACATTTATGAAGGTGTTATACAAATAAACATTTGATTTCATACTTGGTTACGTAACAGACCATCATCGCCGACCGCATCTAGAAATGTTTTACGGAAGGTAGCTAATTTATCACCATGCTTTGTAAAATGATAGGTTTGTGAAGACTAATGACGTTTCTGACAATAGTTATTTGTTTTACATGTGGGTAAAAGTGTTTTTTGCTGTGAGTGCTTCGATTGAAACCTGAGCTAGCGAAGGGTTCTAGAATTAAACCACAAGCGAAGCGAGTGGTTTAAAAGAAGAACCCTGAGCGTCGCGAAGGTTTCAAATCACGAAACGCTAATAACTTTTACCCATAAGTGAAACACAACAATTTTCACCACACTACGAGGAACTTGCATAAAAGAAAGAAAACCAGTAAAATACGTATAGAATAGGAAGGTAACACAATTCTTCATTTTCCGTCGCTTCAACTAATTCTGACGGAGTCATATTTTCATCGCTTTCACTCATTTTGAGAAATTTGTAAAAACTTGTTGTTGTAAATATTTTGAATGTTAGCGCGGGACACAGGCAGGCCACAACGGGATTCTTTCAAAGGCTTCTTTCAAGTGCCTGTTGTTTTTTAATTCGCTCATATAAGCAGGCAAAGGAAGTGAGCCATACAGCCTTGTCTTTTTTGTCATTTCTTAGTGAGAAGGTACGTTCAAAACAAATGCTTCATACACTTTATTCAATTATTTCGATACACTAAATATAGTTAACCATTACTTTTATTACCTTTTACTGTATATTACGATTAGAACAATTCAAATTAACATTAAAAATTACATAATTTTATAGTGTTAGCAATAAAAATAAATTAAAAAGCGGATTTTTTCGGTTGACAGGTTTTGAACGTTTCTAACTTTTGTCTTAAAAACTTTTTTGTTCCTAACTCTTTGGTTTTATTTAAAACTTCGAGTAAATGTTGAATCGGAAGCCTTCGAATTTTAAAACACTTTTACACTCTAGATAACAAAAAAGGCTTTTAACCACGGAAATCGATGGGTAAAAATTGCAAATAATAGGTAGTGTGGTGAAAAATAATTTCAAGATGGCTGTATACTGATTGATGGCTATATGTTCATTAGATGCTGATCTTTGTAGTTAAGTAATTTTTAAAATACCCCTTTTGCGTTTCATCTACATCGTACATAGAATAAGCATAATCAGCCTATAATATTCCCACTGCTGGGACACAGGCCTCCTCTCTGTGAGAGGGAGTGGGCAGAAATTTACCGCGCGAGCCCAGTGCGGGTTGGTAAATGTCACATGTATTCGAATTTTTGGTTCTAGGACATGCTGATTTTCTCACGATGTTTTCCTTCGCAGTTTTCTCGGTTCGTCGCGGCCTTAATCTCTGAGTCACCACTGCTCCTAGCTAGACGATACCTAATCTTTAAAATAATAACAAAACCAAATACAAAGCTCTTTACAACAAGAAATTTCAAGCGGACAAAGTTGCGGCCAGAAACTAGTAATAATAGGTATAGTTAAATGGAAAATAAATAAACCTACATGGGCACTTATGTAACGTCATAAGCTCGGTGCACGGTTCCAATTGGTCGTTTTCTATGGAGAGGAGCCGGCAAGAAACTCCACTGTTACTCTTTTAAAAAATAATTGGCTTTTACATCATGCGAGATAGCGAGCCTCAACAAATTTAAAAATAAAATCTATTATCTAATTCTAGAAATCGAGAATCAAATCAATCAAACAAAAATAATGTATCTAGTTTCTACTAGAAAAACCGGTTAATGTTACAAATACTACCATTTCTTCTTTTAAGTAACCGCCTGCAGATTAATGAAATAATTTATTGATTTCGTTGAATAAATAAATGGTACCTACTATTGATTGATCTAAGTATATAAACTGAGACGATATATTTTTTAATTGATAGGATATGCCTCAGGGGTGATCCCATATAAATTGTATTAACTTTGCTGTGGTAGTTTTTCAGTTAGCTTCAATAAAACGTATATTTTAATAACTTCATCTCAGTGTTATTTACATTTCAAGTAGTGGAATATGAATTTCTGTAGGGTAGAAACACAGCAAAAAAGTCAAAAGTTAAAGAGCTTTTTATACAAAAAAACAACCGACATCCAAAAAAAATCTTACAAAGTGAAAAATAACTTTAATTTCGGAAGTCGGTAGCAAAAACCGAAAACACTAAACCAAAGACACCGACTTTCGAAATTAAACTTATTTTTCACTCTGTAGTGTTTCTTTTTTAGCTTGCCTTGGCTTATCCTGGCTTTTGTACTGGTCTCGTGTGACCGGCAAAGTTAGTATCCAATCAGATCATTGTACTCTACGGACTGAGGCACTCCAATGCTACTAGCATCGTGTAGACAGGATTTGCTAAGCCAGGATATTATCAGCTTGCTCCTTATCCCAGCTACAAAAACTAGCTTCGTGTAACCTGCGGGCAATGGCTTTTTGACCGTTCAGCGACATTCATTGCGCTATTTACGTTGTGAAGCAGACAAATTTTTCGAATATATACGGCAATGGATTAGTGCGATAGGATATACCTGGGTGTCCCGTAAGTCGACGTCAAGTCGGAATCTGGTGATAGGTCACGTCATACTCGTAATAGTCACAAAACAATCTTTGCTATGTATTTTATTAATTACTGCCTGTGACGGTCTTTTAAATCCTGTTATTATTTTTTCTGTTAACTATAATGACCCGACCTATCATTCGACATCGGCTGTATACGCAACTAGAGTCGAGCATAAGAACATAAATATCAGTTTCATTCTTTAGAATAGGGAGGATCCTCTGACCAGATGGATATCGTACCTGGTGGGCAACTGCCCGACGATTGATGTTGGGAAGTTGTATATATGCTAGCTGCGCGGTAAACTCTGATTGCGCGATGCAGGATATATGTGACGTCAGTGTGATGCGTTGTCCGCATGTAGCGGTGTAGATGCCGCCACAAGAACAACATGGTTGTCACGTTACAATCATACTGCACTAAACGTGCAATAAGTCAAACAAATGAGGAAAATGATCGAAATACTAGAGACTGAGAAGTTGAAAAAATTACTGCTACTGCGCAGTTCCAGCCAATCGATCTGCCTAGCTTTTGCCAAGTATCTTGTAGTCGGCCTTGGAGTCTAACCGTATTCAGCTGAATACCAATATTTTCCATGAAGTGACTTCCAATTTGACCTCTTGTAAGATGGCAACGACTGTCCAAGATCTACGAATGACAGCCGGGATCAACGGCTTAAAGTGCTTTCCGAGGCACTGAGTAGTCACGATATGTAATGGATGGTGACCCATTCACAAATCTACGCTATAAACACAACATCACTCCTGCAATCCCAGAAGGCTTAGGCAGAGGTGTACTTATAGTACACCCACATTTCGCCAGTTATGCTTAAGTCCCATGTAATAGGGAGCCAATCCCCGGGAGGTGGCTGCCGGGGGGTGTCTATCTATATATCTCTTCAAGCCAGGAAATAAAGGCAAAAAAGAGGTGTGTGCTCAATTCATCGTCTATTCACTCCAGCCATCCAATAAAGGCAAGCTAAAGATGAGAAAAAATACTTCTCCCGGGAGATGGGGTGCGTGAAGTCGCTACAGCCCAACAGCTCGCCACATGCTGCCCCACGGTTTTATCTCTCTCTTACCTCTAGACTTTTTTCGGCAAAGTAAACTTTACCTGCACAGACCTCGAGTTCAGAGAGCGGAAGCCCCACCACGAAGTCAGCAGTAGCTCTTGCAACCACTAGACCAACGAGGCAGTCATATTATTAAAATTTTATGTCCGGGTACTGAATGCCTTGCTAACACAAGAGAACTCTTCTAAGACTAGGCTATTTAAGAATTTTCTCGACAACAACTTTGGCGTCATCTCCACGGTCGAGAGAATCGCGGGGAATACAACTCTCTAAGTTCAAATTACCCTATTGAATAACAATTTCAAGAAATCGTGACATTTGATGCAAATTCTAACTTCGAGAGTTGTATTCATGAATACCTATACTTCTTTAAATACATATTTGTTACGTTCGCGAATCATATTTTGATCAACATACTGACCTGCAAATTGCAAAAAACGTAAGAAAAATTTAATTTTGGTCGGCTGCTGTAGCGCAGCCCTCGTATATATACGGTCTAAGGACTATCGATACGATTCTCCTGCCCGTGAAGATGGCGTCTTAGCATTCCGAATTTAAATCGACCGTTGGTCCTGGCTGTCATTAGTAGATGTTTGACAGTCGTTACGGGTGTCAGACGCCCTAAAACCATGCTACCCAGTAACTGGGTTGTATAGGTCAGTTAGGCAGTCGCTCCATGTAAAATACTGGTAATCAGCTGTATCCGGTGAGACTTGAAGCTGCCCCAACTTAATGGTGCTGATCCATACGTCATGTTCGTGAACGGGCGCCGTCAGTGGGGACTGGTCATCTCTTGCCTGCCACGGCTTTTTTTATTTTTATTTCCGATTTTTTATGTTTTTAATACGGGTCTTTCTACATCGTTCTCACGTGTATAATTGCAACAAGACTGATGTTACAAATTTTTCTGTATCCATATTATTTAAAAGAGTGTCCGTGGAGTTTCTTGCCCGTTCTTCTCAATAGGTACCTACTTTCGCTTTGGAATGGGCAACTAGCTTCATATTTCTGACTGACCGACCCCTTGACAATTCAAAAGTGCCTGTAATTGGTTTTATTTGAAATAAATGCTTTGAGTTTGAGTTTGAGTGGGGAAAATGCTAGGCAGATTGATTTTGAACCCTAGAAATAAACCAAAAAGAGTGAATCTATTATTTTATGATAACAAAACAGCTATTCGTATTTTAATCGATACTACCAATCGATAAATATTGGTCGTGTTGGTAGCTAGCAGCACCTCAAGGTTCAAAACCCGTTTCGTTTTTGGTTTTTTTTTGCGCCGTTCGACCCTTCTTGTTTGAAATTCTCGAGAACAAAGTGGGAATAAATAGGTACCGTTTTTTATTTATCAGTCTTAAGCTCTTCTGAACTCTATGAGGACAGTTGTTGCCGTGGTAATTATATGTTGGCTAATCCAAAACTTCACTAAGATCAGTAGTGGCCCAGGAGAAACGGCGGCGATTTGTAGGCTGGCACTTCGTCACCACTGCTCTCAAAACGGTGAATGAAAACATCGCGAGGAAACCGGCACGTCCTAGAACCAAAAATTCGAAGACAAATAAATTTACCAACCCGCACTGGGCCGGCGTGGTATATTACGGTTCAGTACCTCTCACTGAAAGAGGAGGCTTTTGTTCCAGCACTGAGGACATTATTGGCTGATTATGCAAAGCACTTCTTAGTTCTATAAGCACAGTTATTGCAGTGGTAATTATAAATGTTGGCAAATCACTAAGGAGGATACGAAATTGCCATCTTAAGTATACAGGCAAAACGTCTAGTTTGAGGAACTCCGTCCAAACTGTTAATGTATATTGTGATTGATTATTAATAACAAGCTTCCGTCTACGACTTTGTCCACGTGAAATTTCTTGTTTTAAAACAAAATATAATCCTGTACCCCGTGCCCCGCTACTTCGTTTTTGCGTAGCGTTGTTTCTGGTTTTTTATTTCTTTCTGCTCGCCTCCTTAAGGTCGTAGCGTGATGTTAAATATCCCATAACCATCTTCAAGAATTAAGTTTTAAGATGCAAACATATTTTTTCAAATCCGACTGGTGCTTCCAGAGATTAGCGGGTTCAAACAAATAAACATACAAACAAAGTCCTAGGCTTTATTATTAGTACTTATAGTATATTAGCGACTCGTCCCTGCTTCGCACCGAGCGCCACCTGCCGTGGGGTCGAAAACTATCCTATCTAGCAACTCCGAACCAACCATACACATTCACAACATTTCATTGAAATTGGTCGGCGATTAGCGTGTACGGAAATAACACGTACGCAAATAAATATTATTATATTCTATTCTATACATTTATTAGGATGATAAGAAGGCTGAGAATTTGAGAACAATACTTTTAGAACGTGAGGAAGGCTATTAGCTATTTAACATCTAGATAGGACTCTGAGGAGCTGAGCCAAAATAAAAAATTTAAAGAACGCCTGACGAAAACGAAGTTATAGCGCGGGCAGGTGATGCGATGCGCCAGGTAGGTTTGGGGGACCAAGATATTTCACGCGGATCAAGTCGCGGGCCGAAGATAGTAGTATCAATAACTCTATTGATTCTGTGATTTTAACACACTAATACCAAAAATAACTTAACCAAATGTTTATTTCAAACAAAGAGGGTACCGCTGTTTTATTTATCGTTCTAAATGATACATATATAAATATCTGATATCACGGGACCAAGTTTCTGCAGTTCTGCAGGTAGTAAGTGAGTCACACCGACCTTCAAAGTGATACATTGTTACTTATTGTTTTAAATTATGCTGACCTGGTAGTTTTGGATATTTGCGATTCTTTTTTAACCTGTAGATGTTCGTTTCTTACCAAGGGGCATTGGCTTACCCAGTAACTGGGTAGTGAAGGTCATATAGGCAGGAGCTCCATGTTATTCGCCTGCATCCAGTTAGACTAACAGCTGACCCGAATATAGTTAGGGGAAAAGGCAGATGATAAGATGTGCACTGCACATGTCCGAACCCAAAGATCGCTTAAAAGTAGCGATGCGCGATGGCGAGAGGTTTCATTCGATTGTTCGAACATTTCGATTGTTTCGACTTGGAGTCGAGTCTGACTCGGTCTGTTATTGCGACGTGCGCATATCGCGTTAATTCGCAAGTTCTTCCTCGATGGTTTAGAGTTTCGCGAGTTCTTGACTTGCGTTGTGATTGCAAATCCAAACTAATTCTTCGAACAATCGAAAACTAGCGGTCGATTCCGTTGCCTCGAAACAATCGAAAAACATGTTGATTGTTTTGTAGAGCGGCGAGTCGATGATTGACTCGATGGTTTATTTCAACGACTCCGATTCTTTCGATTGTTAAAACATCTCGGAATCGCCCATCGCTACTTAAAACTGCAGCAAACCCAGGTTTTTTTTTATAAGATTGCATTACATCACAGAGGTTACCCCGTTATCTATTGTTTATTAGCTTCTAAATGTGACCCCAACATAGTTAAAGACCAGAAGTGCTTTACAGTTCATCGTATTTTTTTTAGATCTTCCCTGTTCAGTCTCAAAATACCAAAAAAACAGCGCTCACGCATCTTCATGCCACAAACCATTAACCACTCAATCAAAGGGATCACTGCGTATCACACTATCATTAGTAGTCGCTTTCATTTTGACAGTTCAACAACATTTATTGCGTTATTTACGTTGTTAAGCAGACAAATTTTTCGAACATATGAAGCAATGGATTTGCAATATCATTCAAAATGATTCAGATTTTGATTAATTATGTGGTACGCAATTAGGGTGCAGGCATCATAAATACATTATCTTGTCTAATAAGATAAGTCGTGATGGACAAGTAGATAAGGGCCTCTCAAAGTCGCCTCTCATGCACGAGGTTGTGGTTCAAATCCAGGTAAAATTAATGTGACTTTTACAATTCATATGTATTTTCTGAGTTTATCTTGTACGTTACTGACATTGGTGAAGGAAAACATCGTGAGGAAACCTAGACCCTGAAATCGCCAACCCGTCTTGAGCAAGCGTGGTGATCAATGTCCTGCAGTGGGACAATAATAGGCTGGTAATATTAATAAGAATTGGCAAAAGCCGTCAAAGTCATCCTCGGATGACTTTTGATCATTTTGTCCAGGTCTCATCGGTTTTATATATAAGGAAATTCTCCGTGGGTCTCTGGACTGTTTCGCAACTAAATTGGGTGTCTGAGAAGTAGGATCTTCTGCGTAGCGCTCAGGTAAACAGGATTGTTATAAAAAAAGAAAACATTTCTTTAAGGCAGGGCCATTAGTAAGTCCCAATGTAACTCTTATCTCGGTAAGTTAAGGTATAAATTAGCATTTCATAGAACTTTAAAAGTATGCGAAAGACGTACAAATCAAGTGCATTTTCCACCAATAAGCCGCCTTATAATATGGGTGTTAGTCAATTTGTCGAACAAAAGTACCACCTGCACGTCTGTTGAAAGTTCACGCCCTAAATTTAGCACGCGATAAGTTGGCACGCGAGAGATCCTCGATGCGATCACCTCGACTGTTATGCGCTCCTGGTATTTTGATTGCTCTCTCCTTGCTGCGGAAGGCGGTAACCTGGCAACTGATTGTTGCTAATCTATACTAATATAGTTGAAGAGTTGGTGTGTTTGTTTGAACGCGCTAATCGCTGGAACTACCAGTCGAAACATTTATTTTAAATTTGATCGCCCATTGCTTGAAGGTTATCTGCTATTTAACATCATTCTACGACCACTAGGTGGCGAGCAAAAAAGAAAAAAGTCAGAAACGAAATCATGGCGCGAGCAGTGGGTTGGGAAAATAGTAGAAGCTATAATCTACCTATAATCTACCACATAACATACCATGCATTTCCGAGGGCAGAGATGCGCCATACATATTTCGCCAGTTTTTGAAAACCTAGAAATACGGAGCGACCCTACTGTCATCAGGCTGGGTACAAAACTAGCCTCCTGGCTGCTTTTGTGAAATTCCATAAGATTAATAAAATTTTATAAAACTGCTCAACCCGGGAATGGCACCCAAGACCGAGCTCAGCAGTCAATGATAAATAAATAAAAACCACTGTTACAATTGCCAATCAGAAGAAAACAGCATTCCGATGAGTAATATGGCAAACATCTTCCCTAGATACTCGATTAACATCATCTTCCATCAGTTTCCAACATATACAACATACTTTGGGAATGTTGATCTGAATACCAGTATACATGAAGCGACTGCCGACGTGAGCTCCACTTATACCGTGTCCACAACCCTGAGTAATACGATACCTGTTGGTAAGACTAGTTGACGACCCGTAACGACTGCCAAAGATCCACGAATGACAGCCGGGACTAACGGCTTAATCTGCTCTCCGTGGCACGGTATCGAACCGACGAAATTTTCAACGCAGGTTAGGTTCAGAATCATGTACTGAATACGTGGTAACCATCGATGTTGCGCGTGGATGTCACTGCCACGATGTATATAGTCCTGTTCACTGTATCCGACGCTAACCAGACTCATTTCCTTCCCTTTCGTGAGCTCTCTGATGAAATCCTTAAAACACAAAAATATAAATATTTTATTTAACATATACCTACATGGGCACATATGAAACGTTAGAAGCTAGGTGCACGGTTCCAATTGGTCTTTTCCTATGGAGAAGAGCCGGCAAGTAACTCCACGTCCACTCCACATTCCAAAAGATTAGCCAATCACCAGCACCCCAATTGCGAAACTCATTTACAATCACATTCCGATGGATTGTGAAGGAAGTTCGTAATTTGTCAAACAAAAAGGCATTACAACTGCAGTTCTGTTACACATTAGGCTGCTGGGTGGAAACGCGGCTGACCTAACAAGTGCACCAGTCGAAATTATAAATGGTTTTAATTTCTGTAAGTAGATTAGTACCAACACTATTACACGTCAAATTTTAAAAACTAGATGAGATCGGCGTTTCCTATCTGACTACCTTGAGAAGAAAGGCCGAAACAAACTCAGAGATCATAGTCTCTTTTAAAGTCCAGACATAATCTTGGTCAGATCATGTGAAGACCATGTAGATTGGTGTCTGAAATGATATTTTGAGGAAAGTGCCACACAGATTGAGTGGGCCTGACCTGTCAGTGCACGCATTTGTCAGTAATCATGCAACTCAACTCAGAACTTAAGGAGCTCAAATCGACGAACATTACCAAAGAAAGGACATTTGGTTAGGTCGCTTAAATTACTCAAACTGCCAGACCATGATTGAAACTAATTGAAAAAAAAAAACAGACAAAAACTAAACTCATTGTCTTCAAGCTTAGGCAGTCATACCGTCACTTGTGGAGGCTTTTCGTCACACATTTTGAGTATACACGAAGCCGTCACCTAAACTAAGTAACTTTGAGCAAAAATAATGGGGATGGCAACTGTCAAAAGTGCGCTATCGTAGCTAGTTCCCAACACAAGCTAATAATACAAGGTGTTATGTGGTTTTATTTTATTTTAGCGAAAATTGACGCGTTGTTGTTCCTAGATACTCTGAAATTGGAGTCCACAATTTCCCGAAACCGGTGGTTTAAACTTATTCGTAGTTTTTTTTTTTTTTGAGTTCGAGTTTATTTCGGAAACATTTTGAAGAAAGTGATTACGAGGAAATAATGAAGGTAAAAATTCTGACACTTTCCATGTCAAGTACTTTATTTAAAATACTGAAATCACCGAACATAACGAAATAGTGAAATAAAATCAAATTCATGAATGAACATAAAATGAAATGAATGAACGAAATGTCAAATTTATTGTTAGCCGTAGGGACCTAGCTATGGTCACGCCATCTACAATTAGCTTTGCCAGACCTTCCCCATTGCTGGTAAACTACTTTTTGGTGAGAAATTCTCTTTTGATGGTAGTGCGCAATGCGCACGGAAAACAAGAGGTTGAACTCACCTCCAACCTTCGAGACGCAAGCGGCGGAGGCGCGGGGAGTTTTTGCACATTATTCTAGATAAAATTCTGAATGCGGATGCAAATTTTCAGCTAGTTATGAAATGTTTCATTTCCTATACTTAAAAATCCTGGACTACTTAGAGTCCGTGCAACGTTAGTTTTTGTGGGACAATTTGAAGTAAAGTTAAAATAAACGCACACAGGCGTGACGCGAAGGATGCGACGTGATTCAGTAGTGCTATTCTGTAACCATCTCACCGTGAAAACTTGCGTGGAGTGAGCTGTCAGTGCCACTTATGTTAAGGATTGAAAAAGACGGGATGACACTGACAGCTCACTCCACGCAAGTCTTCACGGTGAGATTTTTACAGAATCGACATGCTGGTATAACTATTCTCATGATGTTTATGTTATGCGTTTTTTTACACCCGTTATTAACTTTTATCTTGTAATAAGAAAGCAGCATAATATAAACGGGAGCTATCGGTAGAATCCTGTTTTAATAAACTATATAATATATTTAAAAACTATACTACTGTCCCATTGCAAGGGAAAGACCTCTTCTCATAAAGAGAAGGCACGAGCATTGATCACCACGCTTGCTCAAGACGGATTGGCAATTTCAGAGCTAAAATTATTTTAAGTCCAGGTTTCCTCACGATGTTTTCCTTCACCGATGCCAGTAATGTCCAAGGTACACTCAAAAAGTACCTATGTATTGAAACAGTCACATTGGTACTTGCCCTGCTTTAAACCCACCACTGGGTCGTCACGCCATCAAGAATCCTTTGGTCAAGCAAAAACGGCACAAAAAATCTGCTGCTGGTGCTCGAATCCGACTCTCCGATCAATAATAAATTCTATATCCACCAGAAATATACATTTTATTCAGCGGTATGTCGGAAGTTATATACATAATTGCAACATACGCCTGACAATGACAGACAAAAGACGGTCGGTTTTTGTCGGTGACCGATTCTCATGACTATTTTGCTGTGCCCGACAGGATCCATTGTGATCTCACTTAAGTAAAAATTGTGGAATGCAATAAACAATTGAATAAATATGTACTGTGGTCAGCCTTTGTCGGATAAAAATCGCATGCGACCTTGATGCAGCCTTGAAGACCAAAATGGCTTCCGTCGCCACGAGGGCGTTATAATACCAGGATAGCAGAAACCCAAGGAGCATAGATCGAAAGATAAACATCAACAAACAAGTAGCGACAGGTTTCTAGTTCATGGAAACCTGTTTCTCTCAACAACACGGAAAGATAAGACCCTCTGCCTTGTATCTTGTACGTAAAACGCTAGGTTTATGGATTGCTTCGGCTTAATAAATCGTATACTAGACTTATACCCGGTTTTTGAAGACAAATATAGACAAAAAAAAAGTAGGGAGGTGTCATGTGACACCAGCACGCGTGACCATCATAGAATCGAGTAGCGTCGGAAGAACCGACAAAATGACAGTCAAATAACAGAAATCAGTCGTTTTGTCTATTCTATCTGTCTCTGTCTATCCTTCCGTCGACAAAACCCAGTCTTGCTTCGCGAACAGATAGGAACGAAGTTCCTTTCTCGGTATAATATGTACAGTACGTCCGAAATATCTTTGCGAATCTGAACATAGGCACAACAAACTTTTGCGCATGTTCTCTCACTCACACTCGCTTTTTGACACCATTTGGTTCCTAGAAATGTTACTGCGCAGCCTTCGGCGCGAAGTTTGGACTTGCCAAGATATTTCGGCCGTAGTGTATTAAAACAGAGTCTTCATTTGAATAGAAAAGAAGCCTATCCGCACCCATTCATCCAAATCAGTTCAGTCGTTTTGGCGTGAAAGCGTAACAAACTTACTTTCGGATATAAGTTAGGATAGGATGGCTGTTATAAAAAACTAAAAGGTGCACGGAGGCTAAATAATACAATTCCGAGCATGTTTTTCGATCCCGGGATTACGGTATTTTTGATGCTTAATCCCGGGATTCTGGGGCTATACATGGATTAGACTATGTGGTTTCTAATTGGTCTCCAATGTAAAAAAAAAAACGAGTAATATACTTTTGAAATATGTAATACTTTTAATTTTATTGCACAACACAAATCACAATATAGTTAGAAAAGAAAAAAGACAAAGTTAAGATATTATACTTTTTATGAAATAAAAAGACAAATAAAACTTAGTAAACTCGTAGAAATATCTATTGCATCCAAGGTTTGACTTCCAAGCCTGCTTCGTAGTTTATTTCAACACTGGTTGGAGGAATAGACAATAGATACTTGTATGGTGTTTCACAGCATTATATCTTGCTGGTTGTATCTAGGCAAGGTCATTGTCAAGGCGCGACGGACCACGGAGTGCAAACTAGACCTGTTTATGGCAATTCCGACAATCCCCGTGATGTATTCTCTAATGGAATAGAATAAAACCTTTTTCGTTACGTTACATTTTCAACAAATATCAAAATGACTCCTACCGCAGACTCCTTTAAAGAACTTTGTTTAAAAAAAAGGCGGGTTTGTGCTTAAGAGTACATGATAGAAGTGAAAATTAACGATAAACGTGGTATGACAGCTGATGAGGACTGGAAAAGGAGTATACACGTTTCAGCGCCGAGTATACGCGTTTCAGCGTGATACACCGACTGGAAGAAACGCACAGGAAATACATACAGTAAAACATTTAAAAAGAAGCATGTAAGACTCTTGTACATTACTGCAGCGGCCGACAACAGAGGCTTCGATTCGATGGACGAACGTGAAAATGTGGACCGAGGCGAAGCCAAGGCACACATACGTGAGTCCATCAATGCCTGGTTGCGGCCAAGGCTTGAGTTATATATACTACTATATACTTTTCTTAAATAATGCGTGGAAATACAAACTAAGAAAATAAATTCCAGAACTAATGACGAAAAACGATAACTTTTCCAGCGCCAATATATTCATTTGTTTCTTTTTTACTTCAAGCGGCACTATTTGATAAGCACGTTCGAGATTTCAGTGCAATCTTTGATAAGTTTCCGCCTTGGTTGCCATGGGTCGAAGTAAAAAGTTCGTTCCATTTTTTAATTGCACGACAGATATGAGTTTTCATAGTAAAGCCCGTCACAGACGTAGCTATAATATATATTAATATGAATCATAGCAAGGCATATTACGACATATTTTCTATACACAATTTCGATTGACCGCACACGCAGCAAAATATATATTTCTATGACGTCACCAAAATATGTCGAAATATATATCTCGGTATATTTTGGCCTTTAAAACCGTGCGCTTGCAAAGGCGAGGCAAGGGTAAAATATATATTATAGTATAGTTCTCGTGTGTGGTAGTTTGCTATACTATAATATATATCTCGATATATTAATATATATTATAGCTACGTCTGTGACGGGCTTAACTATGCCGGCCGCTGCTCGCATGTATTTGACCAGTTTTCGATTTATATTGAAGAAGATTGTCAAAATAATCCTCGAATTTCCAAGCATGTTTCAGAAAGAGAAGTTCTCACTACAAAAATAGGTCACGTTCAAGAGGATTAATGAAAGATTATTAAAACGGTACAAGGTTTGGCTCGTGGGATAAATCGGATCTTGTTTTATTTTCAATGTTGAAATGTTTCAAATGTGTTAACCAACAACGCCCCCCTTTTTTTGGGTGGGAAATCATCAAATGACTTCTCCCGCTCTGGTCAGTAAAAGTCTGACACGGGCGTGTCAGACTTTTACTGACCAGAGCGGGAGAATATACTGACTAAAACCCACCCGTGTGCCTTCAGTTGCCTGTGCCAGGCTCATCTCTTTCGAATAACCCGCGACCCTGTGGCGTTGGCCCTATTGGACCCCGTCCTTTTGTGCTGACATGTCTTAGAGCCGCGCGTGGAACTCGACGCGCGGTCGACCCAGGCCTGGTCCTTACCGGACGGCAAGCTACCCGTTGCTCGCCGTCCGCAAGCCCGCGCCAACCAACAGTAAATTTATGAGATCACTGTGCTTTTGAGAGTGATGCGAACTCCGAGGTAAATTATCTGCTGTAGCACTTTACGTATTGGTGCTGTCAAATTATCCGATTGGCTCTTTTTACTTCAGTCACACAATCTGGCAGGTTGAAAAGGTGTACCTAACTGTCTATGTATAATTTGGGATAGGTAACCCGATAACCCAAGGAATAAAGATTATTCTTAGTTGCAGACTGGGGAAACTGTGGGGATGATGACATTTTTTTTCTTAAAAAACGCGGTCTTTTCGTGGATGGCTGATCATTCATTGATCCCCCATAGACCCCTCCGTGCCTCAGAAGGCACGACAAGCAGTTGGTCCCGGCTGTCAATCGTAGATCTTAGACAGTCGTTACGGTTAGTCATTAGCCCAAACGTCTGACAATGAGTATTACCAAGGGTTATCGTGTTACCCAGATTGTAGTCGAAACCAGCAGCGTGCTTCGGTTGACATGCTCATGACAAGCAAATGACATTACCACAGACCACTGAACATTTCAACCTAAATCCGCTTACTATGTATTTGTTTTGCGTAGACTCGTGCGTATCGTAGCAGTTATAAGGATAAGTTAGTAGTTATAAAGTGACCTTATAAACATCTATAAATATAACTACTTATAATAAGAGAACTGAAGAGTTTGTTTTTGCTTCGAATGCTCTATTCTCTAGAAATTCCAGTCGGATTTGTAAAAAAAATCTTAATCTATATGATAGCCCATATCTTGAGGAAGGTTATAGGCTATTTAACATCACGCTACAATCCTTAGAAGCTTAAAAATTTGATAGAACGCTATGCGAAAACGAAGTGACGTAAATAAAGAATCCTGGCAGGAATTGTACAAAAAAAAATAAAGATTTTTTGAGAAGCTGGAATTCTAATTCTTATACTCTTTGGTGCCTAAAAAGTGTCTTCAAGCATTTACAATATTTTTATAACCCCGAAATAAAAATATAATGTTAACAGTACATAGTTTAACTAGAGGCTTATTACTTTAGAACGAAACGGCGGCTGTCAGTCTAAGACCCTCCTATAATAAGGTTATTTATTTATAGGACTTATCGTCTTTCACGCAATCCACACACAGTTATGATTTCACAAATAATGATATACTTAGATCACTCAATTGAAAAAATATACTCAATATACGTATTTTCAACTCTAAGCGCAACTGTCAACAACAATTCACATCAGTCATCACTCTTTTGTCTGTCTGTTTAATAGATCCCTTGTCAGTAGTCACTTTTTTTTATGAATACAAAATGGGCAACGAGATAAAACGAAAAACGGATATTTTCATTTTGTTATTTTTAAAATTATGCGGGTTTTTTTTTTACAATACGATATGTATATAAATCTGCTCCTGGTAATGTGTTCTCAACATTGGAAAATATATTGAACACTCAAATTTTTTTTTTCGTTCAAATTAATGTAAGGATCTCGCTATGATTCTTTCACGCTAACGCAGTTGTGGGGACATACTATAATGTTATATTTTGTGGTCTACTGAGGCGTGAGTTTGAGTTTCTTTTAACTATCTCGACTTAACGCATCGACCGCGTTCGGCGTACCGATTGGTCCTTCACCATTTGGAAGTTGTGCTTCGATTGCCGAGGGCCAATCCGAACGCCGCACGCAGTCGATGCGTAAAGTCGAAATGGTTAAAAAAAACTCACACTAGGATCTCAGGTCGTAAGCTCAACTATTGAGCATTTGGTCCTTCGAACCCGATCCGTGCGTGGCGGGCAGTGTTGGGATTTTGAACCGTGAATTAATCAGTAACCTGGAGTCAGATTAGTTTCTTTTTTTAAGGTTTGTTAAACATTGGTGCCGATTCTCTTGTCACAAACGCCTCTAAACTAGACTAAAAATCACTAAAATTGGGTTTAATTCTGTCAAATGACGATTTTCCATTCTGAAATTGACTATAGTGACACAACTTAACTATATTTTAGTTTGACAGCACTAAGATTGCACTGAGTTATTAGTTTAGTGAAAATGGCTATTTTGCTATTCTGAATTTTACGTTTTTCACCTAAAAATTTGATTGTCTAACTAAATCTGAACATGAATCTGACTATTTTTAATCGCGATTAAAAAGGTGTGGAATAAAATTGGGTGGCGTGAACTAAAATTCACACCAACACCTCGACTTCAGACGTGCAAAAACGGTACTTTAACTTTATTTTTCTTTTTTTTGCTCATATCTCGAAAACGGTGTGTCCTATCACAAAAATAATGAAAATTTCGACCCCCTTTGTAACCCGGAAACCACCAAATCTCTACATGTAGATATTTATATTTTATATTTTTCACACAAAAAGTCAAAACTTCCATAGAAAACACGTCGAGGCTGCCCCCAGGCTGCCTCCGGCTCTAACAAAGACGTTGCGAAAAAAAAAAAAAAAAACACGTGGACTCGCGACTGTCAAATTCGATTAGTTGTGTCAAAATTATTTTTAAATTTAGAGATTTTTTTTCGCAGAATAGCGTTATGATTTTCATAGTAAAAAGTAAGGAATTTTAGTGATAGTTTAGTTAGTTTAGTTCGGTGTACAAGAGAATCGGCACCATTGTTAATTTAAGACAACCAAATATTTTAATATTCCGGTAGGATTGATAAATAATAGTAACCGTTTATTTGGAACACAAAAAAACAATTGGAAAAAAAGCAAAGGTAAACGATGATAGCTGCATAAGTTAAATCTGTGGCGCAGCTACCAATGTTCGAAGCCCAGTGAGACGGTAGGTCGTTCAATGCATTAGAAAAGAAGAGTCTGAATAAGGATTTTCTGTAATAACATTCACTGAGTGGCAGGATTGAGACGTCAGGTCACCTGTCAAAAGTGTCAAACCGCCTTTATCTTCTTTTGTCGTGACTGAATGATGAACGAATGAATGAAACAAATTAAACTATGAACGTCATCATATAATTTATATTCATTGTCGAAATGGAAGATCTCTTAACAAAGGTCGTCAACTAGTGGCGTGTGTGTTTTCATGAAAACACTCATTTGGAGGCTCGCTCGCTATTAGATAGGGTTTATTGATAAATGGATATATGTATGTGCGTGTTATAAACAACTCTGCTTACTCCCGAGGCGTACAAGCATGATGTGCTAAATTCAATGTCAAGTGCTCGCTAACGCAGGAAGTGCGTTAAACGAGAGGGCTCCCGCAAACAGACGCGAAGCGACAGCTCGACAGTAAGGCACCGCACGTCGCGCGACACGTGGTGCCTTTGTCGGGCGCCTGTTTGCGGGAGCCTTTACGCTTTTCAATTGCAGTATGCAGTTCTCTTTTACAAAGTTACTGCAAAGCTACTGTTAAAAAATGTTTCGCACTGGATCCGATATAATTTTGTCTGGATATTCACCTACTTAGGACTTAACTGAGGACAAAGGTGTTATCGTACTTCTTCTCTTGTCACAGCGCGAATTAAATGTGCATAGGTAGTACATAGAATAGCTCATTTAAAAAAAACTGCCTATCATTGTCCCACAGCGGGACAAAGGCCTCTTCTCAAACAGAGAAGGCACGAGCATTGATCACCACGCTTGCTCAAGACGGGTTGACGATTTCAGACTTATATTAACTTTAAGTCTAGAACCCTAATCGAATCACAATCTGAATGAAATTGCTAATCCATTGCTTGATATGTTCGAAAAGTTTGTCTGCTCAACAACGTAAATAACGCAATGAATGTTCTTGAACTGTCAAAATGAAAGCGATTGCTGCTGTTAATGCGTGGAAACCTGCGGGGTACTTGTACGCAATTACCCCGAAGGTTTCGACGCGATTTTTTTCCACCACCGATGTCATTAGTTTCCAAGATAAACTCCGAAATGACATATTTATTGTAAGCCACATTGTTATTTGCCCGTATTTGAACCCACAATGTCATGCATGAGAAGTGAGGCCATCACGACAATAATAGTCAGGCAGCAAGATGGTATGGTATCATATCGAAACTCCTTTTAAAATCAAATGCTCCTACTCACTCGGCCATACTTAGAAATAAAAAGCATTTGTAACTCGCACGGGAGTAAGCAGTACAGTACGCAGTACTTATCAAGAATTGAAGTCGTCCATTATGTAGAAACGACGTCTATTTCAAACAGCGTCCTGCTTCTTAATTAATCAATTAGCCGTAAGCCGTATACTGCTGCAAATTAGTCCTCCCTAAAGAATCAACTCAACAATCGGTCTTGCGCTTCCCGCATCCAGCGGATTCCCGCGCCCTTCACTAGAGGGGCAATTTCCGTATTTCTCAGGACTGTCTCAATGTGTTAATCTGTAATCTGTCAGAAAGACCTAACATTTTTGACGTTTAGATTGCGACTAGTTTTGAACGTTTTTAATTACGGAAATTTTAATTATGGAATTTCTGGTCGGAACCCTTGTGGTGTTCTACCCACAGTTGTAGGTTTCCTAAAGTTACTAATTTGTTGAGAGAATTTTCAGGGGATCGAAGATCGAAATCAAACAAGTTTGCCTCGAAATCAATGCCAAATTATTTCGCACATAAAAAAAACTAAAAATAATACAATTTAATAGACCGTACACTTTCTATATTTAGCAATAATATACAATTTACTGAGCATATGACGTAAGCTGCGCGTACGCCGCTGCACCAAAGTTGTGTAACAACTGTATAGAAATAGTTCAATAAACTCGACACAACATGAGGCGTCGATTGTAGCGCTGAGTCGCTGTCAGTGATGCTCGAATTTCGAATTCTCGAACGACGATTACCGATTTCAAAAAAGGATTCTTTTTTTAACGTTCCGTTCGGATTGTATTCAGATTTCGTATTGAGAATATCCCGGCCGTGAATAGAGTTTTGTAGAACGTCGTCTTTGTCAATCTCTTGTCTAATACAATTATGATCGTAGATGTAGATTTGAGTTTCGGTAACTGAATGCAAATTTAAATCAGACCTTGCGCAGCGGCCGCCAATAGAAACCACTGACAACCAAACCTATTTGATACCACGCGGTGGTATTAATTCAAAAGAGCATCAACTATGAAGTCCGTAGATAAGCAGTACTTCTGTTGTAGTACAATATGCCACATGTCCATGGTCACAAAACCGGTAAAACCTGGCCACTTATTATTATATACTATTAAAACTTTGTACTACTCAAGGTCAAAGTGTTACCACAGACGTGCGGTCTACTGTACAGGCATATGAGTCATTTCAAAAAGTCTTCGAGATGGTAACATTGGTAACGCACCTGCGAAGCCTCCGGTTTGGCAGATGTCCATATGGCGGTGGTGACGACTTACCTTCAGATGGGTTACCTGCTTCCAAAATATCAGCCAACTGCTGGACTTGAGCTTTCCTATAACCTGTTATGAATTGTCTTAAGATTTGGCAGCTAGATTGATGGTGGCAAGTGAACACTGCTGTCCATTCTCAGTTCTTTTTATATTGACGATACAACAAAGTCTAAGGATTATTTTTTCTGTAAGATTCTTCTGCTTGTCAGCTAAATCAACTCAATTTACATTGTTGGATTGTCAATATATATACGCACAGAGTTAGCACTAAATGGAGAAGATTTGAAGATGTCAAGTAAAAAACTATTGGTTACCAGTAAGTGAAGAGAATCGAATGTCGAGACATCTTTCTTCTCTGCCTTGGTGGAAATCGGTGCAGGAACTTCCCCTAGTTATAGAATAGTGTAGTGTTGTATGAAACTCTTATGTAACCGTGTCGTCCTGGTACCCAGATGTCGGTGGGGCTGCAGCGGCGCGTGCCGGCGCTGGACGAGACCGGCGGCGGCGTGCCGGCGGCGTGGAAGACCGGCAACGCCGAGCCGCCGTTCGCGTCGTTCGCACCGCCCGCCGGATCCCCGGCCGGGCCGGCGTTCGCCGCGTCACCAGCCCCGTCGACCCCCGGCCCTGGCTTCGCGGGCCCGCCGTATGCGGCGCCGGGCCCGTTCGGCTCGCCCTCGGCGCGGCCGGGCTCCGGCGGCGGGTTTCCCCCGGGCCCGCCGCAGCAGCCACACTTCCCTGGACCGGGTTTCGCGCCGCCGGGCTCTCCCTTCCACCCGCACCCTCCACATCCGCCTATGCCGCCTCACCCTCATATGATGGCGCCCTTGCCGCCGCCTGTTGACAGGTCAGTTTTTGTTTTTACTTAAACTTTAAAGATTCGGAGAAACAGAGCACGGAACGTCCGCGTTTAGAGACGGCAGTACTAACATAATTCGTGGCGCCAAAACTTCTGTCACGGACCGCCTTCAAAGCCGTCAGTTTGTATACGTCATTAGTGTCGTCGGTCACACGCTTGGTTTGTGTGGAAAGTGTTGACAACGCCGCCTCTAGCAGCGGCTGCCGACGGGTCTCCGTGCTCTGTGTTCATAGACCTTAGGCGGTTCACACTATGACGAAAGTCATATCTACGCGTCAGAAATGCACTGGATTGTACGGAGTCGCATGGCACCGCCCACACGATCGTCACATAGACGCATGTCTCTACAGCATGCACGTAGTCGCTCCGACTTGCGTCATCGTGAGCGAACCTTCATATACTCGTACTACATATTCAGTAAATTATTTTCAACTAAGATTTTTTCCAAGAAAGATCAACTACCTTAAGTCTATTCATGTCCTTGTTTCCAGTTGATATTATTACCACTTACGACGAAAATAAACTTTATGGCAGTGTAAATTAAGTTGATTTTTTTAATGACAAATACTGTTCAAAAATCATTTTAATATTAGCGCTTCCGCAAATTGATATTTATGGGTGGATTATAAAGTTGATTTTTCAATAACTATTCTATATTTGTTTACGTGTTTGATAACTAAAGGCTCGTGCACACAGGCGTGACATGACAGCAAGATACAAAGGCACCGCGTGTCGCGTGACGACAGCTGTTTTTGTGTTGCGCTGTGGCGTCGCGCCTGTTTGCAGGACCCTTAAATCGTGAACGCAGGATGCAGTACCAAGCCCGACCTCAGTTGATGGTAGAATTGGCTATCCTTTGGTTCTTAAAGTGCTAGTGCAAGTACAAAAACCAGCTAAGTTTTCTTCCCATGGTGGTGGCAAAACATGGTGTTTTCTATATTTTTGTGTAGAGTTTAATATTATTATAATAAGCACCTAGACCTTCCGGACTGAATTATATGTAAAAATGATGGTGGAATACCACATCAAAATCCATTGTGTAGTTTACAAGAACAACGCGATGGTATAGACAGGCTCCAAAACCGACTTCATTTTAAGTCTCCTACACACTGGCGCGACGCGACAGCGCTACACAAACATCGCGCGACGAGCGGTGCCTTTGTGTCGCACTGTCGCCTCGCGTCTGATTGAGGGAGCCTTTATAAAATAGCCGGCGTGGATGTCGGAAATTAACCCCACGTGAACGTGCTCCGGAGTAGCTGGACAAAGAGTATTCTTTGTCCTTACCCAGTATGCAATCTATCTCCTTGCCAAATTTTATCGAAATCCGTTCAGTGGTTTAGGCGTGAAAAGACAACAGCAGACAGAATTACTTTCGAATTTATAATATTATTATGGTTATACGTGGGACACTCGGAAAGTTTTGCGAAAATAAAAATAAATGTTCCTTAATTAAGTAAATATTTTTTTATTCAACCTTTTTAAAGTACTCTCCACTAGCCTCTATACAAAGTTTCATGCGTCTGAACCAGTTTTCGAAACACTTTTTCCAGTCCGCCGTAGACACCTCGTTTACAGTCTGCTCCAACGCTGACAGCGCATCTGCCGGCGACGAAAATTGTATCCCTGTTTTTTTTTTAGTTTCGAGAAAAAAAAAGTAGTCACACGGTGCTAGGTCAGGGCTGTAAGGAGGGTGACCCAGATGTTTGACCGGCGTCAAGGAAGTTCCTCGTTTTGAGCGCGGTGTGCGAAGGCGCGTTGTCATGGTGGAGCAGTAGCCAGCGGAGCCTTGGTCTTGGTCGATTGTTGCTCACAACACAGAAAACTTCTGCCAAGCATTTGGCAGTATACTATTCAGCGTTGATGCTTCTTTGGTTCCGTAAAGGAATTGACACCAAGTAGCCAGTCAAATTGAAAAGCTCGCGATCAAAATCTTCCCCCCGCTTCTAGATCGCTTTACTTTGGTAGGCGTTGATTCGTTTTGAAACACCCAAACCGTCGACTGGCTCTTCGTTTCTGGATCGTATTGATAAATCCAAGACTCATCACCTGTAATGATACGTAAACACGCCGAGACGAGCCTGTTTCAAATTTGTTTATCCTGTTATTTGTTATTTAACGCGAGATCAGCATAAACTGGTAAATTATAACATGATTTGTGTTGTTGTGCAGTGTGTGCAGACCATCAAACTGAACAACTTTCTCAATGGGACCAACACCGTAATCTGCGTTTGGCTTTAACAAACAATAGGCCACGGTCCATAAAGTCTGGTAGCCGTCTGCATTCGTTATTAATCTCTTATCAGTAGCTCAAAGTTCATTATGTTTTCTTTAGGGCGCACCTAGACTGATAAGCTTTCGCGGACGCTGAGGCGAGCGCGTCTGAAATTTGCCGCAGAAATTGTGCAATATATCCTAATCTTAACTTTTATATTACTATTAATGCTTGTTTATTTGTTAAGCTTACACGGTAAAACGGCTGAACGGAGCACATATGTAGACCAAGACCTGAAGAATGACAGAGTATACTTTATATCCTGGATCGCAGAGCTATACTATGATCGCCAGCAACAGCTAGTGTTAAAATATGTCCTGTTCCAAAAGTGTCTGTTTTAAGTTTAGAGTTAGTAACACATTTACCTGTAGAATTTTGAAGAAATTTGTAGGTTTAAACTAAAAATCTTCTGCGGAAATTGAGGTTAGAAAATGAACTTATTTGTCAAATGAAAAACATATATTATGTCAGGTGTTTTATTATTAGAATTTCAGGTTTTCAAGTATTGAAATATATAAATCAAAGCACTTAATTTTTATGTGGCAACGCAAATTATCATAAGCAGATACGGTTTCTGAACGGACCATAGATTATAATTATAATAATGGTTAGATATGGAGGTTTTTGACTATGGCGCTACCAGCATGTCGATTCTGTAAAAAAAACTCACCGTGAAGACTTGCGTGGAGCTGTCGGGTTCATCCCGTCTTGGTCAATCCCTAGCATCAGTGGCACTGACAGCTCACTCCACGCTCGCCAAAAATACCTCAACTTCTCCCACATTTTTGACAAGATTTGGACATTGATTGTCGCTGAGATGGGATTGCGACTTGAATTTGAACGTTTTTAATTACGAGTATTGGACTTTAGAATCAGATCTAATCTAGAGCCAAGCCTCGAACTCTACAAGGCCAAACTCTACATACCTTACATGTTGGTGAAAATGTATAGTTATCTTACTACATATATTATCTTTCTACGTACCAAATCGCGTCCGCTACCGCCCATGTCGCCGCGCATTCACTCAGACCGAGGTTTAATTCTAATCATTGGCGGGAGATAATAATTCTGCATACAGCTTGAGGTACAATCTCTGCCTAACTGAAAGTCGCTGACAAAAATTAAACTAAATCAAATATTTCCAAAACTTTCGTTGTACTGTAGACGTTAAACTGACGCAATTTAAAGCGTACTGTCAAAGTTTTTACACGAGTGGTCTATGGGTTAAGTACACACAAAGTGCCTATAATGCTCTCCGAATACAGTATAATAACATTTTCAGGGCACTCTTGAGGCTCCCCCGTTCCTGTAGTGCGTCAGGTATGTTTGCTGACGCCCATATAGATGATTTCTACGCAATTATGCGGAAGAAAACCGCGTCAGTCTTGAAAGCTGTGCGGGGGAGTAGAAATGGCATCCTGAAAATGATAGCAGATAGGTTGGACGCGATAGCAGATAGGTTCAATCGATTTATCAATCTGCATGTGAGAGGTGCTGGTTGATGAATCGACTTTATTTTATTTTCACTTTTATTTTTGTACCCACTAACATATTTTAAAGTTTTTGTAATTAACACTATGGGCCTTGGTTGTCTGAGAATAAAACATTTTTATTTTATTTTTTTATAAGGGGACTTGGCTGACTGTACCGTTTTTCGAAAATCTGTGAATGGAGTTAGCTATTACTCAAAAAGCTTGGGACAGTCTCCTAAGAATGATTTCCTGTTGCTACAACGATTAGTGCAACATAGTTCCACAAACAATCAACTCAGCGTATCGCCGTCCACTGCTGGACGTACGCCTCTCCCAGGCTGCGTCAGAACACCTTGTCCGCCGCCTTCCTCATCCAGTCTGTCCCTGCCACCTTCTTAAGGTCGTCGGTCTATCTAGCAGGGGGGCGTCCCACATAGAGAATACAATCCCGAGCATGTTTTTCGATACCGGGATGACGGGATTCTTGATGCGTAATCCCGGGATCCCGGGGATATCCCGGGATTAGACTATGTGGTTTCCAATTGGTCTGAAATGTAAAAAAAACTAGTAATTTCTTGAAATAAAATTTAAGTTTTATTGCAAATCACAAATCACAATATTATTAAGAAAGAGACTAAACAAAGATACTGTACTTTATAAGAAATAATAATCGTAGAAATATCAATGCATCCAAGGTTTGATGAAATCCCTTCTAAGTTCTACGACAAACATATTAATAGGGCTGTACCATGAGTCCACGGTATCGTACGCGTATGAAAGGGCTGTTTTATTGGCGATAAGTAACAAGCATAAGCATAATCAGCCTATAACGTTCCCACTGCTGGGACACAGGCCTCCTCTCTATGAGAGGTAGTGAGCCGTATCCACCACGCGGGCTCAGTGCGGGTTGGTAGATGTCACATGTCTTCGAATTTTTGGTTCTAGGACATGCCGGTTTCCTCACGATGTTTTCCTTCACCGTTTTGAGAGCAGTGGTGATTATATTATTTACACAAAGTAAAGCGCCTGCTTGGGTTCGAATCACGACCTACAACTCGTTAGTCGGGACCGTTACCACTGGGCCACCACTGCTCCTAGAGTAAGTAAGTAATAAAATCTATTAATATAATCTAGGCAAGGTCATCGTCAGGGCGCAACGGACTACGGAGTGCAAACTAGACCTGATTGTGGCAATCCCGAAAATCCCGAGATTAGCCAAGTACAGTCCCGGGATTTTCGGGTCAGAATACGGCCGGGATCCCGGGACTCGGGATCCCGGCCGTTTCTCTAGTCCCACACTACGCTTGTCGATACGCGGTCTCCACTCCAGGACTCGTCTGCTGCCATCGGTCCTTTTAAAAACTTTGTCAGCCCTCTGCTTCTTCTGCTTGCTAACTCTGCAAGCTATGTTGGTTACTTTGGTTCTTTTCCGGATAATTTTACCGAGTCACAAAATAAAACCAGTATTTTTAATTTGAATTAAAACGGTAACCAATTCCAATATGGACGTCGGCGAACTGTCAAAAATTAGGCTGCTGTTTAACACGATGCTGTTAAACGCAATCTTGATTCCAATCAGCGTAAGCGTAGTGCGTTTTGATCAAAATACCGAGATTAACAGTATGTTCGAAATCATGTTGGTCTTTCAAGACAAGGACCAAAACTCGAAAGGCAGAAAACGATTTTAAAAAACACCCTCCCCCGCAATCCTTCGTGAGTTATAGTCGTGATGTTATGATGTGTTTTTTGAGTGAATGTCTTGAGATGAAGAAGCCAAAGCCACAGCAGAAGCTCGTAATTCTAACTTAATATTAATAATCGGTTTTTTCATACCAAGTTAGTTTATTTCTGACTAATATTATGAATGCGAAAGGAAGTTTGTTTGTTACGCTTTGACGCCAAAACGGCTGAACGGATTTGGATGAAAATTGGCACACAGATAGACCATGACCAGTACCCTAATTGCGTAATACACAATCAATCGGAATCTGAATCGGTTTGAAACAGATCGCTTATCCATTGCTTCATAAGTTCGATAAAAAAAATCTGCTCAACAATGTAAATGACGCAATGAATGTTGTTGAACTGTCAAAATCAAACAGATTAGTCGTAATCGTTTACCAAAATGTGTTACGCAATGAGGCTGCTGGGTAAATGACATTGGCTACTTTTCATCTTTGATCGCAGACAAAGTCGCGGGCAACAGCCTGTTATTGTAATATATATTAGTAACTAGGCGTATGTGTTCCTAGCGAAATGTGGATGCACTGTGTCCACTGTTTGTATCCTAAGTATGCAGCTGAATACCAGGAGTTTACTGCCTTCCTGACCTGCACAACCCAGTTACTGGGTGACACAATACTCCTTGGTAAGACTGGTTGTCAGACTTCCGGGCTTCTAACGACCCGTAACGACTGTCAAAGATCCACGAATGACAGCTGGGACCAATGGCTTTACGTGCACTCCGACGCACGGAGGGGTCTTGGTATGTAATAAATGGTCACCCATCCAAAGTTTGACCTCGTCAAGCGTTGCTTAACCTTGAAGTATTTAGCCACGAACTCATTAATTACATAACATCACGCCTGTAATCCCAGAAGGGTTAGGCAGAGGTGTACCTATAGTACACCCACATTTCGCCAGTTATGCTTAAGTCCCATGTAATAGGGGGCGAGCCTATTGCCATCAACCGGGCACAAATCCAAACTCCGGGATGCTACTGAGAAATTGTAGATAGACTTGGCCGACTTGGGAATCGAACTCAGGAACTCACTAAACCAACGAGTCAACATCAATTAATTAAATAATCCTACTAATATTATAAACGCGAAAGTTTGTGAGTATGGATGGATGTTTGTTTCTCTTTCACGTAAAAACTACTGAACGGAATTGGATGAAATTTGGCGCACAGATAGTTTATAACCTGGATTAACACATAGAGTACTTTTTATCCCGATACTCCCACGGGATCAAGATTTATGCGGGTGAAACTGCGGGTCGCAGCTAGTTAAAAATATTACAGGCAACTCCTTTGGAGATACAGGTGCAATATTATTTTTATTTCAAACAATACTTTTTCTACCAATACCTACAAAAAAGGTTTATTAAGCCAAAAAAATCTCAAAAATTCACCGTCCTCGTAAGAATATAAAATAAATGCCTTCCTATGTGTGGGTACCTCGCTCGATGTCGTGTCGGTGTGAGCTTGTTTGTGTGCGTGCGACTCGAGTCGAGTCATAAAACTGTTTCTGTGTGTGTGCACGGATAAATGTAGGTGAATGTAGTATGTACTTATAGCTGGTACCGACAGAAAATTGGGTGTAATTAAATATTAATATTTTTGATTGTTTTTTATAATTTTTGTTGATCTTAGTCGAATCGTTGAGCTCCTTAAGTTTTGAGTTGAGCTGCATGATTACAGACAAATACGTGCACTGACTGGACAGGTCCACTCAATCAAAGTGGTTCATTCCTCAAAAGACCATTTTAGACACCAATCTACATGGTCTTCACATGATCTGACCAAGATTATGTCGGTGAACTTTAAAAGATACTTGTGACCTCTGAGTTTGTTTCGACTTTTCTTCTCAAAATAGTCAGATAGGAAACGCCGATCTCATCTAGTTTTTAAAATATGATTGACGTGTAAAACCTACTTACAGAAATTAAATCATTTATCATTTTATAAAAAAAGTTGGTATACAGTGTGGGTGAAAGGAATCTTTGGAATTACTTTTGTAGGGTTTTTTTTTTCGTTTTTCAAAATTATGTTTGTAAGTAGTAAATTGTTTGTTTTTAAACTTCAATTTACGTAAATGATAAATCTATAAATAAATCTTACACTATAAACTTGTTTGTTATATATAAATCATTTTTCTGTTACAGTTATGTGTCTTGAAGTTTATTGATTTACTTTTTCTCAATGATTTAGATAAAGTTTTTTTAAGTAATTATTCGGCAGTAGAAAAATATATTTCAAACATTATTATATTCTCACATAAAAATAGTTCACTACCAGTAATCCCAAAAACATGAATGATGAAAACCTAAAAAAAAACAAACACAAATGAACCACATTTTCTGTCGGTACCAGCCCACCCCGTACCTACATAACTAAGTATAACATCGGTACCGCTTCGCCCAGCACATCTTGATCCTCGATGTTACCCATAACGGTTACGTCTGAGGGTTCATGCTTAACTGGTTAACGATACATAGCTAGATTGAAACTCCACTTCGCTGGAGTGTCGTCTGCCGCGCGCTCCACGATCAAAACGATTCAAAATTCGAATGAATTTTTTTTTTGTTTTTTTTTTTCTGTGAGAAGTTAAAAGTTTGAATTTGAAATTTACTGGTTTTATATGTAGTTAATTTTTGTGAAATGGGAATAGTAACATAATATTAATGGTTTGGCTGTGATTTTTTTTTCAACTCAAAACTAAAATCAACACCATTTTGACACTTGTTAAATTCACTTGTGGCTTTTAACAATTAAACAATACGCTACTCATTGTTTAAAAGATATAAATATACATTACCAACTCGAAGGCACCTTCATTTAAAGGAAGATTCGTTTATAAATTACTACAGAAACATACGTTACTCCGCTTGATAACTCCAAATGGTTGAGCAGACCGATGAAATTACGTGCACGTGACTCATTTCAAGTTTTGTCCTTAGAGTCGGCAACGCATCTAATCCCTTGGCGTTGCAGGTGTCTGTACTGTAGGCGGTCCAGCAACCAACGTCAGGTGGCAATCGGACTGTTGAACAACATTTTGAAGGACAAAAATTTGTCTGCTCAACAACTTAAATAGCGCAATGAATGTTGTTGAACTGTCAAAATTAAAGCTATTCCTAGTGTTGTGTTACGCAACTACCCCGCTGGTAACTGTTATTATTTATTAAAGCATTATGCACAAGTAAAAAAATATGTACCAAGGCGGACTTAATGCCTGAGGCATTTTCTACCAGGCAACCTTAGGGTGATGCAGGGACAAAACATGGCAGGTGCAACAAAAGGAATAGAAAACTCGAAAAAGAAAAAGCACTAATATTATACCATACCTCGTATTTATTCCTTGATTACTGATGTAATCCTATTGGAATAAAGTTCCTTATCGCATATTAAACTCTGCACACTTGGTAAATGAGATCAAAACCGCCAGGAACTTTTTGACGGCTACGACACTTTTTTTTTTCATTTAGCTACACTTTTGCGTTTTTTTTTTCATCTGTTTTTTTTATTAAATAATATACGAAAGCGAAAAGAACTTCGTTTCAACCGGGTGTCTGACGACACCTCATTACTTTTTTTCACAATTTATTCACACAAGTAGTGTTTTGTGCGTACAAGGCTGAGCTAAGCTACTTACTTGGCTATTAATCTAATTTGTCAGTAATCACAGTCAAATTGAAGTTCTATGTAATTTTTTCATGTTGATTTATGAACTTTTTCAGTTTATCTTTTACCTTGCTGACTAACGACAAAAAACTGTATTTGCATAGGTTCTCATACATTGTGCCTTTTTTTTAATTTTAATAACCGACGACATACGCAATGGTTTGTAATGAAGGATCACCGACTCCAAAAGTCTCATTCCCAGGTGTTTAGATTCGATTTCTGCATATTGTAAATGTGAATTTTGTAACATTTTGAAAATTAATAAATTTATCATCGTAGCTGAAGAGCCCCCTGCGACCTGACCGTCGTTTGAACATCAATCAAGAAATGCACTTCATAGACAATTTGACTGTATTTATTTTATTTTTCGAAACCTAGAAAAATATAAAGCCGCAGTAAAAAAAATACATACAATACTGACAAGGAATAATAATTTCAAATGTCACTTTTCCATTTTTCCACCGATGTTTTCTTTTTTGTTGCAAATCTCCTTTTATTAATATTTATTTATTATTTAAAAAGCTTAAAAAAAAAAGTAATAAAATAATAATAATACATAACCTATTTTTGATAGCAGTCAAATACTCTATTTTATCGTGGTCTTTAACTGATAACAGCTTAACCAGAGCACCATAAATGAACCTTTTTTGATAGTGGAAATACATTTTGCACTATCAAAATGCAAGAAATTATTTTTTGGTTCTTCACAATTTTTTTAGGCATGCTCTTGTTTTGACCATTTACCTGCTCTGTATATTCTGATCCTTTACTACAAATAATTTAGTATCAATAAGACTAAATTGTTACAAAGCTAAAGGAGTTGTAAGAATCGTAGCACGAAGTATTCTATAGTTTCTGCCTACCCTCATGGGAAAAAGGCGTAAGTATATAATATGTACGTACATAACCAAGAGTTCTACCGACCCCGAAGTAGAACAAGCGGCTATATCTATAGTAAGTTCAAAAACGTGGTTAGCAACTCCACACTGACAGACAAGCTAACCTATATTTAAGTATATAGTGGTACATAGCTTTAGGTATGTACCCGAGGGTGGCGAGCACGTGGCGAACGAGGGGTGGTTGCAACCCCCTCGGTTCGCTGCGGTCTTGGTACTTTTATAGACCGAGATATGTATTTTTTTTATGGCGACTTAATTTTTACAAGACATTTACGTACGTGAAGTGGTTCTAATTTTACACACAATTAAACAATGCGTGAGAAAGTTCTCTATTCATTTCTTTAGTTAATGAAAACATTTTAAATTCTTCTATCGTAGTAGGTGGAGTTCTGTACTTTCTGCCTACCCCCGTGGCAAGAAGGCGTGAGTGTATATTTATGTGTATTTTAAATACGTACTTCTTAATACGACCTTTAAAAATAGTAAAATCTTACTCCACCAACTGGGACCCTCTCTACCTGTGCCACTAGCAGGGCTTTAGAGAGGACTCTGAAGTCCTAAGACCTCCCTGCTGTAGATAG
This sequence comes from Dasypolia templi, assembly GCA_963555695.1. Lineage (NCBI taxonomy): Eukaryota > Metazoa > Arthropoda > Insecta > Lepidoptera > Noctuidae > Dasypolia > Dasypolia templi. The sequence continues at coordinate 4,721,228 of OY743166.1, forward strand.
ACTTGATAGCAAATTTAAGGTAATCTAATTAATTTCAAATTACTATTAAAATATACACTATACTATAGCACGCAAAATATTCCATCTAAACTACAAATGTATGCGAAACCCCCACATCGTTATTATCAATTTGACAACTACTTAACATTTACTGTCACCATATGCAAGTTCAAACGCATTCAGAATAACTTCCCATTCAAATCACATGATTACCTGTCAAATTTTATTTCATCTTCATTAATTTTTGACAGTTTTATTATGTTTCTATTATTTTTTGACAGTTTTATGGGTCTTTTAAGTCGTTGCCTAGATTATCATAATGAGAGCTTCATTCTTTTACTACGAACAGGCAATAAAAGCTTTAGACAACATATAAATTACAAAAGAAAAAAATAAGTTTTGCCTGGCGAAAAAAGCGTATTTCGCGGATGATTTAATTACTCAAGGATCAAGATTACATCATCGCAGTATACGAGATCCCCTCGATCGCGTGCCCCCGGCGAGTACGGTTTGCAAAAATGTTGAGCTACACAAAAAATATTATCATCAGTGGCCGAGTCAGCATCACCTGGGTATGGCTGTGTGTCTATGCGCTCCTAGTACTTTATGTCCTATGAATGGTTTTTTTGCACTCTTGACAAATTGTAGGTATTGAGTGGAGTATTAATTAGTGGGGTTCACTAAATCTTAAACATGCTTGAATGGTAAATTGTAGAGGAACCATTTTACAGGACAGCAACTAATTAATCGATGTTTCCGTTAATTCGTCAGTTGTCAAATCATTTGTCGTATAAAAATTCTCGACCTTGTCGAAGGATATACCAAAATTGTAAATAGATTTTTCTTAGTTATGTACTCACTCACATACATTGTATAATGTATATTTATCTGATACTTTTTTCATTGTTGTCAATCTATTGAGATAGAGAATACTGTGGGTGTATGCCGTTGCTAGTAAGTACACCAATTTATTATTACTCTGTCGTCTTTTCACAGTATACATTCTTTTTCCTCCGTTCTCACAATTTCTCCGCCCAACTCAGTCCAATGTTTTGACATTTGACATATCTATGCGACCCTAGTAGTTCACGGCCAACGTGACAGTTGGCGGCAGGCAATGCTCACGGCCCGCCATCGCCGTTCGCTGCCTTCTGTAACTTATGAGTGCCTGGTACTTGCCGGGGGTATCGATCGCCGTTACGGGGTAGGCAGGAATCTAGGTTATTTTGTAACACGTGAATGTTGAAAATTGTTTATTGGTCTAAATTAGCCACATTTAAGTTTTTTTTTCTTTCAACATTAGTTATGGTCTGACCAATACGAGAGACGCTAAAGTGAACGCTGTTTTATTATCGATCGTGTCGTCAAGACCCATTTTGATAATCGAATTATTTCAGTTTATCCTGTTAAATTTTAAGTTGCAGTAAATTATATGTATTTTCCTGACTTAGGAGTTTGCCTCGCTACCCACCATTAAGGTGGGTTTTTTGTGAAAAAAGACCAGCCTATGGTTTTTATTTGAAGTTTTTTTTTTTTTGTTTTTTTGTTACTGTAATTCATTAAGAATGTAAACAAAGAAGGTAACTGAAATGCTTTTTCTCTTTAACATTAAAATGATCGAAGCAAAGACAAGAGAATTCTTGTTTGGTACAGTCAAACACACATAAATGGTAACATTTGAGTTGTACTACGGAAATCAGAGTTTGCTTATACGACAAGAAGGCACCTGCCTATTGTGGTGTAGTCATTTTAAGGTAGGCAGCTAGGTAGCGCCTTATGGGGACTACAAGACCTAAACGCAAGTAAATGAATTTGATATTCTTCAGTATAAATGCTAGTTAGATAGTGTGTTGAAAACATGACAAAGTAACATTTACTTTGTAAAGGATTATACTATTTTAATTATTGTGAATGTGAAGACATTGTGGATTTGTTTTTTTAATGCATTTTTTTTATTATTAATTTTTATCATGGTCTGGCAGTTTGAGTAATTTATGCGGCCTACCCAAATGTCCTTTCTTTGGTAATGTTCGTCGAATCGTTGAGCTCCTTAGGTGTTGTGTTGAGCTGCATGACAACTGACAAATGCGTGCACTGACTGGACAGGTCCACTTATTCCGTGTGGTTCTTTCCTCAAAAGACCATTTCAGATATCAATCCACATGGTCTTCACATGACCTGACCAAGATTATGTCTGGACTTTAAAAGAGACTGTGACCTCTGCGTTTGTTTCGGCGTTTCTTCTCAGAGTAGTCAGATAGGAAATGCCGATCTCACCTAGTTTTTAAAATATGATTGACGTGTAAAAGTGTTTGTACAAACCTATTTACAGAAATAAAATCATTTATCATGATACAACCTGATTTGATACGATAGAAAAAAATGATGAAGATACCAATTTTTTTTAACGATTAAAAGCCATAATAATGTGCAATCTTAAACATGCAATTTTTTGTCCGATTATTCTACAAGCAACATATTACCGTTTTTTTTTTTGGCCAATCACTATTTTTTTTTTTTATGGTTTTTGCTTCATTTTTTGCAATGAATTACCAACGCAGTCATCGCGCTTCTCTTTTTTTTCTATGCAGTCTGACAGTGACCCTGCTTTAGATCTTGTAAGCTTCTCAATATGAGAAGAAGATACTCCACTAATTAAGGCGCTATGATCCACAGACAGCGCTTACTAGTTTTTTGAGTCTATGGGAAACATAAAAAAACAGTGTTAAAAAATTCTGAAACAAAGCTATGTCTTAGTAAGGATCTGGCGGACATGCAATCGCTTTTAATATCACGATTACATTATCTTTGAAATGCTGGATAGAAAAAAAAAACAAAGTTACAACCCTTTTTGTAATGTTTAATCGATCTCATAGCTACAAAACAAACGTTTTTTTTTTTAAATTTTCTAAATGAAACGGTATTAAGATTGCATAATCAGCCTATAACGTTCCCACTGCTGAGACACAGGCCTCCTCACTGTGAGAGGGAGTGGGCCGTAATCTACCACGGGGGCCCAGTGCGGATTGGTAGATGTCACATGTCTTTGAATTTTTGGTTCTAGGACATGGCGGTTTTCTCACGATGAATTCCTTCACTGCTTTGGGAGCAGTGGTGATGAAATTAGTCACATAAAGTAAAACGCCTGTCTGGGTTCGAACTCACGACCTGCAATTCTTAATTGGGGGCCGTTAACACTGGGCCACCACTGCTCGCACTGTAGTAAGATTGTTTAGCAATTCTCTGAGTTTGTTGATAAAATGATTGAAGTATCTATGTTGCACTATGTTTAAATACCTATCAAAATGCGCGAGCGCAACCACTCGCGAGTCTACTGGAGTAAGAAGGGTTCGGCTCGAGCGCTGGATTTAAAAAGCCTTTTAAATAGCTTCTGACTATTTCGTACTTTGTTTTCGATTAGCGTTCTTTCAGACTTTATTTTTATTTCTGCTCGGCTCCTTAGGGTCGCAGCGTGATGTTACATAGCCTATTACCTTCCTCAAGAATTGGGCTATCAAGTGCAAAATGATTTTTTCAAATCGGACTGCCTGTTCCAGTGATTAGGGCGTTCAAACAAACGAACTCTTCAGCTTTATTATATTTTGAGTAAGAAACCAGTTTTTTTTTTAATCCCATAAGTCTAGGGTTATATTCTGTAGGTAAAAATAATACTAAAACTCGTTGATTAGGTGGTCCAAAAATGCATAGTTTCGTATCATATCAAGCATAATTAAATTAGGTAAAAAATTGTCACCAGTATGACGAATCTTTACTTGTTTGCTTACCGTACAAAATAGACCCTCGATGTGTCTAGGAATCTAAGTTTCATTGATAAATACGAGTAATTAATTTTTATTCAAACCAATCATTCATATTTAAAGCTAAGAAAATGCGACGTTGTCATATTTCATGTAAGGGTGTTTTACATAAATAATCGTGACTTTGTCGAATTCTTCTTCTTGGTCGCTTACTTCATTATTACTGAAGGTCGTGTCCCTGAAAGGCCTTCATAGCTTTATATACGATGTTCTTCCACTTCGCTCGGCTCTCAGCTCCTCTCAGGGCGGCTGTGACAGAGAGTCCCGTGAGGGCGGTTACTTGGTCTGTCCAACGATTAGGTGACCGGCCGCGAGGTCTTTTCCCATCTACCTTGCCCATTACATTAAAATCGTGACTTTGTCGAATTATTTTGTATGAAAAATGAAAAAAAGGGGATGATTGAAACATAATTCAAATGCCAGTTGATTCTTTTATATGGTCTCAATCATACCCTAGAGTTATGGGATATAAAAAAAAAACAGGTTGTAGAAGTCTATAGAGGACATGACCTCTGACTCTGTTTCGGCATTTCTTCTCTGCGTGAGTCCATCAATGCCTGGTTGAGGCCAAGGCTTGTATAGTACTTTTCTCAAATAATGCGCTGAAATTCAAACTTAGTAAATTAAAATGTATTAATTCCAGAATCAATGACGATCAGCGTTTTTTTTTTTTTGGCTTCGCACATAGTGTGCATTCAGTCAATGCCACGTTTAGAACGATAACTTTTCTCACTTTAACAATATGTTAATTTGTTTCCATTTCACTATATGCAGCTCTATTTGTTTAGCCAATTCGAGATTTAAATAAAATCTTTGATAGTTTACCTCCTTGGTTGCCATGGGTCGAAGTAAAAAGTTCGTTCCATTTTTTAATTATACGACAGTTGAGTTTTCATATTCGGCCGCTAAAAACGACCTTACAAACATAGCCGGCCGCTGCTCGCGTGGTTTTGACCAGTGCATCATTTTCGATTTATCTCGAACAAGGTTGTCAAAATAATGCTCGAATTTCCTTGCTCGAAATTGTTTGAAAAAAGTGCCTTTGACTTTGCGCTCTCATTGTCAAATTGATATTACTATGCGGTTGACTGTACCCAAAAATTAAAACGAAGAAAACATTATAACCATTTATAATTCCACTCCCAAAACTTTAAACATTATTTAAATCAATAAGAGAAATATTGATTTCAAAAATCGACATCAAGTGACTGAGTGAATGAAGGGTGCGTAAAGTCACCCCTATTAATATAATAAACACACTATCTTTCTCGCACACGAAGTTTCGGTATATATCTGTCTCAATTGGCATGGAATTGAAAAATCAATGAATGTAGCATGGAGATAATTTTTGAGAAAATCGTCTTATACTCAATTTTTTTGCATAGTTTTGCAAAGTTACTCTTTCGTTGTTCTCGTAAGCGCTACGACTGAGGTCCTGGGTGCGATGCACGGGTCGAGCAAATTATTACTGGGTTCTCTTATCAGGAAATTCTCAGTAATAATCTGGAGTTTGGATTTGAACCCGGTTGATAGCAAAACGCTCGCCCCCTATTACATCGGACTTAAACATAACTGACGAAAAAATTGGACTTAAAGTCAACCAGCCCGCCTGCCTCTGCGTGGATGGCGAACATTATCCCACGAGAACGTGCTACCGGGATTAAGAGAAGCCCATGTTGTTCCACAAGAAACCATCTATCTCCTCGCCAAATTTTATCGAAATCCGTTCAGTGGCTTAGACGTGAAAAGGTAACGTTTTTTTTTCTGATTCTGAAATCGCCAACCCGTCTTGAGTAAGACTGGTCATCAATGCTCGTGCTTTCTCTTTATGAGAATAGGGCTTTGCTCTGCAGTGGGACAATCATAGGCTGGTTTTTTTTTTAGCTACTCTTCAGAATCCCTTTTGAAGTAATTCAGCTGCTTCTTTTCTAAGTAAGCACATTTCAAGCTCACTTGACTGACCTCAACAGTGCTGCCAGCTCCCCAATCCTTCCCCGAAATTCCCCCAAAATTCAGGTTTTGAAGACAAAAAAACCCCCACAAATAGCAAAATATTTATTTATTAATTAATAACATACAATTTTAAACTGTTTCAGCGAAAGCTTACATTACAGTGTATTCGATCAATTCGATGCCTGAAGATTTTAATAACTTGTATTGTTAGTATTTTTCTTTCGTGCCATGCATCAAAATCATAAATTAGAAACAGCCGAAAGCTGTAAAAACGTAAATGATGACGCATTTGAAACTACAGATTTAATTGTCACGGCTATTCGCGACTTTTCCCAGATTACAGTTTTGTTAATAAAAATCCCCAATTCCCTCCAATACCAGGTTTATATCCTCCAAATATCCCCCTAAAACCCCAAAATTTGGAGGGATCCCACCCAGCCTGGTGTCACTGGACCAAAGTTTTCAAGGTAAGATTTGTACAGCATAAACCGGCTGTGTAAGTAACATGACAACCTTTCAAGTTGAATATCAATAAAACTGAAGAAAAACCTACTTCACCGGGAGCATAATCAGCGGACGGTGTTGGCCGTAATCCACCACGCGGGCCCAGTGCGGGTTGGTAGATGTCACATGTCTTCGAATTTTTGGTTCTAGGACATGCCGGTTTACTCACGACGTTTTCCTTCACCGTTTTGAGAGCAGTGGTGATGAAATAATTTACAGAAAGTAAAGCGCCTGTCTCGAATTGGAAAAATATTTTTTCTAATCCGACCGGTAGTTCTCCCGTTCTGAGTGGGCTCTGAGTGTCAGACTTTTACTGACTAAAACCCAACCGTGTTCCCTCAGTTGCCTGTGCCAGGGACACGGTATCTCTTTCGAATTTCTCGCAACCCTTGAGGCATCGGCCCTATCGGACCCCGTCATTATGTGCGGACATCTCTTTGAGGCGCGCGTGGAACTCGACGCGCCGTCGACCCGGGCCTGGTCCCTACCGGACGGCGAGCTACCCATTGCTCACCGGCCGGTGTGGCCGGGAATCTGCAGGCACCGACGCCCAGGGCGTCTCCTGCGGCGGCTAAGGGCATTAGGGCGCAAGGCTGTCTCCCTCGCGGAGGTCATCGCTTTCCATTCCCTCTCGCTCGTACGCCTGGACCAGGGCCGGACGCGAGAGATCGCCGCCGCCGATCGCCTCCGCGAGGACACGGCGGTGCTCCACCCAAGCTGGGTAGACCTCCACCGTAAGAGATTACCCCCTACATACATACAAACATAAAAACTAACAAATTATACTCCTTTATAATATTAAAAAAGACAAGCTTTAGGCCCCATTTTTAACGAAGAAAAATTGCTTCAACTCTTCTCTAAACATGACGAACTTCCATACAAACGTTCATCCCGTGTTTAACCGCTTTTGGGGAAGAATTTTCTATAGTCCTGCCTCAGTGCTCATCTTCGTTAATAAAGGAACACTTCCGCAACATGTCATGCTTCTACCTCCAACTGTTTAGTTTGTGCGTTTTCCCTCGGTGAATTTACTAAGGGCGAATTTCACAATGAAACTGAACGCGATCAGCACATAAAAAACGTGTTTAAGAGCTGTCAGTGTCAAAATTGTTATGGAACATTGGTAGTGACAGCTCTTGAACAGGGTTTATATTATGAGCTGATCGCGTTTAGTTTTATTGGTGAAATCGGAACTGAGGGTGAATTTCACCAATGAAACTGAACGCGATCAGCACACAAACTACGTGTAAGAGCTGTCAGTGCCAGTATTTTCTGGGGAATTTTGACACTGACAGCTCTTATTGTCATTAACTGGGCACAAATCCTAACTCATTACTAGTCACTTCTGACCCCTAATCACAGGTAGACATTAAGCATATTGTAAGGACTTGTATCAATAAAGTATTTTTATTATTATAATAGCTCAGTCCTGCTACTAGGAAATTGGAAAACCCAATAACACTTGCTCGACCCAGGAATCGAACCCAAGCCCTGCTCAGCAGTAGCGTTTGTGACCAGTAGAAACGAGCCAGTCTATTCTACATCTAATTTTGACAGCAAATTTCTCCTTTGTAACCCCAGTCGTCTGCTTGCCCCACAGCAACGTGTCGTGAAGATATGTTGTACAAAATCTTCAAAGTTACTCTTAAAACTAAGGCTGCCACCACACATGCGCAGTTTACAATATTGTTCGTATTCTTGTATGTGTGTTTCTGTATACCAAACACTAATTATATAAATGTAGTTGTGTGAATACGGTAACTTGATGATTTTGATTCTTTAGGTTTTTTTTCTTACTTTTGTCTGCTTGAATAGTGCTGTGTATAGGTTTTTTCTTATTAAGACAAAATAATGCAACAATGAATACTGAGCGTGGGTACCGTGTCGGGCAAAGTGTTATTGGGTTTTTCTATCTAGAATTTCTCAGTAGCAGCCCGGAGTCTGGATTTGTGCCCGGTTGATGGCAATAGGCTCGCCCCCTATTACATTTGACTTAAGCATAACTGGCGAAATGTGGGTGTACTATAGGTACACGTCTGCCTAACCCTTCTGGGATTACAGCCATCACGACTGTAATCGTGTTGTTTTACGTTTACTTATTTTAATTCAAAAACAAATATTACATTAGCAGGAAAACATTATTGAAACGAATTTTCCCATAATATGACTGCCTTTTCTACCTAGCGCATAGTCCTGGATTGGATCTTCAGAAAAATATTTATTATTATTTTTATTAGGAAACTAGCTGTTGCCTGCGACTTCGTCTGCGTTCCGGGATGGAAAGTAGCATATGTATTTACCCAGGTCATAGTCTGTCTGTGTGCCAAATTTCATTCAAATCCTTTCAGCCGTTCTAGCGGGAAAGCGTTACAAAAAAAAAATACTTACTATAATATTAGTTTTCTAAATAGCAGGTAGCATTGGGGATGATGACAATTTTTTTTTTATCTCTAAAAAATGTTTATTTAAATAGTGCAAATAGTATTACAAAAAGTGTAAAAGCTTAAAAAACTGCCAAGTTATAAACGTTTTAAAGTAAGTGTTAGACTAGGACAGCACTATCGTAAAAGTGACGTCACGACTACGTAACTTCATACTAGCGCCGTACATTGTCCGTACCGCGCGACAAGGATATGAATAATCCCCTCCAAAAACTTTTAAAGCGTATAACTTCTTCATATTTACATAGATTTAACAGATTTTTTCTATTATTTAATTTTTACTATGCCTTCTTTGAAATTATATTATCCCAAATATTCATCGTTATTCGTTATTTGCAAGATTTTTTCGACTTAAGAAGCAATGGATCAGCATGTCTGTTAAAATCTCACCGTGAAGACTTGCGTGGAGCTGTCAGTGACATCCCGTCTTGGTCAACCCCCAGCATCAGTGACACTGACAGCTCACTCCACGCTCACTTCACCTAAGTTTTCACGGTGAGATGGTTACAGAACACTACAGGAATTTTCTACAAAACTCATGGATTGTGGGTTGAAGGATTGTGACAGAAAATGCTTTACGCAAGGGTGCTGCACCCAAAACACACTATCAATGACAATCTGAATCATTCTGAAGGATATTGCTAATCCATTGCTTCATTAATCGAAAAATGTGTCTGCTCAAGAACGTAAATAACGCAATGAACTACAAACAACAAAAAAAACGCGTAAAACTGAAATTATTTTACCATGTTAATAAGTAAGCACTTATATTCTGGCAAATAAATTAATTTAATTTAATTTATACTCTTAGCGTGTTACTCAAATACCACACTGCACGTGTAGCCATGACCACGCAGCATGAAGGATAGACAAAATGCCAGATTACTTTTATTCATCTGTCATTTCGACTATTCTTCCGTCGACAATACTCGTTTCTATGTTGTGGTCATTCTACCCGTGTTGGGAAACGAACCCAGGACCTAATGCTCAGCAGTAGCGGTTTCGACCTCTAGACTAACGAGACAAGCTACGATATGAATGCGAATCTCAATCAAATACAAATTGTTACCCTATAAACATGCGTTTGACTGTACTGTTCGCCTCTGCCCACCCATTCAGGGCATACAGGTGTAAAGTTTTATAATGTCCCGTAGAATTATTTTGCCCAAAAACTTTGCCCTATTACTATTAAAATAATCCCGCCTGCAAGTATCATAACTGTGCGGTCGCGGTATACATCTAGACATCGCACTCACACATAAGTATTTTATTGTCTTCACTCTTCACACACACGAGACGTTTGTGCCTGTGTGTGTGAGTTCAACGGCGCACGACTCATCGTGGTAAGGTGCTAAGTGAATTTTCTGATTATTATTTTATTTTCGTTGTTTTTATTTTATTTTATTTTTTTCACGTTTTGTAAATGGTTGTCATTCGTAGTTCTTTTACAGTCGGTACGGGAAGTCAGAAGCCCGAAAGTCTGCAAACCAGGGGTTATCGAGGTACGATAGGAAGTCGCTCCAAGTAAAATATTGGTATTCAGCTGCATCCGGTGAGACTGGAAGGCGTCTCTAATATACCTAGATTGAAAAATGCTAGGCAAATAGTGATGTAAGCAAATGAAAGATGATGAACGTTTTTTTGTTTATAATTGACTGTGGGAATACAAAACTTGACAGATGCATATATTATCTGCTTGTGATTTGGTTGCTGTTGAAATCTATTGTTATTATCATCCATTATTTAGTAAAATTAGAGATAGAGAAAACCCAAGAAAAGGAGTAGCTGAAAACTCCCCAGCGATACGAAAGTTTCCAACAATAAAAAAAGTATGTTTCATTTCGTTTTATTTTTAGAATAAAACTGACCAAACAATAACACTGATAGTAGATAAATTTTCAGAAGTTTCTCTACTATCAGTGTTATTGTTTGGTCTAGGCTTTATTTTATTGACAACATTAACGTAATTTGGTCATATTTTTTATTCTCAAAATTATTCAGATTTGCAGAAAAAACATTTTTCTTTTACAGCATTATCTATCTGTGGCGTCGTGTAATAATAATAATTCATGTCTGTGTGCGTGCGACGTAATGTTTCTATGTGTGCGTTCGGCTCGTGCCGCGTTTGCATCTTGTCATTGTCGGAGGCAAGTCGTTAGGCGAGCGGATGGGCGAGTGGAATGCGTAGAACTGTATGAAGTGGAATCGAGATAGTAATCTTGATATTTCAAGCCAGACTCTTGACTGATGGATTAAACTTAGTTTATATTAGGTAGAGCAGTTTTATAGGATTCGTATTACTGGCGAATCTAAACTTAAGCATGAATTTAAGAAGCCACAGTGTCAACTTTAATTATCCTGAGATTGTTGACGTCTCCCTAAATGTATAAAACAATACCCACCCCCTAACAATGTACAAGTTCGCAAATAATTTGATTTTAAATTATTCTCTCAAAGAGTACGTCTTAATTATTTCTGCGTCTACCTTGAAACAACAATGTTATAGATAGAACTAGCATTAAACAAAGCTTCCCACATATCTCATACACCTCGATTTCGTAACAATCTCACACTTACTGAATACAAACCGTGCACTTGCCACAAAAAGCCGTCACAAAAGTATTTAAGTAAAAAAACGGTTCGAACGCGCACAAACTGCTGATAGCCCCTTATCTCATCTACTACTACGTCAACAGACTGTCGCTGTCCCTTTCTAGCGCGGGGTAGTAACGTATGTCTGTCTCGCTCGCTCGCCGGTGCCTTTCACTCATTCAGCGTTAAGAGGGTTATACACTGTTGAGTTTTGACGTCGAGATTGACAATGCGTGGAATGGTTGAGCTGGTTTTTTCTTTCGTTTTTGTTGCGTTTTACTTTTTGTGTATATTATGTTCTGGCCGAAGATCACATCGGATAGTGTTTGAGGAGGGGGAAATGATCATTACGTCTTTCCTTTTTGGCCATTCAACAACATTTATTGCGTGGTTTACTTTGTCAAGCAGACATCTCAAGCATGTGAAGTAATGGTTTATCAATATCCCTCAAAATCCGTCTTAAAAGTGTGGTAACCAATTAGGGTGCTGGTTTACTTAAAATCGCTACCCCGAGCAAAACGCGTGCGTTATTCAGAGGCTATTAATACATTAATTAAGAGTAATAAACTACATACAAAAGCACATTATTAATGTTCGATATGCTACCATCACATTGCAAGTTCTTATTTGTTTTAAAAATTATTTAAATAGCAAATATTTGTACATATTAAAACTCTTTGTAAAAAAGGAAATAAAATTATTTATTGCATACATCTGTTGCTCATGGTGACGTTCTAATAATTTAAGGATCACACTAATGAATAGATAAGTTAAAAATCTCAATTTCGAAAAATCGGAATTCTTTTTTATTAAAATAGTGCCAAAAAATGTGAATTATTTGATTAAAGGGCGTGCGCAGGGAGCAAAACCTATTTTAAAGTTAAAAATTCTTTAGGCGCACTTTTCACTCTTTCGACGTCAAAGTCAAAGGATGTATTTCAAATAGGCACATAAAAGGCACTTTTGAACGTCAACTAAACAAACGTTTCTGAACAGTGAACGAAACTGAACCAGTCGGTCGGTGACGCTGAATGTGGTATACTCGGCTCCAGTCACAAGTTTTTGCTTCTATCGAGTGGTCATTAGCACACGCCCTCTTTTTTAGTATGACTGTCATTTAAAATGCCTTTTGAAAGAATACGAAATATTACTACTAGACAAGCGGACATTTTAACTCTTACTTAGAACATTTCTACGCTACAGTCCTTTTACGGTTATTTGACCTCTAAAAGCAGCCACGCAACAGGAACCTTATAATAAAGGCAATAAAGATCACTGTGAGTTTGACAGACTTGTCAGTGGCAGCAATCCAACAGCAACCTTATTGTATCGAGAATAAAGATCACTGTGATTTTGACATTGATTCAAAATCAGTGGTATAACTGTAAAAGGATTGGCTTTTAAGTCCTGATCTCATTTTTGATATCTAAGATTGACATTTCAATCCATTTCTTGGGTGAAGTTATAACTAATCTATGAATTGAGTGTGCCATCTTAGAGACGGATCACAGATGAAAGACTAAGTAAAATGCGTTTCCACACACTAAAAAAAAAACCGTCGCCTTCAAAACCTCCTCCTTTTATTCATCGGCAAAAAAACTGCAGTTGGTGCGTGTCAAAGCTGTTTCTGAGGGGTAAAACACTAACAGTAGGAATGGCTTTCATTTTGACAGTTCAACAATATTCAATCCGTAATTCACGTTGTCGAGCAGTTTTTTTTTCGAACATATGAAGCAATGGATAGCAATTTCCTTTAAAATTCTTCTAATTGTGATTATTAGTGTGTCACGCCATTAGGGTTTTGTTCACGTTTACGTTCTGAACTCGACCCAGCAACATCTTTTTTGCGAGCATTTATCCTTTTTATTTGAAAATAGGTACATTACGCCAAGATATAATCTACCCACCACTATACCACAAGGCCACCTGATGGGCAGCTATGCGCAGTGCATGAATTGTTAGGTGTCTTCAGAAGATGGCTTAATAGATGTAGTATTCCTTAATTTATTATTTTTCCTCATTTGTTTTTGTTTGTGTCCTAGGGCGAATTACACCAATGAAACTGAACACGATCTAAAGAACTGTCATTGTCAATATTCCATAAAAAATATTGACACTGACAGCTCTAGAACGCGTTTTAGATGTGCTAAACGCGTTCAGTTTCATTGTTGTAATTCACCCTTATTTATTAATACTAACATAGTTTATGTTATAGTAACAATATTATGGGTAATGTGCCTGAATTACAGATGAATTTACAATTTGGCACTTCCAAAACATATTACTGTGATTTACGTTTTACTATTACGCGAGCGTAAAAATTCCGTCTCGTTTTTCTGCTTAAAAAGGCTGTCTCAAGCAGTTACTGTATTCATATTCATACCAAAATCCGTCACCTGTGAAAAGTCAACGACACAGCCGGACAGTGTACAAGCCGCTCAACGTTATGTCGCTGTCTCATTCGCACGCCGCTATTGCCGTCTCTGTCCCGCTAATGAATTAAATCAACAACCTCGCTCGCTCCCTCTCGATAGATGATCGTTCCTTATTTGAATTTATTTCAAAATAGGAATTCGATTTTTTTGTACATGGTTTTTGACTTTTTGAGTTAATATTGGTTCCGTATGGTGGTAGATTGGCCTTAAAATAACTCATCAACGACTTAAGTCCATCATGCTTGCAATCGCCAAAGATGATGGCACAAGTGTACCTACGTAGAGTACACTCCATCCACCAACCCCTATGTAAAAACATTTCAATAATTTTATCTTGTAATTAAGAATGTATTCTTATTCTATCGATTTTTTAAATATAATTGGGTGTAATTTAACCTGCAGCCTCATTGCTTATACGATTACGACTAATCTGTTGTATTTTGACAGTTCAACAACATTCATTGCGTTATTTACATTGATGAGCAGGTTTCATTTATCAAACTTATGACGCAATGGATTAGCAATCCGTTTCAAAACGATTCAGATTCCGATTGATTGTGCATTACGCAATTTGTGTACTGATCTTATGATTTTCTACGTAGACCGATAACTTTTATGTGTTGTGCGGTGCAACTGTAAATTTATTAGTTGGTTTTTAAAAATCGTATGATCCAAAAGTCTAAGTAATTATAAGGAGCCACTGAAGAGTTCCATTACCCGCCTCCCGACTCCATGACCTTCGACACAAAGTGCAATATATTGGACTCGTCAAAACGAATCATAATTATGAGCCCAAACTCGAAGGGTTTACCAGTAGCCACTAAAGAGTTCCACTATCCACCTCTTGGCTCCATCGTCAGATCAACTCCATTCAACCCGAATCTCTTCAAAGTTAGAGTGAACAGGCTTCTTCTGTTTAAGCTCACTCCATCGTAGACTTTGTCTCTGTCACTTTTGACCTAGACTAGAGTCAAGAGCAAACCCATCTCAAAAAAAAAAAAAAATTTTTTTAGTTTTGTTATCCGAATTACCTAAACATACAAAGTTTAATTTCGTTACGAAACTAGGATTTTCTTTTTCACAACACAAAACACAATATAGTAAATAAGAAAAAAAGACAAAACAAATACTTTGAAGTTTAAGAAATAAAAAGACAAAAATATTAGAATTTTGCAAATACAATCGTAGAAATATCATTGCATCCAAGGTTTGACTTCCAAGTCTTCTTCGCAGTTTATTGCCAACATAAGCAGCAGCTGAAAACGCTCGTTCAGGTTCTACTCTGGTGGGAGGAATAGACAATAGATACTTATAAAGGGTGGAAGGGACATCGACGCACAACCTGTTACCAAGGCCTCAGTACATGATTCTGTACTCTCTGCGTTGTAATTTTTTGTCGGTTATTTAAAAAAAATATTGCTCTGCCGTACATTTTGACCACGTAGGTATTGCACTTTTCTATGAAACAGCAGTTTTTTTTTGTTGATAACCAATGAAAAATTTCAATGCATGGGGGTTCAGAATCATGTACTGAGTCCATGGTCTCAGGTTGTGCGTCGATGTCCCTTCCACCCTGTATATTATGCTGTTCTAAGTGATATCCACGAACTCTTCCATTTTCAAACAGGCTCATTTCGCGGCTCATACTATTTGCCAACCCCGGTTCATTTTGTATTTGTACTTCAGGGTCTGGGGATTTCATACATCAATTTCCAGCTGTATCTTTTCTTTTGGGGTGGGATTGCGAAGTTGTTGGCCTTAACTCATCATCTGTTTGTGATCCTGATCTTCCTTCTTCTTCTTCCGTGTCATCTCGGCTGCGAATCAAAGGGTTGGTTTTTGTACGATATGTAATAAATGCTATTTCTATTCTAGGCAAGGTCATCGTGTTGTTGGCCTTAACTCATCATCTGTTTGTGATCCTGATCTTCCTTCTTCTTCTTCCGTGTCATCTCGGCTGCGAATCAAAGGGTTGTTTTTTTGACGAAATGTAATAAATGCTATTTCTATTCTAGGCAAGGTCATCGTGTTGTTGGCCTTAACTCATCATCTGATTGTGATCTTGATCTTCCTTCTTCTTCCGTGTCATCGCGGCTGCGAATCAAAGGGTTGTTTTTTTTTTGACGATATGTAATAAATGCTATTTCTATTCTAGGCAAGGTCATCGTCAAGGCGCAACGGACTACTGAGTGCAAACTAGACCTGCACCCTAATTGCGTAATACATAATCAATCGGAATCTGAATCGTTTTGAAACAGATTGCTAATCCATTGCTTCTTAAGTTCGATAAAAATTCTGCTCAACATTAAATAGAACGCAATGAATGTTCTTGAACCGTCAAAATCAAACAGATTAGTCGTAATCGTTTACGAGAATGTGTTACGCAATTAGGGTGCTGTTTGTGGCAATCCCGAAAATCTCGAGATTAGCTAAGTACAGTCCCGGGATTTTCGAGGACAGAAAACGGCCAGGATCCCGGGATCCTGGGATTCGGGATCTCGGGATTGTATTCTCTAGTTAAATTGTAAGTGCAGCTAATTGAAGCGTGGTTAATAAATAACAGTGGCGGTCCAGTGGCATTGGCCCTGACTTATGAGTTGTAGGTCGTGAGTCCGAAACCTGACAGGCCCTTAACTTTGTGTATTTGATTTCATCACCACTGCTCTCAAAACGGTGAAGAAACATCATGAGGAAACCGGCATGTCCTAGAACAAAAATACAAACATGTGACATCTACCAAAAAATATTGGTCATAGATACAATAATGTTACAATCAAAGTGTAACTTAGATATTTGTGAAAAACACATTTATAAGTGTTACATATTCGATTCTGTTAATCAATTCAAAATGTAACACTTATAATTCACAATCTGAATAATTTTGAAGGATATTGCTAGTCCATTGCTGCGTATGTTCGAAAAATTTGTCCGCGCAGCAACGTCAATAACGCAATGAATGTTGTTAAACTGTCAACATCAGTGTTTAGACGTGAAAAGGTAACAGACATGCAGAAAGAGTTAAGGCTCCCACAACTTGGCGCGACGCGACAGCGCGACACAAAGGCACCGCATGTCGCGCGACGAGCGGCGCCTTTGTGTGACGCTGTCTTTTGCATTTCGGCAGTTATAATTCTAGTAATAAGACATAATAGATTTATACCATTATACCATTCAATAATTTATGAGAAATTCATAACAAATTCGATAATTGAGACAAGATATTTCACACCGTTCGAGACAAGACCATTAATAAATAAATTCGATAATAAATGTCGATAATTTACACTGTAGACATTTATCGTTTTCACCTTGCTTCCTCCACTAACATGATCAAATGTTAGCCATTTGTCTTTCGTTTAGATAAAATCTTAATAACTTATGGGTGAACTTTATCTTTTTTTCTTTTTGGGTTTTAAGGAAATTGCATACGTTATAAGATAATTACAAAATTTTGGTAGATTATTTAAAAGAAAAAAAGAAACAGAAGCCCGCAAGGCAATTTTTTTTTTTTTGAGTGGTAAATCATCAAATGACTTCTCCCGATATGGGTAGAGCGGGAGGGTGTGTCAGACTTTTACTGACTAAAACCCACCCGTGTTCCTTCAGTTGCCTGTGCCAGGGCCACGGTATCTCTTTCGAACATCCCTCGACCCTGAGGTATCGGCCTTATCGGACTCCGTTTTTATGTGCTGACATATCTTTGAGGCGCGCGTGAAATACGACGCGCCGTCGACCCGGGCCTGGTCCTTACCGGACGGCGAGCTACCTATTGCTCGCCGTCCGCAAGCCCGCGCCTACGGTGGATGGGAATCTGCTGGCGACTCCCGAACGCCCAGAAGCACGCAAGCCTGACAATCAGTCTTACCAAGTGACCCGATTACTGGATGTGTACGTCAGAAAGGCTGTCGCATCATGTAAAATACTGGTATCCAGCTGCATCCGGTGAGACTGGAAGCCAACCTCAAGACAGTTGTGAAAATGCTGACATTTACTCAAAATAAAAAAGTCCAAGTTAATAAAGACACTATAAGTACATAGGTACCTCGTTGCCATAGTGGTCACAAGCTTGACTGCTGAATAGGAGTACATGAATTCAATCCCCAGGTCGAACATCGTTATCGGGTTCTTCAATTAGAAACTTTTGTACGAGGGTTTTTTTTCTTCATTGCTCTGGACGCTTTTAACGTCTTTTTTTACAACGTCCTCACATAAGTTCATCATTATTGATGTAACTAATATTATTTATAAAAGAGTGATCGTGGAGTTTCTTGCCCGTTCTTCTCCATAGGTACCTACTACGCTTTGGAATGGGCAACTAGCTTCATATTTCTGACTCCTTGACTATTCAAAAGTTTGAAAAACGAAGTAGCAACCGGGTATCTGAGTTTGTGCCTGGTTAATGATAACCAGCACCACCTATTATTGTCACACGGCATTGGTCATGCTCAAGACGGGTTGGCAATTTCAGACTTCTATTAAATACGCTTCTGTATGGACTGTCGAAAATCAACTCTAGGCTGCATACCCGGGAGGCTCGCAATCCTACCCTATTCTATGGGCACGTATTCCCTACCATTACGGCGCATCCGGGTCAACTCTTTGAGATGCAATGGTCTTTGTAGCACCATGAAGCATGAGGCTTCAGTGCAAATCTTGGGGTTCATTCGATTAATCGAGTCTGGTCAAACCACACTGGGAGGCATTTCAATTATTCATACTAGCTTCTGGGTGGACTGTGTGAAAGACGATATGGCCTTTTACCCAAATTAATTGAATGGTGAATATGTTAATACATCGCTGCCCACTCCTTCGCGAAATACAGGCGTGATATTTTACGTATCCAGAACACAAAATGATTGGCTCGACAATGGTGAGAAAGTTAGAAAGTTCGTTGTCGTTTTGATGCTTCACTGGCGATTGACGCGGTCGCTCTGTTCAGACACATTTGTTTTTTTTGTGAGCAAAAATTGTTTCACTAGCTGTTGCCTTCGACTTATTCTGCAATCCGGGATGCAAAGTAGCCTTTAACCTTAACCAGGTCAAGCTCTAACTGTGTGCTTTCATCAAAATCCGTTCAGCCGTTTTCGTGTGAAAGCATAACAAACTTACTTTCGTATTTATAATATTGTAACTGTTTCCCGCGACTTCGTCCGCTATCCATGAAGAAAAGTTTTGGCCTGGGTAAGGCCATGGCCTTACCCAGGTCATGGTCCTGGTCCACTGTCTTGTGAAGCAGCAAATAAAATCTGTCAATATGTTTTAGATACCCCCCTACCTAGAACCTACTTTCTTTACTCACATTTTTTTCTTAATAAATAAAAAAATCCGTACGATTTTTCAAATATTTTCTCATAAAAACCTTGTTCTGACAGTTACAAACACAACAAAAAAAAAAAGAATTAACCAAATATGTGGAGCCGCTTTGAAGTGATGCGCGAAAAAACATTTGTGGTAATCGATTTTTATTTACATACAACATGTTTTTTTATATCCCAGAACTCTAGTCAACTCTAGTGTATGATTGAGACCATATCAATCAATCAACTGGCATATGAATTTTGTTTCAATCATCCTTTTGCAAACGTTGTTGGTTTCATTTTTTTTTAAATAGATGTTTGCCGATTCTCAGACCTACCCGATATGCACACAACATTTCATACAAATCGGTCCAGCCGCTTCAGAGGAGTTTGGTAACAAACACTGTGCCGCAAACACGAGAAAATTATATATTAGTAAATATATATATAGATATAGTGAAAAGTCCAGCTTTTCTCACGATATTTTCCAATTCAGCTTGCTTGTGTATCCAGTTATTTTTGGCAGCACTTCAGAATCTGTATTTCCACACTTTATTTGCATTAATCGTTACATAGGTACTCCAAATTACTCCTACGTTATCTAATTATCTTGTATCATTCTCTACGTTGTTTATTCTACTAAAGATAACAGAACTATGTCGTCCTGTAGCAAACATGCACAGCTACATTTGCAGTACAATCTGATCTCGCATTGTATAGGATTTCCGTGCGATGTGGGGTCAGCGTATACTGGAAATGTATAGCTTCTTATGTATGTGTATACCAGCACGTCGAATCTGTAAAATCTCACCGTGAAGACTTGCGTGGAGTGAGCTGTCAGTGTCATCCTGTCTTGGTCAATCACTCACATCAGTGGCATTGACAGCTCACTCCACGCTCACTTCACCTAAGTTATCACGGTGAAATGGTTACAGAATAGCACTACAGTACCCCTACCGATGTCGATTTTCGGTGGCTCTATCATAGTATCCTGGTCCGATCATCTGTCGAGCCTTTTACATACTACCTGGATCGGCATCCAGTCCGTGCAACCTGATGCAGCTGAACACCAGGATTTTACATGGAGCGACTGCCTCCACAACCTACAGGGGAACACGATACCCCTTGGCAAGACTGGTTTTCAGACATTCGGGCTTCTGACTTACCATAACGACTGTCAAATCCTTCCATTTATGAGGCATCTGACCTTCACAGCCCAGTTACTGGTTAACACGAGACCTCTTGATAAAACTGGTGTCAGACTTTCGAGCCTTTGTGGATTCGTAACGATAAACTATTGTATCCTTTTTTTTTTTGGTGTCGGGTTGGAAAATCCTCGTGGATGTCCCCCGCCCCGGGGAGGGCGGGGGTCTGTCGGACTCTTACCGACTAAAAACCAACCCGGTGTTCCATCACTCACCTACGCCGGGGTCGCGGGAACACATAATTCTTCCGCAACCCCGGCTGGTGCCGGCCCGCTTGCGCGGGCTCCGTCTCGGGCGGGGGGAGTGAGGTGTACTCCCCCTGCAACGTCTGTGGACGGCGCGCGAGGAACACTACGCGCGCCGCCTTCTCGGGAGAAGGCGTTGTCTACCCTCCTCCGTCGCCCGGTGCGTCTGCTGCGGGCTGGGTCGAGAGTCGAGATCTCTCTCTCCCTTTCCGCAGCCTCCTTCTGCGAGATGACTGTCTCGCAGAAGGAAACCACCGCGTCCCAGGACTCGACGCTGCCGACGCTCGAACTCACTACGGTCGGCAGCGACAGGTCACTGTCTACTTCTGAGATGAGGGCACGGCGCGGCTCCTCCGACTATTGTATCCTGGACCGACATCTAGGTCAATTACTAGCAGCAATCTACACAAGACGTAGTTTAGCAATCCTGGAGGTTATTAATTTTGTCAGCATGTGTACTGTTTCAGGGATAAAGCCTCACAAATGATAACCAATTCTGTATTTATCTATCAAGTTAGTCTTCTCAACCTTTCTCCTCCACATTTATTATGCGCACGGCCAAAGTGACCAAAGTGCTACTCTCTGCCAGCGTCTGTGTCCACTTCCAACTATAACCCGTGAGGATTCAAAGGAAGAGTTGATCATGCATCTTCTGGGCACGCTCGTTTCATCGTCGACCTCATCCATCGTTTTCAATAAGGCGATATCGATGTCAAACGCAGTCACTTTTGGCTTATTTTTTTTTAATGTATAAGCGTGACCTGCCGTCTTCACCTGGGTCTTTAGTAATTATTATTAATGAGCTATTTAATATTATAAAGGCCACCTCTAGATCCGTGAATTGTATTCCAGTGCCTCACAACCGGGCAATCAACCCTTCCCAATATGGTATTCAGAAGGCTGTTGGTGCTGCCTCGCACGTGGCGCATCATGGACGCCACTCTTTTTCGTACTATCACACTAAAATAGTACGTGCTGGCCTTAGCAAACATACCTGATGCACTGCAAAAGCGAGGGAACCCAACCCCAAAAGCATCCTAACCATTATTGCACAGGATCCGTAGGCCATTGCAAGATCTACGCGTATAACGGACCCACAGGTTGGAGGTATAAAATGTCTGACAGCCTGTAAAAGAGCAATTTTTACTTCTTTTGTGCACCGTAATGGTAGCAGCAGTTTTTATCTTCTTGCTTCTTCCCCTCTTTGGTGTTAGGAATCTTCTTTTTCTTCTTCTTTTTGGGATATCCAGTCACTTTTTTGCCAATCACTAGATCCTACTCTAGTGTGGTCCAAGAAAGAATTTTCCAATGACGAAAGTTGAACTTCATATTTAGCTGACAGCTGCCTTCGCAACTTCTATTAATTCTTGAGGACATCCTTGGAGAAATCAGTACTTACTATTAGCAGCTTCATGTTCAGGGCATGCAGGTCATTTATCTGAAATATCCCTTCGTTTGTGGAACAGCACATCACCTCATTGGCTCAGGTTGGATTCGTCTGTAAACTTCTGGTAGCAGGTTGTTTTAAAGCAGCAATGTCGATACGAAAAGAAGAAGCATAAAACATAACGCCTGAAATCACCCAAGGGTTAGGCACAGGTGTTCCGTTAGGTTTAAGACCCATATAAAAGGAGTGAGCCCATTGCCATTTACCGGGCGCAAATCCAGACATCGGGCTGCTACTGAATAACTCCTGATGTAAAAACCCAGTACCACTTTGCCCGACCTGGCAATCGAACCCAGGACCTCACGCTTAACGTTAGCGCTTGTGACCTCTGTGAAAAGATGAAGTAGTTTAATCCGTATAAAAGAAGCCATTCTAATATGCCTAATGTCTGTAAATAACTACGATAACGTACAATAAACCAGTTTTCCCAAAAAAATTGTGACGTAACTGCGTCGTTTACTTTGCAAATAGATTTATCACTCGCTATCAGACGAGACGACCTTAGATCGCGGAAACACTTGCCCACCACCAAAACTAGTCGGCCATTGTAAATTTGTAACCAGTCGAAGTGATTGACCTAACTATAACCGGTTAATATTAATCATTTTGACATAATCTAATCGTGTATCCGAACTCGCCGCCTGCCGACGCTAACCGACCGCCGCCGAGAGCTCACGGAAACGCCCGAGCGTTGACAGTCCGTCACCCGTCAGAGCGGCACACTTCTGCTATGTACTTTACATAGGTGCAGTACGCCGTCGCGCCGGTAACTAGCTAGTGTGCATTCAAATTAGGAATCGCTTTGTATTACGTTTTTTTTTTAAATCGATTCGTTTGATAATGTTTACGCGTAATTATTAGAGTTGTGGCCGCCGGGTGCAGCACACGTCGCGATGTTCGATCGGTCTCGATTTCCACCCCGATTTTCTTTCCGCACGTGTACAAGTTTACGTGTTACTCTGTACTAGAGTGAAGTCATTGACTCGTCATGACACACATTCTATTCGACAGAACTGCACGTCGGCGGCGGCGGCTCCTCGCGGACGGTTTTTTTGTATAATTTTATTGTTTTATGAACGTTATAGTTTCTTGTGTACTGCGCCGCGTTGTTTGGTGTTGTTATCAGTGTATCTAGATAACGCTTCAAGGCAACATCCTTGGGTTCGCGAATCGACAATTGTGTGAATTGTTTTTATGCTTCGCTCTTACAATGAGGTTTTTTGTTGTAGTAATTGTTGAGACGTCCTAGTTAGTTTTGGACGTTTTAGTATTTTTTCTTTCGTAAATAAATTAAACAAATTGTTGTTGTCATCGTCGAATATAAAAAAAAAATTATCTACTTATTTTAGTAAGTAAACTAATTACGGGAACATTAAATAATGGAATACCGGAAAAACTGCTACTATCATCGATCTAATTACCTATCCGAATTTAGATTTTCCAGTTCGAATTTCAAAACTTTCCCATGCGCTCACTCGACTAAACAGCGTCGGTTTGTGAAAAAAAAAACTTCACACGTTACTTTGACGTTCCACCCGCCATTTTCGAATAAATTCGAATTTCATCATTTTCCGAAACAATCGAAGATGCGCGCGTTTCATGGACACGTCTGCATTTTATTTATAGACGCGAATGTTTGATTTGTACAGCGACGTAGTTTACCTACATATCTACCGTCGCGGAATGTACATTATATACCATCTTGCACTATGTACTGCGGATACAACAATATAAGCGCTGTCTGTGTGCGTGCCAGCGTAATGAGCGTTTCTATGTGCTAAGAAACAGTAAAAAGTATGGCGCGAACGGTAAGAGCGGCAACGTCGCGTGCGTTCCGAGGCCGCGATGAAAACAATAGTCTTTTATTATTTAATATTTGTTGAATAAATTATTTTATACGATAATTTTACATTGATGAATGAGATATTTCGATTATTAGCCTCATTTAAGACTAGGAAACCGGTTTTTTGGTCATACAAACAACGCTACGGAAATTACGCCGTATACAGTCTATTATGAAATCAATAAGAATAAAGAATCATTTATTCATTCCAGCAGTAAAAGTTGGTGGTTTAATGTACAGTCCATATTTTGTCTGCCATGTAAAGGGCATGCAAATTAATTTCACATGAGTAGGTACCTAATAGGTACTAATTCTAATAAGACATAGAAAATGTTTTAAAATACCAATGTTCCAATATTAAGATAAAAAAATGTACAAAACTTAAAATCTTAAAATAACAAATACAGACATTCTTGTATGAAAATCGATACCTAATGCGTCAATCGGAACTCTTTAGCAATGTTTTTACTCGATGATTTCCAATCCACATTCCGACCCAAAAAAAATCAATATATCAATGATAAAAAAACAAACAAAGCCAACGAAAATAGCCGGTGGGATGAAAAAAAAAAATAGTAACCGATGTTGACCTTTTCGAACGCGTCTCGCTAGTAGCACGGCCAGCTGACGCGACGTTGCCGCACTTCCTGCCGTGCCCTGAACCGTTGACGCTTATCGCCTCTACTGCCACGCGATTAGGCCCAAATTCGCGTAGCAACACCAAGTATATAAAGGATTTAGGACGTTTCACGGTACTATGACACTTCCCGCGCGAAAAATTTGAAATGCTTTATCAGTCGTACTTCGTGATGCGCGGCGCGTAGTAAATTCTTGTAACGTTTACCTAATAACAGTTTTTTTCTTTCTTTTAGTCGCTTTTAGACGTGAAGAAGAAGTGTTTTTAGTAACAAGCTAATAAATAAATGTGTTACAAAAACCAAAGTGCCCAAAGTTAGTGTGTTTATACAAATTATTGATTAAGAAATAAAATCTATATTTATTCAAAGATAGTACTTCCTATAAATTTAAGAGAAAACCTTAGGTGACGAAATTGTGAGAATATTAAAAAAGTGTAAAATCAAAAGAAACTTGTCTGTGAGCTACCAGGAGTGCATACCGTCAAAGAGTTTTCAACGCCCAACAAGTGACACGAAGATGGCTCGGTGACCAAGGTGGCCTACATGCCGGTGGCGCTGGGCTCGCTCGGCGGCGAGGGCGAGTACCGCGAGTACGGCCACCATCTCTCGCCGCACCACCCGGCGCACATACAATACCACGAGTATGCGCCGCCGCCGCCGCCGCCGATATACCATCCCATGCCGGACCCCTATTTTAGGTAAACAGTTAAACCGTTTCGGCTTATGCGCTCTTAGTACTTATAGAATCTAGCTGACACGTTTCAGTTCAGCTTCGCACATTTATTTTATGACCCACTTTGCTTCTTTTGTCTGCATGGACTTCAGAGAAGCTAGTTTCATCATAAATTGATAACAGTTTATATATAAAGTATCGTATGTGTTAATCCAGGTTATTAACTATCTGTGTGCCAAACATCGAAATCAGGTCAGCCGTTTTTGCGTGATTGAGTAAAAACTTTCGCATTTAAATTTGGGATATAATGTTGTAGTAAACAATTACAATGAATCTGCACGCGATTTTTTTTTTGTATGTCATCTCGTAGTTGACCTTGAGAGGTCGTGACTACTTAACCGGACTATCCTGTGGCTGCCTTAAGCGGACTCAAAGCCTCCAGCCAGGGGCGTAAAACTACTTACATTACTAAGCGAACGCTCGCTAAGGGCACCCCCTGTGGGGTACGGACCTCGGCTTAGGGCGTCGCTGACGGGAGGACAGCAAGATGGGTCAGGCTGGATCTGGATTATATTATTATTATCTGGGGAATTTAAAGCTACAGGCTCAGCTACGGCGCGGGCTGGCACTTCGTCGACCAAGGGTCGGGGGGGACAGTTACGTCGGGATCTTCGCGAGGAACCTCGGCGGCGAGGTCGGAATGTCGGTCTGTGTTTGTGCACTGTACTGGTGGCCCTACTGCTCTCCTGAATGAGAGTTATGTGGTCATCGGGATCGGTGAGGTATCTGAACGCGATCAGCACATTAGTTACATAAAAGAGTTGTCAGCGTCATTATTTTCCGTGGAACATTGACACTGACAGCTCTTGAACGTGGTTTAGATGTGCTGATCACGTTTAATAACATTATCTAAATTGGTCCTGATAGAAACTAGCTGATGCTTTTTAGTTTCGCACATTCATTAATACGAAAAAATCCTTTCTCTAAAAATTCCGTGGTGAAAATCACATCAAAATCTGACAAGTGGTTTACAAGTATACGCGAATACACTTGCAGCCGACTTTGTTTTATTGAAAGACTATCTGACCTGAGATTTTTTACCCAAATTTTAAAAGTTCATACAAAAAAGGACGTTCAGTTTTCTCGTTTCAAAAAAAACCTGAAAAAATCTTTCCTTTAATAATAATTCGGAATTTCGGACTATTACGAACAAAAAATCGGTCCAATACGCATTGGATGGTCATCATAGAAACGAGTTTTGTCAACGATAGAATAGACAAAATGCGGCCATTTTGTCTATTCTTTCGTAGACAAAACCCGGTCCTGTAGTGCTATTCTGTAACCATCTCAATGAGAACACTTATGTGAAGTGAGCGTGGATTGAGCTGTCAGTGCCACTGATGCCGGATTGACCAAGACGGGATGACACTGACAGCTCACTCCAGGCAAGTCTTCACGGTGAGATCTTTACAGAATCGACATGTAGATGGAATGACAGCTGACTTCACCTGAGTGAGATTTTTACAGTGTATCTCGTAAATCGGGAGGTCCAATTTTAAAATTACTTATACCATGTACTGTATGAACTTTTATTCAATAGAACCGTCGCCTAGGAAAACTGTATTGGCATTTTACAGTAGAGCGGTTCTAATTGCTGTTTAACATTACGCTCGTACAGGGGATCCCGTAGGGGTAGACAGAGCGGTATATTTACACACATATTTCGTTAGTAATGCTTAAAAGGCATTTAATAGGGTATAAGTTTATTCCCATTTATTTGTCGAATCATGCCTCCGGCCTGCCAAGGAAGACTTATGAAGTTATGACATAAAAAAGATGGAAAATCTTACGACTGGTGACTAGTTAACACGATTCAGCGTCACCGACCGAATGAAGCCGAGTATACCCGAGGCAGCGTCACCGACCGACTGGAGCCGAGTATACCCGATTCAGCGTCACAGGCTGACTGGAGCGTGACTTGACTGTTTTGTTCACTGTTCAGAGAGAGTGCAACGTGCGCCTAAGGAAGTTTAATTTAACTAAAAAATTGGTCAAGGAGCAAAGGATTAATTAAATTAGTTATGGCTTCCGCTCTTTAGCACAACACACAATTTGGTGACGAATTTTAAATTTTTCAAGTGTCGTTACACAGCTTAACGTTACACAAAATATTATTTGGCACCTAAGAATCCTTCGCCATGCCAGCCATCCCGTTGGTGGCGCCGGTGGCTATTCGGTTTACTGTTGCACTGGTGTCGTTCGCTGTTCAGAAAAAGGCCAATGTGCACCTAAAAAAGTTTTTTCTTCAAAAGCTGTCACAGTCACGAAGTCACACAGTCCGAACAAAACTCTCCTATCATCAATATGAAAACGTCTTCGAGTTCAATTTAACCTACAGCATAATCAGCCCAATGTTCCCACTACTGGGACAAGGGCTCCTCTGTGAGAGGGAGTGGGCCGTAATTCACCACACGGGCACAGTGCGGGTTGGTAGATGTCACATGTCTTTCTCACGATGTTTTCCTTCACCGTTTTGAGAGCAGTGGTGATGCAATAAAGTACACTAATTAATGTAATGCCTAGGTCATCAAACCCACGACCTACAACATGTAAGTTGAAGCCAATACCACTGGGCCACCACTGCTCGGGCTGCTGAGGGTTGATAAGTACTAAGCGTTCGCCTAAGGGCTCCCGCAAACAGGCGCGACACGACAGCGCTACACAAAGGGACCGCTCGTCGCGCGACACGCGTAGCATTTATGTCGCGTCGCGCCAGTGTATACGAGCCTTAATTCGCCCAAGTTTTCCGGCCCGTGGAACGCGCGTCCCCTCTCCTCAACCGCCTACCGCACCTCTGAGCAGGGATTTAAAACACCTTACGGGTTACAGAATTATAAGTGTTACATTTTGAATTGATAACAGAATCAAAAATGTAACACCAATGTGTAAACGTGTCAACTAAAACACTTACAAAAGTGTAACAGTAATACATCAGTAACCGATATAAAAGTGTTAACAGTGCTAAATGAGTGTAACAGATAAACGCGGCGTTGCCAAAATCCCGACTGGATTGAGGATATTTGGGCATCACCGCGTCTGTCTTCCGCCGCGCGTTGTTGATATATTGTGCTATTATACCTAAAATTGCTTTTTTCTGTTACACATATTCATACCTATTAACACTTATAAAAGACTACACTTTGATACTGTAACATTATTAAATCTGTTACATTTATAAAGGATTTTCTATAATACAGTGTTAAAAAACTTACTGTTACAGTTTGAGACCCTGCCTCTGTGTCACCTTCTCCATAACGTAAGCAACGTCATCGCAAGCGCATGTGATAATTACTTATTTTGTACCTTAATATTCTTCAGTTTTCTCGATATTTGTTAGTTTTGCTGTCGGTGCGAACGGGATATGCTTATCTTTGCGAAATTCTTCCTTAATTCGTATTATGATTATCTACTTAAAAACTATGTAAATAGAACACGGAATTGTTAAACCACCTTGGAAAAAATATATGTACAAAAAAACATATGTGACGTCTCTTATCAGTAAAAGTACGTTGGACCATTGCCTATTTGTTAAACATATGGTACTTGTTGACAGGCCTACATTGTCCTCCCATACCTATTAACACTGTAATTAAAAACATTGTAAAAGACAAATATTTTTAAAAGAGTAACCATGGAGTTTCTTGCCGGCTCTTCTCCATAGGAAACGACCAATTGGAACCGTGCACCTAGAATCTGACGTTTCATAAGTGTCTATGTAGGTTTATGTGAAATAAAGTATTTTGATTTTGATTTTGGTGTCAACACAACCCAGTTACTGAGTCACACGATACTCTTTGGTAAGACTGGTTGTCGGGCTTTTTGGGCTTCTTATTACCCGTAACGACTGTCAAAGATCCACGAATGACAGCCGGGACCAACGGCTCAACGTGCTTTCCGAGGCACGGAGGGGTCTCGAACTCTCGATATTTTATGAATGGTTCCACCATCACCACCCATCCATGAACTGACTTCCATCGACAGGTCCGTCCATTATTACGCCTGAAGCCCCTCTTCTCAATACGTATTTGTCCTTCTTAAATTCTTCCTTCCCAAGTTCTCCCAGTAGGAGTAGGCAGAGGTCAGAGTACGCCCACATTTCGCCAGATATGTTATTGTAATTCGTCAAGGGGCTATTTCACTTGGCTAAATCCAGTATTTTATACCCAAAATATTTAGAAAATTTCCTCAAGTACACGATAAGTACACTTAAATAGTTGTGCCCCTTTTAAAATTACTAAGAAAACTTTATACAAATACAGTTGTTCTACCGGGGCTTCGTGCTTGTCTCCTCGCCCTATATCAACGAAGATACGGTTTACTGTTAAGAAAGAGCGGAAAGTGCCCATAAAGAAGTTTTCACTTAGAAAAAAACAGGTCGTCATGGGGACTGACGCAAGAAGTGAAAACTTAAAACAATGAAATAGTAGAGCAGTAGATCCGCTGCTGGTCAAGTGCAGCACGTCAGAGCAGGAAGTTTTCACTTCAAGTCAGACGACACGACAGTGATAACATTTGCACTACGAAAATCGCCCTTAATTCTACGACATAAAGATGCTTTAACGTATTTTTTTTTTGTTCTTATGTGTGTGTTGGTTGTACGAAAAAAACAAATGAAAGGAATTAGACAATGATCATTTTTATTGGGTAGTTAACATAAGGGCCGTCAAAACTCAAAACTGTGTTCAATTACGGTTCAAATAATGTGCGCTTTGATAATTTCGAACTTGACGTTATAACCGTGAAGTTTTTTTTTTGACAACGGATTGACAAATGACTTTACAGAAGTTTTCATGGTGACAATATCAGCAGAATAGATCAGGCTAATAGCAGCGACAGGGGTCGATCGAAGTTCATGCTATACATGCCGAGGTCGTTGATGCGTGACCATCAATTACATATCAAGACCCTTCCGTGCCTCGGAAAGCACGATATGCCGTTGTTCTAGGCTGTCACTCGTAGATCTTTGACGGTCGTTTCCAAAACAGTCTTACCAAATAGTATCCGTGGAGCGTGGAGTTTCTTGTCCGTTCTTCTCCATAGGTACCTAATACGCTTTGGAATGGGAAACTAGCTTCATCTTTCTTATTGACTTTGACAATTCAAAAGTGCCTGTAATTGGTTTGAACTGCCTCGTTGGTCTAGTGTTCGCAAGAGCTTGAGGTCATCCTCATGCTCTTGCGACCACTAGACCAAAGAGGATCGAACCTAGGACCTCATGGTCCTAGGTTCGATTCCCAGGGCGGCCAAAGGGTTTATAGGTTTTTCTATCTAGAATTTCCCAGTAGCAGCCCGGAGTCTGGAGTTGTGCCCGGTTGATGGCAATAGGCTCGCCCCCTATTACATGGGGCTTAAGCATAACTGGCAAAATGTGGGCGTACAATCAATACACCTCTGCCAAAAAAAATATTTTGAGTAGAAAATAGTTTGAGTATCGTGTCACCCAGTAACTGGGTTGTGGAGGTCATACACGCAGATAGGCGCTCCGTGTAAAATACTGGTATTCAGCAGCATCCGGGTAACTAGAAGCCGACTCTCGACCAATATAGTTGAAAAAGGGCTAGACAGATCACGGAGTAGAAAAAAACAAGTGGAAGTGCCCGTCAGTTAAAGCGGGTTAACTAACGGGCACTTCCACTTGTTTTTTTTTTCTGAAAAAATATGTAAATTTATCAATTAATAAAAACAATAATTAATTCATAAATTTCGTCAGTTGTAACAAGTCTTAATTTCGTATGAACAACATATAAACTTTTCGTTAAAGATGAATTTGATGTTCATACAAAACTAAATCTTATTACAACGGACGAATGTTGTTATTATTTTACATATTAACAGCATAATTGTGACTCGCAAGTGATAGCACTTCCACTTGTTTTTTTATTCCTTAAGGCAGATGATGGAGATCGTCACATCCTTGTAGTACTTCAGCAGTGGCCGGTCAACTGTATTGTATTATTACCCAATTAATTAGCAAACCAAATAGTTATTACTACTCAATTAGTTTCCACCACCGTGAAAACTTAGGTGAAGTGAGCATGGAGTGAGCTGTCAGTGCCACTGATGCACTAGCGTGATGACACTGACAGCTCACTCCACGCAAGTGTTCACTGTGAGATATATAAATAATCGACATGCTGTAGTAACTCTCATAATTACACAAACTCGTACAAATGGTATTGTTTTTCTCAATTGGGGACGGACGACGTAAGGCTTCGACGGGGTGACGTCATTGTGCGATGACGCAATAGAAACGTTGAACTGTGTGGATGGAATAATTGTGAGATTGGAACGTTTTATTAAGCTTATATGGAAGAGAAAAAAATTTGTTTTCCTATGCTGTCCCACTGCAGGGCACAGGACTCCCTTTCTTCCACTCTTCTATGTCTTGAGCTAGTGTGGACCAATCCTGTCTGTGTCAAGCACGTCCCGCCATCTTCTCCCGGGTCTGCCTCGATGTCGCCGGACATTTTCGGGTACCCACATGGTGGTAGATTTAGCCCATGACTCGTTCGACATGCGGCAAACGTGTCGAGCCCAGTCCAACTTAAGCTTGGCTGCTTTTTGAGTGTCGTCGGCGATTTGTGTTTAGGAGCGCAGCTAATTAATCTGACTCCAAGAATACTGCGCTCACATGCCCGCTGACAAAACTCAAGCTTGAAAATGGTGTGTAATACTTTTATATAAAGAAAGATAAAGAGGGTGTGTGCTAACGATCACACGATAGAAGTGAAAATTTAGACGCACGTTCGCACGGACGTCAGAATAACGCGGCGGAATATTTTCGCGCACTGAAACAAAAGAAAGCAAAATGTTTATTTGCGGTAAACATGACGCAAAAAAGACCAACTCAAAAAAATAAAAGGTTTTGGGAAACTTCATTTTGGGGAAAATGTTACGTCAACTAAAGTGTGACGCACATCAGTGATAATGATAACATTTAACACTACGAAAATCGCCCTTAACTCTACGACATAATGATGCTTTTAATGTTTTTTTTGTTGTTGTTATGTGCAGTTGGTTGTACGAAAATAACAAATTAAAGGAATTAAACAATGATAATTTTTATTGGGTTCAAATAATGTGCACTTTAATAATTTCTAACGTGACGTTATAATCGTGTTTAAAAAAATTATAAAAAAAAATACTTGCATGTTATTTTATCGTTATCGTAGACGGAAATTTAAAAGCGTCTTCACTTATATATTTCCATTCATTTTACTTCTGCGTATTATCGGGATGTCCACGATAATGCGGTCACATAACATAAAACTTAAACTCATGCCTTCTTCCCATGGGGGTAGGCAGAAAATACAGAACGCTATGAGTGCTCCTTACATACTCCACACATACCTTTTGCCTCGTTAATACATCGGGTCATACACGCACGCCGGGTGCGAGTACTACGCAACCGACCTTTCTGAAGAACATCACCAATAAGGTCACTAGTATGTCCTCTTAGTTCGTAGTTATCACTCACATCTGCACCCTTACGTTAAAAATTATCATAGAACTATAAAGAACGAAATTATAAAAGCGCACACAATGGCGTTTCAAAATCATAATATTATGCATCTGTGTGAATGATAACCAATCGCACAGCGCCTCAGGTCGATTGTCCGAAGCAAAGGACGCGTCGCTATATGCACTCACACAAATGTAAAGCTCAACTTAGGCCTCGCGGACTGTCACTGCTACAAAGATCTTTTGGCGCTCGAATGTCGTTGACAGGGGGGCGCTGTTGGTAAACATTTGTGCAACTGTTTTGTGAAATGCATTGAAAAAAACAAGATGTCGGCGTTAGTTCCGATTTTGGCCACGCGCCAAAAGATTCTTATGACAGAAATACGTGATTTGTGTATACTCTCCCCCATGCCCATTTATCTTCTCTACAACATTGCCCAATTATTCTTTTAACCCAACTGCATTTGAACCCAAACGGAGGGTACTGATTTTTTCTTCTATCTTTTTAACAGTTTCTTTTTTCTACTATTTCAGGCGGCATGCCCCTTACTTCGGTCAGCCAGACTACAGAGTTTACGAACTCAACAAACGGTTACAACAGAGGACAGAGGTTGGTTATATTTCACTTAATTTTTTAATGTATAAAAAAAATGTAGAGTTTCTCTATGAAAGCTTAAAGGGGGATACGTCAATGTAGCCGTGAAATTCAAAAGGACATTGGGCAAAAGTGTATGCGGCTTGGTACAAATGTCCATCACTAACAAACCTTATGTTACTAGTCTTTACATAAGGAGTAACTTACACTTCGACAAGTAAAAATATAGACAGTATTCTTATCTCATGAAGCGAAGCGCCTTTAAGGCTCTTACAAACAGGTGCGACACGAGACGGGAATCGCTCGCGACACAAAGGCACTGCATTTCGCTCGACGAGCGTTGCCTATGTGTCGCGTTTGTTCTATTTTATATTGTCCTTTATTCTACATCTCTTGATTTTTCATATCAATTAATCTTAATTAAAATCCACTTTCAAATAAAGAGATTTTTTAAAGTGCGTTGTTTCTATTAGTTTTCGCTCGGCAGTAATGTTTTGAGGTACCAGGATACCATGAACTCACAGTGTAATTTCTACATTTCAGGACTCAGATAACCTGTGGTGGGACGCGTTCGCAACAGAATTCTTTGAAGATGATGCGACGCTGACCCTCACATTCTGTTTAGAAGATGGACCTAAGAGATACAGTGAGTACGCTTCGAACTTATAATCGCCTGGTACACGCGGGCGTTAATATGACACAAGCGTCTGCCCGCGACTCACCGAGACCCACCGAGTCGCATCGCCAGTCGCACTAATAGCCCACACTTCTGGATTTTCAACTCTCGGCGCTAAGCAGACCGTTTTAAATCCGATGAAATCTCGCCGCGATATTTCTACGTCCGTACGTACGTGGGCTTAGTTTGTTTTCGCCAAGCTTCTTTTCCTGTATGTAGCGTGACGTTAAATCTAATATATAAAATTCTCGTGTCACAGTTTTCGTTGCCATACTCCTCCGAAACGGCTTGACCGATTTTGATGGAATTTTGTGTGCATATCGGGTAGGTCTGAGAATCGGCCAACATCTATTTTTCAAAAAAAAAAAATTCAAAAAAAAAAAAAATTGCAAAACAACGTTTGCGGGGTCAGCTAGTAGACTATAACGTTCCTCATGAATTTGACTATCAAATGCAATAAAAAAACGATTAGTGGCCCTAGTGTGAGTTTATTTTAACCATCTCGACTTTACGCATCGACCGCGTTCGGCGCTCCGATTGGCCCTCGGCAATCGGAGCGCAATTTGCGATTGGTGTAATTCTCCGTTGATACTGTTTGCGTAAGTATAGGAAGACGTATTTTACACTCGGTAATCACAAATAAAGTGCGCGTCGCTTCGTGAAATAAAAATACTGTACAAGACAATAATGCCTATTTAATAGGGATAAAGAAGTTTTATAATAATAATAAACCAGCCCATTATTATCCCACTGCAGGGCAAAGGCCTCTTCTCATACAGAGAAGGCACGAGCCTTGATCACCCACAACGCTTGCTCAAAATATAATAAACTCAGAAACGGTTGTATTAA
This sequence comes from Dasypolia templi, assembly GCA_963555695.1. Lineage (NCBI taxonomy): Eukaryota > Metazoa > Arthropoda > Insecta > Lepidoptera > Noctuidae > Dasypolia > Dasypolia templi. The sequence goes on from OY743166.1 coordinate 4,755,960, forward strand.
GGGTTCCATTATCAAAACAGTGCCAACGGGACCCTGTAACTAAGTCTCTGCTGTCCGTACGTCTGACACACGGCTGTACCGTAATCAAATTAATTTAAATTTTCAGTATTACATTTTTTATTGCCGCTACAACAACAAATAAAAAAATAAATTACTCAAAGTTAAAATAAAGGAGAATACCCATACATTAATTGGTCAGAAAAAAACAAAATCACACATAAATAATAACAAAACGAATTTACAAAATTACAGTAGTCTCTTACGTGCCACAGTTTATGTAACTTGTCTGTCACAGCCTATCGGCCACCATCCTCAGATCGACATTTGAGCTGGCCAGCACTCTGCACACAAGAGACGCTCAGCGCTTCCGCATGGTCGCATGAAAACAGTCCATGCGAACATACCCGAAGCGCTGCAGTAGCGAGGCAAAAAATCAAAAGGTTAGAATTTCTTTCCATTTACTAAAACATGTACATTTTCTGTTCCCAGCGATAGGAAGGACGCTGATACCGCGGTACTTCCGCAGCATCTACGAGGGGGGCGTGTCCGAGCTGTATTATACGATGCGGCAGCCCAAGGAATCCTTCCACAATACAAGCATCACGCTCGACTGCGACCACTGTACCATGGTCACGCATCATGGGAAACCTATGTTCACTAAAGTAAGTGCTATTTATATTAGGAAAGGTGCAAAAGCTATACAAATCTGCCCAAAACTGTCCCTCGATGTGCACTTGGAAATCGTAGAGAAAAAAATGAGAAATTCAAAAATAATAGCATTGTTGTGCTTTTAAATAATTTAAAACTACATATTAATTGTTATTTATGCTACAATTCCGGAAAATAGGTGATTTAATTGGAAAATAATGATAAATGTAAATCTAGAATCCTAATTAATGACGCATTTAATGAAGTATTATGTTTATTGTACCTTTCACATGAATGATACTCTGTACTAAACTAATTTGTAAAATTTTCTCTAATAATCAAAACTTTTTGCCCAGTGAATGGTAGCTTTATACAAGGTAGCTCTTTCTCGTGTCCTGGGGCTCCCGGTAGCTACTAAGTCACATTTTTTGTTATTTCTCATAGGTAGTGAGATAGTAAATGTCGTTCCGTCTAGCTTTTATTTTAATTTTTCCTGTGAAAGTGATTCCAAAATCCTACATATTGTTCACAGGTATGCACAGAAGGCCGTTTGATCCTAGAGTTCACGTTCGACGACCTCATGCGCATTAAGACGTGGCACCTGGCCGTGCGCGCGCACCGCGAGCTCATCCCGCGCGCCGCCGTGCACCCGCCCGACCACGCCGCGCTCGACGCGCTCGCCAAGAACATCACGCGCCAGGGCATCACTAACTCCACGCTCAACTACCTCAGGGTGAGTCCAACAGCTTTTTTTATTTTTTTTTGTTCCGGGGTGGAAAATCCTCATGGATGGCCTCCGCCCTGGGGCGGGCGGAGAGGTCTGTCATCAGACTCTTACTGACAAAAAACCACCGCGGTGTTTTATCTCACACCTACGTCAGGGTCGCGGGAACATATGATTCTTCCGCAACCCCGACTGGTGCGGGTGGCATCTGCGGGCCTCCTCGGGTTGGGGGGGGAGCGGTGTTTAGCTCCCCCCGCAACGACTAAGAGGGGCGCGCGTGGAACACTACGCGCCACCTCGGGTCCTGATGTATGGGGGGCGGCGGACGTCCCCGAGTCCGCCTTCCCTGGACCCATTTAGGGGGGCTGGAAGATGGCGTTGTCCGCCCTCCGCCTGCGCCCGGTGCGCCTACTGCGGATTGGGAGAGTGGACGAGATCTCTCTTTCCCTTTCCGCAGTCTCCTTCTGCGAGATTACTGTTTCGCAGAAGGAAACCACCGCGTCCTGCCACGCTGCCGACCATCGCACTCACTACGGTCGGCAGCGACAGGTCACTGCCTACTTCAGAGATGAGGGCACGGCGCGGCTCCTCCCAAGCGGCACACTCTGCCAGTGTATGCCACGCCGTGTCCTCCCGGCAGTCGACGCAGTGGTGACACCGGGCGTCCAGCTCCCTGTTTATGCGATACAGATACTTTCCGAAGCACCCATGCTCCGAAAGTACCTGCGTCCGAAATGACAGGGAGCCGTGCCTCCTCCCAAGCCAGAGGTCGAGCACTGGTGGTCCGGACCACCTCGATGGTGACGAGGCCGGCGGTAGGGCGTGAGAGCCTGTCCCGCCATTCCGCCACCAGGACCTCGCGAAGCTGCGACCGACGCTGCTCCACATGGCGCTGCATCGGTCGCTCGCCCCGCGCCCTCGCTTCCTCGCGCCACCGGTACAGTGACGCGAGCACCTTCGCCTCTAGGTCCCAGGGCGGGGATCCGGCCAGCGCACAAGCCGCCTCGTAGGAGATCGTGCAGTACGAGTCCAACAGCCTTCATCTAACTCGTCAGCTCGAAAGCTGCTCGACTAACAACTCTGTCGAGGAGAGCTCAAGGCGTGCCTCGGAAGACCCTCAAAATCGGTTTTCTAGGAAATTATGAAGTCTCTCGAATGATTCGAGGTGATAACGAATACGTCAATATTCAATCAACTGTTCAAAAGACATTATGAAAAATCGGATAAAATATGCGTGTTTTGGTTAAACTATGAATATCAAACAACCTAAGTGAGGATGAGTCAAGTCGAGGGAAGCATGAGGTTGACTTCGAATATGGGTGAAACTCTCGCCTCGTTCATGACGCGACTTTGCAACACGCGCGCGTTTTGTTTCTGTCCGTCGCTCCGCAAGTCGCGTCGCGGTGACTCGTGGTATGCAGAGCCGGATTGGCCTCATAGGTGTAGCAAAAGCTGCTTATATACCACCGGTAGGTCCAATGGAATATAATATATATATGAATGGTCAAAAGAAAATTAACCAAACCATCTTCAGCTCTTTAATCCAAAAACCTCTTTAATAAAATCACCGTTAAAACTTAAGACAGTGCTGGCAACAACTATGCGAAAATCATAAAAGTAGCTACTTTGAGATGACGATGTTGTATTTTTGAAGTTTTTATAATTTGTTATTTTTTTTGTATTATAATTTGGAATTGAAATTTTAATGACAGTAATTCATATTTTTATTGTTATTAAATTTGACTTTGACAATTTTGACATTGAATTTGATGAAGATTATCACGGTTTATGCACCATCTCGTCCTACCAATTTCTACGCCACGATATGCGGCTGAACAGGTTAGAACTTTTTTTGTACCTCATTATTATCTTGCATGCAATGTATCATGTACAACATGTTTCAATAAATAAAATCATTACTTTACTTTAAACATTTTTGAAGAAAGTAATTTGGTTCAAATTTCCAAAAAAAAAACATGTTGTCATTCTTATATGCCTAGGAATGCGGTTCTCTGGGGTGAGAGAGATGAATCGCGTTTATTAGTGAATATCATGATTTATGTCAGGAAGGTTTGCGAGCCATTGATTTTCCTTTCGAGTTCACTGACTGTAGTTTCGGGACTTGTAACCTAAGTGCCCACAAATTAATTCTAGACTCATTATATGACCGAATTGTGCAGGTCTTAAAAAAGGCGGCTATCCAAACTAAGGGTAGAAATAATGCAAAATGTCGAAAAAATGTTCTTTGTGGATGGAACAAACATGTAAGGGAAGCTCACTGGGATGCCAGGCTTAAGTTTAAGTCGTGGGTTTCTCATAACCGACCACCGGTGGGTGCATACGAGCAAATGTGCGTGTCTCGTAAAACTTTTAAAGGCAGGCTTAAGTGGTGTGAAAGAATCAAGAGCAACTGAAAATGGACGTGATAGCGAAGTGTTGAAGCCACCAAAAACTTTTCCCAGTTTTGGAAGGCTACCAGAAAATTGGATGTTAGGCCTGGCCTCCCGGCGATTGTGAGCGGCTTAAGCGATCCGAGCGAGATAGCGAATATGTTTGGCAACCATTTTAGAGTTCGGTCGCCGATCGGGGTTGGCACTGCGCCCTGCAGCCAAAGAGAGGAGCCTGTGTGTGCCAGGAGTGCACCTTCCGAGGGTCTACTATGTGCATCAGTCATGAATACCTTCCAGCTGACCTAATGAAAACCACAGTGGTGCCCATAGTTAAGAACAGGACCTGTGACATCTCGGATAAGGATCGGTGCTGGACGGTTTGTTTGATTCTTGCCTACAGAAGCATCTAAAACTACACGATGCCCAGTTTGGGTTTCGGCCTGGACTATCTACCGAGAGCGCAATCTTAAGTCTCAAGCACACCGTCCAGTACTATACTGATCGTAAGACACCGGTGTACGCCTGTTTTCTGGATCTATCTAAGGCCTTTGACCTCGTGTCTTACGAGGTGCTTTGGAGGAAGCTAGGAGATAGTGGTATACCGGTAGAGATGTTGAACATCTTCAAATATTGGTACAATAATCAGAAGACCTGTGTCAAATGGTCAGGCACTCTTTCCGATTCGTACAGGCTGGAGTGCGGCGTGAGGCAGGGGGGGTTATCATCTCCAAAGCTCTTCTTGCAAACGATCTCATAGTGGAACTCAGCAGCATGCGTGTTGGATCCCGGGTGGGTGGTATTAGTGTTAATAATATCAGCTACGCGGACGACATGGTGCTGCTGAGTCCTACTGCAGGGGCGCTCGGAGAGATGTTGAAAGTTTGCGAAGCCTATGCCGAGTCACATGGACTTATATACAATACCATGAAAAGTCAGTTCATGGTCTTTAAGGCTGCCGGTAAGTGTCCTGAATCTGTTCCACCCATTATTTTGAATGGTGGTAACTTAGATACGGTGTCGCAGTTTAAGTACCTTTGACATTACCTCGCCGATGTTGGGACTTCCGCGTTTCTGCAGTGCCTCCGAGATGTTCGCGCAGGCTCATACTGACGGTTTTCATGCAGTAATTCGAATGAAAGTAGAGTCACTTATGAGGAGGGTACGAGGGAGTCACAACAGCATCCTGAAAGCTATAGCTGAGGATGTACGTGCTCCTGTGTTGAGGCATTTCGTTCGTCTAGTGATCTTTTAGGGAGGTATCTCCCTATTTGTTATCTTGTCGGGGCGGGATGTTGCAGCACAGGGGCATTTGTACAGATGTTTTTAAAAAAAAGATGTATGAGATGAGTGTTGTCCTTTGTAATTGTATTTAAGTACTAACAATAGTTTCTTAGTTTTTGTATATTAACCTTTTGGACCTAGTTGTCCCAAAATAAACAATTTTGGATTTGATTTTTTTTAAAGGCGGTGAAAAAAAAATGACTAAGAGTTATTTCGAGAAAAACTATTTTGTTAAAGTATTGTTACATTTTTACCTAAAACAAGCCAAGTTTTCCCAAAGGCCCCTTGGTAGATTTTTCAACAGGCCCCGCGCTGGGTTACTCGTGGCATGCTTTAAACAACTTCATTCATTTGTTTCGCCGCAGACGCCGTCGCAAGACGCGTGTCGGTTGAGCGAGTAATTAATGCACACGGGGTATGTGATCTGAGGAATGTTGCTAAACTACTTTTTCACCTGTGTTCCAGTTATGCGTGATCCTGGAGCCGATGCAGGAGTTAATGTCGCGACACAAGGCGTACGCGCTTTCGCCGCGAGACTGCCTCAAGACCACGTTGTTCCAGAAGTGGCAGCGGATGGTGGCGCCTCCTGGTGAGTCAATCATAGAAACAAGTCGAATCATGGTCTTAGAGATGGAAAACTATGAAAAGTTGCCGGGAAAACTAAAAGTACATTTGTTCTTATATTTGAACGCAACACTTGGTAGAATGTGATGATACCATTGACTAATCTTAAGACCATATTATGGTATATATCCATGGAGTTTCTTGCCCGGTCTTCTCCATAGGAACCTACTATGCTTTGAGATGGGCTACTAGCTTCATATTTCTGACTGACCGACTCCTTGACAATTCAAAAGTGCCTTTGAGTTTGAGTCCATTATAATGTACCATATTCTGACAAATAAATAATTATGATAATGAAACATGAATACAAAATAAAAATGGTGAAATGCTTTTAAAACAACACTGTGTGCCTCACGGCTGCGCCAAAAAGTGTCCATGGGGTTTCTTGCCTCTCCATTGGAAACAATGCTTTCGAATAGGAACTTACTGACTGACCAACTCCTTCACAATTCAAAAGAACATGTAAATGAGTATTTAGGAGTATGAGGAACAGGGTGTAAAGTTCACTCATACTCTTTGGAAAAGGGAGGATCCTCCGACCAGATGGATGTCGTATCTGGTGGGCAACTGCCCGATGATTGTTATCGGGAAGTTGTATGTATGCTATCTGCGCGGTAAACTCTGCTTGCGCGATGCAGGATTGATGCGTTTGTTCGCATGTGGCGGTGTAGATGCCGCCACAAGTAATCTAAACTTATATTATAAAGACACCTCTTTACAGTTGTTTGTCAGAGGTAATCTTTCGAAGTACTGATTGAGTTTCAGAATTTCGCTGATAGAAAGCTGCACTCATACAATATGTTTCTGCTCGCGCCTTCTCTGCATGAGAAGAGTAGGCCTGAATTGGGACAAAAATAAGCTGGCATTATTTATTTACTTATTACTAGCTATTACTCGCGACTTCGGCTGCGATCCAGAATGGAAAGTATCATATGTCCTTACTCAGGTCATGGTCTATCTGTGTGCCAAATTTCATCCAAATCCGTTGAGCCGTTTTGGCGTGAAAGCGTAACAAACAAACAAACTTACTTTAGCCTTTATCATATTAAGATTTTTGAGACTGGGAAAGTTCCCAAGAATGTATAAGTCTGTATTGTAACATTGTATCTACAGGAAAACATTCTTAGGAGATTGTCCTTGACTTTTGCGTAATCGCTAACTCCATTCACAGATTGAGGAAATATGGTACAGTCAGTTAGAAAAATGTCAATTCTCAAGTTTTATTTTTATTTTGCTTATTGATGCTGTTTAGTTTATAGATTAAAAATCTCTTCTGGACCAACTGAGGTTAGAGTAAAAAGCCACATTATGCAAAAAAAAATATTTTTTACTTTACTCACACACTGACTTATTCCTAGTTAATATTTAAGGAAAATCATATACTAACTACTTTCGCGATGTTTGTAAATATGTGAGCACCATGTATCACATCTGATTGATATAACTATCTTTGCTTATTATAAATTATTTTTACCTATTTGTGGTATAGTATTTTTATTCTGGGTGCATCGTCTTCACATTTAAAAATATAACTAAATATTGTTAAACATTTTAAAAGAGTGACGGTAGAGTTTCTTGCCCCTCTTCTCCATACGAAACCACCTTTTGGAAGGGGCGTCTAGAATCTATTTAAATGAAAATGTTGACGTTCAAAAGTGCCTATTCGTGCCTTTGACTTTGAATCTTATTCCACACATTTCAAAGAAGTTATCATTCCTCAAGTCCACGATCTTTTTTATCGGTATAATTATTATGATGTAGTAACTCCCCTCCCCACAGAGTCTCAGCGGCCGGCCAGCAAGCGCCGCAAGCGCAAGGGGTCGGCGGGTCCCAACGCCGCGCCGCCCGCGCCCGCCAAGAAACGATCTCCCGGACCTAACTTCAGTTTAGCGTCGCAGGTACTCTCACTACAACTATTACATTTAATATTATTTATTAGTGGTCGCAAGCGCTACTGCTGAGCATGAGGTCCTGGGTTCGATTCCCAGGTCGGGCAATTTGTTATTGGGTTTTTCTATGTAGAATTTCTTAGTAGCAGCCCGGAGTCTGGATTTGTGCCCGGTTGATGGCAATAGGCTCGCCCCCTATGACATGGGACTTAAAACATAACTGGCGAAATGTGGGTGTACTATAGGTACACCTCTGTCTTACCCTTCGTGGAATACAGGCGTGATGTTTTGATATTATTTACATAAGATTTAAGTAATTTTCTTTAAAAAAAAAATTACCGCCTTGTTGAGGTCTTGAGTTCGATTCCCGGGTTTGGCTGTGTTATTCAGTTATATCAGGAATTTATTAATTATTTGAGGATTGATTAAATACGCATATGCCCAATTTCCGGGGCCATGAATGCCCGTGTACCTACGTTTTCAGTGTAAAAGTATTTTTTTACCAATTTACATAAATATATATCAATTAATATAGATATATAAATAAATACCTATCAATGATTCAACATCAATAAATATAAATGATACACTGCTCGTAAAACGGTGAAGGAAAACATCGTGAGGAAACCGGCATGTCCTAGAACCCAAAATTCGAAAACCTGTTACATCCGGCAACCAGCGTGGTGGATTACGGCCACACTTTTGTATGAAACAAAAGTGCAATCAATACAGCTAAAAAAATCAAAAAAACTGACGAAAAAATCAACGCAGAGGGGTCCAGAATCATGTCTGTGCCACACCATATGGTACGGTGGTACGGAACCATTCGTCTGCCAGTCCGAGAGCTTTTAATTTTGACCTATTTAACTTCTTAATATTGTATTAACTCTGTCAATTGTACCCAGGACGTGATGGTGGTCGGCGAACCTTCGCTAATGGGCGGCGAGTTCGGCGACGAGGACGAGCGTCTCATCACGCGCCTCGAGAACACGCAGTACGAGGGCAACGACGACTGGAGCGCGCCGCCGCCCGCCTCGCCCGCCAAGACGCCGCCCGGACACTGACCCGAGACATGCTCCACCAACCGCGCGCATATACATTAAACAAACCTGACCCATCTCCTTCCACACTTATTTTATCTCTTACTCAGTGAAGGTCAAAATCAAAGTGATCTTTATTGCAGTTGAAATAAGGTTGACGTTGGGTTGCTGCTGGCAGATGTGAATATAACTGTGAGAGGATGGTATCTCAAAGACTAGCCTATGCAGGAGATGTTATAGTGCACAAGTGTGTGCGCAAACACAGGTGTATAGTTCTAGTACCAAGCTGTTTTCTAACTAAATATATTGGGTTCGTCTTCATTCTAACTGGATGCAGCATACCAGTATCTTAAATGGAGCGACTGCCTATCTTGACCTCTACAACCCTGTTACTGGATAACGCGATACCACGCAGTAAGACTGGCAACCGCTTAAATAAATTCATTATAAAGTTGGAGCAAATTTCTTCTAATTTTAATGGAGACTAGCCAAATAAAGTGTTAAAACAATCTTTTGGCGCCTAAATGATATTGATAGAGGACGTTGTTTTGGTAAACATTGGATAAATTGTCACTGTCATTGTGTGTGGACAAAACAAGATGGCGCCCAAATATCCTTTGTACGCAGATGTTGTAGTGCACAAGTGTGTGCGCAAACACTAATGTGTAATAACATAATTTACTTTAATGTACATAAAATATAAATAAAAACAATTGTTGTGTCGCCTCAGGCTGAACAATCCTTTATTGTTCAGGGCGATTTCTGTTACTCAAAGTAAGACAGTGTGCACACTAGAGTCAAAATAGTTATGTTACACAAAAACAGTTTTGGTTCCAGTGCGCGCCGTCATTGCTCTCAATTGAGTCTTGACTCAGGTTTATGCACAGTCTAATAAGTCCACTCTAGAATAGTCTAGGTTTTTACCCGACTGCGGCGAAACTCAAAAAGAGGGTAATGTTTTTAACTTATATGTTTTGTATGTATACTTTCAGAAATTTAGAAGGAATAATATCCGGTTAGGTATTCGTGCTGGCGAGCGGATGGTCTCTGGTTCGAATCCCAGCCTTAAAGGGTTCCACTGAAGGAGAGACGGAGAAGTGCAGGAATCTACCAATGTGAATTTTAAACAGCTTGAAAGGTCGATTCCTGCTTGTCTCCACTCCGCTCGTCACCGCCTCAGTGGAAACGTACCCTAAACCACTCCTAGTGTAAATGGATCTCCTAATTGAATATTCGCAACGTGAAATTTTGACCGTAATCGCCATGGTATGGCGACTCCATTAGCAATTCCGTTTAAATATATCACAGAGCACGGGGATGCCTCAGCGGGTGCTGCTGTATGGCATTGTCAACACTTACAACACAAACCAAGCATGTCACCATTTTCTCGTTATTTATTTAAACTAGGCTGAGAATCGGAACTTTTTAAACGTCGAAATGACATATCCCCCGGTACGCCCGCCCTTCACCACTTCCTAGTGCTTTAACTGGGAAGAAGTGGCGCAACAAACTCCACAGCTGTATTGTTCAGTTACCCCAGCAGCACAGATGTCTGTTCAATTAGAAGAACTAAAAATTATGTTTAATCACTGACGGCTTTGAATGGCGGGGATGACAGAAATTGTGCGTTCAACGCATTTACGGCGCCACGAATTTTATTAGTATTATTTTCTCGGCAATTCCGTGCTCTGTGAAATAAATTTAATTATTAAAACCGACTGTCCAAATCACTGGTTGATTCAACTTTGATTTTATTTGATTGTGCTGACTTTGCTGAATAGAAATTGTTTTTACATTTTTGTATTTTATTACACAAGATTTACACCGCGCCATTTTTATCGTCTTACACTGGAGGCCTCTCGGTAGAGAGTAGTTCAAAGAATATAACTACTCTCTACCGAGAGGAGTAGTTACATTCTTTGATCGCGGCGTTGTTTATGAATGAATGAATGAAAGTATGTATTTGTAAAACACAAATGTTTTATTCATTCATTCGATCTTCTGCATATCCTAATTTATGTATGGTAATAAATAATTTATCTCTTGACAGAAAATTGTACTATTATAATTGAGATTAAGGTAATAAAAAGGCACGGTGTATACTGAGATATTAAAATCGCATTATTATAGAATTAAATTAAATTAGTACTGTTTCTATGGTGTATTGTCATTTTTTTGCAACATTAGTTTTTATTAAATACAGAAAATGGAAATGTGTAAATGGCGCAATTCTAGGCAATTCCGAATCATAGATTTTTCCTTCAATTGCTAGGTGTTGCCGAGATGTCACATAGATCACAATTGCCAAGAATTATTCAATTATTTGCCCGTGTTCTTTCGATTTTCCGTTTTCTAGGATCTTTCGACGCGCGGCCAAAATCGGAACTACCGGCGCCATCTTGTTTTTTTCAATCGAATTTCTGTGACATGTTCACAAATGTTTACCAACAACTCCCTTTTCTCAATGTAATTTGGGCACCAAATGATCTTTAACACTTGCAGACATGCAGCCGAAGTGAGCCAAAGTGGATCTTATAGTCCAGCAAACATAACTGTTTTGAGCAACAAATTGAATCTTCTTCTCAAATTTCTAAGTGTGTTCTTTATTTCCAAATAAAGCAACCGAGCCCAGATAAGCCTACTGCTTCCTGAAAGCTACACTGCTACAAGCTTATTTGGCGCACGATTGACGTAGACAGAGGAGCATTATTGGTAAACATTTACGCAATTGCTACGTGAAATGTATCGAAAAAGCAAAATGGCGGCGTAGTTCTGTTTTTCGCCACGCGCCATAATAACCTTGTAGACCACCTACTTATTACATTGGGAGTTTGGGACACCATAGGGGTGCAACTATGGTCGCGCTGCCAAAAATTTATGATTGGTCGCTTGCCTGGTCAGATACCCATCAGCTGGAAATATTTTGCTTGGCAGCCAGCGTGACCATGGTTGCGGAACCAGGGTGTTTCAGTGTAAGGGCCATACACACGTGCCACAACCAGTCCACGTCACAGCGATGCGAAAATCCGCAAAATGTGCAGCGGTTACGTGTGAATAGTGTCGCTGCAAATTCCTACAGTTGCGTAGTCGCCAGTAGTTGCGATGTCAAAATCAAAAGTAATTTAATCAAATTATGCTGAGAATCAGCACTTTTCGAACGTCAAAATTACGTGACAATCCCCCAAAACGCCCGCCCTTCACCACTTCTTAGTGCTTTAGCTGGGAAGAAGAAGTGGCGCAAAAAACTCCCCAGCAGCACAGCTGTCTGTTCGGTTAAAAATATGTGGTTACGTTGTCGCTGTTGTTTGCTGACATACATTAATTGTGGTTGCGAGTGAATAAACTATCCATTTTCATACAAATTTGTGCCCGACCACATCTTGTCGTTCTGGACGTGTGATCGGGCTATAATACTGCTCTAAAAGTTTTTCTGTCGCTACAATACACCTTAAAACTGACAAGCAAAGCATAAGAATGAACAGCGAATCAAGCGGACAGTCAATTTTTCACGGTAGCTTTATAGTTTCTTGATCATATGTACTAGGACACCATAAAAACAAGGAGATATTAGAAATATTGTTTGTAAATGTGAATATTGTGAAGTTTGGACTTCTAAAGCGGTTGGTATGAAGTCAGCTCGGCTGTTCTAACGGCTCTCGGATTATTGATCGGGCACACATGGATTATGTCAACAAAATATAAATAAATCAATAAATATAGGCCTTTACGGATAAATTATCATTATGACTTTTTTTTACCTCTCCTTCGTACGCACCTGCAAAATCCTGTTGATCCCGTATTTAAGCTGATTATATCAACTGTCTCATCACCCAAGTCCGTCTAAGCAGACGACAACCTCATAGGTTGACCTGCGAGATGCCATTTATAAAAAAAAAAAAACTGTCTCATCACCACACCAAAGCCTTTTGTCAGACCCGCTTCACTTTCAAGTTTCAATATAGTGTATTATGAACTGGATTCCGCCTTCATTGACCTTCCCGCCATTCGTGATGAATTACTGATCGTTGACATTAGTGACAGCTAATCTAATGGATACACCAGCGTTCAGTTAAATGAACCATTGCTCACTACAGGCGGGTCGCACCATGTTATTTTTTTTATGTAGTCCCATGCAGCTGAAAATGCGCTTGCCCTTACATAGTCTTTATGTGATGCTCCTACCTAATACTGGGACGCGCTAAAGTAGCCCGTAAATTCTACTAATTGATGCGGAAATGAATGATAATATTTCTTAAACATATTTGTTACGGTAGCGAGCTTAAAATCAACTTATCGCCTGCTACTGATCTGCTGATTGCAAAAAACGCAAGAAAATTTAAAATTTTGCTGACTACTCCCGCGCTTTCACCTTATGCCTCTGTCTCACTGCTGTGACAGGCCTTCTCTTTGTGAGAGAAAGTAGAAGTACGTAATTAAATAATTAAAAAAAGTGAAGTCCTCTCTGGGTGAAACTTGTAAGTTTGGGCCGTAACAGGTGAACTATAGAATCACGGAAATCCGATGGGTTTAGAGAGTGCAGGACTGATAATCGGCCTGTGGCGGTACCTGTAGGATGGCTGTTTTTCTCTTTACAAAGTTTTTTGGTAAAAAACACACGTCACATGTCGTGAATATTAGCTCAACTTTCGTATTCTGTGTGTGTAATTGACCTATAAGCGTGGATACCTATCATAACATCCTTTTTACCAAGCACAAAATAAATATACAGACGCCAAATAAAATAATGAACATGAAACTATTGTCAAAAGGTTTATTAACGAACGCGTTCATTATTTTTATTATGAACGCAACTGAAAGGCTAAAAACGACTTGGCATTTTCGTCACACGTCATCGCTGACGTTTGGAAAGTGCGTTCGGAACCAAAATCTAGATAAATTCAACCTCGCTTTGGAAAACACTTATCCTAGTGCAATTTAAATAAACTATCAATAAAATATCAAAGAACTTAAATCGACTTACAAGATTTTTTTATTATTTTAAATTTCGTAAATGGTTTCTTTATTGCAATCATAAAATCGAAGTAATATTTCAATCAAAATAAGCGAAATGCCTTTCACTAAGAAATCCGACTTGACAAACTTTTCGAACGCCACATTAAGAACGAAGTACGTGGAGCCGGAAAGAGTGCTATTATTGCTGAAACTGTATTTTAAAATCTTAAATTAACTTTAACAAGTCACAATTTGTTAGTAATTGAGCAAAATGGTCACAAAATACGCAATCTGCCTGTTGGCCATTGCGTCTGTCGCATTTGCGCAGGGCTGCACAAACCCACAAGTCGAGGCTTCGTCTTTCACGAGCTTGGATGCGACTATAGTGACACATATAGCATATATTACCGAATTTACGCTAAAATGCGACAACCCTCTGCCTGAAAACTATGCATTGTACGCCGAGGTTGAAGGAAAACCGCTGACTGCTGCCCGTGTTGGTGAAAATAGATATCAGGTATGCATAATAACCTTTTTGGTGTATTTTCGCTATCCATGTCTCGTTTCCTGTGCTGGTGACGCTGGCAATTTTTTCGTATGCCTTCTGGATTTAAGTGTTGTTCGGGGCGCTTAAATTCGTATAGAAAGTTACGAAATCATAAGTAAAAGTGTCCATCTGTGCTCAGTGAAGGGTGTCAAAGCTTATCTAAATGTAATCTAACAACACCAAATATAAGTTTTATATTAATTTTTCTCTTTTGGCTTTGCATGATTTGTGCATTCAGCCAATGTCAGAAGTTTTGTTGTTAAGACGTCTGGGGGCGTAAAGTGTGATTTGTGCATTCAGCCAATGTCAGAAGTTTTGTTGTTAAGACGTCTGGGGGCGTAAAGTGTCCCTCACACAGCCAAACATGAAATATCCTAAGACATAGCTACTGATGATAGACAGACACAGTACAATTCTGTCTGTCCATTTTGCACAAATAGCTGTCAATACATTATAGGGTCACTTATTTTGGCTTTATTGGGATGTTAAAACCAGAGATTGATAGGCTTATACTATCTCCAGTATGCCAAAATTGGAGATAGAAACATTATTGGTTTCGGACGTAAGTGTCAATAAGCCATATTGAAAGTAATAAGTATAAGTTTGACTAACACAGACACTGTCTATGTCTGCTTGTCTCAATTGAAGTTTGAAGTAGTATACATTTATTTATTTATTTACATCTAAACACTTTACTAATAAATAGTTTTTCTTTCTTTCTTTAAACGGACACCTTTTTCCTACGAGGGTAAGCAGAAACTACAAAATGACACCTGCTACAATCCGTACATACTTCCTTTACTACTTACTGAGACTGTAAGCTGCTTGCTTGCAAATACCAGTATTTATTTCACATAGAGCAGCAGCCTGTCTGTAATCCACAACCCAGTTACAAAATACCCCTTAGCAAGACTGGTCAGACTTTCTGGGCTGTCGAATACCCATAGTGATTATTCAGAAGATCGAAGATCTACAAATGACATTTGGTACCAATGGGTTAACATGCTTTCTGATGCATGATGAGATCTCAACATGTAAAGGATGGTCACTCACCCACATACTGACCTGAACCTTTGACACATGCAGCTGTTATTATTTTGCCACAAGCCACTTGCCGTTCCCACTCAGCAAACTCTTTAGCTTCACAATGAGACTTGATAATCAGCCTATAACGTTCCCACTGCTGGGACACAGGCTTCCTCTAGGTGAGAGGGAGTTCGCCGTAACACACCATGCGGGCCCAGTGCGGGTTGGTAGATGTCACATGTCTTTGAATTTCTTAAGATTTGACAACAAAAGTAAAGTGATCTTCGTACCTTACCCACTGGGCCACCACTGCTGTCATTAATAAGACTGTCAGCTGCATCAAATGAAATATGAGTAAATTGAGCCCAGGCCATCTCTGTCTGTGAGAGCAGTGGTAACGGCCCCGACTTACGAGTTGTAGGCCGCTGGCATCAGTGTCTCATTGGAAACAAGTTATTACTTTGCGTTTGGTCTAAGCTTATCTTTAACCCAATATTTGTATTTCAACAGAGGCAACATTCTTAATAAAAATTTTCAATGTAGAGTTGTTTTTGTTTGCACATATTTACATAAATAAACCATTCTTTCTTTTTTTCTTTCAAATTCACTCTCTCTCTCTCTATAAGTTGTTAGTAGCAATTAAGTACTTTTCTCATCCATTCATTTTGTTTTCTTCAGGTGTCTTGGACCGAGGAGCCAGCGAAGGCCCGCTCTGGAACGCACGAGGTCTTAGTGTTGGACGAGGAAGGCTGGGCTTCACTGCGCCGCACCCGCCGTGCCGACCCCAACGCTGCCGTCGCTCCATTGATCGCCATTCAATTACATCATCCTGGCAGTAAGTTTTTTTCTTCGATATAATCTTGTAATGCCCCTATAAAAAAAAAACGCTGTTTCTACATTATCTGTGGCGGTAATGGCGGCATGTCATCGTAACAGCTGATCCTGATCGGTTGCAGTGGCGCATAACCGCGTTGCTTTTTGCATTTGGGTGTCATATTTAAATAATGGGTTTTTGATGAACTTGAATTAGGTTAAATATAATTGTGTATGAAACTGCACATAAGGTATTCCTCGGTTAATTAACAATTTAATAAACTACTAATTCGACTATTAAATTGGTTTTTCTCACAGTAGGTGCGAAAAGTAGACATATTCTCCTCGGGGATAAAGGTGTCTTCGTCTTGGGCGAGCTCGAATCCCTCGTTGCACTCAGGATTCTAGTCTTAACTCCCGAGCTCGAATCCCTCGTTGCACTCAGGATTCTAGTCTTAACTCCCGAGCGTCGCTGCGCCCGGGAGCCCTGTAATACCAGATTCAATATAGGGCCCGTGACATAAGACACTGCTTTATCCCCTTAGTTAATATTTAACTATTCCTTATCATATTACTTACCTATTTCAATTTTGCAGGTTACTCCGGCCCCTGGGTTAATTCCGAAGTGCTGGCAACTGCACTGTCCATTCTAGTCGCGTACACAGCTCTTCGTAACAAAAGCAAGATCTTAGCCTAATAATAAATAATTATAGTAGTTAACTGTTTATTTTTATAATTAAATAAATGAGAAGTTAAGTTATTAACCATTTCATTTTATTTTACACATCCTGTATCCTGCGGGGTAATTGCCGCCAGGTTTCACGCTACGTCGCTTAGGAGCCAAGTGGAGAGCAGTGGTGGCCCAGTGAAGAGCAGTGGTGGAGTTCGAACACTGGCAGGCGTTTTACTTTGTTTAAATAATTTCATAACCACTGCTCTTAAAACTGGGAAGGAAACTATAGTGAGGAAATCGGTATGACACGCGTGGTGGATTACGGGCCACTCCCTCTCACAGAGAGAAGGCCTGTGTCCCAGCAGTGGGAACGTTATAGACAGATTATCATGATGAGGGTTCACTAAGAAGTAACGCACTACTTTCGGACCGGCCCGTATCTTTGTTAACTGGCGAAGAGTAGGCAGGATATAGGGTAGGAGAAGGTGACCGGTACGATCTGCAAACTCACTCAGCAAGCGCTACGTATCGTAAAAAATTGGTGCAGGGAATTTGACCTAACAGTGAAGGCCTCTAAAACTGAACTAGTAATGTTTACCGAAAAAAGAGCAGGAAAATGATAGGTAAGAAGTGGGGACTATCCCCTAAAATTATACTATGTCATGATCACCTACGGGTCCGCGGTCTGGTGGCCCCAAACCAAGCTGGTTACAGCCTCAAACAAAATACAACGCATGCATAGACTAGCCTGCTTGGCGAAGCCACGCTGGACCTGTTTATAGAGCAGGAAGTGACATCGGCGTTGGCACGTCTTATTGCACTAGATCTCAGGGGTAAAAGAGACTCAACAAGGAGTTCCCCATTAAGAAAGTCATTAATGATCGGGTACCCTAACAATTTATCTTCGATTAAAATACAAGATCCAATTTCACGAGGATTGAAGATAAGAGGGTTTAGGACTAGCTCATAGAGCTGGACGGACGGGGAATAATCATCTACTCTGTCGAGTCGTCTCCGCCGCAGATCGTCGCCGCCAGGCCTACCCTAGGTAACTAGGGGTCTCACCTGGCGGTGACAGACCGCCGAGATGTTGTGAAGATAGCGACGTTGTGTATCAACGTCGGCGCGCGCCTACAGAAACATTCATAGCAACCACTCACATGGCCGCGCGTAGCTAGCGTGCACTTAAAATTACCACTTGCCGTGACACAAACTAAATGCCCCTCATTTAGTTTGTGTCATGGCATGTCCGTGTTTACGGACAACCGTGTAGCATCCGCGGCCGGGGGGCATAGTCCCGGAAACGCACGCCACTCCACATTGCAGAGGCGTCGCAATAACAACGAGGCAATCGTCGGGCAGTTGCTCGCCAGACACGACACACGTCTGGTCGAAGGATCCTCCCTTTTCTATGGAGGATAAGTGAACACTGTTCCTCATACCTATATAAGAAAAATTTCGGATGGAGGGGGTATAACGCTTTTGCGTTACATGATGATTTCTGCCAGTCAACTCCTACCCAGGGTGCTCAATCTTAGAAGAAAAAACTGGGGACACCAATGAGTTCAATGATACAAAATCGCGAAGTATAAGTTGTCCCTGTACAAAACAAGTTTGAATGTGTTTTTTAATTTTGTCGGATTTTAATTGAGCTATATATTACCAAATATGAATAACAGATGGCAGCTCTGAAGTAATGTTCTCTTTAATTTCTATAGGTGGCGCTAAACTTAATTGCAACTTGTCAACATTGAGTAGCTCCGTTAGCTCATTACTACTAAAATAGTATATTTTTAACCGAGTTCTGGTGTATTGTATCCAAAAAATATTTTTAATTATGGATCATTGTCAAGGGTTTTAATTAAATTTATTACACAGTATGACATCTCATTATTTTGGGATCAATTGTCTCTTATTGCAATAATTTACGCAAATATTTTACAAACGTTCATTTGGGTGGTTGGTAGAATTCCTTTGGTGGTTTTACTATCAATAAACTGGTAACTCCAATACAAATGTCTGCTAATGTCTGACGCTTGCGCCGGTGTTTTAGCGATATTTTGTTTATTTTTGTGATCTTTCTGTGTAATATTGTGAGTATGTCGTTGAGTTGAGCATGAGTTCCTCCGACTAATCATATTTGTGCCCAGAAAGTAATTTTGTGAGTGGTTGTGTCAAAACTGAGATAGGACTCCAGTATAGTGTTATTTAGTTTGAGATAGGACTCTTTTATTGCATCATGTCATCGGATAAGCATTGCTGTGTTCCTGGGTGCAAGGACAGTGGAGGTATATCACATTGTCATAGGTGATTCTTGGATCTTGAAACTTGGCCTTGAACGCAATTCAATTACTTTTTGTCATTTTAAGTATGGTTTTCTTCAGTTTTTGTTTCGCTTCAGCAGAAAATTCAACTTGTTTCGAAACAACAATATTATGTTCCTTGTGTCTCAATTTTTCTCAAGTCAACTTCTGTTTTACATTATACCAATATTGTTATTTTACATAAACAGATAGTAATATAAATGAATAAAAGCATACAATATGTTTCAGGCATGCATGCAGTTCTTCATGGATTTCCGAACCCTGAAAACGACCGATTGCGCTTCAATACCTGGCTTTATTCGATTGGAAGTCATATTTTGGGCCTTGAAAATGCGCACATATTTAAGTACCGTAGAGTGTGTCGCAAACACTTTCAAGATAAATTTTTATGTCGCAATAACAGAATAAGCAATATTGCAGTTCCAACATTATATTTACCAGGTTTGTTCATTACCTACATATTGTTACTGTGTACTAAATACAAAAAAATATTAGCACAATTATATGAGTGGCTGCCGTGTTATAACTAATTAAAAACTATAAAGCAACCTATCAAAATTATTAATGCAGTTATTCCTTTATAATTTTTTCAGGTATTAATCTAGTATCACAATCACAACCAAAGTTACCAGTTGTTAGAAGGAAACCATTGCAAGGACTGATAAATCAGCCAATTCCATCAACTTCTACAGGTAAATTATGATTTTTATATTACTCTTCTGGGGTTCCATATCAAAATACCAAATAAAATGAAAGTTAAGAGTAAGAGTTTTGGTGAATGGAACCCTTGAGGCCGACTTGCACTTGGCAGGTTTGCAATTGAATATTTGAAGTAATATAATAATCCTACCAATTAGAAATTGAACTTTCTTACCATGACGCTAATAGTAAGAAACTTATGTTTGCTTAAATATTATTTCAGCTCCTGAATCACTTCAGCAGTTAATGTACACATATAATACTAATACAAGCATTGAAGAAAATTCAATGCAAAAAGAAAATTTTGGTAAGAACTATTTAGCATTAAATATAATAATTATTTTGTTAGTCGATTTCATAGCTATCACTAAGGTAGAATTTGACTTGACTTTTATACCTGTAGTGCTATTCTGTAACCATCTTGTAAAACTCCCATAAAAACTTAGGTGAACTGAGTGCGGACTGAGCTATCAGTGCCATTGATGCCAGGGATTGACCAAGACAGGATGACTCTGATCACTCACTCCACACAAGTTTTCACGGAGAGATTTTTACAGAATCAACATGCTTGTATAAGTGTTATCCTGCAAATAAATTATAAATTTTTGACAGTTATTCCATTCAAAAACTGTCAGACATCAATTTTATTAGGATAGCTTTGGTAAAATCAGCCTTAATGGTATAAAACAAACTTACACACTTAGGTAATAGTCAGTGATTTCAATACTTAATACTCCAAACTGTTATACCTAATGTTATTGAATGACCTACATACACTTGACCAGCCTCAAGTGATAATGATTTATTAATGTTTCAGATCCGGAAACAGTAATATGTGAGCAAGTTCCACCTACCACTTCTCAAAGTACAGAACAAATTTTAGGTAAGCTTTGTTATCATGTATATAGAAAATGTTTGGATAGTTGCGCCCCGCAGTTTCACCTGCATGTAGTGTCAGTTGATAATTGAGTAGTGGCTTTCTTTAAGTGAAAGAATTTTCGTAATTGGATCAGTATTTCCGTCAAGGTTCGTGATTGTAAAAAAGTTGTGGGTAATTATAAAACAGGAGGAGCTCCATACTCTCTGGTCCAAAATACGGATAATCGCCTTTTGTTTATTTACTTTCGCCTTTTCTTATTGTTTGAGTGTGCACTACTCTATGACAGATTATAGCGCACAAATTAATAAAACTTATTGTTGAAGTGTGCGCGTCATTTACATAATATTGTACTAACATTGTTTCTGATTCCATTGCTGAAAGCGTAACCAATATTATTTCAGTTTCAGACATGATGTGTCAAACATTACCGAAAAATATTTCTCAAATTAAAAACAGTGTTCCAAAGCATTTAAGTGAACTTTTTATCTTTTTATAAAATAGTATTGTTAGTATAACTAATAGTATAAAGTTAATAACAGCGATTGGATCCAAAAAAATCTTGTTAAAGTTCAGAAGAATATAAATAAAGTTAACTTTAACTATGTTAAAAAAAGAAAAAAAATAACATAAGTTTAGATGAACCGTCAGAAGCTAGGTGCTAGGTTTCTATTTTATATTCTCATCCTATCTACATTAAAAAAAATACAGTTTTTACTCATGTTAGAACTTTTTAACAAAAATTAAGTCTATTTTTTGGATGAACATAAAGTTTACATGTATCACAATATTCATAGTGTGGCACCTGTTAACCGCATGTCTATATAATTTATGTCCATTCTCAAGCAAATCTTATGGAGACTTACTCATACAAAATCATTTTCTATTTTTCAGGCATGAAAATATCTGCTAGGACGCTTAAGCTCTCCAGGGCAGAAAGAGATCTTCAGCTGAAAATTATGGCTGCCAAAAGACGAATTAATAAATTAAAAAATAAAGCTAAAAAGCAGACAGCAGAAATAAAGGCGGCGAAAAAATTTGTTGCCAATCATGCAGTACTAGATGTACTTCAGAATTGTTCAAGCACTGCAAAACTATTAATGCGGGTGCAGTGGCGAGAAGATAAAAAAAAAGATAAAGGGCGAAGATTCACGCTGCAAGAAAAAATTGCAGCATTATCGATTTTCAAACAAAGTCCAAAGGCATATAGATTTTTAAGAAAAATATTTATATTGCCCGCAAATCAGACACTCGCCAAAGTAATACAGAAATGCAATCTTCGACCTGGACTAAATAAAAATATATTTTTACAATTAAAAAAGAAGGCTGAAAAGCTCAACGTTTCAGAAAGATTGTGTGTATTGTTATTTGATGAAGTATCACTAAAAGCACAAATAACATATAATGAAAGAAAAGATAAAATTACAGGCGTAGTAGATAATGGCCAGCAAAGGCAACCAGAATTTGCTGACCACGCACAAGTCTTCATGGTGCGTGGTCTAATTAAAAACTATAAACAAGCAATTTTTTACACGTTCTCAGCAAGTGCCACAAAAGGGCCAGAGTTGGCTAAACAAATAAAAAATGTAATTACCGAGGTGCAACAAGCAGGGTTAATAGTGGTAGCATCAGTTTGTGACCAAGGGACAAACAATCGTCAGGCGATACGTTTGTTAATAAATGAGACCAGGGGGGTTTACTTACGAAGAGAGGAAACACCAAAAGATAATGTTATATTAATAAATGATAAAGAAATCATTCCCCTTTATGACCCCCCACACCTTCTTAAGGGTATGAGGAACAACTTGGTCACTAAAAACCTAACTTTTAAAAAAGATGGTGTGACCAAAACTGCCAAATGGTCTCATTTATTGCAGCTTCATAAAGAAAACCCTGGCTATAAAGGCATAAGACTGATACCAAAGCTAACAGAATACCACTTAAACCCTGACAAATTAAATAAAATGAAAGTGAAATTTGCATCACAGGTATTTAGTCGCACTGTGGCATCCAATATGGGATACCTAGCGGGTAATTTATATTGAGCCTTTTTTTTTCTTGCATTCTACATTATTTTATGAACAGACAGACTTATAGAATTACAGAAACCTCCCATTTTTTGCCCTATAAAGTTATAGTCATACTAAGACAATTAGATGTGTGTATGAATGAATACCATATTTTTTCTTTCTCTTTTTCAGGTAAAGGAATTTTACCCGCAGAATGCAAAGAAACCGCAGATCTCCTCTTATTTATGGACAACGTCTTCGACTCTGTCAATGGAAGTCATAACAAAAATAAAAATGCTAAGCCACTACTTGGCCCAGCTACACCAACGTCTGCCCATAAAAATACATGGGCAGAAGCAAAAAGAGTTTTTAACTCAATGGAGTTTGTGACTTCTGCTGGCAGAGTCGAAACTGTTCCTACCTTAAAAAATTGGGTGTGGACACTGGAGGGAATTCAAGTTTTATTGAATAAATTGCGTGTTGAATACGGGGTAACATCAGTCTGGATGCGGCACCTTAATCAAGATCCCCTAGAAAACTTCTTTGGGGCGGTTAGAAGCCACGGGTGCCGCAACGTTAACCCGACATGCGACCAATTTGAGTCTGCTTTTGCCACTCTGCTTATAAATAATTTAAACAGTGTCCACACCCAAGGAAAAAATTGTGAAAATGACTATTGTGATGCTTTATGCTCCTTCATACTCAACGAAAATACTGGAGCTACGTCGACCTGTACAGTTGATCTGGAAAATATTTTGGAAATTAGCTTTGAAAGTATTGAAAACAAAGAAAAAGACCCCAGAATAATGGCACCTCTACAGTACGTCAGCGGATATTTTTTGAAAAAAACAAAAACAAAAAATTTCAAAAATTGCTCTGTCTGTATCAATGATTTCACAAGCGAAGATGAAATTGAATATATTAGGTACAGGGAGTATGCAGGTCGACGATGGCTTTGTTCTCCCAGTAAAAATTTAATAGAACTTATATCCAATTTTCAAGATATAATTAATCACATTCTTAAAGAAAACTTAGAAGCTCAATACTTAAAGGATATTATAAAAATGGCTATATTGACTTTAATCAATTTCGATTTTATAAAATGTAATACACATAAAAAAAGAATGATAGATTATTTAATTAATACTATTATTCGATTCATGAATTACAATTATTGCAAAATAATTAATAAAGTTTTATCTGGGAGAAGACAAGTTGATGATGAAGAAGATAAAGTACAAATGAAAGCAAAAAAATATTATGGTAAATGTTTTAAAAGGAAAATGTAAATATTACCGGGGGAAACGCGAGAGTAGCCTGCGTAATTAAAATTTTCTTGTTTTTTTGCAATTTAAAGGTCAGTTTCAGGTTGTATGTTGAACAAAATAATTATGATTCGCGTCTATAATCATTAAAATCATGAACACAACCCTCTAAGTTCATATGATCCCATCTAATTAAAAAGAAAAAGTCATTCAATGGGAATATATGAACTTAAAGAGGGTTGTGTTGATGATTTTAATGATTATAATTGTGTAAATACATACTTGTTACGGTCGCGGCTCTTATATTGTTCAACATACAACCAGCACGCGTAGCATGATTGGATTTGACCGACCGAAGAATACACTAAATGACAAAATTAATAATCTGTCATTTTGTCTATTCTTCCGTCGACAAAACTTGTTTCTATGGTGCTACGTGCATGCTACGCGTGCTGAAACTGACCTACAAATTACAAAAAAACTAAGAAAATTTTAATTTTGCGGGCTACCCTTCATATATAAGTTTCGTATAATTTAAGAGGGAAGCTTAACATGGACCATGAATTCAGTATTTACATAATTCTAGAAACCATCAGCGTTTAAGTTTCACGTCGGTTTTTGTTAAAGTTTACTTTATCAAACGTTTTACGTCTCGTGTTTTTCTTTAAATTTATAATCGTACTGCTAGAAACATGTACTTACCTACATACATAGCAATAAATATTTTATAAATTCCTGCCAATTTAAGAAATACCCAATGTAAAATTTCGACGCTGTTTGACAGGGGATTCTGGAATCTTCTATGTAGTACTGAAATCTGGTCTCTTCCTTCCAATATGTTGCACAAATCCTTTTTTATACCTAAGCAATTTTCCGAAAGGTGCATGTCGTCCTCAGCTCCTATGCATGCTGTAGATAACTCAGGTGTGTATAGCACTGGAAAAAACGATTAAATTTTTCCAATATTTATGAGAATAAAACAATTAGAATAATTTTATCGTTTTTCACCGTTCATCAGCCTAATTTCTTAACACACTTTGAATGACAACCCCATCATTTTGATTTAACAATTCAACAATACCTACTTAATTGTTGCTTTATTTTTTTTGTCGATCAGACGAATTTTTCAAACATGAATATTTTGGTGTATTGCCAAAATGAACGGCAATGCCATTCCAAATCAGGCTGCTGAAATGTAAAGGCTGAAGAAGTGTCATTCAACCAATAGGTTAGCGATAGAAAATAAAGTGTACAAAATAATGTCAGCTGGAAAACTGTTTATTTTGCTGTTTACTGCTAGTATGCAAAATATAGCTACAGGTTAATAATAGTTATTGAGACAACTGAGCCCCAGCTACGCTTTTTTTGTCAATTAATCTAGAACCTAGAAATTGTTCAAATACTAGCACATAATAGCATAATTTAATAAAATGGATTTGTGTCACACTATGAAACTAATAGCCATGGGCAGGATGAAACTAGCTGAATTATCTAAATTGTATGGTCAAACATAAACCCTGTGAATATACAATGTAAGTCTGTAACATTACTGACCTAGTAATATTACCTTTTTCATAAGCGACTAGCTAATGCCTGGCATGCGTTGCAATGCATTTTAAAACCTCCGATTAAAACTTGCCATAGTTTCATCACAATCAGTCGAGCTATAATCGAGTTTTAGCGAGACTAACGAACAGCCATTGATTTTTATATGTTTGATGAAGATTTGAGCATAGTAAAACCACCTTCTTTCTAACTAACCTTGTAAATGAATTTGGCCATTCAATTATTATTACTTTACCAATACCTGCAAGCAATAGCGAAAATGAGTTTCGTGTACAATTTTTGAGTGTCTAGTATAACTGCAACAAAATTGTAATTTTCGAAACATCCTCTCCTCTAACCCATAATCCAAACGGTATTTTGCAAAATTCTAATAGACTATGATAAAATATAATTACTTATATCATAGGTTAATTACAGTGGTGTTAATAAAAACATGATTAGCTAAATTGTATTTCATTTATCAATCCTTGAAATGTACAAAACACTACAGTACAATATTAAAAATATACCTATACTTTCAATAAAGTACTACCTACATAGCTATAGCTATATGCATACCGATAACCTACCCATGACAAAGGTGTAGTTACTAACTATGAATATCAGATGGCGCTACTTTCTTCACGAACGCAAATGACCCGTTCTGCGGAACAAGATTGGTCTCTATTTCATTATGTTAAAAAGTACTCTGTGCTCCTACCGCAAGCGGCAAGCCGCGTGCGCTTCGTTCCAAAACGGATCTCGGTTTAGAAAATAAGAATGAAAATTCAAAACAGCCTCGTATATTGTCGTTTTTGTATTCAAAATGTACTCAGATTTATTTATTTCTTGAGTTAGAGAATACTAATTCAATTTACTTTTGACAAGACGAGACAACGTATACACTAGACACACTGTAGTTCCATAAAATCGAGAAACGAAACGTCGCTATAACCCTGTTAAATTAAAATACACTTAAATACAAGTAGTTGCCTTATCTTAGTATGACTTTTTTATTTAGTAGCATAATACGTCATCTTATCTGGATCTGCTCAGCTGATTTATAGGTTAAGTTGTTTTTAATTAATTGATCTGTGTTGATTATTTAGAAAAATGACTGTGAAGCCTCGTGAGAAACCAGCGGATTCCGATGACGATCCAGTGGAGAGCATGTTGAAGAAGACAGGCTGCTTGGAGTTACATTATAAAGTCCAGGTAGGTGCGACGATAACAACGCAAGTTTTTTTTATAATGTTTATTTGAATAATAGTAAAAGTCTTTTTGTAACGAAAACTTATTAGAAAATAAACGGTTTGTTTTGATCTAAGTAACCCTATCAAAACATAAAACTAGATCCAATAATAGGTAGGTACCTACGAAACACTCAATATTTCTGCTTTGGCTAGCCTACGTACGTCCTACGTTTCATGTACCCAGTGTTACCATGTCTTGGTTTTGTTTTATCCCAAGTCTGATCTCTATTTACCCTAGATTTTAAGTTAAATGAAAAAAATACCCTAAGTTTTTTAAATTGCTTTCCTGCACGGTACTATCCATATTTGATACATTTCATGCAAGATCATAAACAAGACGAGACAATTCAATCTACTTTTAATATACTTAATTATAGACAAGTTGTACGGTTATTTGAAACCATGAATAAAACTGGTGTTTTCCAAAGATCCTATTTGTCCCAAGTACTTGAATACTTCATTGAGTCTATGATAGGCGTAACGAGAAAGAAGTTTTGGTAGGTACTCGTCGAGCGAGTGGGATAAAAAGTACTTTGCGTTTGCTAGCGGTCAGCGGGCACAGAAAAATATGTAGTAGAAAGGAACAAGACAGGCGGAGAGGGAGTCGTAACAAACAAATTAAATGAGTGCGTTAGTGAAATCTCGAATCGATGATAATTAGGTGCATTCACAGAAATTTAAAAACGAATAGCTCACTCAATCATGACTTGAGGTACAAAAATATTTGCATGAATATTTATTCAATTTAACCTTGACAAGAAAATTACTCTAAAATTACCCTCACCGAGTTTCTACCCTAAAAAATACCCTGTTTATTTTACTTTACTCTAAATCTAGGGTAAATTACCCTAAGTTGGCACCACTGCATGTACCATTTTTATAAACAGTTTTTAAAACAAATATTATGTTCATTTTAACGACATTCAATCTAATAAGCTAGACAGTTTTACTTAAACTATCAGCTGAAGCTATACGCCACCTAGTGCGGTGCTCGGAAATTAAATATGCGTAATTTCAAATTTGTGATAGTAGTGTTGCCAGATCCGGTTTTAAAACTCCGAAGGACGATTCTAAAATGTCCGTAGAAATCCGTAGTTTGCTTCTATCGATATCCGTAGATCTCCGGATTTTAAATAAAACTCTTAAGTGACTATTTGGCGCAACCACTTTTAAAAGTTCTTTCACTGTTATTTTTGCTCAGATTTTGCATCACAGTCAAAATCACTGTGTTCTTTATGCTCGCTACAGTGTTTTTGTTATGTTGCTGTCAGAGCTAAAATAACTGTGGAAGGACTGTTCTTATAATGACATTAGCTAAAATATGTAGTCACCGATTGTCAGTTTTTCTGAGTAAACGGGGACGTTCACTGACACACTTGGTATGCAAGTGTTGACATTATTGTCTCCTTTGAGGCGTCTCCGTACTCTGCGGTACACACGGTGCCCGTAACAAACTAGACACTAAGTATAATACCTAATGATTTTTGTGTAGAATTGTTCTAAGCTTAAAATATCAAAACTCAACATACACAAAATGTGTATAAAGTTTTTATACACATTGGTGAAGTGACATTGAACGCGAATCAGACTGTCAAAGTAAACATTAACAAAAATGTATTTGTCTGATATGAATATTATTTTAAAAATATTTTAAACCCTTGTTAATGTCAACCCTTGTCAATGTTCCGAAACAAGTAATAAATGAATTTCGCGTGCAGACAACACTGAGAAAAGTTGCTTATTTAGCGGGAAAAAAAGTATGACGACGCTCGAGCCGCCATGACACTATGCTCAGTTTTCAACATTCCAATCCTTGATTCCAATCTTGCCCATATCAAGTTGTTGTGAACTTGCCTATTATTAATCTATCAACTCGACTATTTTGATGGGTTGATGGATACATGGGCACCGTGCGTACATTGTCTACACGTGCGATTTCATCGGCATATTTTGTTGATTTTTTTTACCAACCATGGACCAACTTCTTCTTCAAACGTTGGTCCCAAAGTTGGTAATTTTGTATGAATGTTGGTAACTTGGTAATAATTGCTTGGCGTCGGAGACCATATTGTTATGTTAGTTTAGTGTAACGGCCGAACCCAATAACCTAAAACAGATCGCTATTCAGTATAATTCTATCTGTCCCTGTCAAACAAATAGCTGTCAAAATGTTATAGGGACACAAACTTTGGCTTTTAACTTTTTGGACGTTAAAACTAGATATTGAGAGGTTACGTTATTGGGTCCGACCGTAAGTAGAGCTAAAGTGAGATGGTCTGATGTCGAAAAAAATGAAATGATTGTATTATTGTGATTTTTTTTTCAGGAGTGTATAGCAACAACTAAGGATTGGAGAAAATGCCAAACAGAAGTAAATGATTTTCGAGATTGTATCAATAAACATAAGAAACCTGAATTAAAAAGTTAATTTAATAGTTTATATTGTTTTACTAGCTTCAAACAGCTACATTTTATTAAAAGTCCCTCGTCCTCGTCTACTTCGTTTTCGGTTAGCGTATTTTTTCTCAGCTCTTTAGGATCGTAGCGTGATGTTAAATAGTCTATAAACTTCCTCAATAATAGGGCTATCTTATGCAAAATGACAATCCGATGGGTAGTTCCTGATTAGTGCGTCCAAACAAAAAACGAACTATTACTATAGAAGTATCCTATCGGCCATTTCTTCTGCAAACCCTGCCCACTACACTTAAGTTTGACAATTCTTCAAACTATGTCCGTTACAAAAGTAACTCCGAGAGTGGCCGTTGCAAGAGACCATTAGTTATCTTGCTTAACTCTTCATTTCCTTTTCGATCATGTAAGAAAACTCCAAGCGTAGCCTCTCTGCCTTGAGGTGACGTAGGCCCGGTTCCTATAAACAAAAACGAATCGTTTTCCTTACCAATAGTAGCGTTTTTTTTTTGCCAAACTCAGCATTCAAGGAGATTCGTAAGGTTATTTTACCTGTGATAGCTACTTCCCTAAGGGTGCGTCTACTATGCGGAGCTAAGTTCTTCGCTTCATTATTGGTAACGATACAATAACAGTTAATTTTAACCAATAACGGTCAGTAAATTATAGGAATCGGACATTAGCCTTCTGATGAGATGAGTCCTCAATTGAGCGACCGCGTACCGGAAGACGTAGATCGATGGTAGATTTTTTTTTATGTTTAAATGACCTAAGGCTTATCTCTCTCTATGTGTAAGAAGGACATTCACGCCTCCAGCTTTTAAGAAAATAATAAAGACCCATGTTTATGTAGGTTTTATTCAGTTCTAGTTCATAAAAAAAATTGTTTTGAAAAGATTTTTACCTTTATTTTATTTTGGAATTTTTAGCATTAGGTACAATTTGTTTGAATATCTGTTCTATTAGCATCACAAGATAAACCCTACAAGCCCAAACACATCAGGGCTATCTAGTTTAGCTGCGAAGTTCCTGTGACCTTCCGGCTCCATCAGCAGACCCTGGGCTGTACCTTTGGCTATAGATTTTGTCAAGACAAAACAAACGAACCACCGTCTCCGTTCTGTAACCATCTCACCGTGAAAACTTCGGTGAAGTGAGCGTGGAATGAGCTGCCAGTGCCACTGATGCTTGCGATTCACCAAGACGGGATGACACTGACATCTCACTCCTCGCAAGTCTTCACGGTGAGATTTTTACAGAGTCGACATGCGGATCCTGGGCTACACCTTGGGCTTACGTACCTACTTGACAAAACAAATTCAAATGACCGAAAACAACAGGGATATCTTGTTTTTATGAGTTCAAAACATGCTGTGTTACCTTTTTGACTTAACCTGGATACCACCTAATGTAAGTAGCACTTCTCAATACATATCCAATGAATATGGTAAATTTTCATAAGTTGACAACACTCCACCGGTCGGCGAAATCTTTTCATTTTTACCTATTTTTATTTCAAAGGACACCGCCATGCACTAGCCGCGCTGACCCTTTGATGTAGCCGACTGGTTGCCTACTGGCACGCTACTTGTTTGTTGCCAGTCTCACGTGGAGATAGCTTGCGATCGGATGTCTGTACGTATCACGTGCCGCTATCGTATCGCGAACAATGTCGTATTCCAATCAGGAGTATTTTAATACGTTGATTATTATTTATGGGGTCATGCTAAACAAATGGTTTTTAAAAGTGAGTGTGATTCGAAAATAGAAGTTAGAGCTTGGATTGTGGAAGCTTTCGACTCTCTCAAATCGTACAATCGTGCGCTGCGAAGAGTACGTGAAAATTTAATAAAAAGGGTTCTAATGTGTATTAATGTTGGAGGTAGACATGTGAAACACGATTGCCGAGGTATGCAACATGTAAATGTTTTAATAAACTTATACATACAGTTGGTACCTACATTGCCAAAACCACATAATACGAGTATTAACTCAATAATAATTATATCTTGATAAACAGAATCAGGTCAGAAATCAGGGTCACTAAGCGTCTATGCCTACAGTACAATATCAGCTGATACCTACGCATAGGCATAACGTAGGTTTCTTTAGTCATAAGTTTGTTTGGCGGCAGGCGACAAAGCACCGCCTCGCTCAGGCGGCTTCTTTGACACGAAACTGTAGGTGAACTTTGTCGAGAGATCAGTGTTGCCTTTGGTATGATTATTTTTAATTATTTAAATGAATTGTATTCATTGGGGAAAAAAAATAATCTCGTATCCATTAAATGATTACGTTTGTGTACGCAGTACGATACCAAATAATACCCTTCAGGATCGGACAGGGTTTTTGTTACATGCTGTACACGTTGGACACTTGAATTTTTTTGCGAAAATAAAAAAAATATCTGTTTGTTTAATATTTTCAAAATACTCTCCACTAGCCTCTATATAAAGTTTTATGCGTCTGAACCAGTTTTCGAAACACTTTTCCAGTCCACCGTAGACATCTCATTGTCAGCCTGCTCAAACGCTGACAGCGCATCTTGCGGCGGCGAAAGTTGGATCCCTTTGAGTAGATTTTTTATTTTGATTTGTTTATAAATTATTTAAGGGCAGGACAACGTCTGACGGGTTAGCTAGTGTTAAATAAAACACAGAAAAAAGTGAAACATTCTATATATTTGCCTCGTTTTATTTACAATGGATTGCCGAAACAATTTTGGCTCTAACTTACGCAAATAAAAATAAAACTTATTATCTACACCAGTAAGAAAAAAAAAACTTTTTAAATGCCGACCTTACGACCTGGAGATAAGGTTCAAACCTAAACTGTCTTGGATACAAAAAAAATCGTAATTTTTTTTTTTCAATGCGCTGTCTTTTGATTTACTTTAATTTTTGTTTTCATGCACAATGTAGGAAACATTAAATTGGCGACAAAAATCTGAAATGGTTTCTGATAATTTCTTTCTAAACTTAGCAACAATTAACACCGGACAGTAATGACACATCGAGAATTAGAAAGAGACTGTTCGCCTCACAAGTATGAGTGACAGAGACCACGCTCTACAAAGACGAACTTTTTCCTAAGATGGATGCTAAGAAGCTGCAGCCCGCCAAATTCAAATTTTCTTTAGTTTTGTGCAAATTACAGCTCTGTTTTACGTCGTATGTTGATAAAAAAAGCGACTGCAGGGATAATATATTTACTGAATAATAATCATCGATTTCATATCAATCGTCAAACTTTGGAAATAGACACCGACTTCTGAAATTAAAGTTATTTTTAACTGTTTAAAGTTGTTTTTTTGTAGTGTTTTTTTTTTTGGAAAAAACTTTTATTTTTCGCTTTTTATTTGTGGTAACTACTTTACACAAATTCATTGTTCAACCTACGAATATTTAAAAATCAAAGAAAATTTGAATTTGGCGGTCTGCAGCTTAGCATCCACCTTGAGAGGGTCGCTCTTTAGTATATTGCGATATTTATTTGCAGATACATTAGTTAGTTTAGAATTATATTTAGAACCTGACACAACCAGACATATTGGTTACCTGACACTGACCTGCAAATTACAAAAAAACGTAAGATAATTTGAATTTCGCGGGCACCCCTAACGCTTCCGCCTAAACTCGATGTTATTTACTGCTGGGTTCCGTAGTAGTCTAAAGACAACCCATTGAACACGGGCTCATAAAAAAAAACTTTTAATATTAAAATGCACTTTTAAATTTGTAATGGCAAAATGGACCTTACAAAAATTTTGTCATTAAATTTTTGACATTCCTGTCAAAATGGAATCGTATAACGGCCAAACCCAATAGCATAAGACAGATCGCTACTGATGATAGACAGTACATTTCTATCTGTCCCTGTTAAACAAATACCTGTCAACACGCTGTAAAGTCGCATACTTTGGCTGCATTAAGACGTTTTTTAACGTTTTTCCATAGATTGATAGTTTTTTTTATTATCTCCAATACGCCAAATTTTGAGATAAATACGATAAAGGGTTCGCCCGTAAATGCTTATGCACTTAAGCTAATATACTAATAAAAAAAGTTGAAACGATAGATTTTGACAGAAACCGATTTTTTATCACTTCAGCCAATCGCCCAGTCATACAAAACTTTTAACAAATATTTAAAAAAAAAACTCCCAATTATTGCCGTAACTGTAGCGTCAAGCATTGTTTTATACTAGCCTTAAGTCCGCGGTTTCGCACGCATGTACATCGGATATTATGCCTGGGGAATATATTACCGTGATAAAATTATCCCATCCGTATCTATCGTTAGCTTTACAATAAAAAAAAACAATGACCGACGCTCTCTGGCTTAAAATAAATGCCTCTTTTATTTGAATCATAATTACATAATTCACTTTTAATTTAAAAAAAAAAGTATCGGTGGTCGTCGAGAGGAATTTGACTCTTATCACTTCGAATTAGGGTTTAAAAATCTATTAAATGATAGCCAATGAGACAAATCTTAAAGTAACCACCAAAAACTAAAAATTTTTAACACACAAAATCATCTTGTACTATTTTAGAATATTAATAATAATTATGTTTAGAAAAAAAAGGAGAGAAAAAATATCGAGAGAATAAGTGCGACTAAGCTAACACAGTCATTACGCACTCTTTTTCTACTATTCTGCATAGAAATATCATGAGAAGACGAAGTCTGTATTTCGAGAAGAGAGAGGCTTTAATGGCGACATTAATTTAACACACGGTAAGGATTCGCATTTTCGTTTTACGAACATATTTTAATTTCAATAAATTACTTTATTGATTTATTAAAACAGCATCTTGGAGTAACCTGTACATGAAGAACTATCCAGTGTGGGTGTGTGTTCCTACCCAATGTCCTTTCCTCGGTATTGTTCGTCGAATCACTGAGCTCCTTAAGTTTTGAGTGTCCATGGAGTTTCTTGCCCGTTCTTCTCCATAGGTACCTACTTCGCTTTGGAATGGGCAACTAGCTTCATATTTTTGACTGACCGACCCCTTGACAATTCAAAAGTGCCTGTAATGGGCTTATTTGAAATAAATGCTTTGAGTTTTTGAGTTGAGCTGCACGATTACTGACAAATGCGTGAACTGACTGGACAGGTCTACTCAATTTGTGTGGTTCTTTCCTGATTTCCTAGCTGACCTGCACAACCCATTTACTGGGTAACGACGTCAAAGATCCACGAATGACAGCCGGAACTAACGTAACGTGCTCTCCGAGGCACGGAGGGGTCTAAGTATATATTTAATGGATGGTCACCCATCCACAAGCCGACCTCGGAAATTGTTGCTTAACCTTGATTTTTTTTGTCATTATTTAGCCACGAGCCCATCAGGAAAAGGCAGATGATCATGATAATAATTTCTATGCAGAATTTACCAAAGCAGTTAATTAAAAACAAAAGAAAAAGTATATTTAAAACTCTATGCTATGACGTGAACACGCCGCGTATTAAAAATATCAACGTCCAATTATGAGGCGTACTATGAATTTGTATATTTTTATTAATTTTCTTATTCTAACGAATATGAACGCTTTACTGACAGCTATCAAAATAATTACTATTTTTAACATTAGTAGTGTTCTTTTATAATGTTAGTAACACTACGAAAACCGACCTTACCTGCTACAAAATAAAGGCGCGGTAAGGCCCGTTGTACACACGTTTTTAGCCGTATTTTTTTTACGATTTATTCACCGCGTGTTGGCACGGACGTCTGTTGTATGGATCACTATGGAAGCTAGTTGACAGACACGGAACCATCGCCATATATTATCTACGGCATGGTTTTAACACCTTTAAGAAACCGTGTATTATGTTTTTTTGCTGTGAAAAACTATGGTTGATTCGCCGTGTGGGCACGGTCGTCAGTGTGAACCTGGGCTAACTACTGCACTCAAGAGTCCTTACGTAAACCAAATAGGCAGCTTAGTAGAATTCATAGCTATAGTTCATCTGAAGATGCTACAAACTGGTTCGGGTCGGCACATTCGATTCGGTATTTTTTGAACAACAAAGCCGACCCGAAACAATCACTACACACATCCGGCTTTAATTCAGCTCGTGCCGATCGGCATCGACCATCAATGAATCATGTTCAGCGGGGTAATTGCGTAACACACTTTTAAAATGACAATTTCATCGCAATGGGTTCCATTTTGACAGTTTACCGACGTTCATTGCGTTATTTACGTTGTAGACCTGACAAATTTTTCAAAACTTAGCAGCAATATCTTTCAAAACTCTCACATTGTGATCGAAAGTGTGTCACTCAATTATGATGCCGGTTGACTAGGCACAATTCGAACTAAGCCGGACGACTTTTTTCCCTGACATATATATTAGATTTGCCGTCCGTTTGTGCCGAATCATGACGGCCCGAACAAGTATATGCACCCCTTAGTATCTCAAAACTGAAAATAAAGAAAGAGAATATATTTATTTGTAAAGCGTTCATATCGATAATATTTGACTTGAAGCAACAACATTTGTTTATTTAAAAAAAATGTATTAAAAAGCTTTGATGAATCTAATATTTCTAGTTTTAAGACGAAACTAAAGGCGATTAAATTTTAACGCCTTTTGTACACACGCCGTGAAAACGGAGCTCTTAGATACGAAGATAGATGTCAAAAATAGACTATTTAACAGTTTTTTTTTATTAGATTTTTTGAAACCTTATATAATATTAAGCCATAATAATGATAATAAAAACTCAAAAATGGCGAATTTCTATGCGTTTTAAAGTCGATGCTAGACAAAGACATAGCATTATTAACAACTGACGTCACAACACAGGAACGCGATACTAACTTCGCACCATTCAGTACAATGATCGTTTTGCTTGACAATGATAGAAGAATAATCAAAAGTGGGTAACTTCTCCATTATTAGACCAATAAGTCTTTCGGCTGAATGTTGATGGTGAAATATAGTTTTTGACACTGAATCCTTTACGTTTAGCTCTTCCTTAGGGCTCCAGGGCTCCGTTGACACGTGCGTGTGACTGTTTACTCGCGCAGTTTCAGTGCGTGATCCTTGATGATACCGCCATCGCCTTCAGAGACAAACCTTTTGCGGCCCCTGAGAAGAGAAAATTATATTATAAAGTGATTTCTGTAAGGAGATACCCAAATATTCTTTCTTTGGTACTGTTCGTCGAATCGTCTGTCTCTTCGGAGTGGTGCCTTCCTTCTAAACCGAAACCGAAAAAACCACGTCAAAGTCGATCAAAAGTCAATGTCATTTCGACTGTTTTCTTTGACCAATATTTACTTTGTGAAGTTATAATATTATTATTATTTAATTATTGCGTATGTTATATTTTTTGTATATGTTAGTTTGAGTACTTAATGCGGCCTACCCAAATGTCCTTTCTTTGGTATTGTTCGTCGAATCGTTGAGCTCCTTAAGTTCTGAGCTACACGATTAATGACAAATGCGTGCACTGACTGGACAGGTCCACTCAATAATAATAATAATAATTATGAAAATAAATATGATAATAATAAATCATGATTCGCAGTTATCAAACTATTTTGATGACTGCGAAGACCTCACCGATACTCATTCGATTCTGTACTGCGCGGCTGTAGCGGCATGTCGTGTAGCTCACGTCAAATTTCCCAATGACTCTAGAGCTACGCGACCGAAACCAACCGTACCAGCCTGGCAGTGCAGAATTGAACTAATCTGCTTCAGAGACGGCAATACTCGTCCAAGAGTGATGCGCTTTGTGAGGCGGGCGTTCTCAGGGACTGATATAAGCTCCCAGAACTATCTGTCCTGCGTCACAGAGCGCATCGACTTCCTGAAGCAGAAAGTGTATGCATGGGCTAACCGTATTCGTAGGTATAAGCGGCGAGTAGAGCGATACACTCAGAATCGCACCTTCCAGAGCGATGAAAGGTGGGTTTATAGGGGTTGGGAGCGACCGAACCAAGGTGTGGCTGACACGTGCCTGCCAGATGATGATGCCATGTGTTCTTTCTGTCACAGTATCTGGTCGGTGCCTGTCAGTCACACCGAAGGTGACTGGACTCGGGAAGTCGAGCGAGCCTGCAATCCAATACCAGAAATGGGGGCTATTACCATCTGCCCCCAAGATGTAGCTCGTGCAGTCCGTCCGTTGCCTAACTGGAAGTCTCCAGGGCCGGACGGACTGCAGAACTTTTGGATTAAATGGATCACAAGATCGCACGCTCGCTTGGCGGCTCAGTACCAGACGGCTTTGGAGTTTGGTTCGCTACCTCAGTTCCTAACAACAGGAGTTACCCACCTGCTCCATAAATCAGGTAGCACCGCGGAACCCAAAAATTATAGGCCGATCACGTGTTTACCGACGTTCTATAAAGTGCTTACATCCATTTTATTTTCAAAATTAACAAACATATAGACACCAACTTCATCATGTCTGCCTCTCAAAATGGATGTAGGAACGGGTCCCGCGGTACTAAGGAGCTACTCCTCATTGATATGGCCATTAGCCAACAGGTTCGTCGTTCCCGAAAGGATCTGTCGACATGTTGGATAGATTACAAGAAGGCCTATGACTCGGTGCCACATACGTGGCTCATGAGGGTGCTGGAGTTGTATAAAGTAGATGCAACTCTGCGCACCTTCTTGATGTCATGTATGAGGCGATGGAGGACGGTCCTTCGCTATCCAGGATGTCGGAATATCCTGAAGAATAGCGAGCCGATAAGGATCGAGCGAGGCATATTTCAGGGCGATAGTTTGAGCCCGCTTTGGTTCTGCTTAGCCTTGAATCCTCTAAGCACACTGCTGGAGGATTCAGGTCTAGGCTATCGGCTGAGGAGAGGTGGTCAGGTTATATCTCACCTTCTGTATATGGATGATCTAAAAATCTTTGCCCCCAACAATTTGCAACTAATGGAGCTACTGAAAGTAACTGAAACTTTCAGTAGCGCCATCAGGATGGAATTTGGTATGGACAAATGTGTGGTCATGCATGTAAAGCGAGGGGAGATTGTGGAATCCGTGAGAACCCAACTCTCGGATTCCATAAACGTCAGAGCCCTCTCCGCATCCGAAACCTATAAGTATTTGGGTATGTCGGAAGCGTTGGGCATCAATGGTACTGACATGAAGCAATCGTTGAAGGAGCGCTTCTTTGGCCGCCTGAAGAAAGTGTTAAATAGTCTTCTGTCAGGCGGAAACAAGGTGCGCGCCGTTAACGGTTTGGTCATGCCAGTTTTGATGTACTCTTTCGGCATACTCAAATGGACTCAGACCGAACTCGACGCCCTGGATAGGAGGGTCCGTACACTGCTGACTGCAAACCGAATGCATCACCCACGATCATCGGTAATGAGACTGTATATCCCGCGAAAGTGTGGTAGTCGAGGCTTTTTAAACGCTAAGACCCTACACAATCGCGAGATATGCAGTCTCAGGGAATATTTCCTAGAAGCCGACGTGGGGATGCATCGTGATGTGGTCGCGGTGGACAAGGGCCTCACCCCGCTCTCCTTGGCTAAAGAGAACTGGCGCAAACCTGTAGTGCTTGACACTAATGATCGCATGGAAGTATGGCAGAGTAAGGAGCTTCACGGGCGCTTTTTCCGGGCCCTACATGGACCCGATGTAGATTTTCTAGCTTCCGTAGCCTGGCTGCGTTTCGGTGACCTCTTTGGAGAAACCGAAGGTTTTGTCTGTGCAATTATGGACGAAGTTATGATGACGAACAATTACCGGAGATTTATTGTGAAAGACGGCACGGTTGACATCTGTCAGGCATGTCACCGTCCGGGGGAATCAATAAGACACATTATCTCCGGTTGTTCTCGTCTAGCTAACGAAGAGTACTTGCATAGACACAACCTTGTAGTTAGGATTATCCATCAGCAACTTGCTCTGAAATACAGCCTTGTGGAATCGGAAGTGCCGTACTACAGGTACGTGCCCGACCCAGTTCTCGAAAATGGAAATATCACATTGTACTGGGATCGATCCATCATCACTGACAGGACTATTGTTGCCAATAAGCCTGATATAGTGGTGGTGGATCGAGTAGAGCGGCGCACAGTGATTGTTGACATAACGGTCCCGCATGACGGTAACCTCGTGAAAGCCGAGAAAGATAAAGAAATCAAGTATCTTGATTTAGCTCGCGAGGTTGTCGACATGTGGGATGTGGACTCAGCAATCATTGTGCCGATAGTCGTGACAGCCAATGGCTTGATAGCCAAGAGCCTTGACAAACACCTGAGGAGGCTCTCGTTGGGCAGCTGGATCAAGGGCTTGATTCAGAAAGCGGTACTTCTGGGCACGGCTCGCATTGTCAGGAGGTTCCTCTCTCTGGAGCCCTGACCGCCGGTAGCTTGGACCCTGTTCCCGATACCGGTGGGATACTATTTTTTATATTTTTAAATGTTTTTTTTTTTCAGATTTTTTAAAAATATTTAAAAATGTAATTTATAAGTTTGTTAAATGTAATAAAGGAGATAATAATAATAATAATAGTTTATTTGTCACCATAAAAGTTATAAGTATTTATTAGGTACCTACATGACTAGTATCTAAATGTTGGATAAATATATTTAAAGGAGTCTTTATGAACAAACTCCACTAAGATGTCTTTGTAAATGCGTTTCTTAGGCGCCTGTGTACTCAACTTACTGCCTGCTAATGTCAACTTGTGTGTGTAGTACAATTAAAGTTTATTTTTCGTTTTCTAAGAAATCTTACGTCTTTTACTGAAATATCGCTAAATCCCAATACGTTATGGGCCCAGGCATAGCGGTAATTGATAATATCAGTATATAGTTGAGTAAAGAGCAAGATACTTACCGGTGTAAAATTAACCTAGATCATGGAGGTTAC
This sequence comes from Dasypolia templi, assembly GCA_963555695.1. NCBI lineage: Eukaryota > Metazoa > Arthropoda > Insecta > Lepidoptera > Noctuidae > Dasypolia > Dasypolia templi. Next base: position 4,795,818 of record OY743166.1, read on the forward strand.
CAACGCGATGAAAATGGAATAATTCGATGGCAAAAACTTTAAGCAGTGGAAATTTCAAGTTAAATGTGCCTTAAGAGCAAAGGGGTTGAACATAGATTCGGTAAGACCCCATGAAGCCAGTTCGCAAGTGCAATGGGATAAAGATGATGGCGTGGCCATGTACATCTTGACGTCGTCAATGGACTTGAACCAGATATCACTGATAGAAAACTGCGAGACTGCGAAGGAGGTCATGAAAAAATTTGAAGCAATTTATGAACAAAAATATAAATATAACAAAATGGTGATTCATTAGAGATTTTTTTTTTTTTTTTTTTTTTTATTTAGGGACAATAAACAGCTACAATATGTGTTGGAACAATGAAAAGACAATACAAAATATTAACAATATTGCAGCCCACTACATTATCCGCATATTTACAAAGAAAATATGATAATGAGTGCCACTAGATAGGTAATAAATAAGTAGTAAAAAAAATTACATCACATTCATAATAATTAATTACATCATGCAAAATAGAAGTTCCCATTGATTGGCAACTGAGTAATAATTAACACTAAAAACAAATAAATAATAAAATCTTGAATAGCTTACATTCATAATATTATTGGTTAATAATAATTTTCATTACATTACATTTAAATTTGGATTTTGAGCATACAAAAATATCAATATTAGCAAAATTAGAATTATAAGATTCAACCATTCGACGGATAGGGCAGCGCAAACCAGAATTAGTACGACATGTATTGACAGCAAATAGGGTACCTGCACGAATACTACGCATATGAACAGTGCGTGGAACTACATAACACAGTTTGCTCGTGAGATCGATGCAATCAAAATCACTATGAACAATACCATACAATACAGAAGCCTCTAGATATTTACGTCTAGATTCCAGGTTGACCAGCTTATATTTATCAAGTAATTGTGAGTACGACAAATACGTTTTGTGGCATCTGTAATGCATGGCTCGCAGAAACTTACGCTGGACTTTTTCAATCTCGTCTACATATTTCTGGTAAAACGGGTTACAAATAGGGACGGCATATTCTAATTGTGACCGTACAAGGGTCTTATATAGGTAAAGGTATGTGGAGACTCGCTTGAACTCAGTGGACGATCTCATAACAAAGCCATACATCTTAAATGCTTTATTAATAATGTTTCCTACATGTTGGTTTAGGGACAACTTATCATCAATTAACACACCAAGATCTCTCACAGCAGATACATTACTGAGTGTTGTGTCGTGCAACGAGTATTTGAAGTTGATAACTACTTTATTCTTTGTGAAATTTATGCAATTGCACTTAGAGTATCAGTATTCATATTGTGCCAGTGATACAATGGCACAACATGTCACCAAACTGGAGAGTTTAGCTAAGCAACTGCGGGAAAGTGGCGAAAAAATCAGTGATACAGCTATAATGACAAAGATTCTAAGCACACTACCATCAACATACCGTTCGCTTAGACAAGCATCGTTGTCACTTGATGAAAATAGTCAAAATATACAAAGTCTCACATCACGCTTAGTAGATGAGGAAGCGAGCCTTGCCAATGATACAACTTCCAATGAGACTGCATTAGTCACCACTAAAGGAAATTCCAAATTAAGAAAAGGAAATAATCAGAATAGTTTGAATGATCAAAGAAATTCAGGGCATAGATTTGTATGCTACAATTGCAATAAGAGAGGTAATTTTGCAAACGACTGCAGAATGTCAAAGAAAACGAACAATAAAAGTCAGAACCCTCACAATATGTTAGCATTCAGTGCAGAAGGATATTCTTTAACTGAACATGGTGAAGAAGCTTGAATATTGGATAGTGGAGCATCAATGCATATGTCATTCAGACGTGAGTATTTCTGTGAATTGAATGAGTCTCAAGGCTGTGACGTAAATAAAGTGGTGCAATTAGGGAATAAACGCAGCATTGAAGTAGGTATGTGGTGAAGGTAACATTTTAATAAATAAATTATTGAAAGGAAGATGGGAACAATGTAAACTTGAGAATGTCCTTTAATCAAACAAGAAAGCTGTAACATTGTACAAACAGATATTCAAGTTTGGCATGAGAGATTAGGACATTTGAATATTAAATAAGTTAAAAATATGAGTTTATGTGGTGCAATTCCAGTTACATTGAGTGGGAATGAGAATTTTATTTGTGAAGCATGTCAGTGTGGTAAGCAAGCAAGAAGTCCCTTTTTGAAATCTACTACTAGAGGCCCATTACAACCTGGTGAAATTGTGTACAGTGATGTATGTGGCCCTATTGAAGAACCTTCTGTGTCAGGTATGAAGTACTTTTTTTTATTTAAAGATGGAGCAACAAGTTATCGACATGTTTACTTCAAAAGACATAAGAATGAAGTGTTAAACTGTTTTATAAAGTACAATGCAATTGTAAGAAATAAATTTCAAAATGATGTGCACATTCTTCATACTGTTAATGGTGGAGAATATGCAAACCAAGAATTTAAGACATTTTTAGAAGGCAGTGGAATAACTCATGAGCGTACAGCCCCTTATACCCCACAACAAAATGGAAGGGCAGAAAGAGAACTGCGTACTATCATGGAATGTGCCAGAACAATGTTATATGCAAAAGACACCCCCTTAAACTTGTGGGCAGAAGCTGTCAATTGTGCAGTACACTTATTAAATAGAAATACTTTAAGTCAAACAGGAGATGTTACACCATTTGAACTCTGGTATGGAGTAAAACCTAACCTTCAACATACAAGGATATTTGGTTCCATTGGATTTGTACATCTACCAAAAGAAAAGAGAAAGAAATTGGATAAGAAAAGTATGAAGATGTTGTTAGTTTCAGTTGTATGTTGATCAAAATATGATTCGCGATCGTAACAAGTATGTATTTACAGAATCACAATCACAAATACAACTTAGTTCTAATTACCCTATCAAAAGACAATTTCATGAAAACATACCATTTTAGGTCAACTTCTTTTGATTCTAATATAACACACACGTAACATAACATCACGCCTTGTTTCCCCGAAGGGTTAGGCAGATTTTAATTATTTATTTATTAAAACTTTATGCACAAGTAAAAAAAATACTGTACAAAGGCGGACTTAATGCCTGAGGCATTTGCAACCAGTCAACCTTAGGGTGATGCAAAGACAAAACATGGCAGGTGCAACAAAGGGGATAGATAACTCGAAAAAGAGTACACTACTAAAACATAAATACTTAAATACACACTTATAAACAGATTAAACTTTGTCAGGAGAAATAACGATAGGTAGATGAGAAAACGAATCCAGCAAATCAGCGTTGAGATGATTTAACAAACTTCTCACGAATATGTTCACGAGCCTTCACTTTGAAAGATAACCGACTGGTTGCCATCCTGATGTTCAGAGGGAGCGCATTCCAAAGAAAGAGCGCCTGGACAAAGAAAGAAGAGTGAATAAAACCAGAGCGGTGAGAAGGACATCGTAGAAGACGATTGTTGGTGGAACGAAGATTTTTACTATGAGCAGAGCATAAGTATTGAACATGGGGGGTTTGAACCTATAGAACTTCCACATTTCGCCAGTTGTGTTATGTTTTTTTTTTTGTGTGTTGTTGTTGTTGTGTTTTGTTTTTTTTATTCTAATTCAGTAAATAAATAATTGTTAAGGGCGTGAATCATGTTTTGATCAACATACAATCATATACAAACCTGAAAAATTGCAAAAAACATAGAAAAAATGTATGTCGCGGGGCTACCTCGGCGCTTTCGCCCGGACAACCAGTCTTACCGTGTGGTATAACATTATCCAGAAACTGGGTTATGGAGGTCAGGTAGGCAGTGGCTCCAAGTAAAATACTGATGTTCAGCTGCATCCTTTTAGACTTGAAGCCGACCCCAAAATAAATGTGGGAACAGAATAGGCAGATGATGGACTGACCTGGTAGGCATCCGCTTGAGCACGGCGTCTCCGAGACGGAACTTGTGCTGGCAGCGCTCCATGAAGCGATCCAGCATGATGTAGGCGAGCGGCACGTCCAGAACTATGTCGCTCATGTCTTCCAGAACGCGGAGGAAACCCTGCCAGACAAGAATAAGCATACTGTTTAGTTTACAGGCTTTGTTTTTCTGTTTTGTAATCGAGATTTTATTTTAATGCACGTGTTTCTGTGACAAATAAATCTATTTTTCTTTCTTACAGGATAAGTTTTTTTTGGGTGGAAAATCATCAAAGTAAATGACGTCTCCCGCTCTGGGTGGGGTTTGTTTATTTATTTAAAGGCCCCATCGTCTTTCACGCAATCCACACATCGTTTTATAGAAAATGTCACTAATAATTATTAATCAATTTACTTTTCAACTCATATCGCAACTGTAAACAACGATTCACGTTCGAGTCACCTCTCAGTTTGATAAGATCCGTTGTCAGTTTTTTTTTTTTTTATAAATACAAAGTGGGCAACGATAAAACGAAAAACTAATATTTTTATTTCAATATTATTTTGCGGTGTTTTAAAAATATAATAAGTATATCAATCTACTGTTGGACTCAACATTGGAAAATATTTTGTACTCCCAAAAATTTTTTTTTTTGGTACAAATTAATGTAAGGATCTCGCCATGACCCTTGAGTCCACTAGTTCAGTAAGCAATCCACATGAGATCCAAGAGCGTCCAATGCATCCCGAAAATGTGTTTGGTGTGGATTTTGGGCTGGCAGCGTCATCGGTCAATATTTCTTTGAGAATGACGTTGGTCAGGCCATCACCATCAACGGCGAGCGCGATCGATGATTATAAACTTTTTTTGGCCTGAATGGACAACAACGACATGTGGTTTCAACAGGACGGCGCTACGTGCCACACAGCTGATGACACATTGAACATTTTGCACGAGCGATTTAAGACATTGGGCATCTCACGTGAAAGTGATGTGAACTGGCCACCGAGATCGTGCGGATTGACCTCGTTTGACTGTTCTTGTGGTGTTTTCTTAAGTCGCAGGTCTAAGCGAATAAGCCACAAACCACAGCGGCCCTCAAAGCCAACATAACCCATGCCATCGGTCAAACTCAGCCTGATTTATGCCGTGGAATATTGGACATTTCGGATGCGCCACCTAGCGAATATCCTACTAATATTATAAACGCGAAAGTTTGTGAGTATGGATGGATATTTGTTACTCTTTCACGCAAAAACTACTGAACGGATTTGAATGAAATTTGGCACACATATAGTTTATAACCTGGATTAACACATAGAGTACTTTTTATACACGGGATCAAGATTTATGTGGGAGAAACAAAAAATATGTATTCCATAATGGTATCAATAGTCCTTTCAAAAACACATTTCGATGATATCTCACACGCACTTTGTTTTAATAAAATTTAAAGTAAGGAAGCGCTTTTTTAAAGGCCTTGTTATTGATTTGTTACGGTAGCAAATCACATTTCAATCAACATATAACCTGCACTCTACTTGCGTAACACACTTCAAATAATAATCCCAGAGTTTTGAAAGATATTTCTAATCCATTGAATGAAGCAATGCTTGGAAAAATTCGTCAGCTCAACTTCGTTAACAATGAACGTGGGTGAACTATCAAAATGAAACCCATCGTGATCAATGGTGCGTGTGTTGCGCAGGCCAACACTGCCCTGTAAAAGCGCAAAAACGTATAATAAAAAGTTAACATACCCTGTCCATTTGGTCGGGGGTAACGATGACACATCTCCTGAGCTCAGCGAGGAAGCCACACAGCTGTTCTTCGACGCTTGAGTTAACTGTCTCGAGGGAAAGTAGAACCGTCTGTGGATAAATACAAAATAATAATAAATATTTATTCAGAACTGTCTGGTTCGTCCATTCAGAGGTGTCTTGTCAAAATTTAAAGATGGTTTGAGGTCATGCAAAAATACCATAGAGGAAAAGCACCTTCAGTTTTTCACGAGTTAACTCTCCGTGCAATTTTTCTTTTTATAAGAACCCTTCCTCGGAATTCAACGAATATTTGGAGAAAAAAAATGCAGAACTCATCATCTCTAATGATGACATTTTTTAATTTTTTTTTTATAAAATGTGTAAAAGCTTTAAAAAATGCTAATAAACGTCTTAAAATAAGTGTTACATAAGGACAGCACTACTGTAGAAGTAACGTCATACTAGCGCCATACATTGTCCGTACCGCGCGACAAGGACGGGAATAATTCCGTCCAAAAACTTATAAAGTGTGTATCTTCTTCATATTAACATCGATTTAACAGATTTTTTCGATTATCTCATTTTTACTATGCCTTCTTTGAAATTACATAATTTTTTCTAACACTTTTAATACTAGTCATCAACACTATTGGTTCAGGAGTTCTCGAGTTTTGGGCTTAGCAACACATTTGTGACGGAATCTACACCGTCACATGCGCACAAACGCATCACACTGACGTCAGACAAATCCTGCAACGCGCAAGCAGTGTTTATCGCGCAGCTAGCATATATACAACATCCCGACAACAATCGTCGGGCAGTAGCCCACCAGATACGACATCCATCTGGTCGGAGGATCCTCCTTTTTCTAAGAGTGTGAGTGAACTTTACACCCTGTTCCTCATATCTCTTCATGTTTAAGGTTCCAAGTAATTGGGGGCGAGCCTATAGCCGTTAACTCCATCGTGGTAAATCCACTGGGAATGTCGGAAATTAGGATGCTATTTTTGTATTAAAGCCACAGTGGGCAGCGGTGGGCACGAAAAGCTAGTTTTAAATAAATGAATATTTCAGAAGAAACGATGTATGGACTGTGTGAATGATGATATAGCCAGAAAGGTGGGGACTACAAAGATGGCTACTGATAGAGAAATAAGGAAAACGAAGTATATGAAAGACAGAAAAAAGAAGGCTAAATTGTTTATCTGCACAAACAAAACAGTACAAAAAATAAATGACATAAAACACAGGTACACAGTAGCCAAAAGCCTTGCAATCAACCAATTAAAATTGGACATTTTGTCTATTGCTTGATGCCGGGACCGGGCCAGGGACCAAAGACAATGTACATTGCGTAAATGTTACGAGTGTTACGACACTGGCCAATGACAACAAAGAAATAATCAAAACAAAAACAAAATGCCTATTGCAGTGAAAATATATAAAAAATAGCTTCTTTTTAAAAATAACAAGAAAAATTAAGCCGTGCGTCGCATCTGCGCAAGAACAGTAGTGCTAGTCGGTAACCATCTAACCGTGAAAACTTAGGTGAAGTGAGCGTGGAGTGTGCTGTCAGTGCCACTGATGCTAGGGATTCATCAAGACGGGATGACACTGACACCTCACTCCACGTAAGTCTTCAAGGTGAGATTTTTACAGAATCGACATGCTGATGTATGAACGTAAGCGAGGTAGAAGGATTATTTAAGGAGCAGTCATAGCAGACCATGGGAAGGTGTGAGATTAAGTTTTATGTTATGTGTGTTATGTGAGATTCTTACAGAATCGACATCCAGGTCGTTGCTCAGCAAAATGCTGTGACTTCGGACGAACCTATCGTAAACAGCGCTGATTTTCAGCAACTACCTCTCGAATACGTAATTACGTCCCCCTGTGTGATATAATATATCAGGTAAGTCTTCCTCAGAAATAAGTGTTTCTAGCTGAACCTATTACTTAAAAATAATGAAAATTCATATATGTGTCGTGGATGGATGGCACCACAGTACAGCGAACAGCGCCATCTAACAATTTTATTCAGAAACGAATGATCATGTGATCGGAAACGCAAGCGAGCCCTACCGCTTGGACACGATCGTCGGTGGAGGGGATGCAGTGAGGACTGGCGGAGAGACCCGAGTGTTGCGACAGTCTACAATACGGTCGAGTTTGGACAGTCTTGGCAAACGCTCAATACCAACGCACGTGTCTGTTGCCGTTGCACGTGTTTATTTCGTTAGCCAGTGTGTTATAGTTTTTTTTTTTTTTTGAATTATCTTTTCGTTGAGTACCCTCTACAGTGCCCACACTAAAATGTGTCAGATCGTGAAGAAGACCCGATTTTTCGCATCTCGGCCACCCCTGATCCGACATATGTATATCTGTTTTTTTATGCGTCCTAATGAGATAGAGAAGTACGTATGACGAAGTCTTTCATTGACTTGAATGTGCCCTGGCGGCTGAGAGTATGTCACGCTCACTCAAATGTCTCGCTGGTGCTGGCGTGTGTGTTGGATCATTTAGCTCCCTTCAAAATGGTTGAGCTGAATGGTGCTGATCCATACGTCATATTCGTGAACGGGCGCCGTCAGTAGGGACTGGTCGTCTCTTAGCTGCCATGGCTTATTTTTAATTTCGGAAGTTTATTTTTTAGTTTTGTATGTTGTTCATTACGGACGCCTTGATCGTGCACGTATTTTCACATCGTTCTGACATGTATAGTTTCAACATGACTGATGTAACAAATTTTATGTAACAATATTATTTAAAAGAGTGTGTTAAAAGAGTTTCTTGCCCGTTCTTCTCCATAGGTACTTAATACGCTTTGGAATGGGCAACTAGCTTCATCTTTCTGACTGACCGACCCCTTGACAATGGGGATGATGTCAATTTTTTTATCTTTATCCCAAAGAAATGTTTATTTCCAAATAGTGCAAATAGTATTAGAAAAAGTGTAAAGCTTAAAAACTGCCAAGTTATTAACGTTTCAAAATAAGTGTTAGACTAGGACAGCGGTATCGTAGAAGTGACGTCACGACTACGTAACTTCATACTAGCGCCCGTATTTGTCCGTACCGCGCGACAAGGACAGGAATAATCCCCTCCAAAAACTTTTAAAGCGTGTATCTTCTTCATATTTACATAGATTTAACAGATTTTTTCGATTATCTCATTTTTACTATGCCTTCTTTGAAATTACATTATTTTTACGAAAAATTTTTTAATAGTAGTCATCATCCCAATGAGGGTTTTCTGAAATGATCTCCGATAGATGGCAGTACTGTGGCGGCAGGTCCAATGGACTGTCAAAATACATACGCGAATTGTAATTTTCTATATATTTTTTGGTTTATTTATTCTTAAAATCATTCCTTTCGGAATATCGTTGTTTAAAATGCCACAGTGTTGTGCAGTGCCTATGTGTGCAAATAAAACAGGAGGACATAAGTTCCCTACGAGAGATAAAACCCGATTAAAACAGTGGCTTGTAGCCATTCGCAGAGATAAATTTACTCCAACGAGAAATAATAACACTTCCAAATACAATAGAATTTCAATAATTTATGTTCAGTACCTACGACTCTGTGCTATTTGACAGCTGTTTGGACCTGACGCCTACGAAGCGCCGCCTAGTGGCAGAAAAAGTTTCGAAAACCCTCATTCAAAAGTGCCTGTATTTGGTTTATTTGAAATAAATTCTTTGAGTTTGAGTACCTATGGAAGAAAAGAGATGGAGAGTATGAATGTACATGGCTAAAAGAGAAGGGGAAGACCAAAGAAACAATGGAAGGACTGTGTGGAAGATGATATGGCTATGCTGACTGATTGAGAAGTATGAAAGGAAAATACGGTCCGCCGACCACAAATAAACGGTGATAAGCGCAAGAAAATAATGATGGAGAATGTTGAAATGTTTCAAAAGTCTGTAGTTACCTCATACACGAGCTCGTGATGGAAGTGAGGCACTTCGAGTTCCCGCACGCAGCGCATGGCTTCCGTGAGGTCACTCGAGGTCAGGTACTCCTTGAGCAGCAGCTGTATCTGGCGGATGAGGGACTTCACAGGCCTGCACAAACGTTATTTTGGATAAATAAAATTAAAAACACATAACATAACATCACGCCTATAATCCCAGAAGGGTTAGACAGAGGTGTACCTATAGTACACCCACATTTCGACAGTTATGCTTAAGTCTCATGTAATAGGGGGCGAGCCTATTGCCATCAACCGGGCACAACAAATCCAGACTCCGGGCTGCTACTGAGAAATTCTAGATAGAAAAACCCAATAACACTTTGCCCGACCAGCTACTATAAACGAATACCGTAAAACGGGATGAATCGAAACGAATCTATGAAAGGGATTTTCACATTGAAATAATAATGTTTGTTGCCATAAATGTCTCTTAAGTATTGACTGTATTATAATTAACGATAAAGTGCCCCTGTTGACAAGAAACATTATTATTAAAATATTTGTCTTTTACAATGTTTTCAAATTACAGTGTTAATAACTAAGGGAGGACAGTGTAGGCCTGTCAACAAGTATTTCAATGTTATACTCGTATGTTATAATGTATTTCAATGTTAAAATCCCTTTTAAAGTTTCGTTTCGATTCACCCCTGCATCCCTATTCACCGTTTTACCCGGTACTTAAACAATAAAATATAAGTGCTAACGTATCTAAATAAATATTAATATATTTGTATTTTTGGATTGGGAAGTAAGGGTGAATCGTTGAAGCTACGGGAAAACGGTCTTAGAAGGCTACCCATAACTTTTTGAGAAATTTTTATCGGCATTTACAGATTTTGATGAGAAAAAACAAGGTCTGCAAGAAAATGGGCAATTTTCACAAAAACTTTGATTTAATGCTATTCGATCCTGTTTCCTAGAAGGATCAAAAATCTCTTTGGGACCAACCGAGGTTTGCATAAGCATAACAGCATAATCAGCCTTTAATGTTTCCACATCTGGGACACAGGCCTCCTCCCGCCGAGAGTGAGTGGGCTGTAATCAACCACGCGGGCCCAGCGCGGATTGGTAGATGCCGCATGTCTTCGAAGTTTGGTTCTAGAACATGCCGGTTTTCTCACGATATTTTCCTACACAGATGTCAGAGTGATATACCCACATAGGTATGTTCTTAAGTTTTTAGCGCTAGGAAATTCAGAAATCGAGAAAAACTTTTCCCATACATTGCGTAGGAAATGATACTAGAATAGCGGCTTTCGACCCAGGAAATATTACACTAATCAACAATATTATAAAAAGTATAAAAGCTTTAAAAAAAGCCAAGTTATAAAAGTTTTAAAATAGCTGTTAGACAAGAACAGCACTATCGTTTACATGACGTCACGACTATGTAACAAGACTAGCGCCATACATTGTTCGTACCGCGCGACAAGGACGGGTATAATCCCCTCCAAAAACTTTTAAAGCGTGTAGCTTTTTAATATTTACATCGATTCGACAGTATTTTTTTCGATTATCTCATTTTTTCAAATTACATAATTTTTTCGAACATTTTTTTAATATTAGTTAACATCCATTTCAACAGCGGTCTTTTCTGTATAACTCTCACCGTGAAATCTCAGGCAGAGTATAGCAACGATATTGCTAATCCATTGCTTCATATGTTCGATAAATTTGTTTGCTTACATAACGCAATGAATGTTGTTGAACAGTCAAAATGAAAACTATTGCTACTGTAAGGGTGAATTTCACAAAACTTTTATACCTAGAATAATCCTTATCCTGAGTTTTTGACATTTTCAGAAAATAAGGGCTGATTTCGTGGTTTCACCAAAGTCATTTTCATCCTTTATCCGTGAAATAAAATTGACGTAGGACAGTTCTAGTATGGAAAAGCTGTGAAAAATTCAAAATTAATCCTCAGCATAAGACTTACTAAAGGAATTAAAAAAAGTTTGGTGAAATTAGCCCTTAGTGTGTTACACAATTACCCCGCTGTTTGGTGAAACGTAACATTCGGTCAACGTTTTTGTTCTCAGTTATGGTACAGTACAAAAAAATGATCATGATAACGGGAAGAACAAGCGCTTCGTTATTATATTTACCTGATGCCACCTCCGACTCCCCAGATGTTGTCAAGCCGCACCATTCCTTGCTTCAAGGAGAGCAACGTCTCCGCCCTGTGTATGGCTTGTCTGGAACGAAATCATTATTATTTTAATAAGATTAGATTGGAGTACACTGTACCGGTACAGCGTCTTAATAATTGTTTGCTGCATCGATCGACTTCATGACGTCAGCTCGTCATGGCGTCGTTTCGCATAGGGTCGCAGCACTATGCTGATCGATAGCCGTTTTGCGTGGATGTGACGCATGTTTTCCACATTTTATTTTTATTTGGATTATTTGTTCTTTTGTTGAGTCATGTTTACCGTAAATAAACGTTTTTTCTGTCTTTCTATTGTAGCACCCAGGTGTTAACAAGACACATCAAGCTTTATAGTCCATTCTGCGCTCTACCTCTGACTGCAGCAACCCAATAGCAACCTCATTGTTACAACTATAAAGATCATTATGATTTTGGCAGACTTGCCAATGGCACCAAACTTAATGCGAACGGTAATAAAGATCACTGAACCTTTAATCTGGCTCATGGTCTTCACATGATTATGTCTAGACGTTAAGAGACTGTGAGTTCGTTTCGGCCTTTATTCTCAGAGTAGTCAGATAGGAAACGCCGATCTCATCTAGTTAAAAAATATGATTGACGTGTAAAAGTGTTTGTACAAACCCACTTACAGAAATAAAATCAATTATCACTTACTGTGATTCTGAGACTGATGCAAACTCAGAGGTAAAATAACTGAATGTTAAAAATCTCCTAACGTTAAATTTTTATTGAAAAAATTCCACATGATTCGAGACTCGTTGAAATTTTTCTTAGGTTATTAAACAAAATGCTGTTCAGTACATTTTTACCGCGTAGGTATTACAGTATTCTATGAAACAGTAGACAATTTAAACGTGGCTGCTGACAAGTAAAATTGAAAATCTTTCTTTTATTTTTTATTTTAAGTCGATGTCCATTAATGATTCATTTGTTCGCTACTGAGGGCAAATTGTTCTGCCGCGGGAAAACAACCATTAAAATTTCACCGTATATAAATAAATAGTTAACATACATAACATAATCAGCCTATTACCGTCTTAAGTTCCCACTGCTGGGACACAGGCCTCCTCTCTATGAGATGTAGTGGGCCGTAATCCACCACGCGGGCTCAGTGCGGGTTGGTAGATGTCACATGTCTTCGAATTTGTTGTTCTAAGACATTCCGGTTTCCTCGCGATGTTTTCCTTCACCGTTTTGAGAGCAGTGGTGATGAAATAATTTACACAAAGTAAAGCGCCTGACTGGGTTTGAACCTACGACTTACACACAACTCGTCAGTCGCGCTCTCTAAATGGTTAAATAAATAAACAAACTCACTTGGCATGCGTATTAGCATCGGTCTTCTCCTTAGCAGTCTGCACGAAGCGCGGCGGCAGACAATCGTCGGCGACACAGCGCGCTATGAAGTTCGCCAGTAACACGGCCGCGTCTGGAGTGTCCAGCACCAGGTCTGGAAGCTTCTCCAGCAGACGGTTGAAAGCTGGAATGGTACTGTGCAATTAGAGCTCCGCCTGCTAATTTATTACATCGCACTTTACACTATATTTTATTCTCTCTTTTTTTCTTTCTTTAGAGTACCTTCAGGGACCTATAATAATAATACCCGCCCACGTGAGATAAAGATTAGATTTTTGAAAATGCGTTTCGTTTTCAAGCATAGACAATGTGAGGGTTGCCATTTGTGTAAAAAAGTAAATAACTACCGATGACGTAATCATCATCTAGACTCCCCTACCCCCATGTCATCCAAAATAAGCAAAACAAAGACCCCCCCACCCCCCCCCATAGTGCTTACGTAATACTTGAACGGCCCCCTATCTGCGAGAACCCTTCTCCTACGCCCGTCCTTGCAGGTCGCACCTTAGTAATCTCCTCAAATCCCCTCCCCACTAAACCGACTTCTACTCTCTTCTCTGTGCACGCGGTTCGGTTGTGGAATTCACTTCCGCCTGACATTAGGAACTGTCAAACTGTTGCAGTGTATTGAAGGAGAGTGAAAGAAGACAATCTTCCCATTGTGTCATAGTTGCGTTTTTACTTTATATTTATTTTAGTAATATTTAGACATTCAGAGCAGGTTGAGTTAGGTCAGTGCAGTGGTGGCCCAGCGGTAAGGGCCCCGACTTACGGGTTGAAGGCCGTGAGTTCGAACCCAGACAGGCGCTTTACTTTGTGTAAATAGTTTCATCACCACTGCCCTGTAAACGGTGAAGGAAAACATCGTGAGGAAACCGGCAAGTTCTAAAATGTTCAGCCGCATATCGTGGCGTACAAATTGGTAGGAAGAGATGGTGCATAAACCGTGATAATATTCATCAAAATTCAATGTCAAGGTAGTCATTCAATATATATAAAATTGCAATTCCAAATTCCAAATTAAAATACAAAAGAAAAAAAAAACAATAGAATACAATTACATGTCAAAAATACAACATTGTCATCTCAAAAACGAAGAAGATTGTCCTCTTTTATAAACTTTTCTGATCTTTCAATTAGTAAACTCTTCAATTTACTTCTAAGAGCAAATATATTTAATGTTTTCCATGATTTGGACAATTTACTAATAATGGTCGGAGCCATGCCAAAGATACTCTTACGCATAAGCGTGAACACAGAGTTTGAAATTATCACGTCTATTCAGTGGGAACGATTATGCTTATGCTAGTAATATTTATTTTGGAAGTATGTTAAGTTAATTTTTATATTGTATGTTTATATTCAAATTAGAGAATTGTTTTGTTTTTACGAGGGCGGCACTGAAAATTTCGGGAATCAAGGAAGTGAAACAACATTACTATTTAAAAATTTATTTATTGCTTTTCGAAGTATTCTCCGCGAAATTTGACACATTTTTCCATACGATGGAACCAATCATTGAAGCAACCATTCCATTCGGAAGTTGGGGTCTCCAAAATGGCCGTTTTGTAGGCGTCCACAGCTTCTTCAAGTGATGAAAATCTCTGTCCACGCAATTTATTCTTTATTTTAGGGAAAGCATAGAAATCATTAGGGCTTAGGTCGGGGCTGTACGGCGGATGGTCTAATAATTCTATGTTTTCTTGCTCTAAAAACTCTTTTGTTCTGTGTGTGGTGTGAGAACTCGCATTGTCGTGATGGAGGATGATGCGGCGGTTGCAGTTCTCTTTACGGAGTTCAGAAGCGACCTGTGGCAAACAAATGCTAGCATACCCTTCTGCATTAACCGTTCTTTGTCCCTCAAGAGGAATAGTAACATGGCCGGTTTTGGAGACAAACGTGGCCACCAATTTTTTTGCAACACTCCGTGAACGAATAATTTTTGTTGGCTTTAACTCATTTTCGAACACCCAAACTCGTGACTGGTTTTTTGTTTCGGGTTCGTACGCGTATATCCAGGATTCGTCACCTGATACGATGTTGTATACAGCATTTGAGGATCCTGCGTGGAATCTTTCGAGACTTCTGATGCACCAAGTAACACGAGCCGCTTTTTGCTCTTCACAGAGCGAATGCGGTATCCATCGGGAAAACAACTTTTTTACACCTAATTGTTCATGCAAGATTATTTGTATTTGACTCATGCCAATGTCTAAAGCTGCCTGAATTTCGCGGTATGTCACATGTTGATCTTCCTCAATCAGCTTACGCACAGCATCAACGTTTTCTTGGGTGACTGCAGTTTTTGGACGACCTTGACGGGGATCATCACTGAGCTTGACACGTCCACGTTGAAATTCAGCAAACCAGCGATAAATTGTGGTTTTGGATGGGGCTTCATCACCAAATGTAGAGATCATCCGGTCAACACACTGCTTTTGTGTTAAACCACTTCGAACGTCATAATAAATCATCGCTCTTGAATTTTCTCGAGTCAATTCCATTTTCTCAACGACTAAACAAGTTTGACAAAACCTTGTGACAAGACCGAGAATCTTTTTTAAAATAAATAAATGATTTTCGATTTTTAAAACCAAGGAGTTTTCAATTAAAAAGATTTTAATATGACAGGAACAGTGGAAATATTCCATTCCCGATACTTTTAGTGCAGCCTTCTACTCTTACACAAGTTGTCTACATCTATTATATACTCTCCTATCGCAGGTATGCTGGAAGAGATTTCTTTAGAAATAAGCATCACCTTTGTACGTATTTTTCTGTTCATATGTGTGTACAAAATGGTTAAATAATAAATAAATAAGAATTTAACCTAAACAGGGTTTGTTTACACTGAGATCAGACACTTTTGGAACAGACACTATACATACACTCCCAGACTTCTAAATCGAGCCAACCTGCAGAATTTTGCATAGAAGTCTATGACTTTTTAAATGGTAGTGAATTCAAATTTGGAACCATGACGACACCAAAATGATGGCCAGAATGTCGGTTTCGAAACTGCATACAAACTTTTTTTCGACTTATAATTATTTTTGACGTTTTAGGCCTTTATATCCGGAGTCACCGATAGCTTGCAGAGTAAGCAAACTGAAGTGGCAGTGGGCTGGCCATGTTTGTCGAAGGTCCGATGGCCGGTGGGAGTCCTGGAGTGGGAGACAGTGTATCGGCAAGTGTAGCATGGGAAGCCCCCCAGCTAGATAGACCGACGACTTTAAGAGGTGGCTGGGCAGACTGGAGGAGGAAGACGGAGGACACGGTATTGTGGTGCAGCCTGGGAAAGCCCTATGTCCAGCAGTGAACTGCAAGAGGCTGAGCTGAGGCTTATATCACACAATGGCTTGATAATTACACATCGCTAGTATGGTTAAAACTTACCAAGTCCTATATCCTTAGCGGAGAACACTCTTCCATAGAGATCGGATATGAGTACGGAGGCCATTTCGCAGTGCGACGGCTTGTGGTCCAGAGCTATTTCCACAATGGTCTCGCAAAGCTGTTGAAAAACATTATACATTAAGTTTATAATAATATTCTAGGCATTCTCTTTTTATTTTTTCTTTCTAATTTCGGCCACGGCGGCTAATTTCAACGAAGATTTCAGGAAATATTATAGTGCACAAGTGTGTGCGCAAACACAGTTGCACTCCTTCACACTCATTGAGAGTGAGCCGATGAGTGACATATTTTTTTTTAAATCCCATAACTCTAGGGTTATATTCTATAGGTAAAAAAAATACTAAAAACTCCTAGAATAGGTGGTCCAAAAATGCATAGTTTCGGAGATATCAAAAATTGCCACCAGTATGACGAATCTTTACTTTGGCGAGGTTGCCAATTTTGTTTGCCTACCGTACAAATTAGACCCTCGATGTATCTAGGTATCTAAGTTTCATTGATAAACACGAGTAATTCATTTTTATTCAAAGATCGGTGTTTTACATTAATAATCGTGACTTTGTCGAATTATTTTGTATGAAAAAAAATATATATAATTGAAACATAATTCGTAGTTATGCCAGTTGATTCTTTGATATGGTCTCAATCATACCCTAGAGTTATGGGATATAAAAAAACAGGTTGTATAGATAACATCAATAACGGGCAACATCAGGTATTTGATTAGCACATGGTGGTCGGGTTGTGTGTGGTGTGTGGGTGTGTGAGTGAGATGATGTTCTCTTCACAAAAAGAGACTGGGGGCCTAGACAAAGTAACATTCGTGACATTCGATCTCAACATCAATATCGCAAGTGAATTTTACGCTGATACACATAATATTTTATTTCGTACCAAAAGCATACATTTGAATTACTGTATGGTATATCCCTAACTTAAGTGAATGCTGGGTTTTCCACACGAACTTTCATCTCCTATTTCACTCCCTTTTGGATTATGTATGAGACAAAAAGTTGCATATGTCCTTACTCAGGATGATATCTATCTACTTGCCAAATTTTATCGAAATCTGTTCGGTGGTTTAGGCGTGATAAGGTAACATATAGAGTTACTTTCGAATTTATGGATTCGAAGTATGGATTTTTAAAACAAACTAAAAATTAGGTCTACGATGGGTTTTGCCAATCTGTTACTGGCTATATTTGATTGAATTTTTGTATGTAGACTGAGTACGTCATTTTATAGTTTAATTTACTGTCGTATTCTCGTCTCACAACTTGTATATTTTGATTTGAGATCCTAAATAAATAAATAAGTTAACTTCATATCTCTTCTTAAGTACTGAGGTGATAACGAGTGCGGTTTTCTCTAATCGATTGTGGTCAGTTAGGGCACAGTTATGTTAACAAAATTTCTCACCAAATGGCTCCTCTTCGCCGTGATGAACTCCAAGAAGTCTTCGGCAGCAGCGTTGGTGTCTCCATGCTCGAAATACTCCAGGATAATGGGCTCAGCCTTGCGCTGAAAATAAAAAAAGCTCGTTTTAATAAAAAGAACTACAATCAGTTGGTCCCGGCTGTCATTCGTGGATCTTTTGACAGCCGTCAGAAGCCCGAGAGCCTGAGAACCAGTCTTACAAAGGGGTATTGCATTACCCAGTCGCTCTATGAAAAATACTGGTATTCAGCTGCATTCGGTGAGACTGGAAGCCGACTACAAACAGATAGTCCAACATAGTTTTTTAGTTGACAACTACAATGTGAAATGGGGATGATAACTAATATTAAAAGTGTTCTTAAAAATAATGCAATTTCAAAGAAGGCACATAGTAAGAATGAGAGATGTAAATATGAAGAAGATACGCTTTAAAAGTTTTTGGAGGTGATTATTCCCGTCCTTGTCGCGCGGTACGGACAATGCAGCTCGCTAGTATGAAGTTACATAGTCGTGGCGTCACTTCTGCGATAGTGCTGTCTTTGTTTAACATTTATTTTAAACGTTTATAACTTGGCAATTTTTTAATGTTTTACACTTTTTGTAATATACCTATTTGGCTCAACTGATATTCTGTTTCTACGCAAGACTATACCTATTTAGAAAAGAAATTGTTACTATTTTATGTGATCAGAACCCTAATAATAAAGTAATGTTTACTTTTACTCTGTCTATTTTTATACTGTTCTTACTAACGACTAGTGATATTATTTAGTAATCCGCGGATAACGTTGTAAGTAGTGTGTTTGTTATTTCTATTAACTTCTAACCTATACATATTTACTTATTAATACACTGCTGTTTGTTGTCCGTAAGTAAGTAAATAAATAGTTAAGGAAAAGGGCCGGCAGATGATGATTTTCAGTTACTGACTGCAAACGCACTGCCTACTCCGCTGGGTTTAGAAGCTAGAAATTCACCCCCAAAAGGGGTTACCAATGGGATGAAAGTTTGCATAGAAGATGTAATTTCTGATAGGGAATTAAACCGGGCACGGACGTTAAAACACCGCGGTGGGATTTTTACGCCTAAGAAACGCACTGTTTAGCGCCGAGAGTTGAAAATACAGTAGTGTGTTTTTTCGACGTGCTGTTGACGCGACGCGATGCACTCTGTTGGATTCTCAATCGCTACTGCTGAGCATGAGGTCCTGGGTTCGATTCCCAGGTCGGGCAACGTGTTATTGGGTTTTTCTATCTGGAATTTCTCAGTAGCAGCCCGAAGTCTGGATTTGTGATCGGTAGATGGCAATAGGCTCGCCCCCTATTACATGGGACTTGCGAATTAAATAACAAATTTAATAATAATTGGGATGATGACTACTATTAAAAATGTTCTTAAAAATAATGTAATTTCAAAGAAGGCATAATAAAAATGAGATAATCGAAAAAATCTGTTAAATCGATGTAAAAATGAAGAAGATACACGCTTTTAAAGTTTTTGGAGGGGATTATTCCTGTCCTTGTCGCGCGGTACGGACAATGTACGGCGTTAGTATGAAGTTACGTAGTCGTGACGTCACTTCTACGATAGTGCTGTCCTAGTCTAACACTTACTTTAAAACGTTTATAACTTTGCAGTTTTTTTAAGCTTTCAAACTTTTTCTAATACTATTTGCACTATTTGGATATAAACATTTTGTTGGGATAAAAATAAAAAAATTGTCATCATCCCCATTTAGAGTTAGAGTTTACCGCAACTAGCTTAAACAGGGTGTCCCAGAAGTGAATGTCAAGCCGGACTCGGGTGACGTCAAGTCATAATAATTAAATAACATCACTGGCGAATTGTGGGTGTACTATAGGTACACCTCTGCCCAACCCTTCGGGGAAACAAGGCGTGATGTTACGTGAACAAAAATAAAAGTGTTTCCCTGCAATTATTTTTGAGCTATGTTACTTGACAAACTCTTCCACTTAATTATAAAAGTTTTGGTAATTATGAAAACGATAAGCTATCTCGTTGCGGTTAGTAAACTGTCCGAATTATGATTAACATAATTAATAATACATAAGACTTGTTATTATTTACACAATAACAATCTTTTGACAATGAGCGTTCAGAATATTATTTACTTAAAGATGTTTTTCGTCAGAAGCGTCTTCTACGTATTAACTGCGAATTTGAAATTTTATTAGTGACAGTAAACTGGTGGAAACCCAAGGAGGTGACGCCCTATGAGGACATATAGTGACTTTATTGGATGATCTTTCATGAAGGTCAGGTGTGTAGTACTCGCAACTGACGTGCGTGTATGACCTGCACCCTAATTGCGTAACACATTTTCGTAAACGATTACGATTAATCTGTTTGATTTTGACGGTTCAAGAACATTCATTGCGTTCTATATATTGTTAAGCAGAATTTTTATCGAACTTAAGAAGCAATGGATTAGCAATCTGTTTCAAAACGATTCAGATTCCGATTGATTGTGTATTACGCAATTAGGGTGCTGATGTATGAGCGCAAAGGAAGCAAAAGGAGTGTGGTGGCATCTTCACTGCCACATGTGCACTACGCAACACACTGACGTCACGCAAAATCCTGCATCGCACAGGCAGAGTTTACCGCGCAACTAGCTTAAACAGGGTGTCCCAGAAGTCAACGTCAAGCCGGACTCGGGTGACGTCAAGTCATAATAGTTGACAAAAAAACCTAAAATACATGACAAAGATATAACAAAAATATCTTTGTCATGTATTTTATTTACGGACCTTAACTACTACTACTACTTCATTCAAATTAAATGAGTACGATATAAGTTTATTACTTGCACCAAAACTCTCTCACGTATACATCGGCACACTACACCTGACAGTCAACACTACACTATTTGACATTATGTACCTATAATTTTAATTTCAACTCTCCACTATTGGCTTGTGGTTTAAATTAGTTTTTTATTTTACTTTATTACATTATTTTATATTTTGTAAATGTGAGAACGTTGTAGGACTTGTAGATTGTAATTTTTTTGACCATAGTATATTTGTTAAACATATGGTACCTGTTGACAGGCCTACACTGTCCTCCCATACCTATTAACACCGTAATTTGAAAACATTGTAAAAGAGAGATATTTTTAAAAGAGTAACCATGGAGTTTCCTGCCGGCTCTTCTCCATAGGAAACGACCAATTGGAACCGTGCACCTAGATTCTGACGTTTCATAAGTGCCCATGTAGGTTTATGTGAAATAAAATATTTTGATTTTGGCACACTAACATTTTACACTCTCATAGACACACACATACACACAGATACAGGCGCCCTTATTAACTTTTTGTTTGTTTCTTTGTAACTTCTACCCCCAAAATTATAATAACTTAAGTTTTAGTCTTAAATCTCCATAATAATAACGTTAGATTGTAATATCATATAGATTTATATATTTTGTTTTGCTTTTTTTAAGTAAAACTTTCTGTTTTTCCATGCGGTGGGGACCTGATGATGTGTAATACAGGCATTTGATGCCTAACTCAGACACCAGCTGCTCACATTGCTAAAAAGGAAAAAAAAACAAATAATATGTGAAACCTAGAATAAGCTTGTCATTGTGAGGAGTAATAAAGAAAATTATAAAAAAAATAGAAAATCTACTGCCTGTGACGGTCTTAACTCCTGTTGCTACAAATGTTAACTTTTTGAAATTTTCTTTTTTTGAAAATTAAAAAAAAAAACTACGAGTATTATGACTTCACATCTAACCCTGTACACAACGTCCCGTCAATCGTTGAGCAGACAGCTGCCCACCAGACACGACACCCCGTCTGTTCGGCGGACCCCCTCCCTTTTCGATAGAGGATGAGTGAACTTTACACAATGTTCCTCATATCACTGGAGAATGTAAGTATCGTAGCAGGTGGCTTTCTGTAGTTTCTACCTACCCCCATGGGAATACGGCGTGAGTTATGTATGCATGTAAGATCTGGTCTCTCTTTTAATTTATATAAATTAATTTACATATCATGCAGATTACGTTAAATCTAGATGGTATGTTCTCATACTTCTTCTTCATATATGGTTCCGTATCCAAAAGTTTACACCCTATGTAAGCCTAAGCCGGGCCGCGTCGTTAGTCAATCTATCACACGCAGAGCTAAAGTATTCCCGTTTGAGCACCTATGCATGGAAAATGAGAATACCTTTGGTGCTCAATGCATAGATGCCCCAAAAATAGGTGCTCAAATACTTCGCAGAGCTCTATCTATAAACCGTGTCCGGATTTGTGCCTGGTTGATGGCAATAGGCTCGCCCCCTATTACATGGGACATTAACATAACTGGCGCAATGTGTACTTAGGTGCACCTCTGCCTAACCGTTCAGGGATTAGAGGCGTGATGTTATATTATGTAGTTTTTTAATAAAGTTAAATTTAATGAATAAATAAAGAGAAATTGAAAAACGTAAATAGATGTATGAACGTAAACGAGGCAAAAGGAGTATGTAAGGAACGTAGCAGGTGGCGTTCTGTGGTTTCTGCCTACCCCCATGGGAAGAAGGCGTGAGTTTATGTATGTATGTAAATTGAAAAACTTCCCCGAAACAATTTCAAATTCGGAAAATATTGAACTTCCTTTTTTCTATGGTTTTATGACATACCAATTGATATGCGTATTTATTTGGACATGACGACTGTCAAAGCCAGTAGGTTTTAAATAAAAATAACCCCTATAAGTAGGTATGCACTGTAGTTTTAGATTGTAAACAGATCCGCGGAGGTTGTTGACACCAAGATAAGGTCATACGCATTGGGTCGCTTGCCAAGTGACGACACTTCTCAAGGCATGATCATATTATGTATGCCACATATGATACAAAACCTCGATTCATTACAACCGAACGTTACGAGTGTGTTATAAATGTAAAGTCGCCGAACAACGCAAGAAACAAAAAGGCCACGACAACTGACCAGCACCCTAATTGCGTAACACATTTTCGTAAACGATTACGACTAATCTGTTGTATTTTGACAGTTCAACAACATTCATTGCGTTATTTACATTGTTGAGCAGATTTTTTATAACGAACGTATGAAGCAATGTATTAGCAATCTGTTTCAAAGCGATTCAGATTCCGATTGATTGTGTATTACGCAATTAGGGTGCAGCAGCCTAATTGCGTAACACATTTTCGTAAAAAAAATTCATTGCGTTATTTACATTGTAGAGCAGAATTTTTATCGAACTTATGAAGCAATGGATTAGCAATCTGTTTCAAAACGATTCAGATTCCGATTGATTGTGTATAACGCAATTAGGGTACAGCAGCCTAATTGCGTAACACATTTTCGTAAACGATTACGACTAATCTGTTGTATTTTGACAGTTCAACAACATTAATTGCGTTATTTACATTGTTCAGCGGATTTTTTATCGAACCTATGAAGCAATGGATTAGCAATCTGTTTCAAAACGATTCAGATTCCGATTGATTGTGTATTACGCAATTAGGGTACAGTTAGTAATGTAACGTCTGTGCGCACATAAAGCTTGACACTGACCTTCAAATGTCGCGGGCTACCCAGGCGCTTTTACCTTAAACAGTTTCTTATTCAATACTACACATGGTGGAAGGGACATCGACGCAAAACCTGATACCATGGACTCCGTACATGATTCTGGACCCTCTGCAGGCTTAGCACGAGCGCCCTAGAGAAGCGTATTGTCGACGGAAGAGTAGACAAAAATGGCGTTTCTGTGTAGACAGTAGAAAGTTTTCTACTGTCTACACAGAAACGAAACGCAATTGTACGGTAAAAATGGGTAGTTATACACATCACTAGCAACTAACCCGTTGCTATGGAAAATCACTGTCTATAAAGCAACCTGAGTCTAAGTGTGTCCTCGTGCTCGCGAAAAAGAGATTTCGAGGAGCGTAGAAAGCGATTTCTATTCTACATTAGAGTAGAAACAGAAAACGCCATGCTAAGCCTGCTGGAGTTGAAAATTTTCATCGATTATCAAAAAAAAAAAAACGGCTGTATCATAGAAAAGTGCAATACCTACGCGGTCAAAATTTATGGCAGAGCAAATATTTTTTTTAAATAACCGACAAAAAATTCAAGCAGAAGGGTTCAAAATCATGTACTGAGTCCATGATATCAGGTTGTGCGTCGATGTCCCTTCCACCCTGTATGCCTAAAGTAACAGTTAAGGCGACTCACGACAATCTCCTCGGGTTCAGAGTCGACGATGATCTGTTTGAACTCAACATCGCCGTTGGTGATCGCTTCAGAATCGTAGTTTGGGTCATTAGCGTCTTCCACGTATTCCTCCAGCAGTTCCGAGCCCGGAGCGCCCCACACGCCCTTGCCGCCAGCGCCACCTGTAAGGATACTGCTTGTTTTAAGGTGTCTTTTTTATTATAATGATTTTATTAACAGTTACACAGTTACAGAAACTGTTAGTTGGCCTCGTTGGTCGCAACCGCTACTGCTGAGCATGAGGTCCTGGGTTAGATTCCCAGGTCGGGCAACGTTATATTGGGTTTTTCTATCTGGAATTTCTCAGTTGCAGCCCGGTGTCTGGATTTGTGCCCGGTTGATAGCAATAGGCTCGCCCCCTATTACATGGGACCTAAACATAACTGGCGAAATTTGGGTGTAATACAGGTACACCACTGCCCAACCCCTCGGGGAAACAAGGCGTTATGTTTATAAAACAGTTACACGTTACTATTTTAGTAAATAACAAGCTCGAGTAAAAGAGGTTAACATGTAACCCACGCCAATGTTCGCGGAATAATCTATTTTAGAGAAATAAATGAAAGCCACACCTCTACTGGAGGTGATTTAGGTAAAGAAGAATTCATAATTATTGTGCTAGAAATAGAATAGCTTTTTTTTTAAATTTTGTTTGAGAGAGTCAAAATATATCAAGATCGAAAAAGTGTGTGCGCCCCTCGTCGTCTCTAAGAAATATATATTTCATAGAGACGACGGAGGGGCGCCCTTACGTCAGCATTGGTTCTACATTTACGGTTTGGAACAGCCGAGGCACGCGCGCCTCTCGCTATTTTACAGTTCTGGGTACAATGTAACAAAGTTTCAGCAACACAGTCAATGCCTCCGGACGCCAAGCCTGAGAGTTTATATTGTTTTAGTAGTTTTGAGCGGTAGCATTTGAATGGTTTTTGAAAGGTTCGCGTTATTTTCGCGCGCTGGATTTTCAACTCTCGGTGTTGAGCCGAGCATTGAGAATCCAACTGAGTGCATACCTGTGTGTAAAAAAAAACAGTGCTGGATTTAACTTTAAAACCCTGTGCACGACAAAAAAAATTCGCGTGTAGAAATCGCCGGCGGGCACGACCATAGACAAATAAAAAACACTGGATAAAAATTCATACTCAAAACCACACACACATACAGCTTTCCTTAAAAAAGTATGCGCTTCGGTCTGTAGGTAATATTCGTGTCTCTGAATTAGCACGAAGGTCGGTGCCACAGATTTAGGGCAAACACTACACAATGTTTCAAAGTTCTATCTAGTAAGTCGCACCTATCATTGCGCGTTTGTATATTGTTTTCTCTCTGTTGGGTTACTTATTTCGCTACGGTCTCAGATCGTCATCTGTCACTCAAGTTTTTTTGTAATTGCATTTATTATTTTATTATTTAGCGAAACTTCGCAGACGTCATGACTATCAATATCTAAACCCGTCAAATCAGAACCTGCTCCTTTTTTTTAACTCGGCTAAACATATCAAATCAGTTTTTTTGTGTTTAGATATCGAGCTTCACAATTTTCATTGTAGTATATTAGATCTCATCATGGCACGTTCGTATTTCCCAAGATTCCCGAAGCGCATACTTTTTTGTGGTAAGCTGTAGCTACCGTAGCTGCCATATTGGATCAAATCTTACTCACGACAATCTCAATCAATCTGTCACTTTGAAACAACAGCCTGTGGACGGTTTGTGGACGGGAACACAGACGCTGGCAAAGTTCAACACTGGCTGTGCGAATAATAAATGTGGAGAAACTCTGAGTACGACTGGTCGGGATACCAACCAAGTACAGATGGTACCTTCCACCCGTGAACTTTTACTACTGAACTTACTACCAGACTAGGTACGTCTGGTAGTAAGTTCAGTAGTAAAAGCGCGATGGTGGAATAATTCGTAGAGCTCCTACGCACACTTTTTTAAGTCCACAAGTGTGCAAACAGGTGCACACTCCCTCTATCCTCGCTCTCATAGTCCGCTGGTGTGACGTCACAAAAGTAGTAGTATACCCATATTCTAAACCCGCATAATTTCCTCGGCTTGACTCAACCTAACTTAGGTGGTTTGATATTCGATATTCGTGCCTGCAATCTCCTCATCTCAAACAGTTTCTTCAGTCGAGGTGAGTTTGAGTTTAGGAACCAACTGGCAAATATAAGGTACGTCAGCATGTACCTTGAGGCTTCCTTGAGGTAGTCAACAAGGAAGTTTTTAACCAAAACGCGTATTTTATCCTATTCTCATAATGTTTTTGTTTTTAATTTCCTTATTATGACGACTATGAATACCGAATTTGTTTTTTTTATTGGGTGGGAATTCATCAAAAGACTTCTCCCGCTCTGGGAGGAGCGGGAGAGCGTGTCAGACTTTTGCTGACTAAAACCCACCCGTGTTCCTTCAGTTGCCTGTGCCAGGGCCACGGTTTCTATTTCGAATTTCCCGCGACCCTGAACCGAGGCAAGCCTTGAGGTATCCTCGACGGAGTTGTGAGTCGAGTAGCTTTTGGCGGTTACGACTTAGAATATGGGTATTAGCTTTCAAGCTACGGATCTTCATGGTCCTCACATGATCTGATTAAGACTATGTCTGGAGTTTAAAAGAGGCTTCGACCCCTGAGTTTGTATTGACATTTCTTCTTAGCCTGCGTGGCATGACCACCATAGGAAAAGGTTTTGTCGACTAAAGTATAGTCAAAATTACATCATCATCAGCAAATTGCCGTCCAATGCTGAACGGAAGCCGCCCCCAAAGCGCCAACCATCCCGGTCATGAGCAGTCCACATCCATCCGCTGCCAGCCACCCTCTTCAAATCATCGATCCAACGTGCCGCAGGGCGTCCCACAAACGTTTGCCCAAACGCGGTCTGCACTCTAGCACGTATCTGCTGCATCGACCGTCTGTCCTTCTACAGACATGGCCTCTGAGCAACTCTGAGCAACCTTGAATTTGTGGATCAGGCCTATGGTAAGTGTCTACGTTTCGGCTCCGTACGTCATTACGGGTACGGGTACGTCATCCATGATCGATGATCGCGCAGCTTCCCGAATGCCACCCAGCCCAAGCATAGTCTTCTGGTCGCCGCCTTCTCAAAGTTGTGCCGCCCCAGTTTTTAATTTCAGTTGACAAACATTACAAATTTCTTTTATTCATCCGTCATTTTGTCTATTCTTCCGTCTTCAGATAGGAAATGTCGACTCCATCTAGCTCATTTTTTAATATCGCGTGTAAAACTGATTCCGTTAACCTATTTTACAGAATTAAAAAAAAAACTGTAACAAGATACTTCTAATTGAAGAAAGGGAAACCGGTTTACTTAATTGGTTTGTGGTAACAAGTGTAGACTGCTACCAGCACGCGTAGCATGACCGAGTTTTATCGACCGAAGAATAGACAAAATGACAGATTTTGTCTATTCGTCCGTCGACAAAGCAGGTTTCTATGGTGGTCTTCATTATCTTCGTCTTATGGCAGGATCTTTTGGTGCCTGAATGACATTGAGATGCGGGGCGTTGTTGGTAAACATTTGGGCAATTGTCGGAGAAGTTATATTGACAAAACAAGATGGCGGCGTTCATTCGGATTTTGAAGCGTTGTAGAGAAAATGCACGCGCCAAAAGAACTTAGAAGAGTTGTAGAGAAAATCGTAGAGATCTATCAATGTCTTACTGTCTAAACTGCGTTTCCTAGACGGTCAAAAATGCTTGTTCGTCCTTGTCAAGCAATTTTGATCGTTTAGATTTTTAGAAGATAGAAGTAGCTTGACTTACTTGACAAGCAACTTGATCATTCTTGAAGAAACAAAAGGAGAATGGGTGTGAATGCTTGACTTAATGTTGCAATAATCATTTCAAGCAGTTTTAACTGTCTAGGAATACCCCCCAAAGGCATCCCCTCAATGTGACATGTGCGAGCGAGATAGACGAAAGAACCAAGCAGTTGGTAACGCGGTGAAGAGTAAGATATTTCATATCGCGTGATCCCTGCTGTTTTACACAAAGCGTTGCCATGGTAATGCAGTGTAGGATACTTGATTATTTACTCAATAATCTATGAGGAAAAAAATTATAATTTATAGCAGTACATAAAGCTCTGTGTGGTACTTATGACTCACCCTTAATCTGATAATTGTTTTTATATAAAAACGTTGATTATTTAAGTTATTTATTATTTTAATAGCTTCTAGCGTTAAACAGCCTACCTCAAGAATTAAGCTATCAAATACGTAAAAGACTGTCAGCAGGCTTAGCACGAGCGCCCTAGAGAAGCGTATTGTCGACGGAAGAGTAGACAAAAATGGCGTTTCTGTGTAGACAGTAGAAAGTTTTCTACTGTCTACACAGAAACGAAACGCAATTGTACGGTAAAAATGGGTAGTTATACACATCACTAGCAACTAACCCGTTGCTATGGAAAATCACTGTCTATAAAGCAACCTGAGTCTAAGTGTGTCCTCGTGCTCGCGAAAAAGAGATTTCGAGGAGCGTAGAAAGCGATTTCTATTCTACAGTAGAGTAGAAACAGAAAACGCCATGCTAAGCCTGCAGTTCCTGGGGTTAGCGCGTTCAATAATAATAATAATTTATTGAATAAAACGGTTAAAATTTAGTATCGTTTGGCAGGAGGTGGGGGTGGGGAGGTGGTGGGGGGATGGAGGGGGGTGCTCCGTCCCCCCTGGTACCACTCCCATGAAAAGGTAACGCACCGTTCTTGAGAAAAACTAATTATTGTAACATAACCTCAAAACACTTAAAGAATCATGTTCAGTCTTGACCTGAAAATTTTCAAATGCGTCTAGTGATGTAAAATATCTAAAAACAATGCGTTATTTTTGCTTATTGCGTATCACTTATTTGAATTTTCAAATAAAGCCAAGAAAAAAAGCAATGTTACTATGTTTATCATTCTTAGTAGACTTTCGGAAACGGAGCGTGTTTTACACAGTTTCCGTTTCACATAATACGAAAAACTTGTTCGTTCGTCATGTGGTTATTGAATGTTTCTAATAACCAATTGGTATTAATTTTTTACTTTACTTAATATTTTATGACCAGCTATGATTTTTTTTTCGTTCTACATGTTTGGGTGTGGAAAGAAAAATAAGTGTACAGTTTACAGGTTACGCATAAAACCATGGACTACAATTTATACTACTACGAACTCTATCACAGGCTGTCATTTGTTTGACACTTCGCCTTTTATGCACGAGGCTGTGAGTTCAAATCCGGGCACGTACCAATCTCAATAAAAGTCAGAAATCGCCACCCCGTCTTGACCAAGCCTGGTGATTAATGCTCGTGCCTTCTCTGTATGAGTTGAGTCCTTTGCCCGTCAGTGGGATAGTAATAGGCTGGTATCATAGATTGCTCTAACTTGCACAAAATGTAGTGTAGAAAACAAGGATGGCCTATCATCACATTTGAAGTCTCAGTATCGACGGGATATTACGAGAATATAACTGCTGTTTGCGGCCTCATGCCGATTTGATAATGATATTAATTACATTGAAGAGGGATTTATTTCAGAGTAATCGAAACTCTCTCAGCGACTAACTATGAAACAATTTGATGTTAACATCGTAATCGTATAGTTTTTGAGGCTAAACAGCTGTCAAACCTTATCTGACAGCTGTGTAACCTCAAAAACCTCTTTACTTAATAGTATTTTTCCCTGGCCTCTAAATGAAAAGATGATATGATATTGTGTTATTATAAATAATAATTGTTAATAGACAACACTAGTTGTAGGTAGACGCGACCTGTAAAACGAATCATGTGACAGGTCAATCAATGTATGGAAAGTGGGCATGATTCTTTCGCTTTTCCAACGTCTCCGGCGCTGCGGGAAGTGCAACCCCGTCGCCCTTGCGTAACAAAGGATAGGCACACATGGTGCCTATGCTTTGTTACAGCGGGCGGGGGTTGCCCTCCCTTCGCGCCTCCGGATTTTTATAAACACTCTAGTGGTAGGAGCCAAAAGACTACGTGGAGTCGGGGTGCCCCGATTCGGTTTTGGAACAATGTCGACCTATTTTAACCATGAAGTGGAGGTACAGAGGTCACAACTCTGGCAGAAACGGAATGGACGTAAACAAATGACACTGACACATGACGCAAATAGCGTTTTTTTTTTTTTTTTTTTACTTTCCGTTTCACCGATTTTGTACGACATTTTACACCACAGACAATACACTAGTACAGATTTGGTTGTCCATAGCCGATTTTAACGTTTCGTTACGCTGTAATCTAATTTGAGGTTAGAAACATTTATTATTAATTTCTCGAAAAATACGCATTACCTTGTAATAAGAGTGGTAGCGTTATAATCAGGGAACCCACCCCTACCATCTTCAACCCTTTTTACCCCAAAACTCCTGCCAAACGATACTAGACCCAAGCCTTCCTTTAAACTAAAATTTTATTACAGGTGCAAGTAATGATGGTTTGGAATTAACATGTAAGGTAGCGACCCTAATCAAAAAACAAAGAAACAACCTTCACAGCTTTATTTTATTGGTATAATAAAGATAGATCGGCACACCCAAATATTCAATTGAATAATACCTTGATTTTTACTTAAAGGTCTTATGGATTAGGTATAATCTCAAATGGATAAGATAAAGTAGTTTTATATTGTTTTGAACACTTATCCCAGGATTTGTGAGGTTGGTATGCGCATGACTTAAAAACGGCTGGATTTAATAGGCTATTTTGCAACCACACAGATTGAGTGGACCTGTCCAGTCAGTGCATGCATTGGTCAGTTACCTTGCAGCTGAACTTAAAACTTAAGGAACTCAACGATTCAATTAACAATACCAAAGAAAGGACATTTAAGTAGGCTGCATAAATTACACAAACTGGCTGACCAAGATTATGATTAAAACTGAGAAAAAAAAAAGGTTTTGAACATAAATTGTGAATGCTGGATAGGTAGAAATGCTTATGCTATTCTAGATAGACATGTGTAGACAAAATAATAATAAATATAACAATTATTATATTATTTAAGAAAGAAAGAATAAAGAATGGTTTTTTCAGTCTATCCAAAGATTGGTAGACAACCATTTAATTTAGTATAGTGTAAATAGCTGGATAGTAATTGTGTAAATGCATTAATGCATACATGAACTGAACGCAATCAGTACATAAACTATGTTCAATAGCTGTCTCATTATATTCTGTGGAATATTCACTGACAGCTCTTGTGCACAGTTTAGATGTGCTGATCAGTTCAGTTTAATTGAAATTGGCACTTAATGTATATTATGTATATCTTAAATAAAATTTAATTAGTAAGTTCCAAATAATATTAAACATATTTTTATCACCCAAAGGTTACGTGGGTCATAAAACATGTAAGCAGTTTAATAACTTCATCCTTAGTGCTAAGTTTCAATTTTCTGGCGATTTTTCATAGTAGTAATATATTAAATTTTTTATTTATTTTAATTATTGTATTTTTGAAAACCCCAAACCTAGCATAAGCATAAAATACCGAGCAAAAATCGCCAAAAATTTCTTTCGGGACTGGTTGTATAGTGTATACTCCCATATTAGGGGTAGAAAAGTTCATATGTGTCGGGTCTAAATTGTTTACCAAGCAACAATGAGGTCAATTACGTCTTCAAGGTCAAGGTGAACACCAAAAGTCAAGGACAAATAAGACAATGGCAATGTCAAGGAAATTCACAAGGTCAATGTCAAACCTCTCGAAGGTCAAGGTTAAATTAAATTTCGAAAATTGATCTACATGAAGTCACTGATACAAAAAAAATTAGCTTCTCAACATGCAGTCCATAAAGTACACGCCTACAGAGGCGTACAGAGCCTAAGACGACTCTCTAACCCTTTTTTTTTTTTTTTTTATAAGATTTTAACTAGGTATCAACTTAGTTATCAGATAGATAACAAATATAAAGATATAAAAAGAAACTTGGGATTTACAAACGATTTCTGCCTACTCCCGATAGAAAAAAAGCATGATGAATTACGATTCGCAAACGGATTTGACAGAAAAACAACAACAATCGAAAAAAGTATGGTATCTTTGTACGCTCGCCACTATGTCTGCCTGCAATAACCCCGTCATTTAATATGTTTATAATTAAACGCGTGGCGGCGACGACGCGACAAAAATAGCCTTGATATGCGAAAGTTGTTTATATTATGTTGTTGCGTAACAATCTCTCGTAGTCTCGATCTCATACCATGCGGCCGGGGTTCAATAACAAACTAACTGCGCAAAACAGCAAAAAGATTCGCGTTTGCGTGACCTTCGAAACGCAGCCCGGATGCCCTATATACAGAGCTACATAGCGTGTCTCGCTGTGTAGTAAACATTACGTAAAAAACATACCCTTATTGCTCCTCTGTTCATGGTGTAGGAAGTATTTTCTAGAACTTTCAAAACAACCGATATGAATTAATTGGGATGAGAATAATGTCAACAAATACAAGGCGTGGTATCTGCCTACCTTTCTTTGGCAGCCCTCGTCCATGGCCGTTGCGCGGTCTGCGGCTGTTCTTCCAGCTCCGGTATTTAGGCAACGGCGTCACAGCTGAGGCCGTCGCGTTTACCGGCGCCTCCTTGCTATTAGAGCGCCAATACTTCTTATTCTTGCGGCGCAGACGCTCCGAATGAGAGCTGGCCGCGTCTCCGGCGCCTTCGTCCACAACCGGCTTTTCGTTATCGTCTACCGCCACGTTTTCAGAATCAGAAGCGAATCGCTCGACTTCCATTACGGCGGCGGTACGAAGGTTTATTATTGCAAATCGACGTTAATAACCTAAATAGAACTCGAAATAGAATCTAATGGGACTCGCACAACAAATGTGGGTCACGTTTATTTTGTTTATAGGTACGATAAACAATGGCAGCACAACGCAAGTATTTGTTTTGGGGAGCACACCGACGTGAAGTTAGGCAAATAACATGGCGGACGATACTGATTTTTTCTTAGATTATTGCTTAACTGGACTCTAGTCTTTTTGTCACACCATTACTTTTGTGATCACGGTCACACCATATTTTTTGACATTTATCTATCTAACAGCCCATGAAGCAAATGTAAAAAACAGCCCCACTGATCAATGATCCGATAACAAAATACAGGGGTTTTTCACGAGGTCAAGAGGAGCAGAGAGGCGACAACAATAATTCTCAAAGTGTATTAGTATTTACAAGCAGTTTGACTGGTGTAAATTCGCAATTCTAGAAAAAGAATAATCAAATATGTCGTCTTTGAAATCGCTCACTGATGCAGTAAAAAAAGTTGAACTAATTGCTGTGAACTAAATCTGTGAATAAAATATTCACAGTAACAGCGATGAGAATGTTTTAGAAAACAGCTATTATTTACTTGCTTATATTTGAGATTCGGTTTTTAATTAGTTATCGCTACCATGGTAAGTTGTGCTGACCACAAATAAGTAAGGATAATGGTAGAAGAATGTTAATGTGCGAACGATCTAAGCATCGCACGGAAAAC
Organism: Dasypolia templi; assembly: GCA_963555695.1. Taxonomy (NCBI): domain Eukaryota; kingdom Metazoa; phylum Arthropoda; class Insecta; order Lepidoptera; family Noctuidae; genus Dasypolia; species Dasypolia templi. The sequence continues at coordinate 4,829,640 of OY743166.1, forward strand.
GCACGATTTTTTACTTTTACATATATTTGCAAGCTATCGATTACAAAAGGCGCAGTTTCCCTTACATCATTCAATAAGTTGACTTGACGCTAAATGCAGACGAGTTTTGTGGGATAATCAAACAACATTCTGAAATACAAGACATTTGTCGCGCAGTTTTCGCTATTGTGTTTACCACACTCGAGTACTGATTGCGAAAGGGCATTCCGTAAAGTCAATTTAATTAAAACGTTACTTGGTTTATCAAATGAAATCGTGAATCGGACCTTACTGGCAAACCATTTTATTATAACCAGCGGCGAAAACTGCACCAACTTTAAGTCTACAGGTGACGGGCGGTATGATTCGACTTTTTAATACAATGTGCAAAAAAAATTTGGAAAACAGAAATACTAGCTTTTGAGTACCTACTACATTTTAAATAAAAGGAACATTTTAATTATTGTACGACTTATTTTTCGTCTAGTCGTAAGACCATTTTAATATAATACGTATTCTAATACTCCTCGCGGACTGCTCGACTGGTGTACGATTGCTGCATTATTTTTACCTGGCAGCCCCACTCGCATTTGACGATTGTTTTGTTGGCATAAAGGCCTAGTAGCCATGCCATAAAAAAAAAGACGCTTGCTTTGTTTGATTTGTCTGTCACTTTGTCAGTGTCACCTGTGTCACTGCCATTGTCAATATTTCACCTCATTTGATTGTTTATTTTTGTGTTATTATTTTTGTATTTGTTTGTTAGAAGACAAATTGTGGGCCAAGGTACAAAAATGGATACTGAAGTAGTAACAGCTGCTGCCCTTTATTTGTGTGCTACATTTAAATACTATTTAGCGCTTTATCATCGCCACACGGCCGCAAAAAAGAGGCTTCGTCGAAGACGTTGCTGGATGCAGGCTATACATCATGAAAGAACTAGGTAAACTAAACAAATGGTAAAAGTAGAAAACTCCCCTAAGTAGACCCTCTATAATAAAATTTATGTGCATGTTAAAACGTGAAAATAAAGAAGAAAGAGATAAAAGAACTTGGGGAGGCCTCTGCCTAGCAGTGGGCCAGTAAAAGAAAATATATTGTTGTGTGGTAAAAAGTTTTCGGTACTAAACGTCACAATGGCTGAATACACTAACCGTGAATTGCTAAAAAAAAGATAAAATGTTCTAGTGTGTCTAAGACTCACTCACTATGATTCAAAATTTTGAATCTACTGACTATTATGTTTTACTAGATCAATCACGATTGAATATTTGTAGTTTTAGTTGTAACTAAATATTCAGTCTTTAATTTTAAAATCAGTCGGGTCACCAGTGAAGAGGTATGAGTGAACTTTACACCCCGTTCCTCATACCTCTTCAGACTGATCACAATGACAATTATAAAAGAAATATACAAGACAATGCACCAGCCATGTTACACCTCCTCATCCCTTGATAGATGGCAGAGAAGTAACTGAGCCATTAACACCACCTTGGTGCTTTTTATGTTGCATACATCAAGTTTAATAATGGAATTTCTTAGTAGCAGCCCAGAATCTGGATTTGTAACTGATGAAATGTGGGTGCACTGCACTATCAGTACACCACTTTCAACCCGCTGCCTAATAAAGTTTAATAAATAGATTGTCACATAAAACCTTAGTCATTTATTTAGCATGCAGGAAAGTCCTGTTGTTACTGATTCTGCATGGGGATTATACTAGTGTGCCACAGACTGGATTAGCTAAGCTGGATGAGATGTGGGCTGAAGAAATTGCAGAGCACAATTGATACCACTTTTTTATCTGTACATTACAAATCAGGACTCATTATTATGTTCTGTGTTAGGGGATTTGGTTGTCGCTCTTAGTCCTTCAAGTGAACCATTGTGAGTGCATGGATCATGGGGGCTGTCAGTGGTATATCAAATCTCCTGGTTTGTTGAGAACATCTGTGTAAGATCTGGGTGCCCTGAGGGTTTCTTTCCTAATCTAGGTTTCGCCTATTCACTCAAAGAGCATATGCACACGGTTTTCTTCGCCTCCATGCAGGCCCTAAATAGAGAACTATCCGTTATGCCTATTGTGTGATAATGATTGTTTAGCAAGCAGTGCCCATGCTCACCAGGAGCAGGCAATCTCCTGTCCAGACATAATAAATGTCTGGTTAGCCTGCCATCTAAGGATGGCATAGCTTCCCTGGACTGCCTGCAGCCCGGTGTCGAGGTCCACCGGCTCTCCGCTTGTATGTGGGTGGACTCCTGCAGCCACCTGCGTATCTGTTTGAAATTGAAGGGGATGAGTATGATGGGTTCAGGTCCGCAGACTGACGTGCTTTATGCTCTTCTAGCCAGTTCGTCAGCTGTGTCGTTTCCTAGTGATACACTGTGAAATTTAATCCATAAAATGATCAGACACTGAACAGTCTCAAATCCTGGTCACTTATGGTCTGACCAGAAGTACCGCACTCGCACTGGGTGTTGGATGGGTCGGTAATCCCCCAATTCGACAAATTGCGTCTGCAGCGGCCTAAATGGTCGGGTGGTGGATGTTTTTCTTCCCACAATTTGCTTCTCTCATTGAGCCATTTGCTCTGGATGGCATGAATAGAGCGTAAGAAGCTCTTACGACTTTTAAGCCTACCCGAGATGTCGGGAATCGGATTCTTGGTTCTGAAGTCCTAAAAACTAATAAGAATAAAAAAAAGAAAAAACGGTTAATTCAACATTTTGTTAACATTGTTTTCAGGTCCAGCCTGAACACCCGCCTCATTGAGCTTCTCACGGAGCTATCTGGTGAATACTTCGTTCACATGTCATCAAGCGACTTTGAGTACTTGCTTCAGAAAATATCCCCCATCATTCAAAAACAGGACACGCATTGGAGGGATTCGATACCGGCAAAGATCCGGCTTGCGGTCACCCTTCGGTTTCTGGCGACGGGAGACAGCTACACCACTTTACATCGGTTTTTCAAGATATCCAGTTCGTTGGTGTCGAGAATCATACCGGAAGTCTGCAACGCTTTTATTGTAATTTTGAAAGAGTTGATTAAAGTGAGTATTTTATATGTTTTACAATAGCCTTCATACCAAACCAGAACGTTAGTGTGTACATAAACTTAACAATGAAACTGTTTAGTTTAGTGGCGGCATCTACAACGCCACATGAGAACTTACGTATACGTATCACACTGAGGTCACGCAAAGTCCTGCATCGCGCAAGCAGAGTTTACCGCGCAACTAGCATATTATACAACGTCCCAACATCAATCGTCGGCAAGTTGCCCACCAAACACAACACCCGACTGCAAGCGTAGCATGACTTGCTAACGGAAGAATAGACAAAATCACAGATAGAATAGACAAAATGACAGATTCCTTTTATTAATATGTCATCTTGTCTTTTCTTCCGTCAATAAAACAATACGCGTGCTAGTCGGCGGATCCTCTCTTTTCTATAGATGATGAGTGAACTTTACACCCTGTTCCTCATACCTCTATTGTTTTAAAAAGAAAAAAAAAGATTTAATAATTTTTTAATGAAGAAATAAATCGACCTATTGGTACTCATTCAAATTTCGAAGGGGCAAACTATATTACAGTAAATGAGTTTTGGGGCTTCTTCACCTTCTAGACGATTTCTTGGTGGTTCATAAATTAAACCGGCCCTAGTTGCTCACTTGGTATCGAGCTGATTGGATTGAAATTGACATGGGAGCAAAAACTTGAAACTTCGAATAATATTTCCGCCCCATTCAAGTAGGACAATCATGATCGATATAGAAATGTTAAATGACTTTATTTCTGTAGAAAAGTAGGTTTGTACAAACACTTTTATACGTTAATCCAATTTTAAGAACTAGGTGAGGTCGGCGTTTCCTATCTGACCACTGAGAGGAAAGGCCGAAACTAACTCCAGAGGTTACAGTCTCTTTTAAATTCCTGACATAATCTTGGCCAGATCATGTGAAGATCATGTAGATTGTTGTATCAAACGGTTTTATCAGTAAAGAACAACACAGATTGAGTGGACCTGTTATGTCAGTGCACGCATTTGTCAGTAATCGTGCAGCTCAACTTAGAACTTGAAGAGCTCAACGATTCGACGAACAATACCAAAGAAAGGGCATTCATCACTTAGTCTTTCCAATGTATACTTTATTACAATTACAATGAGATAGATGTTACCACAGAACATAAATACCCTGACGGGGATGTTACACTGCAATGTCTTACTAATGGTTTTACGTCATTCAAATTAGTTAATGTCACTAAGTTAGAGCCGGTTTTTTTTAATAGACCTTCGTTATATAAAAACTTGCAGAGGTACGGTTTATTGCAGAAGTTCCGCACATGCTGAGGCGGGGGCGAAGTCCCGTTACAACCTTATTATTTCACTTTCCTGCATACTGGCTGTTACCTATGGTTTCACATAAATCCTGAACTGCTTCAGAGATATGAATGAAGTCCCCGTGGGAAGTTTTTGCCCAAATTCGTTCTGCCCCTACAACTACATTTTTATCAATCAATAAGATTAATGAACCACGGAAATCCTTTAAAAGGGATCAGCTTATATCCGGCGTTGTATGGGATTTCCGTACAATGAGAGGTTAGTTTATAGTGGAAATGTAATTAATTTCATTTATTTAATTGCATTCCACAAGGTAAAAATAAGATAATAAATAAGGCTTAGAGCTAAGAGCCGGTGTAGACCCTGCCAGGGCACAGCACACACATGTATAGTTGTTATGTGCCATGTACTTAAAATTTATAAAATGCATGTAACGATTTCATGAGTAAAAACTGGAATTAAAATTATACACAAATGCTATAATCAAACTGTAAAATCATAACAAAAAATGTAATTCATCTTTTCAGACACCAACATGTCCTGAAGAATGGTTGGAGAAAGCCCAAGGATTTAGTTTCCCTCATTGCCTTGGGGCACTTGATGCGAAGCATGTCTCCATATGGGCTCCGTCACACACAGGACCTGAAGACATGAACTACCAAGGAAGCTTCAGCATGGTTCTACTAACCCTAGTGGATGGCGATCACAATTTTATGTACGCTGACGTCGTGCAGAGCCAAAATATGGACAACAAAGTGTTCAGTGAAAGCGATTTGTGGCTGAATATTAATACTGACAATCTAAATTTACCTCCCTATACACCACTGCCCGGAGACACTAACAACATGCCCTATATCTTTGTAACAGATGGAGCGTTTTCTCTCGAGAGACACATCATGAATCCGTTCCCTGGACACTATGATTCCAACTCTCCTGAAAGTATTTACAACCAATTGGTTGCTCATTCTCACTCCGCAGTTGATAATGCTTTTGGTGTTCTTTCAGCCGTTTTCAAAGTTCTGCTCAAACCTATTATTTTGGAGCCGGCCAAATCTGCCATTGTAATACGCAGCTGTCTGCTCCTACATAACTTTTTGATGAAAAGCGACTCTTCTAAAGATATTTATTGTCCTCTGGGCTCGGTTGACACTTATGTAGATGGTGGAATAGTGTCCCAGGGATCTTGGAGGCATGAGAATCAGGACCATTTTTTGCCGTTACAAATATTGCCTTATGAACCAGAGGAAGATGCCATTCAAATAAGGCTTAATTTCCTTGACTATATTGAGAGGAATGCGCTCATAATTAATTAATTTATGAAGCATCCCTATTTTACGGGAATTGGTGAGAGTGAAAAGAGATTCCGATTCTACAGAGGTTTAATAAAAACGCCATAAATATGTAAGTATGAAACTCTGGTTTAAGGCCGCGCCACGCCGTCCAATAATAAACTCAGCTATGGACAAGACAATGTTTTTTTTGTAAATGGCTTTTGTCGTCTGCTTAACCGGACTTGGCTGCGGTTGCCCTAATAAATTAAGGCCTCCAGCCTTGACATCACATTTCATAGATAATATTGCGCTACGCCGACCGGCGCCGTTGATACGGTTCAGTAATTTTAGTAAAACTTGTAGTTTATTGGTTCTACATAATATTTAGGTTGCAATAGACTTGAAATAAACGATGATGTTTTAATAGAATAACTTTCATTAACACGTTAAACGCCATGGGGGTCACCGGTGACCTCACCCTTCCTCTATCATAGCGCCATGGGGGTCACCGGTGACCGCAACGTATAGGCATATTCAAACTACTTTTTCTCGCCGCCGGCCATACTGCCTGTTACTTTATTCGTACTCCGTGACCGGCACGGCGCTGTAGAACTATACTGCGCAGTGGGACAAACATACCTTGTAAGGAATTGAAAAAATGAAAGATAGCGAAAAAAGTAACCAAAATAAAAATTCAGGATATATAATTCAAATTAGTCTTTATTATTTAATGAAATACAAACATAAAAATCAGTTTTACTGAAAAATAAAATAAAGTTCTCATTAGTAAGCATAATTACAAACAACATAATATTTGACAAAACATGCTGTAAAAGATGAGATAAGAAACCTTATACAGCATCAACATATTAGCGATGGACATAATTGAAACATTTTAGACAAAAGTGAGGCTCCCCCTTACATTGCACACAGTACGTACTCACTTTCTTAGCTTTATTCTTAGCTACTTTACGACCAAATTCCTGTACTGAATCTTTATAACATTGCGCGCAAAAACGACGCGTGTCTCTTACTTTTCCTTCCTTTAATTTTAGAACATGCTTGAGTCTTTTAGGTCTTTCATTGATAATTATTTCTTGGGAATCTGCTGGCCGAGTCAAATAATTTATGAGAGCCCTCCTAAAGTCGACAATTGAAGATTTGCTCTGCTTATTTTCATTGTACATGACCCAAGCATTTACAACTGCCGTATTTAGAAGTAGTTCTATTGCCAATTTTCTATACCATTTTACGGTTTTCCGCAATGGCGAAGAATAGGCACCCATCTGGTCACTCATGTCTACAGACCCTCTCGATTTATTATAATCCAAAATAACTTTTGGTTTACGAATCTGTTTGCCTTGTTTCACCACCACAGCAATTTTGTCGGAATGCTTTGTCGACAGCATAAGCACGTCCCTCTTATCTTTCCATTTAAGCACTGTTACTCCATCTTCATTCTCCATAGCCATTGTTTCACCTTTTTGCAGTTTCGAATCAACAACAGCCTTAGGCAATCCTCTTCTGTTTTTTCGCAATGTGCCAATTAAATGGGTTTGCTTCTCCAATAACCGATAAGCCAGTTGCAAGCTAGTGTACCAATTATCAGTTGCTAGCGTGTGTCCTTTGTCAAATATATTTTCACATAGTGCCATCACCACATTTGTTGGCGTAGTATTTATTGCGTCAATGTTTTTCCCACTATACAAATTAAGTTTGCAAGTATATCCGGGAACAGTACATAACTTAAATAGCTTCATGCCATACTTGTGTCGCTTACTTTTATTGTATTGCCTGAACATTATTCGACCTCTGAAAGGTACTTGGCTTTCATCCACACAAACATCTTCTTTAGGCGAATAATATTTCTGGAAAGTAGCATTGAGAGTATCGATTAAAGGTCTTATTTTGGCAATACGATCGTTTCTGTCGACAGATAAATTGTCGCTAAAGTGTAGGTATTGCAGTAGTAACTCGAAGCGGTTCCTACTCATAACGGTGGCTGGAAAAGTTTGTCCAAGTATCTTGTCTTTGCTCCAATAATAAGCTAATTTCGGCAGCTTTACTACGCCCATAAACAAGACCAGCCCAAGAAACTGTTTTATTTCTGTCTTGTTTGTGGGCTTCCATGAATGAGACCTTGATCCAGGCTTTGTTTGCCTGGCTGTGATGTTATGACTTGCGAACAAATTTGTCTGCTCAGCAATCATTTCAAGAATTTCTTCAGGCACCAATAGATCATAATACTGGTCAGGGCCAGCTTCGGCTTGGGTCTAGTATCGTTTGGCAGGAGTTTTGGGGTAAAAAGGGTTGAAGATGGTAGGGGTGGCTTCCCTGATTATAACGCTACCACTCTTATTACAAGGTAATGCGTATTTTTCGAGAAATTAATAATAAATGTTTCTAACCTCAAATTAGATTACAGCGTAACGAAACGTTAAAATCGGCGATTGACAACCAAATCTGTACTAGTGTATTGTCTATGGTGTAAAATGTCGTGCAAAATCGGTGAAACGGAACGTAAAAAAAAAAAAAAAAACGCTATTTGCGTCATGTGTCAGTGTCATTTGTTTACATTCATTCCGTTCACAGAGCATCATTATAATACTGATTCCGCTTCTCCCAGAGTTGTGAGAAGTTAGTGTACCTCCACTTCATGGTTAAAATAGGTCGACATTGTTCCAAAACCGAATCGGGGCACCCCGACTCCACGTAGTCTTTTGGCTCCTACCCCTAGAGTGTTTATAAAAATCCGGAGACGCGAAGGGTGAGCATGGGTGCCTATCCTTTGTTACGCAAGGGCGAAGGGGTTGCACTTCCCGCAGCGCCGGAGACGTTGGAAAAGCGACATTTAAGTGTTTTGAGGTTAGGTTACAATAATTACTTTTTCTCAAGAATGGTGCGTTACCTTTTCATGGGAGTGGTACCAGAGGGGACGGAGCACCCCCCTCCATCCCCCCCACCACTTCCCCACCCCCACCTCCTGCCAAACGATACTAAATTTTAACCGACTCACTATCACTATCACTTGCGATAACCAAACGTCTTTTCTTTTTCGGTAATTGCATGGGTTCACTATCCGATTCTACGAGAGCGTCATTGTTTATAGAAGCGATCGAAAAAGAAATTTCTAACGCGTTGATTTGCTTCCATTCATCCTGCGTAAATTCGAAGTCCTCCATAGCTAAATCCATATCTAAAGGCTCGCACATTAACTATTCAATAAGAAAATGATGACAGCTAAGATAGTAGGAACGTAATTGATCTAGTAACACACGTTCTATCACCGTAAGCGCGAGCGCACTACTGGTGTAGCGGCCGTAGCGGGTGGCCGGCGGGGTGGCCGGCGCGGCGCCGGGTACCGGAAAATATATTTTCTGTATTTGTGCGCCATGGGGTGCACCGGTGACCTCAGCTATGTATTTGACTGTAACTATGTAACCCATGTACAGAATTGAATAAAACATATTTTCTATACGTATCGTAACATAATAAACAAATTACGACCAAAAGTATTTTTACGATTTTTATTTTTTTCTATCGGCGTTTAACGTGTTAAGCTTGATAAGCTGGAACTGAGCGACATTAAAAAAGAAGTCCACTTGTTAAAAGCAACCGGAAAATTACTGAAGGTTTGGGACGTAAATACTATGCTACACATTAAACCCGACATCTGTTGAAAACGAGTGTCCACTGTCCGGTGGCATTTTTACAAAAATCGCAAATTGCTTTTTTATTGATTTAGCTGGATCAAAATTAACTCGATTCTAATTTTATTTAGAGAAGTCTCGAAGTTTGATCGTGTGTTGTCTCGTGTCCCGAGACTTTGAGGCTGTCGAGACTTTACTTTTTTTTCCGGGGTGGAAAATCCTCATGGGTGTCCTCCGCCCTGGGGCGGGCGGAGGGGTCTGTAAGACTCTTACTTACTAAAAACCACGCCGGTGTTCCATCTCACACTTGCACCGGGGATCATGGGAACTAATGCGCATTCCACGATCCCCGACTAGCGCCTGCATCTGCGGGCCTCCTCATGTCCACGTGGTGTCAAACTCCCCCAGCGACGTCCAATAGGGGCGCGCGTGGAACACAGAAAGAGATCACCGCATCCCACGACTCGGCGCTCCCGACCATCGAACGAGCGACGGCCGGCAGTGACAAGTCGGCTCCGACTTCTGATACGAGGGCACGGCGCATTCACACTCACACTCGGCCAGCGCATGCCACGCCGTGTCCTCCAGACAGTTGACGCAGTGATGACACCGAGCGTCTGGCTCCCTGTTTATGCGACACAGGTACTTTCCGAAGCAACCATTCCCCGAAAGCACCTGCATCGCCCGAAACGACAGGGAGCCGTGCCTCCTCTGAGCCATTCAGCACTGGTTGGATCGCCTCGAGGGTAGCGTGGCTGGCGGAAGAGCGCTGAAGCCTGTCCCGCCACTCCGCCACCATGACCTCGCGGAGCTGCGACCGACGCAGCTCAATTTCTCGCTGCACCGGTACATCGCCCCGAGCCTGCACCTGCCACCGGGACAGTGACGCGAGGGCTCTCGCCGCCTCTAGGTCCCATGGCGGAGATCCAGCCAGTGCACAGGCCGCCTCGTAGGAGATCGTGCGATCCCCCTGATAGCCGTGACGGCCAACGCCCTCTGCGGTTTACGCAACATCACAATGCAGCTGGCCGTCAAGTCAGAGGCCCAAACTGAGGCCTCGTACAGGGCCATGGATCGTACGACCCCCAGATAGAACCTACTACAGGCGGTGCTCGGGCTCCACAGGTTGGGAAGGAGCGATGCGAGCGCGCCCGCCGCGCCCATCAACTTTGGCGCCAGCCGCCGAAAGTGGGGCCCGAAGTCCCACCGGCTGTCGATCACCAATCCCAGGTACTTCATGGTAGACTCGATAGCAAAAACGACGGCGGTGGCGGCGCCTGCAGGGGACCGTGAAAGACCACGGCCTCCAACTTGTTGAGGGCCACTTCTAGGCCCAGGCGCCGTATGCGGCCCACCACTTGTGAGACCGCAGCCGTCGCCAGCAACGCTGCCTCCCTGTGCGAGGTCTGCCGGGCAGTGACCGGCGTGTTATCTGCGTAACAAGTCAGATCCACTCCCGGTTGGAGCTCACCCGTCAGCACCCAGTCGTAACCGATGTTCAACAGGGGAGGGCCCACGACCGGGCCCTGTGGAACACCGCACGACATTTCGTGCCGGCCCCCGCCGTCGCGTCCCTTAGAGGTGACACACCTCTCTGCCAAATTAGCCCCAACAATGTGGCGGAAACCCAAACCTAAACCAAACCCTACTCAATCCTCTGAAGTTCATATTACCCTACAATATAACTAGGTATTTTATGAAATCATAACATTTGAGGTAAATTCTGACGAGTGATGATTATAATGAATATAATTCTGTTTGATACGGTCGCGAATCATAATTTGATCAACATATATTATATTTTTTTTTTTTTTTGATTGTGGCAAGTGGCCTTAGCCATTGTTGCCAGTGTCGAGTGTTGAACCAAAAAGTTGAAACTGTCTTATTAAATTTAAAATAAAACTAACTGTAGGGCTGCTTTCCGAATTGGGATGTAATCGATTTGAGTGCGCTTACACCCGTTCCGAGTTGGCGTGAGCGCGATAACGATGTCTCGTGAATCGTCATAGGTGACGTCATGACATGCGCCATCTTGCGAAAACGCCGACCATACCCTATAGAAATATCACTGTGAGCGAATTGTCAGCTGTCATAATCGTGATATGATCGAAAGCACTACGTAGCTCACAACTACGATTTGCGAAATGGTGCCAAGCCCAAATTGTTCGTCTCATGGACAAAAACATGGAATTAGACCTCAAAAGCCAAGGGTGCCTACTACGCAGCTATACAGCCCAACATCCAGCGGAAACCTTGGTATTTTAAATTTCCAAAATAACTGTATCGACGCTTTGCAGGCTAAGACTCGGACATTGTTGTAGCCCAGGGTTTCTGAATAAGATCCATGTTAGGGACAGTTCCCTGTGTGAATGCAGTCCTGCGGAGGGTACTTTGGACCACATATTTTTCTCCTGCTCCTTGAACACCAAATCCTTCGATCTCTATCGAAAAATTTCCAAATGCAACATTCCTCTCCCAACTAACTTCCGTTCTCTTTTATTCCACTTCTCTCCTAAAATTATTAACATTTTAACAACTTTTTTAAACGAAAATGATATTAAATTGTAATTGTTGCGTAATAATTATGTAAATATGAAATAAATGTCTTTGTGCTGTTTGTCACCCTACTTATAAGATAGTAATTTAGAATAATATTTGTTATACTAACCCCTGTCCTCGTCTTTCAGCGACTAACATCGGTAGTTCTACCACAATGTGCAAAGTCGACGGCGCGCCTATACGCTGCCGTCTCAACGTGACGCTGGCAGAATAGTCGACTCAATATGCGACTCAATTGCCATTAACGGGAAGAAAAAAAAAAAAAAAAAAACGCCAAAAATCGATGTGAGCGCTGTCAGCGATTATGGTCTAACTCGGAATGCGGCCTAGGTTCATCACGTCAAATAACAGTAGTTGTCATTGTCAGTTTTGTCATTCGGTCTGATTGATTCGATTTGGTTATTTTTAGAGTTTAATCATGCAAAAACACAAAGAAAACGTATTTCTGGAAAAATTCAGTTTGTTAAACTCACAAGACAACAGTGAAGATATCAAATGGTCATCGAGTTCATCTAGTGATTATGAAAATACTTCGCACAATGACAAATTGTGCAATAATAACAAAACTCTCAGCCGGAAACGAAAACGTAAGAAAAAGACGCTAAAGAACATATCTAATTTAGATTTCACGATCATAGATGCGTCCAAAGATCATAACAGGGTTAGCTACAGAGAGAAATCGCCGATTTTAGTGACGAAATGTATCGACACTCCCACATCCCCAATACTTACTTCATCCAGATTCCCGTCAAGCAAACACTCTTCTCCCATATTATCTATGTCTAAGAGAAGTTTACAACAAAGAAGTCCTATTTTGATATCGAAAAGTGCATCACCTAAACATTCAAGTAAAGTGAAAAAAAAACTGGCTTACAATGAACAAAAAACATCGAAAGAAGATAATGGCTTTGACATTATTGAGAATGCAAGAAAACTACATGATTCCAATTTTAAAACTCCAGACAGAGACAAGAATCATCCATCAAAAGTCGACAATTTAAACATTAAGAGAAATGAAATAGAATCAAACAATCTTAGCTCAAAACTTTGCAATGCAGATGACAAATCCGATTTATCAAGCTCAATAAAATCAGACGAGAGTGGATCTTCAATAAAAGCTAAACTAAAATTGATGAACAATGTAAAGAATTACTTTGACAGCCATTTTAGCTCAGAAAATACTTCACAAAATATCAGTGACACACCCACTCCTGAAGAGTGTTTAAAAAATGAAACTATTGATATTTTAAGCAGTAGAACCCAACCAACTTCAGTTTCAATCATACAGAACTTATATAAACAAGACAGTACATGCACTAGCAACTCAGACAGCTCAACCTACTTTGAAAAAAATAAGAAGATGAAGTATAAAAAAGGAGGGCTAGCATACAGGTTGAACATGCTTTTAAAAAAACAAAATGCTCATATTTCTCTATGGCAACATGAAAGATTTTTAGCGGGAACTTCAAACTTTGTCATTCCAAAAGGAGAAAATGTTGTTTTCTTTATTCAAACAATTGATTTTAAATATGGATGCTACTTACTTGATGCGGTTGATGGGAAAAACAAAAAATTTAAATTTTTTATGAATAGTTTATATGTAAATAACAATGTTACTGCCAAATCTGTTTTGAAATTGTATGAGCCCTATAGAACTTTAGATTTTGAAGACAAAGATTATAAAATAATTATTAATGTTTGTAAATTTGAATGTTTTAATTTGAATGATAGGTAGGTTCAAGAACACAGATGTTTAAGCACTTGATATATTTTCCAATAATGCCAAAAAGGGAAGAATTAATAAAATTCAGTATGAAGCAACTTGAGTTCAATCAATGTATCTTGATGATCAAGTTTGGCCGTGTGAAGATCAAGACTTGATCTTGACACGGCCAAACTGAGGCCCATCCCGAGCGGGATGCGGGACAAAATATGGTGTAACTAACTTGTATGGAGGTGTTCAAACCGTCGCGAATAGTTCCGTGACCTCTTAATAATTTAAATATTCGACACATGTAATAGCGTCCCGTATCCCGCACGGGTTTGGCCTTAGTGAGGTCAGATCTTGTAAGTGGTACAGTGTAGCATGACCACCATACAAATAGTTCTCTATTTCTACGGGCCACCATAGAGACGTAATGTTGACGGAAGAATACGTTATATCAATTCTATCTGTCATTTTGTCTATTCTTTCGTCGACAAAACCGGTTGGCTGGATGCCTCAAGAATATGCCAGTTTACACATAATGTTTTCGATTGGCATTGATTAAATAAATTGTACAAAATTTTGCGCCCCTGCATTTGAAACTACAACTTGGAAGTCAGTTTCTATAATGTCCACTAATGTCAACAGTCTCAACACACAATGTACTTATTTATGTAAAATAGACTTTACCTACCCTCTTTCATAAAACTGAAATTTGTATAGTTGCCGGCACGTAACTTGGCAAGAATCGTTAGATGTTTTTTTCCTTTCTATTACGATATTAAAAAAAAAATATTTATGGGAAGAACCATAAAATAATGACAAGCAATATATGTGCAAAAAAAAAGTTGTTGCACTAGGTGCTGATGCGTGAACTTCGACTACGCCAAAACCTTGCCAAGTTACGTGCCGGCTACTGTATGGTTCAGAATTTAGTTGTGATATTATAATTTAAATATAAGTTAAAGTTATTAAGTTTATAATATTATAAATCCAAACAATGAAATTGTTTTTAAAATAACAACATGAGTTTTTGAAAAACCCTCAGATTATAAGGTGAATGCTATAAACTTAGATTAATGATTGGTCTCGCTGCGCTAGACGCCGCAAGACCTATCATTTATATAAGGCTATTATGGTATGCGCGGAATGCAATAGAAAACTTTTATTTCAGACAGGAGGCCATATGGTTAGTAACAATTTAACTTAACTTCTAGTGTTAGTAGGTTATAGACACAACTTAACGAAATACAAAATTAAATTCAGCGTGAAGTTGCATCCATTTACGCAACATCGGGGAATCCCACCGATCTGCGAATACACTGAGAATACAATTGGTGCTGCCGCAAACACGCATCATCAGGGATGCGCATCTATTCCTAATAATCGCATCAAAACCATTAATATTATTATCCGCAAACATCCCTGACGCACTACAACGCCACGGCAGCCTCAGCAGTACTCACAGTGCATTATTATATTGAACGCGTATGCCCGCTGACTTAAGTTGACCCACAAGCTGCACGTGTAGGACTGACAGTAAGCTTTGAAAAGCGTTACCTTAACTGGCCTCGTACATCGTGCAAACCTGCGAGTCAGCATGTTACAATTATCCTTAAGATCTTCAGAAACCCAGTGACCCAGATTTTTTTGTCCACTCTTCGCAGTGGTTCTCCACAAAGTGCGACACGTGGAATACACGAGTATGTCACACTGCCTGCCTTAAAACCACTAACTCGCTTTTTGTGACGTTATATTTGAGCCCATGACTCAACGCATAATATTCGCTTATAGCGATCAGTCGCCTCAGAGCACCTATCGATGGGCTCAGCAACACCATATCGTCAGCATAACTAATATTGTTAATGCACACCCCATCAAAATGACATCCGACATGATGGTGCTGCAGAGCTCAAGGATCAGCTGATTCATGTATAGGTTGAAGAGCCGGGGTGAGCTGAGCCCCCCCTGCCTCACCCCGCACTCCAGCCGATACACGTCCGAATGCGATTCAACCCACTTCACGCTATTGCTTTGACTACTGTATCAGTACTTAAATATAGACACTATTTCAGGTGGTAACGTAGTTTCACATTCTAGTTTACGCCACAAAACATCGTAACACACGAGATCGAATGCCCTTGACAGATCGAGAAAACAAGCAAAAATGGGAATCTTCCTGTCTGTGTAGTATTGAAGAGTCTGC
This sequence comes from Dasypolia templi, assembly GCA_963555695.1. Lineage (NCBI taxonomy): Eukaryota > Metazoa > Arthropoda > Insecta > Lepidoptera > Noctuidae > Dasypolia > Dasypolia templi. The sequence continues at coordinate 4,845,360 of OY743166.1, forward strand.
TTGAGGCACAAGATTGCACTCTCAGTTGACAGCCCAGGCCGAAAACCGAACTGGGCATCATGTAGTTCGAGGTGTTTAGCCAATTGCTTATCAAGCAGACTGTCCAAAACTTTCGCTATGACAGTTGCCAGAGAAATGGGTCTGTAATTGGAAATGTCAGAGACATTCCCTGTTTTATTTTTAGCAATAGGCACAACCATTGTATACATTAGGTCGTCTGGCAAGTAACCGTGACTAACGCACATGCTAAAAAACAAAGCGAGCACACGCGGCAAGTGTCCCCCCGCATACTTCAGGTGCTTGATGCTGAGACCATCATGACCTGGAGATTTACCCGTCTCCATTTTTTTATTATGGCTGAAACATCGTGTGCCGTAAAAACAATAGAAATGTTCCCAGAGTTGGCCCCAGCATCCACCACCTGCACAGGTTTAGTAAGAGGTGACTCAACCTGGAAATGACGCCGGAATGCATTGGCTATATCCACAGGCTCGTGTACGCCCGCCACGCTCACAGGGGGACTCAACTTCGAATTCAAACTATTTGTTGACTTCCAAAATGATCCAAATTTCTTTTTAGTGTGATGTTTAGCTAAAATATCCATTTTTATCTGCTGTTTGTTATCTTGACAATATTTCAAATTGGTCTTATAGGTTTGTCTAGATTGACACATTTTGTTGTAAACATAACCACTGGCAGGTTTACCCTAAAACAACCATGTTTGGTAACACAGTCGAGCCTCTCTGTGAGCGTCACGAACATACTTGTTTCAACCAGGAATGCAACCAGCAATCAAACATGTTTTGATAAAACTGTACCCTAATTGCGTAATACACAATCAATCGGAATCGGAATCGTTTTGACACAGATTGCCAATCCATTGCTTCATAAGTTCGATAGAAATTCTACTCAACAATGTAAATAAAGCAATGAATGTTGTTGAACGGTCAAAATCAAACAGATTAGTCGTAAACGTTTACGAAAATGTGTTACGCAATTAGGCTCCTGTTCAAGAAGGGAAGCACTTGGTTTTTTGATATTTGCAGGTCAGCACCCTAATTGCGTAACACATTTTCGTAAACGATTACGACTACTCTGTTTGATTTTGACAGTTCAACAACATTCATTGCGTTATTTAAATTGTTAAGCATATTTTTTTCGTACTTATGAAGCAATGGATTAGCAATCTGTTTCAAAACGATTCAGATTACGATTGAATGTGTGTTATGCAATTAGGGTACAGGTCAGTGTCAGATTGTATTTTGAACAAATTAATATTCGCGACCGTAACAAGAATGTATTACAGAATTATATTCATGTTCAAATTTTCATTGGGTCATACGGTAGAGGGTTGTAACGTAGTATCTGTAGTCTGTGGGGTTGTACTGTAAATTAGGTTAAAGATCTATAAATTCCCGCCGGGATGGAACGATCTTTTAATTTTGGCTTTGAAGTTAGCTATTCGTTTACGAAGATTGCTACATGTGTTTATTTTCTCAGTGACGTTGAAACAGAGTCACAGACTTAATTAACAATAGCAATAGTAGGTAATCATCTGGCTAACATTTAAATATTTAATTAAGATAGTTTGTATGAATTTCTCTCAAAATACAATTCAACAAAATCTCCATCAAGCAGTTTTTTTTTCTGACATAGCAACTCTGATTTCAGTAGAGTAGAGGTCCTGAATTCAGTCGATATTTATAGCAAAGATTTGATACACGCGTCCCGGTCGTTCCAAAACAAAATCTGCACCTTACATTATAAGAAAATAGTGTTTTATAGCTAAAGTAAAAGTATCGTTTACGAAAAAGGTTACTAACTCTCAGAATATGACACAAATTTAAAAAATAACGCGTGTATTTTGATAAAATGTATTTTGAAGTGTAGTAGTGTGTTTATTGATTGATTCCTGTATTTTAATACACAGAATTTTGGTAAGTTTAGTTTATTATAAGCTCTCGATGTAAATTGTAAACATTATGAATAAACAATTTTGAGTTTTGTTTACATAAAAGACGCTGCTCTCGAACCTTGGTACTTCATAGATGTACCTATATTAAGCAGTAAATAGACCCGACATTGTAAATGAATGCAGATTTTTTATTATTAGGTACGTATTTAGGCAGGTAATTACTTAGTTCAAAATTAAACTTTACGAAAAAGTCAATTATTAGGTATCACGACTTTTTTTGGGAGACTTACAATTTTCATGAAAATAGTTGTAGTAAAACATAAAAAAAAAATCTTTGCTATGTATTTAAATAAATATCATAATCACCGCGATTGGCAAAGAGACTGGTGATAAAATTCGGTGATTATTACTTCCATGCATAACATTACGCCTGTAATCCCCGAAGGGCTAAGCAGATGTAAGTAGTACGACACCGCGACAACTTAGGTGAAGTAAGTGCAACCGAGCGCGTTGAAAAAACACACGGATGCGTTGGAAATCCAGTGTGCGAATGTTTACATCCGTGCGGACGAGGGGTTAATACTAGCTTTTGCACGCGGCCTCGCCCGCGTGGATGTCGGAAATTATGTTGCAGGAACAAACTACCGGGGATAAAAAAAAAAATAAGTCCATGTTTTATAAACACTCGCGAGCAAAACTGAAAGTAGTCGTATCTGAAGAACTTAACTTTACGCAACACACAGGAAACACAAGACCAAAACAGAATATCAAACCAGCGTGGCAACAGAGGTTAGAAAAAGACAGAATAATTAAGAGCAGATTGTAGTAGGCTTACACAATACATTAACAACATCAGGTCCAGTAAAGTAGTAAGGAGAGTTGCGGCTTTATTTAGGAGCTATTGGATGGTTATTGTATAATTGCAAAGCAAACGTGTGAGCACTATGTAGATACTATAAAGCTACCCTATACTGGGCATGTCTGTCATTGACTTGAATGTGCCCTGGCGGCTGAGAGTATGTCACGCTCACTCAAATGTCTCGCTGGTGGTGGCGTGTGTGTTGGATCATTAAGTTCCCTTCAAAATGGTTGAGCTGAATGGTGCTGATCCATACGTCATGTTCGTGAACGGGCGCCGTCAGTGGGGACTGGTCATCTTTTGGCTGCCACGTCTTTTTTTAAATTTTTGTTTCCGTTTTTTTTTTTAATGTTTTCATTACGGGTCTTTCTACATCGTTCTCACATGTATAATAATTTCAACAAGACTGATGTAACAAATTTTCTGTAACCATATTATTTAAAAGAGTGTCCATGGAGTTTCTTGCCCGTTCTTCTCCATAGGTACTTACTTCGCATTGGAATGGGCAACTAGCTTCATATTTCTGACTGACCGACCCCTTGACCATTCAAAAGTGCCTGTAATTGGTTTATTTGAAATAAATGCTTTGAGTTGAGTTGAGCAATGTCACGCATATCTGACACTAAAATAACAACAGAAACCCTGAAGATTTCTTAGACACCTTAAAACAAAAGCTAGAGTTTAAAGTTAATCACCTACTTGCGATTTGCAACGAGCGATCTTAAGAACTATAGACTAATGAAGGTTTATAAAAATTTTACCATTTTAAAGATTAGGTATATTGTAACCTTTAAATGAATACCATAATCATTTAAATTAAAAGCGTTTTTTAGTAGCCATCCTGGTTTAAGTGAAGGAGTAAGAAAAAAATACATGTTTCAATCAGTGCACTCCGGAAATTGCTTGTTGTATGTGAATCCTATGCTGCGACACATGGGCTTATATACAACGTCAAGAAATCGCAAATGGTGATTTTTAAGAGCAAACATGCATTGTTAGGTAACGTTCCCCCAGTGACTATAAGTGGGACACCAGTGCAGCGTGTTGCTCAGGTGAAGGACCTAGGACATGTGATCACGGAGGACTTATCTGATGATGCAGATTTGGACAGGGAGCGTAGGGCGTTAGCGGTTCGCTGCAATATGGTAGCCCGCAGGTTTGCACGCTGTAGTGGGGATGTGAAGGTGTGTCTTTTTAAGGCCTACTGCCAAACCTTCTACACGTGCAGCTTGTGGGTGAAGTACACGCGGAGGGCCTACAACGCCCTACGCGTTCAGTATAACAATGGATTTAGGATGTTGATGGGGCTTCCGCGCTTCTGCAGTGCCTCGCAGATGTTCGCGGAAGCCCGTGTTGATGATTTCCATGCCATAATGAGAAAAAAGGCTGCGTCAATAATGGGTAGGTAACGCGGAGGCTCCAACAGCATCCTAAAAACATTATTTGACAAGGTGGACAGCCCCTTTATTAGGCACTGGGTGCAGAGACACGTGCCAACTTGTGTTGAACCACGTAGATATTAGTTGTTTTTAGGTTAGTTTGTAAGTTTTACTAACATAGTTTTTGAGTCGTTGTTACTAATACTATATGGATTGTGTGTTAATTAATGTATGATCCGAAATAAACATAATAATAATAATTACTCGTTACCCCGCGAGTTGCGCGACATTAACCCTCTATAAAAGCACACATTTCTGAATTCGACCCTTGACCTTGAACGAAAATAGATACCACTCCTACGGAAGCAGCACAAATTGTTGCCCTACTTTTAACAAGGCCTGCGTGATGTCGCACGTCAGCTCCACATAAGCCAGTCCTGTGTCTCGAAAGTTTACAAACGCTTTGGAGAGACTGGAACCTTCATCCCGAGACCAAGATCTGGACGGCGCCGGTGCACTTCGGAGAGAGATGACCGTTTTACCGTGTTAACTTCTCTTCGAAATCGTCATTTGACTGGTGTCGACGTCCAGCAGGAGCTCAGAAAAGTTCGTGGGGTGGCTGTCAGTGAGTGAACAGTTCGGAGAAGACTAAAGCAAAACCTGATTCCAAAAAGGCCTGCCACAGGACCAAAACTGACGGCAGCTCACTGACAAGCACGACTTCAATTTGCTCGGGCCCATCTTAATTGGGACTACGAGCAATGGAGGCGAGTTATGTTCTCAGACGAGAGCAGAATGTGCTTGCACGGTAGCGACCGAAGGGGCCGGGTCTACAGGCGGCCTGGAGAGCGATTTGCTCAGTGCTGTTTCGCTGAAACAGTAGCCTAGGAGGGCGGTCCATGCATGATGTGGGCTGGCATTTCATTTGAAGGAAAAAACGGAGCTCGTTTTCGTGGCTGGTGGGGGACGAGGCGGCGTTCTAATTTCATTCTGCTGGAACATATATCCTTATGCGGGATATGTCGGTGATAACATCATCCTGATGCACGTTAAAACGCCCGTTGTCACACTGCACGTGCCACAGCTGAATTCCTAGGTGAAGTTGGCATCGCCACATTAGACTGGCCAGCGTTCAGCCCCGAATTGAATCCCATTGAGCACTTGTGGGATGAGCTGAAAAGGAGGGTTCGATCCCAAATCCAGCTCCTTCAAGTGTTGATGAGCTGAAATCGGCATTGAAAGAGGATTGGAAAAGTATCCCACAAGATTCTATCAGGAAGCTGATTAGGTCCATGAGGAAACGTCTTCGAGCTGTTATTAGGGCTGAACAATTAAAAGATTTTTCGCAAAATTTTAGTTTTTTTTCCAGATCCCCATTTCCCTATTCCTTCACTTTTTCCTTACTCCTTCCCTTAAACCAGGAAAGCTCCTCAAATACGCGGTCTAATTTAAATGAAAATGGTATTATTTAAAGGTTACAGTATATTCTTTAAAATGGTACCATTTTCATTAACCTCCATTAGTAATTTAATTCTTAAGATCGTTCGTAGCAAATCACAAGTAGGTGATTCCATAGTTTTACTCGCGACAGATAGTTAAAAACATTTGATTATAAGTACCCACTTATAATCAAATGTTTTAAACTATCTGTGTGCCAAATGTCATCCCAATCCGTTCAGCCGTTTAAGCGTGATTGAGTAACAAACATCCGAACATTTAAACTTTCACATCTATAATATTAGTAGGATAATTCCTTGCTAAAGACTTTCTGTTAATTAAAAAATAACTATTTTCCATTTGCGCGACCTGTAGTGCTGTTCTGCAACCATCTCACCGTGAAAACAGTGAAGTGAGCTGTCAGTGCCACTGATGCTAGGGATTGAACAAGACGGGATGATACTTACTGCTCACTCCGCGTAAGTGTTCACGGTGATATTTTTGTTTTTCTAGTATTCGTAACTAGCTTCTGCCAGCGACTTCGTCCGTGTGATATTTCGGCCCCCGACCCACCGCGTCACATCGCATCGCCGGACCGCACTCTAACTTTGTTTTCGCTTAGCGTGATGTTACTTAGCCTTATGAACTGTGCTATCAAATAGCTTTATTATTAGTATAGACAGATTTAGAAACTTACTTATAGTAGATTTGGGGTAGATCATAATTTCTACAAACATTAGGGATGTTATTATAATTAGTTGAACAAAAGGCACGGGCAGTAATTCGGACCATGCCTCGGAAAGCACGTTAAGCCGTTGGTCCCGGCTGTCATTCGTGGATCTTTGACAGTCGTTACGGGTCGTCAGAAGCCCGAAAAGTCCGACAACCAGTCTTGCCAAGGGTTATCGTGTTACCCAGAAACTGGGTTGTGAAGGTCAGGAAGGCCGTCGCTCTATGTAAAATACTGGTATTCAGCTGCGTCCCGTTAGATCCCAAAATAATTAGAAAAAGCTAGCAGAACTTTTTAAGTTTTTTTTTTTAAGTCTGCGGTTGTTACCGGCCTTACCGCTGAACCCAATAACGTATTCATTCATCTACAATTTTGGCGTACTGTACTGGAGATAGAAAAACCTATAAATCTCTGGTTGTAACGTCCCATTAAAGCCAAAGTATACGGCCCTATAACGTGTTGACTGCTATTTGTTTGGGGACAGATAGATGTGTACTCTGGTTTTAACGTCCCAATGAACCCAAAGTATTGACCCTATAAAGTGTTGACAGCTATTTGTTTGACACGGACAGATAGAATTGTACTCTCTATAATCAGTAGCGATCTGTCTTAGGTTATTGGGTTTGGCCGTTAGAATAGTAATTCTAAGCGTTAACAGTAATAAAAAGAAAATTGGTCGATTTAACGCGGGCAAAGTCTCGGGCAAAAGCTAATTTATAATTATACTGACTACCGTCAGTATTGTCTCTCCTTCTCCCTTTAATCCATCCAAAGGTTGTCTGTAAGAGATCGCTGTTAGCGATAAGACCGCCCATTGTGTCAACCTTGTAAAATTTCTGCGTTGATATCATTAATTTATAAGGTGTACATAATAAGGAGTATATATATCTATCTAAGTATATATAATTTTAATAAAGTCCGAATGATACGACAGAGACCTCGCTTAGCTTACTAGTTTTTTGAATCTGTCGCAACTACTATGTTTAAATCCCTACTATAATGCGCGAGCGCAACCACTCGCGAGCTTACTTCAGTAGGCTACAGGACCTAAACACAATACTGATAAAGCCTAAAAGTGTATGACCACTGTAGTCAACAATATCAGAAAAATAAATGACATTCTTCTGGATATCATATGCTAGATGATGAAAACATAATATAACTAATTTTATGACAGAAAACAATCACGAATATACCTTTAAAAATGTATTATAATGATAAATACCATACATAATGTATAGGTCTACCAGGATCTGATGGCAAAAAAGAGTTAAAAAAATAGCGATTTTCATATGGCAACAAAAAAAATTCATCTGTTGACTGTAATTTCGAGGAATTGTTTTTGGTTTGGCTTCAAATTTCCTTTAAAAACCAATTTCCCCAGTATTGCTAGCTTATTTTTTTTTTTCCCTTTTGCCATCTGATCCTGGTAGACGAGTTCTACAAGCAACATATTAACGTAATAGTGTTTTATTTTTTTAGTCCAATCAATAGAGTTTGTGTAAATAGATAATTGCTTCATTTTATGCGTTAAATGATCAGCGTTTCGCGCTTCTCTATCTTTTCTATGCAGTCTGACAGTGACATCGCTTGACTTCTTGTCTGCCTCCTAGTGGTGGTTCGTCGATTTGCAGTCATTGATCACTAATAAAGAACTAGAAACACAATTCCATGCAAAAGTTCTCTTAAAACTGTCTGTCTGTGCCAATTTTGTTGACGTAATTTAAGTTAAAATAAAAATAAATTAATGTATATTCAACCTTAAACACAGTGTTTAAAGTTGTTTTCCCAAATAGCATTTTTTTTTACGACTGATACTCGCTGGTCAACATACATCAAAACAAATTCAACCTTACACGCATGTTTTAAAGTCATAATTATAATGTACCAAAAAAAAGCAATACAATTTAACGACCAGAGTCGCTACTAGGACAAGGAATTAGTGGAGTCGAACTGTATTTTTTTGTGTTTAAACTATAATTATAAGAATAAGGCTTGAAGAATTCTTCGGATCTTTGACGGGCTATAACTGATAACCATTTTCCACACCTCACTGGATCTGGAGGAAAGCCTAAAAAAAACAAAAATCAAACCTCAGATCTTTAATTTTATAACATGCTATTATTCAAAATGAAGTCTAAAGCAGTCACATTAAATACAAAAAAAAACATTTATACTTCAATCATAAAAAAAAAACAATGAAGTCTCCAACAAATGGAACAGAATCAACGCACATCACCCGATCAATTTAAGTGGGCATGCGATCGTATGATTAACTCTTTTAGTAACAGTCATAACAATTGAGATGGCTTATAACTCTTTTTGTTTATTGCGACTTATTAAAAAAAACACGATGATTTCTTCACAAAATATCAGTTTTTAAAATACAGTGAACTATCGAAAATATAAAACACTATCCTTTTTAAGCGTCCTAGATGTGTGATTTTTACAATTTTTATACGAGCACTGAGGCGTCTGTACCCACAGAGTACTTTTACTATTTATGGTGTATCTATTCATACACGAAATATTTAAAGAGGGGCCCCTATAGGTCGTTTAGAAGATATAGAAACGAAACAGATTTTTTTTTCTAAATGTTTTTTTATTTTACGTAATTATCATAATTTAAAACTGCTTGAGATGTTTTACATAAAACCTTTTCTGCCAGCTCTATGAATCAAAGACGCGGCGGGGAGAGGCGCGGGCGCGATGCCCGCCCAACTGTAGCAGCGGGGCGCGTGCCGTCTCTCTCTTCGTAACTCGATCTCGTCTTATTTTGATAACAGAGTTATCGCTTACAATAAAAATAAATGTGAATTTAAAATACAAAACGACCTAAATCTAAATAGGTACAATATTGAATTCCCTCCTCGAAGTTTTACAAAAACAGTACCTTCTGTAAACTAGGTACTTACATCTGAATAAGCAGCTGACCTCTGTGGGGTCACGACTTTTACGAGCGAGCATCGAAACGTTTCAATCATTTTCTTATTTATTTTACGAAAAGGATCCTAGATTCGATTAAAACATTCATATTCTACAGTGTTACACATCTTTTAGATAATAATAATAGAAAAATAAACAGCTGACGCAACGCGAATTCGCATAAGGTAATGACTTCTGTTGGTTACGAACTGTGCGTCGAGTCGTATCTGTCAGCTGATTGATAGGTTGTGTAACGCCCTACTGCTGGTCCAAAATTGGTTCACGGCTAATAATTTAGTACTAAATGGAAATAAAACTAAGTGTATAAGATTTTCTTTACCAAACGTCAAGAGTAGTGATTGTGAGATAGTATTGAATCAAGAGAAGCTAGAATTCGTCGATAAAACGGTTTTCTTGGGGATCACGCTCGACTCAAGGCTACAATGGGGTCCTCATTTAACATCTCTAGCAGGACGGCTAAGTTCAGCAGCTTACGCTGTCAGAAAAATCCGTCAATTTACTGATGTAGATACCGCGAGGCTGGTCTATTTTAGTTACTTTCATAGTATCATGTCTTACGGTATTTTGCTTTGGGGACGGGCTGCAGACATCGAGTCTATTTTTATTCTGCAGAAAAGAGCCATCAGAGCCATATATAATCTCCGCAGGCGCGATTCTCTAAGGGAATTGTTTAAGGATATTAACATCATGACTGTACCTTGTCAATACATCTATGAAAACATCATGTACGTAAGAAAAAATTTACATCTTTACAGTAAAAGAGGTGAAAGACATAATTATAGTACTAGAAATCGGGACCTATTAGTTCAACCAGGTTTCAGACTGGCTAAAGTAGACTCATCTTTCATGGGGTACTGTTTAAAATGTTATAATAAAATACCTCCCCACATACTTCAACTGAATGAGACAAAATTCAAATCCTTTGTCAAACGCACACTATTCAGGCAGGCATATTATAGGTTGGAGGACTACATAACTGATAAAAATGCCTGGCTTAATGCCGGTCCTGCTCCACACCACAACTAATTAATTGACATTCGAATCACTGTTGAAGCTGCTGAAGATAGTAAGAATTTATTTGCATTATATAAACTCAATTTCCTTTTATTATATAGATGCATTGCACAGATGTGAGTACTTTGTACTATAGAGCTACCATTTACCGGGTAATGTCATAGATTGACTTGAATGTGCCTTGGCGGCTGATAGTATGTCATGCTCACTCAAATGTCTCGCTGACGGTGGCGCGTGTGTCGGATCATTTAGCTCCCTTCAAAATGGTTGAGCTGAATGGTGCTGATCCATGCGTCATGTTCGTGAACGGGCGCCGTCAGTTGGGACTGGTCATCTCTTAGCTGCCAGGGCTTATTTTAATAAATTATTAGCTGGATTGTTTTTAATTATGTTTTGATGCACTCTGGACGCTTTTAACGTGTACGGTTTTTTGTACATCGTTCTCACTTATAGTGAACAACATTAATCGATGTAACTAAGATATATGTAAAAACATTATTATTTAAAAGAGTGTCCATGGAGTTTCTTGCCCGTTCTTCTCCATAGGTACCTACTACGCTTTGGAATGGGCAACTAGCTTCATATTTCTGACTGACCGACTCCTTGACAATTCAAAAGTGCCTGTAAATGGTTTAATTGAAATAAATGATTTGAGTTTGAGTTTGAGTTTGACCTACCTATTTGTACAGATGTAAACTGTAAGAAGTGCATAGCGCGAACAATTTAAAATGTACATACCTCATAACGACGTAGTTTTTATTTACATTATTTACACCAAAATTGCTGTACATATTCACCCTGCAATTGCACGTTAAATAATGTGTCGTTGCACTTTTAACAATGTCTCTATCTCTAGCCATCACTGCGTAAACGCCACAATTCACGTTTTTTTGTTCCGCACTAGAAATGGTCTGGCCGTCATTACCATAGATCAGGTCTATCCCTACCCCACAAATGGAAGTTCAACGGCGTAAGATCAGACCTGCCTCCGTCTGCAGCTGGGGGCATGTAGACCCCGTAGTCCCGTTGCCGCTGTCGAGCTTCTAGGATCTCTAGGAAGGGGGCTTGTGCTGTGAGCAAAATAAGTCCACCCTCATTGTAGCAGTCCACCATGTTCTGGTACTCCTAGTTGGAATATTTCGGCATTGTTGCGTTTGTTGCGCGAAGCGCGATGCGTTCCACGTTGGTTAAGCCGCGTGCAGTGCAACATGCAGTTCGCGCGAGACTGAGCACGGCGGCGGAGCGGACGGCGCGGCGGGCGCGGGGCGAGGCATCGTGCGTGGCGCCGCCGCCGCCGGCGCCTCTTTTGATAATTCATAAAAGCCACGCGACATCTAAGGGCGCCGCCATGACCTTGCCCGCTTCCATGAAAGTAGTATTTTCGTAGAAACTAGCGTAATGGATGTTACAAAATATGAAAGAGCCAGTATTTTTATGTGTGTTAAGTAATAATAAATTATTAAATTTTTAAAATTTGATGCTTAGATAAAAAAAAAAAACATTTCTATAGCTTATGTTCGACCTATAGACGCACCTGTTCAAATATTTCGTGTATGAATAGATACACCTTATATAGGTACGAGTATCTGTACCGTTGGAGCGTTCGATTGCTACTCCCAAAACCCAAATGTTCAAGTGGCTGCTCATTTGGTGAGGATTTTTTTGTCGCTGATTTTGTATCTAGTTTTTTATTAGTGATCTATGGTTGCTGTACCCAATTCAGGCATCAGTGGGGTGAGGGATGAGGTACAGCGCACTTCTTCTTCTTCTTCGCACTTTTTGAACCGGAATATACGTTCTTTCGTAAAATACAGCATAAGATCATCAATCAACTATAACGAGATAGAGTACGCAAATGATGCTGCGTTCATGATTTTGTTACCAAGTACCGAATTTACCAATAATACTGACCGCGATCAGCACATATACACCCAGTTCAAGAGCTGTCATTGTCAATATTCCAAAGAAAGTAATGACACTGACAGCTCTACAGACAGACCTAGTTTATGTACTGATCGCGTTCAGTTTCATTGGTGAAATCCACACTTAGTAACAAAATCATGAACGCAGCATCATCTGCGTACTCTTTTCCGAATTATGTTTTGGACGGCTTCCAGCCTAACCTTATGCAGCTGAATACCATTATTTTACATGGAGCGACTGCCTACCTGACCTGCACAACCCAGTTACTAGGTAACACGATACCACTTGGTAAGTCTGGTTGTCAGACCTTCGAGTTTCGTGCTTCTGACTACACGTAAACCCGTAACTACTGTCAAAGATTCACAGCCGGGACCAACGAGGTGCTTTCCGAGGCACAGAGGGGTCTCGTAATGGTCACCTGTCCTGGGTGACCGCGACAAGCTTAGCTTACCCTTCAGTATCCGTGCGTCTGTTATGACTGCCACGGGCCCCTCCCATCATGAACGCAGCAATGTTGTAGGTTATTGATTTATATAATTTTAAACAACGTTATTCCTGAATCAATCAATCATTATTTTTGGAAATTATCCAAGAATCTGTTTTCCAGTATAAAATATAATTTATTTTGTAATAAAGTTCTTTAGATCTCTAAAATGTCTAGATTGATTTATTAATGTGTTCACGTTTACATTTGCATTTAACAAAAAAAACAATTACTAAATAACTAACTAACACAAATGAAAATAAAAACACTTAGGCGTCAAGTACTCGTCCGCATCGCTGTCATCCGGGAACGTGCCCAGAAGACTGGCAGCATTGCCACGCTGAATGGCAATGGTAATTCTTTGGCCAAACAACAATCCGGCCCTCTGGTCACGTGAAGTGTCGACTAGTTGGTGAGTTTGTTTAAAAAGGAGACGCCCACTCGGGCCCCATGACCCGAGCGTTTCGACCCCAAACGGCTCAAAACTGTTGTTACCCATAAGGTTACAGTATAATAGATTGCATTAAAGTTAGAATATTCCAGCATTCGAGGGTAAGGTGAAAAATTCTTGGCCTGACTATTTTTTTCTTCTTCAAGCCAGGCTTCTTCTCGCAAATTGGCATTCAGCCGGTTAAGCAGGTCGCCTGTGATGGGGAAGGCAATTGCCAAAATGGCGCTGTCGCATGTCGTATCTAGTTCCCAACACAAGCTAATAATACAAGGCGTGAAGTGGTTTTGTTTTATTTTTGCGAAAATTGTTGTGTTTCTAAATACTACACCATTTCCCGATAGCCCTTTAAATTAGAATTATGTGTGCTTAAACCTAATCGTAAAGATATTTTTGAGTTCAAGGTTATGTCGGAAACATTTTAAAGAAAGTGATTACGAGGAAATATTCAAGGTTTAAAATTCTGACACTTTCTATTAAAAATACGTGATGAGATATTGAAATTACCGAAAATAACGAAAGAGTGAATTAAAACCCAAACTCATGAATGAACACGAAATGGAATGAATGAACGAAATGTCAAATTTATTGCAGGCCGTAGGGACCTAGCTATGATCACGCCATCTACAATTGGCTTTGCCGGACATTCTCCATTGTTCTACCTTTTTCAAGGTCAACAATTAACAGGATCCCTTTCGCATCCCAAAACACGCTGGCCATAATTTTTCCGGCAGATGCGATCCACTTCGCTGTCTTTGGCGCTGAACAACCACTGCTTCGACTGCTGTTTCGTTTTTGGCGTGTAGCGGTGGCTATGTCTCATCTACGGTGACAAATCGCAACACAAAATCGGAGGGATCCCTGTTGAATCGATCCAAAGATTGCTGCGAAAATCGTTTGCTTATCATCGGTATCAGCATCTCGCGCAGAGCTTTCGCATCCCTAATTCTGTGTTCAAGATGTTTCGCACCGTTTCTTTAGATATCCCCACAGCCTCAGCTATCTCACTCACCTATCGTCGAACACGATATCATGTACCCTCAATGGTTTCTGGTGTGGTTGCAGTTTTTGGCCGTCCTTCACGTGGTTCATCTTTGAGGGACATGCGACCACGTTTAAATTCAGATGCCCACTTTTTAACGTGTGACATGGAAGGAGCAGAGTCCTCGTGAACTTTTGTCAACTTAGGATGAATTTACTTTGGGGTTAATCCATCCATAACGAAGAACACAAAGGCACCGCTCGTCGCGAGACACGCGGTGCTTTTAACGAAAAAACACCCAAGACGTTTACTGAAAAAAAAATGTGTAAGCAAACTACAAGAGAGAACAAGTTTAAACTACTGCACGTTTCCGTGGGATAATTTTTGCCAACCACGTCGCGGAGCCGTGAGTAGAAGGTTTGTACCTTCTACTCGCGGCTTCGCGCGTGGTTAGATGTATTATGAAGAGGTAAAGGACAATGCCAGAAACTATAGAACTTTGCCCCACTCAAATCAAAAAGTCATTAAGAAGCCAGCAAAATGCAGCATCTTAAAGCTTATTTATTACTGTTAACTAAACATTTGTCCTAATGCCTGTAGAACTTGCGGTTTCTGTTAAATTCTTTAAACAATAATGACATTGATTATAGGTTAGGTGCAGTTTATAATTGTTAAAAAGCGATTTAAACAACATCTAGGTTACGCATTATCATAATTATTGTAATATGAGTTTTTGTTTTACAGTTTTTTAAAACGTTTTTTTTTGTGTATCATTCGCAATAAGTACCGCAACAGGAAATTTGGGGATTGAATTCCTTTTATCATCGATTTGTAATCGACAAGTTCTACTGTAAAACAATGTATAAACAATGTGTATGTCCTTTAATCATTACAATTATTCTCATTAATTGACATTTCCTGTAAATAGCTGGGGCAGGATGTGGTAATGTCATTTCTTATTTTGTTTATTTCTGGTTTGTTTCTAAGTTTGTATGTTTGAAAAATTCTTTTCGCGTTTGATAGCTCAATTGTTGAGGAAGGTTATAGGCGTACCCATACTGCTCGACATGCTCCGACAGCTCAGGCAATCAATCTGCTGAACGCCCTGATTGCTCAGGAGCCAAATGTTGACATATTTTTGGATGGCAGTAAATCTATATTTAATGTATGTATGAAGTTTTTTAGTTAGATATGTTTGTATGAATACTTTTTGTTAAATATTTGTATGTTTGTTTTGTTGTTGTAAATGTTGGCTTGCTGCGCGCTTTGGTATTTACTGTAAGTGCAGCAAGCAATTGTTATCTAAATAAATAAATAAATAAATCACGCTAGGAGCCAAAGGAACGCTTGGCGAAAACGAAGGAATAGCGTGAACAGCGTGGGTCGGACGAACAAGTAATTTCACTTGGACGCTCGAAGCTTGTTTTAAGGGGGCTACAGGTCCTAAACGCAAGTTTTTATTATTGTTCATGCCTAAAAGTCCACTGCAGTAACCAAAAATCAGAAAAATATATGATATTCTTCGGGATATAATGCCAGTTAGGTAGTGTGTTGAAAACATAATACAACTAATTTGATACGATAGAAAAAAATCGCGAATCTAACCAATGTGATGGGTTATAATATAATTACTTTGTTATGATTATGAAATAAACAGTTTTATGTTTCTAGGAAAGAATAAAATCTTTTTAAGGCTTGAACACACCAGCGCGACACAAAGGCACCGCGTGTCGCGCGATGAGTATTGCACACTGGATTTTCAACGCTCTGCTAATCGCCGAGAGTTGAAAATCCAACCGTGTTAGATTCTCAACGATCGCCTTATCACCGAGAGTTGAAAATCAAGTGCGGTTTAAGATCAAAGTGTTAACACCGACATGCGGTCGACACCCTAATTGCGTGCCAATCTTTGAGTCACAATTTGAACGATTTTGAAGGATGATGCTAATCCATTGCTTCATATGTTCGAATAACTTGTCTGCTCTACAACGTAAATAACGCAATGAATGTTGTTGAACTGTCAAAATGAAAGCTATTCCTACTGTTAAATGCTTGTCTATATTCGGTGCACTCTGGACAGCAAGCTGTGTTACCACCTTGCTGACTATATTGCCGGATTTGTGCCCGAAATCCTCCATAATTGTCAATTGAACCATTCGCTAAAGTGAGTTTTCTTCCTTATGTGGGTGTTCAACAACAAGATATCGTTCCGATAACACTATCGAACACGTAGACTTATCAGGTTGAAACAAAACAAAAAAAAATGCAGCAAAACAAGTGCGAGTCGGACTCGCTTAGTTTACCTGTAGGTATATAAGACCTGAGTATTTGATATCAATTTCAATTTAATACCTCTACGCGTTTATGAGGAAAGGGGTAGTAAGTTTAAAATTATTAAAAATATTTTTTTATTATTTGATGTAACTAAATATTTACGGTTTTCGCAATTTTTCCTTTATCTGTGCTATAAGACGTTGCTTCATACCAAATTTCAACATTCTGAGTTCACAGGAAGTAACGGCAAAAGGGCCAGCTCGGAATAATGTCAGATGAAGACAAGATGATGCTGAAGTGAAGTTTAGATTAGCAAGAAAACTTGCAAAAGGTAGGCTTGGTCCCCACGCAGCGACTTAAAATCGTCACACGTATTTTAAAATCGCCAGCGAGTCGCCGCCGCTCGCCGGTGCCGGCGACCTGTCCCACCGCCAAAAACAAAATGACAGATGAATAAAAGAGATCTGTCATTTTCATTCTTCCGTTGACAAAACTCGACCGTCGCTGACCGAGTACTCTAAGTTACTCGACTCACGCTTGGTACATACGCATATTAAAAGAGTAACGGTGGAGTTACTTGCCGCTTCTTCTCCATACGAAACTACCTATTGGAAGGGGCGCCTAGAATCAATTCATTCAATTCAGTTAATTTTGACGTGCAAAGGTGCCTTTTATGTGCCTATTTGAAATAAATGCTTTGATTTTACCAGCTAGTAACCGCTCGTCGTCGTCGCGCACTCGCTGCTTGTTGCTCGCTAAAGGCTTGTGCACACTAGTGAAAGAAAGGCACCGCGTGTCGCGGGGCGAGCGGTGCCTTTGTGTCGCGGTGTCGCGTAGCGCGTGTCTGCGGGAGCCTTGACTCGTTTTTAGCTGCAAGCTCTACTCCCTTCTGGTTCAAACTCAAACTCAAAGCATTTATATCAAATAAACCAAGGTCGGTCGGTCAGAAAGCTGAAGCTAGTTGCTCATTCCAAAGCGTAGTAGGTACCTATGGAGAAAAACAGGCAAGAAACTCCACGGACACTATATTAAACCAAAATATGGTTACAAATATTAATTACATCGTTAATTAGTGTGGCAGGCACGGCAGGTACCTACAGTCTCTGCGTGTGTTCCAATCATTACATAACCGTTCTATACAATATTATCGAATTACGCAGAAACTCGGGGTAAATGTACCACAAATCAATATACTGTTTATGCTAACTAATGTGTTTACGTAACTGTCAATCCCGCCATTTAAAACTCTATTGTCGATGCCGATGTGTCCATTATCAGCTTGTGTGTGGTATCTATTTCGTCGACGTTTTTCCACGAAACTCTACGTCATGTTACATTTGTTTCTACAATGTACTCACAGTACTTTACCTGCGTGCCTCGGAAAGCACGTTGAGCCGTTGGTCCTGGCTGTCATTCGTAGATCTTTGACAGTCGTTACTGGTAGTCAGAAGATCGAAAGTCTGGCAACCAGTTTTACTCAGGGGTATTGTACCTATTACCCAGAAACTGGGTTGTGAAGGTCAGGTAGGCAGTCGTTTTATGTAAAATACTGGTATTCAGCTTGATCTGGTTAGACTGGACTTTTCCCAGGCCACTATGCTGGGGCCTGAGAAAAGTCTAGACAGATTGTTTGACTCATAGTTCTTTAGTTATTTTCTTAAATATTTGCTGATTGGCATCTCGACTGCATTGCGTTCACGGATTGATTAATAACAGCGCGCTCTTGAACCAATGGCGACAGCAACGTTTTATAAATCCTATTGGCGATAAATCCAAACTTTTTCTAATACTTTTCCGGGTTCGTCCAACTTCTCTTCTTTTTCGCTTCGCTCTTGATAGCGGTCGTGGTCACGCTGAATTGTGTCCAATTGCAGCGTCCTAACTCGCCTACCGATCTCTCTCCATCTGGTTCTATGAGATGTCAGTCTGGCGCAATCACTAACAGGGCCTCCAACCGGGGTGTGAATTTGACCGGTCCACCTCATCCTGACCTCCCGCGTGGCCTTTTACTCTCCACCCTGCCCTGGAGCACTAGACGCTCTATGGAGTCGTTATTCCACCTGGAGACATGACCAAAGAACATCAGTATTCTAGTACTGAAGTTCCGATGTTCTGTTAAATGCCGAGTTCTTCGAGTATGGAGACGTTTGTGCGGAATTCTGTCCATGATACCCCAAGCATTCTGTACTAACTTGGATTTACCTACACAGTAGGTTGAACAGGGTATCTATGGTGCTCACCTGCCTACGTATGTACAGACATGTTCTTGTTTTTTTCTATTAGGGATAGAGGCTTTTTAGATTAATTACTTTTTCCGAGTATTTTTGGGTTTGGCTATCTGTTTGTTTTTATTCCGGTGATATTTTCGGTGGTGAGTGTTCACGTACATAGGGCACCAAAATATCCAATTTTAATTTGTAAACTCTTGTTAAGAGGTAAAACAGTGGAAAAAAAAAACTGCGAGGTTTCGTGAGACATCCGGTCAGAACGAAAATCCGATCGCTGTATGAATTAATGAATGAAATGCACCGACTCCAGCAGCAGGTTTGACCAAACTCAATTAATCGAATGGACCCCAATATTTGCACTAGCCCTTGAGGCTCATGTTTCATAGTGCTACAATGTCCATTGCATATCTAGCAGTAGACCGTCGACCGGGAGGCGCTGTAATGGTAAGGAAGACGTGCTCGTGGGACAGGAAAGGATTTATGAGCCGACCGGATATGCATGCTAGAGAAAGCATTGGACTAGTGGAGAGATGGGTGATATTTGTTTAAGGGGATCTCTTAACGAAGTTGCCGCCAGGTTGGTTTAGTTAGAGCATCACCGGTGAAGCCTTTGGCGGGGTTCAACTGTTTTCCCGGCTCTTTTCTATGTCATTGCTCTGCTTTGTTCAATGTTGCTGTTTTCACTGTCGTCATCTGAGATCTCGCTACTATCCGTTTCCGATTGTTCCTATATCAGAACGAAGATTCTTTCAGTGTAGATTATGTATTAAATCAAAATGCTACACTTGTTTCGGTCACCTTAATCGACAAGTGTTTGATAATGAACTTCGTTTCAAAAACTTCGTGAGGGAACCTACATGTCCTAGTACCAAAACCTCGAAGACATTTATGTAACATTTCGACATGACATTAAGACACAGGGGAGACAAAAAGCCCAGCAGTGGGCACAATATTCATAGGCAATAATGTAAGTACAAGACTGCTTCGTTGGATTTGTGTACGCAAGCCGTGAGTTCGATCCTTTGGTCGGGCAAAATGTTATCGAGTCTGCTCTGGAGTTTGGAACTGTGCCCCATAAAATAGCTATGCCAATAGGCTCACACACAATAATGGGAATAAAGAACTGGATGGGAAGTAAAATATGAGTGTTAAATTAAGTCCCTAATGAGTTGAACATAAGTATATACATACACTTCTGCCAACTCTTCGAGGAAAAGGCATGATGTTATCAAAGCACGCAAGAAATGCATTTTTTACAGGACCTCTAATATAAAATCTATTATACACGGTGAAATTTAAATGTTTTTTTTCCCGTGGCAGAACGATTTGTCCCCAGTAGTACTAAATAGTAAAAAAAAATGGTTTTGAAATAATTAAAAAAATATGCTTCAATTCGAAAGCGTGAGAAACAATGGTAATCTACTAGACGTAACGTTGGTAATACTTGAGTCGCAAACGAGCCCTCGCTGCCGACAAAAAGTGAAGAGCGATTCGTAAATGTTCCGAGGAAAATATGCTTTGTTTTTCACAATTAAATCGATTGTATTACCAAGACCAAACCATTTCGCTGTGGGAAAACAACCACAAAAATTTCAGCGTGTATAATTATTTGACGGTAATTCTAATCCTGATACTGAACTGCAAGGTGCAAAAAACGACGTCTGTATGTTCCAATCACAACTGATTCTTTGACTGAAGTGGGTGTCGATTTGCTTTTTTCCCCTGACTGCACAATACGAGTAAGTACTCAATATTTTATTTGCATCCCAAAATGTGTACTTAGGTTTAATTTCACCAATGTATCTGAACACGATCAGCACATATACTACGTCTAAGAGCTGTCAGTGTCACTATTCTGTGGAATATTGACACTGACAGCTCTTGAACGTGGTTTAGATGTGGTGATCGCGTTCAGTTTTGTTGGTGAAATGGCACTTAGATGATAACGAAATCATATTAGGTTTGTTTTTATTTTTTTAATCATATTTAGTAATATAATTAATTATTTTTCAAATTTTTTGTTTCATGACTTTACGTCCTCCAGAGGCGCCATATTAAATTTAATGTGACGTCTTATAGCCTATAGCCAGCGAACGATGAAGACGCTTCCAACAATACGTCATTAGTCTTATGTTATGTAGTTTAGAAGTTATGAGGGAGCAGATGATCAAACATACATATATACATCCATACCTACCGGTCAAAATATTAAACTTTACGCCATATTCGGCTAAAAATATAACAAATAGATATTGTACATTGTACACCCTAATGTATACTTATGTTATATCTGCAACTTACAATGTATAATTTATAATATCAGCAAGATCATGCAGTTTGTTTAAATCTGTGAAACATCTTTATTTTATCTACTTTCCTACCGC
The DNA here is from genome assembly GCA_963555695.1 of Dasypolia templi. NCBI lineage: Eukaryota > Metazoa > Arthropoda > Insecta > Lepidoptera > Noctuidae > Dasypolia > Dasypolia templi. The sequence goes on from OY743166.1 coordinate 4,866,363, forward strand.
AGGTACGTTCCTTTCTTGTCTGTTTTGTGTGCATAAATGGTTAAATAAATAAATAATAAATATCTAGTCATGGCATCATATGCCGACTACATATGGCCAAAGACTTTCTCGAACGAAAATGAATGCAAAATTAGTATGACAATTTGTCAAGCGCGCGTAGCGTAATCAGCCTGTATTGTTTTCAATGCTGAGAAACAGGCCTCTTTTCGCAAGAAAGTGGGATGCCGTCTAAGACGCGGGCCCAGTGCGGGTGGGTACATGTCACAGACACATGTCGAAGACATCGAATTTTTGGTTATAGGACATGTCGGTTTCCTCACGATGTTTTCCTTCACCGTTTTGAGAGTGCATAACATGCATGCATAATCAGCCTATTATATTCCCACTGCTGGGACACAGGCCTCCTCTCTGTGAGAGGGAGTGGGCCGTAATCCACCACGCGGGCCCATTGCGGGTTGGTAGATGTCACATGTCTTCCAATTTTTGGTTCTAAGACATGCCGGTCAAAACGGTGAAGGAAAACATCGTGACGAAACCTCACGATGTTTTCCTTTGCCGTTTTGAGAGCAGTGGTGATGAAATAATTTACACAAAGTAAAGCGCCTGGCTGGGTTCGAACCTACGACCTACAACTCGTAAGTCGCGGCCGTTACCACTGGGCCACCACTGCTCTGTTTTGAGAGTAGCGGTGATAAAATAATTTACAAAAAGTAAAGCGTCTGTTTGGGTTTGAACCTACGAGCTACAACTCGTAAAGGCTACCACAAACAGGTGCGACGCCACAGCATGACACAAAAGCAACGCTCGTCGCGCGACACGCGGTGTCTTTGTGTCGCGCTGTGGCGTCGCGCAAGTTTACGAGCCTTAAGTCGGGGCTGTTACCACTGGGCCACCACTGCCCTATAAATGACCCACTTGATGGATCTTTTGTCTCTCCCGACCCTTGCTCGAGCCAGCCCGCGCAGCTGAGCCTGTAGCTTTAAACTCGTCCCAAAATCTCATAAATCCTGATCCAGCTTGTCCCTTGCTGGATCAGGATTTATGAGATTTTGCCGTCTTCCAGCGACGCACTAAGCCGAGGTCTATACCCCACAGGGTTGCCCTTAGCGTGTAGTCCCTTAGCTTTTAGTTAGTATTTAAGTTTAAGTCCTGGCTGGAGGCCTTAATTTATTAGGGCACCACAGGCAAGTCCGCTTAAGCAGACGACAACCTCACAGGTTAACGTGCGAGATGGCATTAAAAAAAAAACAATTGTCGCATAAGTGCCGTATTCACCAATGAAACTGAACGAATCCCATATAAAAAATGACACTGACAGCTCTTGAACGCAGTCGGCGATTCGCATTAAATGACTTTGATGACGACGATGTGAACATTTTTGTTTTATTCAAACATTGTTTTATTAAATGTATTGAAAAAAGAAGGTGGCAGCGCGATCGTTATTTAGATTTAAGGCTTGAAGGCTTGGCTTAAACGTGACAGTCCGACACAAAGGCACCACTCGTAGCGCGACACGCGGTGCCTTTGTCCCGTCGCGCCAGTGTGCACGAGCCTTTAGGCCACGCGTCAAAAGATCCTTGTACACTGAACAGCTTTACCTGCGTGGTTGTGTGGTTATTTAAAAATCTCTTTGCACACATCTAAATCAAAGTATTTTTGTTGCAGAGTCGGTGATACAATGGAGAAGTTTCCAGACCGCACCCGAAATAATATTTTCATTGCTGTTTTTATTACACTATGTTGGGTGACTACAGGTAAGAATTTTTATTATACAGTCAGTATCCGTGCGTTCGAGCTATAGTAACAGAGAGGGCCTCGGGGCTATGTAATAGCCACACGGGTTAAGGTGACTACAGTGGGCCTAGTGTGAGTTTATTTTAACCGTCTCGATTTTACGCATCGACCGCGTTTGCAACGATGGAATTGTGAAGGGCCAATCGGAGCGTCAGACGCGGTCGATGCGTAAAATCGATTTTATAATGGCTAAAAGTATATGATCCACTGCAGACTGCAGTAAACAAAATCTGAAATATATATATGATATTCTGCAGGATATACACTAGTTAGATAGTGAGTTGTAAACATAATACAACTAACTTAGATAAATGATGCGCTAGCGCAGTCAGACCAATCATTTATTTAAGACAAACATTTTCATTCGATAGAAATGAATGAATGAAAAACTTTTATTTCGACCAACAAAGGGTCATAAGCATAAAAATTACAAAAAAAAAAAAAAAATGACATACACTGAAACATACAACACAAACATACTACAAATCTCGATTGGTCAGTATGTGAACCAGACAGCAATGGTTCAGGTACTGGCAATCGAACCTCTGCGCGAATGCCCTCAGGATGCCGTTGGAGCTAGCCCGAACCCTGCGCACCAGGGATGTGCATCTTTTTCGCATAGTAGAGTAAAAACAGTCTACTTGCGACCCGGCGAACATCCCTGATGCGCTGCAGAACCGGGGCAGCCCCATCAGCACCCTGAATGCATTATTATATTGCACACGCAAAGCGTTGTACTGTCCGCGCGTGTATGAGACCCACAGGCTGCTCGTGTAGAATGATGTACAATATGCTCTAAACAATGTTGTTTTTACTTCTGGGGTACATCGAGCAAACCTGCGGGCTATCATATTCGCCCTTACAGACAACGCCCTGCGTTCTCGCTCTATGTCCGCATCGTCTTTCAGATCAGAGGACATCATATGTCCAAGGTATTTAAAATTTTCTACCCTCTTCAGTGGTGTTCCACATAATTTTATGGCAGGTATCGTTGCCGGACATTTTCCTCTAGCCTGAAAGACCATGCATTCGCTAAAGACACTCCCTGTGGGGACCGGACCGGACCTCGGCTTAGGGAAACGGGAATTTAAAGCTACAGGCTCAGCTACAGCGCGGGCTGGTACTTCGTCGAACAAGGGTCGGGGTGGACAGTTATGTCGGGGTCGTCGCGAGGGACCTTGGCTGCGAGGTCCAATGTCGGTTTGTGTATTTTGTGAACCGTACTGGTAGCTCTACTGCTCTCCTGGAGGAGAGTTATGTGGTCATCCGGGTCGGTGAGAGCAAGCCTTGGACGGCGGACTTGGCTAATTGTGGAGGGGATATAACGGGCGGCCTCGACAACCTAAGGATGGGAGCTATGGTTGCGCGAGTTTTGAAGCTATGTGCAAAGCAGAGTAGGCGCGCGTTTGTCACCGAAAACAGTTATCTCGCGGCGACGCATCTTCATAGCTCCAATAGCTTCATAGCTTCATGGCTTACCATCCATACGTAGTTGCCATTCCACCAATTCGCACTAAGCGCTTCCAAACATCCTTCATAATGCGCACGGCAAAAGAGTGGAACTAACAACCTGCGTCTGTGTTCCCGAACGCATTCAACCCGAATCTCTTCAAAGTTACAGTGAACAGGCTTCTTCTGGGTAAGCTCACTCCATCGTAGACTTTGTCTCAGTCACCTCTGACCTAGACTAGAGTCAAGAGCAAACCCATCTCAAATAAAAAATAGCTCATTTTACTCGCTCCGCTAACAGCTTCGCTTTCCTCGAAGCATAGCTGCATAGCACATCTCTTGTGGAAAAACAGCCTAAGCTATGCCGCGGTAGGTTCGGGGATGGGTGACCGTTTATTACATATCGAGACCACTCCGTGCCTCGGACAGCACGTTAAACCGTTGGTCGTGGTTGTCATTCGTAGATCTTAGACAGTCTTTACGTGTAGTCAGCAGCCCAAAGGTCTGACTATCATTATCACCAAGGGGTTATAGGCAGTCGCGTCATGTAAAATACTGGTATCCAGCTGCATCCAGTCAGACTGGCAGCCAACCTCAACATATTTGGGAGAAGGCTGGGCAGATTGATTGGGTTCTAGAAAGTCACGCATTTATGGGTGACAGAGACAACGCTCTACAAAGAGGAACTTCTTCTCTAAATCTATGTGCTACATTCTGTCAAAAAAAAATCGGGAATGGATGATTTGTTTATGGTTCCAAATTTTTTTTTTTGTTGTTAGATTGGCACAACTGTTTTTCACGCCTCAGGCCGATTGTCCGATTGGCCGATTGCCAAGCTAAGGACGCGTCGCTATGTGCACTCACACAAATGCAAAGCCTCGCGGACCGTCCGAGATAATGAAAAACTCAACAACACATTCCCCGTCCTGGGAATCAAACCGGACCATGGATGATCCCATAAGTCATGTTTATAGATTAAATTTACTTCCATCTATCATAGTAATCAAACTAAGTAGATAAAGCAAGCTTTAGTGGCTAGAATAGGCGTACCTAATAGTGACATATAATATTTTTATTACTTTGGCGATAACTATCAATTTATTCCTTTTTGTTTTATAGACCAATATCTATCACCATAACTTTTTTTATTGCATTTATAGATGGCAAAAATCCATCGCATTGCGCCTATTTCCGTTTTAAGACTGTAGGTGTTCCAGAAAGATTTTCTAATCTTAAAACTTCTAGAGAGAATCTTATAACGAAATTGTTAAGAGATAAATCAAAATCGTTGCATTTTTTCATTTTTACTAAATACGTTGTGAACTTTTTTTCTTTATATAAATCGACGTGAACTAATGCTCGGTTCCTATAAACAAAAACGAATCGTTTTGCTTAACAATGGTAGTTTTTTTTTCTTTGCCAAACTTATCATTTAAAAAGATTCGTAAGCTTATTTTACCTGTGATAGCTACTTCCATATGGGAGGGTTTACTTTGCGAATATATGAGTTTTTCGCTTCATTATTGGTCAAGATACAATAAGAGTTAACTTTAACCAATAACGGTCCGTAAATTATAGGAAACGGCCATAAATGGAGAATAGCCCAAATGCCGAAGCAAAGAAAGCATCGAAATATAGCGGCATCAAACGCTTTATGTAAAGGTTGAAGATCCATATAGCATTTTATACTGTTGTATGAAATCATTGGACCGAAATCGACATGAGGGCACTGTGATAAAGTACGACCAACTTACGAGTATCTGTGCGCTGGTTGTTAACGAAAATAAAAGTTGAACAAAAATAATAATTGTCCCATTCAAAATGTTAGTTCGAAAAACGGCTGTTGCACAGATAAGTAGGTCGAAATGCAAACATTTGCGTTTCTTTGTTGTGAAACGTCACACAGAATGTATTAAAAAAAAACAAGATGGCCGCGCGTAAGTTCTGCAGTTGGCGCCAAAATAATTTCCGCGCTCTACCGTCTCACCTACCGTTTTGTTTCTCAGTCCACAGCATCGATTGCTTCAAGTGCGTGTCGATGAATGGCCGGTTCCCTGCGTGTGACGACCCGTTCCACAACAACCACAGCCTGCAGATGCTGGAGTCACCCTGCATGGGCGGCAGGAAAGGACGAGATGGTCTCTTCCCTGCTACGTCTTGTATCAAAATAGCTGGAGTTTTTGGTAAGACCTTTTTCTGTGACTCATCGGTGTACCGATCAAAGCTAGTCATGACTGAAAAAAACCAGTCAAAATCCCTTAGGTACATCTCATCGTATGGATGATGATATTTTTTTATTTTATCAAAAAAAAAAAAACTAGTCCTACGTTTTAAAAAAAGGTCCTTCTCTCACACAAGGATAGAGGAGCACTATCCAAAAACTTTTAAAGCGTGTATCTTCATAATATTTATTTACATGGTTAAAACAGATTTTTTCATTTTCTCGTTTTTACTATGCCATCTTTGAAATTACATTATTTTTAGGCTTTTTTTTTAAATTAGTCATTATCCCTATTTTCTTTTCTTTTGACCTTATTCCAATTTATTTGCACTACTTAATTCCATCATAACATTAATTACATAATGCGCCATTTAAATATTACATTAACAAGTAGAACAATAACATTAGCAGAATGTCAAAACGTCAAACCTATAATTAAATGACAGATTAGCAAAGGCTAACGGCGCGGCGCGTTAGCATTCGATGCCCTGAATGTTACCATTTTATAATTATTGTTTATTGTATTTATTTTGTTGTACACATAACACGTTTGCTGCACTGGTTGACGTCATTCAACGCCGGCTGTCGCTGAAAACCAGCGCTGGGGCTTTGTCTCGCATAGGGTCGTAGCATTAAGCTGAGCGATGGCCGTTTTGCGTGGATGTGACGCATATTTTCCCCCAACTTGTTCTTTTTGGTGTTTGTACTCGATCACTGCGTCATGTTTACCGCAAATAAACGTTTTTTCTGTCTTTATTCTATTTGGGGTCGGTGCAATATGTCTTTTTCTTTCATCTTTCACACAGTCCATCTATGGTTTCTTTGGTCTTCCACTATTCTTACAGCCATCCACATTCATACTCTAAACTTTCCTTACGACATTTTCTTCACTCCGCCGCAACACATGCCCATACCATGACAACCGATTTCTACCCATCTTTTCAGTCAACGGAGTAACTTTTAGACTTCCACCATACCTACTCATTTCTTATTCTAAACATTCGCGTAAAACTTAGAGATAGCATCCATTTAGACACCTGTGTTAGACAGTAGTGCTATTCTGTAACCATCTCACCGTGAAAACTTAGGTGAAGTGAGCGTGGAGTGAGCTGTCAGTGCCACTGATACTAGTGATTGACGGTATGACACTGACAGCTCACTCCACGAAAGTAGTCACGGTGAGGTTTTTACAGAATTGACATGCTGGTATAGTGCGCGCAAAATAAGTCTGCGCCAGCCTGAAATAATAGTTTGCCGCCATCTCGAATTCTCGACGTTTATATCAGGTGTCAGGAGAGTGTTCTGTGTTCCGTGTTTTCCAAAGTAAATTATCGCCATAATTATGCCGAAAGTGATTATAAGTGTTGGCAGGGATCATAGTCTTAAAGGTCAAACACGCTCGCAGACTTATCTTGCGCGCGCTTCAGATTACTTTTTGTGATTGTGGTCTAATTATAGTACTCTTTGGATTGTGACCCTTTTAGAAACAACATTTGTAGTAAAATGTATAAACAAAGCGTAAAAAACTGAAAACCTTTAATGGGGTCCATGTACACATCATTACGATCAACTTTTACTCTGGGAACAACCTTGAAATCGCGATAAAGAAATCAGCAGATCCCTACATTTTGTTGAGTTTTAAAACATATGTTAATGTATGGATATAAGATTTTGTTTCGCGAGTTCCCATCTCAAAAACTCAACTAGGATGTGACAGGACAGTTAAATAAAAATTGCTTATTTACTGTATTCATTGGACACAGGCCTCCTCTCGGTGAGAGGAAGTGGGTTGTAATCCACCACGCTGGCCCAGTGTAGGTTGGTAGATATCACACGTCTTTGAAGTTCTTGTTCTAGGACATGCCGGTTTCCTCACGATCTTTTTCTTCAGCTTTTTGAGAGCAGTGGTGATGAAATAGTTGACACTTTGAACTTACGACCTACCTCGTAAGTCGCGGCCGCTACCACAGGGCCACCACTGCTCTCACCTAAGGTTAACTGGTAGAACATGCCTCAGGAATTAAGTCCGCCTTTGTAAAGTATTTTTTTTACTTTATTTTTTTTTACAAATAAGTACATTCAGTAGTGAATCCGTAAAGCTTCGTGGTACCACGAAAGTCTCGTAAAACTCCCAGCAACTGTTTCAGATGACACTGGAGAGACGATCACCGTCCGTGGCTGTGGGTTGGACTCTGGTACAGCGACGACTGACACGGAGATCATTAGGATGTCGCACTGTGGCCGATTCTACTATGATGACAGGTAAGATAGAGAAACAAAAGTCATGTAATCAAATTAGGCCGAGAATCAAGCACTTTTTGACCGTCAAAATTACTTAGGACTGCCCCAAAATGCGCGCTCTTCACCACTTCCTACTGCCTCCGCTGAGAAGAAGAAGTGGCACAACAAACTCCCTAAAAGTAAATCTGTCTCTTCAGTGAGAATAACTTTTTCTAAACAATAGTATGAAAAGTATTTAATATATACTATAGGGGCGCGCTTGGAACACTACGCGCCGCCGCCTCCGGTCCAGTTATATTGGGGGGCCACGGACTTCTCCAAGTCCGCCGTCCCTCTGAACCTGGATATGGGGGCTGTTGTCCGCCCTCCGCCGGCGTCCGGCACATCTGCTGCGGACGAAAGAGTGGTCTCAACCTCCCTCAACCTTTCCGCAGCCTCCTTCTGTGAAACGAGATCACCGCATCGCACGACTCGCTCCCGACCATCGAAAGAGCGACGGCCGGCAGCGACAACTCGGGTCCCCAAAACTCAAGCTAAAATCATTTATTTCAAATAAACCAATTACAGGCACTTTTGAATTGTCAAGGTCGGTCGATCAGAAAGATGAAGCTAGTTGCCCATTCCAAAGCGTAGTAGGTACCTATGGAGAAGAACGGGCAAGGGAATTCCTTGCCCGTTCACGAGTGTCACGGACACTCTTTTAAACCAAATTATGGTGACAAAATATTGGTAATCATTCGTTTTGAAATTATGCATGTGAGAACGATGAAGAACGTTATAAGCGTAGTAATATAAAGATACAAAACCATTCAAATATTAAATTTAATTAAAACAAGCCGTGGCTGCTAAGATATGTACAGTTCCTACAGACGGCGCCCTTTCACGAACATGACGCATGGATTAGCACCATTTAACTCAAGCATTTTGAATGGAAGTAAATGATCCAACACAAACGCCACTATCAGCGAAACATTTGAGTGACCATAACATACTCTCAGCCGCCAGGGCATATTCGAGTCAATGAAAGACGTACCCCGTAAATGGTAGCTTTATAGTATGTACATAGTACTCTCATATGGCTTAAGCGATTATACAGAACCTACTAAAAGATTGAGTGTATACAATGTAAAGATAGTTTTTTTAAGCTTCATCAGCTCCAACAGTATTTTCAAATACTAATCAATTAGTTGATGCGTCCTTGCAGAACAGGATCAGCGATTAGCCCAGCATTTTATCAGCGATGTAATCCCCCAATTTATGATAAGCTCGGCTCCGGCTCGGTGTGCGTTTTATACGAGGTATTTTATTGTAACATTTAAAACAGTACCCCATGAAAGATGAGTCTACTTTAGCCAGCATGAAACCAGCACCCTAATTGCGTAACACATTTTCGTAAACGATTACGATTAATCTGTTTGATTTTGACAGTTCAACAACATTCATTGCGTTTTGTACATTGTTGAGCAAAATTTTTATAGAACTTATGAAGCAATGGATTAGCAATCTGTTTCAAAACTATTCAGATTCCGAATGATTGTGTATTACGCAATTAGGGTACTGGTTGAACTAATTGGTCCCTATTTCTAGTGATATAATTGTGTCATTCACCTCTTTTACAAAAAATATGTAGATTTTTCCTTACGTACATAATGTTTTCATAGATATATTGACAAGGTACCGTCATGATGTTAATATCTTTGAACAGTTCCCTTAGAGAGTCGCGCCTGCGGAGGTCTTATTTGGCTCTGATGGCTCTTTTCTGTAGAATGAAAATAGAGTACTAAAATACCGTACGACATAATACTATGAAAGTAACTAAAATAGACTAGTGTCGCGGTACCTACATCAGTAAATTGACGGATTTTTCTCACAGCATACGCTGCTGAACTTAGCCGTCCTGCAAGGGATGTTAAATGAGGACTCCACTAAAGCCTTGAGTCGAGCGTGATCCCCAGAGACATTTGATAAAGTAAATCTTATGCACTTAGTTTTTTCCCATTAAATCCTAAATTATTAGCAGTGAACCAATTTTAGATCTGCAGTACGGCGCTATTTACGTCGTCAAGATTTGATGCACGCCTATGAATTTTATAAATTAAGGAAGCATCGTCAGCAAATAACACTATTTGTGGTTGGGTTTAAAAAAAATGGGGTAATCATTAATATAAACTAAAAAGTGGAAAGAACCCAATATCGAGCCTTGTGGTACATTTTTAAGCTAAGACATTTTAATTTAAATAGCCTCCTTCATAACGAACAATATGGCTTTACAAAAGGACGTTCAACTACAGATGCGGGTGTTGCTCTGCTGAAACACATATTTAATGCATGGGAGAAATCGCAAAATGCTATTCGAGTTTTCTGTGATCTCTCTAAAGCCTTTGATTGCGTGCACCATGACACGCTTTTGCGTAAACTAAGTCATTACGGTGTCCAAAACGAAGCTCTCAACGTAATAAATTCTTATTTACACAATAGGTTCCAATGTGTAGATGTCGATGGTGTGAAATCATCCGGGCTTCCAGTTCAGTTAGGTGTTCCTCAAGGCTCAATACTAGGTCCATTCTTGTTCTTAGTGTATATCAATGACTTACCATACTTTTTAAAAGATATCTGTGACGTTGTACTGTTTGCAGATACCTCTCTTATTTTTAAAGTAGACAGGAATAGACAAGATTTTGACGACGTAAACAGTGCACTCTCGATGGTTACGGCTTGGTTTACGTCAAATAACCTAGTTCTCAATGCTAAGAAAACTAAATGTGTAAAGTTCGTCTTACCGAATGTTAGAAATCTAGGACCCAACATCGTCTTAGATAAAGAGCTGCTTGAAACAGTAGACTCGGCAGTTTTTCTGGGCATAACAGTAGATGCCAAACTTCAGTGGGACCCACATATATCAAGCCTAGCGGGGAGGCTCAGTTCAGCCGCCTACGCCGTCAGGAAAGTAAGACAATACACTAACGTTGATACAGCACGGTTAGTCTATTTTAGTTATTTCCACAGCCTTATGTCCTACGGTGAATACACAGCAGCTTTGCCCCACAGCAGAATTGCTGTGGGGCAAAGCTGCTGATATTCAAAATATATTCGTCCTTCAAAAACGAGCTGTCCGAGCAATTTATCAGCTAGGAGCCAGAGTTTCTCTTAGAGATTTTTTTAAAGATATTAGTATTCTTACGGTAGCATCACAATTCATCTTCGCCAACATCTTATACATTAGGCAAAATATACACTTATACACTAAAACAGTGATTTTCACAATGTTAATACTAGAAATAAGACCAAACTACGTGCTCCCTTTCACCGGCTTCATAAGGTTCATAACTCATTTGTTGGGCTTGGTATAACCTTTTATAACAAGCTACCCTCTTCTTTGCTAGATTTGCCTTTTAATGCATTTAAAGCTCATTAAAAAGGCATATTATTCAATTAACGACTACTTAAACGATAAGAATAGTTGGTCGCTGTAATTAACTCAAGACAATGTTTATGTTCTTTCTCCAGAATAAGCTTACCTACTGACAGGTTATATGAGTTCGTATATTTATTTTAATTTTATTTGAATATATAAGTCAATTATTTTTAAATTATCTTCATTTATTATTGACATGATCTAGTCATTGATTGATTTGATAACGAGTTGTATTGCAATAAGTGGTTAGTTAGCGACCTCGACAATTGATCATAAATTATTCTTGCCTGAGCAACCGGCAGCAAGTTTGTCATGCTCCCGTAGATGCCATGCTTGCGTTAGCGTCGGGGATCGGGTTGCCTCCTTCCCTCAAATATGGCGAGGGGGGCAATGGCTGATCTTTGCGTTATGCTCGTGAACGGGTGCTGCTTGTGGTGACTGGTCGTCTTGCTGTCTATGGTTTTGTTATTGTTAAAGTAATTGTTCTGTTAATTTATTTTACTTCGATGGTCCTTGTTTATCATTTGTGTGTACTTAAAAATAATCCAATATTGCATATGTAAGGTGTCACGCCCCTTATGCCTTGAGGCTTTTATTTGTGTAGTTGTTTTTTTCATTGATTTTTATTGGTTTATGTTTTGGGTATATTGGCGTGGCTAGCTTATAGATAATTTAATATGATTTTTGTGCGTCGGTTTTTCTTCTTTGATTACCTTATAATTGTATAGTTCAATGGTTTTTCTAACTAAACAGACAGCTGTGCTGCTGGGGAGTTTGTTGTGCCACTTCTTCTTTCCAGCTAAAGCACTAGGAAGTGGTGAAGGGCGGGCATTTTGGGGGACTGTCTTATGTAACTTTGACGTTCGAAAACTGCTGACTCTCAGCCTAGTTTGAATAAATGACTTTTGATTTTGATTGATTTTGATTTAGATTTTTTACTTTTAAGCCGAGTGAATGGACACCATTTATTTGAACTTATTATTGAATATCATTCAAATACGATTTCACTAAACTGAGCGCAAGTTTTCCAAGTCCGTAATGAAGGTAAGGTTTCCTTATCGACGCAATCAAATGCCTTGAAGAGGTCACAAAAGATTCCTATGGCACCTTGGGCCTCTTCCCACGCCGTAAATATGTGTTTTAATAAGGTGACACCGGCGTCAGTCTTACAACGTACCTTGGTGAAACCATACTGTTGATCGTGTAAGATTTTATTGGTGTTAAAATAATTTAACATTTTACAGCATTACCTTTTCGAACATTTTGCTGAAAACCGGCAACACGGATACAGGTCCATAATTATTGGTGTCTTTACTGTCCCCGGATTTGAGAAGTGGTATTACCTGACTATATTACCGAGAAGACTCCTTGATCCACTCACAAAATCGATCCACACTCATATTAAAGCCAAGTACGGCGCTGTAGTCTCAATAATGGAGATACAAACGTTGATGGACATTCCACATAGAACTTCAATTTTATTTTATTTTATTTTTATTTTATTTATTTGGAAGAACAAACAATCACACATTATATATTACAAAGAAGTAGAAAATTAGTAGTTATACAAATGTGCAACCAACAACGCTCTCCACAGATACACAAGAAGACAAAGACAATGTTGGTAAAGTAAAAGTCGGACAGAATAGATAAGTACATGACAGAAAATACACATAAGTAAGGAACATTACAGATAATTTATATTATTCACATGATTTTTTGAGTCTGTCAAGCAATAGAGTTCTAAATTTTCCAGCGGATAAGGCAAATAGATCCAAGTTAGAGAAATACTTATTGAAATTGCTTGTGAGGCGACGTAAAGGCGAACGCAAACCTGCATTCGTACGACTAGCAGTAACGGCGAAAACAGGTCGTGAACGCACCTCACGTCCCTGAATGGTTCTAGGGACAACATAGCACAACTTGTTACGAATATCCACACAATCGTACGAGTTGTTACACAGATCGTATAAAAACATAGTTTCTAGAAAAGTACGTCTAGACTTCAAAGAGAGCAAGTTGTATTCTTTCCATAAGTCGATATAAGGGTAATAAATACGACTTCTAGAACAACGGTAATGCATCGTTTTCAAGAACTTACGTTGTACACGCTCGATACAGTCAGTATATTTATTATAATAGGGACTCCACACCGGCACCGCATACTCTAGTTGAGACCGGATTAATGATCGATACAAATGTAAATATGTGCTCGGGTGGACGATTTCCGAAGCTGATCTTATTACGAATCCATACATACGATAAGCCTGACTCAAGATTTTATCAACATGTGCAGTATTCCCAGGTCACGAATTGTGTTAACTCTGGCTAAGATTTCACTTTGTAGTGCATAGGGGTGTTTGAATTGGTTTTTATTTTTAGTAAAGCTGATAAAACAACATTTGGGAATACTAAGTAGTAGTTTGTTTTTAATACAATATTCTACTAAGCGATTAAGATCTAGTTGGAGTAAATGACAGTCTTGTATTGATCTAATGGGTCTAAAAATTTTAAGATCGTCCGCATAGAGTAGGAACTTAGAGTTAAGAAAACACATATCGATATCGTTAATAAAAATTACAAATAACAGAGGTCCGAGAATTGAGCCCTGAGGCACTCCTGACGTTGCGGTTATGGTGCTAGAATAGAAACCATTGACAGCTACTCTTTGTGTTCTATTTGACACATAAGAAATGAACCAGCGTAACAAATCACCACGGATACCGTTAAATGCCAGCTTTTTCAAAAGCAATTCATGATCAACCTTGTCGAAGGCTTTTCAAAAGTCAGTGTATACAGCGTCAACTACTGTCATGGGGTATAAATACTTGAATTTACATTCAATCGACCAAGATGAAACGTTTGCTCTTAAAAAATCAATAGAACGCAAGGCCGAGGAGTTTAAGGTTTCAGTAGATTTTAAGTGGGATACTGGTAAATAAATTAACAAATTCTTGAGCAACTTCCTTGTTAGTGCTTATGAGCCACACCACTCTGTGTAGTGTGAAATCATTATTATGTCTTTTATTCCTGTTAGTTTCTCAATTGATAATTTTCCAAACCGTCGTTATTTTACTAGTGGCTGTTTTGATTTATTGTTGATAAAAAATTTTTTTTTACAATTTTAAGAAAGCTTACAGACTAATTACACGTATATGTAACGAAACAATAACAACTGACAATTGCTAATTACAAGCTTCGACATTTATATTACATTGTTATAAAAACAAGATCAAAGAAAAAAAGGTATTGAAAATAGGTTAGTATGCCGTGATAAGCCGCGAATATTCACCCAGTTTAGTAATCCTTACTCAAGATTTTCCTGATTCTTAAATAAGTTAAATGTTCTGGGCCATAATATGGACGGGGCAAACAAATTTTATGAGCATTTCTTTTCATTAGTCCACACTGAATTCAATAAAAGTTTTAAAAATAAAACAAAACATATTTACACTAAATTTATATTTAGTGACTGGGCAACTAGAGGTATTAGGATTAGTAGGGAAATACTGTTCGAGTTGTATGGCCTTAAGCCTTACATTAACACTGAAACTTTCAATAAGTATGTTGTTACATATTCCAAAAAAAAAAAAAAGAAACTAGTAGGAAAAGAATACGAAACACTGAATATACATTGGAGACTTCACGTGGTGCCATAAGCTCCAACTTAGAAGCAGCTCAAGAATTTGTAAATCATTTTACTAATATACCATCTAAAACTACGGAGGCTTTAAATTCCTCACCCAAAGTCTCAATTGATTTATTAAGAGCGAACGTTCCAGGCTGCCCGGTTCAATTTCAATTTAAACATATAAACCCTATGATAGTTATAAAAGCTTTTCGGCAAATAAACATCAAGTTGACCGAAGATCTTTGGGGAATGTCTATCAAAGTTTGCACTTCCATAATCGAGACCATAGCATAAGCGAGACTTAGCTTTAATATTTAATTTGTGTTTAGATCAAGGAGTCTTCCCGGATTTAATGAAATACAGTAAGGTTATACCACTTTTTAAATCTGGGGATAGCAAAGACACCAACAATTATAGACCAGTATCCGTGTTGCCGGTATTCAGCAAGGTGTTCGAAAAGGTAATGCTCAATCAAATGCTTAATCATTTTAACATCAACAAAATCTTACACGAACAGCAATATGGTTTCACCAATGGTCGTTGCACGACTGACGCTGGTGTCACTTTACTAAAACACATATTTACAGCGTGGGTGAGATGCCATAGGAATTTTCTGTGACCTCTCCAAGGTATTTGATTGCGTTAATCACGAAACCTTGCTCCTAAAACTGGAGCATTACGGACTAGTTAAACTTGCGCTAAGTTTAGTTAGATCTTATTTAGAAGATAGACGGCAAAAAGTTCAAATTAATGGTGTCAATTCACTTGGATTAAAAGTAAAAATGGGTGTTCCCCAAGGCTCGATATTAGGTCCTTTCCTCTTTTTAGTATATATTATTGATCTACCCCATTTATTAAAAAAAAAACAACCACAAATGGTGTTATTTGCTGATGATACTTCTTTAATTTTTAAGATAAGTAGACGTTCATCAAATCTTGACGACGTAAATAACGCACCGCTGCAGGTTCAAAATTGGTTTACTGCTATTAATTTAGTATTAAATGGGAAGAAAAAAATGCATAAGGTGTGCTTAGCCGAATGTTAAAAGTACTGATTGTGACATAGTATTGAATCAAGAGAAATTAGAATTCGTTGATAAAACGGTTTTCTTGGGGATCACGCTCGACTCAAGGCTGCAATGGGGTCCCCATTTAACATCTCTTGCAGGACGGCTAAGTTCAGCAGCATATGCTGTAAGAAAAATCCGTCAATTTACTAATGTAGATACCGCGTTGCTAGATTAGCCTCGCGGTATCTACATTAGTAAATTTTCAGTTACTTTCATAGTATCATGTCTTACGGTATCTTATTATAGGGACGCGCTGCAGACATCGAGTCTGTCATTTTTATTCTGCAAAAAAGAGCCATCAGAGCAATATATGGCCTCCACAGGCGCGATTCTTTAAGGGAACTGTTTAAAGATATTAACATCATGACCGTACCTTTTCAATATATATATATGAAAACATCATGTACGTAAGAAAAAACTTAAATCTTTTCAGTAAAAGAGGTGAAAGACACAACTATGGGACTAGAAATAGGGACCAATTGGTTCAACCGGGTTACAGGCCAGCTAAAAAAGATTCATCCTTCATGGGGTACTGTTTAAAATGTTATAATAAAATACCTCCCCACATACTCCAACTGAATGAAACGAAGTTCAAAACTTGTATCAAACGCACACTATGCAGCCAAGCATATTATAAGTTGGAGGATTACATCTCTGACAAAAATGCTTGGCTCAACGCTGGTTCTGCTCCACAAGGGCGCCTAAACAATTAATTAGCATTCGGAAATATTGTTGGAGCTGCTGAAGATTGTAAAAACTATCTTTGCACTGTATAAATTCAATCTTTTAATATTGTATAATTGCAAAGCACACGTGTGAGCACTATGTAGTACCCACTATAAAGCTACCCTATACTGGGCACGTCTGTCATTGACTTGAATGTGCCCTGGCGGCTGAGAGTATGTCACGCTCACTCAAATGTCTTGCTGGTGGTGGCGTGTGTGTTGGATCATTAAGATTCCCTTCAAAATGGTTGAGCTGAATGGTGCTGATCCATACGTCATATTCGTGAACGGGCGCCGTCAGTGGGGACTGGTCATTTCTTGGCAGCCACGGCTTATTTTTATTTCCGAATTTTTTATGTTTTTATTTCGGGTCTTTCTACATCGTTCTCACATGTATAATTTCAACAAGACTGATGTAACAAATTTTTCTGTATCCATATTATTTAAAAGAGTGTCCATGGAGTTTCTTGCCCGTTCTTCTCCATAGGTACCTACTTTCGCTTTGGAATGGGCATCTAGCTTCATATTTCTGACTGACCGACCCCTTGACAATTCAAAAGTGCCTGTAATTGGTTTATTTGAAATAAATGCTTTGAGTTTGAGTTTTCTTAAAATATAAATAGGAAAATAAATGTTAATGTAATCAATATATGTATATTTAAAAGTCGGTTCGATCAGTTTGATCGGTTAAATAAAATTGTACTGCATATACAAAAAGCGTTACGCCTAAAATTTGTTTTTGTAAACGATACAACTTGTAATAATGGTCGTAATCTCAGGTTATTTTGATTGGTTCGTTGAGAAGCATACTCAAGGGTACTGCGCACGTAAGGGCACTGAAGTATCTTTACAGGTTTAAAAAAATGAAAGTTAGAACAAGTTCGCATTATGAATCCCATAGGTTTGATGGATTCTATATGTACGTCAAAAATTAGTTTACTGTCATGTATCTCGAACAGTATGCATTTTATTGATGTAGTGACCATTTAATTTATACTTAGAATCAATTAAACCTCTTTGCCGTCTAAACGGTATATGAAAACCACGCCAAGATCTCTAACACTATGCAGTTTATTTATGTAGTAAAGTAGTAAAGTATTATCAATGCATGTAGCAGAATTTGTAGTTATGCGGGTTGGTTCTGAAAACAAATTTGACTATTTGAACTTTTCCAGGTAAGCACTTGCGAAAAAGTCTTCTTTTCTGATTTTATCCAAGTGCAATAAGAATAAACCAATGCAAGTGCATTGGTTTATTATTTTTGCATGTCTGCATTATTCGCATGTAGTCTTCTGGTGTGTATATTCTTGGCTGCAATTTTAGAGCACATTCGATTCGGCCAAAATCGGTATCATTAGGTAAGAAACTGTACCCGGATTCCAAGAAGCGCAGCCTGATGGATTGTTTGGAGTGTTGGGTGATCGTGTAATAAAGCTTTCAACATCAACGTCAGCTTTATATTTCGGATTTGATCGCCGGAAGAGTCACTCCAAAGTATAAGCTTTTCATTACATGCTTATTTAGACGTTGCAATGGGTCGTTGCTTCCTGAATGGATTCCTAAGTTGTAAACCCATAGCTGTCTTTTATAAAATACCACATTGGTGGGTATACGCGGAAGGGGTAAAGTTTTTTGCAAGTCGAGTGTGAAAGTTTCCTTGGATGGACCTTCTCGAGCCAATTGTCACTTTTGAGTTGGTTTTGCAATAATTTTGCTTTTTGTAAGTGCTCTCTCATGCCTCAGCAGACAATGTTTTTGTTTTTTTACTTACCCTCAGCGCTGTTGTTTTTAATTTCATGGTCAGAATTGTTTAGTAGGCACGCACTTAAAAGTGCTCTTATTCGAGCATTCATCTTTTTGTACATGTTGTTAACTTGTTACTGATTATAATTGAATTTAGAATAGACAAAAGTAGTTAGGTGCAGTAAAAACGAATGTGTTGGAGTGCTATTTCCTAAAATTCACAAACTTGGTAGTTTTTGTTAGGTTAATAGGTACTCGTAATTATCAGTACAAATAACTATTGTAGGTACGTAATTATCATGAATAAACAAGCACAATACCGTATTAGTGACATCAGGTACATTTCTATTCGTAACAAACGTTCTAATTTGTCAAACTCAAAATAAATCCAAGCTTCTGAGTTCATTGTTTTACTACTGATTTAACAAAATGTAACCTGTATGGAACTAAGCATCTTGGCTATTTCATAAGCTGCTTTATTTGTTATGCAAAATAGAACCATACATCATGTTTCCTTTTAACAAGACAAAGTTAAACATAATTTTGTCCGTTTATTTTTAACGAAAACCACGTGGCATGAAAAAGCTGAAGATCTATGGGTACTTTGCGACATAGGTCCGTTTAGCTTTTAAAAAGTGACTCAATCTAGGGTTGGTATCCTTGGCAGCGTTCATTAATATGAGTGAACAGTGTATCAAGCAGCATGGATCTTTTTTGAGTAGGTATATGAAAGTTGATTCATAGATTCTGTACCAATAACTCAGTTACGCCAGTTTTGTGGGTTGGTTCTAGTTTGCATAACTGTGTCCAATTGTTTGGAATAAAAACCTTGAATATTTGGATGAAATATTGTCGATGAGAGAGTATGGGACCTTTTTGCACTTAACTATTTGAAAGCAAGAAGACACCTTGTTGTTGTTAGGTATAACTTTGTTATACCGTGAGTATAACTGTATTGTAACTGGTTATCTTCTGTTGTCTTACTATCTAGTTTACCACATTTGGGCAAGAATTTGCTATAGTGACACATGGATCTTCCTTCGTACAATGATTGTAAAAAAGTTGTAGCATTAGAGCTACAGTTACTTAAGGTTCTGGCTTCGACTTCTGACACGAGGGCACGACGCGATGCCATGCGGCACACTCTGCTAGCGTATGCCACGTCGTGTCATCCAGACAGTTCCCTAACCCACTACTTTCCCAACAACTAGTAAACTTTCGGAGTTACATCGCGGTAATGAACGCAACTATGTTTACACTGCACAAAACAATGAACTAAATTTTTGTCTGCTAGCACACGCCAATATAGGTTCTGTCATAATTTAGGACTGAATGGTACCTACTGTCGGGGGGGCGTTGTTGTTGAAACTTAAAAAAAAAAAATGCAATAACAAATCAACATGGCGGCGTTGGCGCGTTTATATAGTAGGAATGGCTTTCATTTTGACAGTTGAACAACATTCATTGCGTTATTTGCGTTGTTGTGCAGACAAATTTTTCGAACATATGAAGCGATCGAATAGCAATATCTTACAAAATGATTCTAAAAGTTGTACCTGCACCACAATTGTCACCATAACCCCAGTTATGGTACAACTTTACAAGAATCTGTACAAAAGATGCGTAAAATTGTTGATATATATCAATATTTGCAGTTGCGGAAAATAATGTTGCGCATTTTTTGCTCGATATTGTTTCAAATAATAATCACTGTGCTCATTACCATGGTGGGCCTTTGCCTCTCAATAACATAAAGCGACCGAATAGAATTATTTTCTATATTTAGGTCATTATTATAATTGTTTCTTTTTTCTTTCAGATACGTTCACGGTTGCCTGCAAAGCTGCAACGATGCTGACGCTTGCAACAAATCTGATCAACTCCAGTCTAGTTTCCCCGCCATACTTCTTATTTACCACGCATATCTTCTATTAATAAGCTAACAAATATCTTATGAAATGAAACTAAATATTTATAACGCTATGTAGTCGTGTACCTAACTTCTAAGTTCAACTTAGTTTTAGGATAAAAGTAGGTAAACCCAACTACGATTAAAAATAAATAAATTTTTCGATTATTGTTGTCCGCCATTTTGGATATCATTTACAGTATGACAAGGATCTAAATGAACGTGGATGTCAGCGCCGTTTTGTCAAGGAAGATGTTTAATCCCTTTCATGTTTAAGACCTTTTGAAGCTTCATTCAGATACTCGTCTGTATTTACCTATACAGGTAAATACCAAGTTCAGGAGGTTCAATAAACAGTTCCGGCCGTAAAAAATATGGAAACACTTAGCAAAATTCGATTTTCCCAAAAACGTAGACTAACTTTTTGATTGACAAAGTAAGTAACTGTTAAGTAAATTATTATGACGATTATTTAGTTTTTTGTTATGTTTAATATCTCACCAATTTCACTAAATAGTTAAGCCGAAAAGAGCATTTGAAATTCGCTAAATGAACACATATTTCCTCCATTGATTGTACAAGTTTCCATGTAAATAGTACCCACAAGAATTGCAGCAAGTCTTGTACTTGAATTGCCTTGCTGCAAGGGACTTCCAAATCTGCTGCACCCACTATAACAACACATCTCCTTGAAAAAACATTGTCATATTAGTCACAATACAAAATAAAACACTTTTTTCACTTCTTTTAACACAAGTTCTTGTTTTTTTTTTTAATAAATCGGCCAACTGTTGCAAGCAACTTTGGACTAAATTACTATCTTAGTGCACTTCTTCATTTCTTTTTTTTAAATATTTATAAATTATATAATTAAAATAAATATTATTTTTAACCAACATCGCTAGGTCTACATACATATCCGCAAATCTTTTGCATATATTAAGTAATTTTTAATAAATTACTAATAATTATTAAGTGATAAAAAACTTCATTTTATTTGATTTAAACAACTGTGTAGCAAAAGCGTTTTTAGTCAACTGCGGGATATGCGTACTATACATGCTATCTAGACAACCATTAGGTACGCAAATATTTGACGAATTTGGATCAGTCTTACCAAGAGGTATCGTGTTACCCAGTAACTGGGTTTTGGAGGTCAGATAAGCAGTCGCTTCATGTAAAATACTGGTGTTCAGCTGCGTGCTGCTAGTCTACAAGCCAACTACAACATAGTTGGGAACGGCTACGCAGATGAGAGCTCTTTGTAAAAGGTGGTTTTTGTAGTTCATGTTGTACTGGTAGGCTGTTATATCGAATGCAAGCATTTTGCGTTTATTGTGCGGGCCAAAGTTTTAAGACCATACCCATATTCTAAGTCGTAACCTCTATAAAAGCTAAAGCTACTCGACTCAAGGCATTCCTCGGAAGATTCTCCGAATCGGTATTCAGTCTTCAGATTAAGGAAATTATGAAGTCTCTCGAATGAGCGTGAGTCGAGGTGATACTTCAATATTCAATAGACATGATTAAAATCTGTAAAATACTCTTGTTTTGGTTCAAAATTTCATGTTTATTACCACAAGGAAGCCTCAAGGTACATTTTATTACGTACCTTATATTTGACCGTTGGTACCTCAACTCAAACTCACCTCGGCTGAGAAAACTGTTTGAGATGAGAAGTAAAATTGTTACTATAAATATCAAACCACCTAAGTGAGGTTGAGTCTAGACGAGGAAATCATGAGGTGTCGTTATAAAATATGGGTATATCACCATTTACGAGAAAGTTAAGCCCGTAGGTGACTATTCTAGCATCTGTTCCCGCAACTGACTATGTTCTCGCAACTGCCATCTGCTGACAACTATGTTTATTTCGCTTGGCTGTGATAATTTAACTGTTTCTATCAAAATACACTTCTTTAATACATGTTGTATACAATATGCAAAATATTTGGTTTATAATTTGTACCAAATTATTTAATTAAACTATGAATCCGTATATAATGTAATGAGAAGGAATAATAATAATCAAAATTTATATCTTAGGTGGTATAGACTATTTATTTACCAATTTTTGTTTTAAAAATCAACTGACGAAATAAATAAATGAAATGTTTTTTTAATAATAAATAAATACATAAGAGATTATTACTTAGATGGATTCACAGTTATAAATATAAAGCTACTATAAAAAATAAAAATAATTTTATAAACTGCTATGAGCACACGTTTATGTATTAATAAAATATAAGAATACTACAAACATCTTGTTTTATTAATTATTTTAAATTCTTAGCGCAATCTTTTGGTGGTAAAACGTAAACTTGCACAGTCTTTCAGAAAACTTTACAAAACTGAGGCAGGTTCCCATGACGTAGTGACGTATATAGTCCGAGTAGCAAAGAACTGGCGGCCTGAGGTAGTGAGGCGAGGACTTCAGGCCACGAAGGTGATGGGGGAGCGTGACAAACTGCGCAAGATCTCCAGTATCTCCAGTATCAGTTGGAAAACACTGTGTGGTTTTAGTCAGTAAGATTAATAGCCTGACAGACCTCCGTGAGGATTACCAGATTGGCCCCAAAAAACCCCACGGCTGGGGAGTTTGTTGCGCCAATTGTTTCCAGCTAAAGCACTAGGATTACTAGGAAGTGATTATGGCTCTCGAGAATATATCGTAAGTTTATTGAAGCCATACTAACTTTAGTTTTGCAGCCGTATTCAACAACACAAACCCAGAAATGGCTTTTAATTCGTTTATAAATATGAGAAACAGCAAGGGTGCTGTTTCTCATATTTATAAGTGATTTGGCGAGATGTTCCGACTATCAACCCGTCCTGTTTGCCGACAGTACACTTATCTTATGAAAACATTAATAATTCCATCAATTGCGTAATAAACTGGTTACATAAGCAGCTAAAAATTAAACTTGGAAAAAACAGGCTATGACGTTTCAACAAAGAACAAAAAACTTAACTTATATATCATACGCAGACCAAAAAATACCTGAAACCGACAGTGCAAGATTTCTAAGACTTTTTAACATGACATTTCCAATTTAGATGACTATCTTAAGTCATCTAAATTGGATATGTCATTTCGAAACTGTTTGTAAAAAACTAAACCAGTATTCTTAGATAAATGATTGGTCTCGCTGCGATAGACTAGATACCGAAGGCGTACTTGTCAAATGCGGCAACAAATACCACGCCGAAGTTGGCGTACCCGAGCCAGTCACACTGCAAGCTATCTGTCACGTGCACGTGCCGAATGTTTTATTAAATTTTGGGCATAATCCGAACTAAAATGCCAGTTTGCTTAGTAAAACTAATACTACTAGGAATAAGAAGGACACTGTGGGCCCAAGCTTTCGGCGGTCAGGGCTCCAGAGAGAGGAACCTCCTGACAATGCAAGCCGTGTCCAGAAGTACCGCTTTCTGAATCAAGACCATGATCCAGAAGCCCAACGAGAGCCTCCTCAAGTGTTGGTCGAGGTTTTTGGTATTAATCCATTGGCAGTTACGACTATCGGCACAATGACTGCTGAGTCTACAGCCCACACGTCGACAACCTCGCGAGCCAAGTCAAGATACTTGTATCCTTCTCGGCTTTCACGAGTTTCCAGTCATGCGGGACCGTTACGTCAATAATCATTGCGCGCCGCTGTAATCGATCCACCACCACTATATCAGTCTTATTGGCAATAAAAGTCCTGTCAGTGATGATGAATCGATCCCAGTACAATGCGATATTTCGATTTTCGAGAGCTGGGTCGGGCACGTACCCGTAGTACGGCACTTCTGATTCTGACTCCACAAGGCTGTATTTCACAGCAATTTGCTGATGGATAATCCTGGCTACAAGATTGTGTCTATGCAAGTACTCTTCGTTAGCTAGACGAGAACACCCAGAGATAATGTGTCTTATTGATTCACCCGGACGGTGGCATGGCCAACAGATGTCAATCGTGCCGTCATCATAACTTCGTCCCTAATTGCACAGACAAAACCTTCGGTTTCCCCCAAACAGGTCACCGAAACGCAGCCAGGCTACGTACGCTAGTTGAAATACATCCGGTCCATGTAGGGCCCGGAAAAAGCGTCTATGAAGCTCCTTACTCTGCCATACCTCCATGCAATCATTAGTGTCAAGCACTACTGGCTTGCGCCAGTTCTCTTTACCCAAGGAGAGCGGGGTGAGGCCCTTGTCCACTGCGACCACATCTCGATGTATCCAAACGTGGGCTTCTAGGAAATATTCACTGAGACTGCATATCTCGCGATTGTGGAGGGTCTTAGCGTTTAAAAAGCCTCGACCTTCACACTTTCGCGGGGTATACAATCTCCATACCGATAACCCTGGATGATGCATTCGATTTGTAGTCAGCAGTGTACGGACCCTTCTATCCAGGGCGTCAAGTTCGGTCTGAGTCCATTTGAGTATGCCGACAGATTACATCAAAATCGGCATGACCCAACCGTTGAAGGCGCGCACCTTGTTTCCGCCTGACAAGACTATTTAATACTTTACTTTACTTAATGAAAGGAAGAATGAACAAAGTCAGAAGTATGAGAAGGACAAAGCAGGAGAAGATTGTTGGAAGAACGCAGTTTCTTAGCGTGAGATGAACATAGATATTGGAAGTGAGACATAAGATAAGAAGGAGGAGTGGGAGAGTTGAGAAGAGAGAAAAGTGTAGTCAAAGCGCGCAAACTCCTTCTTTGTAGAATGGACATCCATTTGAGCTCAGACATATAGCTCGACACATGGTCATATTTTCTGAGGTTGAATATGAACCTTATCCAAAAAAACCGCATTCAAGTCAAAGTAGCACACGTCACCATAGTCGATGATAGGGAAAATCAAAGTCTGCACGAGCATGGTTTTCGTCTTCGGTATGGTTTCGGATGCGGAGAGGGTTCTTATGGAACCCAAGAGTTGGGTTCCCACGGATTACACAATCCCCTCTCCCTTTACATGCATGGCCGCACATTTGTCCACACCAAATTCCATCCTGATGGCGCTACTGAAAGTTTCATTTACTTTCAGTAGCTCCATCAGTTGCAAATTGTTGGGAGCTAAGAGTTTTAGGTCATCCATGTACAGGTGAGATATAACCTGACCACCTCTCCTCAGCCAATAGCCTACACCTGAATCCTCCAGCAGTGTGCTTAGAGGCTAAGCAGAACCAAAGCGGGCCCAAACTATCGCCCTGAAATATGCCCCGCTCGATCCTTATCGGCTCGCTGTTCCTCTGGATATTTCGACATCCTGGATAGCGAAGGACCGTCCTCCATTGACCCATACACGACATCAGAAAATTGCGTAGAGTTGCATCTACTTTATACAACTCCAACACCTTCATGAGCCATGTATGTGGCACTGAGTCATGTGGCTTCTTCATCATCTTCAACATGTCGACAGATCCTTTTGGAAACGACGAACCTGTTGGCTAATGGTCATATCAATGAGGAGCAGCTCCTCAGTACCCCAGGACCCGTTCTTACATCCATTTTGACAGACATGTTTATTTTAGCTCTCAAAATGGATGTTAGAACTTTTTGACCGTCGGTAAACAAGTGATCGGTCTATTAATTAAATTTACTGTTTATAATTTAGTTTAATAAATTGTTATGACAAATGAGTGAAATAATGAATGGTTTTGGATGTTAATTCGTTATAATTTAGTTTTATTTATTAATTTATTCCTTATTAGTTTAAAATTATAATTACAATATCTGTGCGCCGTTGACGCCAAGACATAGCGTTCATTTATTAATTTTATTAATATTGACATGTGTACATTTTATGTACCCGTGTTCTACAAATAAAAACATTTGAATTTGAAGTGGCGGACGTTTTTGGAGACCGTCTTATCAAATTTTGTCGTTCAGAAAGTGCTGTCAGAATAATTTAAATAAATAACATTCGATTTTTAAATGTGATACGGCCCTTCAAAATTGGAGAAAGTCGCGAAAGATGGAAGGAATGGATGGGAGGCCTTTGCCCAGGAGTTGGAGAGGCTAACAGAACAAAATAACTAACTTTACTTACCGATTTTATAAGCCTAGAATACTTTTAATGACAGATAACAAAAGAAAAAGAAAAGTAATTTTATACAAAACGACAGACGAATTTTATCTGTTATTTGGTCTACTTTTCCCTCGACAAATCTCGTTTCATGCTACGCATGCAGGTAGATACATGTAGAAGTTTTCCTAGGATCTTATCCAATTATAAAATTAAATAAAACAAATAATTTTAAATACACATACATTATTTAATTAAAGTATACAAATCATAGTGAACGCTTTACAAATAAACATGATTGCACGAATCCCAATCTAAATATTTTACTGACTAGTAACGTCGCGTGACCTCGCCTACCCTATTCAAATCCAGCACCCCAATTCACTTTCATGAAATTAATTCATCATCGATTGCTTGCTGATTGAAAAATTCGTCAACTTGAACAACGGCAACGCAATTAATGTTCCCGAATTATCAAAAACAAAGTCTAGAGTTTTTATTGATTGTTTTGTTTTGAGATCAACTTTGCTACTATAGACATAATTGATTGCTTCTCTGATGACCCCGGCTTAGTTTTATGGTTCCAGATTCGCAGATATAATATATCAAGTTGTGTTGCTCTCCTTGACCAAGTTAATTTGAATGTACATACATAGAAATGAATTAAAATTATAACAGTAAATGAACATTAAAAAACGGTTATTATATTGTTTAGCGATATTTACATACATGTAGTGTACATAGCGCTAGCCCAGGCTCCATACATTTCTGGAACATTTCCTTTCATCTCTTTACAATGATAGTATAGATTTTGTGATCATATAAACTCAAACCAGTGTGTAGCACCCCTTGGACTGGAAGCTGACCCTTACATACATTACTATAAGTAAGTTTATTTCAATGAAATAATGCCACCACATTGTTTTGTCAATACAAAATGACAGTGACAATATCAAAAATATCTGTTGACATTATTTATATATACTTGTGGGAACCAAGTGTACAAACACGCTGTGAATGTGTGTGGAAGCGCCGCAGGCGCTCTCGATACTGTCCGAGACAATGGTGAATTGGGAAGTTTGTACGTGTGTTACGTGCTGAAGCTACTCGTCTTTACGCACACATTCACAGCGTGTTTGTACACTTGGTAACTGCAAGCAAAGCGCGCGTCGCTTCTTGAGAAAAAAATACTGCAAACATTAATTTGTAAAATAGTCACTGTCATTGTGTTTTGACAAATCAAAATGATGTTTCAGCAGGTAACTAACACACAAACTTTCGGCGTCCAAATATCCTTTTAGCACAGCCTTCTCCTAACAGGCAGATTGTGAAACGGCCCCAGGTAGCTGTTAGCTCAGCCCTCTCCTTCGTACTCCTCTTCTGCCCGTTCCTCGCCTGTGACTGTTGAGGTGTATTCTGTTGCGTCCGTGTATTCCGTTAACTCATCAGCGATTGCGATTAGTTCTGGAACAGAATAAGATTAATCAGTTTACTTAGCGTCAGCACAGAAAGAGTAGAAAACTGCTCGAGCAGTTGTTCAGTGTGTATTGATAATTAAATCAATTACAACTCTATAAAGTCCAAAATAGTCTGCCTTAGTTAAATAACGTTGCGAAAACGTTGCTCACTTTTGGACTTTGGTCACATTAAACACGTTACTTGTCAATTGATGACGTCGCATTTTGTACAACTGTACAAGGATATATGGGTGCGTGGCAAAATTTGGAACTAGCGCCGCCTACTAAAGGGGCTGCCCACCTTATCAAAACATTGTTTTGAAAAGGTGGGCAGCCCCTTATAATTAGGTACTGGGTGCAGAGGCACGTGCCAACATGTGTTGAGCCACTTAGTTATTAGTTGTTTTAAGTTTTACCAACGTAGTTTTTTAGTCGTCGTTAATAAATTACCAATATAAAATGGATTATGTCTACTTTTATGTATGATCCGCAATAAACGTAATATGGGGAAAAGTGTTCCTTTTGATGCCCCATAACTGTAGGTGTATTTGATACAAGTATATATTACAAAAAGTCCTAGAACAAAGTTTTCCAAAAATACATAGTTTCGATGACGGCACTAGACTCTCGATGTGTGTATCCAGTCATGTACAAGATATGTATCTGGAATACAAAATGCTAAATACTTTTAAATTAAGTATTTCAGATACCAGATGCAAATAACTTTCTGTAATGGTATCTGAAATACTAGATATAATATACGTATCTTTTGAATACTTTTTATAGATAAAATATGAAGTGATAATGAGGAACAGGGTGTAAAGTTCACTCATACTCTTCGGAAAAGGGAGGATCCTCCGACCAGATGGATGTCGTATCTGGTGGGCAACTGCCCGATGATTGTTGTCGGGAAGTTGTATATATGCTATCTGCGCGGTAAACTCTGCTTGCGCGATGCAGGATTGATGCGTTTGTTCGCATGTAGCGGGGACCGGACGTCGATAGTGGACTAAGTCTTGTATCTTGCGATGCTTGCCAATGCCAGTTGGGTTCCAGTGGGTTGGAACCGGGTGTCGCGTAGTTCACGGTGTGTCGGAACTGTCTGCGAAGATGCCCCAGTGAGTCGGGGTGGCTGACTGCTGATGTCGACCAGGAGAGGGATTAAGCTCTCTCCTGCACCCTAATTGCGTAACACATTTTCGTAAACGATTACGACTAATCTGTTTGATTTTGACGGTTCAAGAACATTCATTGCGTTCTATATATTGTTGAGCAGATTTTTATCGAACTCAAGAAGCAATGGATTAGCAATCTGTTTCAAAACGATTCAGATTCCGATTGATTGTGTATTACGCAATTAGGGTGCTGGTCGTGGAACACTCTGCTCGTGGACCGGCCGAATGTGCAGTGTGCTGTGCCAAGGTTGCTGATGAGGCTGAAGGTGATGACCAGGTATGCGCTTGCGCTGCATGCTGATGGTCAGGACAACTGTTCAAGCCGTGGTTGATGGCTGGCTGTGTGACTTGCGGGAGTGATGATGATGACGTCACGCTGAAGTGTTTGTACGAAGGCTGCGCTGACGTTCATACTCGGGTCACCAGTGAAGAGATATGAGGAACAGGCTGTAAAGTTCACTCATACTCATGGAAAAGGGAGAATCCTCCGACCAGATGGATGTCATATCTGGTGGGACAACTGCCCGATAATTGTTGTCGGGAAGTTGTATATATGCTATCTGCGCGGTAAACTCTGCTAGCGCGATGCAGGATTGATGCGTTTGTTCGCATATGGCGGTGTAGATGCCGCCACAAATACTTTTGTAAAAAAACAACATTAAAAAAAAAGTTTATTTTTTTACATTGTACATCGCGTTGATTGCACAAAGGTGACACAACATAATACGAGTATTACATTGTGAAGGTTTTAATTGAGACTTAAGTAAAACTAGTTCCTCAAACAGTTTATCACTAATTTTTAAAGTGTTATTTAAAAGTCAAGGCTCAAGAACAGACTCAATCATAGCTTCGGGCAACCCACCGAACTTTTAAGTGTCTGTCTACCTCAAACGCAGACTATTATGCGGAATGATTTAAAATTACACGAGTCCAGGGGCATAGCCAATTGGTCCCTACGGCCTACAAAATTTATGACATTTCGTTCATTCATTTCATTTTATGTTCATTCATGAGTTTGATTTTATTTCACTATTTTCGGTGATTTCAGTATTTAAATCAAGTACTTGACATGGAAAGTGTCAGAATTTTAAACCTTGAATATTTCCTCGTAATCACTTTCTTCAAAATGTTCACGACATAAATTCGAACTCAAAAAAATCTGTACGAATAGCTTTAAAGCACAATCTTCTAATTTTAGGGGCTTACGAGAAATTCGAACTCCAATTTCGGAGTATCTAGGAACACAACATCGAGTCAACTTTCGCTAAAATAAAATAAAACCACATCACGCCTTGTATTTTTAGCTTGTATTGGGAACTAGCTACGACAGCGCCATTTTGACAGTTGCCTTCCCCATTGCCACGCCACCTATCAATTCGGCCCTAAAAGACTCAAGGCGCGAGAAGAGACGCGTTCAGTTTTGTCTACGACAACAATAATAATAATAAATTAATGTCTCCTAAGATGTCACAATAGAATTACCAATTACTAAAAGTATTTTAGCAAACATAGTGTCTACAAAATACCAAACAACTGGTATTTAAATACAAGATACAAAATGAATTTCAAAAAAGTATCTGAAAACCAGATACAAGATACGTATTTCGTATCTTGTATCTGTATTCAGATACTTGTATCTTAGTTATGTTAAATCTCTGTGTGTATCTCAGTTTAATTGACAAGTACGAAGTAAATCATTTTCTATCAAACCAATCTTTCGTATATAGCTTAGAAAATGCGACTTTGTCATATTTCAAGTAAGGGTGTTTCACATGTGGCAACCGGGTGTCGGTTCCCGGCCTATTCGGTACAGGTAATTTCCGAAGCACCCATGTCCGGACAGTATCTGTCCGCAGCCGAAAAGTAAGGGCGCCATGCCGTCTTTTCAGCCACTCCCACACAACAAGTCTTACCGCTGCTATAGTGGCGTGCCCTGCGCTGGGGTGCGCAAGCCGCTGCTCCCACTCCACCGCTAGGGTCTGGCAGAACTCAGCCCTGTACACCTCGATATGGCGACGCATCA
Organism: Dasypolia templi; assembly: GCA_963555695.1. Lineage (NCBI taxonomy): Eukaryota > Metazoa > Arthropoda > Insecta > Lepidoptera > Noctuidae > Dasypolia > Dasypolia templi. The sequence continues at coordinate 4,897,244 of OY743166.1, forward strand.
GGTGCTCGCCCCGCTCCAGCGCATCCCGGCGCCACCGATATAGTGACGCTGGGATTTTCGCGTCAAGATTCCAGGGTGGTGCATTCGCGGTGCCCATCAATCGGGGAGCCAACCGCTGCAAAGGCGGCCTGAAGTTCCACCGGCTATCGTGGACGTTAATACCGATGTGGACACCTCTTACCACGACGTTGGATCCCGAAGGTGGCGCTTTCCGGGGCCCGTGGAAACAAATGGCTTCCGATTTATGCAATGCCACCTGGAGACCTTACCGCCGGTTCTTGCCTACGACTTGCGCGACACCAGATGTCGCTAAGACAGTCGCCTGCCACCGCACGTCATGTCTCGCCGACCCCATCCTTCCCGACTCGGGTAGATGACAGATCTGTCCATCAGATAAGGCCCAATAAAGCGGCGGAGGTAGTTTGGCATCCTATGATAGTGGAATACCCTTTTTTTAATGGGTGGATAGTCCTCATGGATTACCTCCAGAGGGGTCTGTCAGACTCTTAATGAGTAAAAACCACCCCGGTGTTCCAACGCACACCTACGGCGGGGTCGCGGGAACATACGATTCTTCCGCAAACTCGACTGGTGCCGGCCCGCCTCGGCAGGTCTCCTCGGGTTGGGGGCGAGTGAGGTGTTTCACTCGCCACGCAACGTCTAAGAACACTACACGCGCGTGGAACACTACGCGCCGCCACCTCGGGTCCTGATGTATGGGGGGCGACGGACGTCCCCGAGTCTGCCGTCCCTGGACTCATTACGAGGGCTGGAAGAGGGTGTTATCCGCCCTCCGCATACGCCCGGTGCGCCTGCTGCGGGTCGGTTGAGTGAACGAGATCTCTCTCCCTTTCCGCAGCCTCCTTCTGCGAGATCACTGTTTTGCAGAAGGTAACCACCGCATGCCAGGACTCCTCGCTGCCGACCATCGAATTTATTACGGTCGGCAGCGACAGGACATCACTGCAGGCACACTCTGCCAGCATATGCCACGCCGTGTCATCCTGGCAGTCGACGCAGTGGTGACACCGGGCTTCCGGCTCCCTGATAATTCGACACAGATACTTTAAGAAATACCCATGCCCCGAAAGTACCTGCGCGACTCCCGAGAGCGGAGTGCCTCCCTAATGCAACTCCAGGGCAACGTATTTCAGGCATTAGCAATGGCCAAAGACACTGCAAAGACGACCACACCTTGGGCTACTGCTTCCTCCGCCGGAACCCTCACGCGATTGATCGCGTCTAGTGTAGAGCGACCGCGACGAAAATCAAACTGGTTATCCGCCAGATCCGGCCCCTCTCTTGCCATGTGCTGGATAAGGCGGTTTGCAATTATTCACTCGAAGAGTTTGCCCACCTCATACAAGCACACAGTGGGCCCGTACGCGGATGGAGAGTCCGCAGGATGCCTTTCCTTTTTCAGCAGGACCAGCTTTCCAATCTTCCTCTGGCGTGGAAACTGGCCCCTCTCCAAACGACACATGAATAACCTGGAGTTATGGGATATCAAAAGGAACAAGATAATATTACGGGTTATCGGGTGTAAGTAATTGTAATAGTGTTTTTTTTATTGTTCGCCTTATTTGTTTGAAGTATATTCATATTTATATGTATATTAATTTGTGCTTATATTTATAGTTTTAATAGGTTTATGCGTATCTTTTTATGTAAAATATTTATTCCTAAAGGTTTATTGCACCATCCACTGTTTGTCTCTGCATCATCCAAAGGTTGACTGGTAGATACTGCCTTTGGCATTAAGGCCACCTCTGTACATTCGTGTGCGTGAAGTAATAAATAATGAATAAATATCATTCAAAAGCCAAAAGATCTTCGTAGCACTATCAGTGCCCTATCAGGCAACAGCGATACAGCCCTTGACTGTATCGTCGTTTTCTACACTGAAATGAAATGAAACGATGTTTATTACGGCAAGTAGATCCTACAATGCAATGGATTTTTCACGTCATATTTTTGGACTATACCTATTTTAAAACTACATGGCACTGTCATTACCTTGCTGACTGATCTACAAGAAGAAATGCCGAAACAAACTTAAAGGTCGGTCTTTTGCAAAGTCCAAATACTTGTAGTTAAGACTTCATGTGAATCTAACAATGGCCATGTCTGGAAGGGCTTTTTGAAGAAAAAGCCATAGCAGCTTTGAGTTGACCCGTCCCAACATACACATACGGCACGCATACATCGGTCATCGTGTAGCTCAACCTTATTTGAGGGTGCTCCACGACCCGCCACACAACACTACTAGATCTGAAGAACATTTGCGTATGCCACATGGATAAAAATCAATCTTGTAAGTACAAGCATACATTTTGTGAGTCGAGCGTTCTACTGTTACTATCCTACCTTGATCCGGATCCTCAGGTTTGGAGTCACACTTGCATTTCTTCAACTCCTCAAGCGTCCTCAGCTCTGAAGGCAGTAGCCTTTTCTTCTCTGTTTCAGTCAGGGCTGAAGAATAGAGAAATTAATTGAAGTTTGGTAGCGTGAAAACGACCCGGCCGTGACTTACGAAATGTAGGTCATAGGTTCGAACAAAGGCTTTACTGTGAGCAAAATATTTCACCATAATTCCAAAAACGGCACCGAATCAAAAACTGTGCTTGCGTGGTGGACTACGGCCCACTCCCTCTAACAGAGAGGAGGCCTGAGTTCTAGCAGTGAGAACGTTAAAGGCTAGTTAGCCTATAACGTTCCCACTGCTGGGACTCAGGTCCAGGTCTCCTCTCGGCACAGTCATGCTAATGCCGTGAGAGCCCGGTGGTTAGCCTATAACGTTCCCACTGCTGGGACTCAGGTCCAGGTCTCCTCTCGGCACAGTCATGCTAATGCCGTGAGAACCCGGTGGTTATGGCTTGCCTCTATCAATCACTAATCGACAATCACCAATGTGACTCTCTCAATTCATATGTTCCTCATTTCTGAATTTATCTGGGGCATTACTGACATCGGTAAAGAAAATCATCGTGAGGAAACACAAATCTGAAATCGCCAACTCTTCTTGAGCAAGCGTCTTAATCAATATAATCAACAAAAACCGGATGAGAAGAGGTCTATGCCGTGTAGTGGGTCAATAATAGGGGGGTATACTTTTTTGGTCATGTCAGGTCTGAGCTGGTCAAGACTTACGGAATCCTAGTTTCTTGCTTATCTTCCTAGTCGTGGGAGTGGGCTCGGCGTTATCGTCCTCGCAGTAGCAAGGCCCCGCGGCTTCAAAGCGCGCCGCTTCCTCCACCGCGCGACGTCTCAGTTCTGAAGGCAGCTCCTTAGGACCTGCACGGGTAGCGTGACACCATAAAAACGAGTTTTATCGACGAAATAATAGACAAAATGACAGTTGAATAAAAGAAATCTGTTATTATGTCTATTCTATCTGCCATTTTGTCAAAACCGGTTATACTTCGCGTGCTGGGCAGAGTTGCAAGTTGTTGAACACTTTGAGATAAAGGGAAATCCAAAGAATAATAGATTTAGGTCCGTATTACAGAATGAAACTCAAGCATTGATCTCTGTTTAAAACTAGTTCTAAGTCTTGTTTGAATTTTAGAACGTTCCTCAAGCATAGATTCATTGATCATAGTTCAGCTGAGTTATGCTTTATTCTAGATCATCGCTCAGTTCGTTAATCGAACACAAGCAGTGATTTGATCTGTAATCAACCAAGTGTGGTCATAGCCGCGCTTGAGCATCATTTTGTCGTGTCAATGTTAATTTTAGTTCTGTTCAAGTGCATGCGTTGTCGAGTTTTAAATATTGTTGTTTTTCTTTATTATTATAATTTGGAGAAGTAGATAATTACAATAATTTATTCAACGATGATACAAATAGAAAGTTGTATTTTAGCGTTCCTATCAGATATTTAAGGGATACACAGGACCCTTATAATTGTGAAAATTTCAAAAAGAGATTTCAAAGAGACAGGTTTTCACAGGATGTGGTGAAAAATGTAATTCTACCCATGATATACGGCTTCATTTCAGATGAGTGTTTTATTTTCACCCTCACATTTAAATGCTATTCAATGGATTGTAAAAACAATATGAATCAATAATCTAACTTTTTTATCTTTTGCAGATAGTGTGTGGTGATCTTTTATACGTTTCCCAACCAGCTGCTTCAAACATAGTTGCGAATATCTCTCGCCTAATGGCTCTTCAACATAGACAATATATTAAGTATCCACAAGATATGGTCTCACAAAGAGCGCAGTTTCAGCAGCTGGTCCAGTATGAAGGATATCCTGGCTTCAGAAACGTAGATGGTGCAATTGACTCCACACACATAAAATTGTTAATACTCCAATTGTGAAACACCATGAAGCATTTAGAAACAGAACATATATTTCTATAAATATCCAGGTTAGATAAATATTGATAATGTATAAAACTAGCAATATTTTTATTCTTTTAAAAACCTAACCATTAATTTATTTCTTGCAGGCAGTTGTTGGTCCATTTGGCCACTTTATGGACATTGTGGCACGATGGGCAGGCAGCACATATGATAGCAGAATTTTTCAAATGTGCTGCAGTAGATTCAGCAACAACACAATGGTTACCTTGTTAGTGACAGTGGCTACCCATGGCTACGGTTTATTTTAACCTTTTAATATATCATTAACATGTAACAATTCAATGCCAATAAACGATGAACAGAGTGATAGCAATGTAAATGAAATTGACGTGGATCATCCTGAAAACAAGGGACTGTTGATGGGTTTGCGTTTAGAACTATCATAATAAATAATTAACAAGCTGTTCGTATCCGGCGTGGGCTGGGGTGAATTTCATAAAAAATTGCATCAGATTCCTGACCTTCCCGTTGGATTTTCTAATTGTTTCTTTTTCAATTACAAACACAACAAAAAAAGAATTAGCCAAATAGGTGCAGCAGGTTTGAAATGATGCGCGGACAAACATTATGTAAAATGGTCAACTTTTTATTAAAGGCCACCTACAGTATATTTTACGGTTTCTAATCCAGAGAAGATCAGAACAAATTTGGTAAATAAAATAAATCGTAAACGAAAACAAGCTGATCCATAGACAATACACATCTCTGCTTGAGGCTCGATTTGAGCCTCGATTCAGCTGAGTATAGATTGATTACCGTTCTGTAATAAGTATGATGCTCATGTATTGATTCTATACTTAAACGGTGATCGACTGATTGACGATCAAACTGGACTTGAGGAACGTGCTGTAATATGGACCTAAATGTCTGTAAGATGATATGACTAGAAAGTGGACTCCTCCTCCTCCACGGGGCTCCTATCTGAAACTTTTCAAATATACTTTCGGTGTTCTCTCATAATGCCGCACCTAGCTATCAACTTTTCGCTTGCTCAAAATCCATCTGGAATACCCTACCACATGTATTATTCGCTTGCATTTTGTGTCACAATGAGAAAATCTGACAGCGTCGAATCTAGAAAAAAAACACTCTTCAGGATTATGATACATGTTTTATACACGAAATCTAAAATAACTTACTTCTACACACTTCTAACTTCCTTGCTTACATACCAAAAACTCCGTGCCTCGGAAAGCACGTTAAGCCGTTGGTCCGGGCTGTCATTCGTAAATCTTTGACAGTCGTTCTAGTCAGAAGCCCGAAAGTCTCACCCATTACCTGGATTGTGGAGGTCAGATAGGCAGTCCCTCCATGGGCTCCATGTAAAATACTGTATTCAGGTGCATCCAGTTAGACTGGAAGCCGACCTCGAAATAGTTCGGCTAAGCAGAAATAGTTCGGCTAAGCAGAAATAGTTCGGCTAAGCAGAAATAGTTCGGCTAAGCAGAAATAGTTCGGCTAAGCAGATTGATTGATGTCCAATAACTTACATGCTCCTGACGGTTCGGAAGTCATGGTCCGTAGTAGCGAGTCCGTTCGAGCCTGTCTCGAATAGTAGTGATATTTATATTCTTTCACTGGTAGAATCTTTTCACCAGTAGCTATGTCGACCGCTGAAAAATAGCAACGAAATGCAGTTTGTAAGCAAAGCGGCAATTCCTGTATGTATTCTTTTCTGCCTCAATCTGACAAAAATACAATCAATTTACACACATTTTTTAAAAGTTTTTGACATTGATTGTCACTGAGATATGATTGTCACTGAGATATGATTGCAACTTGAATTTGAATGGTTTTTCTATTACGAGAATTGAATTTCTGGTCTAGTGGGTCGTTATCGCCAGTGCTGAGTGTGGATCTGCACCTTATTTGCGTAACACACTACGATGTATCACAATCTGAATCATTTTGAAGGATGTTGGTAATCCATTGATTCATATGTCCGAAAAATTTGTCTGCTCAACAACGTAAATAACGCAATGAATGTTGTTGAACTGTCAAAATGAAAGAGATTGCTACTGATAGTGGGCTACGCAATTTCCCGGCTGGTTTTCCTATCAAGAATTTCTCAGTAGTAGCTCGGAGTCTGGATTTGTACTTGGTTCTTGGCAATAGGGTAGGGCAGGCTCTATTACATAGGACTTCAGGGGGATGCGCAAGGTTGTCCGCGAAATTCAAAAAAATTCTAACGTTTCAGTAATTTGCAAGGTAATTTTAGGTTTTTTCAACAAAAAAAAAATTGATTAAAGTATTGTTCGCGACCGTCAAAAATATGTATAGAGAATTATAATTATTAGAATCAGTAATAAAGGTCCTTAAGTTAGTACAATCCTAAAATGTCAAGATTTCATGAAATAGTCATTCAATACGATTACTTGGTCTAATAGAGTAATATTGATGACTATATAGATTTTAATTCTGTAAATACATAGGTACTTGTTACGGTCGCGAATCATACTATAATCACCATAAAACCTAAAACTTGTGAAAGGACTGTAGTACTTACCGACATCCAAGAAGTGCTTGACATCCAGTGCTATTCCCAATTGTTCATCCACAATGTCTTTGGCGTCGCGCCGTTTTTCCAACGCCTCTGCGCGGTCGATGCGTGATTTCTTCACAACTGTGTTATAATTATTACGTTATTAATTTATAAACGTTCGTGGAAAAAGTTCTTTCGTATTTATGTATCCAAAACTTATAAGCTACGGTTTCCTTTAAAATCGGTAGCTGCCACTTAACGCAGTGTTGAACGTCATGAAAATAATTGCACCGTGGTTAGACTTTACGGTGTCAAAAACCGCACCAATTTACTTTCAAGTAACGTTTTAGAGACGTCATTCGACGGTAAATTGCAGACACTACGTGGCTGCTACTGCAATCTTAGAAAATCCTGGCTTTACAGCCGTTTTCCTCAATACGTAAATAAAACGATAAAAAGAAAAAAAAATGTTACGCATTTTGTAAACACCAATCTAGGGTTACAGTCTCCAATTATACGGATGAGCAGCGAATACAATATTACTGTATTAAACACACCTGATTTAGATATATTCAGTGGCAAGCTACCGTAATTCAGAAAAAAAACACTCTATCCTTGCCAAGTTGTTTTATTTTCAATTTTATTTTTTTACCGTAACAGGTGAAAGTGGTAAGGATTTTAACACTTTCCAACTAAACTCTAATAAAGAATGCCGAGTGGGTAAACACGGGGTGGCAGGAACATAACGCGCAAACTGAAACGTTATAAATTATCGTACGTTCTCAAAAAAAACTGCTCTTTCACAGAGAAAAGTGCAATACCCACGCCCAAAAAACCTTCTTTTTTTACCAACGATTTTTTTTTACGCAGACGTTCAGAACCGTGTTCTAAATCCACGTCGCAGGTCGATGTTGCCACCCTGTACAACGCCAAACACAATAAATAATTTTTGCTACAGACTTGGGAGCTCCTCATCATTTGGGGCTTCCAGTCTACCTTGATGCAGCTGAATACCAGTATTTTACATGAAGCGACTGTATATCTGTCACCTCTTCAACCCTGTCGCTGGGTAACAAGTTACAACGAGGTAAACATTCACTCCCGCCTGATATTGGGAACTGACAAGCTGTTGCAGTGTAGAAGAGTGAAAGAACACTATCTTTCCACTGTGTCGTAGTTGTATTTGTATGTTATCGTATTTGTATGTTGTCGTAGTTGCATTTGTATGTTATCATATTTGTATGTTGTCGTAGTTGCATTTGTGATATTTATTTTGAAAGTATGAATGAACATATATTTTCATATTGTTTTTTATATTCAAATTAGATTGTATTGTTTTATGTATTTTGTTTTCTCTTCTACTCTTACACACGTTGTTGTCTACATCTATAATATACTCTCCTATCGCAGGTATGCTGGAAAAGATTTCTTTAGAAATAAGCACCACCTTTGTATGTATTTTTCTGTTCCTTTCTTCTTGTCTGTTTATATATGTGTACCTAAATGGTTAAATAAATAAATACATAAGACTGGTTGTCAGACTTTCGGGCTTACTTAAGAAACTCCTTTATGTGTCGTAATATTATGTAATGTTCTTACCATTATCCACTAGATCTCGCAGCATGCACCTCATCTCGTGCGGCATCGGGAACCGTTCTGACGGCGTCTTCTCTGATGGTTGCGGGTGAGCTGAGAAAAATTAGCTATTATCAAATCACATTTTATCAATTTTAATAAAAATCAATTGCCAAAAATATTTATCAGCGCATCACTTCGAAGCGGCTGCACATTATTCTTTTATTTATTGTAAGGACAAGGTTAATATTTTTTTTTCTGTATATTTCTGTATGAAATTCATTCAAAGGTGGTCGCCGGGCACGAACATCTAGTATTATTATTATTATAAATTACCTATGGAATCTCAAATAAAGCTCCATGCAAAAAAACAGGTGAAAGTACCTACCCCGTTTTTAATATCGGTGTATTATTTAATCGAACCTCTATTATTTACTATTTTGGGCTCACAAAAAAAATAAATAGTCTAGTTACTGCGACCAACTTGGATTTGGACTTTTTAGTTGTGGTACCTACCCGCCAAAAATTCGAATACTACTACTTACTAGGTAAAATTGTAAATAACAGTGACAGGAAAACACGTATTATTGAAACAAATGAAAAACTACCCAAGCAAACTTAATACAACTTTTATGGGGCCACTCCTGGAGCATACCTTAAACACAAAAAGTTGAGTTTTCGAAATCGATCCACCAATGCCAGAGATATCACGTAACAAACACACAAAAAATATATGCATAAAAAAGAATTTATGACCGCCTCCATTTGGAAGTCGCTTAAAAACTGAAAGAAATACGTTAACTTCGTGGTTCTTCGAGCACCACACAGTTAGCACAGGTCATTCGAAGCCGCAAACTTGCTTTTACTCACGGAGTATAAAAAAGATTGTTAGGTACCGGTAAATACTCACTCGCCGTTTTTTACTTTTCTTCGTTCACCGTGTAGAGCATTCGCAGAAACGTTACATTACATGGAAATGCTCGAGAAAATGCTCCAGTGTATACTCACCAATACATTGTTACATTTTAAAACTCACCTCCAGCGAGCTTCCACCTCCAATCATATCTTGACGCCCTCTCCGTAGGTTCCACCTTGATAGGACAGATGCGACATCGACACTTGCCATCCAAGCTTTCTCCGCAGCGAGTGCACATGTCTGCAACAAAATATTATGCTGGTATAACCTGAAGGAGTAGACAAGTCATCCGCCTAATTCGCGGATTTCCACTTCAACCCCTCGTTATCAAAATATAGGTACTAAGAAAGGAAAGTCTTCGACATCTGTGTACTTCCAGTCATTATCTAAGGATGCGAAACTTGGTCACTCACTAAAGACCACAGAGAAAAGTTGAAACGCTGTCAGAGAGTCATGAAGAGAAGTATGACAGGAATCAAGAAACAAGACAAAGTGAGTGATAGCAAAATAAGAGAAAAGCTAACAGAAGTGGAGGTGGACCGGCCACATGATCCGTGATGTACAAAACAAATGTAGCACAATTGTCTCCGACTGGCACCTCAAAGACGGAAAACATTTTTAGATTTACGGTTAGATTTTACATGTATTATGTAACCGCGTAGTTCAGAATAAAGGGCTTTATTATTATTTAAGAAATGCCTAATGGAAAAATCCAAAAACCCAATAGCCCGGAGTATGGAAGCCGGCGGTGTGATACCCCGTGCCTCGGTGCGCACGTTAAGCCGTTGATCCTGCACCTGATCTCTCCCCATTCGTGTCGGATTGTCCGACCGTCCCTAAGCACTATGAGAATGAGGGAAGAGATAGTGCAACTGTGTCTCCGCAAACATTTACAGGCCGGTATTGTTATTATCATGACATAATCTATACTTAGATAATAAAGCTGAAGAATTTGTTGGGATGAACGCGCCAATCTCTGGAACTACCAGTAGGGTTTGAAAAATCTTTTTGGATTTTATAGCCCAATTTTTGAGGAAGCTTAACATTACGCTTCGAACCTTCTAAGAGCCAAGAAAAAAGTGAAAAAGAACGCTTAGCGAAAACGATGTGAGCGCGGGCGTGCGATGCGATGCGTCGCGGTGGGCCGGAGGCCGAGAGAGTTTTATAAAAAAGTTGCTGTTATTTTAATATATTGTGTTTAGATACGACTTTCACGCAAACGAAGTCGTGGGCAGAAGCTAGCAAAGGTTTCATGCACACAAAAACAAAAAACATAGTTACGTAGAAGTTGTAGGACGTTGGCTACACACATCAGCCACGTCAAAAAATATGGTTACGTAGAAGTTGTAGGACGTTGGCTACACACATCAGTCACGTCATAGAATATAGTTAGGGGAAAGAAGAAAGAATAAACGTTTATTTGCGGTAAGAATGGCGCAGAGAACGAACAGAAACACAAAAGTAACAAGTTGGGAGAAAATATGCGTCACATGCACGCAAAACGGCCATCGCTCAGCATAATGCTACGACCCTATGCGTGACAGAGCCCCAGCGTGACGTGATGACGTCAACCGATTCAGCAAATGCTAATATAAAATAACACATGAAATAAAATAAAGACACAATAAATACCTTGTTCTAAGTGTCCGAAACAATGACGTGTGAGTGGCAAAGACTCACGCGCCGCTGGCCTGTGTTTATCTGTGTGCGCAGCTGTCATGATGGTTTGACGTTTTGGCATACTGATATAAAGTACTTACGACCAACTTCTCTGTGCAATTATTTATGGCGCTGATTGTAAACAAAAACCAACAAGTTAAACAAAAACCGATCGTATGTCCCATTCATAATGTTAGTTCGAAAAACAGCCGTTGCACAAATAAGTTGGTCGAAATTTAACAGTTTACTTTACATAGTAATTATCATGCGCATTAAGCAATGCGTGATAGGATGGAACTTTAATAAAAAAAACAAAAGGATGCATTTGGCGACTTGACATTGACGTGACCGATGTGTGTGCATGAACCTTATTATATAAAACAAAATCGATCACCACGATTCTGATTCTTACCCTGAGAATAATAACGCATAGAAGGTTAGTCACATACAGGCTGCCTACTAAAAAGTGACGCCACTTTGGTATTTACGTGTGAGTGAGCTGCACGTAATTTTGCTGTGTTCAACAAAGCGTGACCTTGACTGGCGGCTCCATGCGTTAGCTGAGTCGTATTAGGTATACTTTGAGTTACTCCACTTTTGGTGCTCGTTCTAGGTTTCAATGTGTGATGTTTCTAAGTTCTTACCTATCTTAGTCTGTGCGTCGTCGATGAGCCCAAAGATCGCGTTCCTCGCTGTCTCAAGGCTTTTGTTCTGAAGTTTAGTGATGTGGTGTCTTGTGGCCGTCTTCGCGGTGTGAGGCAGCAAGAATTGCTGAACCAACTCGGCTACCAATTCGTTTGTAGTCGCAGTATTCCTGAATAATTAAAAAATATATAACACATTCGTCGTGCCCTTTGCTATTTCGGACATATAATGCGTTCACCTAAGCATGGTCTGAAAAGGCTTATGATACTGGGCAGGGTGGATGGAAAACGCGCTCAAGGCAGAGCACGGGCAAGAAGGTCAGTCGCGATCAAGAAGGCTGTTGGAGGCAACATCTACCGACCGGTCCACACTGCAGAAGACTGCACAACTTGGAGACGCGTCGTATGCGGTCGCGATCCCCGGCATTGAGGGAACGACGAAGAAGAAGGAAGTTGGAGAATAAGGGGCGAGCCTATTGCCATAAACCGGGCACAAATCCAGACTCCGGGTAACCAGTAAGAGATTCCAGATGAAAAACCCGATAAAACTTTGCCCGACCTGGCAATGAAACCTAGGACCTCATGCTCAGCAGTAGCGCTGGCAACTATTGGATCAACGAAACAGTGCAAAAAGGAAAAAATATGACAAAAATCTGCTCCATTCATTTGTGTTCATATTAAAAAGCTGATTTATATTTATTCTCGACGGTTACTAATGATGTGTACAATGACCCTATAAAACGTTTAGGGGAAACAAAAACCTGTACCCCGCGAGTTCGTCTGCGATTCAGGATGAAAAGTAGCTTATGTCCTTGCACAGGACATGGTCAGTCTGAGCGCTAAATTTCATCCAAATCCGTTTAGCCGTTTTAGCGTAACAAACAAACAAACTTACTTTCGTGTTTATAATATAAGTTGATAAAAATAAGTAAGGATGATGCTAAGTCACGGGAATAATCGGAGACGATTATAAAGTTATTACTGACATAAGCGTGCACTGACTGGAAAGGTCCATTCAATCTGTGTGGTTCTTTCCTCAAAAGACCATTTCAGACATCAGTCCACATGGTCTTCACATGATCTGACCAAGATTATGTATGGACTTTAAAAGAGATTGTGACCTCTAAGTTTGTTTCGGCCTTTCTTCTCAGACTAGTCAGAAGGGAAACGCCGACCTCATCTAGTAAAAAAAAATGTTCGACGTATAAAAGTGTATAGATAGAAAAACCTACTCACAGAAATAAAATCATTTATCATTTAAACCAAGTTAGAAAAATGGGGTTACGTGCCTGTAGCACGTGAGACACACTGTAGTTGGTGATCGCCAACCAAAACCGACGTTGCTTGATCGGCTCTTTTCGGACCTTCCCTAGGGAATTCGGGTTCTCACCGGGTAGTGGCTTGTTCGTCGCACGGGCGTCGTGAAGCGCTTTGGGCGTTCCTACAGTCACACCCCAGGAAAATACTACAGAACGCTGAGGGGAGGTAAAACCCTCAGCGACTAGGGTGTGCAATAAAGCACCCCCCGACGGCGGGGGAGGGAAACCCAAAGGACCCGTCTTTGGGTTTCCCTCCCAAGGGGCCAAAAACCCCAACACCGACTCACGCTGAGACGACTACGAATAATCGCAGGCAGTCGCCCATCAGCCACATCGACACCCGTCTGGTCGAAGAGTCCTCCATTTTCCATGGAGGATGATTGAACTTTACACACTGTTTCTCATACCTCTATGGCCAAAGGTGGCGGGGACATGAACAGAAATCTGTCATTTTGTCTATTCTATACGTCATTTTGTCTTTTTTCCGACGACAAAAGTTGTCCAAGCTACGCATGGAGGAAGGATGCCTGCTACCTTTTTACTTAAAAAAACTTGTTTTACAGGACTCATTAAATGTACTCTTACATAAATGTAAGTTTGGAGTCTCATTTCCTACGAAATCCATGGAAAAAGTTTTGTGCAATTTCTGACTTTCCTAATAGTCAAACCAACAAAACAAAAAAAAAATCTCTGGACCAACCGGGGGTTGTAAAAAGTTTTTTTTAGCCTCATAAGAAACAGGATCGATTGTCATTTTCCTGCTGATTTTTTTTTCTTCAAAATTTGTGAATGCATTTCAACATTTCTCAAAAATTTAAGGACAGTCATCTCAGACCGTTTTCCTGTAGCTACAACAGTTATGGTACCTGCTCATACTGCCCCATCTAAGAACCCTGAAAGTGTAGCAAGTCCATCTGTCCCGGCGACGGCGACGCTGTCATTGAACCAAATTGCCAGAACTTATCACTTTTCATAGAGATTTCGATAGTTTCAATTAAGGCACGGGGAAAATAAGCTTTCTGTACTATACAAATCTCCCAGGTATGCGATTCGACAATTATTTTCGTCTATCTTCTGAAATACGAACGCGCAATGATAAAGAACATACTTATTCAGCCTAGAATGTTCTCACAGCTGGGGCACAGGCCGCCTCTCTGTGAGAGGGAGTAAGCCGTAATCCACCACGCGGGCCCAGTGCAGGTTGGTAGATGTCAGTCATGTCTTCGAATTTTGGTTCTAGGACATGCCGGTTTCTTCACCATTTTGTGAGCAGTGCGAAATAATTTACACAAAGTAAAGCGCCTGTGTAGGTTTGAAACTACAACCTACAACTCGGTAAGTCGCGGCCATTACCAGTGCTAGTACACAAGTACTTACCTATTTTATATTAACATGGATATATAAGAGATTGGTGCCGATTCTCTTGTCACAAATGCCTCTAAACTAGACAAAAAATCACTAAAATTTGGTTTGGTCAAACGACGATTTCCCATTCTGATATTGTCTAAAATGTCACAACTTAACTCTATTTTAGTTTGGCAGCACTAAGATTTTTTTTTTTAATTTACTGACTTTATTTACAAATGCCTTTTAGTGAGCGATGGCGTAAGAATTTAACCTGATTAGGGTTTGTTTACACTTTCATCAGATACTCTTGGATCGATTACTGATCATCACTGTCTGTACAAAGCAGGTAGTACCGCAGCAGGTACCTTCGTATGTTGTCACTGATGTCGTGCAGATTTATTAAGTCTCGTTCAGACTGACGCGTCACGCGACGCGAATAGCACGCAACACATAGGTACCGCGTGTCGAGCGACGAGCGGTGTCTTTGTGTCGCGGGCGATTCACGTCGCTTGTCGCGCCTGGTTGTAGGAGCCTTTATCCTTTAAGTTAACTTTTGCAAGTATCAACGAGACTCGATTGCTTCTGTGACCTTTCATATGATTGATGACATGTCTAAAAATAAACTGCACGACACAATGCCCAAAACTGTGTAGCAACTGGAAACATTCATGCTGAATGCAGGTTTTTATACAACCCCAAACACGTCTACCGACGCGACTCGGGCTATTTAAGTGCGACCGCACAGAGCCGTGTCGGTGGCGTGCGAGAGTAAGACCGCATCCAGTTATCCCGCTCTTTCCACTGCCGATTGGTTAGGCAATTGGTTGGCTCATTTGCGCAGCTGGCCTCGGTACGGCGTTCAGGCGTTTTCGTTACACTATTATCGTTTGCACGTTTCCGGAGGCTCTAAAGAAGAAGCAACAGCCGCCGGCGTTGTCATGTCGCCCGTGTCGGCGCCTTTCGTGGCGGCACCGTCGACGCCACTGGCCGCGGCCGCGCCCACCGTGCCCAGCCTCCCTGCCCAGGCGCAGACAGGGGCGTATTTACCCTAGGGCCAAAAGGGCCATGGCCCGGGGCGGCAGACTGCGAGGGGCGGAGGAAGCCGCAAGCAGGGTCTCTGCCCACCAAAAAGCTTTGGGTTTAAAATGAAGCAACAGGGCGCTTGACTCAACTAAATTCACTAGAAACGGCCAAATTATCGGAATTTTGGAAACCTGTATAAAAAATGTAGTTTCCAAAATTCTACATGGTGTCACACACAGACAGATGTAGAAGTTGTATGTAGTATCCAGGCTTTACATGTCACTCATTACTTTTGATAATCAATGGGAATCTTTTGATACTTTTAAGGATTCAGGTAATAGAAAATCTTCAGAAGAATACAGAAACAGTCACAAGAGAAAAAAATATTAAGATAATGAAACGAAACGATGAGTATCGCGAGGTAGAAGTGTTGTGACAAGGACGTGTACCCATTTCAAGGATAATACCTTCTTCCCAATATGCGACTAATTGTTGGGCGAGCTAAGGAAGCGCAAAACTTCGTATGACGTGTAACCGCAAATTATGCATATTTATGCAAATTGGATACAAGGTCTGAAGCAGAAGTAACAGTGAATGCCTGTAACTGGTGTATGATATTCATGAAAAATGTGTTCTTTTAAAACAATTCGATTTCAAGGAAGCACTTCCATATACTGAAATTGCATAACGCATATTTCTGTGCACTGCGGTGACAAATTGCACTGCGGAACGTTCGTTTCGGTACTTAAACACAGTTCAGCTATTCTTATGGCCAAACCCAATATCCTAACGGCCAAACCTAAGACAGATCGCATCTGTTTATATATGTCACTGTCAAACAAATAGCTGTCAACATTAAAATTTCGATAACTTTTTAAGTTTTCTGGCTTGTTACCAAAAACAATTAATTAAAAAAAAAAACTACTCCAGTCTAAACATTTGATTGATACTTTTTGAGAGCTGAAAAAATTGTGATCATCAAAAAAAATGCCTGCCCAAAACATACATAATCTCAGAAATAAAAAATCGTCAGTAAAAAATCGAAGAACCGTCACAGCTCGGTAACCGTGCAGTTTTGACCCCTAGTTAACAAGACATAATTTGCTGATAATGGCCTTTATTTATACACTTGGGAGCAAATAAATCGAGCCACTTCCTTTTTCACGCATTATGGTTATTATTTTTGGTATTATGGAACGCATCGATTCGAAACATATATCGCCTAAAAGGGTATTTAATAACCTTTACAATGAGGGTAGTTAGTTGTCAAAATTTCATTTTAATTAAAGTTTAAAGGGTAGAACAAAATTATCGCATTTAATTTGCTTATGACATTTTTATTGTACTCTGTTAAGAAAAGATTAAATTTGAGGTTTTTGTTAATCATACCCATATTACTTGTTATTGTTGTCTTTATCTGTGTCTGTGTAATCAAAATAACCTGATAAAATGGATACTACACCGACGGAAGTTGCCCAAGTTGTAGCTTTACTTGAGGTTGGACACGGGCAACGTGAAGTGGCACGCAGACTTCATTTGAGTCGTTCAAAGGTACAGCGGGTATACCGCAGGTATCTGGAGACTGGTGCTTTTGTTCGGCGACCTGGAACTGGCCGGCCACGGGCAACAACAGAACGTGACGACCGCTTTATTGCAACCAATTCGTTGCGCGACCGTGGACTTAATGCTGTTCAGCTACAGCAAGCGTTACGTGACGTTCGAGGTGTCGCAATCAGTAGGTGGACAGTGAGACGAAGACTAAAGGAACGAAATTTAACATCACACAAACCAGCAACTGGCCCAAAATTGACTGTAGCTCATCGCCAATCTCGCTTGGAGTTTGCTCGAGAACACATTAATTGGACGTTAGAAGACTGGAGGTCAGTTTTGTTTTCTGACGAGTCAAGAATCTGTCTTTTTAGCAATGACGGGAGAAACCGAGTGTATAGACGTCCTGGTGAAAGATTTGCCCAATGTTGCATTCGAGAAACTGTGAGTTTTGGTGGTAGTTCTTGTATGGTGTGGGGAGGAATTTCTCTAGACGGAAAAACGGAACTTGTCTTCGTCGACCCCGCCAACGATGGCAGTGGTAGACGTGGATTAACAGCTGACCGATACATAGCTGACATTCTTGAAGACCACGTAATGCCGTATGCTGGTTTTGTCGGAGAAAATTTCTTGTTTATGCATGACAATGCGAGACCTCATACCGCGCAGATCGTTACGGAATACTTGTCTGCGATCGGGATTCAACAAATGGTATGGCCAGCACGAAGTCCCGATTTGAACCCGATCGAACACCTATGGGACGAGCTAAAACGGAGAGTCCGAGCCAGGGTTCCCGCTGTTTCATCCATTCCCGAGCTTAAAGTCGCTGTGCTTGAAGAGTGGGAGAACATACCACAATATGTCATCGTAACTCTGATCAGATCGATGACTAATAGGCTACAAGAATGCATCAGGGCACGGGGGGGTAATACCAGTTATTAAGAATATTTTTTTTGCAATAATTTTGTTTTTTATTGTTTTTATGGACTGTTTTAGCCCTACTAAATTTTCTATCAAAATTACCATTTTTCTTGCAGAGCCAATAATTTATCATTCAATAAGGTTATTATTCAATAATTTACCCTCATTGTTAAGGTTATTAACTTAACTTTTAGGCGATATATAGTTCGAATTGATACGTTCCATATTCCCAAAAATATTTACCATTTTACGTGAAAAAAGGTAGTGGCTCGATTTATTTGCTCCCAAGTGTAGTATAACCCCTTAGCATAGAAGCTGACTTGACCCGATCCATTAATATGACAGTGTCATTGAAGAATAAGTTGGCTAATCTGTCCATCGGAAAAAAATTATGTTTGCATTCCATAACCTCATTCTCAGCCCACATCCACACACTGCTGGATTTTGTTTTATAATGAAAAGTTTTTGTTTTTTTCGTTAATTTATGGGGCGGCAAATCTTATAGGCCCAGGGCGCTGGAACTTAAAATACGCCACTGCAGACCCACACAGATGTGAGCCAAACTTCTCTTATTTGTACGCCCACCACACGAACCGCCATTCACGACACCACCGCTCGCCACTTACACTTAAATTTGACCATGCATACGCCTATTTCTTTCAACTGGACGTTAACTTGCGATAGAACACGTAATAACAAGTTCCGTTATATTATCTGAGTTTGTTTCGGTCTTTCTTCTCAGAGTAGTCAGATAGGAAACGCCAATCTCGTCTAGCTTTTAAAATATGATTGACGTGTTAAAAGTGTTATTTATCATCATCATTTCACATTTATCATTAGTAATAGTGTCATAGTCAACGCGTTTCTGGGGTAAACAGCTTCACTACCACCAACTCATTTCATTTCCTGGAAAGTCTAGATTGGCATAAATAAGTAACAACATGGCGAGTCATACACAATCATCCATTTCGTTCGTACTCGTAAACAAATGCATAAAAGTAGTAATAACACATAATTCAAAATAGCAAAATTACCATTTGCACTAAATTAATAACTCAGGGCCGAGTTGTTAATTTAGTGAAAATGGTAATTTTGCTATTTTGAATTTGACGTTTTTCACCTAAAATTTTTAAACTCAACATGTTAGGGTAATAATTTTTCATATTTTCCATACAAAAAGTGAAAAATTGCATATAAAACAAGTCGAGGCTGCCCCCTCTGCGCGCCTCCGGCTCTAAAACAATTCACGGGGTAGGGCAAACATGTACCATGTTGCGAAGCCAAAAGAAATAAAAGAAACCACGTGAAGTCGCGATTGTCAAACTCGATTGTAGTTGTGTCAAAATTATATTAAATTCAGAGATTTTAGTTGCAGAATAGGCAATGGCTGGTGTACGACTAACAGTGGCAGTACAAAACTGAGAAGATAAGCCCCTTGTGTTTACTCTGTGGCGCGACGTTCGTGCTAAATCGGAAACACGAAGATTACCGAAGGGCATACCTTTTCTGTTCCAACTGTAAGTACTTACAAGTCAGGGTTCTCGATAAAGGTGTCGGTGTATTTGACTGCTTGGGCCTCCGCCCTGATTGTGGCATCGTCTTCAGCGGCCAACTCCACTCCTTCCTCTATGATTTCTTGCAAATAGGCCTCCACTGTTTCTTGTGTTACGCCGAGTACCTAATAATTTGAAATTGCGTGGATTTTGGAGGAAAAGATAAACGTTGTAAAATACAGTAACGCTGTAAAAAGAACCATCCCATAGCCGTCAACTACTCATTCTATACATCAAAATATGTAACATTGCACAAAAAATATTGTTCGGTAACGACTTTAAATTGTGTTTAATTTTATTATTTTTATTATATATTGACTTTTACATAACTCTGACATAATATTTTCATTATTTGACATTATATACCTACAATTTTTAATTAGTTTTTGATTTTACTTTATTAGATTATTTTATATTTTGTAAATGTGAGAACGTCGTAGGCCTTGTGGATTGTAAATTTATAGACCATTGTCTATTTGTTTAACATATGGTACTTGTTGACAGGCCTACACTGTCCTCCCAACCTATTATCACTGTAATTAAAAAACATTGTAAAAGACAAATATTTTTAAAAGAGTAACCATGGAGTTTCATGCCGGCTCTTCTCCATAGGAAACGACCAATTGGAACCGTGCACCTAGAATCTGACGTTTCATAAGTGCCCATGTAGGTTTATGTGAAATAAAATAATTTGATTGATTTTGAATTTTTGGTGTGAAACTGTTTGTGGTAGTGCGCAATGTAACGCACGCAAAACATTGTGCTTGTGGGTGCTTGCAACGGTGCAAGGGGTCGTGGGGGTATTAAGTTGTGTTTTACCAAAACGTCAGTAAAAGTTGGAACTCCGAACTTCGATATCTCCGTAACTAGAATGTTCCTAGGTATGGTCCAGTACAAAACAAAATACAATGACGGGAAGAACGGGTGACTGGGCTACGTTAAGTGTCATTTTTAACACCAGTACCCTCATTGCGTAATACACAATCAATCGGAATCTGAATCGTTTTGAAACAGATTGCTAATACATTGTATGTTCGATTTAAAAAAATAAGCTGTAATGTAAATAACGCAATGAATGTTGTTGAACTGTCAAAATACGACAGATTATTCGTAATCGTTTACGAAAATGTGTTACGCAATTAAGCTGCTGTTTACATTATGAGTTAATACCTGTTTGAACATCTCATCGTGCTCTCTTCGCCGCTTTTCTTCCCTCTGTCTCCTGCCAGCCTCAGCGGCCTCACGCATCGTCTTTTCACGCACTAATAACAAAACCAAATAGCATATTCGTGTTATTTCTCACTTCGTAATAGGGCATGATGACCATTTTTTTTTTATCAAAAAATATTTTTCCAAATAGTGCCAACAATGTTAAAGGTGTATAAGCTTAAGAAATTGCCAAGTTAGGACAGCACTATCGTGGGCACGCCACACGAGAGGCGCCACGGCGTCCTCACCTTCCGCCTGACACTGGTCCTCACTGGACACGGTTGTTTCGGGAGGTTCCTGTTTCGAATAAGGCGGGAGGAAACGCCCGGGTGTTATCATTGTGCGGATCGCCCGGAGGACACGGTGGAGCATACGGTGGAGGTCTGCCCAGCTTGGGCGGAGCACAGCAGTGTCCTCGTGGAGGCGATCGGCGGCGGCGATCTCTCGCGTCCGGCCCTGGTCCAGGCCATGGTACGGAGCGAGAGGGAATGGAAAGCCGTCCCCCTCCTTCTGCGAAGCAGTAATGCTAGCGAAGGAAGAGGCGGAGCGCGTGAGGGAGAGAGCCTTGCGCCCTCACGCCCCAAGTCGCCGCAGGAGAAGCCCTGGGCGTCGGGAATCGCAAGCAGATTCCCGACCACCGTAGGCACGGGCTTGCGGACGGCGAGCAATGGGTAGCTCGCCGTCCGGCAGGGACCAGGCCCGGGTCGACGGCGCGTCGTGTTCCACGTGCGCCTCAAAGAGATGTCAGCACAAAATGACGAGGTCCGATAGGGCCGACGCCTCGGGGTCGCAGGTAATTCGATAGAGATAACCGTGGCCCTGGGACAGGCAACTGAAGGAACACGGGTGGGTTTTAGTCAGTAAAAGTCTGACACGCCCTCCCGCTCCACCTAGAGCGGGAGAAGTCATTTAATGATTTCCCACCCAAAAAAAAAAAAAAAATGGACAGCACTATCGCAGAAGTGACGTCACGACTATGTAACTTCATACTAGCGCCGTACATTGTCCGTACCGCGAAACAAGGACGGGAATAATCACCTCCAAAAACTTTTAAATCGTGATCTTTTTCATATTTACATACACGATTTAACAGATTTTTTCTATTATCTCACTTTTACTATGCCTTCTTTGAATTTACATAATTTTACGAACATTTTTAATATTACCTAGTCATCATCCCCATGGCTTTTTAAGTTTATTTTTGCAAAAAAAAAACTTTACTACAAATAAAAAACAACCGATTTCCAAACAAAACACTGCAAATTAAAAAAAATAACTCATTTCGGAAGTTTGTGTCTTTTGGTTTTTTTTCCACCGCCTTCCGCAATTTTAAGTTATTTGTCACTACTTAGTGATTTTTTCGGAAGTCGATTGTTTTGTTTTTCTAAGAATCACACTAAGTACAACTGAATGGAGAGCCTCCTACTAAAAGTTTATTTTTATTTTTTTGGTCATAAAATGTACTCTTAAGATTAAGTAAGTTAACATTTGTGAGAGACAAGGCTGCTTAGAATAGACACTTCAAAAAATGCCTGTGGTACAAGTCACCAGGTTAATGAATCTCATGATCAGTTTGTGATGGACACTTACAGGCTATGAGAAGGAAGGCATGCTGCCTCCTCTCGTCCTTCAGCCTGCGCAGCTCTTTCTCCAGGAAGTCCAGTGCGGCCGCCACGGCTCCGCCACAGAGTTCGTCCACGAGAGCCGAGATAGTATCCTCCTGTGAACATACTTTCTTGGTTTATGCCATCATGGTACGTCCTACGAAAACGTTGATGAATTAAAGCGCCAGGTAGCCAGGAAATTCAAATTTTCTTATGTTTTTTGCAACTTGCAGATTAGTGTCAAGTTCCATGTTGATCAAAATATGTTCATCGATCAATAGGTCTAAATAAACTTAAGAGGGTTGTATTGATGACTTTTAATATACACTTGAGAGCAATAAAATCGCACACCTTGACTTTTTTTTGTTAAGGCAGTTTTTTTCATGAATCTGAACAAACATTAAAAAAACACACACACTAATTGAAAGTCTACCTCATTACCTTTCTAATGATATCTAAAACATTGTAAAAAAATACCCATAAGAGGTTTTACGGCACAAAACCCAACATACGGGTAAATTTACCCAATTTCGCTTGAGAACTAATGAAAAACAAACTCGAAACCTTGATAAAATTGTTCATTAATAAGGTGTATTCCCTCCCCTAGCCTTAATTACAGCTATTAATCGGTTTTTCATGGACCGTAATAATTTTACCATGAAATCTTGTGGTATAGCCTTCCAGTCCTCTTCAATGGCAAGTTAAAGCTCTCGGAGGCGCGTAGGAGCAGGGCTTCTGGCTCGAACTCTTCTTTTTAGCTCATCCCAGACATGCTCAATCGAATTGAGATCAGGACTACGAGCTGACCACTCCATCGCGGTGATTCCAACGTCTTCCATGTAGTAGCAAACTGTTCTAGCGACATGCGGTCTGGCGTTGTCGTGCATTAGGAGAAAATATTCTCCCATAAGCCACGCAAGCGGCCTCACATGTCCTTCGAGCACTTCTTCGACGTATCGTGCAGCCGTCAAACCTCTCGATCTCGGGCCAGTGATGAATACAATGTAAGTTTTAGTGTCCAACATTATGCCACCCCAAAACATACACGATCCACCGCCAAAAGCCACACGTTCGCTTATGCAGCATTGTGAAAATCGCTCTGATGACCTTCTGTAGACCCTAGAGCGTCCATCATGACCATGTAATGTCATTCTGCACTCATCAGAGAACATAACAGACCGCCATTCGTCATACGTCCAATTTAAATGTTCCATGGCAAATTGTAGTCGGGCTTGTCGGTGAGCTGTGGTCAATTTTTTGTGTGTGGTCAACTTTGATACCGTTTATGCGCCGGCCTTGCTAAATAGGATGGGGGGCATTGGAATTCGAGGCTTGGTGCTGGATATCTTTAAAGACTACCTGAGGAATCGCACTCAGGTGGTAAAATCGAGCTACATGTGAGTGAAGAGCTTCCCATTGCTTACGGTGTGCCTCAAGGTAGCATACAGGGTCCCACTCTATTCCTTATCTATATAATTGAACTCTGTAAACTGCCCATTCAAAACTGTAAAGTCATTGCATACGCCGATGATACTACCTTGTTTATAGATGGATTAGACTGGGCCCAGTGCTATCGGAGTGCCGATAAGGCACTCACACGTGTGTTGGAATGGTTGAAAAACAAACTTCTCACTCTAAACGTCAGTAAAACGGTTTACATGCCATTTGCTATCAGGTCAAATTTATGTCCAACACCTTGTCTTGCTCTTAAAGCCCATATATGTCCGCCTTCCACCATTTGTGAGTGTGACTGCCTGGAAATCTCCAAGTCCACTAGTGTCAAGTACCTAGGCGTACATATCGACCAACATCTTAATTGGCAAACAAACTTTCTGGTAGAACTCGCAAGCTGACCTACGTTTTAAAAAAAATACGCAAGTCTGCAGATAGGGACACATTGAGGGTGGTTTAATTTGCTTTGTGCCAATCGATCTTAGCTTATTGTATTTCAATCTGGGGTGGTGCTACTGAAAACCATTTCATCCGACTAGAACGAGCACAAAGAGCAGTTCCGAAGGATCTGCTCTCTCGGCCGCTAAGATATTCCACAGTACAGCTCTATGCGGAATCCAAAGTGTTGACTGTCAGGCAGCTGTATGTCCTTCAGTCAATGCTCCGTAAGCACCCTTCTCGTCCGTCCTCAGAGCCAACAGGCAGAATAAAACACACGGTTTTTCTTCAAGAGTCGCATAGAACTTCGTTTGCCAAGAAACACTATTTTGTTTCCAGTACGAAACTCTATAACCAGCTTAATAAAGATCTAAAAATTTATCCCGATACTAAATATCAGCTCAAATCTAAGTTAAAGGAATTTCTTCTAAAACTAACTTATCGCAATACGGAGGATCTTCTGTTGGGAAATTTTAGAAATATAAATATATAGGTACATAAAGTTATATATAAAAAATAAATTATGATAATTATTATACTCTTGCATACGCACGCACACTTACTCATACTTCAATTACACTATCACAAACATAAACACTCCCTCAAACACATAGCTCCTGAAACACACTATAGACAAACTCAACACTTTCTTTTAATGTTTTTTTTCTTGTATTCAGTTTTTTTTTGTTTCTCTCGGACTTGCCCAAATGGATTTTTGTATATTATTTGTGTCCTATTTACTGTATGCACATCACTTTGAAGGGACACTGGCTTCTAAGATACAGGTACATAAACCTAGTTTAGAAGTCAGGGTTTTTCACTCTGGAACACTATCTTAAGTCAGTTTTAGATTTAAATTATGTAAATGCATTTATGAAGAAATAAAGATTACTATTATTATTAAAAAAAAAACAAAAAAAATTGGGACCATTTGCTGGGCGATGTGCCCTCGACACAAGAAAGCGGTCATCATGCTCTGATGTTCTGCGTCGCCGGCCAGATCCTGTTCGCCGAAAGCCACCGGTCTCTTGAAACCTTTGGTACACACGACGAACATAGTAGCAGCTCAAATTTAGTCGTCGAGCAACTTCACTTTGATTATGGCCTGCTTCGAGCAAGGCAATAACTTGAGCGGCTTCTGCGGGCGTGGTATCCATATTTTTCCGTATTCTTTCAGTAGAAATGTTATCACGTTGACCATCGGTATGCAACTGATTAAAAATCCTTTTTTTTTCTATGGCATCTCGTGGTTAACCTTGAGAGGTCGTCTACTTTACCGGACTATCCTGTGGCTGCCTTAAGCGAACTCAAAACCTCCGGCCAGGGGCGAAAAACTTACATTACTAAGCAACTGCTCACTAAGGGCACCCCCTGTGGGGTACGGACCTCGGCTTAGGGCGTCGCTGGAGGGAGGACAGCAAGATGGGACAGGCTGGATCTGGTTTGGATGATTATTATTATCTGGGGAGTTTAAAGCTACAGGCTCAGCTACGGCGCGGGCTGGCACTTCGTCGAGCAAGGGTCGGGGGGGATAGTTACGTCGGGGTCTTCGCGAGGGACCTCGGCGGCGAGGTCGGAATGTCGGTTTGTGTTTGTGAACTGTACTGGTGGCCCTACTGCTCTCCTGGATGAGAGTTATGTGGTTATCGGGGTCGGTGAGGACATGCTTGGGACGGCGGACATGACTAATGGTGGAGGGAATATAACTGCTGTTAGAAAGATAAGACAGTTAACAGACGTTGAAACCGCGCGTTTGGTTTATTTCAGCTACTTCCACAGCATTATGTCATACGGCATTTTACTGTGGGGTCGGGCTGCTGACATTGAATCCATTTTTATTTTGCAAAAGAGAGCTGTCAGAGCCATTTACAATCTACGTCGCCGCGAATCTCTTAGGGAACTATTTAGGAAGATTAATATAATGACTGTACCTTGCCAGTTCATTTATGAAAATATTATGTATGTTAGAAAAAATCTGCACCTATTTAATAAAATAAGTGATAGACATAATATTAACACTAGAAATAAAAATAAAATAGATCAACCATTTTTCAGACTATCTAAAGTACATAGATCTTTTATGGGGTACTGTGTTAAATGTTACAACAAAATACCTGGTGAAATATTGCAATTAAATGAAAGAAAGTTTAAAACTCATGTTAAAAAAACACTTTGTAATCAAGCATATTACAAATTAGAAGATTATATCCTTGATAAGAATGCTTGGAAACATGCTGGTCCTGCTCCATAGGACAATCTAGAGGCTAGACAAAATCATACTATTTGCTTATTGTATTGTATATTTGGTTATTTTTACTTTACTCACACACTGTATTATTCCAAGTTAATATTTTAGGAAAATCATATATTTTTACAATTGTTTGTAAATATGTGAGCACAATGTACCTATCACGTGATTAATTTATATACCTTTGCTTTATTTTTAATTTTTTTGTACCAATAGTGGTATAGTATTTTTATTCTTGGTGCATTGTCTTCACATATAGAAATATAATTAATGGATACAACATATTGTAAAACATTTTAAAAGAGTAACGGTGGAGTTTCTTGCCACTTCTTCTCCATACGAAACTACTTTTTGGAAGTGGCGCCTAGAATCAGTTCTATTTTTAATGTAAATGTTAAATGTTGACGTTCAAAAGTGCCTTTTTATGGGCCTATTTGAAATAAATGCTTTGACTTTGAACTAGCGGCCTTGAAAACCAGAGGGTTGCGGTGACTCGCGGCGGTATCGAAGAAACGCTTTGGATGCGTTTCATAATCTGACGGATAGTGGGAATCCTGAGGTCAACGTGGGGGATTTCGTTGCGAACGTACCAGGGGGAGCCTGTAATCCTACGGAGGAATTTGTTCTGGAGGGTCTGCATTCTATTACTGATACTGAAGTGATGGGGCTTGGCGTGTGCAAAGACTGCAATGGCATAGATTAAAAATCCAAAAAAATACCGACCCTTTTATACCTGCGGGTAAAGAAGGGGTGCAAATAGTGACAATGCTAACGGGTGAATTTGGCAAAGTGTGGAATTTGTTGTACGGATGGTTTCTGTAAGTTACGTGAAGGTCAATGATTTTAATTTTGTGTTTTTTTAAAGCTAAGCTTTATTCTTTAATTTTGCCTAATGATTTGTACTCAATATCTTTAGAATTAAGAAAAAAATCAGTAATAAACCAAATTACAAGGGGTGTGCGATGTTATTGCTCTCTGTATATATTTTTTAATGATGGTCTGGCAGTTTTAGTACTTTATACGGCCTACCTAAATGTCCTTTCTTTTGTATTGTTCGTCGAATCGTTAAGCTCCTTTAGTTCTGAAATAAGCTGCACGATAGTTGACAAAAGCGTGCACTGACTGGACAGGTCCACTCAAAAACTATGATAGATACTATTAAACTATTTTGACAACCTGTACTCCGCGAGTTCGTCTGCGATTCAGGGTGAAAAGTAGCTTATGTCCTTACACAGGACATGGTCAATCTGAGTGCTAAATTTCATCCAAATCCGTTTAGCCGTTTTAGCGTAACAAACAAACAAACTTACTTTCGTGTTTATAATATAAGTTGATAAAAATAAGTAAGGATGATGCTAAGTCACGGGAATAATCAGGGACGATAATTAAGTTATTACTGACATAAGTGTGCACTGACTGGAAAGGTCCACTCAATCTGTGTGGTTCTTTCCTCAAAATACCATTTCAGACACCAGTCTACACGGTCTTCACATGATCTGACCAAGAATATGTCTGGACTTAACTTCTAAAATATGATTGACGTGTAAAAGTGTTTGTACAAATCTACTTACCGAAATAAAATCATTTACCATAATGGTTATAATTCTGGAAATACATATTAATTACGGTCGCGAATCAAATTTTTTTATTTTACCGATTTTCGGAATTTGCAGGTCTTTGTTTCAACTTAATTAAATATTGAGTAATTGTTACCAAAATTCAGATTTTTTAAATCTCTCTTTCTGTCTTATTTTCTCTTTCTTGGAGTTATTATTATTTGTGTTAAGTACCACAAAAAATAGCGTACCAACTACATACCAAAAATAATAATTATTTAAAACTGTCTAGGTCCTAAACTACAAATAGCTGCATAACAAACTTTGAGGTGTTACGGAAAGCCCTACAAAAGAGGCTTCAATTTTTCTTACTACTTTAAAAAAGCCACTCTGTATATTTGCTCATACTCTTGTTCATATTCATTAAATGTCTCATTTATAATAATAATAAAAGTTAGACAGAAAGGGACAAAACATTTCGATAGATAAAATAGGTGGAATAGAAAAAAACAAGCGAAAGTGTCAGTTAACCGGCGTGTGTCACAACTATGTGGAAAAATATGTAAATTAATAACAACCTTCGTCAATTGTAATAAGTCTTAATTTTGTATAAACAACAAATAATCTTTTCGTCAAAGTTGAATTTGTTGTTCATACAAAACCGTTTCTGTGCTTTCTGCCTACCCCCATGGGAAGAAGGCGTGAGTGTTTGTGTGTGTAAGACGGTTTGTACTTTTTATTTAACAATGCACATAAATATTGAACATTTGTACCTGGAATTTCTCAGTAGCAGCCCGGAGTGTCCATGAAATTGGTTGATAGCAATAGGCTTGCCCCCTATTTTATGGGGCTAAAACATAACTGGGAAATGTGTGTGTACTATATGTGTGTGGTGTCGAAATGGCTTAGTGGACGATACATTGACTATATTCAAATAAGATGCTAAAACTTGTGACTATCATGGCGATATGAACAGGCCTACTTTTTATAAGTGTGAAGAGATATGAGGAACAGGGTGTAAAGTTCACTGATACTCTTGGAAAAGGGAGGATCCTCCGGCCAGGTGGATGTCGTATCTGGTAGGCAACTGCCCGGAGATTGATGTTGGGAAGTTGTATATATGCTAGCTGCGCGGTAAACTCTCATTGCGCGATGTAGGATTTGTGTGACGTCAGTGTGATGCGTTTTTCGCATGTGGCGGTCTAGATGTCGCCACATCACTCCCCTCCGGAGACCGGAGGTCGATAGTGGACTAAGTCTTGTATCTTGCGATGCTTGCCAATGCCAGTTGGGTTCCAGTGTGTTAGAACCGGGTGTCGCATAGTTCGCGGTGCGTCGGAACTGTCTGCGAAGATGCCCCAGTGAGTCAGGGTGGCTGACTGCTGGTGTCGACCAGGAGAGGGATTAAGCGTTCTGCTTGTGGACCGGCCGAATGTGCAGTGTGCTGTGCCAAGGTTGCTGATGAGGCTGAAGGTGATGACCAGGTATGCGCTTGTGATGCATGCTGATGGTCAGGACAACCGTTCAAGCTGTGGTTGCTGGCTGGCTGTGTGACTTGCGGGAGTGATGATGATGACTTCACGCTGAAGTAGTTGCACCAAGGCTGCGCTGACGTTCATACTCGGGGTCACCAGTGAAGAGATATGTGGAACAGGGTGTAAAGTTCACTCATACTCTTGGAAAAGGGAGGATCCTCCGACCAGATGGATGTCGTATCTGGTGGGCAACTGCCCGACGATTGTTGTCGGGAAGTTGTATATATGCTAGCTGCGCGGTAAACTCTCAGTGCGCGATGCAGGATTTGTGTGACGTCAGTGTGATGCGTTCTTCGCATGTGGCGGTCTAGATGTAACCACAAGTGGGTAGATGAAAAGTTAAAAGATAAGCTGCTGCCGAATTCTGTTGTTGTAATGGACAACGCGTCTTACCACAGCGTTCAGGTTGAGAAGAAACCAACTATATCAAGCCTCAAAAGTGAAATGCAGAACTGGTTACTACGCCATAATGTAGAATTTTCAGGAACCAAGACAAAGGCTCAACTGCTACCTCTTATCAAAATTACACAAACAGAACCCGTGTATAGAATTGGCGAAATCCTGAAAGCCAGTGCACACACTGCTCTGTTTTACCTCCGTACCATCCAGATTTAAATCCCTATTGGAGTTGGTCTGAGCTGATATTAAAAACAACATAGCGCAAAACTATATTAATTCTTCTCTAGACGAAAAGATAATCTTTATTGGATAATTTTTTTTCGGAATTCACGGCGGAAACGTGGCAGAGATGCGATGATCATGCCCAGAAAAATGAAAATTATTACTGGAGTCGCCATAGTAGGTTAGATAATATTATTGCAAGACTCATTCAAGTTCCGATAGCGAAATGGAAGATGAAAATGAAACAGAATCTATGTCAGAATAACTTTCGTTAGAATATATAATTGTTTGTAAATATAAACAATTTTCAATAAAACACGTCCTGATTTGAATTTTAAGTTTAGTTCTTATTAATCACCTGTATTAATTTTAATAAAATATGAGTATAGTTGGGTTACTTTTTAACCAACTAAGTATAATATATTACAAATAGATAGCCTCCGACCATCGTCCCGCCACAAGTCTTGCCTTAGAAATGTAAACTGATATCGTAAGATCTGTCCGACATGTATCGATCCGATCTCATGTGAACTCATGCACTTTTTCCTCGGCCCCCACCTCGCCGCGCATACCTCAGAGAGTGCACAGCAGAAATGGCCACACTATATAGGTGCATTTCTGTGTAAAACAAAAGAAAACTGAATAACGTTCGTACCTTCATTTCGGTCTCAGTCCTCCTAGCGTTAAATTCTCGAGCCTTCGACTCCTCATTAGCAATCCTGGCTTTGTCTTCCTTTTGTAGACCATGCGTTGTCTTCAACTCCTCAGTCAATTCCGCAGCCCGAGTGCGTCCTTCATACATCTATGAAATGATGAAAATATTGATACTGTTCTTTTTCTTTGCGAAGAAGCTCAAACTTTTTTTTGTTGGTGTACAAGGAACATCCATTATTAATTAGAAATCTTAAAAACAATATAAAATCTAACAATGAGCTTAATATACTTGTACTTAATATATACATATTTTAGTGTTAGATTCTTTATAATGTATTTTATTATATGATTATTCACAAATTCGATTACATAAAAAAATGTGTAGGTACTATCTAACACTCAAACAAAAGTCCAACTAAATATACAAATAAAAAAAAACATCTTAAAGAAAAAAAAACAATGAAACCATTTACAGGCACTTTTGAAACGTCTAGGTATGTCAATCAGAAAGATGAAGCTAGTTGCCCATTCCAAAGCGTAGTAGGTACCTTTGGAGAAGAACGAGTAGGAAACTCCTTGTACACTCTTTTATATCAAAATCCACACACATACACACGTCCTCTCTCCTTAAACATCATCGTTACATATAGTTTCCTTGCTCTTCTTTAGTGTTTATGTATGTATTCATTGTATATGTAAATGGTACACCACTGACAACCTAATCCCTCCAAAGGTTGTCAGAGGCCCTAGTGTGAGTTTCTTTTAACCATTTCGATTGCCAAGGGCCAATCGGAGCGCCGAACGCGGTCGATGCGTAAAGTCGAAATGGTTAAAATAAACTCGCACTAGGCCCACTGATCGCTTTTAGTGATAAGACCGCCCATTGTGTAACCCAATGTCCAATTTCTACATTTATAATTTATAAAGTGTACATAATAAAGAGTGTTTTATCCATCTATCTCATTATAAACGCATATGCATGTGAGGAAGAATGGATGGGTATAAGGTTTGTTACTGTTTCAAGCTGAAACTACTGAACGGATATTGATGAAACTTTACAGTAGTGTAGCTTATACATCAAAATAACACATAGGCTATAATTTGTGATCTCAACGCGATCGACACCGCGGAGAAAACCTAGTATTGTTATAAATCAAAACTTCCTAATCCTAACTAACATTATAATTGCGAAAGTGAGTATGTTTGTTTGTTCGTTTGTAAAACGGCTAGACGTTACGTAGACGACTTGGGTAAGGACATAGGCTACTTTTCATCCTGAATCAAGAACGAAATCGCAGGCAACAGCTAGTGCTGTATAAATAGGTTATTCCTTACCAGATTCTGCACGGCGCGACCTCGAATGATTCTCTGCAGCACTAAGGCCGCTTGATGGGCAATTTCTTCGGAATCGTCCAGCATCTCCACCTCAGGAGTGTCAGGTCGATCAACGGCCTGCTCTTGGCGTGCTTTGAGCACGTGGAGAGGACCTGCCGTCATTTTAGCGGCGCCGAGTCTGGCTTCTGAAAAGAGAGGAGGTTCGTTAAAACATACTCTTTTGGTTTATGCCACCCTGGTACCACATTAGGGACCTGTCCCGACGAGAAAGCGGCTAGCTATCAACGATTTTCTCGTAAAAGAGTCCAGTCTACTAAGACTTTGTTATATAACGGTTTCTAGTTAAATAAGACGTTATTTAGACGTTTATCTTACGACGCTTCAGTAGAGTAACTGCAGTGTCTTAATATATTAGTTGAGTAAACGTTTACAGGACTAAATTATACAATGTTTCAGGCGTTTGACAACGTCATTATTAATTCTATGTTTTGTAAGTGTACCTATGGACAGATAGTCTGAAATATACGTTTATTATTATTATAACTACTGTGTGATAAAAGCGGTCACTTAAGGGTCTCATCACAACCAGTATTGGACCGTAAATTCGGTCTTTGTACTTCTATTTAACATGTAAGTAAACATCATGTTACAAAAACCCTGTCCGATCTAATAAAGGCGTATTTCCTGGTTTAACATACGTACTAGAAAAAAAAGTAAAAAAATGAAACTCATAAAAACCAAACGTTTGATTGAATTTTTATTTTTATGCGAAATTTAACATTAAATGTGGTAAATTTTCATAAGTTGACAACACTCCACCAGCCGGCGAAATCTTTTCATTTTTATTTCAAAGGACACCAACCTGCACTAGCCGCGCTGTAGGCACTATTTTAACGAGTCATCGACCCTTTGATGTAGCCGACTGGTTACCTACTGGCACGCTACTTGTTTGTTGCCAGTCTCACGTGGGGAGATAGCTTTCGATCGGATGTTCGTACGTATCACTTGCTGCTATCGTATCGCGAACAATGTCATATTCCAATCAGGAATATTTTAATACGTTGATTTTTATTTGTGGGGGCATGCTAAACAAATGGTTTTTTAAAGTGAGTGTGATTCGGAAATCGAAGTAAGAGCTCGGATTGTGGAAGGTTTCGACTCACTCAAATAGTACACAAGTGCGCTGCGAAGAGTACGTGAAAATTTAATAAAAAGGTGTCGAATGTGTAATAATGTTGGAGGTAGACATGTGAAACACGATCGCCGAGGTATGTAACAAGTAAATGTTTTAATAAACTTATACCTACAGTCGGTACCTACATTGCCAAAAGCCAGTATTAACTCAATAAAAATTATTGTTTCTTTAGGTGAACTTTGTCGAGCGATCAGTGTTGCCTTTGGTATGATTATTTTTAATAATTTAAATGAATTATATTAATTGGGGAAAAATAATAATCTCGTATCCATTCAATGATTACGTATTTGCATACGCAGTACGATACCGAATAACTTTCAGGATCGGACAGGGTTTTTATTACATGCTGTATAACGTTCAACGGTCATTGGCTGGCTTCCAAGTAAACTAAACGATAAAATTGTCGTGCTTTTTGTGCCTAATTCGCGTTTAATAACGTTTATATTTACGCTTATACGATCAATCTTAAAAAAAAAACTGACTATGACTGAAACTGACTGATTGTAAAACATTAATTTGTTAGTTGGGCGCTCAGCGACGCTCGCTTGGCGGGCAGAGCATTCGCTGAGAGACTCAAGCTTGGATCATACTATACGCATACCAGCGAATACTCGGCCAACTAATTTACGGCAGTTGCCTTACGTTGGTTTATTTATTAAATTGGCTGTGAGTTGACTCGGCGCTCTAAAGCTTGCTGGAGTGATGATGTCACGCTGAAGTAGTACAAGATTGGGCTGACGTTCATGTTCGAGGTGACCAGTATAGAAGCATGAGGAACAGGGTGTAAAGTTCACTCATCCTTCAATCTTTCATAGAAAAGGAAGAAACCTCAGACCAGACGGGTGTCGTGTCTGGTGAGCGACTACCCGACGATTGATGTCGGGACGTTGTAATAGATGAAAGAAGATAAGAAAAATATTTTATTTGGGACACGCACAGGAAATACAAATAGTAAAAATTTAAACGAAGGAAAAAAAAAATTAAAAAATTAACAACAGAACAAAACAACAGAATACACAGAATTAACTAAAACGTAATAATAAAACAGTAAAAAGACCTGTGTGAGGCCAAAAAGGGTTCTATCTCAGCATAATGAAAAAATGAATAACGCAGCGCTGGTATTCTGATAGGGCCCGCTGCTTATGGGCATCAATAAATCCCACTAGTGGATTAAACAATAAAATTAATAATAAGTACAAGAATAGATGCTAGTTGCGCGGTAAACTATGTTTGCGAAAAGTTATTGTGATGTCGCCACAAAATTATGGCTCTCCAATGATTATTCACTCTACTCATACAGTAATTAATGTTGAGTTTTTAGATTACGGTGAATCCTCAGCTGTCGCCCGCCAAAATTTAAATTTTCTTTGGTTTTTGTTGCAAAATTCAGTTCTGTTTTCAAAATGCGATTCGCGGAACTTTGGATATTTAAAATTCTTAGGTGGAACAAATTTCCTAAGTTAATTAATTAAGCTAAGTTTGACGATTGATATGTAATTGATGATTATAGGTATTATATTGTATTTACAGTTGCATGTACAAACGCGCTTTAATAGAAGCTTTGCCTCTGTGGGGGGGTTACTCTGTGGCGCGACATTCGTGCTAATTCGGATACACGAGATTACCGAAGCGCATAACTAAATTTAAAGTTTACTTGTAGTGTAGTTGGTGGAAATGACTTCTTTAGAAAATAATTATTTGACCGTAAATGAACATTTATAAACGATTAAAATGTCTACTAACTCTTTAAATCATTATGAAGGTTTTCCAAGAACTGCTCGCTCCACTTAGTCTGTCGCTCACACAGAACGGTCGGGTCCCGTAGCAGGTGGTGTCCGGAGCATGTCTTGGTAAGATCCTGGCCGCAGGTCTCCAGCCACTCGGGAGGCTCTGACAGCGCCTTGTGGTCTTCTTGAGCTGAGGATTGACACACTCAAACTCAAATAATTTATTTCAACTAAACCAATTACAGACACTTGTGAGTTGTCAAAGGCGCCTCTCAGTCAGAAAAATAAGCTGGTTGCCCATTCCCAAGCTTAGTAGGTTCCTATGGAGAATTTAAGAACGGGCAAGATGCATGGACATTCTATTCTACTCATCATCTTCACTAGGTAGCCAAAGGACGCTAAATCCGCTGCTGGATTTATTTCTCCCCCAAGCATCGCCACATGGACCAGTTCTGAGCTATCCGTATCCAGCGGATTCCCGCTACCTTCACCACAACACCTACTCAACTATATAAACAAATCATGTATGGTACGAAGTTACAGAGGTACAGTCATCACCGAGGTGACATGTTTTCGTTGCATGCGGTTTTAGCAAGTTACCACCGAACTGAAAGACGCTTTACGTCAAAAGAGATGAGAGCAGCGTGATTTTGTCTACCATGAATATAGGGCTTACAAAACCGAAGTTCCAGGCGATAAAACTAATGAAGGAGCTCACACAACAGACTCGGGTCAAAACTTCGTAAGTAATCTCCTCATGTCTCCTGTGCGCCTGGTACCCGTGCCTGGCGAGCTGAGTACTAGGAGATAAGGAACACCACAAGTGCTCACACAACAGCGTCGGGTCAAAGCTTCGTAAGTAATCTCCTCATGTCTGCTGCGCGCTTGGTATCCGTGCCTGGCGAACTGAGTACTAGGAGATGAGATCATCACAAGAACTCACACAACAGTACTGGGTCATAAGTAATCTCTGCATGTCTCCGGCGCGCCTGGTACCCGTGCCTGGCAAACTTAGTACTAGGAGATAAGAACACCACAAGAGCTCGCACAACAGCGTCGGGTCGTAAAGAATCTCTGCATGTCTACTGTGCGCCTGGTAGGAGTGCCTGGCGAACTGAGTACTAGGAGATGAGATCATCACAAGGGCACACACAACAGCGTCGGGTCAAAACTTCCCAAGTAACCTCCTCATGTCTCCTGTGCGCCTGGTACCCGTGCCTGGCGAACTGAGTACTAGGAGATAAGGAACACCACAAGTGCTCACACAATAGCGTCGGGTCAAAACTTCGTAAGTAATCTCCTCATGTCTGCTGCGAGCCTGGTACCCGTGCTTGGCGAACTGAGTACTAGGAGATGAGATCATCACAAGGGCTCACACAACAGCGTCGGGTCAAAACTTCCCAAGTAACCTCCTCATGTCTTCTGCGCGCCTGGTACCCGTGCCTGGCGAACTGAGTACTAGGAGATAAGGAACACCACAAGTGCTCACACAATAGCGTCGGGTCAAAACTTCGTAAGTAATCTCCTCATGTCTGCTGCGAGCCTGGTACCCGTGCTTGGCGAACTGAGTACTAGGAGATGAGATCATCACAAGGGCTCACACAACAACGTCAGGTCAAAACTTCCCAAGTAACCTCCTCATGTCTCCTGCGCGCCTGGTACCCGTGCCTGGCGAGCTGAGTACTAGAGAATGGAACACCACAAGAGCTCACACAACAGCGTCGGGTCAAAGCTTCGTAAGTAATCTCCTCATGTCTCCTGCGCGCCTGGTACCCGTGCCTGGCGAACTGAGTTCTAGGAGATAAGGAACAACACAAGAGCTCACAAGTTTGCGCGCTTTGACTACACTTTTCTCTCTTCTCAACTCTCCCACTCCTCCTTCTTATCTTATGTCTCACTTCCAATATCAATGTTCATCTCACGCTAAGGAACTGCGTTCTTCCAACAATCTTCTCCTGCTTTGTCCTTCTCATACTTCTGACTTTGTTCATTCTTCCTTTCATATTCAGTCCATTCTTCTTTGGAATGCGCTTCCTCTTGATATCAGGACGGCCACCAGTCGGTATGCATTTAAGCGGAAATTGCAGAGTTATTTTCGTAACAAATAGCGTAGAGTCGGCTCAACACCTTTCACCATTAATTTATATATATATATATATATTTATATATGTATATATGTATTGTAAGTATATACTTTTTTTAATATGTATGTATGTGTATTATAAGTTACACAATATCTATTTTACATCATACTTCACAAGTTATTTTTTTTTTTCAAGTTATTTTTCTTCCATCATCGTCCCCTTCAATTAAAGCACCTGCCATCTAATCTCTTCACCACCCTTGGTTGACTGGTAGAGAATGCCTAAGGCATTCAGTCCGCCTTTGTACCTCTTTGGGTTCGAAAAGTTTAAATAAATAAACAGCACTGGGTCATAAGTAATCTCTGCATGTCTGCTGCACCTGGTACCCGTGCCTGGCGACCTAGTACCGGGAGATAAGAACACCACAAGAGCTCACACAACAGCGTCGGGTCGTAAAGAATCTCTGCATGTCTACTGCGCGCCTGGTAGGAGTGCCTGGCGAACTGAGTACTAGGAGATGAGATCATCACAAGGGCTCACACAACAGCGTCGGGTCAAAACTTCGTAAGTGATCTCCTCATGTCTGCTGCGCCCCTGGTACCCGTCCCTGGCGAACTGAGTACTAGGAGATAAGGAACACCACAAGTGCTCACACAACAGCGTCGGGTCAAAGCTTCGTAAGTAATCTCCTCATGTCTGCTGCGAACCTGGTACCCGTGCCTGGCGAACTGAGTACTAGGAGATGAGATCATCACAAGAGCTCACACAACAGTACTGGGTCATAAGTAATCACTGCATGTCTGCTGCGCGCCTGGTACCCGTGCCTGGCGACCTGAGTACCAGGAGATAAGAACACCACAAGAGCTCAAACAACAGCGTCGGGTCGTAAAGAATCTCTGCATGTCTACTGCGCGCCTGGTAGGCGTGCCTGGCGAACTGAGTTCTAGGAGATGAGATCATCACAAGGGCTCACACAACAGCGTCGGGTCAAAACTTCCCAAGTAACCTCCTCATGTCTCTTGTGCGCCTGGTACCCGTGCCTGGCGAACTGAATATTAGGAGATAAGGAACACCACAAGTGCTTACACAACAGCGTCGGGTCAAAGCTTCGTAAGTAATCTCCTCATGTCTGCTGCGCGCCTGGTATCCGTGCCTGGCGAACTGAGTACTAGGAGATGAGATCATCACAAGAGCTCACACAACAGCACTGGGTCATAAGTAATCTCTGCATGTCTGCTGCGCGCCTGGTACCCGTGCCTGGCGACCTGAGTACCAGGAGATAAGAACACCACAAGAGCTCACACAACAGCGTCGGGTCGTAAAGAATCTCTGCATGTCTACTGCGCGCCAGGTATGAGTGCCTGGCGAACTGAGTACTAGGAGATGAGATCATCACAAGGGCTCACACAACAGCGTCGGGTCAAAACTTCCCAAGTAACCTCCTCATGTCTCTTGTGCGCCTGGTACCCGTGCCTGGCGAACTGAATATTAGGAGATAAGGAACACCACAAGTGCTTACACAACAGCGTCGGGTCAAAGCTTCGTAAGTAATCTCCTCATGTCTGCTGCGCGCCTGGTATCCGTGCCTGGCGAACTGAGTACTAGGAGATGAGATCATCACAAGAGCTCACACAACAGTACTGGGTCATAAGTAATCACTGCATGTCTGCTGCGCGCCTGGTACCCGTGCCTGGCGAACTGAGTACTAGGAGATAAGGAACAACACAAGAGCTCACACAACAGCACTGGGTCATAAGTAATCTCTGATGTCTGCTGCGCGCCTGGTACCCGTGCCTGGCGACCTGAGTACCAGGAGATAAGAACACCACAAGAGCTCAAACAACAGCGTCGGGTCGTAAAGAATCTCTGCATGTCTACTGCGCGCCTGGTAGGCGTGCCTGGCGAACTGAGTTCTAGGAGATGAGATCATCACAAGGGCTCACACAACAGCGTCGGGTCAAAACTTCCCAAGTAACCTCCTCATGTCTCTTGTGCGCCTGGTACCCGTGCCTGGCGAACTGAATATTAGGAGATAAGGAACACCACAAGTGCTTACACAACAGCGTCGGGTCAAAGCTTCGTAAGTAATCTCCTCATGTCTGCTGCGCGCCTGGTATCCGTGCCTGGCGAACTGACTACTAGGAGATGAGATCATCACAAGAGCTCACACAACAGTACTGGGTCATAAGTAATCACTGCATGTCTGCTGCGCGCCTGGTACCCGTGCCTGGCGAACTGAGTACTAGGAGATAAGGAACAACACAAGAGCTCACACAACAGCACTGGGTCATAAGTAATCTCTGCATGTCTGCTGCGCGCCTGGTACCCGTGCCTGGCGACCTGAGTACCAGGAGATAAGAACACCACAAGAGCTCACACAACAGCGTCGGGTCGTAAAGAATCTCTGCATGACTACTGCGCGCCAGGTATGAGTGCCTGGCGAACTGAGTACTAGGAGATGAGATCATCACAAGGGCTCACACAACAGCGTCGGGTCAAAACTTCCCAAGTAACCTCCTCATGTCTCCTGCGCGCCTGGTACCCGTGCCTGGCAAACTGAGTACTAGGAGATAAGGAACACCACAAGTGCTCACACAACAGCACTGGGTCATAAGTAATCTCTGCATGTCTGCTGCGCGCTTGGTACCCGTGCCTGGCGACCTGAGTACCAGGAGATAAGAACACCACAAGAACTCACACAACAGTACTGGGTCATAAGTAATCTCTGCATGTCTCCGGCGCGCCTGGTACCCGTGCCTGGCAAACTTAGTACTAGGAGATAAGGAACAACACAAGAGCTCACACAACAGCACTGGGTCATAAGTAATCTCTGCATGTCTGCTGCGCGCTTGGTACCCGTGCCTGGCGACCTGAGTACCAGGAGATAAGAACACCACAAGAGCTCAAACAACAGCGTCGGGTCGTAAAGAATCTCTGCATGTCTACTGCGCGCCTGGTAGGCGTGCCTGGCGAACTGAGTTCTAGGAGATGAGATCATCACAAGGGCTCACACAACAGCGTCGGGTCAAAACTTCCCAAGTAACCTCCTCATGTCTCCTGCGCGCCTGGTACCCGTGCCTGGCAAACTGAGTACTAGGAGATAAGGAACACCACAAGTGCTCACACAACAGCGACGGGTCAAAACTTCGTAAGTAATCTCCTCATGTCTGCTGCGCGCCTGGTACCCGTGCCTGGCGAACTGAGTACTAGGAGATGAGATCATCACAAGAGCTTACACAACAGCACTGGGTCATAAGTAATCTCTGCATGTCTGCTGCGCGCCAGGTACCCGTGCCTGGCGAACTGAGTACTAGGAGATAAGGAACAACACAAGAGCTCACACAACAGCACTGGGTCATAAGTAATCTCTGCATGTCTGCTGCGCGCCTGGTACCCGTGCCTGGCGACCTGAGTACCAGGAGATAAGAACACCACAAGAGCTCACACAACAGCGTCGGGTCGTAAAGAATCTCTGCATGTCTACTGCGCGCCAGGTATGAGTGCCTGGCGAACTGAGTACTAGGAGATGAGATCATCACAAGGGCTCACACAACAGCGTCGGGTCAAAACTTCCCAAGTAACCTCCTCATGTCTGCTGCGCGCCTGGTACCCGTGCCTGGCGAACTGAGTACTAGGAGATGAGATCATCACAAGAGCTTACACAACAGCACTGGGTTATAAGTAATCTCAGCATGTCTGCTGCGCGCCTGGTACCTGTGCCTCGCGAACTGAGTACTAGGAGATGAGATCATCACAAGAGCTCACACAACAGTACTGGGTCATAAGTAATCACTGCATGTCTGCTGCGCGCCAGGTACCCGTGCCTGGCGAACTGAGTACTAGGAGATAAGGAACAACACAAGAGCTCACACAACAGCACTGGGTCATAAGTAATCTCTGCATGTCTGCTGCGCGCCTGGTACCCATGCCTGGCGACCTGAGTACCAGGAGATAAGAACAACACAAGAGCTCACACAACAGTGTCGGGTCGTAATGAATCTCTGCATGTCTACTGCGCGCCTGGTAGGCGTGCCTGGCGAACTGAGTACTAGGAGATGAGATCATCACAAGGGCTCACACAACAGCGTCGGGTCAAAACTTCCCAAGTAACCTCCTCATGTCTCCTGCGCGCCTGGTACCCGTGCCTGGCGAACTGAGTACTAGGAGATAAGGAACACCACAAGTGCTCACACAACAGCGTCGGGTCAAAACTTCGTAAGTAATCTCCTCATGTCTCCTGCGCGCCTGGTACCCGTGCCTGGCGAACTGAGTACTAGGAGATGAGATCATCACAAGAGCTTACACAACAGCATTGGGTCATAAGTAATCTCTGCATGTCTCCTGCGCGCCTGGTACCCGTGCCTGGCGAACTGAGTACTAGGAGATAAGGAACAACACAAGAGCTCACACAATAGCACTGGGTCATAAGTAATCTCTGCATGTCTGCTGCGCGTCTGGTACCTGTGCCTGGCGACCTGAGTACCAGGAGATAAGAACACCACAAGAGCTCACACAACAGCGTCGGGTCGTAAAGAATCTCTGCATGTCTACTGCGGGCCTGGTAGGAGTGCCTGGCGAACTGAGTACTAGGAGATGAGATCATCACAAGGGCTCGCACAACAGCGTCGGGTCAAAACTTCCCAAGTAACCTCCTCATGTCTCCTGCGCGCCTGGTACCCGAACCTGGCGAGCTGAGTACTAGGAGATTAGAACATCACAAGAGCTCACACAACAGCGTCGGGTCGTAAGTAATCTCCTCATGTCTGCTGCGCGCCTGGTACCCGTGCCTGGCGAGCTGAGTACTAGGAGATTAGAAAACCACAATAGCTCACACAACAGCGTCGGATCAAAACATCGTAAGTAATCTGCTCATGTGATGGTATTCCGCCATACATTTTGTGTGATTGTCGAATGGAATTAGCGAGACCGCTGTTGCACATATACTTTCTTTTTTACCTTAAATCAGCTGTTTCCCGAGATGTGGAAAATTACCCGGGTCATACCGGTGCCGAAGGGAGGTTCGGAAACTAAAGTTGAAGAATACAGACCGGTTGCAGTATTGTCATCAATGGCTAAAGTATTAGAATCGGCTATTCATAGGAGCGTTTTTGAGCAAGTTAGCTCGCAACTTAAAGACGTGCAGCATTGATTTCGGCCTACTAGAAATACAACAAGTAACTTTCTCAGCTACATGGCAGATGTAGAGCCGGTAGTAGAGAGTGGGGGACAAACCGATGCTGCATGTTTCGACTTTAAAAAAGTGTTTGATTTAGCCGACAATGACTTGTTACTGAAAAAGTTAGTAGGGGTCGGTTTCACCCCGCATATACTTTAGTCTTTTGCATGTTATATGAGTAACAGGCAACAGTATGTTGACTTTGCTGGATATCAATCAAACGCTTATTACACTAGATCAGGGGTAAGCCAAGGAACTAATCTAGGGCCTCTGGAGTTTCTCTTAATGATTAACGACCTACCAAGCGTTGTGCAAGATTCTAAGTGTTTACTGTTTGCCGATGGCCTCAAGCTTTATCTCCCCATCACAAACGTGAATGACTGCGAAAGACTGCATAGAGATATAGACAGAGTGATAGCTTGGAGCAAGAGTAATCTCCTGCAGTTTAACACATCTAAGTGTGTGACCGTAAGTTTCTCGCACGCACACACACCCATCACATATACTTATATGGTGGAAGGGGTGCCGATGCATAGGGTGACTCAAGTGAGGGACCTGGGAGTTCGTTTCACTACTGGACTCACGTTTCGTGATCATATAGTTAAGGTATGCAAAAAAGCATAGAGAAACCTAGGATTTGTGCTTAGAATGGTTAAAAGCTTCACAAATATTAAAGCTTTATCGGCATTATGTAATGCTTTAATAAGAAGCCAACTATAATGTAATGCAGGTATCTGCGCTGCACATGAAACTAAGTATAGTCTCATGTTGGAGCGAGTATAAAATAAATTTATTTGGTACAAATACATGAAGGAATACGGGTATATCCATTTTATCCATTGATGTATCCAACTCTATTTGTCTTGGGTATGGTCGGATATAATGAACTGAGGGTCAGGAGGCAACTCACACTAGTGACTTATATCTTTAAGGTAATTAGAGGGAAGATACAAAATGCGGATATATTGCGAAGGGTGGAGCTAGTAGTGCCGGACGGGTATGTGGGTCGTCGTCGTCGGCAGCGGTTGCTAGCCGAACCGCGCGCGCGAACTACCTTGCTGCACGAGGCGCCGCTCACGAGTGCACTCCGCTCTCTCAACCTCATTGCTGACGACTTGGACATATTCTGTTGCACTTTGGGTGAATTTACAAGAACAGCTACCTTTACAATTAGCTATGGTTAAAACAGTTGAACTATTAAAATGTTATGTGTGCTACAATATCGTATTGGGTCTAGCCTGTAAGGATATTTGTATGTTTAGAGTGAATAAATAAATAAATAAAAATCAGCAGAACTCACACAACAGCGTCGGGTCGTAAGTAATCTCTGCATGTCTGCTGCGCGCCTGGTACCCGTGCCTGGCAAGCGGAGCGTACAGATCCGACGTGACGTCCTTGGCCGCGTGCAACATAGATCCGAAGCCGCGCGCCGCCTTCTTACGCGCCACCAAGCCCAGACGACCCCCGCCTTCGTGTATCGCTGCTAGTTTTCGGAGCTCTAGAAATAATGAACATGCAGTCATTACTCTATAATCCACCAAGAAGGCACAGTGCGGATTGGTGATGTCAAATCATCAGCATGTCTTCGAATTTTACGTCATAGGACATAGCGGTTTTTTTCCTTCATCGTTTTGAGAGCTGTGGAAACTAACTAACTAATTAACTATAAGCCGTTTTTAAAAGCTCAACACAAACAATGGCAGCAGCATGACAAACAAGGTTGATACTCTGAGTTGAGAGTTCGGAAGAAATGTTCGTATACATTTGCACCCGTTTTCTGAATCGAAAAGGAGATCAGCCATACTGGGCCCAAGATTCCAAATTCGGCCAACGAAAAAAAGGTGGTCATCTAAGTCGGGGAAGTCCACCCAAGCATCATTTTTCACTACGGCACCATAACTTTACAGAATTTTTTTTTTATAAAAAACGGAAGGTGTACGTGCGCCTCGGATCATTCAGCCCAAAACCATGTTATCCTTGAGATTTAACAAGAAATAAAATAGGTATGCAATTATTTATAGGAAGCAGAGGTTTGTTGCCAAAGTAGGTAATACTTATGCAAGGACACCTTTCATTTACTTAGCATAATAGCATAGATAGAGAGGTAGTGAGCCGTAATCCACCACGCGGGCTCAGTGCGGGTTGGTAGATGTCACATGTCTTCGAATTTTTGGTTCTAGGACATGCCGGTTTCCTCACGATGTTTTCCTTCACCGTTTAGAGAGCAGTGGTGATTAAATTATTTACACAAAGTAAAGCGCCTGCTTTGGGTTCGAACTCACGACCTACAACTCGTAAGTCGGGACCGTTACCACTGGGCCACCACTGCATCATTTACTTACGCCGGTTTTATATTTCATAAAAATGTATAAAAGTCGATTTTTCAACTTTAAAAACAGCCGAAGCTCGTGGAGATTCCGCGCGATAGTAAAAAATTATAAGGAGAACTTCCCCGACCAGGGTAACACATTATTTTTCGCTGGCCAGCACTTTGGGTTTTGGGCCCAACTCTGTGTGAAACGTGTCTGGTCTCCTGTGAAGTTGAGAAGAAGTTTTAAGTGATGTCAAAGAAAAGTTTGTTAAGTTATCATCTTCAAATTCTCATTCCAGTAATCGGGTGGTGGTAGGTGAATTTATTCTTAGGAGTAA
This sequence comes from Dasypolia templi, assembly GCA_963555695.1. Taxonomy (NCBI): domain Eukaryota; kingdom Metazoa; phylum Arthropoda; class Insecta; order Lepidoptera; family Noctuidae; genus Dasypolia; species Dasypolia templi. The sequence continues at coordinate 4,942,088 of OY743166.1, forward strand.
AAATAGATTTGTGACTTCCACTGACCTCTGTCTCTGGTCTTCCTAATATTGCTGACTTTTCTGTCCATCTCCTGCTTCTTCTCGTTCCAGAGCTTCGCCAGCTTCAAGCTGGTGCGGTTGGTTCTCTTCATGCGCTGTTCCGTCTGCAGACGGTGTAGTAGTTCCAAGCGGATGTTTTGGAGCTCGTCTATCTCCTGGAAAGTTGACGTTGAGTGTTACAGTGCGTTGGAGATGTTCATGATGATTTCATCTTCTACCTGCATTTGTCCAGGATTGCCCAGGCAATGGACAAAAATGAAAAAAAAAATATTTTCTTTTTAATATTTTTTATATTCTTAATACGAGGTCTTTGGCTACTTTATTTCTATGTTATTTGTGTTTTTATTTTTTTATGGTGCGTTTTATTGTTTGTGCAAAATAAACAATTTTTCTTTCTTCTTTCTTTCATTTATCCAGGTATTCATTCGATTTTCAAGGGGTTCGGAAGAGAGTTTTACATCCAAAAGATTATTTCTTTGATTTACGCTATTTAAAAAAAGAAATTATGTTGGCCTAGCACGTGGCACGCACGTGACCACAAAAAAGCGTAGCAAAGTTCATATTTTTCTTCACAAAAATTCTACTCTGCTTGCTTGGGCAGAGTTTTTGTTTCCAGCTTTATTTAATTTATTTATTTATGCACAAAATTCACAGCCCTTTAACAATTTCTCTTAAAATGAATAAACTAATCTTACAGCCTATTACGGATTTACAATGTAACAACATAATAGTATTCCAATTGGCTTGGCACAAGCTTTTTTTCGTAGTTTTTTTGTGTATTTTCGAATTTAACTCGCCGCAGACAATGGTTTAATTGATTTGTACAAACAACAAATAGGTATCTATGAAGTAACAAAATAGGAAAGTTTTTAACACATTCGCAAAAACATTAGTATGAGCACGTACCGCCTGTCTGAAAAGCCAGTCTTTGACGACCACATCGTCGATGATGTCGTCTCTCTTTTTCATCCATCGAGGGAACTTGCCTCCTTCCACCAGATCCATCCACGCGCGAGCATGACGCATCCTGAGTAAACAAGAGAAGTATGGTTATTTTAAAGTATTTGCAGGGACTAGCACAGGAAGAGTACAAAACTAAATACACACAATGTTAGAAAAATAAAAACAATGGTATCCAATGTGGAAAAAACAATAAGACAATATAAAGTGGAAACACTGGCAATACTAATGCATAAGAGTGTTTTCAAGCTACGAAATAAATCCAAAAAATATAGAAATTTAAAATAAAAAAATACCGGCCGAGTGTGAGTCAGACTCGCACGCAAAGGGGAGTTATATAGTGTACCACAAGGTATGTTTTTTTAATATGTAGTGTTATATAATGTACATTATATATCACTACATATTAAAAAACATACCTTGCTTGTAGGTACATAAGGGAACCCACTTAAATTTTTAACTTGATTTTATTTTTATTATTTGTTAACAAATGTGTGTGTGTATTTATGTTTTGTGTGTGTGTGTGTGTGTATTGTCATTTTGTTTGTTTTGTTGTTTGTGTTTGTTTGCGGCAATAGAAATGCACACTCTATGGACACTTCAACTGTCTTCCTATTACGGTTAAGCCAGCTGATTGCCAAACGGACGGACTGCGGAGGCGTAGTATTATGGTTCCGTTGGGACCCTATTATGTGATAATTGCAAACAAACTAAATATCATCATCACATGGGCATATGGAGGACTATGGGTTTTTCCGAAAAGCCACTAGCTATCATTTTGTCAAGTTGCCCGCCTACACGTCAATCATATTTTAAAAACTAGATGAAGTTGGCGTTTATAACTAAACTATTGTATATACAGGGTGTCCCGTCCCTTAAGTGGGCCAGTAGTAGTATCCAGGGTGATAGATCGGGCCATAATAGTTAACAGAATTTTTTTTTAAACTTAAAATTACAAACAAATTATAACAGAAAAGTTGTCCTTTTATTTGTAATGTATTGCCTGTGACGGTCTTTTAACTCCTGTTGAGTTAAAAGGCCGTCACCGGTAGTAAATTTTCTCGTTTTTCTTTTGTAAATGCCCGTAATTTTTTAAATTCATAGCATTGATTTTTATTACATTTTTCTGTTATCTATCATCACCCGATTCCGGCTTGACGTCGAATTACGGGACAACCTGTAATTGATTTAATTTACGTATGCGGAAATTCTGGGAACCTCATTAAATACGCGCAGTTTCAATTTATTGTCGTTGTGTCGTCTCCAACTTATGTTAAACAAGCAATCAGCATCAACTTTGTACGTGTTTTTCATTTATTCTTATCTGTTTACATGTGCATGAATGGTTAAATAAACAAAAAAAATCTGTACGAGGCCAAAAGGCCACAACTCAGCATGAGGCTGGTACAGTATCATCAAAATTATGAATAATATTGATAATAAGACACCTCTTTGTGCTGTGCTAATTCGGTACGGACGTAAGCCCGCTCAAATCGATTACATCCCAATTCGGAGGGCGGCCTAAATAAGCTTCGAATAAGGTCATGTACTGAATTCATACAGTTACATTTATACAGGAATGCATTTTCATTGACGCCACAGTTTCGCAAGCCAATTTATTTTGGCTTTTGTATATATTATGTTAAGTTACGTAATCAAAAGAAGTAAATACAATTATGATGAAAAGAAAAAGTTAACCTTACTTGTTAATAATTGCCGTGGTATGAAAATCAGCTGGCAAATCTCCGAGGCGGTAAGGACAGCCTGGACCTAAACACAAAATAATAAATAATTATATTTATGATGATTAAGAACTTGTGTTGTGTATTTATTTCATTTTGTGTTTTGCATCTTATTTTAAGCTGCACCGGTTGACGTCATCACGTCAACGCTGGTTGTTGCTGAACACCAGCGCTGTGGCTCGGCCTCGCATAGGGTCACAGCATTATGCTAAGCGATGGCCGTTTTACGTGGATGTGACGCATCTCTCAACTTGTTATTTTTTGTGTTAGTGTTTTTTCTTTTCGGCATGTGTACCGGAAATAAACGTATTTTCTGTCTTTTGTTGTCTGTATGTCTATAAAAAACTATAAGAAAACAATGAAAATAATGTTATTATACAGGCTCAAATTAAAATAACTGGCAAAACTTCACAGACGTGATTGGAATCAAATAAAAACCAATTTCTGAACTAGGATTTCAAGAAACTACGAGTTCAATAACCGCAGATAGTATAGTAACCTCAAACATGAGTTAAGAATATCAGTTTGTGTTTTTTTGTTTTTATAGTGCATCTGTGAAGTTTCGCTAGCTAGTTTGATTTGGCCCTGTATTGGGGTTTATCATTAACAAGAACAACATTAATAGCAGCCCGGATTGATGCCCGGTTAAAAGCAATAGTTTCGCCCTCAATAACATAGGGCTTGCAAAATGTAGATACACCCTTTTCTTTCTCCTTCAGGGAATTAAGCCGCATGATAGTCAGCATTTTTTACATTAGTACATTGCCATTTCAAAATTAAAGCTGTAATATCTCATGTGCCTGAAACTGCAATGGCACGAATATCCTTCGAACCGGAACACAGCAATGATTGGCGGTAAGACTATGTATGGTGGTATTGGTCCATTTCTGGCTTAATGGTGCAATGTAAACATGATCCTGTATTAAGACTGTATGTATAAAAAAATTAAATAGTTCATCCACGGGTTACGGCCCCGACGTGTCGTAGGTCGTGGGTTCATCCAACCCAAGCACATTACTTTGTGTTATTTATTTCAACACCCAGCTCTCAAAACGACGTTGGAAAACATCGTGAGGAAACCGTATGGTCTAGAACCAAAAAATCGAAAACATGTGACATCTGACAACCCGCACTGCGGCCGCGTGGTGGACTACGGCTCACTCCCTCTCACCGAGAGGAAGCGGCAGTTCCAGCAGTGTGAACATTATAGGCTGATTGTGATGCTACCCTTGACGAGCTCCATCACAAAGAGCTTTTCTATTATTTCCTGTTTTCCTCCGGAAGGTTGGGCAGAGGCGTGAGCGCGAGTACTACAAGGTACTAAAGAATACGCACCCCATTCCAAATTATCAAGATACAACACTTCCGGTGTTTTCTCGCGCTGTTCAGCTACCTTCCCATCGGGCTGCCAAGGTGTCGTCTGTGCTGAAGACTCCCTGGACACATAATATAACATATTTTGTATTGTGTAATGATTAATGAGATACCATAATTAATGACATGATTGTATTTATTACCTATCTCTTGTTATTATAATTATTTTATAACTACCTTCCCTCTGATACTATCTGGCTTAAATATAAGTATCTGTGTTATTTAATATTGTCTATTACTGTTAATTCGACATCATAACGTAGATATTATTTTTTTCATTATTATTGTAATTTGAAAAGTTTTGACTCAATTTATATTAAGTTATTGTTCACACTCGACAGCAAACCCACATTTACTATTACTGTTAATTCGACATCATAACGTAGATATTATTTTTTTCATTATTATTGTAATTTGAAAAGTTTTGACTCAATTTATATTAAGTTATTGTTCACACTCGACAGCAAACCCACATTTATATTTTGCAGTGTTCTGACAGGGCCATGTACAAAAAAGATAGTAATTTATTGTAAAATGTATGATATGCATGAGAGCAAATAAATAAATCAACATTTTAGTTTTGAATAAAAGGTGTAAAATATCACGTTATTAATGTTTTAGTGCTATCTGAGCGCTGCAAACCAGCGCTGTGGCTCGGTCTTGCATAGGCATTGGCGTAGCGTGCCTTAGCGGAGCCCCGTATTAAAAATTTGTTTGGGGGCTTTTATGAAGGGTAAAGATTTCTGACAAAAGAAAAAGAAAAGTGTTTGCATAAAATTAACAGAAATATTTATTCATCATAATTATCTATCTGTCACTTTTCCAATTTTTTTACAAACAATTCAAATTGAATGCGCACTCTCCTTGCCTTTTTTCTGCAAACTGATTTATTAAATCATTAATAGCTGATGATGACTTTAGTTTTTCTAAAGTTTCTGCCTCTATAGACAGTACTGACAGGCGTTCATGTCGGGGGTGTGTGTCCCCGTGGTCCGGGGGCCCCGTATAATTAATAAGGAAGATACGGCGATAGCTACGCCCCTGTGCATAGGGTCACAGCATTATGCTGAGCAGTGGCCGGTTTTGCGAGGAAAAAAAGAACATGTTGTAAATACAACATGTTCTTTTTTTGGTCATATTTTACCGCAAATAAACGTATTTTCTTACTTTTTCTTAGACTTTTAATCATTTTCTAAACATTTTCGAGTACCCTTCGCTGGCTCTTGTATTTGATATGTTTATTATTCTTGATATTTTCTGGATAAAAATCGACAAACCTTAATGTGAAATTATGCGGAACAACCAACCTATCCACGGCGGAATGCTGAGACACCTGTGTGTTCTTAATAAATATTCATGATTGGCATGATTGAATAGTTTAAGAATTTCTAAATTCTGAATAAGCCCACTTTATTGCAGACTCACACGCACTCATAAATAAGTGTCTTGGTTACCTGAAGAGGCTCTGGGTAGCCCGGTTCCTCGGTTTGCCGGGTGTGGGCAGCGGCAGAATCGGTGTGTTGGGCCGAAAGTCCGGAGTGGTAGACGGAATTGGCATTACTCTCCTCGGACTGAAATAAAATTTTGATTTGAAGATTTAAATGGTATAATAGTTGCATCTTTGTAAAGGAGCCAATGTGTGTGGAAGTAGGTACAGTCAGGCCCAAAAAGATGTACACATGTATACGGAACCATTTTATTGTCTACAACCACTTTTCCATAACATTGTATATCCAACGGCAATTTATTTTACAAAAACAAAGTAAAAGTTTTGTATAGACGCAGCCCGACCGTCAGGCGGGACGGCCGCGTCCGCCCTTGTGGTGTCTCGTTCCACCAGTGGTAAAGTGGTGCTAGTTTAACGGTGTTTCATTTGTTTGTTCTGTGTCAGTGCCTCTGTGTCGCAAATTAAAATAATTTAAAACGGTGCAAACGTATGTCACATTTACGTGCGTTCCTGATTCATTTGAAGCTGCATTAAACATAATTGTCAAGTGCTATAGTGTTCCTAAATCGTTTCTAAGTTGGAAAGTGCTACAAACATTTAGTGACCAAATCAAAACAGTGTTTTTTTTGTGTGTGTGCGCATTCTATTTTAAGATATTTCAAGTCTCCTTTGGCCGACTCAGGGTAGCTGTACCCTTGGGCGCCAGATGTAGTCGGGGTCTGTAGCACTATGAAACATGAGGCTTCAGGGGCTAGTGCAAATTTTGGGGTTCATTCGATTGATCGAGTCAGGTTAAACCAAGCTGGGTACAACCAAGTAATTTTTTGTCCCAAAACATCTTTCCACCCTATATCAACCTCGTTGGTTCCTTGTCCGTGTACACATCTATTTGGGGTGCAGCAAATGGACTGTAGGATTCTTCTTTAATTTATTAACTAGTAATTTTGCTATTACTTCTTCAATTTCCTTTTGTCTTAAACAGGCCTCTTACAATATTTGTTATAAGTCTATCCTCGCTTCACATCCACGGTGCCCACATCATGTTTATGTTTCGCAAAACAGAATCATATTTGCAAATCAGTCTATCTATTTCAGACTTTTGAAACTGTTTCAAATTATATTATTTCATTTCATAATCTTTTTTTACGTATGCCCAGTATTATTTTATTGTATTCTTGTATGGTGTCATGAGGTTTTTTCTTCGTAGAAGTTTTTTCCACCTTATTTTCATTATTTAAACCCTGTCAAGTTATTTTTAAATCTTCATCTTGAATTAGTTCGCACTTTTTATCATGTCTAATCTTATCAGCAGGCTTAGCACGAGCGCCCTAGAGAAGCGTATTGTCGACGGAAGAGTAGACAAAAATGGCGTTTCTGTGTAGACAGTAGAAAGTTTTCTACTGTCTACACAGAAACGAAACGCAATTGTACGGTAAAAATGGGTAGTTATACACATCACTAGCAACTAACCCGTTGCTATGGAAAATCACTGTCTATAAAGCAACCTGAGTCTAAGTGTGTCCTCGTGCTCGCGAAAAAGAGATTTCGAGGAGCGTAGAAAGCGATTTCTATTCTACAGTAGAGTAGAAACAGAAAACGCCATGCTAAGCCTGCAGAAATTCGTACCTGAAATTCTCGTCATCTATAATCTATGTATACACCAGCACTTTTTTCTAGATCAAAGATTTTAAGTTGTCAAATCACTTGTTTTTAACACCATTAATCGTTACTAAACCTCATTTCTTCATACGAGTAGTGTTTACTTTTCCTTTTATTTTCAAAAATTTTGAATTAATTAAAGAAACATTTGAGCCGGAATCATAAACTCCATTTATTTCTACTTTACCATTCAGCAGTAGTTTGACATGAAAGCGTGATGCATATTTTCCCCGAACTTCTTCTTTTTGGTGTTTGTAATTGATCACTGCGTTATGTTTACAGCAAATAAATGTTTTTTCATTTCTAAATTTAAATTTGGCGGGCTACAGCTGAGGATCCACCTTAAATTAAGTAATGTACAGGACCCGGCTGAAAAACGTGCCCATCGAGTTTAAGTAAAAGTTCTGCTCTGTATAGCGTCGTCTCTCTAAGGTATACCTTCGTGACAGTCTCTTCCTAGAACTCGACGTGAGATACTTTATTTACTTACATCATCATATATCTAGTCCCAGCTGAATACCAGTATTTTACTTGCTAATTGCCTATATGACCTCCACAAGCCAGCTACCAGGTAATGCGATACCCCTTGTTAATACTGGTTGTCAGACTTTCAGGCTTCTGACGGCTGTCAAGGATCCACGAATGACAGCCGGGCCCAACGGATAAACGTGCTATTCAAGGAGCGGAAGGGGGGGGGGGGGTAAGTAAAGATGGTCACCCAGTCACGGCCCAACTGCGGCAGCAAGCGTAGCTTAAGCTTAACCTGATCCCTTTTCTCCCCTTTTTTTTCGGGTGGGAAAGGGCGGAGGTGGAGCGGGAGGGCGTGTCAGACTTTTACTGACTATAACCCACCCGTGTTCCTTCAGTTGCCTGTGCCAGGGCCACGGTATGTCTTTCGAACAGGCCGCGACCCCGGCAGGTTTCGGCCCTATCGGACCCCGTCACTGTGTGTTGATCTCTTTGGGGCGCGCGTGGAACACGACGCGCCGTCGAACCGGGCCTGGTCCTTACTGCAATGCGAGCAATGGGAAGCTCGCCGTCCGCAAGCCCGCGCTTACGGTGGCCGGGAATCGGAATGCGGCCTCTAGGGACATGAGGGCGTAAGTCTCTCTCCCTCACGCGCTCCGGAGATGTCGGCTTCCCATTCCCTCTCGCTCCGAAACATGGCCTAAATCGGGGCCGGACGCGAGAGATCGCAGCCGTCGATCGCCTTTGCTAGGACACGGCGGTGCTCCGCCCAAGCTGGGCAGACCTCCACCGTACGCTCCACCATGATCGATCGACCCCTTGGGCTGTTATTATCAGCCAGGGTCGCGGGTTATTCGAAAGAGATACCGTGGCCCTGGCAAAGGCAACTGAAGGAACACGGGTGGGTTTTAGTCAGTATAAATCTGACAACGGAGTAATATGGCTGGCGCTTATCCCGATTGGCCAGATTTACTTACATAGCAGTGAATTTATAGCAGTCCTTCCCGCTGAATTCAGGTGTTGGCAGACTTCTGGCTGCCTCCATACGATTGACGTAGGCGGCGTAAGATCTGTCAATATGTTCTGGCAGCCGGCAGTTTGGGTAGTACACTGTTGAACAGGTAAGGTTAGTAAACTGGGAATTTATAAATAAGCTGGCGAAACTTCAGTCTTGATGGTATCAGTGCATAATGTGGAACATAGGGTCGCAGAGGCACCGACGCACAAACTGGATTGACATGATTCTGAACCCCATGCGTTGACATTTTTCGTCGCTCTTTTAAAAAAAAATACCCGTTCCATGCATGTTGACCGCGTAGGTATTGCACTTTTCTATCGAAAACATATTTTTTTTTTATCTGACGAACATGTTCTACAGTTGAGGGTCTAAAATCATTTAAAGGTAACAGTTTGTGAGCCGATATTCCTACCACCATGTCTGTATACCATTAATAAATATGAAGAGTATTTTGTTTGTTTGAACGCTCTAGAATTAGAAAATTTATACATCAGTTTTTTTTGTTGTCTGGAACTACGATTATTGGTGTCTACTTGAAGCCAATAAATTAGTTTGGACTTTCTAAGATGATAGTTACATGTTTTTTTTCAAGAAATTTTTATCTGAGAAATTACACAATTCATAATGATTATACAACCTGTATTTTATATCCCATACCTCTAGAGTATGATTTAGACCATATCAAAACAAACAAAGTCACGATTATTAACGTAAAACACCCTTACGTGAAATATGACAACGTCGCATTGTCTTGGCTTTAAATATGAATGATTGGTTTGAATAAAAATTAATTTCTCGTATTCATCAATGAAACTTAGATAGTACCTAGACATATCGAGGGTCTATTTTGTACGGTAAGCAAACAAAATTGGCAACCTCGAAAAGAGCAAAGATTCGTCATACTGGTGACAATTTTTGACCTAATTTAATTATTGTTGATGATATCTTCGAAACTATGCATTTTTGGAGCACCTATTGTAGGAGTTTTAGTATTACAGAATATGGCCCTATAGTTATGGGATATAAAAAAAACAGGTTGTAAAACAGTTACTGAGCCTCCTATTTCGAATTGGCGCATGTTTTCAATTTCATCCTGTATATGTAGGATGAAAAGACCCATCACAGAACCATCAACTAAACATTATGCACATAAAACTAAGTAACATTTAAAAAAAATTGGGATGAAGACCCTTTTTTAAATATAAATAAAAGGACCTCGTTGGTCTAGTCGTCGCAAGAGCTACTGCTGAGCTTGAGGTCCTGGGTACGATTCCCAGGTCGGGCAACGTGTTGGGTTTTCTGTCTGGAATTTCAGAGTAGCAATAGGCTCGCCCCCTATAACATGGGACTTAAACATAACTGGCGAAATGTGGGTGGCTATAGGTACAACTCTCCACAACCCTTCGGGGAAATAAGGCGTGATGTGTGATGTATGTGTGCGTGAAAAGGAGCTTATAAAATTGCCATGTTAACGTTACGTTTTAAAACAAGTGTTAGACAAGGAAAGAACTATCTTAGAAGTGACGTCACGACTATGTTACTTCATACTAGCGCCATACAATGTCCGTACCGTGCGACAACGACGGGAATCGCCTCCAGAAACTTTTAACACGTAGATTTTTTCGATTATCTCAATTTTACTATGACATCTTTAAAATTACATTATTGTTTTGAACATTTTTAGCATTAGACATGATCCCTATTCTGAAGGAAAGCCATATAGATCACGCTAGAACAATTAGGAGCCGAACAAAAATAAATAAAAGTCAGAATAAGCGCTGAGCGAAAACGAAGTAGATAATAACGCGGTTACGTGTTGCGATGCGACGGAGTGGGTCGGGGGAACAAGAAATTTCACGCGGACGAAGACGCTGGCAGAAGCTAGCATCATTATAACAATAAAAAGACGATTTTTGTAAAGACATAAAGTATGTATTTAAGTAAACAGCTGTCTACGGGGTCCTGCGCCCTCATGTTGCGCGTAGATACATAAAAATTATGATTATATTGGGTTTTTCAAAAAAAGGAATCAGCCCGTAGTTAGTCTGGATTTGTGTATGTATTACTTTGTGTAAATTATTTCATCACCACTGCTCTCAAAACGGTGAAGGAAAACATCGTAATGAAACCGGCATGTCTTAGAGCCAAAAATTCGAAGACATGTAACATCTACCAACCCGCACTGGGCCCGCGTGGTTGATTACGGTTCACTCCCTCTCACAGAGAGAAGGCCTGTGTCCCAGCAGTGGGAACATTATAGGCTGGAATTGGATTATTGCTTAGTAACAATTTTTAAGTTTAGTGAAAGGAATAAGTAAAAACTAAGGCTTGTGTACATAAATAAAACAGAAGAAGCTTTAGTTTTTTAAAGTCAAGACCAAGGGAATAAATAATCTTATACAGGCTTTAAAATGAATAAAGACAATAATAATAAATATCCATAAAATTTATATTTACACGTCGTCGGCCAGTTCCCCTAAAAGACCGCGCGCGATGACGATGTACCATAAGTAATTTATTCAAGAACACCGACAGCATACAGGTACGTTCAACTTTGGTTTACAAAATTATTTAGAAAGGTATGTATGACTTATCTGCTAGATTTTCTCTACAAGGCCTAGATCTCGAAATATTCTTATAATATGTTGAAATACCGGCATTGTAAAGAAATTTCCAAAAAACGCATTCTGTAGTCTGTAGATTTACAAACGATTCCCCAAAGTAGTCAACAAAAATAAAGTAAATCATGAACATACCTAATTACTTATAGATACAAAATCTTCCGAGTGCTTATAGTCTATACACTCACATTGTAAGTGGTACTACAAATAGGCATCCACAAGTAGGCACCTATCTTGGATACTAAATTTGATTCGGTGGGTGATCACAATGAAAGTATAGATACAAAATAATTATAGACCTATTTCAGTGCTACCTACCTTTAGTAAAATTTTTGAAAAACTTATTTTAGATCAAATGCAAAGATTTTTTAATAAACACAAATTACTGCATAACAAACAGTTTGGTTTTACAAAGGGTCGTTCGACTACTGATCTTGAGTTTAACTTTTACGTAATGTTTATAATGCATGGGAGGACAAATGCGATGCTTTGGGCATCTTTTGCGATTTGTCCAAGGCATTTGATTGTGTTCTTCATGAAACATTAATCAGGAAACTGCACCACTACGGAATACGGAGCGCCTCTCTGGATCTTCTTACTTCTTACTTAAGTGATAGGATTCAAAGAGTAGATGTTAACGGAAAAAGATCACCTGGATCTGTTGTAAGAATAGGGGTCCCCCAGGGCTCAATTCTTGGCCCATTTTTGTTTCTTATTTATATTAATGACTTGCCTTACCTCCTAAAGGATAATCATGATATAGTGTTGTTTGCAGACGACACTTCACTTTTATTTAAACTGAAACGTCAGCAGCTGGTTACTGAGAATGTAAATAGCGCCCTCGCTAAGGTTGTTAACTGGTTTATTGTTAATAACCTACTTCTTAACGAGAAAAAAACTAAATGTATTAAGTTTACGATACCTCATGTTAGACAAGTAGAAACTAGTGTTCTTTTAAAGGGTGAAGAGTTGAAACCCAAAAACTCCACAGTATTCTTAGGCATAACTATGGATGCCAAGCTTCAATGGAGCCCCCATATAGATAACATAGCAGCTGCAGAGCTTAGTTTTTTTGACAATCAAAAAAACTAAGCTCTGCAGCATACGCCGTTACAAATTTCGTAATTTAACTGATTTAGAGACAGCGCGTTTAGTTTACTTTAGTTATTTTCATAGTGTGATGTCGTACGGTATTCTTTTGTGGGGAAATGCCGCCGATATTCAAAGAATTTTTACAAAAAAGGGCAAAACGTTCAATTTATAAATTAAGTCCCAGACACTCCCTCAGAGACAAATTTAAAGAGATTAGTATAATGACTGTGCCTTCTCAGTATATTTATGAAAATCTTTTATATGCACATAAAAATATTAATCTGTTTAAAAAATACAGTGATATCCATAACATAAATACTAGGAACAAACACAAATTTGTTGTTCCCACTACCAGGCTCAAGAAAATAGGTGGCTCGTTTAAATGTCAGTGTATACGTTATTATAATAAACTTCCTAGCCTCATTGAAGAACTAAGCCTTAATAAATTTAAATATTTTATCAAGCGGAAATTATGCCAGAAAGCCTATTATACTGTCAAGGACTAAATTGAGGACAAGAAGGCTTGGGATTGAGCTGCTCCAATCAGTTTACACAGACATAGTTGATGTTTAATTTGCTATTTTTTTTTTTTCTTTAATGTTTTTTTATCTATATACGTACCTTTTTATCTAAACAATGGCATGTATATATTTACTGATATAGTATAATATTGTTTAAATTTTTGTGAATGTGAGTACTATGTCTGTTTGAGTACTTTACGCGGCCTCCCCAAATGTCCTTTCTTTTGTATTGTTCGTCGAATCGTTGAGCTCCTTAGTTCTGAGTTGAGCTGCACGATGATTGACAAATGCGTGCACTGACTGGACAGGTCTACTCAAATCCGTGTGGTTCTTTCCTCAAAATACCATTTCAGACACCAGTCTACATGGTCCTCATATGATATGACCAAGATTATTTTCATATTTTTTATTTACACTTTGACATTGATGGATGCAATGACATTTACTTTGTAAAGGATTATATTATTTTAATTATTGTGAATGTGAACACATTGTGGATTTGTTGTTTTATTTAACGCATATTTTTTTTAATTATTAGTTTTAATCATGATCTGGCAGTTTGAGTAATTTATGCGGCCTACCCAAATGTCCTCTCTTTGGTAATGTTCGTCGAATCGTTTAGCTTCTTTAGTTCTGTGTTCATGCAGGTCGCATGACAACTGACAAATGCGTGCACTGACTGGACAGGTCCACTCATTCTGTGTGGTTCTTTCCTCAAAAGACCATTTCAGCCATCAATCCACATGGTCTTCACATGACCTGACCAAGATTATGTCTGGACTTTAAAAGAGACTGTGACCTCTGAGTTTGTTTCGGCGTTTCTTCTCAGAGTAGTCAGATAGGAAACGCCGATCTCACCTAGTTTTTAAAATATGATTGACGTGTAAAAGTGTTTGTACAAACCTATTTACAGAAAATAAAATCATTTATCATTATCATTAAAGACGGATGATTTGTATTATACGGAACAAGGTATTTTATTATATTAGGTTGGGGGAAAAGTCTTTTCGCATTATAGTATGTATGATCTTGTAATAAAATCTCTTTGGCTATACTATTTGTATCTGGCTGGTTTTGGTATCATTGAAAGTTTAAATTTTATAAAGAACATAATTCCAAATTCAAATTAGGAAAGTGTGTTATTTTTATTTGTTTTTCATACTGTCAAGATGAGTGAATGTAATGCAGAAATTCGATACATTTTAAAATTTTACTACAAAAAAGGTAAAAATGCAAAGCAAGCCGCGAAAAAAATTTGCGATGTTTGTGGACCTATTGCAATGTCTGTGAGAGCAGCACAAATTTGGTTTAAGCGTTTTCAATCCGGAAATTTTGATGTCAAAGATGCACGTCGCTCTGGTCGCCCTATTACGGATAAAATGGATGCCATTTTTGAAAAAATGTTACGACGTAGCTGAAAAACTGGGAATTGACCACAAAACAGTTTTGGCGCATTTGAAAAAAAAACTGGGTACACAAAAAAGCTCGATATTTGGGTACCTCACAAGCTCACTGAAAGAAACCTGATGAACCGTGTACTCATTTGTGATTCTTTATTACGACGTAATGAAACCGATCCATTTTTGAAGAAGCTGATAACTGGTGACGAAAAGAGGATCACAAGAACGTGCGAAAAAGGTCGTGGTCAAAGGCCGGTCAGGCTTCACAGACTGTGGCGAAACCCGGGTTAACTCGCAACAAGGTGATGCTGTGTGTGTGGTGGGATTGGAATGGCATTATTCATTATGAGCTGTTACCACCTGGCAGGACTATCGATTCTGAACTCTACTGCGAACAACTGATGAGATTAAAGCAAGAAGTTGAGAATTAATCAACAGAAGGGGTGTGGTTTTTCATTATGATAACGCTAGACCTCACACATCTTTAGCCACTCAGCAAAAATTCAGAGAGTTTGGCTGGGAGGTGTTAATACATCCGCCGTATAGTCCTGACCTTGCACCTTCAGATTTCCACCTGTTTCGGTCTCTTCAGAATTCTTTAGGCAGTGTCAGGTTAACATCACGAAAGGACTGCCAAAACCACTTGTAGCGGTATTTTGATCAGAAGTCCCAAAATTTCTATAGCAATGGGATCGTGTCCCTACCTACAAGATGGCAAAAAGTTATCGAACAAAATGGTACCTACATACTTTAGTTAAATGTAAATAAACTATGTTAAAAAATGTTTTGAACTTTCTTAAAAAATGCGAAGAATTTTTTCCCCAACCTACTATATTATCACTAGCCATAACCGAGAACTCACTTATTATTATTAAGGAATGTACAATGACTTGAGTTAATAACAGAACAGAATAGGAGAGTAATGAGTAATGGCTGCCGGGAAAAAGGAAGTGTTAAGTTGACAGATAGAGATGTCCCGACATCCTACATAAAATTGTTACGGACTTGTGGCGTCCCAACAACAACCTATTTTATTTATATGTTCATCCTTCTGGCACAGACTTTAAGTAATTAGTTTTAAACAAACTCACCAACTTTCATTCTCGGACGAAGACTATGTTCTGAGAACATAGAGTTGTATATTGGCTGTAACACCTGCAAATAGAAAATACAACATTTCAACAGTCCTTTATTTGCAGCACAGGAGAATTTACGATGGGACGTACAGATCTCCAAGGAAGAATATAGAGCTGTTACAACCATGGAAGTACTTGCCTATTTTGCACTGCCATGCCATGATGACAAAATTTATGATTAACAACTCTATGCAATTCCCAAAAACTTTTCAAATCGTTTGAGTGTTAAGAGGCTTACAAGAGACAAGAGAAGCGCGATAACAAAATGCTGGTAATTTATTGCAGAAAATGAAGCAATTATCTATTTACAAAAAGTGTATTGATTGGATAAAAAATACTATTATATTACGTTTACATGTTCAACATTAATCAACTTTTTTTTTTCTCATACATAAATTATTTTACATTGGTCAGATTCGGGAAAGATACATAATTCTGGTATTTAAGTATATATATTGTGTGAGACTGGTGCCTAAGCTAGGCTCGTGGCCTGTGTTTCAGGACACCAGGATCCCACCCTTTTCTATTTTCATTTTATAGATTATGTACTAAGCGCGCTGACAAAATGTAGTAAGGTATCATACTGCATAAAGTTTTATTTTGATTATTATTTTGGTTCTGTGCGAGACGAAGGTAAGTAGATGTGTAGTACTGGTGAATGTGTGGGTGTGTGAGTGCCCACACACTCACACACCCACAAATTAACCAGTACTACGTGTGCGAGTGTGTGATTGAGAGTTGAGGTTTTTAGGATGTTTTCAGTATCATTATAGTTTAATTTTTGTAGCCAGTATGTTAGCCTCTTTTTGCATTTAAATTTTGTGAGATTATATATGTGTAACTGCTTATGAGTTTTATTGTAAAAGTAGCCACCTAGATAGCAAAAGAAACGCCTTGCAAAAATTGTTTTGTGACGTAGATGATGACGCTCCACTGGGTCATATCATCTTTTCCCTATAGACAGCGTTGGGTTATAAACCAAGAGAGTATGTTGTTTCAACAGAACGTGCAATATAAACAGTTGACGCACTGTCAGGACTTCAGTTTCTTTGTTTAACTGTTCAGTGGGTTAGCGATACGGTCGAAAAGACGACACTTTCAGTTTTGGTCTTTGAGTTCTTTCAATTTCTATTAGGGTAGTTTTCGGAGCTCCGCCCCAAGAGGTGATGCAGAAGCATATTAAAGATTGAGCAAGGGTCTAGTACACTGATTTCAAAATATTTTTATCGACTACAGGTCTCAGCGTTTTGAACACATATATTAGTTTCCTTAATCTGTTACTAAGAATGATTATATTATGTGATCTTGAAATCTAAGGTTTTTGTCGATTATTATTCCCAGGTATTTAACATTCTCAGCCTTGGTGAGTGGTTCGCAGTTACAACTACGGGTGAGTGGGTCTGTGCAAGACTGGGCTACAATCGTATCATGTAATGCTTGGGAGGAACCATTGTTTTTCATGGAGAATGCTATGTAATTGGTTTTGGTTGTATTAAGGGTCAATAGATTGTCGCGTAGCCAGTTGGATACCATATTAAAGCCCAATTGTGTGAGTGAATCGGGTGAGTGGGTATGTGCAAGACTGGGCTACAATCGTATCATGTAATGCTTGGGAGGAACCATTGTTTTTCATGGAGAATGCTATGTAATTGGTTTTGGTTGTATTAAGGGTCAATAGATTGTCGCGTAGCCAGTTGGATACCATATTAAAGCCCAATTGTGCACGCTCATAGACATCCTTCCACGAGCTCGCGCTGAACAAGAGGGCAGTGTCATCAGCAAAGCTAATGATTTTGCCATTGGGAATAGTGAGCGTACCCAGATCGTTGATATAGATGAGAAATAGTAAAGGTCCGAGGACACTACCTTGAGGCGTGCCGTAGTTAATCATTTGTTACTCGGTACGCTCACTCAGGTAGTCTTTAAAGAGGTCCAGTGGAAGTCCTCTGATTCCTAGGCTTTCAATGTTGCTTGTAGAATAATCTGACATAAAATCAGAACGATTGCATGTACACATCGATCACTTATAAAACACTAGATACACAATCAGCGACAAAAAATGTCCTCACCATATGCAATTTTGCATTGCTGTAATTTTGTGATTTCATTGTATTTTCAAGTGCTGTTTTTCTATCTCTAATCCAGTCACTGTTTGATTTTTCTTTCTTCAATTCATTCGGTAAAATGTCGAATTCTGTACCATATAAAAGATAACTTGGTGTAAAGCCAGTTACCGAATGATAAGTATTATTGTATTTATTGAGGCATTCTTGAGCGATTGTTGCCCAGACTCTCTTTTTTTCTTCTCCATTTATTTTGCATCTGATTTTGTTCACTAATGTTTGATTCAACCTCTCATTTAAACCATTTGAGAATTGTGCATTTACTGCTGTGAAGACCATCGGTATTTGCTTGTCATTCAAAAAATCCTTAAACTCTTTCGAATTGATTCCCGGATACTGATCGGTGAGAAGCATACCAATGTCCTCCGTTTCTGCTATATTCTGAGCACCCACTTGAACATTTGGGTGTGCGGTAGCAATGGAACGCTCGATTAAAATCACACATCTAGGCCGCTTATAAAAGGACGGCGTAAATTTTCGACCCACTTGAACATTTGGGTGTGCGGTAGCAATGGAACGCTCGATTAAAATCACACATCTAGGCCGCTTATAAAAGGATGGCGTATATTTTCGACAATTATTAATATTATTTCGTTTACGTAATCTTATCCTTATTTTAACATTTTACATATTTTATAGAACAACATTTAAAAATAAACATTTAAACATATAAAATTGTGGTCGGCCGGTATCAGGAGCAGGGTTCAACCTACCGGTGGTTAGGGTTAGGGCTCCAGAGACAGAAACCTCCTCACGATGCGAGCCGTATCGAGGAGAACTGCCTTCTGAATCAGGCCTTTGATCCAACAGCCTAACTTTCGTTAGGCTGTTGGATCGCTCTGCTGCTCGGCTGTTGGAGCCTCGATAAACATCTCTGAGAGATGTTGATCGAGGCTTGTGGCCATCAGGCCATTGGCCGATACGACAATCGACACAACGACTATGACCATGTCTTCGCATTTAAAAAGCCTCGACCCCCGCACTTCCGCGGGATATACAGTCTCATCACCGAGGATCGTGGGTGATGCATCCGGTTCGCGGTCAGCATTGTACGGACCCTCCTATCCAGGGAGTCTATTTCGGTCTGAGTCCAATTAAGTATGCCGAAAGAGTACATCAAAACCGGCATGACCCAACCGTTGCGGGCGCGCACCTTGTTTCCGCCCGAAAGAAGACTAATGAATACCTTCTTCAGGCGGCCAAAGAAGCGCTCCTTCAACAATTGCTTCATGCCAGTAACAGTGATGCCTAACGCTTCCGACATACCCAAATCCTTATAGCTTTCGGATGAGAAGTGGGATCTAAGATGTACGGAATCCGAAAGTTGAATTCCCTAATTATTAATATAAGATAATTATGATCGTATTAGGTGTATTGAAACCCAAATGTGTTGCTGAAATTAAAGAAATTTATGTATCATCTAAAATTGACATAAATAAAATGTTAACTAAAATTATGTACTACATAAACATTGAATACTTAAACTTACCTGAAATTAAAGAAACGACATTTTAAGTAACTTTTTACACCTATGTCGATTCTCCTTTTAATATAATGATTAAAATAAAACATAGCGAACTAAAATATTATTTTACGTGTTTCATGTCATCTTGACAACTCGGCCTTTTTCTAGTTGACATCTGTATTGTCTATCATAAATAACTCCGTAGTGCTACTGAGCAAAAAGTCTTTATATCTAGGCGGAACGCGATTAAATAAGAAATACATTTTCTTTACATCTCCTCCCATGAGGAAGAAAATTAACAATTTAATTTTCTTTTTAAACTACCCTCCTTCTTCTATTACTTCTTCTTTATTTCTGGATACAGGAACCGGAATAATTTTTGTGATATGGAAAAAATTTGATTCATTTTTTCTGTGCCTTGTTCCTATTCTGTAGATAGGAGTTTGAAATTTTTTCAAGAATCTCATATGGGCCTATTTTCAGTTCATCTATTTTTTTTCTGATTAGTTTGTTTCCATTTTCTACGTAAACCATATATTTTGCTGTAATTTTGTGATTTCATTGTATTTTCAAGTGCTGTTTTTCTATCTCTAATCTAGTCACTGTTTGATTTTTCTTTCTTCAATTCATTCGGTAAAATGTCGAATTAATTAACTGTCGAAATAACTGGCTTTACACCAAGTTATCTTTTATATGGTACAGACCATATAAAAGATAACTTGGTGTAAAGCCAGTTACCGAATGATAAGTATTATTGTATTTATTGAGGCATTCTTGAGCGATTGTTGCCCAGGCTCTCTTTTTTTCTTCTCCATTTATTTTGCATCTGATTTTGTTCACTAATGTTTGATTCAACCTCTCATTTAAACCATTTGAGAATTGTGCATTTACTGCTGTGACGACCATCGGTATTTGCTTGTCATTCAAAAATTCCTTAAACTCTTTCGAATTGATTCCCGGATACTGATCGGTGAGAAGCATACCAATGTCCTCCGTTTCTGCTATATTCTTTACTAGTTTTATAAAATCATTGGCCATTTGCGTCTTGTAGGTGACAATAAGTGCGTACCTAGTAAAGTGATCCACTAACTAGGTATTTTTTTGTCGATCTTAAACCTCCGAATCCTCCAATTGTGTCTATAGAGATTTCGAAAGGCTTCGTGGCCGGACCTAGATGAGACATCAAATCAAACCGCTCGTGTCCTCTTGATTTATTTTTAATACAAGTTTGACAGCTTCTACAAGTTTTTTTTTATATTATTTGTAAAATTTTTTGAAGTGTAAAATGTACTTATCATTATTTACATTTGTCTGATTCCAATGTGGCATAGGTATTCATGTATATATTTTAGAAGTTCGATGCTAAACTCCTCTGACAGCATTATGTTTTCTTTTCCCCTGTCCTTTTTTAAATATACACTGTGTTTTCAATCAATTTGTTTTTGTTATTTTGAATTCGTAGAAATTTTTCCACATTATTTTCATTATTTAAACCCTGTTTACAAGTTATTTTTTAATCTTCAACTTGAACTAGTTTGAAGTTTTTTATCAAGTCTAATCCTATCAGAAAATCGTACTTGAAGTTCTCGTCATCAATAATGTATACATCAACAATTTTTTCTATATCAAACATTTTAACATGTAAAGTTGTCAAACCGCTTGTTTTTTTAACACCATTAATAATTACTAAATCTGCTTCGTTCATATTGTTTCCTTTTTCTTTTATATTCAACAATTTTGAATTTATCAAAGAAACATTTGAGCCGGAATCATAATCTCCGTTTATTTCTAATTCTCCATTCAATGTTACAATTGGTTTTTTTGATCAGTTTCATTTAGCTCCGCTTCTATCACTGTATTATGATCTACTTTTGTTCTGATCCAACACATAGCCTCAGAATGATACCGAGTACCTTTATTCAGTTTTTCACAAATTTTACATGGATTTTCAACTTCATTAGCTCCTTTAGCTCTTTGAAACATATTTCTTCTCTTACCTCTCTCCGCAAAGCTCTTTTTATTTACCATTTGTTCGTACTTGCTCACTTCATTAAATAAATCCACAGTGTCTTTTAATGAATGCCTATCAATTTTATTAAGAATAAATTCTGGTAAACCAGCCGCAATAAGATCAATCAAAGTATCTTTATCAATTGATTCTCTCATATCTAATAAGAGTTTTTCTTTTCTCATAGCATAATCCAATAAATGAAACCATTTCAGATAAGTTGAAGGTTGCTGAGTCACTAGAAAATTTCTTCACCAACATCCCAATTGAGGTTACGAAATCTCTTCCCTCATCATCTGTATTAGCTGAATCTTTACTCAAAGAAAACTTCAGTGAGGACATTCCTAGTTTTAAATTCGAGCCTATTTCTATTGTCACAATTAAAAAAGCGTTCAAAAGTCTTAACATTAAAAACACTGAAGACTTATGGGGGATTTCCGTTAAGGTTCTTGGAGATATTATTGACACAATTGCCCCTGTCCTAACAGGCATATTTATTCAATGTTTAGACAGCGGTACGTTTCCTGATTTAATGAAACATAGTAAAGTAGTACCAATTTTCAAATCGGGTAGTAAGAGTGATCCCTCTAATTATAGACGTATATCTGTGCTACCAGCATTGAGTAAAATCTATGAAAAAATCATGCTAGACCAGATGTTGTCACATTTTAATTAAAATGGAATTTTACATAGTCGCCAGTTTGGTTTCTCGAAAGGCATGTCGACGACTGATGCGGGAGTAAAACTGGTCAGTCACATTTTGGAATCCTGGGAGAAGTCCCAGGATGCAATTGGCATTTTCTGTGACCTCTCAAAAGCGTTTGACTGCGTTGACCACAATACACTGATCTGTAAATTACACCACTACGGAATTCGTGGAGAAGCCGCTAATCTTGTTTTTTCCTATTTATCAAACAGGCAACAGAACGTGAACGTTAACGGGGCGACGTCCTCGGGATCCTTAGTTAAGATGGGCGTGCCTCAAGGTTCAATTCTAGGCCCTTTCTTATTTCTAGTTTATATTAATGACCTTCCTTACATGATGGCTAACTTATCAGATATAATTTTATTCGCTGATGACACTTCTCTTATTTTTAAAATAGGATATATATAAAAGATACGGATGTCTTACATGTGAATGATAGTCTGGCTTTTCTTTCGAAATGGTTTGCAGCGTATTATCTTTTACTCAATGCGAACAAAACTAAATGTCTTAAGTTCTCATTACCAAATGTACCCCAAGTGGGTTTAAATTTAAAACTTGATGGCAAGAAAGTAGATGCTATTAATGAAACTGTTTTTCTAGGAATTACTTTAGATTCAAAATTGCAATAGGGCCCTCACAATAGAGCTCTTTCAGGGAAATTAAGCTCAGCTGCATATGCAGTAAGAAAAATAAGGCAGTTGACCGATATAGCCACAGCTAGGTTAGTATACTTTGCTTATTTCCACAGTATTATGTCTTATGGCGTTCTGCTGTGGGGATCAGCAGCTGACGTAGATTCAATTTTCATTTTACAAAAGAGGGCAATCCGCGCGATCTATGAAATGGGTCCTCGCGAATCTCTTAGAAACAAATTCAAAGAAATTGATATACTAACTCTGCCTTCTCTATATATCTTAGAAAGTATTTTGTATGTTCGCAAAAACTTAGGACTTTTTAAAATAAGAAGCGATTTCCATAGTATAAATACACGTAGTAAAAATGAAATCGTTATACCCAAATTTAGATTAACTAAAACAAGCAAATCATGTTTGATAAACAGTATCCGCAAATACTTAAACTTACCTGAAATTAAAGAAACGACATTTTAAGTTACTTTTTACACCTATGTCGATTCTCCTTTTAATATAATGATTAAAATAAAATATATCGAACTAAAATATTCTTTTACATGTTTCATGTCATCTTGACAACTGGAGGTTTTTCTAGTTGACATCTGTATTGTCTATCATAAATAACTCCGTAGTGCTACTGAGCAAAAAGTCTTTATATCTAGGCGGAACGCGGTTAAATAAGAAATACATTTTCTTTACATTAATATTATCATTACTCATATAATTGTTAACACTGTATTGTAAATACTGATATTTTGTGAAGAAATCGTCGTAAAATCATTTCTTTAATTTAAGTCGCAATATAGAGCAGGAATTATAAGCCATCTCAATTCTAAAGACTCTAACTAAACGAATTAATTATAGTATCGCACGCACACTTAAATTGTTCGGTTTATGTGCGTCGATTCGGTTCCATTTATTGGAGACGCTATTGTTTTTTTAAGTGTTTTTTTTTTGTATAACTTTATTGTTTCTATAAAAATTATAGAAGTGTTTTATGGATTTAAATTTGACTAAGAGCATGTTATAAAATTAAAGATGTGATGTTTGATAATTGTTTTTTTGAATTACCTCTAGATACAGTGAGGTGTGGAGAATGGATATCAGTTATAGCACATCAAAGATCCGAAGACTTCTTAAAGCCTTATCTTATAATTACAGTATAAACAAAAAATATTGGACAGTTCGACTCCACTCGTTAGTCTCATTCCTTGTCCTAGCGGCGAGCCTCGGTTGTACTTTTTTTTTGGGCACTTCGTAATTATGACTTTGAAACATGCGTGTAAGGTTGAATTTGTTTTGATATATGTTGACCAGAGAGTATCGGTCGTAAGAAAATTGCGCTTTTTGTGAATACAACTTTAAACACTGTGTTTAAGGTTGAATTTATATAAATGTATATTTATTTCAAATAAATTACGTAAACACAATAAAATTGGCGACAGTTTTAAGAGTTTTTTTTAATGGGATTGTGTATCTAGTTCTTTATTAGTGATCGATTCATGTGTGTTGCATGGTTTTTACTCGTTATAAAATGTATTTGAGGTATCTACTGGTTTTTTTTTTATCGTATCATGTTCGTTGTATTATGTTTTCAACACACTCTCTAACTAGCATATATCTTGAAGAATATCATATATTTTTCTGATTTTGTTTACTGCTTTATAAAACTTGCGTTTAGGTCTTGTGGTCCCCTTAAATGACGATCTGCGACTTGGAGTAGGTAACCCGATAGTCAGAGAAATTCTCGAAATGATGAGTGCACAACTTCAAAGCGCGGCAGTAGGTACATAACTTAGTGCCGATTTCACCAATGAAACACATCAGCACATCTAAACCGCGTTCGCGAGCTGTCAGTGTCATCAATATTGACACTGACAGCTCTAATATGCAGTTTAGATGTGAAATCAGTCTTTAGAAGCATTGCGTCTGTGATTTTCCCAACTGTTGAATACAATTTTTTTTATATGGATCTGACCTCCACCACCCAGTAACTGGTTGACAAGGGGTATGACAGGCTGGTTATCAGACTTCAGGGCTTCAGAATACCTGACCTTAACGACTGTCAAAGACCAACGAAAGACAACCGAGACCAGCAACAGTTTAACATGCTGTCCGAGGCACGGAGAGGTCTCGGTATATGATGGATGGTCACCCATCCACGGACCTACCTCTGCAAGCATTGCTTAACTTGTTTGCTACTCTAAGGCATAAAAGAAGTTTGTGATACAGATGCTTACCTTTTGTGAGGACACCATTGCTGCTTTGAAAGCTGTCCGCGCGTAGTCCCGAGCTCCCGACACGATGAACGCCGAATCTACACAATACAGTAATTATTCAAAATGGGCGACCACTGAAAATCAGTGCTGTGCTGTGGGTCCCCTAAAGCACAGCATCATGCTGAGTAGAAGCCTTCTTGACACAGTCACGGCGTGCATCTGCCGACTATTTTGATGTTCTGTGTTCGTAATAATAAATCAATCGTAATAATGTTTTGTAATAGATTCATTTTGTATGCACGTGTTTCTGTGACAAATAAATCAATTTTTCTTTCTTTCTTTCTTATAATCTGTCAGGAAGGACGACACATCAAAATTTTCCGTTGTAACAATTTATTTTGAAAAATTCAAATATCGCAAAGAATGTGCGCAACATGGATGTAACAATGGAACTATGGAGAAGTGTCTTGACGCTGTGTGAGCGTGCGTGTTCCATCACCGCCCGTTCGAAGTCCACCACGCACAGGATGGATGAAAAGCAGCACATGAAGCTTTTTTTTCTCTGGTTGTGTAATTGCTGTATGGCTCTCCAATAGGCGGATAAATAAATAAACAGTGTATTATATTTATTATAGTTTTGAGGCGATTTCAGTTATTCAATTTATTCCTACTAGCTACGTCCTACGGTTTCAATCGCGTAAGTCTTGATCCCGTGGAAATATCGAGATAAAAAGTATAATTTGTCCTCATCCAGGTCATGGTCTACCCCTGTGCCAAATTTCATCGAAATCCGTTCAGCCGTTTTAGCGCGAAAGCATAACAAACAAACATAGTCATCGCCGCAAGGTTGCCTGCTTGTCGGTCATAAATAGATTGTACTTCGGTGAGTGTGCGCAAGAACTCCACGACCTCAGCCCACCTGCCCTTTCTACCATCGGACATCTAGACGTACTGCTAATTACCATCCATACCTAGTTGCCATTCCACCAATTCGCACTAAGCGCTTCCAAACATCCTTCAAAATGCGCGCGCAAGAGTGGAACTCACTACCTGCGTCTGTGTTTCCGAACGCATTCAACCCGAATCTCTTCAAAGTTAGGTCACTCCATCGTAGACATTGTCTCTGTCACCTCTGACCTAGACTAGAGTCAAGTGCAAACCTCAAATAAAATAGAAAACATACATAAAATCAAATCTTTTCCTGTTATAGTACTACCAACTGCAAAATTTCATCCAAATCCGGTTTGGCACTTGGGTAGACTAATACGGACGTAAGATACTTTTATGCCACAGCAGGGGCCCTATTATGAACTCTTATTTCCAGGCAGTTTACGGCGTTAACAGAACTGCCTTGCATTTTCGTATTATGAACTCGTTAAACAAGCCAGTCAGCGGTCACGTGACACCCTGGCCGACTTCTGGCCGAATATTGCCTGGCAATACCGTATTAAGCCCGTCACAGACGTGGCTATAATATATATTAATATGAATCATAGCAAGGCATATTACAACATATTTTCTATACACAATTTCGATTGACCGCACACGCAGCTATAATATATATTTCTATGACGTCACCAAAATATGTCGAAATATATATCTCGGTATATTTTGGCTTTAAAACTGTGCGCTTGCAAGGACGAGGCAAGAGCAAAATATATATTATAGTAGAGCTCTCGTGTGTGGTAGGTTGCTATACTTTAATATATATCTCGATATATTAATATATATTATAGCTACGTCTGTGACGGGCTTTACGTACGTTCGTTTGACATTTCGTACCGTATTAGAACTGTCAAAAAGTAACCTCACAATCCATTCAGTTTACGCTGCTTCAGAGGAGCTTTTATTGAATTGATTTGGGTTTATTTGGAAATTATTGGAGTGTTTTCTATATGAAATAAGAAAATATAATCATGTGTGACGAATATGAACTGTTTGAGTTCCTGGAAAGTGATTTTTCTCGGCAAACTTGTGAATCAAGTAATAAAAACGAGACGAATTCGTGACCAATCCAATGCGTTCGACCTGGCTGATGTGCAGTTCACGAATTGGGGCTGAATCTTTGTGAGGAGCTGAGGCCTCACATGTTATGAGACGTGTGATCGCACGCAGGGCTAAGAATAGTAAAATACACTTTCCGCTAAATAAATTAAAGGATAATAAACGTATTATTGAAATCCTAAGAACGGCCTTTCCTTTTGGTGTTCACCTTTAACCCATAACGGGCTTACAAAATCCACGGATTTATCCGTGAAGACTAGAGTACCTAGTTGTTTTTATTAGGTATGAACTTTACGTAAAGTTTTAACTAAACATTAATCTCATTTCAGGTTTTGGTTGCATTATCATAGTATGCTACTGGCTCCTACCAACGCCCCACTGGTGATATAGGCTCTCATTCAATGTCCCAGCCAACATTTTCTATAGTAATTAGCTATGCAAATCACTGAGATTTCTTCAGACTTTTTGGTAGGAATATAAAAACTCCAAAATATTTCCAGCTGAACATAAGTTAGGTAACGCGCCGATGAGGCGAGGGCGAGAACGCTCATCCACTATTAAAACAAAACTTACATTGTATTAATATTTTATTCATATATTAATTAAAATACTCAATAACACTTTCGCCATCTTTTTGGTTATACTCGTACTTCTTATTCATAGAATGGATCCTTCCATTAAACAAACAATACGATAGTGTTCTTCCATAATGTTATTGTTATTTACTAATGTTTGTCAAACAATACTTTCATTGAAGTTGTCGAATTCCCCGCTGACCGTAGTGACCGTCAACCGTCAAGTGGAATACGTTCGGAAACCTCGCGTTACAATTTGCAAACAGAAAATATAATAGAAATTAATTTAATCTAGAATAGCACATTAAGAATAGCGTTCATATTTTCACCTACTATACTAGATTAATATATGGTATTTATTATTTTTATCATAAAATACGTGATGTAAACAAAACCGTAACTAACCAATAAATATATAATTGGGTTTTTGAACGTTACGTCAGAGATTTATAAGCCAGCCATAGACAAACTACCCAGCGTGAAGTCGCTCAGAACTAGGAATGTCATAATACGAAATTTAACCAGCCCGTGAAATGAATTGCCTGGAACTTGCCTGGTTTTATAAAAGTTCGTAATAGGCCCGCAGGGCACAGCTAGTATATGTATATACGTCATTTAGTGCCAATTTGATCCAATTGTTTCTGAACGCGTTTTAGATGTGCTAAACGCGTTCAAGAGCTGTCAGTGTCAATATTCCAGAGAAAATACTGACACTGACAGCTCTTAAACGTAGTTTATGTGCTGATCGCGTTCGTTTTCATTGGTGGAATCAGCCGTTAGCGTTGTGAGCGTGTGTGTGTTGCACGTGTTTGTCGACGGTCTATAAACTTCTTACATACATTTTGACAGCGAAAATTAATACGCACATTGGCAGTAACTCGATTATGTCTGCCTCTCAAAATGGATGTAGGAACGGGTCCCGCGGTACTAAGGAGCTACTCCTCATCGATATGGCCATTAGCCAACGACCATGGGCTATATGGTCGTTGCCATTAGCCAACAGGTTCCTCGCTCTCGCAAGTATCTGTCGACATGCTGGATAGATTATAAGAAGGCCTATGACTCGGTGCCGCATTAATGGCTTATCAGGGTGCTGGAGTTGTACAAGATAGATGTAACTCTACGCACCTTCCTTGAGACGTGTATGGGGCAATGGAGGTTGTCCTTCGCTATCCGGGGTGTCAACAGATGCAGGGGAAAGATAAGCCTGTATGGATTATACAATACCAACCAACCTGTTGGTATGGAAAGTTTTGACAATGCCGCCTCTAGTTGACAGCGCCCGCCGAGGCCTCTCCGTGCGCCGTGAGCTGCCCGTGAGACAAAGTCTGCACAAGCTTGGTCGATGATTTCAGTGCTTTTCCAAAACATACGTAATACAAATAAAAGCACTTACCGTAAAGATAATCATGACATCGTATTTTCGACACAGTGTTTTTTCTTCTAGGAGCTTCGTATAACGTGTCTCCGCTCATTTTATCACTAAAGTAATGTTAATAACAAAATAATTTGGTATCCTATCTCTCGATGTCAATATTGAAGTAACAAATATGGTTTCCATGGCAACGAATGGTTTGCGAAGGACGTTTTTGCGTATGTCTCTATCTTTGTAGAATAGGTTAGATTAGATTAGTCTTTTCTACTTACTGCCGCACTCAGAGACGCCACTTAAAATAATCAATCCATTTAAGTCACTAAATTGGAAAAAAAAAACACATGCCATGCATATAGCTAATATGTAATTATTTTTTACTTTTACTTTTGAAAATTTGAAATTGGAACGTGCTACCAGGAAAAACAGTAATCTATGTGTTAATCCAGGTCATTAACTATGTGTGTGCCAAATTTCATCCAAATCCGTTCAGAAGTTATTGCGTGAAAGAGTAATAAACATACATCCATCCATTCATCCTCACAAACTTTCACTTTTGTAATATTAGTACGATTAATGCGAAATAAACTCTGTATGTATGTTATCTTTTCATCACCCACTTGACACAGTCCACTGGCACGTCCGCCACAATAAAATCATATTAGCATACCCTATAGCCGGGCACTGCCCCTAAGATACAGGCTTAGCCTAGTTAAAGGGACAGGGTTGAACCTATTGTACTTATCTACCTAATGCTAAATTAAGAACTTTAATATGTATACAGTGCAATGTACTTGAACTTTGTGGTAATAAACAATTTGAAATTTTTTTACGCCTTAGGGTGGATTTCACCAATGTTACTAAATGCGTTTAGCACGTCTAAAACGCATTCAAGAGCTGTCAGTGTCAATAATCTATAGAAAATAATGACACTGACAGCTCTTAAAAGTAGTTAATGTGTTGGTCACGTTCGGTTCCATTAGTGAATACCATAGACTAATATATATAAAATGAGGTGAATACCACCACTAATGGCTGAACGTATAGAGTATAGGAAGTGCCCGTTTGTTGACCCGCATGTGTCACAATTATGCAGAAATAAATGTAAATTAATAACAACTTTTATCAATTGTAATAAGTGTTAATTTTTTATGAACAACAAGTAAGCTTTTCGTCAAAGTTGAATTTGTTGTTCATACAAAATTAAGTCTTATTACGACGGACGAAAGTTGTTATTATTTTACATATTTTCCGGATAATTGCGACACGCGCGTGATAGCTGTGTGGGCACTTCCACTTGTTTTTTTCTATTCCGTGGTATAGACCCTAACCTGAATTAGGACATAGGATAAGTACCAACTGTTTTATCCCGTAGGTAGGTAGTAAGGGTACGGTCCTGTGGGATAAATGATGACCTCCAAGCGGACGCGGGGAGAACATGTTCGTTCACATTATTACAAACATAAGCAAATGAATGATATTACCCTTTCGTTTATTTATTTTCTTACATTGAATAAATTTTTTCAAGAAACATACAAAAACATTTAAGAACGGACAACATATTAGGTACATACCCGTAAGTCGACTACAAGCCGGAATCGGGTGATACGTCAAGTCCTACAGTTCACAGAAAAAAAGAACGAAAAAAATACGGGGATTTAAATAAAAACTTGAAACTTGAAAAATGCATCTTACGGTCTTTTAAATCACCTGTTGTTACAAAGTTTTACTTTTTATGACCCGACTTCACCCGACTCTGGCTTGACGTTGACTTACTTTTTTTTTTTTGAATGTATATGGCATGGCAACGAGGCCTTTATGCCAAGACGTTGACTTACAGTACACCCTGTATATTACTATTACTTAAAATAGTCTGTAATTTTTTTGACTGACAACGTTCCTTGCCAATATTAAAATGACGTTGTATGCATCGTCTTATGCAATTTTACTCGTACGAACGCGCGATCAAACATATTGAATTCGAATCGGTGTCCTAATTGAAATTCGCGCGAATCGCGTCGGCGCAGCGGGGCACCGCGCCCTAATCCACGGTCGCTTGCGCGCGTCGTCAATTCACGCGATGATCAATAGGACACCAGTTTTTGCCATCGCGCGTACACGCGATGGTCGCATCGCTTACTCGCGCGATGATCTGAATGCGCATTCGCGTTCTATTTGGACGATGCCTTAGACAGATAAACAGTCAATAAACCCTCAAGCTTTTATTACAATACCTACTGCTTTTTACATTAAGTACGGTTAGATCGATCAGGTAAAGCTACGCTTGGGAGGAGCCGCGCCGTGCCCTCATCTCAGAAGTAGGCAGTGACTTGTCGCTGCCGACCGTAGTGAGTTCGATGGTCGGCAGCGCCGAGTCCTGGAACGCGGTGGTTTCCTTCTGCGAAACAGTGATCTCGCAGAAGGAGGCTGCGGAAAGGGAGAGAGAGATCTCGTCCACTCTCCCGATCCGCAGCAAGCGCACCGGGCGCAGGCGGAGGGCGGACAACGCCCTCTTCCAGCCCCCCTAAATGGGTCCAGGGGCGACGGATTCGGGGACATCCGTCGCCTCCCAACATCAGGACCCCGAGAAGGCGGCGCGCGGTTGCGTGGGGAGTACACCTCACTCCCCCCGCCCGAGACGGGGCCCGCGCAAGCGGGCTGGCACCAGCCGGGGTTGTGGAAGAATAATGTGTTCCCGCGACCCCGGCGTCTCTAACTAAAAACCACCCCGGTGTTCCTTCTCACACTGAGGTGGTTTTTAGTCAGTAAGAGTCTGACAGACCCCTCCGCCCGCCCCAGGGCGGAGGACATCCATGATGATTTTCCACCCCGGGAACAAAAAAAAAAAAAAAAAAAAAAGGTAAAGCTACGCTGGGTTGGTCCGTGGATGGGTGGACCGATCTTTACATACCGAGACCCCTCCGTGTCTCGGAAAGCACGTAAAGCCGTCGGTCCCGGCTGACATTCGTGGATCTTTGACAGTCGTTACGGGTCCAGTCTTACCAAGGGGTATCGAGTTACCTAGGCAGTCGCTACATGTAAAATGCTGGTATTCAGCTGCGTCCGGTTAGGATGTAGGCCTTTTTTTATTGTTCTGGGGTGGAAAATCCTCATGGATGTCCTACGCCCTTGGGCGGGCGGAGGGGTCTGTCAGATTCTTACTGAATAAAAAAAACCCCGTGTTCCGTCTCACACCTACGTCGGGGTCGCGGGAACATACGATTCTTCCGCAATCCCGACTAATGCCGGCCCGCTCGTGTTGGGGGGGGGGGGGGGGGTGAGGTGTTTGACTCAAAAGTCCGAATATCTCCCGAACTATGTATGCTATCATGATGAAACGAATACTGTTCGATTGGGCATTTAAAGATACAAGATAGTAATATTTTTTTTTTGCTTTTTTTCATTACATGCATAATTTTAATACTTCGTTTTGCATCCCCGAGCTCGAGAATCTCCGCCGTGTGCCACTTTTTCCTCCACAGTGTTGATGGAAGCGTTCCCCTGGTATTCTGTACACCAACTGCCTACCATCATGCTTCTAAAGCATGAATTTCGATTCGTCCGTGAACATTACCCTAGAGGCCTAGACCAACCGTCCAGTGTCCAGTGTTGGTGCTCGCGCACGTATCTCTGTCTTGCAATTTGATGTTGCCGTTGCAGTTTGGGGCCATTTGCGGGCCTTAATGGTTTCATGTTTGCCTCAACAAAACGTCTCCTCACTGTTTGTGCGCTTAAATTGTTACTACCAAAGCGAATAAAGTGGTTGTTTAGACCAACTGCAGTTTGAAAACGATTTCGGAGCATTGTAGCCACCAGGTATCTGTCATGCCTGGCCATTTATTTATTTAAACTTTTCGAACCCAAAGAGGTACAAAGGCGGACTTAATGCCTTAGGCATTCTCTACCAGTCAACCAAGGGTGGTGAAGAGATAAGATGGCAGGTGCTTAAGTTGAAGGGGACGATAATGGAAGATAAATAACTTTAAAAAAATAATATAACTTGTGAAGTGTGATGTAAAATAGATATTGTGTAACTTATAATACACATACATACATATTAAAAAAGTATATACTTACAATACATATATATATATATAAATTTTATGGTGAAAGGTGTTGAGCCGACTCTACGCTATTTGTTACGAAAATAACTCTGCAATTTCCGCTTAAATGCATACCGACTGGTGGCCGTCCTGATATCAAGAGGAAGCGCATTCCAAAGAAGAATGGACTGAATATGAAAGGAAGAATGAACAAAGTCAGAAGTATGAGAAGGACAAAGCAGGAGAAGATTGTTGGAAGAACGCAGTTCCTTAGCGTGAGATGAACATAGATATTGGAAGTGAGACATAAGATAAGAAGGAGGAGTGGGAGAGTTGAGAAGAGAGAAAAGTGTAGTCAAAGCGCGCAAACTTCTTCTTTGGCGAATGGACATCCATTTGAGCTCAGACCTATAGTTCGACACATGGTCATATTTTCTGATGTTGAATATGAACCGGATACAATTGTTGAGCAATCTGTCGAGCTTATCCAAAAAAACCGCATTCAAATCAAAGTAGCACACGTCACCATAGTCGATGATAGGGAAAATCAAAGTCTGCACGAGCATGATTTTCGTCTTACCGGGTAAAAAGTTTCTCAGACGATACAGGGAACGCAGAGTACCGTTGACCCTTTGGCTAACACTAGAGACCTGGCGTTGCCAGCTCAGTGTCGAGTCAAGATGCAAACCGAGATCTTTCACAGTAGGGGTAATGGGGATGGCGATACCATTGAAAATAAGAGGAGGAAGAGAACTGAGCACCACCCTACCCATCATGCGTGAGCTTCCAATTAGAATGGCCTGACACTTTGAGGGGTTTACTAACACCCCAAAACGATCAGACCACTCTCTGATAGCATCTAAGTCTCGATTTACATCTACTATAGCGTCCGACAAACTTTCCACCTGCTCAGATGTATACAATTGAAGGTCATCAGCATAGAGATGATACGAACACCGAAGACAGTGAGTTATAAAATTAATGAAGATGGAAAATAGTAAAGGAGAAATAATACCGCCTTGTGGAACACCAGCATTCAGGTCACGCCAAATCGACGAGGTCTCATCAACGCGAACCGACTGCTGACGTCCCCGAAGATAAGAAGAGAACCATTCCAAAGCCTCGGACGAAACCATAAGATGAGAGAGTATAG
Source organism: Dasypolia templi (assembly GCA_963555695.1). NCBI lineage: Eukaryota > Metazoa > Arthropoda > Insecta > Lepidoptera > Noctuidae > Dasypolia > Dasypolia templi. Next base: position 4,975,865 of record OY743166.1, read on the forward strand.
AAAGGAGGATATCGTGGCTGACGGCATTAAAGGCATTGGAGAAATCAATTAACACCAGAACGGTAACCTTGGTATCCTCCATAGCTTCTCTAATGTCACCAGTCACTTTAAGGAGAGCGGAGGCTGTACTGTGCCCTGGTCTGAATCCAGACTGAAAAGAGCTAACAAGTTTATTCCGGTGAATAAACCCCGTAAACTGCTTGTGTACGCAGGCCTCAAGCACTTTAGAAAGGAATGGGAGAATGGAAATGGGTCGAAAATGACTGGGAAGGCAGGGATTTGAAATTTTTGGGAGAGGGCGGACATAGGCCATACGCCACAGGGAAGGGAATTGTCCGGAATCAAGAGAAAAGTTGATAATATGGGTAATCGGAGAGAGAAGGCTATCCAGGATCCAAACAACCATATTACGACTGATGCCGTCACAGCCCACAGCCTTGGATTTAATGGACAGGATGAACTTTTTAATTTCGTCCATAGTGACCGGAGAGAAGTGAAATGGTTCTATGATGGGACTAGCTAGGCCAGAAATGAAATCGACCGTCTTGGACAACATTTGGGAATCCAAATGACAAGTGGTTGTAAAATGACGGTTGATATCATCAAGGCCAATTGTATTAGGACATTGTGCATCTTGGCCTGCCATTTCCTGGTATCCGCAGGTGCGATCCGGTCTCTCGGTACCGCTGGACTACCCGCTGAACAGTCGACAAAGATACACCAATGTTTCTTGCTGTTTCACGCTGGCTCTGCCCAAGTTCCAAGAAAGTCAGGATTCTGGTACATTCATCTAACGTGACTGCCATGCTCCACCTCACAGAATACTGATTATGCACGTGGAAATCGTTCACAATATTTTTTTGTGACAGAATAGAAATGGAAAGAAACCATAATGACATAAAGCAAAAACTTAGTTTTGTAGATATTCGAACTTATGTGACTGACCCGTTATTTTCGGAACCGAGTGTATTAACGACTTGTCGCTTATTATGAAAATGATAAAGAATCATGTACATCTATATAAATAAAACTAGAAATTAATGTTTGGTCTGCTACTCTTTTTATCTATAGTCTGTGGTGGAAACGCCGGGAGGATATATAGTGACCTTACTGATGATGTTCTTCCCCGACAAGACCATCGCCTTCGATGAGGTCGACAAGGCTGAGCTTCTAGCCGACAGTCTAGAAGTCCAATGCTCGCCTAGCTCTCAACCAGTAGACCAAGCTCACCTCTCTGAGGTCGACGCTGAAGTCGAAGACCCAGAGTATCCACTGCCCCCAGTCACGCCCGACGAAGTGCACGACCTCATCAAAGGTCTTAAGGCTTGTGGCGTCATGTTAATAAGACCACACTAACGTTGTATTTTTGTGTCCACAGAGTTTCTGCTTACCCTTTTGGGTTTAGGCGAAGCGCGATTGTCGCGCGCCGGAGTACGTCCTACGCTGGTGTGCGTACGAGTTTGCCGCCATACCTGTGCAGACATTTACCTCGCCCCGCGCCGCTGCCGCCCCGCCGCCGTCCCGCGGTCGTCGGCTGCGGCAGTCGAGACCGTCCCTCGAACAGTTAACTTCAAGCCTTCAAAGCGAGTCCACGCTACATTGATCCGCACCGAACTTTTATATTTCGTCCGCGTAATTAGTTCACTTCAATTGTTTTATAACGTTAACTTCCTAGTATCACATCGTGACCCTTCTGGTAGTAGAATCATACTTTGTTTCTAGAATTAACTTCGTTTTAACTGTTTACTGTAACGCATTTTGTTTACTCCAGAATTATACCATTGTAATTCCTGTTCGCGCCTCTTTCATTGTACACGCCCCAACAAGCTTCCAAAAGTGGTGACCCCGTACGTTAGACGTGTCGCGAAGTTACCGAGTCGCGACCGCGTGTACACAGCGAAGTTTCGAGAACGTTCGAGAACATTTCGTTTGAAATAATTTTCTTCTGAGCGTGTTTGCAGAAATGGCGGAGGACAGAATCACGGAGGCGTTGGTTGCAGCATTGGGATCAGCAGAAATAGCCAAGGTTAGAGTACGCGTACCTCCTTTTTGGCCAGAGAAACCCGCGGTATGGTTTGCGCAGCTGGAAGCCCAGTTCGCATTATCGGGTATAACTTCCGACGCGACGAAGTACTTTACTGTGGTAGGGAATCTAGAACCTTCCATCATGGAACAACTAGAAGATATTTTAGAAAGTCCACCCTCCAGTAATAAATACGAAATACTTAAGGCAGAACTAATTAAGCGTTTGTCAGTTTCGCAGGAACAAAAAGTGCGTCAACTCCTCATCACGAGGAATTGGGGGACCGCAAGCCATCCGCATTTCTCCGACACCTTCGGAGCCTAGCTGGCCGCGGTGTACCAGACGACTTCGTACGCACCATCTGGACCAGCCGTCTGCCAACCAGTCTGCAGGCGATTGTAGCGTCTCAGGCCAGCACGACCTTGGAAGCGGTCGCGGAGCTGGCAGATCGGGTTTTGGAGATCGCACCGGTGAACCCGGTGGCCCAGGTTGCGAGTGCCTCACCCTCTTCAGGGAGCATATTAGAGGTAATGCGTACGGAGATAGCCAGTCTCACCCGCAAGCTGGACGAGTTATCCACCGCAGTGGATCGACGACCACGAGCACAAGGTAGGTCAAATAGGAGCCGTAACCGGCAATTTTCACACTCACGCAGCCGTTCCAGGGACCGTTCACACAAAATGGCGGACAAGCGCAGCGAGTGTTGGTATCACCATAAGTTTGGCGGGAAAGCTCATCACTGCATAAAACCGTGTGATTACGCTTCGGAAAACGCCAGAACCAATCGCTAATTACGGCGAGCGATTGCTGCAGTATTTCCAGCCGTTTATTCGTCACAGATCTGTGTTCTAGAAAACCTTTTCTAGTAGATACTGGTTCCGATCTGTGCGTCTACCCCCGTAGCTATTTAAATGAAAAGCGGACACGTGTAAACTACGACCTTAGCGCAGCTAATAATTCTGTTATATCCACGTACGGATATATTAATTTGCAGCTGAATTTAGGTCTACGCAGGGAGTTTTGCTGGAATTTCGTCGTCGCCGATGTGACCAAACCAATTATTGGGTATGATTTTCTTTCACACTACAAACTTTTGGTGGATTGCCACAACAGCAGGTTGATCGACGGATTAACTAACCTTTCGGTTAGCGGAGCATTCGCAAAAATGGAGATTCCCAGCGTCAAGGCTGTAACTGGTACTTCTCGGTACCATGAGCTGCTGCGAGAATTTCCGACCATCTCACGGCCGTCCGGTGCACCAAGACAGGTACGTCATTCAACCGTACATTTTATTAATACTACGCCCGGACCACCGGTTTTCTGCCGGCCACGCCGTTTAGCACTCGATAGATTAACGATAGCTAAGTCAGAGTTCCAAGCAATGGTTAAGGAAGGGACAGCTCGTGTTTCCAGTGGACCTTGGGCGTCTGCCCTACACCTGGTGCCTAAACACGACGACACTTGGAGGCCCTGCGGTGATTACCGCGCTCTGAATGCCAGGACCGTGCCAGATAGGTACCCGGTCCGGCACATTGAGGATTTCTCTCAGCATCTACATGGGTGTACCATCTTCTCAGTTGTTGATTTGGTGAAAGCATACCAACAAATTCCAGTAAATCCAGCTGATATCGAGAAGACAGCCATCACGACACCGTTCGGACTTTTCGAATTTCCATTCATGTCGTTTGGTTTGAGGAACGCAGCGCAGACATTCCAACGTTTCATCGATGGATTGGTGCGCGACTTGGACTTCTGTTATCCATACATCGACGACGTATTAATCGCTTCTAGAAGTACGCAGGAGCATGAAGAACATCTGCGGAGGCTATTTGCTCGCCTCGAGGAATATGGAGTCGTCGTTAACGTAGCTAAGTGCAACTTTGGACAACCGCAGGTAACTTTTCTTGGTTATTCGGTTACAGAAAGAGGAGTGCACCCGTTAGAGGAAAAGGTGGAGGCTATTCAGAAATACCCACCGCCTCAGACCGTTAAATGCTTGAGACGATTTTTAGGGATGCTCAATTTTTACAGACGTTTTTTGAAGAATGCCGCTGAATTACAAGCGCCACTCAACGATTTATTGGCAGGCACAAACATGAAAGGATCAAAACCAGTTAATTGGACTTCCCAGTTGTTAGAGGTTTTTGAGCGTTGCAAGCGTAGCCTTTCAGATGCAGTACTTTTGGTTCACCCAGTTGCCGAGGCGCAGCTGGCACTCGTAGTAGATGCATCGAATGTTTCCCTGGGAGCCGTATTACAGCAGAGAGTGGATGACGTTTGGCAACCCTTAGCTTTTTATTCAAAGAAAATGAGCCCGACGCAGCAGAAATACAGCGCTTATGACCGAGAACTCCTCGCAATTTACGAGGCCATCAAGCATTTTCGCCACATGGTGGAAGCACGATGCTTCACGGTATACACCGATCATAAGCCGCTGATTAGCGCATTCAAGAAAAAGGACCAACAAGGTTCACCAAGACAGACTAATCAACTGAGTTTCATTTCAGAATTCACGACTGATATCCAGCACGTGTCCGGGCAGGACAACCACGTGGCCGATGCATTGTCTCGGATTGAGGCAGTCACTGCGCCATTGGATCTCATGGAGCTTGCCCTTGCGCAGCGTGATGATCCAGAGCTACAACAGCTTCTGAGGGGTAACCATTCGTTAACACTCGAGTTAGCGACAGTACCAGGTTCAGACGTGAATATTTATTGTGATGTTTCCTTGTCTAAACACAGACCTTTCGTGACACGGACTTACAGACGCCGTGTGTTCGAGTCGTTGCACAGCCTTAGCCACCCTGGTGCGAAGGCGTCCATCAAGATGGTCAGTGAACGTTTTGTTTGGCCGTCTCTTAGGAAAGACGTCCGCGCTTGGGTAAGAGAGTGCGTTCCGTGTCAAAAGTCGAAGGTAACAAGGCATACCACATCTCCTCTAGGTAAATTTGACGTACCAGATGTACGTTTCGCGGAGCTTAATGTCGACCTAATAGGACCACTACCAGTATCTTCTAATTTCAAATACTGCCTTACTATCATTGACAGGTATACCAGATGGCCGGAGGTGATTCCACTCCCTGACATGACAGCGGAGACGGTGACGAAAGCGTTCGTATCGGAATGGATTGCCCGGTATGGTTGCCCGAAGAAGGTAATAACGGATCAAGGTAGACAATTCCAGTCACATTTATTCCAAAATTTAGCAAAGACGTATGGAATCGAGTTGGCAAGGACAACAGCGTACCACCCAGCCTGCAACGGTATGATTGAGCGTTTCCATCGCACGCTCAAAGCCGCTTTGATGTCGCACGGCACAAAGGATTGGGTGAGTTCTCTACCTGTGGTACTATTAGGGTTACGGACAGCGTACAAAGAGGATCTCCAATGTTCACCAGCTGAGTTGGTGTATGGAGAGCAGTTACGCGTCCCCGGTGAGTTTTTCACCGCAACAACCAACAAGGTAGACTACCCAGATTTTGTCAGCACATTACGACAAAGAATGTCCGACCTACGCCCGTGTCCAGCATCGGACCATTCACGGCATAAGGTGTTTGAGCACAAGGACTTGCATACCACGTCGCATGTGTTCTTGCGTCAAGACCTGCTTCGTGGATCGCTAGAACCACCTTACAGTGGCCCACACAAGGTCATTACAAGGAGTCCCAAGACGGTCGACATTGTGCTCAATAACAAAACTGTCAAGGTATCGATTGACAGGGTAAAACCAGCCTATGCACACCGTGATAGCGTTGAGAGTGAGACACATAGTCGTGAGACACAAATTACACGCCCATTGCGTACTACTCGTTCAGGGCGGACTGTTAGGTTCCCTGAACGATACAATTAGGGCGGCCCTTTTATTCGTAAGGGGGTCCTGTGGCGTCATGTTAATAAGACCACACTAACGTTGTATTTTTGTGTCCACAGAGTTTCTGCTTACCCTTTTGGGTTTAGGCGAAGCGCGATTGTCGCGCGCCGGAGTACGTCCTACGCTGGTGTGCGTACGAGTTTGCCGCCATACCTGTGCAGACATTTACCTCGCCCCGCGCCGCCGCCGCCCCGCCGCCGTCCCGCGGTCGTCGGCTGCGGCAGTCGAGACCGTCCCTCGAACAGTTAACTTCAAGCCTTCAAAGCGAGTCCACGCTACATTGATCCGCACCGAACTTTTATATTTCGTCCGCGTAATTAGTTCACTTCAATTGTTTTATAACGTTCACTTCCTAGTATCACATCGTGACCCTTCTGGTAGTAGAATCATACTTTGTTTCTAGAATTAACTTCGTTTTAACTGTTTACTGTAACGCATTTTGTTTACTCCAGAATTATACCATTGTAATTCCTGTTCGCGCCTCTTTCATTGTACACGCCCCAACAAGCTTCCAAAGGCTCGTAAAGCCCCCGGCTCAGATGGAATCACCAATAGGGTATTCCAACTTTTCCCTGCCCACCTGATAATACTACTGACCACCATCTTCAATGGTGCTCTGAGCAACAACATCTTCCCACAGGCATTCAAAGAAGCCACCGTCATCGGTATCCCGAAGCTCGGCAAGCCAAAGTCAGAGCCTAGTAGTTACCGCCCCATCAGTCTGCTCAATGTCCTCGGCAAAATCTATGAGAGGCTTATTTATAAGCGCCTCAGAGACTACGCCGAGACAAAGGGCCTCATCCCCAACGAACAGTTTGGTTTTAGAACCCAACACTCGTGCGTACAACAGGTCCACCGTATAGTCGAACACATCAACTTCGGTTTCCAACGAGGTTTGATGACCGGTGCTGTCTTCTTCGACATAGCGAAAGCGTTCGACAAAGTCTGGCACAACGGCTTATTATATAAGCTGTACCAACTCGGTGTGCCAGATCGTCTCGTGCTCATCTTACGGGACTTTTTGTCGAATCGCACCTTCCGTTATCGCATCGAAGGAGCGCTATCCTCCCCCCACCCTATTCGCGCAGGAGTCCCTCAGGGCTCTGTGATCTCTCCCCTAGCATTCACGCTATTCACCAGCGATATGCCCAAGTGCAGCAAGGCGCAGTTGGCCCTGTTCGCAGACGACACGGCCATCTACTACACCGGCCGTGATGAAAATTCGATAGCTCGCATTCACCAAACCCAAGTGAACAAGCTTGGCGCTTGGTTTAGAAAATGGCGAATCGAAGTCAATCCCGACAAAAGTCAAGCGGTTCTTTTCTCAAAGCCGCGTCGCAACCCTTGCCCCCCTCGACCGATCACCATGTTCGGCAAGCCGATCCCTTGGGAGAAGCGAGCCAAATACCTGGGTGTCGTACTAGACGAACACCTCTCTTTTTCAGAGCACATTAAGGCGGCTCGTTCGCGCGCCGCCTTCGCTCTAGGTAGACTTCACTTTGTCCTCAATGCACGGAGCAAATTGTCACTAAAGTGCAAAATGCGTATCTACACAGCGTGCATCCGCCCGATCATGACCTATGCCAGTGCAGTCTTCGCACACGCCAAGCCCGTTCGCTTCAATAGAATGCAGATCCTCCAGAACAAGTTCCTCCGTAGGATAACAGGCTCCCCCTGGTACGTTCGCAACGAAATCCTCCACGTAGACCTCAGGATTCCCACTATCCGTCAGTTCATGAAACGCATTTCAAAGCGTTTCTTCGAGACCGCCGCGAATCACAGCAACCCTCTGGTTGTGAAAGCCGCTAGCTATATTCCCTCCTCCATTAGTCATGTCCGCCGTCCCAAGCATGTCCTCACCGATCCCGATGACCACATAACTCTCATTCAGGAGAGCAGTAGGGCCAGTGCACAAACACAGACCGACTTTCCGACCTCGCCGCCGAGGTTCCTCGCGAAGATCCCGACGTAATTGTCCCCCCCGACCCTTGCTCGATGAAGTGCCAGCCCGCGCCGTAGCTGAGCCTGTAGCTTTAAATTCCCGGAATAATAATAATCAACAAAATCTGATCTAGCCTGTCCCATCTTGCTGTCCTCCCGTCAGCGACGCCCTAAGCCGAGGTCCGTACCCCACAGGGGGTGCCCTTAGCGAGCGTTCGCTTAATAATGTAAGTAGTTTTACGCCCCTGGCTGGAGGCTTTGAGTCCGCTTAAGGCAGCCACAGGATAGTCCGGTTAAGTAGTCACGACCTCTCAAGGTCAACTACGAGATGCCATACCAAAAAAAACAAAAAAATATGTTCTTCAGAAAGGTCAGGTGCGTAGTACTTGCAACCGGCGCGCGTGTGTGACCAGATGTTTGAATGTAAACGAGGCAAAAGGAGTATGTAAGGATCGCAGCAGGTGGCGTTCTATGGTTTCTGCATATCCCCTGGGAAGAAGGCATGAGTTTATCTATGTATGTGAAGGTTGCGGGAATCCGCTGGATGCGCAAAACCGGTAGATGTGGCCATGCTTGAAAGAGGCCCATGTGAAGCAGAGGACGTAATCAAGCTAGATCATAACATACTCTTTTTGCTTCATCCACGAAAACACATAAATCAACACTTGTGTCACACTGTTTTGAGCTCTATCTCAGTTGTAAAAAAAAGTTCATTTTCAATTTATCACGAACGCAGCCAGGAGAATCATCTCTTGCACGCTATTTTGAACTCCATTTCAGTTGTGATCAATGAAAAACTGCTCGAGCATTTTTCTGATCCTTCAAAGAAAACAACATTTATTTCATTTAACAAATTTATTTTCCTTCAATTAATTGCAGTATTTACAAAACTTACGACTACCATACATAAAGTAACTAGAATTAAGTTTTTGTTTTAATTTTTATTGCTCTTGCCTTCCAGGATGCATTAAAATAGCGTCCACGAGGTAGAGTGCTACAAGAATCTTTTGGCGCCCGAATGATATTTGGGAAATTGACACAGAAATTGTATTGAAAAACAAGATGGCGTCGTTTGTTCCGATTTTTGTCACGCGTCAAAAGATTCTTGTACCCTTGTACGTCTGACGCACCCTGGACAGTCAGCACCGTTACCACCTTAGCCTCATCAGCCTATAACGTCCCCACTGCTGGGACCCAGGCCTCTCTGTGAGTGTGAGTGGGCCGTAGTCCACCACGCGGGCACAGTGCGTGTTGGTAGATGTCACATGTCTTCAAACAATGTATGTACAGTGCCGTTTTGGTGCAAAAAGTTATTTGAATTAAGTATTATATTTAATTTATATTTTTTTAAAGTGAGACATTGCAGCGATTCGATTCAGAGTGATTTTTCAAAGACGCGTCATGTTTAGGCACATTTCGTTCCATGAAAGAGAAGAAAGATATAACTCTCTCTGTCTCTAACACTAAATCTCTCTTATTTTAAAGTAGTTTCACTTCTATAACGTGTACGGTGCAGGTTTTTTTTAGGTTCTATTAACACTGGTGAAAAACGTTACAATTTTTTTTCGGTTCCTAACGATGTTTTTACACAAAGTAAAATCACCAACTTAATGACTGACAAATACTGTTACAACGTCATGAGCTATTCTTATATTTGAAGGGCTCGTGGCGAAATAATCAGCCGCACGGATCGATCTTCAAGGTTAAGCAACGCTTATCGAGGTAAGTCCGTGGATGGGTGACCACCCATTACATACGGTCCCCTCCGTGCCTCAAAAGGCACTTTAAGCCGTTGGTCCCGGATGGCTTTTGAAGATATTTGACCGTCAGAAGTCGGAAAGCCTGACAACCAGTCTTACCAAGTGGTATCGTGTAGTACAGTATTTGGGTTGTTGCTCCATGTAAAAAACTTGTGTGTTATACGAGACCACCTGTCCTTCTTACTATAATGATAACAGGCATAACCACTTTGGGCAAGGCATGGCCAAAGTGGGCTACGCTAAGCTTACTAAGCGAAGAGCCAAAAATACGTAAGATAGCGTAATTTTAACCACTCATAACACGTTACATTCAGTTTCATACAATCACCATTTTCTCAACACTCGACGTTAGAGTTACGCGTAATGACACATTATTGCTAAAGATATAAAGATCGAAATAGCATGACAAGTAACTCCTAACCGCAGACGCGCACGAGCCTTTGATTTTAACCTTTATGCAGTTAACAATAAGGCGTAAATTCGATTGTAAAATGGCGTAATTTGAGCACCTCATAAAACGTTGCATTGAGTTTCATACAATCACCATTTTCTCAACACTCGACGATGGAGTTAGGCGAATTTACACATTATTGCTAAATTCATAAATATCGAAATAGCATGACAAGTAACTCCTAACTGCAGACGCGCACGAGCCTTTGATTTGAATATTTATGCAGTTAACAATAAGGTGTAAATTCGATTGTTATGTCAGTATTAAAATTACAACAAACAGTACTAGGGCGTTAATGTGACACATCGAGCTATAGAAAGAGACTATCCACACAGGTATGCGTGAAACGACGCTCTACAAAAACTTCATCAGCCTATAATGTTCCCACTGCTGGGACACAGGCCTCCTCTATGTGAGAGGGAGTGGGCCGTAGTCCACCACGCGGGCCCAGTGCGGGTTGGTAGATGTCACATGTCTTTGAGTTTTTGGTTCTAATGATGTTTTAAATTATTTACACAAAGTAAAGCGCCTGTCTGAGTTCAAACCCACGACCTACAAGCTAAGTCGGTAAGACTGGGCCACCGCGCTCTACGAAACGAACTCGATGTACCAAATTTACGGCCAAGTACTGTAATTATTTACATTATCTAGGCGGTACATTATAACAAACAATATTTTAAAAACTTATTGCTTATAACTTTACATTCATTATGTAGATAGGGTACATTTTTCAAGTGTGCGTGATGTCAAAATCCAAAACTACAGGGTTAACAGGGCATAGTAAAAATGAGAAAATCGAAAAAATCAGTTAAATCGATGTAAATATGAAGAAGATACACGCTTTAAAAGTTTTTGGAGGGTATTATTCCCGTCCTTGTCGCACGGTACGGACAATGTACGGCGCTAGTATGAAGTTACGTAGCCGTGACGTCACTTCTACGATAGTGCTGTCCTAGTCTAACACTTATTTTTAAAACGTATATAACTTGGCAGTTTTTTAAGCTTTTACACTTTTTGTAATACTATTTGCTCTATTTTGAAATAAACATTTTTTTGAGATAATAATAAAAAAAATGTCATCATCCCCATTCTTACATCAATCTCGTCGAAAAAGAAACACCTTCAGTTGTTCCCGAATTTTCCAATTTTCCCGGCATATTTTTTTCCGCATGAACCTGATCGGATTATTTCGAATATTTTAGAACAAAAAATAGCCACATTAGTCCAGCCGTTCTCAAATTCTACGCTTAAAAACGAACATCCTTTCATTTCAATCGCCTACCCGAGCCGATTCAGCGTCACCGACCGACTGGAGCCGTGTATACCCGATTCAGCGTCACCGACTGACTGGAAAACGTAACGGTTTTATGCAGTTTGCAGATCAGTGGCAGGTTGTCAAGGCGTGAAGGTGTGTGTGTGTGGTGTCAGGTTGAACAAATATGGTTCGCGACCGTAACAAGAATGTATTTACAGTATTATTTTTGTCAATAAAAATAATTTTTAAAATAATTTAATAAAATTTATCATTCGCATTGTACATATCATTTAAAATTATCAATACAAACCTCTAAGTTCATGTAATCCTATTGATTGAAATAATGAAAATGGCAATACAATTTGTTACGGTCGCGAATCATATTTTGTTCAACATACAGCAAAACCAACGAAAATTTTAAAACAAATATCGCGGGGAACCAGGCGCTTCCCCATGTCCAGCAGTGGACAGCAATGGGCAGAGTTGATTGATTGATCTGAGTCGGAGAAGGTCATGCGGCCCTCAGAGTGTCGTCGATCTCTGCTAGAGCCATCGCGGCTGACCGCAACTGGTCCGCTTGACGTCGCGCACTGTCAGTCAAAGCTGACAAGCTTTGACGTAGTGTGTCCACTTTTTCACTGACGCGGCGGCGTTCGGCGATGAGTAGGTCGCGAGCTTTTGCACCTAGAGGATAAATGCTCATGTTATTTGTTAATTTAGAATAAGCACAACAACAGCATAGTCGCTTACAATTCTAATTAAGTAATACTTAGTGCCGATTTCACCAATGAAACTGAACGCGATGGTTTTTAAGTTTTTTTTTTAGGTATCTTCGTGTTTTTTTTAAATTACGTATCAAGTTATCTGTATTATGTTTTCAACAGCTTTTGTTAGTCTCCTTACATTCGTCCTCATCCTCATTTTAACTGTTTAGTTGCTCCATATATCCTGAAGATACATAACATAACATCACGCCTTATTTCCCCGAAGGATTGGGCAGAGGTGTACCTATAGTACACCCACATTTCACCAGTTATGTTTAGGTCCCATGTAATAGGGGGCGAGCCTATTGCCATCAACCGGGCACAAATCCAGACTCCAGGCTGCTACTGAGAAATTCCAGATAGAAAAACCCAATAACATGTTGCCCGACCTGGGAATCGAACCCAGAACAATTATTATTATATATACATATTTCTGTTTTATTTACTGCAGTGGATCATATACTACAGAAGACCAAGAGATTATTATTGATTGATGTTTTCTTACAAAAAGAAGTAATACAATATGACAAAAATAGTTTATTCTACACAAATCATAATTATCTTACCTAACAACGGCAAGTAATCACCGGCTCTTTCCGCTCGGATGTCCAGCGTGAACCAATCGTCCAAGTCTTCGGAATCTGAAGACGGCAACTCCTGAGAACAGTCCCATACTAATATAAAAAAGAGACTAAGAAACTAACACCTAACTAAGTCAAACAATTACCAATTCGGTCTACATTTTTGAAGTTGTAGCGCTAACTGAACTTTATAGGTAGGTATTAAAGTTTTATTTACAAAAAAAAACATATTTTCAGTCACAAAACAAAAAAAATATTAATTCTGCACAAACAAAACACATTACAAAAAAAGGCATAGAATACATAATATACAAAGTAGCCAAAAGCCTTGTATTCAATCATTAAAAGTTTAAGGCTTGTCTATTTCGTCCATTGCTTGCTTGATTTTGATTCTTGCTCTAGTGTTGTTACTTACATCATAAAGACTTCCATCTTCAGATCGACTTTCGGCATCGCTCGGAACCTCCTCATCCATCATTTCAGGTCTCATGATGCGCTGCTTCTTCGAACCCTCGCCTTCTGAGTCTTCGCCGAACTCCTGAGAAAAGGCCGGAGACTGAGTATGATAACTCTTCAGAGGGTTAGATTGAGGTGTGTTTAAATCCCGGATACTAGGGGGCGAGCTCAGGTTTCTACGCGTTTTGACTAGCTTCCACCCGCAGCTTGTTGCTTGTTGCTTGCCCGTGTTGTATGTCGATAAAAAGAAAAAGCATATTTCTTCCCCAGAATTCAAAGTATCTCCATACCAAATTTCATCAAAATCGGTCCAGCCGTTTCAGAGATTAGCCGGAACAAACAGACAGACAGAAAAAAAAAATTAAAATTTTTTTTTTATTGTTATAAGTACAGTATGAACTTTCTTATGCATTTTGTAAGAAAGCTGTTATTTTGACATTACAAACTGACGAAAATCAGTGAATCCAAAAATATATCCAATAAATTCAAAGTCTAGGTCGTTATAGTATTTTTATCTCACAAAGCGACGCGCGCTTCACTTGTGGTTATCTAGTGTACAAACACGCTGTGAATGTGTGTGCGAGCGCAGGAGCTCTCGGTACCGTCAGAGACACGGGCGAAGTCGGAAATGTGCGTGCGTGTGTTATGTGCTGACGCTACTCGTCTTAACGCACACATTCACAGCATATTTGTACACTTTGTTACCACAAGAAAAGCGCGATTCGCTTGTAATAATATATAGTTATATGGCACATCGAGTTTTATAAAAAGTCCGGATATGTATAGCGTCGTTTCTGTCACTAATACCTGTGTGACAGTCTCTTTCTAAACCTCCATGTATCACATCAATACCCAAGTTCGCACGGACGTAAACATATCGCGACGGGATTTAATCACGCACTGGATTTTCAACTCTCGGTGTTAAGCCGAGAGTTGAGAATCTAACAGAGTGCATCATAAAAAAGCTAGTGTTGGATTTTCAACTCTCGGCGCTACGCAGAGCGTTGAAAATCCAGTGTAATATTAAGTTGTATAATATTTTTACCACTACTATTCGTTTCGAATTTTTGGTTCTTAGACATGCAGGTTTCCTCACGATGTTTCTCTTCACCGTTTTCAGAGTTTGGCTGTCTGGGTTCGAACCTTTTTTTTTGGGTAGGTAATCATCATCTTTTATGACTTCTCCCGCTTAGGGTGGAGCGGAAGGGCGTGTTAGACTTTTACTGACTAAAACCCACCCGTGTTCCTTCAGTTGCCTGTGCCAGGACCACGGTATCTCTTTCGAACAACCCGCGACCCTGGCAGCTGGGTTCGTACTTACGATCTACAAACTCGTAAGTCGCGGGCCACCACTGCTCTTTGTAATTAGCAATAATGTGTTAATATAAATGTACTATATTAATTACGCACCTCCTCATCTAAATCCGAAACTCCTTCTTCCAAGAACTCCTCTCCGTCAATAATTTCATCGAACTCCTCATTTCTGGAAGTCACAACTTTACTCTCTTTGACCTTAGAGAGTTTGTCTTTGGAAATCGATTTGTCTAGCGGCTTGAACGGTGTTGGGGTTTTGACATCTAACGGCTTTGACAGCTTGTGGTTGGAGGCGGGTATGGCCAGCTTTGGAACCGACTTTTGGGCGGTAAAAACCGGCTTTGTGTTGAATTTTTGGGCAGGTTTTTCTGTAAATTAAAAATAATTTGTTGTTTTGTATTGTTTCACTTTTTCCACGCCACGGTGATACGCATAAAGATCTAAGTAAAATAATTACATTATATTTTATTGCAGGCAAAATACCCATACACAAAAGAAAACAGAAAAAAAAACAAACGCAGCAAAGGCGCCATCTATTGGTGAAGGAAAGAAGATAATTATCGATTTCAAATTCGGTAAAAAGTACACTTTGCAGACAAGCTTATTACAAATTAGAGGATTATATACAAGATAAGAATGCTTGGATACATGATGGTCCAGCTCCATAGGACAATCCCGTCTAGAAAAAATCACAATGGTAGCTAATTTTATTTTATTTTTTATTTTTTTTACTTACTCACACACTGACTTATTCCTAGTTAATATTATAGGAAAATCATATATTTTTACAATGTTTGTAAATATGTGAGCACAATGTACCTATCGCGTGATTCATTTATCTGCCTTTGCTTTATTTTTAATCCTTCTTACCAATTGTGGTATAGTCATCGAACACTAATAAAGAACTAGATACACAATCAGCGACAAAAAGTGTCCTCACCAAACGCGCACCCATTTGAACATTCGGGTGCGCTTTTAATCTAGTAGCATTCGAACGCTCGAACGGTAAACATGCCTCGTTGCTCGTTTAAAAACTGTTAAAATAACACATCTAGGACGCTAAAAAAGGATGGAGTTTCATATTTTCGGTAAGTTTTACTATTACCGTTATATGATTGTTATCACTGTATTGTAAATATTGGTATTTTGTCAAGAAATCGTCGTAAAACATTTTTTTTTAATTAATTCCTAATAAAAAGCAGGAGTTATAAAGCATCTCAGTTGTAAAGACTCTTAGTTAACGTATTTAATCACACTATCGCATGCCCACTTAAATTGCTCGGGTTACGTGCGTTGACTCTGTTCCATTGTTGGAGACGCTATTGTTTTTTTATATTTTTTTATTATTGTATGATTGTTTTGTTTTTTGTATTATGTGACTTCTTTACTGCTTCTATAAATATTATAGAACATTTTGTAGATTTAATTTTTGTTTTTTTAGCTTTCCTCGAGATCCAGTCAGGTGTGGAGAATGGATATCAGTTATAGCACGACAAATATCCTAAGAATTCTTTCCCAGACCCAAGGAATCGTTGTATGTTCGAAGAACTTTTTGAAAGTGATGACGAGTGATGGTGAGTGTGACTACGAAAAGAATCACAATACACGGAAAAACAAAAAAATCTATCGAAAAGACGACTATTTAATAAAATCATTTTATTTCAAGGAAAAGAATAACATAGGTTAATTAAATGTGTTAGTCAGTTGTGTCCGTATTTTTTTACATCATTCTGTGTATATGAATATTACATCAACAATTTCTTTTTCATTTTACAAGAACTTTCTGTACTTATTTTTTATATTTAATAACTATTGAATTTTGATATAAGTTGTTTGTCAAGCAATATCTTTATTATTTTGTCACAAATGAAAGAATATATAAATAATTATGACTGTATAATTTTTAGTTTTATTATTAACTAGCGGCCCGGTACGTGCTTCGCTACGTATAAAGTGAAATAATAAAAAAAAAAATGGAAAAATAAATAAATGATATGCTTTATTACCTACACCAACTTTTTGTTGCATAGACGAAAATTAAAAAAAAACATTTATAATTACAAACAAAAAAAAACAAAATTACAGTTCGACTCCACTCATTCCTTGTCCTAGCGGCGATCCTCGGTCGTAAAATTTAATTGCTTTCATTTGGCACTTTGTATTTCCGACTTTGAAACATGCGTGTAAGGTTGAATTTGTTTTGATGTATGCTGACCAGCGACTATCGCTCGTAAAAATGTATTGCTTTTTGTACATAGCTTTGTGAATACAACTTTAAGCGTAGCGTTTAAGGTTGAATTTTCATTAACGTATATTTATTTCAATTTGAATTACGTAAACATAATTTGGCGACAGTTTTAAGCGAACTCAAACTCGAACTCAAAGCATTTATTTCAAATAAACCAATTACAGGCACTTTTGAATTGTCAAGGGGTCGGTCAGTCAGAAATATGAAGCTAGTTGCCCATTCCAAAGCGAAAGTAGGTACCTATGGAGAAGAACGGGCAAGAAACTCCATGGACACTCTTTTAAATAATATGGATACAGAAAAATTTGTTACATCCGTCTTGTTGAAATTATACATGTGAGAACGATGCAGAAAGACCCGTAATAAAAACATAAAAAATCGGAAATAAAAATAAGCCGTGGCTGCCAAGAGATGACCAGTCCCCACTGACGGCGCCCGTTCACGAGCATGACGTATGGATCAGCACCATTCAGTTCAACCATTTTGAAGGAAACTTAATGATCCAACACACACGCCACCACCAGCGAGACATTTGAGTGAGCATGACATACTCTCAGCCGCCAGGGCACATTCAAGTCAGTGACAGACGTGCCCAGTATAGGGTAGCTTTATAGTAGGTACTACATAGTGTTCACACGTGTGCTTTGCAATTATACAATACTAAAAGATTGAATTTATACAGTGCAAAGATAGTTTAAGTGAAACTTTTGTATGGGATTGTGTATCTAGTTCTTTTATTAGTGATCGACGGGTATAGTATATTTATTCTTGGTGCATCGTCTTCACATATAAAAATATAATTAATGTATACAAAATATTGTAAAACATTTTTTAAAACAGTAACGGTGGAGTTTCTTGCCCCTTCTTCTCCATACGAAACTACCTTTTGGAAGGGGCGCCTAGAATCAGTTGGGTAAGTCGGTTTATTATTGTGAATTTGAGGACTATGTGATGTGGGTCATTGTTTGTTTGAATATATTTCTCAGTTAGTTTTAATCATGATATGGCAGTTCTTTGGTATTGGCGTCGAATCGTTGAGCTCCTTCAGTTTTGAGTTGAACTGCATTACTGACAAATGCGTGCACTAAGTGGACAGGTCCACTCAATCTGTGTGGTTCTTTCCTCAAAAACCATTTCAGACACCGATCTACATGGTCTTCCCATAATCTGACCAAGATTATGTCTGGACTTTAAACGAGACTGTGACCTCTGTGTTTGTTTCGGCCTTTTTTCTCAGAGTAGTCAGATAGGAAACGCCGACCTCATCTAGTTAAAAGATATGATTGACGTGTATTTTTTTTTATACAAAACTACTAACAGGTGCACGACCTTCGCACTGTATGTCGGTTTGTGCTTGCAGCGCACAGACAGGTATTTGGCTCTAAAAGTCGGGTGAAATCCCTTTTTTTTGTTTTAGTTAGACGCCGTTTTTTATTATTCCTCGAAATACAATGGTATCTCCTCCTACCTACAGCGTGAACCCGACGCCCTAGAGCCTTTCCCCCGCTCCATGCGCTCAGTCGGAAATTACCGTTCGCTTGCCGTGGTCGTGTAATTATTCGATACGCTCAAATTTCATTGTTTTCAAATATTAAATTTATGGTGAAAAAGTTAATTTCTTGTGAATTTCTACTATGGATCTCACACAACCAGGTATGTACTTATTATTTTATTTAGTTTTGTTATGAAAAGAGGGAGTTTTAGTACCTTTAGCTCCATTAGTAAATAATTCTATAAAATTCCTATAAAATACGCATTTCAAAAAATCTTTAAGCGTTTTAAAGTATTTTTGAGCATTTCTAAGCAAAAATTTATATGGTTTGTTTTAGAATAGACTATGTAGTATTCTAAAATACGTATAACAGCCACCCTAACGCACCCCTCTATTTTTGGCAATTTTTTTTTGTACCGACTCAAAATACCACGTGTTGTTTTTTTTTTAATGAAAATTAGTTTAATTTATTTCCAGGCTCTTCTGGGATGCGAAAGAGTCCTCTTTCAGCAGAATGCATCATTAGGCGGCATGAATCTTTTGGTGGAAAATGATATTTGCAATATGAGTATTGAAAATAACTCTGAAGATGATGAAAATTTGAAATAAAATTTGTTAAGAATAGTGTATGCCTTTTTTTAACTTTATTATACCTCAAAATAGAACGAAATACTTTAATAATACTATAAAACGCAAAAAATATTTTTGTCTGACTTTTAGGGCCAAATACCTGTCTGTGCAGCGGGCAACTTCTGTTAACATTAGAACAATATGATAAAGTTATGTTCACTTACGACTTTTATTAAGGCTCGTGTTGACTTGAACTACGTGTTTCACAATTCTCTTTGGTTCCGGTTTCCTACCGCTAGAGGGCGGTTTCTTCACTTCAAATATTCGCTGCACTGTGGTGCCTTCGTCTGAAGACTGTGAAACAACATACATAGCTAACAAAAAAATCGGTTTGAAACACGCTCCCCTATGAGCCGACCAAAAAGAAAAAAAAGTTGTCTTTTTTTTAATATATTTTCTTTCGTTTTTTTCTTCCTATAATGCTTACCTGATCAGTTTCATCGTCTCCGTCACTCATATCTTCTGGTATCGCTTTTGTGGCTGTTCTCTTGATTAAGGCATTCTTAGCTAGTTTCAGAGTTGACTTGACCTGACTGCGCTGTTGACGAAATTAAGCTTGTTAATTTCATTTTTTTTGTTCAGGAAGAAGTGTAGATCTACAATGAATCTAATCTATGTCTTAAATTAAGAACAGAGAATTATAACATCACGCTTGTATTTCCGTTTTTCGACTTGTGACCAGAATGACGTGAATGATTCTCGTAATTAAAAACGTTCGAAATCTAGTCACAGTCTCACCTCAGCGACAAACAAACGTCAAAAACTTGTCAACAATTTTATTTTATTTTAAACCTATCAATTTCTGTTTTTAACGTCCCAATAAAGCAAAGTATGCGACCCTGTAACGTGTTGACAGCTATTTATTTGACAGGGACCGATAGAATTGTACTGTCTATCATCAGTAGCGATCTGTCTTAGGTTATTGGGTTTGGCCGTTAACTGGCTTGTCTTCTTTATATTTTGTAGTGTTGTTATTGTTGTTGCCTCCTCGTTGGTCTGGTGGACATACGTTATTGGGTTCGGCCATAAGAGATGACCATTCGCAACTGAAGGAGCCATTCTCTTTATTCACTCTTTCTCTTGCAAGAAAGAATTCTTCTTCAACTAAAACAATTAAGTACATAGTACATACCTCGTATATAAAGTCATCATCATCACTAGAGCCCTGATCGTCATTCTTTTCACTCTTTATCACTTTGAACGTCTTTTTCTTGACTTTTTGATCACCTTCGCCTAACATTCGCTGTAAATAAAATAGGAGAGTGAAAAGTATTCGAAATCTATGAAACATGCGCTTAAGAACTTTTTTATGACGCACTGGATTGCTCTCGCGGTCTTATTACAAAGCAAGGATTGCTTGAGACATGTTTTAAACCAGTTTCGAAAATTCTAAGACAGCTACCAACCCGCACTGGTGGATTACGGCCCACTCCCTCTCACAGAGAGAAAGAGAAAGAAATAAAGAAAAATATTTATTTAGACACAGTTCGTGAAACAAAAAATACAAATGAAAACATAAAAAATTATAAAAACAATAGTTCATTCATTTTCATTCGTTCATTTCAGCAATAATGCCAGACAGCTGCTGTCTGACGCTGGTTTTCTAATGAACCTTTAGGGAGAAGTGACGGGAGTAGAAACAGTTTGAAGGAGAAAGGAGGCCTGTATCCCAGCAGTGGGAACGTTATAGGCTGATTATGATGGTTGAAACCATCGAGCCTGTTTATGAAATAAGAACCTAACAGGAATACAGTTCCTTTTACAAAACTGGCAACCTTTTTTTTTTGGGTGGGAAATCATCAAATGACTTGTCCCGCTCTGGGTGGAGCGGGAGGGCGTGTCAGACTATTCCTCACTAAAACCCAGCCGTGTTCCTTCAATTGCCTGTGCCAGGGCCACGGTTACTCTTTCGAATTACCCTGAGGCGTCGGCTCTATCGGAACCCGTCATTTTGTGCTGACAACTCTTTGAGGCGCGCGTGAAACACGACGCGCCGTCGACCCCGGCCTGGTCCCTACCGGACAGCGAGCTACCCATTTCTCTCCGTCCGCAAGACCGTGCCTACGGTGGTCGGGAATCTACAGGCGACTCGGCGCAGGGCTAAAACTGGCAACCTATTCTGATCTTTGCAAAAGTCGCCCGCAATAAGTTCGAAATACAAAAACTAAGTCAAAGGTTTACAATCGGGCTAAAAGTAAGATCGTGTTTTGTAATAAGACGGTCGCGGTGTCGAGCCGAGCATTGAAAATCCAACGCGTATCATGACCGGGTTTTCGACGGAAGAATAGTCAATTTGACAGATAGAATAGACAAAGCTCGTTTTTTATCGTGGTCACGATACGCTTGCAGAACGTCAATAAAACACACACAACATAACATCACGCCTGT
The DNA here is from genome assembly GCA_963555695.1 of Dasypolia templi. NCBI lineage: Eukaryota > Metazoa > Arthropoda > Insecta > Lepidoptera > Noctuidae > Dasypolia > Dasypolia templi. The sequence goes on from OY743166.1 coordinate 4,997,039, forward strand.
AATCCCAGAAGGGCTAGGCAGTCGTGTACCTATTACACGCACGATTTCGACAGTTATGCTAAGTCCCACGTAATAGGGGGCGAGATATTTGCCATCAAAAAGGACAAATCCAGACTCCGGGCTGCTACTTAGAAATTCTACATACAAAAACCCAATTACAGTGATTTACCTGGACATAAAACAGGGTTTTCATTCATGCAAATAATAAGTATACAACATAGTTAAATAGATACACAGATATAGGTATACATATCCCAAATAATAAATACATACATACTCTACTTAAAATGAAGTTTGACAGAAAGGGACAAAACAGTTTGATAACTAAAATAGGTTTATAAAGCCGGTTGTTTTTTTAATGAATAAGGCGGTAAATATATAAACAACGAAAATAAATGAAGACTATAAATAGTTACAGTTATGAGAACAAAATCACAATAACAAGTAATGTTCCTTCACAAGTCTTTTAAAGACATGTAACGGCTGCGCGCGTTTTAGTTCATCAGGCAATGCGTTTCTTTGCGTACGCCACAATAGCGGCGGTAAGTCCCCTCTTTGAGGAGTGGTTGGAGAGGCACCACGGCGTCGTCACCTTCTGCCTTTTTTTTTTTTTTGTTCCCGGGTTGGAAAATCCTCATGGATGTCCTCCGCCCTGGGGCGGGCGGAGGGGTCTGTCAGACTCTTACTGACTAAAAACCACCGCGGTGTTCCATCTCACACCTACGCCGGGGTCGCGGGAACACATTATTCTTCCACAACCCCGGCTGGTGCCGGCCCGCTTGCGCGGGCCCCGTCTCGGGCGGGGGGAGTGAGGTGTACTCCTCCCGCAACGTCTGTGGTCGGCGCGCGAGGAACACTAGGCGCGCCGCCTTCTCGGGTCCTGATGTTGGGGGGCGACGGATGTCCCCGAATCCGTCGCCCCTGGACCCATTTAGGGGGGCTGGAAGAGGGCGTTGTCCGCCCTCCGCCTGCGCCCGGTGCGCCTGCTGCGGATCGGGAGAGTGGACGAGATCTCTCTCTCCCTTTCCGCAGCCTCCTTCTGCGAGATGACTGTTTCGCAGAAGGAAACCACCGCGTCCCGGGAATCGGCGCTGCCGAACATCGAACTCACTACGGTCGGCAGCGACAAGTCACTGCCTACTTCTGAGATGAGGGCACGGCGCGGCTCCTCCCAAGCGGCACACTCTGCCAGCGTATGCCACGCCGTGTCCTCCCGGCAGTCGACGCAGTGGTGACACCGAGCGTCCGGCTCCCTGTTTATGCGACACAGGTACTTCCCGAAGCAGCCATGCCCCGAGAGCACCTGCGTCGCCCGAAACGACAGGGAGCCGTGCCTCCTCCCGAGCCAGAGGTCGAGCACTGGCCGGACCGCCTCGATGGTGACGAGGCCGGCGGTAGGGCGTGAAAGCCTGTCCCGCCATTCCGCCACCAGGACCTCGCGAAGCTGCGACCGACGCTGCTCCATATGGCGCTGCATCGGCCGCTCGCCCCGCGCCCTTGTTTCCTCGCGCCACCGATAAAGTGACGCGAGCACCTTCGCGTCTAGGTCCCATGGCGGGGATCCAGCCAGTGCACAAGCCGCCTCGTAGGAGATCGTGCGATACCCCCTTATGACTCTGACGGAAATTGCTCTCTGCGGCTTTCGCAGCACAGAGATGCTGGCGGCCGTCAGGTCAGCCGCCCAGATCGGGGCCCCGTTAAGGGCCATCGATCGCACGATCCCCACGTAGAGCCGCCTACAGGCGGCGCTCGGGCCCCCCAAATTGGGAAGCAGCGTTGCCAGCGCCCCGGCCGCGCCCAACAACTTGGGCGCCAGCCGCCGGAAGTGGGGTCCGAAGTCCGTCACCTTCCGCCTGACACAGGTCCTCACCGGACACGGTTGTTACGGGAGGTTCCTGTTTCGCATACAGCGGAAGGAAACGCCCGGGTGTCACCATTGTGTGGATCGCCCGGAGGACACGGTGGAGGTCTACCCAGCGCGGGCGGAGCACCGCAGTGACCTCGCGGAGGCGATTATCGGCGGCGATCTCTCGCGTCAAGCAGTAATGCTTGCGAAGGAGGAGGCGGAGCGCATGAGGGACAGAGCCTTGCGCCCTCACAACCCCACTAGTTGCCGAAGGAGACGCCCTGGACGTCGGGAGTCGGGCGGCCTTCCCGGCCACCGTAGGCGCGGGCTTGCGGACGGCGAGCAATGGGTAGCTCGCCGTCCGGTAAGGACCAGGCCCGGGTCGACGGCGCGTCGTGATCCACGCGCGCCTCAAAGAGATGTCAGCACAAAATGACCGGGTCCGAGAGGGCCGACGGCTCAGGGTCGCGGGTAATTCGAAAGAGATAACCGTGGCCCTGGCACAGGCAACTGAAGGAACATCGGTGGGTTTTAGTCAGTAAAAGTCTGACACGTCCTCCCGCTCCACCTAGAGCGGGAGAAGTCATTTGATGATATACCAACAAAAAAAAAAAAAAGGCAATGCGATCTACAAACGAGCGGCCAGTTAGATTAATAATGGCAGAAAAATGAGTATATTTCTTACCAGTAGGTCATCAGTATCGTTGCCATCATCTTCATGTTGTACCACCTTGATTGCTTCTGTTCCATCGGTCGCTTTCGCCTCGACCACATGCCCGTCTGTTTTTCTGGGAATAAACCGTATATTTCAAGTTTAGAAAGAAAAAATAGTTTTAAGATCTAACACAAACACCAAAAAGAACATGTTGGTGGAAAATATGCATCACATTCACGCAAAACGGCCATCGCTCAGCTTAATGCTACGACCCTATGCGAGACAGAGCCCCAGCGCTGGTTTTCAGAGACAGCCACAGGTTTGTAGTTGTTTTGTAGTTTCTGCCTTTACCCACGGCAAAAAGCCGTCAATTTATATTTGTATGTATTTGAAAGAAGGAAAGTAAAATATTTCAGGTTGGACTGCTTCGTTGATCTCTCGGTCGCAATATCTGCTACTGCACGCCACAATAGAAACGCGTTTTGTCTACAGAAGAATAGACAAAAATATATCTTTTATTTTATCTATTCTACCGTCGACAAACGTAGATCGAAGAATCCGGCGCAGAAGCCTTCCTCCACTCATTCCATCTTTTATCGATCCTGCGCGTCCTCCTTCCAGCTTTGACGGAACCTATCCAGCATGTCGATTCTGTAAAAATCTCACCGTGAAGACTAGCGTGAAGTGGTCAGTGTCATCAAGTCTTGGTCAATCCCTAGCATCAGAGGCGTTGACAGCTCACTCCACGCTCATTTCACCTAAGTTTTCACGGTGAGATGGTTACAGAATAGCACTACAGCTCGTCCGGCTCACTTCACCAAAGTTTTCACGGTGAGATGGTTACAGAATAGCACTACAGCTCACTCCACGCTCACTTCACCTAAGCTTTCACGGTGAGATGGTTACAGAATAGCACTACAGCACGTCCGGCTCACTTCACCAAAGTTTTCACGGTGAGATGGTTACAGAATAGCACTACAGCACGTCCGGCTCACTTCACCTAAGTTTTCACGATGAGATGGTTACAGAATAGCACTACAGCTCACTCCACGCTCACTTCACCAAAGTTTTCACGGTGAGATGGTTACAGAATAGCACTACAGCTCACTCCACGCTCACTTCACCTAAGCTTTCACGGTGAGATGGTTACAGAATAGCACTACAGCACGTCCGGCTCACTTCACCAAAGTTTTCACGGTGAGATGGTTACAGAATAGCACTACAGCACGTCCGGCTCACTTCACCTAAGTTTTCACGATGAGATGGTTACAGAATAGCACTACAGCTCACTCCACGCTCACTTCACCAAAGTTTTCACGGTGAGATGGTTACAGAATAGCACTACAGCTCGTCCGTACGTGGCCTGTCGCGACCCTGTCTTACTGTCTCAGGGCACCAGTTATTTTGAGCTCACACTTTATCAGGCATGCGGCCGACATGGCCTATTTGAGTTGAGTAGCCTTTTGAGACACGTCAGCTATATCCTTTCTGAGAAAAAGGGTCTTGACAGACAACAAAGTGATCCTATAATCGTTCAATTTTGAGAAAAAAATTACGAGTCTAGATAAATACCTGATCAAGAACGCATCCAAATCATCAGGCAATTCATCCCCATTGTGCGTACTCTCCAAATTGTTCAACTGTTCCTCAATATTCTGGGTAACATTGCCAACGCCCTGGGTAACACTGCCATGACTAATATTGCAGTGCGCAATCGTTCCATGGGTTATAGTGGCATGGGTTATACTGCCGTCGTGCAGTTCAACCTGCCCTATGACTGTGGTGGTCTGTATGGTTTCCGTTTCTTCTGAAGTTTGGGTAATATCATTCTCCTCTGGATTTGCAGGTAATATAATATCGCTTTTGTCTTGTTCTTGGTCTTGCTCAGTCTGAAATTCAAAATAACAATCCTGTTTGATATTAGGTTAAGTTAGTTGCAATCCTGAATAATGGATAAGACATGACCCATATCATACTTGTTTTTAGATGAAAACAAAATGTTTTCTAAACAAAATCTCCATCCATAGGATCCAGTTTTGCCTGTTAAAAAACACATTTCTTTAAGCCATTATGTTATTACTTAGCATAACATCACGCTTATAATCCCAGAAGGGTTAGGCAGAGGTGTACCTATAGTACACCCACATTTCGCCAGTTTTGCTAAGTCCTATGTATTAGGGGGCGAGCCTATTGTTATCAATCGGGCACAAATACAGACTCCGAGCTGCTACTGGGCAATTCTAGATAGAAAAACCCAATAACACTTTGTCCGACCTGGGAATCGAACCCAAGACATCATGCTCAGCAGTAGCTCTTGCGACCACTACACCAAGCAGGCAGTATGTTATTGTTGCTTTAAATACACTTACAGTTTGAACATAGTCATCATCAGTCAGCACTCCTTCACTGAGCCACTCCTCCTGGCCCTCTTCCAAGCATTCCTCACCCTCTTGGTCTAAATACTGCAAAAAATATGAAATATAAACAGGTTTATTTTTCACAAAAACATGTGGCATACCTACAAAAAGAACTCCAATCCTACTAATATTTTAAAAGCGTAAGTTTGTGAGGATGGATTGATGGATGGATATTTGTTACTCTTTCACGCAAAAACTACTGAACGTATTTGGATAAAATTTGGCACACAGATAGTTTATAACCTAGATTAACACTGCTGGGACCAGTGTTGGCATTAATCAATTAAGTTTTTAATCAATTAATTAATTTGATTAATTTTAATCAGATTACATTAATCATGATTAGAATAATCATGGATAAAAAGTCATCTTAATCATGATTATTGACGTTAATCATTAATCACTTATCATTAATTGATTAACTTGATTATAAACTAGTACATCCATCAAAACACCACTACTATTAGAGTCATCATCACAGTTCATGTTCGTTTTTAAGTTAATGACTGTGTGAAACAATATCACAAAAAGTTGCAAAATCTGAAAAAAATTTCGCCAACCGAGTGCGAGCGAGCGTCTTTCAGCCAGATAGTGTTAAACATATACTTATTAGTAGTTTTGTGATATAAAAGACGAGAGAGTGGGAGAGTGAGAAGCTAACGCGAAGTACCTCTGTCCCACCCCCTCCCCGGTGTTTACGCAGTAAAAGTCTGTGAAATTGGAATAAGGAATGTTTACATTTTGAATTAATTGTTTTTTTATACAGAATTCCATTTTAGTGTATTTATTACTGCTTTTGAAGTAGCATACTTATGTATTGCATAAGCTGTTGGTGTTGCTCTTCCAATAAATAAAATAAATAAATAAGTAGTTATTAGTTAATCAAATAATCAAATTAACGATTAAAGATTATGATTAATAATCATAATCATTTTAAATTTGATTATGATTAATTAATCTTAATCAAATTTTTTGATTATGATTTTTAATCATTAATTTTTAATCGTTAATCAGATTAACTTTGGGCCAACACTGGCTGGGACACAGGCCTTCTCTCTGTAAGAGGCTGTAATCTACCACGCAGGCCCAGTGCGGGTTGGTAGATGTCACATGTCTTCGAATTTTTGGTTCTAAGACATGCCGGTTTCCTGACGATGTTTTCCTACACCGTTTTGAGAGCAGTGGTACTGAAATAATTTACACAAAGTAAAGCGCCTGTCTGGGTTCGAACCTACGACCTACAACTCGTAAGTCGCGGCCGTTAACACATAGGTTACTTTATATTCCGGTAGTATGTTCCCTTGGGATAATATCCAACCTCCAGGTATGCGAAGACGCGGGAAAAAAACAGTGAATAAGTAATGAAAAAAAAATACAGCAGAAGAGAATATTTATTATCATATAGGGCTGGAGATCTAGTCATCTGAATCGGTCAAGGGGGTGGTGATTCTACCCACCATCGTCATTCTTAAAAACTTTCGCTATGAAACTCATACCTGAAGAGGGATGATGACAACTTTTCTTTTTAATCGAAAAAATATTTGTTTCCATTCATTAGTGTAAATAATATTACCTTAAAAAGTGTAAAAGCTTAAAAAACAGCAAAGTCAAAACGTTTTAAAATAATTGTTCGACAAGGACAACACTACCGTAGAAGTGAAGTCACGATTATGTAATGTGTCAACAACACCGTGCACAAGTATTTTATGAACTGTAACTGGCATGTATTATCAGGGATAAAGTTCCAAGTACATACTTGTTTTTTGTTTGAGTCAACAAATCATTGAATTTCTCAATGTTTATATCGTAGCCACACGCAATGACATTGAGAATAAATGCCATTTGCTTTATCAAAGAAACATCAAATCAATTCGCATTCATCACGCGTCATACTAGCCCTATACATTGTCCGTACCGTGCGACAAAGACGGGAATATTCGCCTCCGAAAACTTTTAAAGGGGCTTCTTCATATTTACATCGACTTTACAAAAAAAATTCTGTTACATTCTGTATTTACTACGCCTTCTTTGAAATTATATTATTATTTCAAACATTTTTAATATTAGTCATCATCCGAATCAAAGAAAAATAACTTTACATACATGCATTGAAATAGTCTGTCTACACACACAAACGCCCACTTGAAGAACTTAGTGCGGAAAACAAATTTTATAGTCTATCTACTGTTGTTTATAGGAATTGTTTTTTTTTTCACGAATTGTTTACGACTTCTGTGGCAAAAGCTGTTTAAAATGACAGGTAGTATCACAGGGTAGTATCATCCCCTTGACTGAGGCAGGTGAATAGATCACCACCTTGTATATTATTTTGGGTCACCCACTGTTAAGTACTTAAGTAAGTACTGTAGAGATTATAGCCTATTTGGTGCTTGAATGCAACCTTATGTATATGTTGATATGTTTATGGCCAAATAACAAAACAATCATTAATTTATTTAAAGAATAAAAGAAAACATTGCAACATGAAACAGCATAGGTGGTCTGTTATTGGCTGGCAAGCCATCGAAAAAGGATAAAATATGAAGATGTACCTATTGTAGATTTTCTAGGAATAATTACCAAGCATAAACACAGAAACTTTATTTCATTTGCCATCCCAGTAGTCTTGTGTAGTTCGTGAACGATAAACGAATAGGAACCGTATCTTCGTACTGTACTAGAAGAAACGTTTCCGAACGCTGACTCGTAATCGGTCTATTAGGTCTAATAATAGCTCTTTTCGATCTCGTACATAGTAAACCGCGCGATCGTTTCTGCGAACGAGAACGAGAAATTCTATACAGTCACTGATTGTTTGTCAGATACGTTCTTTGTCTGTGAACGAGAACGAGAAAGAATAGCCGACGAATGACGATTCTACCCGAACCCGACCGACCGAATCCTGCAAGAATGAGAATTGAGATGAGATGCTGACCGACCGAGAGCGAAGACCGAATAGAGCTATTAGAACTAATAGAATTTACTAGTTCACTGTCCGAAATGAACTAGTACGGAGCGATCTTAAAAATTACCGAGCAGGCACAAGACTACCTCCCAGTACAGAGAACCAATAAGGCTCTCACAGAACATACATTTCACCAGCCACATATAATGACTGCAGTGACTACCATACAATGATACAACAACATTCAACGTCAACAAAACTCGTTTTTAAGGTGTCTTGCTATGTATGCTGCTGGGGGGGGGTCTGTTTTTATGCTTTCACGGTTGCACAACGACATGCTTTGCTTTGCTTTGCTTGGTAGTATAGATGCAGGCCTACCATGCCGCCTCCTTCAGAGGAGGTAAGGTGGCGGGGTCTTGAGGGAGAGCGCTACAGTCGTGTAGATCCTCAAGGCAAGTCTGGAGGATGCACCTTCCCGAGGTTGCCACCCCGTTTCTTGGTCTAATTCCTTAAGAAATAGACGTAACAAAAACCTCCAGGCGCCATCACAGCACATCCTTTCCCAAAAGTCCCTTAACCCCTATCTGCTCCTTCATATTCCCCCCCTTGCCCCAAATCTCATCCTTCCCCCACCCCATCCTACCTACATCCCTACTCCCTCCACCTCCATCTCCACAATTCCCACTCCTAACTGCGACCCCCTGTAACTGGGTGGTGGCGGGCTCGTCCGTCACTAAAGACAGCTGATGGCGAGTAGGAGTAAACAGTTACCTGCGCTAGGACCTGCGCAGTTGAGCGCCGTGAGCGGGGATGAAGGAGTCCTGGGGGGTTGAGCCGAGCGGCTCTGGGTTGTAATGTGCCCGTAAGGCAACACGCCCCCTTTGGTCTGGATTTCAAGCGAAACGGTGGCCCTACCCATTAGCCAGGGGTAGGGAAATGGTCATAGTGTCCCGTCAGAGGGCCACAGGCGAGGTGCGTGAGGTCCGCTGAGGTCGTCCTCGGACGGCCGAAGCGGTAGGTAAAGGTCATGCTGACGGTGTAAGTGAGGGTTGATCAGTTCGTGGGGGGTGGCCCTTAGGACCCCCTATGCCAGCCCGATCGAGCGCCCGATGTCGCACTGTAAGCCAACCTTGCGCCCCTATATCTCTCTGGTAGTCCTAACGTTCGAGCTTTTTTACAGTGAGACGTTCCCAGTTGCGGGCTCCATGGAGGGTGGGAGCCAGAGAGACGAATTTTAAAATAAATTTTTAATATGGACAAAACAGGCCAATTAAAAAACCGAAACAGCGGAGTGGAGGCAAAAGCCAATGAGACTCCAAAGGGAGGTGCTTGCACTTCCCTCGCCCCTGGTGGCCATGCGGCTAGCGCCGTTGGTACCAGCGCGGGCGTCGGTCCGGCTGTGGCGAAAACCGCAGCTAAGACCAAAAAACAAAAGTCCCAACCTAAACAAAGGACGTCGGCGCTGATTGGGACCAGTACTGACCCTTCTAATATAGAGGCGAAGACGGCGACGATTAATACCACTGCCGGTCTGACCCTCTCCACACAGACCCCGGCGCTGGGTAATACTGGCACCGGGTCTCTCACTAAACCTCCTCCACCTCCTGTGGCTCTTCTAGCCTCCCCTCACCAGAAAGCCGTCAACGTTCAAACGGAGACGGCTAGGTGCACTGAGGACGCGTTTTCACGCGCCTGGCAAGTGCAGAAACGCAAGGGCAAGGGTAAACCCAATAAACAAGCCCGTTGCCCTTGCACTGACCCTTCAGGTCCACCGGCTGCCTCATTACAAGGCGACCAGAGGGACAGGATCACGAGGAAGGAGCGCCGCCAAACACGATGGAAGCAAGGTAAAGGCTCCAGTAACAAACAGGCTACTGCCGCCAGGTCCGTCAAACCGACCAGCGGCCAGCTAAACTTCTCCGCCGGGAAGCGGTCACAGGCAGAGGCCGGCACTAGCCGACCAGCGCCCAGTCAACCGCCAACCGGCGTCCTAGAGGGAGCTGAAGGTACCAACAAAACACAGCGACCCGGTTGGAGGGATCAGGCCGCGGCCAAGCGAGCTCTCAACGAGACCTTAACACCTCGGGGAGAGCATAAGCGGCCGCGCCTTGATCAATCCAAACGAGTCGCACAACGAACCTACGCCCAAGCTGCCAGCGCTGCCCTTGACGTCGCGATCACCTGCGACCGCACGGGGATCCTCAGCAAGGACGTTTCGGACCAGGTACTCGCTGCTATCCAGAAGCAGATTATACTCGAGGCCTGCTCCCCCAAGCAAGACACTCCAGGGCCGACCTTCAACGCCAAGCCGCTGTTCGCCGGGGGTGTTTTAAAACTGTGGTGCGGCAACGACCACACCTTAGCCTGGCTAAGGAAAACTGTCTCCGACCTTTCTCTCCCAACTAGCATCTCGCTAGTTGTCAAGAGCCAGTCCGAGATTATGAAGCGAGCACGATGTGGAGTCGTGATCCCAGACGAGCAGGGGGTCTTCGGAGAGCCGACCAATATTGGGCGCGCTCTCAGCTACCAGAACCCCTGGGTCGATATAAAGAGGTGGGTACTCCTGCATGCCGATAAACAGGCTGCGGCATGGTTCGTGGTGGCCGGTGTCCCTGTGGACCAAATCCCGACCCTGATGAAGGCCGGACGCCGTCTCTCAATAGGATTGGGGACGGTGTACGTGAAGTTCCAGGGTCGGAACGGCAGGTTCACCGACGTCCCCCAGGATTGGGACCCCGCCACGGAATCCATCGGCGAGACGCCAGCACCAGCAGGGGAGTCCACTCCCCCATCAAGCAACCCGGAAGCATCAGCGGCTAAACCTGCTATAGCAGAGTTGGCCGCCCCTGCTGCCGCCATCGTGGACGTCGTCCCTTCATCGGGTGAGGAGCTGGACGACATCATCCTGTCCCCGGCTTCGGCCCAGGAGGGGGACGGCTTCGACGAGGGCGATTTGTTTGCCGGGCTCAGACTGGAGGGAGACGAAGAGGGTTCGGCCAACGATGGCGTCCCTTTCGTCGACCTTTAAAATCCTCCAGGCCAACCTCCACCACAGCCAGACCGCGACGGCTCAGCTTCGTAAGTGGCTGGAGGTACAACACACAGCCATTGCCTTGATCCAGGAGCCGTGGGTCAGGGCTGGCCGCATACAAGGACTCTCCAATCTTGGCGGTAAGCTCCTGGTCACCACAGATCACAATCATCCTAGATCGTGCATCTATATCATAGGTAACCTTAAAACACAGCTTTTAAATGACTTCTGTTGCAGAGATGTCTCTGCAGTAAAGCTGCTAATACAGCGTGACGGAGCCGAGGAGATGGTGATCGTTTTCGCCTCGGCCTACATGCCCGAGGCGGAGGCGCCGCCCCCGCACGGCCTCGCTCGCCTCGTGAGCCTTTGCGAGAGAAGCGGGTTTGAGGCCGTCGTTGGAGCCGATGCCAATGCTCACCACCAACTTTGGGGTATGGACACGCAAAACGAGAGGGGTAAGGCCTTGGTTGATTACTTATTCTCGACTAACCTATCCCTACTAAACACTGGCTCCGAACCAACATTCGTAACCAGGCGAAGCCGCACAATCATAGATCTCACTCTGGCTACAGAGGGCGCGGCGGGTATTACCACGGGGTGGCAGGTCTCTAAGGAGGCCTCCTGCTCTGATCATCGGTGGATCCGCTTTGACATCCAAGTCCGTGTCAGTCCAATACCACCACGACGCAATCCGCGCAGCACGGATCGTGCCACCTACACACGCAGCCTTGAATCCAAGCTGGCGTCAGCAATCGTTCCGTTGTCACTTGCGGATACGGCACAAATTGAGGTACAAGTAAGCTATCTTACTAAATCAATGATAGACAGCTACCAAACTGCTTGTCCAGAGACCACCCCACGTAACACACCAGGCAAACAACCCTGGTGGGGTGCTGATCTGGAGCGCAAGCGTGGCAAGGTAAGGAAAGCTCTAAACAGAGCCATGAACACATGTGCGGATGAGGACTGGGATAAATATTATGCAGCCAAATCCAGCTACAAAAAATGCATCAGATTCAGAAGTACCACGGGATGGCGCAAATTCTGTGGTAGCATTGAATCCTGTCAGCAAGCTAACAGGGTAAGGAAAGTACTGGCGCAACAGAATACACCTGGGCCCGCTACCCTCCGGAAACCCGACAACACACTCTCTTCCTCGCCAGAAGAAACGAGGCGCATCCTTATTGAAACTCACTTCCCTGGATGTATCTTCGCACAAGTAATCGACTGGCAAGAGGTAATCCAAACGCCTTCAGACAATGAATGGCGTTACGCCAGCAGGGTGATCACGTTGGAGAAACTCCAATGGGCCATCCAGAGCTTCCATCCTTTTAAGGCAGCTGGTCCTGACGGAGTGTTCCCCGCCTTACTACAGTGGGGTGACACTGCTGTCGCTATAAGACTAGTGCCTTTAATGAGAGCGTGCCTGGCCTTTAGATACGTTCCTAAAGGATGGAGGGAAGTGAAAGTAATATTCATCCCTAAGCCAGGTAAGGGTGACTACACAAACGCCAAATCCTACCGACCAATCAGCCTGACCTCGTTTCTATTAAAGACTCTGGAAAGGCTGTGTGATAGGGAGGTGAGGGACGGCGCTCTGAAAACCATACCGCTACACGGTAACCAACATGCATACAGCTCAGGTAAGTCGACCGAATCCGCTCTTCACCGGGTAGTCAGCCAGATAGAGGAAGCGATTAATCAAAAAGGCACATGCCTGGGCACTTTCATAGACATCGAAGGAGCCTTCGACAAAACCAACTTCTCCAGCATCACTAGCGCCCTCACCAGACATGGAGTAGAACAGGTACTAACGGACTGGATTACAAACATGCTTAGCAAACGTGTGGTTCGCCTTGAGGGTGAGGAGCAACTGGCCATGATAGCCAGAGGGTGCCCCCAGGGAGGGGTGCTGTCCCCCCTTCTATGGAATCTGGTGATCAATGACCTCATCACCAAACTCAACGCCAGCCGCTATTATACTATAGGGTATGCAGACGACATCGCAATCCTTGTGTCGGGGAAGGTGACGGGTACGATCTGCAACCTCACCCAGCAAGCACTACGTATCGTAGAAAATTGGTGCAGGGAATATGATCTATCAGTAAACCCCACCAAAACTGAACTTGTCATGTTTACTCAAAAGCGAGCACTAGGCCCTTTCCGCCTACCAAAACTGTTCAATACAGAACTTCAGTTGGCCAACGAGGTCAAGTACCTGGGGGTCATTCTAGACAGTAAGTTAAACTGGAGTAGTCATTTGGACAACAAACTAAACAGTGCCTGCATAACCTTCTGGCAGTGCAAGAAAATGATAGGTAAAAAGTGGGGACTATCCCCTAAAATTATACTATGGCTGTACACCACAGTGATCCGCCCCATGATCACCTATGGAGCCGCGGTCTGGTGGCCCCGAACCAGACTGGCTACAGCCTCAAACAAACTACAACGCATGCAACGACTAGCCTGCTCGGCGGCTACGGGCTGCATGAGGACCACTCCGACTGCAGCGGTTGAAGCCATGCTGGAACTGCCACCGCTCCACCTGTTCATACAGCAGGAAGCCACACTGGCGGCGGTGCGTCTTAAGACACTAGATCTCTGGGGTAAGAGAGACACACCACACACCGCGCTACTTGAGGGACTCAACAAGGAGTTCCCCATTACGAGAGCCATCAATGATCGGGTACCAAAACAATTTATGTTTGATATTTTTCAATCCAATCCAATCCTCGTGAAGCTGGATCTTGTATTTTTATACAAGATCCAGCTTCACGAGGATTGGAGTTGCGAGGGTTTGTGCCCTGCAGAGCTGCGCATCTTTACAGACGGATCCAAAACAGGTAATGGCACAGGTGCTGGAGTCTTCTCGCAGGACCTCAACATACGTATAGCCACACCATTGGGGGTCCATAACACAGTGTTCCAGGCCGAATGCATGGGTATTTCTCTGGCTGCTTCCGCCATCATGGCCAGGGAAGTTAAGGACCACTCGATCCGTATACTCTCAGACAGCATGGCTGTTCTGCAAGCGCTAAACAGCTACACAGTTGATTCTGGGCTAATATACGAGTGTCACCAGCGCCTTAACCAGGTGGGTAGACTCAATAAAATCACCATTCAATGGATCAAAGGACACAGCGGTTCGCTAGGCAACGATGCAGCCGACGAACTTGCCAGAAGGGGGTCGAGTGAGACGGCAGTGGGACCTGAACCCATCGTGCCACTCCCCTTCGTATATTTGCGCACTCTGGTAAGGAAACGCACCAGGGAGCAACATCACAAACAATGGTTGGAACAAGGTGAGTGCAGGCAGGCTAGGGAAGCACTCCCTGCAATTGATAGCCGCCTCACGAAACAGGTTCTCCGACTAACTAAACAACAGCTGCGCATAGTTACGGCAGCCTTAACTGGCCACGGGTCATTTAATAAACACCTCTTTGTCATAGGAGTCACAGACAGTCCGCTGTGCAGGGCCTGCATGGAGGAGGACGAGACAGCAGCTCATTTGCTTCTAAACTGCCCTGTGGTCGACACATACAGGGCAAAGCACTTCGGTAACCCAGGTACCCTACGCGAGGCTGTCAGTAACATAAAGGCGTTGCTGGCCTTCCTCGAGGAGCTGGGGTGGATCGAATAATCGATTTTCCCACCGTACGCAAAATACGCGCAATGACGTGGAGTTGCGGACACCAGCCCGTATTACCTATTACCTATTACCTATGTATGCTGCTGTGTTCAGAAAAGCATCTAATATGGTCAAATCTTTTGAGAAATTCTGAATGGCAAAATCACTTTGCCCATCTGGGGATTACGGCCTCCTTGCAATATTATATTTGCCAGTATTTCCAAAGGGGTTGGCAGATGTATAAGGTACACCAACAATAACATAATGTCCGTTACACTCTGCACCCTGGTCCATTAGAAACAAAGACCGGGGCCTCAAGATGGATGTCATAACACAGTAATACAAAAAAAATATGCAAAAGCTCATGAATACAGACTGCATCTAATGAATGTCGAAGCAATCCAACTCCTTGACAACACAGATCTATTCCGAACAGTAGTTTTTGAGTCTTGTCCGAACACCGAAAATACCTTTTGAGTTAATTTAGTACAACGTGTGTGAACTTAAACTGTAATGCAAGTGCTGTTTATTATAACTTGTGAATCAATGAATGAATGAATCAATCAGTGTCTACCCCTAGACATAGAGATTATGAAAGACGTTATTGGCGGCTTCTTAATTTTATAGTTATCTATCACACAGAGTAACTAGAGTATCACCTCAATGGTGATTCTAGTCACTGCCTGCTATATTTATAGGGTTTATAAAATATATATAAAATCTAATTAAATTTGCATGCCGTATTTGCGACTTTCCCCACTGCTGGGCTAATGCTTCTCTTAAAACTTCGAATGATTTCGGTCCAAATGATAGTCTTAAATTCCAAAAAAACGGTTGTGAGTAGGTATGGAACTAATAACCATCTTAGCCAAAGGAAACCATGTTATGGGGTCTAATTTTAAAGAACGATTGGTCTAACAAACCTTGCTTAATGCTTTTTCAGAACATGTTAGTGAGAACTAGCATACAATGAAGGAAATTCAATGGTTGTATTACAAGAGAAAAACAATCAATATTCTTCTTCTGCCACCATTGCAAGATTATATTGGAATGGAAACTCAGATACCTGTAGAGATAAAGAAGTATAGAATATGTTTTCATTAAGAAACTGGCAGCCAAAGCCTCCAAGAGGCATTTACAAACCAAAGTAATACAAAACATACCTCTTCGTATTTCGACATCTTCATCGGCGGTTCTTCAACGTCTGACATTTTATAACTGAAATTTTAAAATAAAAGTACTTTTCTTACTGGTTTTACCACTTATAGCATGTTAATAACATAATTTCTCGCAATATCAGCTAGCTAGCTTTCAGTTTTAAAATAACCTCAATCAATACAGCGCGTTCCATTTCATGCATGATTAAATTACTTTTTGTCTCACTTTTCTTTAAGTTGAAAGACGGAGCCAGAATACAAAAATAATAAAACTATTCAAAGATCGTCGATGGAACGCATTGGGACGCAAGCAGTGGTTTGACAGTTTTAGGGATGTCCAACGTTTAATGGTTAATTTAAATCGATTGATTACGGTTGGATTCTTTCATATAAACACTCAGCAGTTATTGCCCAAAGCAATTACACATTCATTCTTCATTAAATTTAACACAAAAATACATTATATAATATTTTTTCTGTAACGTTAACGAATGCTTAAAACAAAGTGAATGAACGACTTCCTAGTATTAGCTAGGGAGTCTTTCACAATTGCGCTTGTAATAACGTTAGGTCACTATCGCCATCGTTAATGGGGAAGGTCGGTCAAAGCTAATTGTAGATGGCGTGACCATAGCTAGGTCCCTACAGCCTCAAATAAATTTGACATTTCGTTGATTCATTCCGTTTCGTGTTCATTGATGACTTTGGTTATAATCCACTATTTCGTTATTTTCATTGATTTAATATTTTAAATCAGTAATTATTTGATTTGGAAATTTTCAGAATTGAAAACCTTATACATTGTTTAATTTCTAGTCACCACTTTCTTTAAAATGTTTCGGACACAACCTCGAACTCTGTTGTAATTGAATAATTCACTTCCAATAGCTTTAAACCACAATCTGCTAAGCTTAGGGTATTTCGGAAAATGATAGACTCAAATTTTCGAGCATTTAGGAACTTAACAAAGAATCGTTTTCGCAAAAAATAATAAAAACCACCTCGCGCCTTTCATTATTAGCTTGTTTTGGGAACTAGCTACGACAGCGCCATTTTGACAGTTGCCTTCCCCATTAACATCTACATTACTTCATCCGAGCTAGTACCAATGTGGCTTTTTCAATTCATACGTATTTTCTGAGTTTATCTGCATCCATTGCTTCATCAGTTCGATAAAAAGTCTGCTCAACAATGTAAATAACGCAATGAATGTTGTTGAACTGTCAAAATACAACAGATTAGTCGTAATCGTTTACGAAAATGTGTTACGCAATTAGGCTGCTGGACTTTATAAGTCTGATATCGCCAACCCGTCTTGAGCAAGCGTGGTGATCAATGCTCATGGATGAGAAGCGGCCTTTGCCCTGCAGAGGGACAAATATAGGTATTATTATTATCATTTCATCTTTGTACTTATTACAGTACTTGTGGCCCTGCTTCATAAATTATAGCAGTGGAGTGGACACCAAACTCAAATGCTAGAGCACAAGCTTTTTTCAAATACCTGATAATTGGTGAAGGATTCTACCTATTAATAAAACTGCAGCTTACAATAGACATTTATTTATTTATCAATAAAGAAATTTTATTATTTACAATTCACAATATTTATCCATCTTTAAAGTAGGTACAATATTAAAATGAAAGCAGTCTATTATTATTTTATACTGATCTTACTCGACAAAACAGCGTCATGGAGATATGGTACCATGAAAGGCGAAAATATATTTAGAGTGAATTATTGGTGCTAATGAAAAACCAGTGTTGTTTCCTACTATTATTGTATTAAGTGCTCTAATCTAACCCGTAATGTTCTTCGTTGTACGTTTCAACGGTATTACACGATCACAGGCTCTGACGCGTTGTAACTGCATTGGACGACTAGTTTCTAGATATTTTGTTTTATTTGAATGGTGTGTGATGTTAGGTACTATCGACGACATTTTCGCATGACCCCCATTAGGGCGATTTTGGTGTGCACGGGTCAGTGGCTACCCCCGCCTGCATTGTTTTCGTCCACCAATAGCGCTTCTGCGCACATTATAAAAAAACGGTTCTGAACAAGTTAACAAAAAAGTTATTTTATTCTAAAACATACAAAAACAATTACCATAAAAAAGGCCCTTCCTAAGAGACATTCTTCATCATTGGTCAAATTAAAACAATTAACGTTTAAAAAAACGGTCACCCTTCATTCATTGGTCAAACAGAAAAGGGCGGGATAACCTATGAATTCAACGTGCAGCCGAAAATGTTTTGAAAAGGGTCATCCGTGGCTGTCCTCGATAGTACATTAAACAATTGAAACTACAATGGAAGAATTGAGATGGAAGATATGTTGATACCAGTGTTTTTCTATGCTTTATTCTAGGAACTATTATCGCGAATTGGAAGCTCTTTGTGTCATTATATTGCCTTTACTTAATGGCCTATGCTTACGCGCGATTCAACGGTGAACTATACTAGGTACTATTACTATAGAATAGGCGATAAAATTATAATTATGATCCATCTTAATAAAAATAATATATTTCATTGTTATATAGCTCAAGGCAAACTAATTCAGTAGCCGTAAACCTAGGTTGATACTAAAATAAACAATTAGCATAGGTAACCATTTGTTAAACTTAAAATAGGCTTAAAAAGAGTATTTACATGGTGGTGTGACCATATATACACTCTTTTTATGCCTATTATAAGTTTTTTATAAGTTACAATAATCTAAATATATTTTCGCCTTCTCGACTCAACAGCTATAATAATCGATATATTATCTATAGCAACAAACCGCACTACCCTTACAAACAACAGTAAAAAAAAAGTTTAAATAAATCTATATACATTTTATACATTTCCCGCCTTTTTTGTTTTTGCTAATTTGCTCTAAACCTACATTTTTGCCTGAGAAACATCTCTGTACTAATCTTTTCGTCTGGACTGTGCCTTTTGCACATCAAGGCAGCCTCGTAGGAGATTCTGTGTACTCATCTACGATGAAGAACAGCTTTCGAGGTAAGACCTACATATGCTTTAAAATTCGATAGCGAAGAAATAATTTAAAAAAACTTTACTCTTGATTGGCCTTTTCTTTCACTTCTTAAAACAATGAAATAAATTGAAGTATTTCTATAATCAGCAAGGTGTTATTTTCATTAGCTCACTAGCCACCCCGCTCGACTTCAAAAGTTTATAATTTTCGGATAAATTCTCTTCATTCTGGTGAACCCCATACCGCATCAAAATCCATAGTCTAAAATAAGCGGTCACACAGGCAGTCACAAAAAAGTACTACTTTAATTTGTACTAGTAATAATAAATTAAGAGATAGGTACCGATTTTTTTTAAATTTAGGGTTGCGCCCTAAGGAGGCAGATAAAACTGAAAAATAGGTTTAAAAAAACATAAAACCAATAAATAAATTAAATTAATTTAATTAAAAACAAGCAATATATACAAAGATTGCGATAATTCGGAATAAAAAATATACATGATGCTTGTATGTTTGGGTATTTAAAATCCATATTAATATCCGTCTTTTTATCTAGCGCAATAATAAAATCATGATTATGACTACTCCGAGAACAAGCAAAAAAAATTACATAAACGATGTATTTTTTAAACCCATGATTAGATTCACAAGTTTCGAAAAATTCGGTAAATAATTTAAACATAAGAAACTGCCAAGGACTTTAATATGGATTAAAATATACCACAATTACTATTAAAACGGTAAACAAAAGAACTGAAATAAAACTTAATTACATACAATTTAAATTTAAATTAACATAAAGCTGGGTTTACAAATTAACAAAAAAAATATATAAAAGAAACAAGGAACTATTTTAACATCGAACACATTTGAAACAACCACATTTTCGTTTCGAAAGGGCTTTCCAATTTCGAAAATTCAACTTTTTAAATTACCAAATTCAGGCATTGAATTGAAAAAATTATAAACTTAAAATTAAATAAGTATCGCTGCTTATTTTTTTTTTCTAATCCAAAACTAATATTTTTATACAATGCCAATGAAAAGTCTATGTACAAAATGGATCATTGGACTTCAAAAACTTGCATTACATCAAAATTACAAGTCATGGAGTAAGACACGCATGCGCGTGGCCGCTCAAACAAGTACAGTTGACCTCGAAATGGCCACTTCTGATAAAACACCCAGTAAATTCGAACTTCATTATGAAAGCGGGTGCTGTCATGAAAGTCTAATTCTAACCAGAATTTGACATTAAGGTGTCAAAAACGCTCTGTATATTGACAGCCGGTATTGTGTGATTGCTCACCGCTTTCATATGAAACCAAAGCTTAAGATTTCAACTGTCGCATGGTCTTAAAGCAAAAGTAGACATAGCGACATTCGACCTTAGCTTGGTACCGACAAGGTCGATCTACAACTCGATTTTAACAGATTTCTTGACTTGATAATAAGTGAAATAATACCTTCATATTTCTCCGTTTACTTACTAGGATAGCCTAAATTTTCCGCAATAAAACCCGCTCAGTCAGCCCAAGTTCGCAAGGGCGATCTTTTATGGCGCACTGGATTTTCAACTCTCGGTGTTGAGCAGCGCATTCAAAATCCAACAGCGTGCATCTCAGCGTGTCAAAACAAAAGCGGTTGGATTTTCAACTGTCGCCGCAAAATCAAGTGCGCGATAAAAGTTACCCGTGGATACAAGGGCTCATAGGAGATCCATGCCTAATTTTGAGATTCGGCAAATTTTGTGATGGTAAATTGTCATCCTTTGCCACATCAGTACGTGCTAGATAACTGAGTGACTGACTTTTCTAGCACCAAGCCACAAAAGATTTATGTTTCATTGAATATATGAAAGAAAATGCCACGACTACTAGGTTTAAGAAAGTTTAAAAACATTATCCTCCTTTTGGGCTTAGCCGCAATAGAGATTCGAATTATTTGAAGGTATTCGTTTCAAACCTACAAACCACACAATATTGCCGTCTATATGACGGCATTAGAGGCGGATTTAAGGGGGTTGGTACTGTAGAGATTTAGATTACAGTACATCCTTAGAAGCGAAGCAAATCAAATCACCAGAGTTGTTAAAATATATGAATAAAATAACAGAAATAACGTGAAACCTTCCTGTACATACTTGAACTTGTAGAAATAAACTTTAATATGATACTTCAAGTTCTGTTATTGTTGATTTTTTTTGCCCTTCTGCCCCTTGTGCCCCTCCCAAAAAAAAAAACCTGGATCCGCCCTTGATCCTATTCGTGCAGGTAAAACTAGAAAGAGACGGAAGAAAGTTTCAATTCTAACGCCCTGTTGGATTTTCAATTCTCGCCTCATCGCCGAAAGTTGAAAATCCAACAGCACGCTTTATTTTAGGTGTCGCTTAGTATTAGTGAAAACAGGCATAAAGTTGCATGTTTTAGACGACATCTCTGAATATGCCGTCTAAAAACAGACAGTTTAACAGCTCTTAACCTCTTGTCTCTTTCTCACTCTACCTGATGGAAAGAGATAGTCACACTTTCGGCCTTATAACAAAACAGAGTCCAGACCATCGAGCCAGTTATTTTATTTTGAACTCTATTCCGATGAACGTTAAGTTCTTAATGTAGCTGCTAATTTGTCACTTTTGTATTTCGGTTTGCTGTGTGTAACAGAATGTGAGACTTTTAGTCACAAAACGAGACCGCCTTGATGTGAAATAAGCTTTACAAAATGCGTTTCAAACATCCCATTTTCTTTCAATTACGGTAATTCTAATATATATTTTTACAAATCTCTTGAACGCCTTATTGGTGTTTTACATCACATTATTATGATTTAATGGTACTCGTTTTTTTGGAACGAAGCTCCATTTACGTTTTACTTAACACACTTGGCGAATGAAAGCGAGACCAAAAAAACTAAAATTTTGACCGTCACGACAGCATTGTAAAGTAACAAAAGTATCGTAACGGTCAAAATGTTAAATTTTAGAGTTCCGTTCTTCAAAAGGAAAAAATCGGAACCATTATAGGATCACTTCGTTGTCCGTCCGTCTGTCATTCTGTCAAGGCCCTTTTTTTCAGAAACGCGTATCAAGTTTAAATTAGTAACAAATACGTAGGTCTACGCTCCCGGACCTCATAAAATTTCAAGCTTCAGTAATCGCGATAAAAATACGGCAATTTATGCGACATATTTTGATACTCGCTAATAAATCAAAACCCTTCTCGCCCTAACCCAGAATCATGACAATTGACAAGAAGCAAGGTCTCACAGCACAAGTAAAGAAAAAGTCTGACAATCGTTAATTTGTAGTTTTATCAATTTAAAAAACTTTTTTTTTGCGAATACAAAACTTTTATTTGCAGTTGGAGAATTGACCGTGACGCATATCCATGTATTTCAACTACAATGTTATGTTTGTTCTTGGGATAAATTCATCCCAACGACGGAACTCTTCATTGTGAGTGGTCTTTACTGTCTTTACTTGTGCTGTGAGACCTTGCTTCTTGTCAAAAAGCAAGGTCTCACAGCACAAGTAAAGAAAAAGTCTGACAATCGTTAATTTGTAGTTTTATCAATTTAAAAAACTTTATTTTTGCGAATACAAACTTTTATTTGCAGTAGGAGAATTGTCCGTGACGCATATCCATGTATTTCAACTACAATGTTATGTTTGTTCTTGGGATAAATTCATCCCAACGACGGAACTCTTCATTGTGAGTGGTCCGACACGCACTTGGCCTGTATTTGTAGCTCTTATTCCTCAAGTGTGTAAAAACGAAAGGAACTTCGTCCCAACCGGGTATCCCAAGTCACCTCTCAACTGTTTTCATTTGCGAGACTTTCAGAACAAAACTGCCTTACAATTCACGTTGTAATGTTTGACCGATATTTTTCCCTATAACAGAGCTATGATAAATAATGTAATTACCAGTCTTC
Source organism: Dasypolia templi (assembly GCA_963555695.1). Lineage (NCBI taxonomy): Eukaryota > Metazoa > Arthropoda > Insecta > Lepidoptera > Noctuidae > Dasypolia > Dasypolia templi. The sequence continues at coordinate 5,019,600 of OY743166.1, forward strand.
AGGTCAGAATGCCAATTAGCTTTGGGTGATCGTAATAAAGTTCATAAGTATTTTTTACATGTAAAAAACGGTCCATCTGATGTTATGTGGTCACTTATTTGGACAACTGCAAGTACCCAAACTGTTTTAAATTGTAAGAAATAAAAAGGCAGTTTTGCTCTGACAGTTACATATATAATCTGTATTATACTAACACTAAATTAGCTATCTAGCGCTGAAATTATACAATTTGTTTAATTTAACATTAGTTTAAAGCGTATATGTTTATTTTTAAACTCCGAATTGAACATGGCGAGTTTGGGCTATAGATAAATCTGATTGAAAAACGAGACAAAATCGTCACATAAGAGGTAACGCGAGTTTGTTCAATACACCGACAGAAAACGCACGCACACAGACACGCTTCACATACAGCGATTAGGATCGCCGAACGTACGCGTCTATATGCGCGTGCGCCTGTTTCCACTCGTAAGGAACCGACCTGCTGTACCATTTCCTGGTGAAAAATCGCCGCGTTTTCTCGCTCACATTTACCTTTGCTTTTACAGGCTGGCATTAACATTTATGATTGGTCAATACTTTTGACAATTCATAATATACAGGGTGTTATATTCTCTCTCAGAAACTCACATTGTGTATTCTCTTTTTAGAATAAAATGTGGCTAAATCTACTAGTAAGTTGTAAGTATTTGACTTGAACCGTGTCGTCTTCCGAGATTTTAGCGAGCTTGCTAGCAGATTTAGCGCACACCGTTCTTAATATTAATTGTGCATACAGTACAACTCAAATTAAGTTTCTGAATCATTTACAAAATCACCTTATTCCACTATTTCGCGATTTAACTCAATAGGCTGTTTATGTAGACCATAAATTAAGGACTTATCCACAGAGCATCATTTGGACTTATCACATTTGTCACTTTTACATCTGATTCAAGACGTAAATTATGTCAAAATGACAGCTGTCAGTTTTCTACAAATCGTGATAAGTCCATAAGAAGTGGGTTACACAAGAGATTTAGGCACAATTTTATTGCTTTAATGCCAAGCCTTGATAACATTAAAAACTTAGAGCATTTAAAATAATGATGGTTTTCATTAGATATCAGTTTTAAGTTAAAATGTCATGATAAAAACTCTTTTATTGATGTATTCGTCGACTTCTTCAATGCTCTAAGTTTTGTGATTTCAAGAAATATAAAATGGTCCATCCCATATTGAATCAATTAAAATTAATCTAAACTAAAATGTGTGGCGTTCAAAAGACGATCCGGTTTTTTTTTACATTTAAACTATTCAGAATCGTGTTACTAAATACTTTCAGGCAAGGCATTCTTATAAGTTAACGGGTAGATGCGTTTTTTATTCTTTTATTTGGCAGTAACTGTCAATGGACGAAGCGCTATCCACGTAAAGGTAAGTACTTAATTAAAAGCAGACAAAAGTTACATAAACAAGATGTAATTAAAATAACTGAAAACCTGAAAAGTAATCGTAGTATTCATCATTATGAACAATTTTAATTATGGGACTAAGGTGGAAATTGGGATTAATTTATGTTTGCAGTTATGCAGTCTTACCAAGGAGTATCATATTACCCAATAATTGGGTTGTGTAGGTCAGACATGCAGTCGCTTCATGCCGAACCCGACCTTTTTGGAAAAAGGTAAGGCAGAAAAAGATTAAATGTATGGAGTAGCAGTATTTCCTTCCCGGATTGGTCCCTTAGTAAAAGTTTTTAAAAATGATGACTGCACCCCTTTTCAGGTTTTTATTAATTTCAGTTAAACCTTGTATTTATAATGTAAGACTAGTAGCGAAATATATTTTAACGGCTGATAGTTCTCATGAAAATGAACGACTTATGTTAAGGGAGCATATATAATTACCGAAGAAAATCAACTACTTATTTCATACTCCTTGTTTGTAATGTATAGTACGATTTAAGCGAAATGGCTACTCGGAACATGATGCGAGTCACCAATTCACAAGTCAGCGCGGGTGAAGCACTGCGCAGCGAGCTATTGCTTTTTTGTATGGAACAGCAGTCTTTTTTTTCTCGATATTTCTGACTTACGTACCGTAGCTAAAGTTTTGGTACAATACTAGCCTTAATTAGACATATTTAAGCTAATGAAATTAATATACTAGACAGTAAGTCGACGCAGGAATAGACAATGATACTCAAATTTGAGTTTTTCTTTTATTTCAAAGGAACTAAACTAAAACGATAGGCTCCCAAGAATAAATAAAATAAAAAAACAGTGAATAGCAAAAAAACAGCATATTTATATATTTAGGTTTAAAAAAGAGCAAAAACGCTCTACCCATTTTTAAATGTACAATTATTATTAACATTATACCTACGCTAGTTCACTTTAATTTTTTACAAAATAATTATAAAAAAAAACCACTGAATATCGCACACATAACACTTTTAATTAAAACCTTCAATAATAATATAATCTAGCATTTTCTTTATCGAAAAAAATATGAACAGAAACAAGGAAACAATTTTTTTTCATCTACTCTATTAATTAAAAATATGTCAGTACGGTCGAGGAAAAAAGTTGAGAATAAAGAAAACCGTTGTGATACACATTTCTAAAATCTATGAAGCCGCACGAAAACCAAGATTAAACTCGCCAATACACATGCCTGTAAAGCTAGGGTTTCATAAAATACCGCTCTTGTAGGAGGCCGCAGTGACAGCCGGCGTAAAAATTGCAGCGGCAAAGATTTAAATCGTTAGATTCGCCCACCGCGTCAAAAGATAGTCGCGTTTCTGTTTCACAATGACGCAGTGACTTGACTTAATTACCATATAAAAGCTATTCAATAATGCGTGAGTTCACTCTTCTCAGACAAAGTACGAAGACGGAAAATCTAGCGATTAAAATCTTTGGGCAGCATGACTTTACTGTATCAAAAACGCTCTCTAGAAAAACAAACCAAAGTTGGTGTGTTTTTTCATAAATAACGTTTCAGAGACGTTATTCGCCGGTAAATTGCACGCGCTATATGGCGGCCACCGCTCTTCTAGGAAACCGGAGCTCAACTTGTACAAAATTATGCAATTAGCTTACATGCCATTGGACATTTACCGATCAGCACCCTAATTGCGTATTATACGATCAATCACAATCCGTTTCAGTTTGACAGTTCAACAACATTCATTGCGTTATTTACGTTGTTGAGCAGACAAAATTTTCGAACAAATGAAGCAATAGATTAGCAATCTGTTTCAATATTATTTAGACTATGATTGATCGTGCGTTACGCAAGTAGGGTGCTGAAGTAACTTACACACTTTGGTGCAAGTTACAAGCAACACTGCTTGTAACTTGCACCAAAGTGTGCAAGTTTTTGCTACTTGATTATTATTTTCGTGCGTACATGTATATCACGTGCTTAAGGGACGCTTGCTAAACAGAGCACTAAGTGCCATAAACACGATCAGCACATCTAGAAGTCTAAACTGCGTTCGAGACCTCTCAGGATCAGTATCTACAACAATGATGACACTGACAGCTCTTGACCGCTGTTTAGATGCCGGAAATATGCCCTAAATAATTTGAGCACTAGTTGTATTTAGTATTTGTGGTGCCAGGCTATTTTTCAAACAACATAGTGAATAAAAAAATAAAATGGTGAACGAAAACATCGTGAGGAAACCTGTCCTAGTTTTGAAGATAAGTTTACATACAGTTAGATAATACTTCAGAAGCAGTAGTTTTAACTAGGCTAAAATTTGAAAAGCGACAAAATTTTGCCGTTGCATTATCTCGTGCCAAGTACACTGACTTTGTAGCATGAACACGAGATAATGCTACGACAAAATTTTGTCGCGAACACAATTTAGCTTATTTCAAGATCTTGCTGTTTTTCCCCGACCGTACTTTTATTCAGACATTACTCAATCAGTACAAATTAATATTTAAAATATTTTGTCATAGTCCTTGATAACACAGAGATTTTTCAGTAGCTTAAAAAACTTTCAGGCCAATATTACAATATTGAAAAAAAAAACCTATGCTCTACCTACGGGGTTGGTGAAAAGGCCCAGCAGTTCTTTATTTAAATATACGGACAATTTAAGTGATGAAATTCATTTTCACTGACACAATTTTAGCTTGTAATGTTTAATTTTCATTAAAAATTTAATTGTAAAGCAAAAATATTTTTCGACCAATATTTTCATGCCTGATGATATATTTCATTTCTCATCTAGTAAAAACGGTCCCGTTTAATATGCATCAGTATACACATAAGGGCGAATTTCACAAATGAAACTATCTACTATGGAATATTGCGACTGATAGCTCTTGAACACGTCAACATTGGTGAAATCGGCAATAAGACATTTCAAGCTATTATGCAGTTGCATTATAAGCTGACCTCTTCATAATTCTATTGCCCTTAAACCAATTTATTTGAGGCCGGATTATGTCTTTTTTCTTCCAATTTTCTCTATTACTTCGAGGGTAGCGTACACTGGAAATGTATGGCTTGTATTTCATCGTGTGTATTACTGTGTGTTTAATACCTCACCTTTAAATCCTCTTCAATTTAATGTTTCAAATCATAAGTCACAATAACCACAGTCCTTTCACGGTTATTTTCAGCAACAGCATCAACCCAATATCAACCTTATTGCAAAGAGAATAAAAGTCACTCTTAATTTGACGGACTTGTCAAATGCGGCAACCCAACGGCGACCTTATGGCAACGACAATAATGACCACTGTGACTTCGATCTGACAGCAGGATTCACTTGATCAGGCTTAAGCTCAGGCCACACGCAGCGAATCCCGCACGGGATGCGGGACGTGACTGTGCGTTTTTTTTTATATTGATTAAACGTTTGGCGACAATACGCGCCAGTTTGAAAACCCCCGGTACAAGTTAGTTGACACATCAGCGCGAGCGAATTTCGTACCGCATTGCGCGCGGGATTTTGACCGAAGTTTAGACAGAGTTCTATCGTCAAGGCAATGCGGTTGAAAATTCTATTGAATTGAATAGGTTTTTAAAAACTTAGGTACAATAACCGTTTGTAAATATGACAGTAAAGTTTTAGAAAATGTCAAGTTATGTAGAGCGTCGTCTATTTTACTCATATCTGTTTGACAGTCTCTTTCCAAAGCCATAAATGTCATATTTTCGCTCGGACACAGTTAATTGTTACTGAAAGAATTTTAAGAATTCACGATTGATCCGTTGATATTGTTCATATCGGTCGCGTTTTGACTAGTTTGTCGAGCGACAATAGATCTTATTGCAAAGAAAATACAAAACCAACGGTTATAAATGCTAGATTTGTCAAAATACTCGCGGTAATTGGGCAATTCAAAATGAGCACTATCTCATAAGGATAAAGTTAATTTTGTAATATCGAAATAACGTGAATATTTCGACAAATACTCCAAGCATTAGGGTGTACAGTCAACAAAAGAACCAGTCAGGCTAATACAAAAATAACACTTCGTATAACTGTTCTCAAAACGGTGATTAAACCGACATGTCCCAGAACCAACAATTAGAAGACATGTGGCATCCACCAACGCGCACTGGGCCCGCGTGGTGGACTAAGGCCTACTCTCACAAAGAGGAGGCTTGAGTCTCACCGCTGATTATGTTTTATAGCTTCGAACGCGTGACAAGTCGCATTATTATAGTGCGCGCGGAACTAGTTGGCCGCGCCTTAGGCAAGTGAGCGGTGGGACGGAAGAGGTAGACTGTGGCTAACCTAACTCAGTCTGCCAATCAAGTCATCGCGCCCTCCCCCGTCTTACCGCTCACTTACCTAAGGCGCGGCCAACTAGTTCCGCGAGCACTATACTCAATAAATTCCGGGCTTAAGACACGCCGTTTTGTTTCTATACGAAGTATGTGCATGTAAGAAAATAAAGCACATTCAAATGACGAGAAAAATAATCAATAATGATTTCAAAAACTCATCGACTAATAAATTGCATACCCATTTATAGAGGATGAAATTGAAAACTTGCGCCAACTAGAAATAGGAGGCTCAGTAACTGTTACATAATCATAATAAAATGTCATTTCCCAAATATAAATTCTTGAAAAAACCCCAGGGCAGTTTCATACAAACGATTACGTGTTTTGCGAATTTGATCGTTATTAGTTACAAGAATTGTCGCACTGACAGATAGATGCCAACAACGCATTCTCTCGATGGCCGGACAATAATGGGGAAGGCAACTGTCAAACTGACGGTGTCGTAACTAGTTCCCATTACAAGCTAATAATACAAGAATTGAGTTTGTTTAATTAAATCTTTCCGAAATGACGCGTTGCGTTCCTAAATACTCTAAAGGAAATTGTGATGAAAGCTTTTAGTAGAGACTTTAAAAAAAAAAATTAAACCGGTTATGTCGGAAGTGATTACAAGGAAATATTAAATGTTTACAATACTGATACTTTCCATATATCAAATACTTGATTTAAAATATTGAAATCAGCTTAAGATACGAAATAGTTCAAATAAATCCAAACTCATGAATGAACACGAAATGGAATGAATGAACGAAATGTTAAATTTATTGTAGGCCCCAAGGACCTAGCTATGACCACGCCATCTACAATTAGATTTGCCCGACCTACCCCATTATAAATGGGACAACAACCAATCATTCAAATAAGATTTGACAAATTGACATAATATTTGACGTAGGTTACATTTTCTTTTCGAAGGACGAGGTTTACTTTCAAATTATAAAACGACTTCACTCAACAAAAGAAAAACGTCAAATATGCTGTGTTCATTTTTTGTTGCTCGATATGACACGTGCCAAAACATTAAAACTTTTTACTCAGTCAAAGCGAGATCTACAATAATCAGTTCCTATTTAAAACATTGAAGAGTAAGGGTCAAGTTCGGAGTAACTTAATCAGCCTAATGTTCCCAGGGTTGGGATTCAGGCCTCCTTTCTGTGAGAGGGAGTGGGCTGCGAGCATAAACAGCAGCAGCAGAAGCAGTATTGTGTTACCTGGTGTTAAGGATTGGCAGTCGCTCCATGAAAAATACTGGTTTTCAGCTGCGTCCAATTACACTAAAAGCCGCCCAACATAGTACGGAACAGGCAGGCAGATAACATATAGGCGAAATGAACAAGCATTTAATTCGCTTTGTATTTACTTCAATAACTAGGAATCGAACTCACAACCTCGCATTCCTTACACATAATGTTTACAAAAACTTCGCTTAATCGCTCATTCTCTAGAAAATTGTAAGTAAGTCCGAATCTTAGCGACCGTGTGATGTTTCCTTAACTCGTCGTCATGGTAACGGTGTGTATAGTCCTTGCTGTGACGTCAGTCACTCGGCTGCGCGCGCGCTGCCTCTTGGTAAAAGAAGTCTTATATTGTCCTTATTATAAATTACTGGAAAGAAAATTAAAAAAGCATTAGATATTTGGTAATGCTCAGTCTTACCAAGGGGTACCTATCGTGTTACAGTATTTTTATTTAGCGAAGCGTCGCGCGCTTTACTTGTGGTTGCCGAGTATACAAACATGATGTGAATGTATGTATAAGCGCAGGGGCTCTCGCACACATTCACAACGTTTGACACTTATTTACCGGAAGTAAAGCGCGCGTCGCAACGTGAGATAAAAATTCTATACCCAGTAACTGGTCAGATAGGCAGTCGCTCCATGTATAATACTGATATTCAGCTGCATTCAGTTAAGACTAGAAGCCGAACCCCGATATTTAGGGAAAGGTTAGGCAGATTGTTTGACTTACTAATTGTCAACATATTTAAATCATCACTCTGTTTCTGCCAATCGTAGATGACAGAGATAAAATGGTGTTTTAAATACACAATTATGTTAAGAGGTCAACGCATTTAGTCATTTGTGGGGAGGCATGTAGGCTTAAATCTACAGGTATTCGGTCGGGCGTGCGCGGGCGCAGGCGAGGCGCCGCCGTAGTTGAGGAAGTAGTGTCGAACTGTTCACTCACCTAGTCGTACAGGTCATGCTCTCTGTCCCGCTCGTGGTCGGGCGTGCGCGGGCGCGGCTGCGGCGCGGGCGCAGGCGAGGTGCCGCCGTAGTTGAGGAAGTAGTGTCGAACTGTTCACTCACCTAGTCGTACAGGTCATGCTCTCTGTCCCGCTCGTGGTCGGGCGTGCGCGGGCGCGGCTGCGGCGCGGGCGCAGGCGAGGCGCCGCCGTAGTTGAGGAAGTAGTGTCGAACTGTTCACTCACCTAGTCGTACAGGTCATGCTCTCTGTCCCGCTCGTGGTCGGGCGTGCGCGGGCGTGGCTGCGGCGCGGGCGCAGGCGAGGTGCCGCCGTAGTTGAGGAAGTAGTGTCGAACTGTTCACTCACCTAGTCGTACAGGTCATGGTCTCTGTCCCGCTCGTGGTCGGGCGTGCGCGGGCGCGGCTGCGGCGCGGGCGCAGGTGAGGCGGCGCCGTAGTTGAGGAAGTAGTGTCGAACTGTTCACTCACCTAGTCGTACAGGTCATGCTCTCTGTCCCGCTCGTGGTCGGGCGTGCGCGGGCGCGGCTGCGGCGCGGGCGCAGGTGAGGCGCCGCCGTAGTTGAGGAAGTAGTGTCGAACTGTTCACTCACCTAGTCGTACAGGTCATGCTCTCTGTCCCGCTCGTGGTCGGGCGTGCGCGGGCGCGGCTGCGGCGCGGGCGCAGGTGAGGCGCCGCCGTAGTTGAGGAAGTCCCACACGAGGATGGTGTCGTCGTGCGAAGACGACACTATTTGGAACTCGTCGAACTGCAGCCGGAATACTCGGCCCGTGTGCTCCTGTGGCAACGTGTACGGTCACATTGGGGAAGCTTGGTATGGGTTTACTTTTTTCTTTTTTTTTTTTGCTGGTGATTTTGATTACTCTAGTGAAAACATATGTCGAATTGAATACGCGTCGCAATTTATGCGAATATCTAATGTGAATCGTATAAAAACGTTGGTTTGATTAGCCCAAGCTAGTAATTCGTAACGACCATTGCGTAACGTTACGTATAAACGGAACGTTTATTGTTACGTAATGAAATTGTAAGGCTGCGTCTAGCTTTGAATTTGACTAGTGGGTGCCTGCGGGTATACACACGGGCTTACATTAGTTTTAAAGAATTCGTGAACCTAACATGGAACAGTGGACTTCCTTGCATACTTTCTCTAACAGAACACCAGACATGTACGCATATTTTATGTTCCATTCATCCAAAACACATCACATTCAGGGTGGGCAGCTAGAATGGCAATTAGCAAGTACTGGTTCTATCATAATGTGATGACTATTATTATGAATAAAGACTGTTTTAAAATTTTGTTATTTTGATATTAATTTAGTTATATTAAAAGAGCCCTAAGGAGCTCCTATTCGTAACGCTAGGTTCCATTATCGTAACTGTCTTACGGCACAGATATTAATTAACTCCCTAAGTCTGGCTATTGAGCTGGCAATTTTACTTCGTCCAATTTTTCATCAGATGGCAGCATCAGCGACTCACTAATTGCCAGAGACTGTAGTTTTACCACGCCATCTACGAGTTGACCTACTTTTGAAACGTTTCGTTCAATCCTATTTATATAAAGTTTAATAGTTCCGGGTTCAGAAAAACATGTGAATAGATAGATTTCTTTTACATTGCTATGTTAAGTATTAGATAAAAAAATAAAGTTGTTTGATTTAACCCCGCGCGACTCTGGTGGGGTGTCACATACCCCAGCAATTGTTTTTATAGATGTATGTCGGTATTATTACAAGTTACGTTCTAGAGGCATCGTGTAGCTAGAGGTGAGGAAGCGCCGAGAGGGATAGTGGCGTGATCTCAGTGTTGCGCCGGCCGGCATTCGAGATACACGCGCCATAACGTACGTGGGGTAAGTGGCACCCCGCCAGACAGTTCGTGTTTGTATCTTGTATTAATATTATTTGGTGTTTATTATATTATTTCTTACTTTTTTTAGGTTTTTGTCTGACATGGGTGAGAACGGTGAGGAAAGAAGACTAAGGTGTATGTTACACGAAGTTTTAGAGAAGAGTTCCGATGAATCGTGCTCGGAAGTCTCTGATCATTGCAGCGAGCATGTTCTGGACTCTGATCCGGAACAAGAGCTAATTGATGAGATCCAGAATGCTCCGGAAAGTTATGTTCGATGTGCCGATTGTACGCGGGGCAAAGATCGTAAAACAAAACACGTATGTGCAAGCTGTGGAAAGGCGATTTGTCTTGAACAAGCATTTTTTTCTTGCAAAGATTGTGCTAACTTTGATTCTAGTTCCTAATATGTTCCTAAGTGCTAACTTTAATTTTATTATTTTTACTTGATTGAGGATCTCATGTTTTTTTATGTTTCTTTTTTTTGTTTGTAAAAATAACTTTTATTTTAGTTTAATGCGTCTTAGAAGAGAGCGCTTTGATTTTTGCTACCTAATATGACTGCCTTAACATTGTTAAATAAAAACGATTAAAATATATTGATAAAAACATTTTTTTCATTTTAACCAACTTAAAAGATTCCTAAAAATAAAATAAAATTTCATTTTTTTAAATATTGATAACAATAATTAATCTACAGGCTCTTTTGTTTTCGGGCATGTCATACCCCGCCAGACACTTGATGTAACATTTCGTCACCAGAGTCTCGCCGGGTTAAATTAGTAACGGGGGGGGTCTGTTTTTATGCTTTCACGGTTGCACAACGACATGCTTTGCTTTGCTTTGCTTGGTAGTATAGATGCAGGCCTACCATGCCGCCTCCTTCAGAGGAGGTAAGGTGGCGGGGTCTTGAGGGAGAGCGCTACAGTCGTGTAGATCCTCAAGGCAAGTCTGGAGGATGCACCTTCCCGAGGTTGCCACCCCGTTTCTTGGTCTAATTCCTTAAGAAATAGACGTAACAAAAACCTCCAGGCGCCATCACAGCACATCCTTTCCCAAAAGTCCCTTAACCCCTATCTGCTCCTTCATATTCCCCCCCTTGCCCCAAATCTCATCCTTCCCCCACCCCATCCTACCTACATCCCTACTCCCTCCACCTCCATCTCCACAATTCCCACTCCTAACTGCGACCCCCTGTAACTGGGTGGTGGCGGGCTCGTCCGTCACTAAAGACAGCTGATGGCGAGTAGGAGTAAACAGTTACCTGCGCTAGGACCTGCGCAGTTGAGCGCCGTGAGCGGGGATGAAGGAGTCCTGGGGGGTTGAGCCGAGCGGCTCTGGTTTGTAATGTGCCCGTAAGGCAACACGCCCCCTTTGGTCTGGATTTCAAGCGAAACGGTGGCCCTACCCATTAGCCAGGGGTAGGGAAATGGTCATAGTGTCCCGTCAGAGGGCCACAGGCGAGGTGCGTGAGGTCCGCTGAGGTCGTCCTCGGACGGCCGAAGCGGTAGGTAAAGGTCATGCTGACGGTGTAAGTGAGGGTTGATCAGTTCGTGGGGGGTGGCCCTTAGGACCCCCTATGCCAGCCCGATCGAGCGCCCGATGTCGCACTGTAAGCCAACCTTGCGCCCCTATATCTCTCTGGTAGTCCTAACGTTCGAGCTTTTTTACAGTGAGACGTTCCCAGTTGCGGGCTCCATGGAGGGTGGGAGCCAGAGAGACGAATTTTAAAATAAAATTTTAATATGGACAAAACAGGCCAATTAAAAAACCGAAACAGCGGAGTGGAGGCAAAAGCCAATGAGACTCCAAAGGGAGGTGCTTGCACTTCCCTCGCCCCTGGTGGCCATGCGGCTAGCGCCGTTGGTACCAGCGCGGGCGTCGGTCCGGCTGTGGCGAAAACCGCAGCTAAGACCAAAAAACAAAAGTCCCAACCTAAACAAAGGACGTCGGCGCTGATTGGGACCAGTACTGACCCTTCTAATATAGAGGCGAAGACGGCGACGATTAATACCACTGCCGGTCTGACCCTCTCCACACAGACCCCGGCGCTGGGTAATACTGGCACCGGGTCTCTCACTAAATCTCCTCCACCTCCTGTGGCTCTTCTAGCCTCCCCTCACCAGAAAGCCGTCAACGTTCAAACGGAGACGGCTAGGTGCACTGAGGACGCGTTTTCACGCGCCTGGCAAGTGCAGAAACGCAAGGGCAAGGGTAAAGCCAATAAACAAGCCCGTTGCCCTTGCACTGACCCTTCAGGTCCACCGGCTGCCTCATTACAAGGCGACCAGAGGGACAGGATCACGAGGAAGGAGCGCCGCCAAACACGATGGAAGCAAGGTAAAGGCTCCAGTAACAAACAGGCTACTGCCGCCAGGTCCGTCAAACCGACCAGCGGCCAGCTAAACTTCTCCGCCGGGAAGCGGTCACAGGCAGAGGCCGGCACTAGCCGACCAGCGCCCAGTCAACCGCCAACCGGCGTCCTAGAGGGAGCTGAAGGTACCAACAAAACACAGCGACCCGGTTGGAGGGATCAGGCCGCGGCCAAGCGAGCTCTCAACGAGACCTTAACACCTCGGGGAGAGCATAAGCGGCCGCGCCTTGATCAATCCAAACGAGTCGCACAACGAACCTACGCCCAAGCTGCCAGCGCTGCCCTTGACGTCGCGATCACCTGCGACCGCACGGGGATCCTCAGCAAGGACGTTTCGGACCAGGTACTCGCTGCTATCCAGAAGCAGATTATACTCGAGGCCTGCTCCCCCAAGCAAGACACTCCAGGGCCGACCTTCAACGCCAAGCCGCTGTTCGCCGGGGGTGTTTTAAAACTGTGGTGCGGCAACGACCACACCTTAGCCTGGCTAAGGAAAACTGTCTCCGACCTTTCTCTCCCAACTAGCATCTCGCTAGTTGTCAAGAGCCAGTCGGAGATTATGAAGCGAGCACGATGTGGAGTCGTGATCCCAGACGAGCAGGGGGTCTTCGGAGAGCCGACCAATATTGGGCGCGCTCTCAGCTACCAGAACCCCTGGGTCGATATAAAGAGGTGGGTACTCCTGCATGCCGATAAACAGGCTGCGGCATGGTTCGTGGTGGCCGGTGTCCCTGTGGACCAAATCCCGACCCTGATGAAGGCCGGACGCCGTCTCTCAATAGGATTGGGGACGGTGTACGTGAAGTTCCAGGGTCGGAACGGCAGGTTCACCGACGTCCCCCAGGATTGGGACCCCGCCACGGAATCCATCGGCGAGACGCCAGCACCAGCAGGGGAGTCCACTCCCCCATCAAGCAACCCGGAAGCATCAGCGGCTAAACCTGCTATAGCAGAGTTGGCCGCCCCTGCTGCCGCCATCGTGGACGTCGTCCCTTCATCGGGTGAGGAGCTGGACGACATCATCCTGTCCCCGGCTTCGGCCCAGGAGGGGGACGGCTTCGACGAGGGCGATTTGTTTGCCGGGCTCAGACTGGAGGGAGACGAAGAGGGTTCGGCCAACGATGGCGTCCCTTTCGTCGACCTTTAAAATCCTCCAGGCCAACCTCCACCACAGCCAGACCGCGACGGCTCAGCTTCGTAAGTGGCTGGAGGTACAACACACAGCCATTGCCTTGATCCAGGAGCCGTGGGTCAGGGCTGGCCGCATACAAGGACTCTCCAATCTTGGCGGTAAGCTCCTGGTCACCACAGATCACAATCATCCTAGATCGTGCATCTATATCATAGGTAACCTTAAAACACAGCTTTTAAATGACTTCTGTTGCAGAGATGTCTCTGCAGTAAAGCTGCTAATACAGCGTGACGGAGCCGAGGAGATGGTGATCGTTTTCGCCTCGGCCTACATGCCCGAGGCGGAGGCGCCGCCCCCGCACGGCCTCGCTCGCCTCGTGAGCCTTTGCGAGAGAAGCGGGTTTGAGGCCGTCGTTGGAGCCGATGCCAATGCTCACCACCAACTTTGGGAACACGCAGAACGAGAGGGGTAAGGCCTTGGTTGATTACTTATTCTCGACTAACCTATCCCTACTAAACACTGGCTCCGAACCAACATTCGTAACCAGGCGAAGCCGCACAATCATAGATCTCACTCTGGCTACAGAGGGCGCGGCGGGTATTACCACGGGGTGGCAGGTCTCTAAGGAGGCCTCCTGCTCTGATCATCGGTGGATCCGCTTTGACATCCAAGTCCGTGTCAGTCCAATACCACCACGACGCAATCCGCGCAGCACGGATCGTGCCACCTACACACGCAGCCTTGAATCCAAGCTGGCGTCAGCAATCGTTCCGTTGTCACTTGCGGATACGGCACAAATTGAGGTACAAGTAAGCTATCTTACTAAATCAATGATAGACAGCTACCAAACTGCTTGTCCAGAGACCACCCCACGTAACACACCAGGCAAACAACCCTGGTGGGGTGCTGATCTGGAGCGCAAGCGTGGCAAGGTAAGGAAAGCTCTAAACAGAGCCATGAACACATGTGCGGATGAGGACTGGGATAAATATTATGCAGCCAAATCCAGCTACAAAAAATGCATCAGATTCAGAAGTACCACGGGATGGCGCAAATTCTGTGGTAGCATTGAATCCTGTCAGCAAGCTAACAGGGTAAGGAAAGTACTGGCGCAACAGAATACACCTGGGCCCGCTACCCTCCGGAAACCCGACAACACACTCTCTTCCTCGCCAGAAGAAACGAGGCGCATCCTTATTGAAACTCACTTCCCTGGATGTATCTTCGCACAAGTAATCGACTGGCAAGAGGTAATCCAAACGCCTTCAGACAATGAATGGCGTTACGCCAGCAGGGTGATCACGTTGGAGAAACTCCAATGGGCGATCCAGAGCTTCCATCCTTTTAAGGCAGCTGGTCCTGACGGAGTGTTCCCCGCCTTACTACAGTGGGGTGACACCGCTGTCGCTATAAGACTAGTGCCTTTAATGAGAGCGTGCCTGGCCTTTAGATACGTTCCTAAAGGATGGAGGGAAGTGAAAGTAATATTCATCCCTAAGCCAGGTAAGGGTGACTACACAAACGCCAAATCCTACCGACCAATCAGCCTGACCTCGTTTCTATTAAAGACTCTGGAAAGGCTGTGTGATAGGGAGGTGAGGGACGGCGCTCTGAAAACCATACCGCTACACGGTAACCAACATGCATACAGCTCAGGTAAGTCGACCGAATCCGCTCTTCACCGGGTAGTCAGCCAGATAGAGGAAGCGATTAATCAAAAAGGCACATGCCTGGGCACTTTCATAGACATCGAAGGAGCCTTCGACAAAACCAACTTCTCCAGCATCACTAGCGCCCTCACCAGACATGGAGTAGAACAGATACTAACGGACTGGATTACAAACATGCTTAGCAAACGTGTGGTTCGCCTTGAGGGTGAGGAGCAACTGGCCATGATAGCCAGAGGGTGCCCCCAGGGAGGGGTGCTGTCCCCCCTTCTATGGAATCTGGTGATCAATGACCTCATCACCAAACTCAACGCCAGCCGCTATTATACTATAGGGTATGCAGACGACATCGCAATCCTTGTGTCGGGGAAGGTGACGGGTACGATCTGCAACCTCACCCAGCAAGCACTACGTATCGTAGAAAATTGGTGCAGGGAATATGATCTATCAGTAAACCCCACCAAAACTGAACTTGTCATGTTTACTCAAAAGCGAGCACTAGGCCCTTTCCGCCTACCAAAACTGTTCAATACAGAACTTCAGTTGGCCAACGAGGTCAAGTACCTGGGGGTCATTCTAGACAGTAAGTTAAACTGGAGTAGTCATTTGGACAACAAACTAAACAGTGCCTGCATAACCTTCTGGCAGTGCAAGAAAATGATAGGTAAAAAGTGGGGACTATCCCCTAAAATTATACTATGGCTGTACACCACAGTGATCCGCCCCATGATCACCTATGGAGCCGCGGTCTGGTGGCCCCGAACCAGACTGGCTACAGCCTCAAACAAACTACAACGCATGCAACGACTAGCCTGCTCGGCGGCTACGGGCTGCATGAGGACCACTCCGACTGCAGCGGTTGAAGCCATGCTGGAACTGCCACCGCTCCACCTGTTCATACAGCAGGAAGCCACACTGGCGGCGGTGCGTCTTAAGACACTAGATCTCTGGGGTAAGAGAGACACACCACACACCGCGCTACTTGAGGGACTCAACAAGGAGTTCCCCATTACGAGAGCCATCAATGATCGGGTACCAAAACAATTTATGTTTGATAAAAAATACAAGATCCAGCTTCACGAGGATTGGAGTTGCGAGGGTTTGTGCCCTGCAGAGCTGCGCATCTTTACAGACGGATCCAAAACAGGTAATGGCACAGGTGCTGGAGTCTTCTCGGAGGACCTCAACATACGTATAGCCACACCATTGGGGGTCCATAACACAGTGTTCCAGGCCGAATGCATGGGTATTTCTCTGGCTGCTTCCGCCATCATGGCCAGGGAAGTTAAGGACCACTCGATCCGTATACTCTCAGACAGCATGGCTGTTCTGCAAGCGCTAAACAGCTACACAGTTGATTCTGGGCTAATATACGAGTGTCACCAGCGCCTTAACCAGGTGGGTAGACTCAATAAAATCACCATTCAATGGATAAAAGGACACAGCGGTTCGCTAGGCAACGATGCAGCCGACGAACTTGCCAGAAGGGGGTCGAGTGAGACGGCAGTGGGACCTGAACCCATCGTGCCACTCCCCTTCGTATATTTGCGCACTCTGGTAAGGAAACGCACCAGGGAGCAACATCACAAACAATGGTTGGAACAAGGTGAGTGCAGGCAGGCTAGGGAAGCACTCCCTGCAATTGATAGCCGCCTCACGAAACAGGTTCTCCGACTAACTAAACAACAGCTGCGCATAGTTACGGCAGCCTTAACTGGCCACGGGTCATTTAATAAACACCTCTTTGTCATAGGAGTCACAGACAGTCCGCTGTGCAGGGCCTGCATGGAGGAGGACGAGACAGCAGCTCATTTGCTTCTAAACTGCCCTGTGGTCGACACATACAGGGCAAAGCACTTCGGTAACCCAGGTACCCTACGCGAGGCTGTCAGTAACATAAAGGCGTTGCTGGCCTTCCTCGAGGAGCTGGGGTGGATCGAATAATCGATTTTCCCACCGTACGCAAAATACGCGCAATGACGTGGAGTTGCGGACACCAGCCCGTATTACCTATACCTAAATTAGTAACGAAAGATGCTACTCTGATGTGTTTAAATTGAGTAAAGCGCCATCTATTGCAAAGAGCTCCAAACGAAATGAATAACAGATCATCATTTTATGGGTTTGATTTGAAGTTTATTCTTCATTCATGTTTTTCTTGTAAGCATGTGCATTATGAGTTTACACTCATAGATATATAGATAAATCAGCATTAAACAAGCAAGTTTTAATTTTTACGAATCGTACCTCAGCCAAAATTCTGCCATTAAACACTTTTCATTGATTGTTAATTTCATAATGGTTACCTATGCTGCCATCTATGATTTATTTTCAAGACTAATTATAATTTGTTCGAGTTGAGACTCTAAAGAAAAAAAGGAATCTGCTTACGGTAAGCAGATTCCTTTTTTTTTTATTATCTTAAAAATACAGTAACCTAAAGCGTTTTTAGTAGTATATTTTAATCATATATGTTTCTTCACTCTACTTTATATTTCTTAAATAGATGAGATTGTTAAATGTGGAACACATATTGCGCAAAAAGATTTTTTCTGAGGATACAACTTACCAAAAGTTATGTTATGGAGCTCTCGAGGGAAAATACTTGTAAACATGTCATGTTACGTTTTATTTTTAAGAAGATCTATGTTCTAATAACATGAATCAATTAAAGAAATGCGAAAAAATATATTTTTCTTTGACAAAATTAAGAACGAAAACTTTACTAAATGGATTAAAATTTCCAGCTCACAGACACAAAAAGTTCTTTTTTATTGATTTAATACATATTTCCCCGGATATATTATATAAAATAAGATAATTTATTTAACATACTACAAGGTCATCATAGATTTAATGCAATTTGTTTATTAAAAGAATAAGGTATTCCGCCTGCGTGACGGTCATTTATTTTGAACAGCGCTCATAAATAAGTGTGTTTTTCTTTTTTGTATATTGGCACCGTGTTTACATTTATTATTGTAATTTGTTATCATTTTATTGTGCTTTCTTTTGAGTGCACTGAACAAATGTTTTATCCATCTATCCACCTTAAGAAGCTGACAAGAGCTAAAGCGCGGTCACTGTCAGACTACATAGAAAAGAAAGAGAAGCGCGATAACAACGCTGCTAAAAAGCGAAGCAACTATTTATTTACAAATAATCTATTGATCGAAAAAATAAAACACTATTACCACAATATTAATTAATATTTTGCTTGTAGAATAATCTGACAAAACAGAATGTTTGCTAAAATATATCTCTATATTGCCAGAATGATTGATAAATTTAATATTTTTTAAGTATCTTCGTGAGTTTTTTCTATAGTATCAAAATTAGTTTTATTATGTTTTCAACACAGTACCTAACTAGCATATATCCTGAAGAATATTATATATTTTTCTTATTTTGTTTACTGCAGTGGATCATATACTTTTAGGCATTATAAAACTTGCGTGTAGGTCTTGTGGTCCCCTAAAAGGCAATATTTCTAAAGAACACCACTCACCACCAATGTTCTGAGACATAGTTCTTGATGCGGCGTGCGCACGTCTAATGCCGCGGGGAGGTCCCACACTTTAATTTTGCCGTCGTACGCGCCGCTTACTATCCGTTTATTGTCGAATCTGTGGACAGAAGAGGTTTGGTTTATCAACAGATACCTGTATTTTGACGTAGAGTTCGAATGGAGCACTTATTTCACCTCAATTAGCGGTCTGACTTAGAATGATAGGCTGAGGAATGATGTGATAAGGCAACGGTGCGGTATAAAAGAAGATGTATGTAGTTACAAAAATTGAAAAGCGTATGATCAGATCGTTTGGTCATGTTGAGAGGATGAATGAAAGGAGACTAACAAAAGGTATTTACAAGACAGATGTGAGTGGAAACGCCGGGAGTACAGAAACAACTTATGACATATAGTAACTTTATTGTTGATGTTCTTCCGAAAGGTCAAGTGCGTAGTACTCGCAACTGGCGTGCGTGTCTGACCAGATGTATGAACGTAAACGAGGCAAAAGGAGTATGTAAGGATCGTAGCAGGTGGCGTTCTGTGGTTTCAGCCTACCCTCTTGGGAAGAAAGCGTGAGTTTATGTTATGTATTATTTTAATTTAGCATTTATATCAACATAAAAAGCAGCTGGCCAGGAATAGTGGGACCGCGAAATGAGGACATGACAAAAATACAGTAATAAAACGTGAATTCTAAACTGTAAAGGAAATGTGTTAAACAAATTCAGAAACTTTATTGGTCATTCATGCCCTTGTTTTATTGGGGTCCCATGTCGGTCAAAGATCTTATTAATAATTAGGTAATGAGTGACCAATACATTTAAACGCATGATTTCCGAACACACAACGTTCCCAAAGAAACGATTTTTTTTTTAATTTACCTAGCGCATGACCCCAATCACCCCAGAATAACAGATGATAGCGCGATAAAATAAAAAAAAAGTGCATAGTAAAAGTGGAATATTTAAGTTTGTAAAAAGGGATAAGTGTATAAATAGGCATGATGTCTACTATTAAAAATGTTGGAACAAATACCTGATGTAATTTCAAAGAAGGCATAGTTAAAATGATCTGATAATCGAAAAAAACTGTAAAATCGATGGAAATATTTTTCGTCTGTAACTTATTCGAAATAAATAAAATTGTATTATTATTATTACACGCTAACGCACGTTAACTACACGCTTTAGGCGTTTCTGGAGGGGATTATTATTATTATTATTAAATATGAAGAACAACACACTTTAGGCGTACATGTACGGCGCTAGTATGAAGTTACATCGAGATTTCGTGACATCACTTATACGATAATGCTGTCTTTGTCTAACAGTTATTTTAGAAGTTTTTAACTTGGCAATTTTTTAAACTTTTACACTTTTTATAATTTTGTTTGCACTATTAGGAAACAATTTTTTTTTTTACATAAAAATCAAAAAAATGTCAGCATCCCTACTATACAGCTGATGGTGTATTATTCTTGTTAGGTACTGTATATTCTGTTGGGGTGATTGCGGTCATGCGCTTTGTAATTTAAAAAAAAAATGGTTTCTTTGAAAAAATTGTTTGTTATGATGGGTACAATCGTTTGTTCAAGTATCGGTTACTAATTACCAGTCACCCCATAAATCACCAAGCCGGAATCGGGTGAAGTCATAACAAAGAATAAAAATCTTTGCTATGTATTTAAAAAATTACGGGCATTTATAACAGAACTCTTCTTCTAACTCCGCCTTTTGACTCCTGCTGCTACATTTTTTTTTTAATTTTCTGTTTATTATGTTATCCCGTCAGAATGCTTCTGAAAACTGTTGCTTTAAATTTACAGCCAAGTGCTCCAGTCCAGAAGGATTTTTTTTTCCTCAACTAAGTATTCAAAAGTAATATGAATATTTTTTATTATTACTAATATCTTGATATTTTTTATATTTTTCTGTTAACTATTATAGCTTGACCTATCACTCGATTCCAACTTGTCGTCGACTAACAGGACACCCTGTATATTTACAGAAAAAAAACAAACAAAATGCACTATTACCACAAATGTAGTTGTTTAAAAAAAAAGTTATTTTAAACAGAATCAAAACTAGAAAAACGCAAGTTTTGACAGAATCCTATTTTTTTTTTCATGGACTTGTGTTCTTTTATACACATCAATACGGTTCAGCACACATTTGTTCTCTTGCAATTTGCCCTGTCTGAAACTTACCGTATACACCTGACGAGTTCTTCATGCCCCTCTAAGACACGTATACACTGCCCGCACTCAATGTCCCACAGCCGGATCGTGTTGTCGGACGAGCCGGACACGACCAGTCGGTCCCGGTATTGTAGACACGCGATACCGCGCTTGTGACCGTTAAGCGTGCGAACGAACTCGCACGATGATGTGTTCCATACCTGCGGAGGCGAAATGTAGGTATTTGAGTATACATAGTATTATGTACTTTAGGTACTTGACGTCCTTATCAACTTCTTCGATCGTTGTAGGTAGCTTCAGAACTTGTGTAGGGTGTCAATCAACTGACACTACTGACAGTCAACTATCTGTCAAACACCACACATAGGTAACTTAATGGTTATTAAAATGAAGAAATTTGACTTTTACTCGAAATGTGGGTGTACTATAGGTATACCTCTGCCCAACCCTTCGGGGAAACAAGGCGTGATGTTTTGTTATGTTAAATTTGACTTTTTTTTATTTTATTTGTACATAATATCAAATTCTGCTAATGGCTAATGAGTTCATACGGTTCACATTGCCTTCGATTTAAATTCGGAAAAAAACTTAAACTCAACTACGAAGAAAACTAAAACTAAAAAAGGTATAAACAAGACGTCACAGATAAAATAGAATCCGTACCGACATTCATTAGTATTAAGGCATAAATCGAACAGATTATGTGTGACTCCGGATTTTTATAAAAAGTAAGTCCGAAAACGATTTTTTTTAAATTACTTTTTATATAAATTATTTAGGGGCGAACGATACATATATTTTTAGAATGTGCTAATTATGCCCTTTCATTTGATAGCCAACAAGGCATCATTAAATAAAAAAAAGTTCATTGCTTCATGTCCTCTAGAGAGCGCACGTGAATTTAATCTGACGTCACATAACCTATAATCAGAGAACGAAAAATAAAATGCTTCCCTTCCAACAATACCTCATTTGTCAAATTCATTCATAATCCAGGTATTATAACCATAGTCAGGTAATTAGAAATAAAAATAAGTTCGACTTTAGAAAAAGAATGGATACATTAACATTTTCAATGCGTTCATTTTAGTAATGCATACCGTCTCAGCTCGGCAACTAAAAACAATGGAACTGAATAGTTTATTCAATGAGCAGTCATTTTTATTCAGACACCGATTAAAAAACCGTAGCACATTTCAAAAAAAGTCGACGAAAACACGTTTCTTGCTTCCCTTTAAGTTTTAACTCTTATTAATTTTTATTAATAGTTGTTATAGCGGCAAAAGAAAAACACACTCTGTGAAAATTAAACAGACAGACGGAAGGACGGACAGTGGAGCAGAAAAACTGACCACAAACACTACCTTTCCCTTCGATGGTTACAGGCGTGATGTTATTTACCTTAATAGTACGATCTCCACTCGCACTAACAATATATTTCTCGTCAAAATCAACAACGTTTACAGCGGCGCGATGGCCGACCAACACTCTTCGAAGCATGATCTCTGTGGTGGAAGTCATGTCCCATACTGCTATCGAACGATCCTGGAACAAAAACAATGAACATATAGTCTTAATAGGGGTAATCATTATTATTGTATCAGCCGAAAGACGTCAACTGCTGGACGTAGGGCTCCCCCAAACATCGCCACTTCGACCGGTTCTGTGCTTCCCGCATCCAGCGGATTCCCGAGGCCTTTACAAGAGTATCGGTCCACCTTGTGGGAGGCCTTAAACGGGTGAAAATAAATGTATAAATTATTTTTAACTCAAAAAAATATTTATTTGCAAATAGTGCTTCCAACAATATTATAAAAATTATAAAAGCTTAATAAATTGCCAAGCTTTACACGTTTTAACATAGGAGTTCGGTTCGAAACTCCGACCCGGAAGGTCGTGTCTTTGTTTTCGCTGAGGCACCGTGCCCAACAGATGGTGGCTTACTTGCCGGACTTAGAAATCAAACCGTGTTTCTTTTGTGTGTGTGTGTATCAGTGTCGCAAACCAAAATACTTTAAATCGGTTCAAAAGATAAATAAATGTGCGTTCCATGAAGCTGAGACTCCTGCCGCGTCACTGGTGAGATCGTTCCGTACCCTAAGCTGTACTTCTACGCTGCGGCTGCGTTTTAGGTCGTTGAATTTGAATCAACGACCTAAACGCCACGCGCATGTCCAACATAATTTTAAGCAGTTGTTATAGGATAGTGTATTTACATTAAATGTAGTAGTGCGGGATGAACGAAGCTGTTATTCTGGCACATACTGTCATCGAGTCCTATGATTTCAAACAAAAACAAAGATAACGAGTCATCGCACGGTAACCGCGTCAACGCGCCGCACGGCGGTTGACAATACAAAAACTTGTAACAATTACCTTCATAAATTCGTAACGCTCGTATAAGGCCTTGCTACTCCTGGACATCAATGTTTTAATTAAGTAATGTCAGTACTTATCTCCGTACAAGAGATTTGTAATCTTTAGAAATAAATGAATTCATACCGTATAGTACGGTATCGCTCTTAACCTAATACTTCATACACATTGTGCCGAACAACTATATAACTACAAGTTGAACAAGTTCAATATTCACTGACTATTATTATTGCTTCCTTTCGAGTAGAAATGGAAGCCTGCTTGAATCTATTTTATTTTAATCTAGGTAATATTTTTCTCAAACATACCAAAGTTATAATTTAAAAGAGGCGTAAATTTTTATTTAGATATTCACAACTACATATTTTGTAAGTTAGACGCTTTGTCGCTCGTAATGGACACATCTGGCGGACAAGCGAAAGGCGCATTACGGCTGGGATCGAGAGAAAGCAGAAGGTTGCATTGTTTGAGGGTGCAGTAAAAAAAAAAATGCGGTGCTCACTGTTTAACGGAATGCTAGCCGGTACCTGCAACTGACCCTTGCGTGTCTGTTGCGCAAAGTTTCAAAAATATAATGCGTAAAGGTTTCAAGTACAGCACCCTAATTGCGTAATACACAATCAATCGGAATCTGAATCGTTTTGAAACAGATTGCTAATCCATTGCTTCTTAAGTTCGATAAAAATTCTGCTCAACAATATATAGAACGCAATGAATGTTCTTGAACCGTCAAAATCAAACAGATTAGTCGTAATCGTTTACGAAAATGTGTTACGCAATTAGGGTGCTGGTTCAACAGGTTGGAACTAAGTATGGACGGACTGTGCGGTTCTTCTGTGACGCCGCAGTCTGTTAACCATCATTACCATTCCCATGGCGCGGCTGGGTTTTGGTGAGTGAGGATGGTCACCCATCCACGGACCGACCGCGGCAGTCATGGCTTAACCTAATCGCTCGGCCCGTGCGGCTGCTATTACTTCTGTTAACCATATTGGGCGTAATAGGGCGGCATGCCCCTCAACCGTTGTTTAAACGAAGTAAGTTTTGACTGTAGGTGTAAGGTAACCATAGTGAAATAATGGTTGAATTATTTTAGTTTGTGTGATCTGTAGGTCCTTTAGGTTGGTTTTTGGCGCGTTGCCCCATATTTCAATTAGGTAGGAGGAAGACCATAACTATATGTATAATCATTTTAAAAGAGCTCAAAGAGATATTTATATTAGAATTGTTTTTTCACAATCCTTTTTCCAACTTTACAAATTAACCAACAATGCCAAGTGTCTGACATTTGTGTATATTAATAGCTGTAATAAAAAATAAAAAAAAAAAAATATATAAAAAAAACACTGTTCTTCCCTTATATCACGATTTCCCAACACAAAATAGACAAGCAACAAATGTTTGCTCAATCACCCGCTTAAAACCCGTATCGTAAAATCACTTAGCCATCATAAACACAACATTCTTCATTACCCCATATCCATTCTTTCTCTTTTTGTTAATTAAGCATATGGTAGAATATTCTTGTTTTATTTTCTCGCGTTATGCATAATTTGTATATATCCGTGAATTTTTGCTTGACTTTACACCTTTTACTTATGAATTTTGTTAACTAGTAGTAACTGTAAGTACCTACTGCTTTCAAATTGGATAATTATGAATTAGTTAAATTAGATCTTAAGTCAATATAATTAGCAAGTTTGCCCAGTTCTACGAGTATCTTAATTAAACAATGTTTTTTTTTAATGTTTCTGTTTGTTTTGTAGGTTCTACTTTTACTTAAATACTTAATTGCAATCTTAAACTTTTAAAATAACATCTTGACTCTCTAACCGCTCTGTAAATTAACATGTCATATCTAAGAGAGCTGACTGATTTGTAACTCAGGACCCTTCTATCACAGACACCTTTCTCTATTTAAGATTGTACACTCTATTAACCAGTGCCTGCAATATGATGCTGAAATAAATTAAGATTTACGGTTATAACGATTCACAGCAGCACCACCAGCAAACTTGCAAAAATGATTTTATTAGAGAGGAGATAACAAAACAGTTTATAAAATCAATACGAAATGTAATGAGCTAGCTTATGAATTATGATTATGAATGACTTGGTGCGAATTTAACGGCACGGTTGGCGCAGTGGTTGTGCGATCGGCTGCTGCGCTGCGTGTCGCGGGTTCGATCCCCGCGCGGAACAAATATTTGTATGACCTATAAATGGTTGTTCCGGGTCTGGGTGTCTTGTATATGTGAGTTTCATGTTTGTGAACGCACCCACGATACAGGAGTAATTCCAAGTGTGGGGCAACGTTTAAAAAAATACAATAAGGAACAGCTGATGCGAAGATAACAAGGAAGCACGTCGCCGTGTTATCAACTGATATAGTGAAGTGAAGGAAGGGTGTAAACAAATGGATTGTCCTAACCGTTATATTTTAGCTTTATAAGCATATACTCGTAAGTGACTTTAGATAAATATAAGGCTATGAATAAGAATGATTGCCACTAAAAGACTTGAAGACAAATGAAAACACTCACTTAAATGTTGGTAAACATATGGAATGAGACTAAGTAAATGAATGAATAAGGAACAAACTGGAACAAACTCACAAAATGGGTAAACCATCCACTGTATAAACGATTATCTGCAAGTTTTAGTTCTCCTTGGCCCGACTTCGTCCCCTGGGCGTGTGCAGTGCTACGCGAAGCTTCTTCAACAAGGTGTTGACGATTTCTGCTGGAGCTGCCCCCGTTGAAGAACGCAACTGAAAAGCTTCGAGTTCGAACCTTTTTTTTTTTTTTTTTGAGACCGTTACTTTTGAAATTAAGACGGCGAGATTCTTGAAGGACTAATGTTAGCGCGGGGATCATCTAAAGAGTGGACTACTGTATTTAAGGCAAGGGTTTAATGACGTGCTTATAACAATAATAAAATTGTACCGGATATTCAGCTAATAACGAAACTAAATTAAGAGGAGTATCGTCCGTCGCGGAGAAGTCATACGAAGCGAGTGGTCATCGGGCCGAACCGTGTCGTCGCCGCGACGCGCTAAACACGCGGCCTGCGCGTGCAGACCATGCGCAATGTGTTGTGTTGGGTTCGATACCCAACAGTGCCCATACTACTTTTGGAACAACATTTGAGACTCGAACGATAGCTCAAGACTTAAAATTATTTCGACAAGGGTACAATTATTCGATGGACACGGTGGAAGATCAAGAACGCCGCTAACGAGATGTACAAAAACCGGAAACGGCCAGTAGCGAGAACTCAGACGAAGACATTGAAAAGAACGGCAACATTTATCACAGCAGAGCAGTGACATAGAAAAGAGCCGAGAAACCAGCTGAACCCCGCTTAAAGATTCACCGATGAAGCTCGACCTGAATCAACCCTGCTGTGACATCGTTAAAAGATGCCCTCCAATAGACAAATATCACCCGCCTCTCCACTAATCCCATGCTTACGTTAGGGTGCATACTCCGTAGGCTCTTAATCCTTCCTATCCTAAGGGCACGTCTTCCCTACCATTACAGTGCCCCCCGGTCTATTCCTTGATATGCAATGGTCTTTGTAGCACCATGAAGCATGAGGCTTCAGGGGCTAGTGCAAATCTTGGGGTTCATTCGATTAATCGAGTCTGGTCAAACCACGCTGGGGTCGGTGCATTTCATTCATTCAAGCTTTACACGTTTTAACATAAGTGTTGGATAAAAAGTCAGCACTATCATAGAAGTGACGTCACGACTATGTAACTTCATACTAGAGACATACATTGTCCGTGCCGAGCGACAAGGACGGGAATAATCCCTTCCAAAAACTTTTAAAGCGTGTAGCTCATATTTCCATCGATTTTACAGATATTTTCGATTATCTCATTTTACTATGCCTTCTTAGAAATTACATTATTTGTTCGAACATTTCTAATATTAGTCATCACCCCTATTTCACATAAGTCCGGATATTTGCTCAGTATTTATTTCAATAGGCTCGAAAATGTGGGAGTACTGTACATCTATGCCGAAACCTTTGGGACTTACAGGAAAAGCTGGGCACAAGACAGTTAATCGTTAATTATTGAAGTTAACATTTCCAGTAACGGACTAACTTTTAAGATAACTTAAAATATTGTTAATCGTTAATTTATTTATTTACGCACATCTTACTCACAACTACCATTACAGATCTACGATCCAATGCGATAGAGAGGCCTTGCATGCTAAATCCTTAACCATCCTATAAAATAACACACAATATCCTAAATCTTAACCTACATCTAAATAACATCTAATATATAAAATTCTCGTGTCACAGTTTTCGTTGCCATACTCCTCCGAAACGGCTTGACCGATTCTGATGAAATTTTGTGTGCATATCGGGTAGGTCTGAGAATCGGCCAACATCTATTTTTCAAAAAAAAAAAAAATTTGCAAAACAACGTTTGCGGGGTCAGCTAGTCTAATATATAAAATTCTCGTGTCACAGTTTTCGTTGCCATACTCCTCCGAAACGGCTTGACCGATTCTGATGAAATGTTGTGTGCATATCGGGTAGGTCTGAGAATCGGCCAACATCTATTTTTCAAAAAAAAAAAAAAACAAAAAAAAAATTTAGCAAAACAACGTTTGCGGGGTCAGCTAGTAACATATAATGCAGTTTTTGCGAACTCACTCAAGCTGCACCACAATACATCAACCCTCTTGTGGACCTCGTCTGACACGTACCGGTCTGGCGCGCAAAGTTCCAGGTGCCGCAGCACTCCCGGGTTATGCACCCTGCCACGCATTAGCTTCACTACATACGCTGCAAGTGCGAAGTCCCGTCGCACCTTTAACGCGTTGTACCCTACCATACCCAGTACAAATAGTGTAGGGTACATCAATGGGTAGAATGGATATATCCCATACAGCTTGAAATACAAGTGTCTAGTGAACTTATTTTGGACACGTTCCAAGATGACACTATATTTCGCCTCAATTTAATACGTACTATTTGCCAAAAGGACACCGTGCGTTCCGCGCCGCGCCACGAAAAACACGTTCTGACAATCTCTGAATAATTATTATTACAAACTATATTGATAAACCCACTCTCTTTTATAAATTTTTCATGTTTTGCCTAAACTTTCGTAACCCATATTTTTTTTATAAGATGCAATTTCTATACCGAGTCAACGATTAACGTTAACTTCTGTTAAATCTTCCGAAATGTAACGCTTTAACGACCTTTGTTATGTTTACACAGTCACAACAACCCCATCACAGGATGTAACAAGCCGACCCAATTTTCTGTTTCAAAAACTAATCCCACATAACGTGGAATAGATGATCCACAGAGGTTGTGCCCAAGTGACCTAAAAACACCCTATTACGACTCCCAAAACCCCAATTTAAGGTTAAGGTAACCTCACCAAAAATGACCCAAAACAGTGTGCACAATACAAGTTACTTCTCCAATGCTTGTCCCCAAAAATGCCCCCATTAATATCTCTCACCTTACTGCACGTGACCATCATTCCGTTGCAGAACCTGAGATGCAGCACAGCCTCGCAGTGGTGGATGAGTGTGTTGAGCATCGCGCCCGTATTCACATCCCACACGCGCACCGTGCTGTCCGAGGAGCCCGATATTATAGCTCGCTCGTCGTATTGTAAGCACAGGACGGAGCCCGTGTGGCCTTGTAATTCCTGTAGTAAGAAACGTGAGTTAAATCATTATAATGAATGAATTCGGTCCAAAAATAACGAACAAAACCGAAGCCTTTCATAAATCCCGAGATTGATTGATTAGTCTTCACGCACATACGAAAACAACGCATAGTTAAAATCAACCAATCTCGACCATCATCCAAAACTTGGCTGAAGCCCACCAAGACAGACAACAAACAAGTAAATCAATTGAGTTATAAAAAAAAAACTTGTAAGCTACGCGCGCTTTACTTGTGGTAACCAAGTATACAAACACGCTGTGAATGTGTGCGTACTCACACACATGAACATACACACTTTCAACTTTTCTCCGACTTCCGACCGATCGTCTCTCGGACGGTACCGAGAGTTCCTGCGCTTACGTGTACATTCACAGCGTATTTGTACATTTCGTTACCACGTGAAAAGCGCGCGTCACGTCTTGAGATAAGAATACTGTAGTGTAGTGTATAAATAGTTAAAGAATAATAGTAACAATGCTGTGCTATACTTGTAACTCATGGACAACGATTTTTTATAAAAAATTACAGACATTAAAAAAGTGGAACTGTGTAAAAGTTCAAATATCACATAAAATAGTAAGTAAAAGTTAAATTGCTTATAAGTATATCAGGCTAGATTGTAATATATTAGTAAGAACTTTAAGTTCTTATTAATACAGAAATAGAAAAAGAATTGCCGAAGTAGATGAGAGGGACAATTTTTTTTACACAATTTAACAACGCTCCCTTGTCAATGTCGTTCAAGGGCCACACGAACGTTGAAGCACTGTTATTATTATTAACAACACTACATTCCATTCAAATATTTTACCTCCTACAACAGCAACCCAACTACAACCTTATTGTAACGTGAATAAAGATCACTTTGATTTTGACAGAAAAATCATTGGCGTCAACCCAACAGCAAGCTTATTTTAACGAGAATTAAGATCACTTTGATTTTGACAGTGATGCAAATTTAGATGTTAAAATAACTATTAAAGGACTACGAGATTCTTTTGTAGCGTGACCAAAATCGTAACTAAGGCCGCCATCATGTGTATTGGCGTGAATACGTCTTTAAATTTGCTGCTATAGAGTATGAGGACATTTAAAAAAAACTGGGGCATACAGTTTGGTGTTGCAGCTACATATCTATCGTCTAGATCCAAAATATAATTACACCACTCGAGAGCTAAGGAATCAAAGAATCCGTTACGTCGAGTCAGGACTGTGACGGCACGACCTCTACCCACCTCAGAAAATATTACTCGTTACGTTCACGTATTCACGTAAAACACACGGCCGTGTCCACGACACAGCCACACCCCTTTTTTGTCAAACAATTTCATATAATTAAAATAAAAGATAAATAGTTTAAACTCACCCTAACACATTGCAACGTTTTCCTATCCCAAATCTTAATAGTATTATCTCTTAAACCAGAAACGATCTTGTTGTCATCGTATTGTAGGCAATACACGCCTTTAGAGTTCTCTGATCTGCAATTTATCCTCTGTGGAAGAAAGAAAAACATGATTTGTAGACAAAAAAATATGTTAAATTCTTACGGAAACAATACATTACTAACATATTCATCTGTTTTAAAAAGAAGGGTTTGAATTTTATACATAACTTTATCGAACCATTATTGTTTGAATAACATAATTAAACTATTCTTGAAAAACTGTCAATGAAATTTCAGGTTATTAAAATAACATCAAGGGGTTAAGTATTCAAATTTTCAACTGAAATCACTCAATTTGTAAAGCCACGGCTTTCTAGAAGAGCGGCCGCGTTTAATGGATGTTTTTGAAATAATAATAGCGGCGAAGATTTAAATCGTTAGAGTCACCCTACCGCGTCGAAGGTCGCGTTTCTGTTTCGTTTTGGCAACTCTTGACAACACACAATGACGCAGTGACTTGATTGTCATGGAAACACTATTTATTCATGTGTGAGCTCACTGTTCTCAGAATGGACACTTTCGCGCGAGTAAAAGTACAGTAAGAGCAAATCTAGCAAATTAAATCTTTGGGCATCGGGGTTTAACTTAATGTCAAAAACTGGTGTAAATGACAGATTTTCATGACGGCCGTTAAAACATGACGGAACCGCCTTCCTAGGAAACCAAAGCTTTTGTGGCACTATAATATCACCCAGGTATGTTTTCTGACCCAAACCAACAGTAAACTGTATGATACTGAATGCCCTTTATACGCGTTACCCACGCTCAATATTTGCAAGATGAAAGCAAGGCAATTGCCTGACTTGAAACTGTCTTGCTGATGCATTTTCATTCATTGCGCCAATGAACACGCAGCAGCTAGTGTCATAATAATGAATAATTAAAATAAGTTGATTGACACAACATACCTTTGTATTACAATACCAATACATTTCACATAGGTACATTGGATTTTGGGAGAAGGCTGCACAAATAGTGAAAAACAAGTGGAAGTGCCCGTTAGTTAGTTAACTCGCGTGTATCACAATTATTCGAATGTAAATTCATAACAACTTTCGTCAGTTGGTTGTTATTGTTTTACATATTTTCCGCATAATTCTGACACGCGCGTGATAGCTACGTGGGCACTTCCACTTGTTTTTTCTATTCCGTGCGAAAAACTCTTTCTCCTAAACTAGGGAAACTAATTATTATGTATGTTTATCTGTTTCTATCAACAGGTATGGGCACGGGTGTGGGGCTTGTCTTTACTCCACGCTCAGTATGATTTTGTGTACTAGTAACTGGCTAATGTTCGTGTATGACGTAGCGATGGGCGGTTCCGAGATGTTTTAACAATCGAAAGAATCCGAGTCGTTAAATTAAACCATCGAGTCCACCATCGACTCGCCTTTCTACAAAACAATCGAGATGTGTCAACGGAATCGACCGCTAGTATTCGATTGTTCGAAGAATTAGTTTGGATTCGTAATCACAACGCATGTCAAGAACTCGCGAAACTCTAAAACATCGAGGAACAAGTCGCGAATGAACGCGCCATGCGCCAGTCGCAATAACAGACAGAGTCAGACTCGAGTCCAAGTCGAAACAATCGAGAACCATCGAGATGTTCGAACAATTGAACAAAACCTTTCGCCACCACGCATCGCTGGTATGACGCGTCTATTTATAATACGTCATAGATATACTACTATGTTATCTTCTCACCTGTAAGTTGTGCTTGCCCATTCTCCAGTTATCCTCAATCGACTGTATGTCTTTGATGATCTTGGGGTACAGCTGTCTATAGAACGAGTGGGACGGATGCTGGCTACCTGGCTTCGGCTTGAACAGGTATTGAATCCTGGAATTAAAGAAAGAAACAATTTATAAAGAGTGGGGAGATATGCATGCTATTCTGTACATCAAACTAAGTGCAACATTGAGCAAAAATTCTGGGAAATGAATGAATGAAATGCACCGACCCCAGCATGGTTTTGTGGCGGCATCTACACCGCCACATGCGAACAAACATATCACACTGACGTCAGACGAATCCTGCATCGCGCAAGCAGAGTTTACCGCGCAGATAGCATATATACAACTTCCCGACAGCAATCATCGGGCAGTAGCCCACCAGATACGACATCCATCTGGTCGGAGGATCCTCCCTTTTCCAAGAGTATGAGTGAATTTTACATCCTGTTCCTCATATCCCTTCAGTTTGACTAGACTGATAAATCGAACGAACCTCAAGAGTTGCACTAGCCGTTGAAGCCTCATGTTTCATGGTGCTACAGAGTCCATTGCATATCAAGCAGTAGACCGGGGGGAGATGTAATGGTAGGGAAGACGTGCTCCATAGATAGGAAAAGATTTATTAGCCGACCGGATATGCATCCTAGTGTAGAAATGAGATTGACGTGGATCAAAAATGGTTCCTAGTTAATATTTTAGGAAAATCATATATTATTACAATGTCTGTAAATATGTGAGTACAATGTACCTATCACGTGATTAATTTATCTGCCTTTGCTTTATTTTTAATTATTTTTACCAATTGTGGTATAGTATTTTTATTCTTGGTGCATCGTCTTCACATATAGAAATATAATTAATGTATGCAAAATATTGTAAAACATTTTAAAAGAGTAACGGTGTGGAGTTTCTTGCCACTTCTTCTCCATACGAAACTACTTTTGGAAGTGGCGCCTAGAATCAGTTCTATTTTTAATGTAAATTTTGGCGTTCAAAAGTGCCTTTTTATGGGCCTATTTGAAATAAATGCTTTGACTTTGTAGGCAATTTTACTTTTGGTGTAAAAAATAAATGTTTACGGTAGCGCGCAATGTAACGGAAGCAAAAAATTATGCATGTCGATGCATCCAACGGTACAGGAGTTGTGGAGGTACGGTTAAAACGATGAATAGGGATGCAGGGGTGAATCGAAACAAAACTTTAAAAAGGATTTTAACATTGAAATAATATAGATTGTTGCCAACAGGGGCACGTTAATATACGTTACGTATATTACGAATACGTTAACGTAATCGTTAATTATAATACAGTCACTACATTAGAGACATTTTTGGCAACAAACATAATTATTTCAATGTTAAAATCCATCGTATTTAAAGTTACATACAAAATTACTTTTCGTCAAAAATTGTTGACCTTCATTACCAGAAGTTTTCCAGACATGATCTAGTTGTGACTCTCGGTTTCGTTAAGCGTCTTTTTCATCCGTTTTCCTAATTCTTACTAATATTATAAATGCGAAAGTAAATTTGTTTGTTTATTACGCTTTCACGCCAAAACAGCTGAACGAGTTTGGATGAAATTTGGCACACAGATAGACCATGACCTGTTTTGAAACAGGTTGCTAATCCATTGCTTCATACGTTGGATAAAAAATACTGCTCAACAATGTATATAACGCAATGAATGTTTTTGAACTGTCAAAATCAAACAGATTGGTCTGTAGAGATATGAGGAACAGGGTGTAAAGTTCACTCATACTCTTGGAAAAGGGAGGATCCTCCGACCAGATGGATGTCGTATCTGGTGGGCAACTGCCTAGAGGTGGGTAACTCCGGAGGTACTGATCCAAAGGAGCCGGTTCCGAACGCGGATACGTAAACCTTATTTATTCCTCACTATCCTTACCGGCACCGCGGTACCAAATGATTCCGGAGCGCGCGTTCACTGTTCACTCGCTCAAGTCACTCGGAAGTACTCGGAACACGTCGTATCGCTATAGTACCTTGGCACTATGACATTAGTAGGGACACAATAAGACAGTACGGTGCGCTCTTATTTCAATTGACTTAGAGCTAAATATGGATTGACTGGCACGCATAAAACGTGATTTTTGTGTCATTGTAGAGTCGCTCAAAAGACAGACCACGCTTATTAACAAAATTATGTATGTATTTTATTTATTTTTAGAGAATGTTTTTATTCTTCTGCAAACTTTAACAGACCATACTATCGCATTAAGTATGCACTTGTAATGATAGTTGTAAGGGAGATTTCAATAAATAAATAACAGTTTTTAACTAATAACTGTTATTTATTTAAATAAAATACTTCGGGGAAGGAAGTAAAATAAAAATAATACGCTGTACGAAATTTAAATCATAATATCAATAAAATAACCAACTGTTCGATTATTCTAAATGTGCCAAATGATCCAGTGAAGCAAATGAATAAAATGTTCTGCGAAACCGGGGAACCGAAATGAGCGAGTGAGTGCTGGTGCTAAATGGTGCCAAAGGAATAAGGTGAACCGGTACCGGACCCGGAGTCGGAATAAGTGAATCAATTCACTTGCCGGAATAAAGATTACCCACCGCTACAACTGCCCGATGATTGATTTCGGGAAGTTGTATACTCGTATATGCTAGCTGCGCGGTAAACACTGATTGCGCGATGCAGGATTTGTGTGACGTCAATGTGATGCGTTGTTCGCATGTGGCGTTGTAGATTCCGCCACAGGTCGTATTCGTTTACGAAAATGTGTTAAGCAATTAGGCTGCTGGGTAAGGACATGACTCCTTTTCATCTTGGATCGCAGATGTAGTCGCGGGCAACAGTTAGTATGCTAATAACTCTGCTTGCGCGATGCAGGATTTTGCATGATATCAGTGTGATTTGAGTTCGCATGTGTTGGTGAAGATGTCGCTACGAAAGTATAAGATCGTGCTGTAATGACAGAAGAGTATATAACTTACCATCCCCGTCGCTCCGCAAGCCCCCGCCACAGCGAGTCGGTGCGCACCTTCCTTTCTATCAGCTTCTTCCACAGCATCCCCTCGGAGATGACCCTCAGCCACTCTCTGCAGACTAGCTCGGCCGCACAGAGGGAACTGGCATCTAGGTATGAGAGGATGTTCTCTGCTACGTGGTCTAAACCTTTTTCTGGGGAGAGGAAAAACAAATTGGTGGTTAATTAGGAATATATTTTAACACGCTTTTATTAGCTTGACCTGTATGTATGTATGTAACGAAATCTTTTAACTTCATTTTCACCAACTTCTATGATTCTGATTAACTTGAAAATTTGCACAGGGGTCAAGGGCCGATGACAATAAAATAATATCATAAATTTATATATTTAATAATATAAGTCGTATTGAGACAAAAATAAAATATTGTTTAAAAACTTTAAAAAAAACAAGCTCTACTAGCAAACGAAATAAAAAGTAGAAAAAAAAAAATTCAAGTTAAAGTGAAAAAGCGTGGTGTGCTTGATATCGAATGTGATGATCATTTTATTAGTTACTGTTTGCAATATCAGAATTATTATAAAAATATAATTAAGTACCCCACGCTTTTTTACTTTAACTTTTTTCTTTTTAGTTCGTTTGCTATTAAATCGTGTTTTTTTAAACTGTAATTTTTTAATTCTTGGACAAAAGGCGAGGTCAAATCTGACCTTGTCCTGTAAAGATATGTTAAGCGATTACGCAGCGAACTTTCATTCATGAAACGAACAGAACAGAACTAACGTGAAACCAAACACGACAAACAAACTCGCAAACGTAGCACCCGTTTGCGAGTTCGCGAATGAGTGTTCGTTGTATTAACGATCGCTCAGCGAATGTTTGCAAATCAAATTCGAGAGACGAATTTGTCCAACATAATTCGCCTATAATGTTCCCACTACTGGGACACAGGCCTCCTGTCTTCGAGAGAGTGGGCTGTAAACAAACTACACAGGCCCAGTGCGGGTTGGTAGAAAGAAAGAAAAACGTTTATTAGATGTCACATGTCTTCGAATTGTTGGTTCTAGGACATGCAGGTTTCCTCATGATGTTTTCCTTCACCATTTTGAGAGCAGAGGTGACGAAATTATTGAATTAGAATGTATAACTCGACCTATAACTCGTAAGTCGAGATCGTTAACACTGGGCCAACACTGCTCTTTTTAAATTGCCTCACCCCCTATTACGTGGGATTACAAAATAAGTGACGAAGCTGTAGGGGATTGCAAGCGTAATCTATCATTGTGATGTATTCTTTAAAAATAAGTCTTCAACTCCAAAAGTAAATGTCTGCTCCATGTCTCTATGAAAGTTTAAACAAATGGATCCGAAAACGTGTCTCTTGACACCAATTTGTAATGCCACTTTCAAAGTGAGTGCTTTCATTTGATTATTTAAATTCTTAATCCCGAAATTCTAACTTTGAAATCACCATAAAGATGTTTTTCATTTGACAATGGGGAAGGTTGGGCAAAGCTAATTGTAGATGGCGTGACCATAGCTAGGTCCCTACGGCCTACAATAATTTTGACATTTCGTTCATTCATTTAATTTTATGTACATTCATGAGTTTGATTTTATTACACTATTTCGTTTTTTCGGTGATTTCTGTATTTTAAATCAAGTACTTGACATGGAAAGTGTCAGAATTTTAAACCTTGAATATTTCCTAGTAATCATTTCCTTCAAAATGTTTTGGACATAAACTCGATCTCAAAAAATCTCTACGAATAGCTTTAAACCACAATCTTCTAATTTTAGGGGCTTTCGGGAAATTGTAGACTCCAATTTCGGAGTATCTAGGAACACAACAACGCGTCATTTTTCACTAAAAATAAAATAAAACCACATCACGCCTTGTATTATTAGCTTGTGTTGGGAACTAGCTACGACAGCGCCATTTTGACAGTTGCCTTTCCCATTGAGGTTTTTTATAACCTCAACTTAAGTCGTTGATTTTAATTTAATAATGTTACTTAAACAATGACTTCACTGCTTCGT
Organism: Dasypolia templi; assembly: GCA_963555695.1. Taxonomy (NCBI): domain Eukaryota; kingdom Metazoa; phylum Arthropoda; class Insecta; order Lepidoptera; family Noctuidae; genus Dasypolia; species Dasypolia templi. The sequence continues at coordinate 5,056,632 of OY743166.1, forward strand.
TGGTCTAATGGTCGCAATCGCTACTGTTGATCATGAGGTCCTGGGTTCGATTCCCAGGTCGGGCAACGTATTATTGGGTTTTTCTATCGGGAATTTCTCAGTAGCAGCCCGAAGTCTGGATTTGTGCCCGGTAGATGGCAATAGGCTCGCCCCCTATTACATGGGACTTAAACATAACTGGCGAAATGTGGGTGTACTATAGGTACACCTCTGCCCAACCCTTCGGGCAAAACGAGGCGTTATGTTATGTTACTTAAACAATAAATGTTGAAATAAATAATTGTGAGATATTATAAAGTTGAAATCTTCTTAATACAGATGAATGTGTGAATCCTTCAGTGAGTCGTTGCTCAAAAATTTAACGTAATCAGGATTGAAAAGAAATGTTTACACTTTTGAAACAAACTGTATATTATACCTCTGCCTTTTCGATGGGAGAATAAAGCCATGGATGATATGCTGGTTTCTTTAAAAACAACCTCAAACCTTGATTTTAGAATATGATTATCATATTTTGATATGTTTTTTTTTTCAGTGTTGAATTACAGATTTCTTGCGAGACCATGATTAGAATTTCAAATACTTATTATTATTGCGACTTGTCTTCTTTTTATTATTCACTGCGAAATGTATGTGGGCAAAGTACGATATAAAAAAACGTAACCCTGTCTTTGATGATGCGGAGTCGGGTAAAAAACCAGATGAGATAGACGTGACCAATGAACACTCGGGAGGCTTTGTTCTATTTTCGATATTGTTCAATAAACTACTTTATGTTGGTTGGTTTAGAGTTAGAATTTGGGTTTATCAGATTAAATTGTTATGTGCTTTTCTACTTATTTCAAAAAACCACTTTGTAACTATTGGTTTAGAGATGAAGTTTAGGATGTTTGGCTTTGGTACCTACTGAATGGATAATAGAAGACCCTTTTGAATTCCATAAGGCTCAATTTACATTGTCGTGGAACGGAATAGAATTGACGGGTTGTGACGAAATTATACAAAGCATATTGAACTTTGTGTTACTATAGTAACGTTCAAATTAGATAAGAGCTGTAAGCTGCGGAAATTCCCGAGTCTGCGCGATAATTCTCCGGAAGAAGTCCAACTTGTTTTTACGTTTACGTTACACATTAGAGATGATGACTTATATTAGAAATGTTCGAACAATTAATAATGTGATTTAAAAGAAGTAATAGTAAAATGAGTTAATTGAAAAAAAAAACTGTAAACTATACAGTTTTTTTCAATTAACTCATTTTATTTAAATTAGGCCTAATTTACATTGCCGCAAAACGGAATGGAATCGATTTTTAGTTACGAATTAGGACAAAGCAAAATTAACTTTGTCAAGGATGATGACCATTTTTATTATTTTTAACTCGAAATAATATTTGTTTCCAAATAGTGCAAACGATATTACACTTTTAATAATATCGTTTGCACTATTTGGAAACAAATATTATTTCGAGTAACTAAAAATCGATTCTATTCCGTTTTGCAGCAATGTAAATTAGGCCTAATTTGAAGCAATTGAAGATGAAACACCATAGTTTCCATTTCTACTGCCAAAGCCCTGGTATCATAACAAAGCGGTGAAAGGGGCCTTCCCAGTCCGTCTATCGTCAAAGCGAGCACGTTAGAAAAGAAAATCATCCAACGCAATGTTTGAAAAAGCAGCAAGAATGAGAACGCGATAACATCGAACGAAAATTGGAGCACGGGTTTTAAAAAAAAAAATTGGTAAAAATGTTAGTCATTTAGAATCTCCATTACATGTGTGAGCTTTCTATAAAGATGTTTTTGTAACTCTTTCAATTTACAAGTATGTTAAGAACGGTCAAAGCTCAGATATCATTTGTGCAAAAAAAACGGATTTTCAGACGTCTTTACTGAATTTGTTTTTCACATTTTTTTATGATACAGAAATCTAGAAATGAACTACAAGATATCTGTGTGTTCAAAATACATAGAGAGTAAACTGTTATAACGCCATAATCGCGTACGAGCGTTTATATGGGAATTATGACGGGTTGACTGCCTCGTTGGTCTAGTGGTCGCAATCGCTACAGCTGAGCATGAGGTCCTGGGTTCGATTCCTAGGTCGGGCAACGTGTTATTGGGTTTTTCTATCTGGAATTTCTCAGTAGCAGCCGAAGTCTGGATTTGTGCCCGGTAGATGGCAATGGGCTTGCCCCCTATTACATGGGACTTAAACATAACTGGCGAAATGTGGGTGTACTATAGGTACACCTCTGCCCAACCTTTCGGGGAAACAAGGCGTGGTGTTATGTTATATGACGGGTTGGTTGACCGTTCTTAATGTCAAATACTGATAAAAATGACGGGTTTTCATGACGACCACCAATCTTTTAGGACACTGTAGCTTAACAGTAATACTTACTTGGTAACATGCTGATGAAATCTCTCTGTAGCATAGGCTTGAGATAGGCATTGATGTGACCATGTTGATAATGACACATCCGTGCCAACAGCTGTTCCACAAACTCCACCTGCAAGACAAACAAACTCTTATAATTATCTGAAAACTCGTTTAATCATCACTTTTTGAACGTCAAGTTTACAGAAGACAGTCACCTGGCACGCCCGTCCTTTACCACTGCCTTAACTGAGAAGAAGTGGTGCATCAAACTTTCCAAATATTGTTAAAAATTATCAGAACTTTTTTAATGACTGAATTAATGGCTGGCTTAACAAGGGCGGGCCTTTTTTTTCTTCCTCTGTTAGTTGCACACCCTTAATTTAAGGGCTGGTTTTTTTAACGCGATCAGCACATAAACTACGTTTAAGAGCTGTCAGTGTCATTATTTTCTATGGAATATTGACAAAGACAACTCTTGAACGCGTTTTAGATGATGTTTAAATGTTGATGTTTTAGAAATTTAGATGTTGAACGCATTTAGTTTCATTGGTGAAATCGGTACTAAGTCGTTATCTCGAAAGCTACTCGACTCACAGTCGTCAGATTAAGGAAACTATTCGGTCCCTCGAATGAGTGTGAGTCGAGGTGATACGTCGCGATAACGTCAATATTCAATAAACTCTTCAAAATACTATTAAAATCGGATAAAATACGCGTGTTGATGTTAAAACCTCAAGGAAGCCTAGGTAGATGCCGACGTACCTTATATTTGACAATTGGTTCCTCGACTCAAACTCACCACGACTGAGGACAACTGTTTGCGAGTCGAGGAAATCATGAGGTTTGGACGTAAAATATGGGTGTTAATGTTGGTCTGGCAGTTTGAGTACTTTATGCAGACTACCCAAATATCCTTTCTTTGGTATTGCTCGTCGAATCGTTGAGCTCGTCAAGTTCCGAGTTGAGCTACACGATAACTGACAGATGCTTGCACTGACCGGACTAGTCTAATCAAATCTGTGCGGTTCTTTCCCCAAAAGTTTAGTTCTTTCGCAATATCTGTCCAAGACTATGTCTGGACTTTAAAAGAGACTTTGACCCCTGAGTTTGTTTCGCCATTTCTTCTCAGGGGTAGTCAGATAGTAAATATCGACTCCATCAAACTTTTTTTTAAATATGATGTTTAAAAGTGATTCCAACATCCCATTTACAGAACAACTTCATTGTAAGTGATCACAGCCGCATCAGCCTATAACGTTCCCTACAGCTGGGACACAGGCCTCTCTGTGAGAGGAAGTGGGCCGTAGTCAACCACGCGGGCTCAGTGCGGGTCGGTGGTTGTCACATGCCTTCGACTTTTTGGTTCTAGGACAGGGCGGTTTCCTCAAGATGTTTTCCTTCACTGTTTTGGGTTCTGCGTTTCGTTCCCCTGGTCGGGCAAAGTGATAATGAGATTTTCCTTAAGGAAGTTCTCGGAGTAACAACCTGTTAGTGCTCGTTTAGTGGCAATAGGCTCGCCCCATCATAAACTTGGACTTAGAACATATCAGGTATAAGTCATTTATTTAACATAGTTACAATAAATGGTATAAAAATATAGTAAAGAGTGCGCTATGTTATGCCAGAGGGCGTACAAATGTTTGTAAAAAATCGGTGAACTGATCCAGCCAGCCAAGTCTCAATGATAAAATATTAAAAACAAAAGCTGGACAGTAAACAATTAGAAAAAAAAAACAAATGAAATAATAATAAAAACAAAACGATAAAAATAAAAAAGAGGTCCAATACATTGCATGTCAACACATAGACTGAAAACAAATATTAAGACTAAGACTATACACAATACTAATGTCAATAAACAATACTGTGTCAATATACAAAACTTATGTCAAGGACAAAAATACATATATATGATTAGCTTTATACAAATTCCGAAATACTGTAATATGCTTTGTTCACTAGTAAGGATTTCAGCCGTTTCTTAAAAAATCTCACATTCAATTGTTTGAAAAAAAAAAAAAATAACTGGTAAATTGTGAGTGTACTACAAACCTCTGCCAACCTCCTCGGAGGGTAAAGGCGTGATGTAATGTTTATTTTTTCATTCATTATTGATAATTGACCGTGACAATGATTTATTATCAATTTCGTTTGTTATCAATAAGTTCCGAGTTTGAGAGGGCAAGGGTCGAAGATAGAAAATAAATAATCTGGCCTCTACAACACAAATAAATGGAAATACCAACATTTTGGAAGCGGCGGCGACCGCCACTGCTGGCAGTGCCTGCTGACATAAACACCCCTCACTCGCACAATATGTGTACAAAACGAAGTGCATGAGAGAATTGACATATTTGCGTGCAATCTGAATGAATTCGCAAGTTTTGTTGAATTTTGTTAGTTATAAGAAGATTTTATTTTTAGTTTGATAATTAGTACATAGGTAGGTACATAGAGAGCGGTGGTTGGCCTTACGAGTTGTAGGTCGTTGGTTCGGACCCAGACAGGCGCTTAACTTTATGTAAATTATTTCATCGTCACAGCTCTCAAAACGGTGAAGGAAAACATCGTGAGGAAACCGGCATGTCTTAGTACCAAAAATTCGAAGACATGTGACATCTACCAACCCGCACTGGGCCCGCGTGGTGGATTACGGTCCACTACCTCTCACAGAGAGGAGGCCTGTGTCCCAGCAGTGGGAACATTATAGGCTGATTATGCTAGGTAGGTACATATAATTCTGTAGTCTGACTTCAGATTATATTTTTTTAATAGAGTTTAGTCTTGCTACGTATTTTTTAAGTTTAGATTTTTAAGTACATATTCAAACTACTATTGTATTGGGGTCATCCTGTAAAGATAGTGTGTGTAAGTTTTTTTTCTTTTACGTCTGTTCAAAAAAAAACTGTTGAAGTAAGAAGAGTAAGAAGAAGACTGAATGAAGATAGATTCATTCTATTCAAGTCCTTGTTTCGAATTAGGGCCCGTTCACACGTATAACAAACACACCACATCGTCAAATACCTAACAAGTTTTGACTAAATGCATAATGATCTACGGCACTTGTAAAAAAAACTATTTATTTTTTTTTGTCTGTCTGTCTGTTCCGGCTAATCTACGAAACGGCTGGACCGATTTTGAACCCTGGGGGAGGACATAACTTTTAAACGTCATATTACTTCGGCTTTGTATAGCGTCGTCTCAGTCTCTTTCTACAGCTTGATGTGTTATATTTGAGGGGGAAGCGCCAATGTAGCCCGCAAAATTCAAATTTTCTTACACTTTTTGTTACATTTCATGTAATAGCTACTCAATGAGATTATATAAACTTAGAGGGTCGTATTGATGATGATAAATTGAATTATTGAGCTGCTTGAGTTCCTAAGTTGAGCTGCACGATTACTGACAAATGCGTGCACTGACTGGACAGGCCCACTCAATCTGTGTGGTTCTTTCCTCAAAAGACCATATCAGACACCGACAGACACACGAGCTGACCAAGATTATGTCTGGACTTTAAAAGATACTATGACTCGCAGCTAAATGCACGACTCCTGTCGGAATCTCCGCAGGGAGTAGCTATAGTAGAACATATTCCATACCTGATCTGTTTCGTTCCATCTTGTGAAGTAGTTGAGGCAGGCGTCCCTCTCCGCTGTGTACGCGGCGCTGCTCGGCATCGGACGCACGCCCGAGTCCACGCATGTGATTGACGTCACCTGCAATGTAACAAAGATGCATTAAATTCAAATGTATAATTCAACGTGTTATAAAGACATTTTTGAGCATGTCATTCGGCCGAGAGAAAGGAAAGGGATGCACATACTTGCGCGTAGTTTGGCAAAGTCGTCGAGCGCCCTTTTTTTCGTAGGAACGGTCAAAATTGGGTAAATGACCGCTAGGTCAACGCGTTGCCAACTTGCTACATGTTGTGAACTCTGCGATGAATGGATTGCTCTTTGGGCGCGCGATAAAACTGATGCTTTAATTTTGTATGTTTTTTTTTTACTGGTGCTACGATCATTCGTGTTTACTTGAAGGCAATAACTAACGGATTTTCATTTGAGAAATGACAATTTATAATGATTATGTTACAATTACTGAAACCTCTTATTTCGAATTTGCGCAAGTTAGTATCCTGTAGCATCCTGTCTAAGTATGAATGAATGAATGAATGAAATGCACCGACCCCAGCTTATTTTGACCAGACTCGATTAATCGAATGAACCCCAAGATTCATATGCTTCATGGTGCTTCAAAGACCATTGCACATCAATAAGTAGACCGGGGGCGCTTTAATTGTAGGGAGGACGTGCCCTTAGGATAGGAGGGATTTTGATCCTACCGAGTATGCACCCTAAAGTAAGCATTATTCATTTTAATCCTGTATAACGTAACCACGTTTAGCCGGCTTCACTGAGCTGTCAACTAAACATTCTGTACATAAGACTAAACACTACACAAAAATTATTGCGTCTTTTGTTTTTTTGGTGTAGTAAGTAGCGCGCAATGAAACTCACGCATAACATTGTGGTTAGGGGTGCATGCAACTGGGCACGCCACAATAGCGGCGGTAAGTCCCCTCTTTGAGGAGTGGTTGGAGAGGCGCCACGGCGTCCTCACCTTCCGCCTGACACAGGTCCTCACCGGACACGGTTGTTTCGGGAGGTTCCTGTTTCGCATAAGGCGGGAGAAAACGCCCGGGTGTCACCATTGTGTCGATCGCCCGGAGGACACGGTGGAGCATATGGTGGATCGCCGCCGCCGATCGCCTCCGCGGAGGCGATCGGCGGCGGCGATCTCTCGCGTGCGGCCCTGGTCCAGGCCATGGTACGGAGCGAGAGGGAATGGAAAGCCGTCACCTCCTTCTGCGAAGCTGTAATGATCACGAAGGAGGAGAACGCCCCTAGTCGCCGCAGCAGACGCCCTGGGCGTCGGGAGTCGCCTGCGGATGCCCGGCCACCGTAGGCGCGGGCTTGCGGACGGCGAGCAATGGGTAGCTCGCCGTCCGGTAGGGACCAGGCCAGGGTCGTCGGCGCGTCGTGTTCCACGCGTGCCTCAAAGAGATGTCAGCACAAAATGACGGGGTCCGATAGGACCGACGCCTCAGGGTCGCGGGTAATTCGAAAGAGTAACCGTGGCCCTGGCACAGGCAACTGAAGGAACACGGGTGGGTTTTAGTCAGTAAAAGTCTGACACGCCCTCCCGCTCCACCCAGAGCGGGAGAAGTCATTTGATGATTTCCCAACCAAAAAATAAAATAAAGGGGTGCATGCAACAGTAAAAAAAGTCAATAAAAGTTGGAACCTTTAACCTTCAATATTTCAGAAAAAATATCACAATGGGTAGTATAAGTAAATCTCGTCTACGTTAGTCTTTGTACACTTGTTATAAAGAAAAGTCCTGACTCACTCACTAACTGACTCATCAATGGTCAGTCCAAACCTTGGAACTAGAAAGCTGGAGGTTTTCTTTATTTGTGCAAGGATTAAAGCCGGATTTTACCAGATAACATGCCAATGACACTTCATAGCCATGTGACTGTGGTTTGGTAGTTCAGGTATTTTAGTTAAAAAATTCTCGATGGATGTCTAGCATTTTTCAGTTCAACAGTGATTCCTGTCCAAAAACTCAACCTGTATACACAAATTCATTTGTATGACTTTTTATATAAAATTCCAGGTGTAACGGAAAAACCCTGTTTATGAATGTTTACAAAATTAAAGTCAGGTAGAAGTTAAAATTAAGCCTAAAAGTCAGTCTGTATTCATTTAACTTTTGTAAAAAAAAAAATTAAGTCCAGGTCTAAGGGAAAACCCTGTTTATGATTTTTTATAAACAAAAGGCCACGTGAAGGGCGAAAATGGAGCCTCTTGTTTACTATATTGATAAAAAAACATTCTAATTTTGCGTTATAATAACCAGATAATGAATACACTATTGACGAATTCCTTAATGATAAATTGTAAGTTACTTGATATTGGTATTTATTTAATTTTGACATTGTATTATTATCTTTATTTCCATTAATTAAGTTATGATGTGTTTTGTTGTAATTATTTTATTTTAATTTGTTGACTATTCCTGATTATAATAATGACTACATACGTGAAACACACACATACGAGTGTACATCTTTAAGGTAGATTTTTTGAGGAACTATGTAATTATTTATTATTAAGATCT